>OX388029.1:27924602-29174602 GCA_947578705.1 Lacanobia wlatinum
AACAAATCTTTCTTCTTTATAATATTAGTGTAGATAAATCGTTTGGTATACAATAAATCTGTGGCTTATTAAGAAAAAATATGTTACAATTCTACGACGTTTGCAATTTTCCGGTGCCAGATACAAACCAACTCCGACCCAGGCTGCTCCTCAGAAATACCAGATGGAAAACTCGACACACTTTGCCCGACCTGGAAACCAAGATATTTATAACTAATTTATAAAGTTTGTTTGAAAATCGTCACTGAGGTATAGTTTACATAACGGGTTATATTTCATCTAACCGTCCAAAGACGCTTGCCAAAGAAATAAAACGCTATTACCTACTTGTATTTAACAACGTGCCGTATGGTGTTGGCCGATGACGTATGGTGCCGTAAAAGAATAATACCATCCTATCACTTCCCGTGGGTGTCGTAAGAGGCGACTAAGGGACTAGCCAGAGAATGGGCAGCAGTGTTCTCTGTAAAACGCAACACCATACACTGCGATCGTCAACCTGCCTGCCAAGCGTGGCGATTATGGCCTTTGGGGGCCTATGTCCACCAGTAGACGTCTTTCGGCTGTAATGATGATGACTTAACAAGAAAGGTTTTTTTTTACTATTGATAGGCACGCATTTGACCACTATCTTACCTGTTGGTAAGCGATGATGTGGTCAAAGATGGAACACGCTTGCCTAGAAGTAACCTATTCACTCTTGACTTAAAGACTCCCAGGTTGTAGCTAGCAGGAAAAACAGACTCCGGCACGGAATTTCACTCCTTAGCTGTACGCACCATGAATGTGTTCCCAAAACGTTTTGTGCGGGTGGGTGGGATGTCCACCATGTACCGGTGGCGCCTCGCCGTTCGTCTTGTGGTCCGATGATGGAACGGGCTTGGCGGAATTAAATTATGCAATTCCGTCGCACATTCCCCAAGAATCTATGGAAGCAAAACTCATCACTTACCATTATACTTCCTTGTTTTCAAATGTCAGTAAAACCTTATCCACGCAATCCTGCACGTTCTTCGCACCGTTACGGAGACAACCCTACCTATTTCTAATTCTCAAATTGTCTGTCCGTACATAAAAACGTAGTAACATTTAACAGCTTCGATATGGTAAATTGGAAACGTACTCCAACTTGTTTGGACGTAACAAAATTTTATACGCCAACAAGTTGGTATAAAACATGTTCCGTTTACGATATTCCTGGGATATAATATACTATGTTGTCGGGATTATCGGGACATACGGAAAAGTTGTAGAAATTTAAGGAGCTGTTAAGTGTGGATGGTCTTTTTATGTATTTTGGCCACCCTTTTATGCTAATAAGGCTATGGTTAGGTACTATTTTTGTATTGATATTAAACATTGAATTGACATTTTAGTTTTAGTATAGTAAAGCACTAAGTACATCCAGCGCATCTTTACGACTCCACTTGCTACCGCTCTTCATCTTCATCAGCAATCTCTGCTTTGTTCCATTCTATACTGATTATAGACCTCCTTTTCTCTCATACTACCCTGGTACCACCCTTACTACCTAATTAACTTTCATTGAATTAATCCTGAAGGTTGTGGTTACTATTTTCGTGGTACTATGGTTTTAGTATAGTAAATTACTGAAGTCCATACAGTGCACCCTTAGCAGTGCTCCGTGTTACCACCCTTCATCTTCATCATCAATGGCAGCTTTGTTCAATCCACTACTGAGTATAGACCTCCTTTACTTTCATACTTCCCTGGTACAACCCTTACTGCCTAACCACCTTTCACCAAATTAATTCTCTGCTATTTTCGAACCGCTCGCCCACAATTTCGTTCATAAGTAACCCACATATTAAATGCCTATTTTGCAAACTAGATGAAGGCAGAAATAGAAAACTTTCGAAACTAATTACAGCTTGATATGTGCCAGTAATGACGTGCGAGCTAATAAACTGGGATTAAAAATGGTTAATTAGACGCATGTTGTCAGTTCATAATGTGGGAGTGGAGCAGCATTAATTTTGTGCTTCATTATGTGAGATTAGCACCAGGGTCTGAAAAGCTGGCTGTGGAAATTGGTTATCATGAAATGGGCGTGGAGGTATGCTACTGAGTAAAGAGAAAATAACCTGAAGAAAGTGGCTAAAATGAACCTCTCGACGGAACTTCGGTCACTATGCTAACCTAACCTCAACGGAGATCCACGTAAGCTGGAGATGGGCCAATCGAAGTCTATCGTAACGTTGTCGTTGAGTAAGACCGCAACGAAAGTCGTAATGAATCATTGAGCGAATATTTTCTCTAGTTAAATCCATTTCGACGCACAACAGACACTTGTAAATTGCCGCCAATTCGTAAAAACATATGACATATGAATTTCATTACACATTCACAAAGAGTTCCTAATTCGGAACTAAAAGTTTTCATCGGCTGCTTTTCTTATTGGCCTATTCTAAAAACTTTCGGTGTGACCCCCCGTATTAGCACAAATGTGTACGCAAACACAGGAGCACTCGCTGTTCTTTTACTCTCATAGTTCCATGGGACGACAATCTGACCGAGAGTTTCCGGTTTTCCGGGGCTCGGAGGTATCACATCACCGACTTCAACACTATACTCGACCCGGGAATCGATACTAGAACGAGACGTGCAAACAGAGTTTACCATGCGATTTGAACATATACATCAGCCCGAATATCAACTGTCGGGCAGTACCACGCCAAGCACAACAGACGGAGGAGCCTCCCTTTTCAATGGAGGTTTGCGGGACTTTACTCTCTGTACCGCATACCTCTAAACTGGTGACCCTCGACATTGAACGTCAGCGCAGCCTTCGTGCAGCTACTTCAGCGTGACGTCATCATCACTTCTCATCGTGACCTCAAGCTCTCAAGCAGCGAGTCATACAGCCAGCCATTACCCACGGCTTCTACTGGTATCCTGACCACCAGCATGCAGCGACCGCGCATTCCTGGTCAGCATCCTCAGCCTCTATCATCCTCATCAGAGACCTTGGCAAGCACACTGCACCTTCCGCAAGTCACATGAAGAGCCATGAAGAACCTCTCCTGGTCGACGCCAGCAGTCACGTCACTACGTCGCACAGCAATGCTCTGACTCACTGGAGCCAGCAGCAGCACCACTCTGACTCACTGGA
The DNA here is from genome assembly GCA_947578705.1 of Lacanobia wlatinum. Classification (NCBI taxonomy): domain Eukaryota; kingdom Metazoa; phylum Arthropoda; class Insecta; order Lepidoptera; family Noctuidae; genus Lacanobia; species Lacanobia wlatinum. Next base: position 27,927,736 of record OX388029.1, read on the forward strand.
GCCTGCAGCATCATCCCGACTCACTGGGATCTCATCACCCTGATTCACTGGGGCACCGCAGACAGTTCCGAGTCTCGTAAACTCTGCGACTTCCGGTTCCGACTCACTGGAACCAACCTTCCACTGGCCTGGCAAGCATCTCAAGATGTATGGACGACTCATCCACTATCGACCTCCAGTCTCCGGAGGGGAGTGATGTAGCGGCATCAATGCCGCCACAAGAAAAACCAACGGAGCAAATCTACATCGCAACAAAAAGAACCGCGACGCCATCTGTGCAACTAGCAGCGAACTACTACGCCGAAATCCTGCATCGCGCAAGCAGAGTTTACCATGCAATTTGAGCGTGGAAGAAAAATACAATTTTCGCAGACACCAATTATTGGCATAAACGCTTGAATTGTGTGGTGTGCTTAACTCCTCCAATGAGAAAATCTACGTTATATTCTTATTTATATGAATCCTCTCATAGTTTTGATGTGTTTAGCAAGCTAGAATCCAGTGTCCGCCCACATGACCCACATGTACCTATGTTAGTTCATTTTGCACTCCGTTACAATACTTACAACAACCAAGCCTTAAACTGAAAACATTTTTTTTCTGCAAACGATCGATCACTCTATCTATCTATCTCTTTGTAGCATTTAGTTCGTCACACAACGAACCTTGAAACCCCTAAGATACATGACTAAACACTGGTTAGAAATCAATATTTACTTGCGAATTAGAACTTCTGTTAACCCTTCGGGGAAAACGTACGTTGCGTGAATTTTGCCAACACCAATCTATTTCTGTTCCCTCTCCAAAATTCATATTTACGAAAATCCGTTACAACATTAGTAATTTCATCAAGCCAGCTTTAGTAATAAACGCGAAAGTTGTGAGTCTCTGGGGCGCGTGTTACCGGCAGGCATGGCGTATCACAGATAACGTATAAAACAACAATACTATCTGAAACAATCCCGTATTTCACGTCTCGATTCGCGCGACACATCCGGAAATTAATTTAATAATACAACGTTTAATATTAAAGTGGGAGGGATCAAGTTGTGGGAGGAAGCGGGTAGGGAAGTGTGCATATGTGAAAGATTAATTAGCATGTAGACGTTGACGTTTAGTAATCATGTTTATGGTGTTGGCAGACCGTCCTCGGGCTAGGTGTCACGATGATCTTTGCGGGGTGGCACCAGCTGCATATAAGTGGCCAATATCTAGCAAAAGGTTGCTAAACGGTGAGTATGACTAAATTAAGATAACAAGGCTCTCTTTTTGCTGTAATTAGGCAATGTATGAATACAATACGATTTTACTGCAATCCTAGAACTTACGGTGCTTGTACACGGTGCATGTAGCTTGCGCATGTTGAGGCACTTGCACGGTTTTATGCTCCGTAGAAAGGTGGTGAGGAGGTCCAGCGAACCGAGCATGTAGCTACTAACGCGAGCTCTGCCAGGGTTGCGGAATTTGTTTATTTATTTATTTGGTAACTCAACAGCTTATAATATAATTTACATGAAATTATAAATATTCATCTCATTATCAATGAGCAGCCCAGTGCAGTTTCGTCAAAGTTACCACTGATACCAGCATCCTCCATAAAGTCCGCACACACTGCTCAGTGACAGTGAGATGATGACAACCATCTCTTAAGCCAATTACAGAGCTACACGGCACCGGTAAAACTAAATTAGCTAAAAAGTGGCAAAAAAAAAACAAAAATTATACAAGTGCAAGTATCAGCAACAATGCGATTGTGGACACATTGTTCACATTAAATGGACATTAAATTAGACTCAGGAAAAAACAAATACAAATAGAATTTTGAGAGATCTAACAGCGTGATTTTCCGTGTGAATGTGTTGAGTTATGGCACAATACTAAACAAAATCTGTTTGATTTGTCTCCAGTATGATTGCTTGGATAAATGAAATATATCGACACTTTCAAAACTCTCAGAGTAGATGCGAGGCAGTCGGGTCATAACAGCATTTCTACTGTTTAAAAGATTTACCGCGGCCCTGGAGCGCAAAGGGCATTAGGAGGATGCGGATGGGTCAGTACTAGCACTTCGCCCGCGACTTCGTTCGCGCGGGTTTAGTAGGTACTCCACGAACTTAATCTCCAATACCTCCATCTTTATAGGGTAATGTGTAAATTATTTATTAATAGACTCAACGTAGGCTAGTTTGCTCTAACCGCAACATTTTTCTTTCTTAGAGTATTTTGTACCCGTCGTAACTTTTAAACAAAAGGTCAGATTTGAATAATTCAAAGTTTAATTTACATGTACATAATCAACCTTAATTATCAGACCATTTACATGGATAAGAATTGATATCATGATACCAAAATCACCACTATTCCGTTCCGCCCAGGTTTTGATTCAATTTTTTGAATAAAAAGCGGTAATTGCGACTTCACCATAAAAGTTAGACATATACTCTCGCGGGCTTTTTTATAGGTAATAATGAGTACTTCAACTATTTAGTACATTATTTTTATCTATCACTGACGTGCGCTGAAAAAGCTATAGATGATATATAATGAATTTTATAGGCAAAATTTTGCTACTTCGGGTTACATTATTGCAATTTTCTTAAGGATCTCTAACTTTTTTGAAAAAGAAATATAGCCTATGTACATCAGGGATAATGTAGGATTCTAATGAAGAAAGAATTGTTCAAATCATTCCAGTAGTTTCGGAGCCAATTCATTTCAAACAAACAAATCTTCCCTCTTTATAATATTAGTGTAGAAGAGTCTGACACTACCTTCTGCTCCACCCGGGAGGAGTCATTTGCTGATTTCCCGTCCATAAAAAAAAAACGCGAGCTCCCCGCGCTAGTAACCTGCGCGATGTGCGATGTGCCTGGCTACCCCGCACATGTTTAATTGTTGTTGTCCAATTTTGTTTTTGTGAAGAGAGACGCAAGTAGCCCGCGCCTTGCTTGCTCCAGCTACTTGCACCGTTAACATGTATACTGCTTGCGCAAATAGCCCGCGCCTTCTCTTGGTCCAGTAACTAGTACCGTGTACAAGTAGCAATTTGCGAAGCAACATTATAAATTAGGCAGATAGTAGGTAGGTAATAGGCTAGCCTTTTACCTTTTTTACTATGATACTAGTGTCATAGGGTTCAATTAAGAAAATGATAACAAACCTTCACATTTTGTAAAGTAAAACTGGCGACGAAGCATATAAATAAACTTCTTCGTCAGTTTTAATACCTCGAATAAAAGGGTTGCCAAATCCCAAATGTGCAATAAAATAAAATCGCTAACCGCTCACTCGGGTACCACCGCCGCCTGCATCCACAGCGCCGGCCGCTAGATTACCCATTGTGGCCTAAAAGAGCAGTTTTTCGGGCAGATTTTAATAAGTGCTACCCCCGAATAGGATTTAATTTCGCCCTGTCACTGGCAGCGAACAGGCCAGTACTCCAAAAGAATTCGTTGCCAAAATAAAAATATAAGTAGAAGTTGCTTTAGAATTTAAATCGAGCGACCCCGTGACCCGGACTGAAGTGGCGGGAATTACTGAGGATTGTGCATGTTTGGGTGGCTAATCACTATTCCGTGTTGATTTTGGTGAGAGGTTCCTTACTTTTCAAAGCGAGGTAGCGAGAGGATTAATTGATGGGTTTGTGACTACCACGGTAACTTGTTGAAGTTTTAGATATGTGGTTTAGTCATACTTAATCTTGATTTATTCTGAGGTTTATTCATTGAAGAAGTACTAAGTAATACTCTTGCACCATCCCATCTTCCTAGCTCGTCGTGCTGTGCTGGTACTGCCGCTGCGGCTGTTGAGAACCTCAAGCGGCGAAAATATAATAACCTTGTTGGCAATTTTATTTTTCAGGCGTTTGGGGTTGAAACTCTTGGACCGTGGGAGCCGAGTGCTCATGCCTTATTTAAATATCTTTCTAAACGCTTAGTTGACACTTCGCGTGACCCAAGGTCTGGCTTTTACCTCGGACAGAGGATAAGCATTGCCATACAACGTGGTAATACCGCCCGTTTTTTGGGCTCACTTCCAGTGGACAGCGATGCAGACGAATTTTTTGACGCCTTATTTTAGTTAGGATTTTTTATTTTAAGTGTATTTGAAGAAGAAGAATAAGATGACCTCAGATGTATAAATACAAACGAAGCTAGGTGTTCTCTTTGAAAGATGTAGGCGGCGTTCTCTGGTTGTTTGTGTGTATGTATATGGCTCTGTTGCAACTTGATGAAACATATGGGAACTTTTAAAAAGTTTGAACTGAAAACTCAGCGGTATTTTCGTTGATGTTGCTGGTACCCAAAGACTCTGATTATTTTCCTTCAAGAGGCTGTCGTCAGTTTCCCAACGTACCATAAAAAATCATATTCCACAAACCGGGACAGCCGGGCTCGTTGACGTTCCCCTTAACCCCTATTTAAATAGAACAGCCGTTAATTAATAATGTAACCTATGTTAATTCCTCCGCCTATGGAATGGATGGCTTGGCTTATTTAGATGAGGACGCAGCCAACCGAACGCAAGGATTAAAGGGAGCACGTAGTGTACGGCAGATTGTGTTTTTGACGCTGTTCCGAATTATGTATCTCATTAACATTTTGTGTATAGGTGGAACTTGAAATATTTATCCTAATAACATTACAAAACAAGGCTTCGTTCGCGTTCAAGTTTTATTTTCGCAAAAAAAGTAGCTTGTAACTCTGCAGGATCCCATCGATCTTTGTACCAAAATTAATTAACATCAAGGTCAGCGATTTAGGTGTGACAGCGTAACAATTTATTTATTTAGCTACTTGGTAACTCAAAAGTTTATTAATAACTAGTTGACCCGCGCAACTTCGTCTGCTCCGCTCCTCTTTTCTTAGCATGATGATATATAGCCTATAGCCTTCCTCGATAAATAGGCTATCTAACACTGAAAGATTTTTTCAAATCGTACCAGTATTTCCTGAGATTAGCGCGTTCAAGCAGACAAACAAACAAATTCTTCAGCTTTATATATTAGTATAGATATCCATGAATTATAAATATACACCTCACTATCAATGAACAGCCCAGTGCAGTTGCGTCAAAGTTACTGACTGAGATGATGACAATTATCTTTTAAGCCAATATCAGAGATACACGGCATTGATAAAGTTAGGTTAGTTAGAAAGTGAATAGGCTCCTTCTGGGTAAGCTCGCTCCATCGTAGACTTTGTCTCTGTCATCACTGACCTAGACTAGAGTCAAGAGCAAACCCATAAAAAAGTGGCGAAAGAAAAAAACAAAAATTATACAAGTGCCAGTATTAGTAATAATAATTAGCGATTGTGGACACATTGTTCACATTAAATACGTGCTACAAGTATGCGAATGACTTGGCTACATTAAATTAGACACAGGGAAAAACAAACAAAATATTCAGAAATCTAACACCGTGAATTTTGTGCTTAAACAATATACTAGTTAGAATGTGAAAGTTAGTATCCCGGTGAAAATTAAAATATACAAAACTAGTGGACGTCACGCGGTTTCACCCGCGTAGTTCCCGTTCCCGTGGGAATACGGGGATAATATATAGCCTATGTTACTCCCTGATAATGTAGCTATCCAATGCTAAAAGAATTTTTCAAATCGGTCCAGCAGTTTCGGAGCCTATTCAATTCAAACAAACAAACAAATCTTTCCTCTTTATAATATTAGTGTAGAAGTGTAGATTATCTTAAACAATAATAAACTAATTCATATTGGTAAAACCTTATTAGAACTACAACTAAACACGTTATGTTGTCGGCGTCGTGTTCCGCTGCGTGGTGTCGCGTAACCGTCCTCGGAAACGTCGAAATACGACACTTTTCGGCCAAAAGTCCTCTTTCAAGAAGATCTGTAGATGGTGGGTTGGAATTCGAACCACGAACGACGTAAAGTTGATGTTGTGGCGCGATTCTAACCTTTCGACCCTCAGATTCCACTGGGTGGTAAAGCCCTCATGATTCAGTTGTGAAAAAGGAATAGTGCTGTACGTCTTGAATAGTTCCGTCTCCCTTCCAGTCCGGAATCCTGATGGTTTTAAGATGTCAAAGCAGAGTTTAGTTAGAATATAGTGTATTTTCCATCCCAATAGCATGTTTCCTTTGGATGATCATCGATTGTCATGCGGCCGAAGTCATTGGCAAAAACTAGCACTATTGACTGCTGAGCACAGTTTTTCTTTCTTTCTTTACCAGGTAGAGTAAAATGTTAATGTTGAGTTTGTTTCGGGGTTTCTTCCCAGGATAGTTAGCTAGGAAACACCGGCCTCATCTGGATTCATCATATCAGCCGAAAGACGTCCACTGCTGGACATAGGCCTCCCCCAAGCGTCGCCACACCGACCCGTCCTGTGCGTCTCGCATCCATCGGCTACCCGCGACCTTCACAAGGTCATTGGTCCACCTTGTCGCGGTCGCCACTCTAGAACTTTTCGGCCCCATCGACCATATGGTCTGCGAGCAATGTACCCTGCTCACTGCCACTTTAGTTTGGCGATCCTTCGGGCTATGTCGGTAACCGTGGTTATTTTGTGGATATCATCATTCCTGATTCAATCACGCTAGGAAACTCCAAGCATTGCCCTCTCCATTGGCCTTTGAGTGACTTTAAGCCTTCTGATAAGGCCACCGGATTAAAATGACCAAAAAAGATTGACGTATAAAAGTGTTAATATGTTGAACATATTTTCAAAATAAATGTCATTTATCATTTATCGTTACATTAGTTTAGATTTCTGTCCGAATAACAGGAGTGTGAAACTTTTAACTGCAACAAACTCGCTTGAAAGCCCTGTTTAAAAATTGAAAACAAAACCAAGGGCAAAAAAACATGGCAGAATGTTTTCGTAGTACATTTTAACGAGTTCTTTGGTAATTCAGTTCTGAAGTGAACACTAACTGAACCTTTTGCATTCTAATTGAACACAGAGCCAGTTGTTCCTATTATAGTGTGAAGTTAATTAGTAGCTTTATTAACAACAGTAGAGCAATTAGTGCCGTTGAGTTCAATAGCTTGAACTCTCTGAATAGCTAGTACGGCTTGTTTCAGCGCTTAGTTCATGAGCTGTTTATGATTATTCAGGTTTTAATTAATTGAGAGATGCTTGTGTTTTTAGCTGGATCTGGAGTAGCTGAAAATATTTTGATTAATTTAAACTTTATGCAATTTCAGTAAAAGGTTAGGCTTTTTCAACGAACCCAACGTTATTGAAGGTATTTTATCGAAAATGGAGTTAAGGAATAACACAAATAGGTCGAGATCGAACAGATTCCAAGACAGCATACCCTTTTAATTAAAACAAGAATGTTGATCGCTGGAATACCTCCTTACGCAAAACATTCGTACCTACCGATCTCCATCAGCCACCGAGCCGAGCCGTTCGAAAAAAAACTTCGCGATTTAATGCCAATTTAGCCTCTATTCGTACGCGTTAATGGCTATAATGGCGTAACTTCTGGTCGGTGAGACAGGAAAGCTGTCAAAAGTGTACGTGCCACGATCATTCTCCTATAAAGATTGTTGAGACGCTACAAAGGGATATTGTAAGGAGTGGAAAAATGCTCGCGACGTGCCCCTCGAGATATAGAAGTGACAGAGAAGAATGCGGGGAAGATGACACGGCATGGCATCGCGACGTCATATCGGACGGGGGGGAGGGGTTTAGATATGTTATGTCGTTTAAGTTTGAGATTTATCGGCGGAACGTACGATTAATCTGATGCTAAGCTGAGATTATGTTGTGTTTTAGTCGCATAGCTGGCGGCGGTGAATTAATGATACATTCTCCCATAGGTACTTATATTTATGGTTTATTGCAGTACGGCCCGGAGATAGTTATTTAAGACCAGGGTGGCAGTGCAAGTGAAGATACGTGTTTAGTAATAAGTACAAAGTGTAACAGAAACAACGCAAGCCATGAAAACGGGTCGTTGTACTTCATCATTATGAACAATTTTTGATATGGGAACAACTCTGAAATCGTTTAAAACCAGCTGTATAGTGCAGTACATTCTGTCTACCAACACATAAATGTATGGGTCAGTTGATTTTTTTCGCGATTTCAGATGGTCCCATAGTATAATTTGTTCGTTATTTTTTATTTTCGGTTTAAGAACAACTTTATTTCTCATAAGTATTGCATACATAATTCACTTACTGAGAAAAATATTTAAAAAAGAGATTAATAATAAGAGCGCACAGATGTACGTATATAAAATAACAAAACAAAACAGCTACAAAAATGTGGGTAAACAGAAAATAAACTTGATCAGTCAACCAAGCAAAACATGGATGTATGAAATTGATTTTACTAGATGTGGCATTGATGATTTTAAAAACATTAACAAGTAATAAGACTCATGTGATAGTGTTAGTAACAATATACTAAGCAAACATCCCCGATGCGCTGCAGTATCGGGGCAACCCCAACAGTATTTCATCGGACCACAAGACGAATGGCGATGCGCCACCGGTACAGGGTGGACATCATACCCACACGCAAAGAACGTTTTGGGAACACATTCATAGTGCGTATAGCTAACGATTGGAATTCCCTGCCGGAGTCTGTGTTTCCTGATAACTACAACCTGGGAGTCTTTAAGTCAAGAGTGATTAGGTTAGTTCTAGGCAAGCGTGCTCCATCTTCGACCACATCATCGCTTACCATCAGGTGAGATACTGGTCAAACGTATGCCTATTAATAGTAAAAAAAGCGAAAACGTTATTGTACTGAACGTGAAGGGCACTGTATGATTTCCGACTGTAATGAGCCCACAGACTGCAGAAGGAAAAGGACGATGACGATGTTATGATGACCCTTTTTCAGGTTGTATGATATCAAGTCAAAAAGTCAAAAGCCATTTATTCAAATTAGGCTGAGTACCAGCACTTTTTGAACGTCAACGTTTACAAATAGACAGTCCCCCAAAATGCCCACCCGTCACCACTTCCTACGGCACTCGTGAACCTGTACGAGTGTCTGTGTACCACTAATTATTAGTAAGGAGAGTTCAATGAAAACACTTGATTTACTTCACGAAGGTTTCGCTTGTATTGTTCAAGAATAAAGAGTTCACAATATGACGATAATTGATTACTTATTTTACCTCAGCTATTCCTTAACACATCAGAATGCTTAGCACAACTATATCTGGGCGAGCGCGGGGAACGACTGGCTAGCCCGCCTCGCGTGGTTGGGAATTGCAGCGCTAACATTTTAGTAGGTGCGCGTGCTCCTACATCAAACCCTTCCTAAAATTTTTGTGCACAAAAAAAAAAATTACATAATATTACATTCCCACATTTGTATTACATTTCGTTCCGTTGACTAATCAATTTACAATTCAACATTTCATTTACTTCCATTATACTAACAATGTTGTAACTTAATGCTGCTTATGACGGTGTGCTGCTTATCTGTATGCTACATGTACATAATGTAAATATAAAGTTCACCTACGCTGTTTTAAATTACATGACTTGTTTGCTAAGTAGTTAGATACAGTAGGTAATAGTTTAGGTTCGATTCCCAGGTTTTGAGAATATATATATTTTTTATACATAATATATACTGGCATTGGTATGCCTAATGTGAATTAAGACATTATACAGTGTGCGGACATCTGTTTTTTAGAGTCGCCTTTAATAAATAAAAATAAAATAAAATAAAAAAGCCTTATATTTCCAGTTTACAAATAATTCTTATAGCTACCTTAATACTACATTAACACGAGAGAAACAAAAATAAAAATAAAAAAATTAGTATCTATTTAATTTAAACTATCTTAGTGTACTCGTATATCTAATTATAATTATTATAAAAACAATCTTTAGTAGGTAGGATTTTGTATTATTTTTATTTATTTTACTGGAACCCCCCTCAGGTGAAGGCCTCCTCCAAAGCTTTCCATTTCTCCCGGTCCTGGGCTATTTGTTGCCATTTTGGGCCAGCTAGTTTTTTTATATCATCATCCCATCTAGTATATGGTCTTCCTCTATAGCGCTTGCCCGATGGACCTTTCCACAGCGTAACTGTTTTTGTCCATCTATGATCCTTAAGACGAGCTATGTGGCCGGCCCATTTCCACTTTAATTTTTGGCTGTAGCTGAGTGCATCTATTGCTTTTGTTCTAGATCTTATTTTAGTGTGCCTTATTCTCTGTACTCTCTTGATATTTAACATGCTACGTTCCATTCCTCGCTGACATGTGATTATTTTATTTTTTATTTTGTTGGTAAACTTCCATGTTTGGCATGCGTACGTCAAACAAGGAATGAGACAAGAGTCCATGATTAATTTCTTTGCTTTGACAGGCATTTCACTTTTAAATATCTCCTTGCAACTCCAGTACTTATTCCAGGTACGCTTGACTCTTCTCTCCACTTCTAGTTCATTACTATCTCTGCTGAATCCGATTTGTTTCCCCAAGTATACATATTGCTCTACATAATCTAATAGGTCATTATCGATTTTTATTTTTGATTTTTTGAAGTTGGTCATTAGTTTGGTCTTTGTGATGTTCATTTCTAAACCCACTTGTCTGCTTGCTTTATGTAGAGTGTCTAACATATATTGTAGTTGTAGGCTCGATTCTGACAGTAAAACCAAATCGTCCGCAAATCGTAAGTGGTTTAGGTAATTACCCTGTATATTTAAGCCACAATTTTTCCAATCTAGTTTGCTTATGATGGATTCTAATACCGCGATAAAAATGTTTGGCGATATGGGGTCTCCTTGTCTGACTCCTCTGCCGACCGGGAAGCTCGGGCCTGTGGTTTCTAGTTTGACTCTACTTGAACTGTTACTATAAAGGTGTTTGAGTATGTTTATGTATTTTTTATCTACATTTTGAGCTTTCAAACTGACCCATATACTTTCGTGTGAGATTGTGTCAAAAGCTTTTTGATAATCAATGAATATGATATACAGCGGCCTCTGTTGTTCTTGATATTTTTCAATTATCAGTTCTAATGTGTGTATATGGTCTATAGTAGAATAATTCTTCCTAAATCCGGCTTGTTCAATTGGCTGGTTGGTTTCCAATGTTGGGCTGATTCTTTGATTGATTATTGTAGAGAAAAGTTTATATATACTTGGTAAAAGGCTTATCGGCCGATAGTTGCTGATGTCTCTTGGGTCTCCTTTCTTATATAGCAGGATAATACTAGATTCAGACCACTGAGACGGTGTGACACCAGTTTCAAATATTAAATTAAATAATTTTGTTAGTGGGGCAGCTAGTATGAAATTGGCGGTTTTTAAGGCGTCGTTAGTGATGCTATCTAATCCTGGGCTTTTATCTGATTTTAGTCTCTTTATTATTTCAATAACTTCCATATAATCTATTGGTTTTATGTGGGATTGTGACATTTCAGCGTCAGTGTAAGCATTTTTGACATTGTTTGTATCTCTGGCTAAATCTGGCGTACTATATAATTTTTTATAAAAAAGTGTAGCGATGTTAAGTATGTCTTTTCGGTTATAAGTAGTATCCCTATCTCTTGACTCTTTCAAGCTTTCGATCCATGTTTTATTTGTCTGTAATTCTTTGTATCCCTTTTTCAAACTTCCACTTTGTTCTATATGTTTTTGAAGGATATTTTTTCTATGGATTTTATAATCTTTTTTTATATATTTGCTTGTCAGTTTGTATAGTGCTTTGAGTTCGTTTTTCATTGTTCGGGTTTTATTTTTGGTCCTTTGTAGCTGTTGTCTTCGTTTTAAAAGTCTTTCTGTATTTTCTGTAAGTACACTGCGCGCTTTTGTTGAATGTGAAGTTCGTGCGACTTGTAAGCTGTCTGTGATTAAAGTTATTATTTTGTCGTAATGGTCTTGTACTGTTCCAATTGACTCGGTTTGAAATAGAGATATTTGAGTTTTTAAGTTATCCTTATATATTTGTATTTCTTCTTCACTTTTTAGTGTACTATTTTGCTTATTTACAAACATGGTTCGTGTTTTAATTGGTTTAGTGAGTGATATTTTTGCTCTAAGTGGTCTGTGATCTGATCTAAAGTTTATACTTAGTGTTTCTATGTCTTGAAATGATTGAGGATGATTAGATAGTATGAAATCTATTTCATTTTTATGTTGACCATTCGGAGACTGCCATGTCCATTTTCTTCTCTCTTTTTTCTTATAATAGGTGTTGATGATAGCTAGCTTGTTTTCCATGGCAAAGTCAATAAGTCTTTGGCCTCGTGCGTTTCTTGTTCCATATCCATACTGTTTCATTACTAAGTACTCATCTTTTTTTGGCTTACCAACTTTTGCATTGAAGTCGCCCATCAGAATTAAATTTCGTTTGCTTTATCTATAGCTTCATAGACGGTATCATAGAATATATTTACTTCTTCTTCGTCTGCTGCTTCTGTTGGGGCGTATACTTGTATAATGGTAAATGTCTTTCCTGGTATTTTCAGATTAAGCAAAGCGACGCGTTCAGAGATACCAAAATAGCTTTCTATATATTGTTTCAGATATTGTTTTATGATGAAACCGACTCCATGTTTGCCCTGTGTTTGTCCTGTACAGCAGAGAATAAAGTCTTTGTATTCTTCTATATTATTTCCGAGGCGCCGAACTTCTGATATGCCTATTACGTCGTATTTTATATGTGTTAATGCTTTTTCCAGTTCTATTATTCGTTCGTATGATAGAAGAGTTCTAACATTGTAGGTTAATATATAAAGTTCGTTATTCTATCCTTTTGATGTTTTTTTATGATCTTTTGGCGATATCTTTGGAGGGCTGTGGTCGTATTCTTCCACGGTGACCAGCCGGCTTGGAAGATATTCCTTTTTTTGCGTATTTTCAGTGTAGTTTTGCGTGTGAGAGGGGGTCTTTAATTGTTATTGGTCTGCGTTATTATTTTTGTTTTCTTGATTTCTCGCTAAGTTAGTTGGGTGTTTTGTATTTGTATGGAAGAAGTTTAATATGCCAGGTTTTGTTGGCCCCTCTGATAGACTGGATGATCTTCGTATGGACTTCTCTGTTTTATTTTTCTTATTGGTCTGCGTTTTGTGTTCGTCGCTAGGGTTTTTGCTTGTGGTATTATTTTCAGGAGAGTTTGAAAGCATTCTTTTCTTATGACTTGATGTATCTGATTTTTTATTCATTATTACTATTTTGTCATAATTTATTCTAACTGAGTTTCCTTTCTCTTTTTCTATTCGCACTTGCTCTTGTAGCTCCTTTATGTTTACTTAATTACTATATGCCTTAACATTAACTTAAGGGTAGTTGCCGTAACATCCACTCTGCTATATTTAATAACACCGTACGGTCAGCAGCTTCCGTTACGACAACGCCGGACAATAAGAGTCGTTATAGTTACACGATACATTCATAGTGTTATAACTTTATAAGGTATTACTTAACGTCTGTCAATCTTTAACGAAAGTACGCTTCTGTTTTGAACTGCGAATGCAAATGAATGATAGTGTCGATAATGCTATGATTAGGAAAATATCACCTTGGTGGGCGCTGGACACTGCTGGTCGGCTCTTTCGCTGGTTGCTGGTGGTTTGGCAACCACAATCTCTACGTGGATGTGTTCGAACCGACCTGAGCTTTGGAAATCTGCATATTCTGATATATTATGTCTGGTTACTTTGGTTTTTTGGCAATTAACGCATGCTCGTGCCCATGTGCCTATCTCCGTGTTCATGTTCGGCCAAAAGAATCTTTCCGAGATCATTTTGCGAGTTGACCGAATTCCGGGGTGACTGATGTCGTGAACCAGGTTGAAAACGTTTTTTCTGAAATTGTCGGGCACGACCGGTCTTGCCTGTTGTGTTGACATTTCGCAATATATTTCGCGGTTGCAATTTGGTAACGCTAAACGTTTGATCGTAATGTTATTGTTTTTGACCTCGTTTTTTGTGTACCGTGCAATGTAGTCGTCGGTATTTTGCGCTTCGGCGAATTGTTCGTAGTCTAAACTCGTGGGACCGGATATGGTTGCGACACGCGATAATGAGTCGGCGACAACATTGTCGTCACCGCTGACATGACGAATATCGGTAGTGAATTCACTGATGAACAGTAATTGCCTTGTTCTACGAGATGTTTCGGCATCGGTATTTAGTTTTGTAAACGCATGTACCAATGGCCTATGATCTGTGAATATTGTTAATGGTCTCCCTTCGAATAATTTTCGGAAATGTTTAATTGCCATATAGATGGCAAGTAGTTCGCGATCGTAAGTGCTGTAACGCTGTTGTGTATCGGATAAGCGTTTTGAAAAATAACCTAGCGGTTTCCATGTACCTTTAACTCGTTGTTGCAGTACCGCCCCCGCACAGGTATCCGATACGTCCGTCATTAGTGCAAGCGTCGCATTACTGCTTGGGTAGGATAACGTGACCGCGTTTTTGAGCTGCGACTTACATTCACCGAACGCTGTTTTAGCTTCTGTTGACCATACAATAGGCGTCTTGTCGATTCGTTTTGCGTTGTGTAAGTACTTTGATAACAAAGCTTGGCTTTTCACCGCGTGTGGAATGTGTTTGCGATAAAAATTTACCATTCCTAAAAATCTACGAAGGTCGTTGACGGTTTTAGGTTTGGGGTAGTCGGTAATCGCCTTGACCTTGTCGTCTAGAGGCCGTATTCCTTGTGCCGACACGTGAAAACCAACGAAATCTAATTCAGTTACTCCGAAACTGCATTTTGTTAATTTTATGGTTAGACCGAATTTCTTTAGCCTATCGAATAGGATCTTTAAATGTTCCTTGTGCTGTTCCGCGTTGTCACTTGCAATAATGACGTCATCGATGTAACAGAATAGGAAATCTAAACCCTCTAAGACTGTATGATGCATGAACCTTTGAAAGGATTGCGCTGCGTTTTTTAGGCCGAAGGTCATCCGTGGGAACTCAAATAACCCGAATGGCGTTATGATTGCCGTTTTCTCTACGTCCGCTGGGTTAATTGGTATGTAATGGTAGGCACGGTTTACATCTATGCAAGAAAATATTTTTTTACCTGCGAGGATGTATGTGAAGTCGTGTAAGCGCGGGATCGGGTACCTATCCGGTTTGGTGATGGCGTTTAGCTGCCTATAATCACCACACGGACGAATGTTCCTGTCTTTTTTTGGCACTACGTGCAGAGCGCTTGCCCATGGGCTTTTGGAGGGCCTACAAATACCTAAGTCCTGCATGTTCTTAAATTCTTCCTTTATTTTGGTATATCGGTCTAGCGGCAACGGTCTTGCCCGGGTATGTACCGGTGGGCCTGATGTCTCGATGTGATGCACGATCGAGTGCTGCGGCGGCTCCCTAAATGACGTGGGTCTAGTGATTTCAGGGTAAGTGGTAAGCAATTCGTGATAAGGGTGGCTTTCGTTAACCGTTTTGACTGACGTTTCTGTACAATTTTCTATAGTCGCTAGAACATTTAACTTTGTTGTGCTATCTATCAACTTTCTTGCACTTAGGTCTACTAACAATCCATAATGGCTTAAAAAATCTGCTCCTAATATGGGTTGTTTGACGTTAGCTATAATAAATGTCCATTTAAATTCGCGCTTTAACTTAAGTCCAAGTGACAATGTGTGCGTACCGTAGGTTTCTATGGGTGTACCGTTTGCGGCGTACAGAGTGTAATCTTCTTGAGATTGTTTTTTTTTACGCTTGACCATAGGTACTGGTAGTACTGACACATTGGCACCGGTGTCTACTAGAAAATTGTATCCGTTAATGCTATCATTTGCACACAAACGACGGTTAATAAAAATACCTCCGTTACAGCTTCCCGTCGCCGACTGTACGGTTGTTAGTTTTCCTGGGCCTAGCCTGTCCATTTGCATGGTTTTCTGCACTTGAACGCCTTGTCGCCGAACCTGTTGTGGTAGAAGCATAACCCTGGTCCTGTTGGTGGTCCTTGCGCTGTTGACCGCCCTCGCTGTTGCCTGGTACTTCGTGCACGTGCTGTTGATGTGCCGCGGTATGCCCTGCGGTCGAACCTGTCCGTACCTCTGGATTTGCGTAGTTCTGCCACTTCGATTGATAGTTTGGCTACGGTATCCTCTAGTGTATCTGACTTTTTTCCTGTTATTTCTGCCACCTCCCTGGGGCTGCTGGTCTCCCATATTTTGTCCGCCACTGCTGCCAGCTTTTCCGGTTCTGTGATTGCCGTTGCTGCCAAAACAGTCCTTACCGACGTCGGTAGGTGGTTTTGCCACATGACGAGCAATGTTTCCGGCGTTATTCTATCTCCTGCTAGTGTCTGCATCTGCCGCAGGAGTTGGGTCGGCTTCTGATCTCCCAGTTGCATCTCGCCAATCAGCTTCTGTATCCGTTTGTTCTCCGATTCCTCGTACACTACCAACAATCGGTCTTTCAAATTTTGGTATTTGTTGCTTTTTGGTGGAGTCTTCAAAATATCCGCTACTTGCATTATGACCTGCTTGCCAAGTTTCGCTACCAGCAATTGATACTGCGCCTCATCGCTGGTTTTCTGTGGCGCTACAGATGCCTCGAACTGTATGAACCATAAACTTGGTTGGTCTGTCCAAAAATCTGGTATCCTTGAGGACACGGAGATTAGCACGATATCGGAAGTACTTTCTTGAGACATTTTGTTTAACTTTCGCAGTCTTTTAGAGAGATGCCGTGTGATAGAGCGTTACTATCGAATTACGCACCAGATATAGTTGTCGTTGAGCCGTTCCCAAGCAAGCGGTTTGTTTCTTACACGTGGAAAGTTTATCGCACCGTTGTATGGTTACGTGTTCACTCGCGTCGGATAGTCACCAATGTACGAGTGTCTGTGTACCACTGATTATTAGTAAGGAGAGTTCAATGAAAACACTTGATTTACTTCACGAAGGTTTCGCTTGTATTGTTCAAGAATAAAGAGTTCACAATATGACGATAATTGATTACTTATTTTACCTCAGCTATTTCTTAACACATCAGAATGCTTAGCACAACTATATCTGGGCGAGCGCGGGGAACGACTGGCTAGCCCGCCTCGCGTGTTTGGGAATTGCAGCGCTAACATTTTAGTAGGTGCGCGTGCTCCTACAAACCTATGGCACTCGTGCCAGTGGTGGCACGTGGCAATATAATTTGGACACGCCTATACAAGATTACTTAGCATCTTGGTGAAAGTTAAATATGCAGTTGATAATACAGCACAAATAATTCTGAACATTTACTTTTATTTTAAGAAACACAAGCTGATAATGTTAAGATTACGTTATGAATTTATTGTTACAAAAAAGAGTTAAGTTAATAGCATCTTATGTTATTTTTTGTCCATTAAATCACCAAGTGAATATTTTTTTGGCGGCACGTTTAGCTACATTATTATTTTTTGAATGAAAGTGGCACGAGCACCAAAAATTGGTTCGCCATCCCTGTCCTGGTGGTTTAGCTGTGAAGAAGTGGCCAACAAACTCCCCAGCAACACATCTGTCTGTTGAGTTAGAATAACTCGCATTTATACAATAGTATGCAAGGTATTATTACCTTTTTTTTCATCTTTATTTTTTTTATATAAATTTAGGGGTTTTTGTCTAATAAGGATATGTCAAACACATCATACCTTATAACATAGTAATATTACTAACACACAAAAAATAAGCTTACATTAGAAGTATTATTACAAAAGAAAATAATAAAACGACCCTGTATTATACCATAAAAGAGAATGCGTGTCTTAACAGGCACACGAGAGATTCTGTGCATTTTGATGAGCTCCTACTCGTAAATCTCCGCTTATAAGCAAAACTAATTGGTCAAACTCCAAATAAATACCTGAAAAAAACTAAAAAAAGAACCAACCAAGTAATAGTCGGACTCGCGCGTGAAGGGTTCCGTACCATCGTATTTTAATTATCTTTTGTTATAGCGGCAACAGAAATACACACTCTGTAAAAATTTCAACTGTCTACCTATTACGGTTCATGAGATATAGCTCGCTGACAGACAGACGGATGGACGGACGGACAGCGGAGGCTTAGTAATAGGGTTCCGCGCATGAACGGTTCCGTACCATCGTATTTTTATTATTTGTTGTTAATAACAGAAATACACACTGTGAAAATTTCAAGTCTCTACCTATTACTGTTCATGGGTTATAGCTCGCTGACAGACAGACAGACGGACGGACGGATGGACGGACGGAAGGACAGCGGAGTCTTAGTAATAGGATTTCGTTGGTTACCCATTGGGTACGGAACTCTAAAAAATAAAAGCTACCAGAAATCAAAACAAAACTAGTGTCGTTATACCAAATAGCGGTGTTGGAACAATCTTTATGCCCTCTAGTTGGTCGTATTGAACCCTTTGTGCCCTTATCGCCACTTTACACGAATGCCCTAACCTAGGCCATTCGGCCACGGTGCCGCGATGTAATTGGATTCTTCACAATCTATACCCACTAATAAAATAAGGTTGAAAAGTTTGTTTGTACGTTCTTATATTTTTAGGGTTCCGAACAAAAAACGGAACCCTTATAAGATCACTCGGGTGTTTATCTGTCTATCTGTTTGTCCGTCTGTCATAGCCAGTTTTCTCCGTATCCACTGGACCGATTCTGTTTTTTTTAAATGCAAAATTTGGTACACATATGTATTTCTGTGATTCAAACACGGACGCGAAACGAAAATTATTGAATTTTTAGCATGACCCCCATGACAATATCGTGTGACATATAAAATGAAAGGGATTACTGTGAGGGTTTTAATTATACTTTTTTCAAAATTTTAAAATAGATGGTTTTGAAGTTATTTAAGAAATTAGACGAAAAATGACCATTCCCACCTTATCTCCGAAAATACTGAGCCTAAATTTTTGAAAAAAATGGAGATGATGGATCTATACATATAGATTACAGAAAAACTATAAGAAGTCTATAGTGTTAAAATAACATGTTAAAAAAATTAAATTCGTTCGGAACCCTTCGCACGCGAGTCCGACTCGCACTTGGGCAGTTTTTGTTATTGACTAGTATTTGCTCGCCGCTTCGCTCGGGTTAAGTAGCCTATTAACGTCTCTAGGGTCATATCTAACTATGTACCAAAATCGGTTCGACAATTTAGCCGTGAAAGCGAGAGCATACAAACACACTTCCTTAGGTATACATCACTCGTAGTTAGGTTATGCTCGTGTTTGACCACCTGATCTATCTCATCTGATGGTAAGCTGCTTACTATCACGTGAGATAGATCAGATAGTGGATCAGAGGTGGATTAAATGTTGCCAGCGCCCTATGCAAACCTCATCGGCGCCCCTAAAGTAAGGCACGAGCAGGCGCGGATCCAAAATTTCGCTTATGTGGGTGGGAGAAAATTTGTCTATAAGTATGTGGAAAAGGGGAGAGGAGTTATTGATAAAAAAATGCGGATTGACAATTTATACATAAGAAAATTGTAGCGAGTAGCGAAAAATTTGTAACAGAAAAACAGAATGACTCTGCCCAACCCAAGAATCGAATTCAGGCCCTCACGCTTAGCAGCCGTGGTTTGTGACCACAACACCATCGAGACAGTCATAAGCAAGAGAGAGCTGTTTTGAATGTCGTAAAACAATTGGCAGATAATTGGTTTTTGGGATCGGGCCATATAGGAGTAATCAAGAAGTAATACTTCGGAATCTCTACAAATTATAATTTTTTGATTTATTAAACTAGTAGATACTTTTTTTTAGTGTTAATTTTCCTCGTGCGCCGCTTTGTAATTTGGCGCCCCTAGGCATGTACCTACTTTGCCTTAAGGAAAATTCGCCCATGGGTAAGCCATGATGTGGTCGGTGCTATCGCATGCTTGCCTGGAAGTAATCTATTCACTGTTGACGAAGACAACCATCTGGGGGAGATTGTAGCTATCAGGAAACACACACATCGGCAAGTATTCTCCATTCCGACTGGTGGTTCCAAAACTACCAGTCGAATTAAAAAAAAAACGCTTTGTATTTGATAGCCTCATTTGTGACGTTGGAAGGCCTCCCACAAGGTGGACCGATGACCTGGTGTGGGTCGCGGGTAGCCGATGGATGCGAGACGCACAGGGCTGGTAGTTGTGGCGACGCTTGGGGGAGGCCTATGTCTAGCAGTGGACGTCTTTCGGCTGATATGATGATGATTTGTGAGGAAAATTATCGACTTCACACTTCGATCAGTAGATAAGAAGCAAAAAAAAAATAAATAAAGAGAAAGAGCGATAAGCTAAGTGGTAGAGCGGGCGGGTGAGACCGCGGGACACAGTTAGTTTCTGATTATAATCGTAAGTGGCCTGGTAACAATTTTGGTGGCTGTGCTTTAGTAAAATTTTCTCGTGTTTCGCGGAAACGCTTTGATACTGGTTTTAGTGTCAGATTTAATGTTGTATTTATTAGTGATGTATGTCACGGTTCGTTAGCAACAGGATTTTGGTAAAACTGGTTTAAAAATTGTGTTAATCTTTCAATGGTTGGTTTTTCTAAGATAAATAAACGAATATATGCCTGCTTCTTATGTTAAGGCCTTTATTTCAGACTTTTGGTAACATATAACAAATTATACGATAGGACATTTCAATGAAGGACATTTCAATTAAGTAAAAGTACACATATGACTTTGCTTTTTTTAAACTTAGCCAGAGCCGCACACTAGGTTATCCTGTATTGTGAGAGCATTTACAAACATTTAAATTCACATACACAAACAGCCAGACCCGGAACAACTATCTGTAGGTCATGCAAATATTTGTACCGTGCGGGAATCGAAACGGCGACACGCACAGCCAATCGCTCAACCACTGCGCCAACAATCCAGTATGCAAGCGTATCCAGGGGCGTAGCAATGGAGGGTGTCACCTGTCCACGAACATGCTTCGTAAAATGTTGTTGCTGGACCTTACACGACTCAGCAATGACGATCATTAGTATTTAAATTCATAAAGGTTCCTAATTATTCACTTGAAAAAATAAAAACTTCGAAACAACTTTTTTAAAACATCGACGTTGCTAATTTACTCTTTGAATGTAGCTACAATATTCCAGTAGGTAGGTACACCTTCCGCTTCAAACGGGTTGAATTTAAATTACTCTCTTTATTATTTTTATTTTTTTCAGCTCTGCTCGCTTCGCTCCGCTCGGGTAAGTGTTTGCCTTTCTATCTCATTAATTTCTCAGCTTTCTTTGCTTTTGTCCGGTGTTGCCCGACTTACGATGCCCCTGCACAGCGCGTTCAAATAAACGATACTTAAGTCCGTTAATAGGATAGTTAATGTAAATTATGTGAAGTAGATTCTTGGTGATTACATAGTTAATTGAACTCTTTGTGTTATTTATTTTGTGACTAGTTTAAGGATTAACACGTTTTCGCGGTCTGAAAATATGTTTTGATATAATTATTTCAAAGATCATGAAGAAGACTCATTGCATCGTCGCACCGCGCCTGCCTGACTTATTGATGGCAGATTTGATTTTGTTAATACACAATTTCTTACATCGTTAGGTCGTTTACGTTTTTTTTATGTTTTGGGAATACATATAGTTAGAAATTTATACTTAAAGAGTTGGGGTAGTCTACACTAATATTATAAAGAGGAAAGATTTGTTTGTTTGTTTGTTTGTTTGTTTGAATTGAATAGGCTCCGAAACTACTGGACCGATTTGAAAAATTCTTTCAGCATTGGATAGCTACATTATCAGGGAGTAACATAGGCTATATGTTATCCCCGTATTCCCACGGGAACGGGAACTACGCGGGTGAAACCGCGTGACGTCCACTAGTTATTTATATTTTAAAGTTTTTAATGTATGACGGATTTTCGAGCGTCTGAGACACCACGTGTCGCTGTTTATTCGTCCTCTGTTGGTCCTCCATTATGGGCGTATAGGTGCAGGTAGTTGAAAAATAATATTCACAAAATATCTCACTTAATTTAACTTTTAATATTTTAACAAAACTTCACCAAAATAACTAAGGATTACAATAATAATTACTGATTAAATAATGTAAAGAAAATAATTAAACTTTACTTTAGAGCCAATGGGTTTGTGCATGTGCCTCGGTTGACGGTCGAATCAAAAGTGACCGTCACCGCCGCCATGACACTCACAACTCCATTCGGTGTTACCCGCTCTAAATTAAAATTACCCATAAAGAAATAATTCTTACACCACAGAGTAAAAATAATCGATTACAACTTATAATAAGTGTTAAAATAAATCAACTAAATTATCGCGCGCCGTTACGGCCGTCCTGCATCATCACACGTCCTCGTGTGTACTCTCTTCAATATCTGTGAACAAATGAACAACCAGTTGGTCACATACTTCAAAACTCGGTCATTCTGACCACAATAAAATTTTCAAGAATGTTTGTCAAATCTTATCACAGACTTTCACGTGCCACACAGGCTAAAGCTAACAGGCGCCACACAGGCTCATGGGTGCCATTAAGGCTCACGGGTGCCACATAGGCTCACGGGTGCCACACAGGCTCACGGGTGCCACACAGGCTCACGGTTGCCACACAGGCTCACGGGTGCCACACAGGCTCACGGGTGCCACACAGGCTCACGGGTGCCACACAGGCTTACGGGTGCCACACAGGCTCACGGTTGCCACTCAGGCTCATAGATGCCACACAGGCTCACAGGTTCCATACAGGCATAAATATGTCACAAAAGCTCAGAGTGCCACACAGGCTTACAGGTGCCACACAGGCAACAGAAAATTAAATTACTCACCAGCAACTGCGCCGTTAACGGCACATTCTGACTCCACACTGTTAGTTGGCGTTTCCAGCCCAACATTCAACTCTAAAGGAACGTAACACTCAGGCATAGATCGTATACGATCATGTGCATACTTATACGTTCGATTAGAGTTCAATGCCTTAAGCAAATATCTGTCACCATCAAGCAGCTCAGCCACTTGATAAGGCCCTTTATATTTTGGCTCTAACTTTGTCTTATTGCGCTCATGATTTTCTAGTAGAACATAATCTCCTACTTTGAATTTATTTACTTTGGCTTTGTTTTTGTCAAACCTAGCTTTCTCTGTAGAGGCACTTACCTCTATTGCCCGAGCTGCTTGCTCTCTGATCTCGTCTAATTCAACATGTGTCTCGTCTGTATCAAGGGTCATTAACTGAAGAGGTCTAGCAACCTTTCCTATCAATAGTTCAAGGGGGCTTGCCTTAGTTGTACGGTTAAATGTACAATTGATAGCAAGTTGGACATCAGGCAAGGCTGCCTGCCACGACTTAAGGTTCCCGGTTTCGACTGTGGTTAACATGTTCTTTAAAGTGGACATAACACGCTCTACTTGCCCGTTGGCACGACTAGAACCTGTGGCTATCAAATGTAAACTAATGTTGTGAGTTGTACAAAAGTCCCTAAACTCTTTCCCAGCGAAACATCTACCCTGATCCGCTATTACACGCGTAGGTGCACCAAAGAGAGACACACTCGATTGCAAAGCTTTAATAGCATTTTTAGCGTCAATATTCATAGTATGGTGTAGCAGTACAAATTTTGTAAAAGCATCGATAGAAACAAACACATACTCTTTGCTATCTCGCTTGCCACTTAGTTTTCCCGTGGCATCCATATGAATGGTGTGCCACGGGGTCGTAACTTTTGGAATTGGATGGAGCTCGGCTTGAACCTTGCCCGAATGAGACTTTGAGACCTTACATGTAATGCAGTTATCAACAAATTTTCTTACGTACTTATTCATATTAGGGAACCAGTAATGGCAAAAAGCCTTTTCTAGAGTTTTCTCCCAACCTAAATGCATTACACTCTCGTGAACGTGATTAATAACAGCCCATTGAAAAGCCTTTGGCACCACTGGTAACCACACACTCCGTTTATTGCGTTCTATTTTTCGATGTAACACGCCTCTCCTCATTTCATAAGTCTTAACCGTCTCATCTGTAAGTTCACTAGACCCGAGTTTCATAATAATGGAATTAAGTTCCTCATCTTTTCGTTGCTCTGCTTGTAACCATTCATCTGATATTTCAGCTAAATAAACTCTTTTTTGCTCTATTTTTTTACTGATTAACTGGGAGATTGCTGGTAGAGGGTTTCGCGATAAGAAGTCTACATGACCCATATTTTTGCCCTGACGATATTCAACGTCAAATTCAAAAGATTGAAGGAAACACCACCATCTGTGGACACGAGGGGAAAGGTCTACTTTAGACTTAGACGCCTTGACTGCATTGCAATCAGTCACTACTGTGAACTTTCGTCCTTGTAAGTAATGACGAAAATGTTTTATGCTATTCACTACTGCTAGCGTCTCTAACTCATATGAGTGATACCTTGACTCAGCGCTAGAGGTTCGGCGACTATAATATTCAATAACATGTAATTTTCCGTTAATCTTTTGCATTAATATAGCACCATAACCTTCAGCGCTGGCATCCGTATGTAACTCTATCGGCTGGTTTGGGTCGAAAATAGTTAGAACGGGTTTGCTAGTAAGTGTCGCAATAATTTCTTATCTTATTGTTTCAAAAGCTGGTGTCCACTGTATTTTGCCTTTACCTGAAGTTAATCTATAAAGAGGGGTGGTCTTTTGAGAGAAACATGGTACAAATTGTCTAAAGTACGAAGCTAAGCCTATAAATTGACGCAGTTGAGTAACCGTTTGGGGAGGTACTAGTTCTGTCAATGCTCTAATTTTTCGCGGATTTGGACGTATTTCGCCAGCGGCTACGTGGTAACCTAAGAACTCTACTTCAGTTTTGAGAAAAGCACATTTCTTTATGTTGAAAGAGAAACCGGCGTCTGTTAATGCTATCAAGACCTGACGCAAGCGATCAATACCCTCATCTATACTACGAGAAGGGATTATGACGTCATCTAAATAGACTACAGCAAATGACTCCGTCAAAACTCCTAGAGCTTTATTTATCGCACGTTGGTACACCGATGGGGCATTTCGAAGACCAAAAGGCATTGCCAAATATTCAAATTGCCCATCCGGAGTCACGAAAGCAGTAGGCTCCACTGACTTTTCCTCTACAGGAATTTGGTGGTAACCACTAACCATATCAAGAGATGTAAAATAATTTGCTCCTACCAAACGTTGTATTTGATCAGATATTAAGGGCAATGGGTAACGATCAGGAACTGTGTTGCTGTTAAGCTCACGGTAGTCCACGCAAAGACGGTCAGATCCGTCTCTCTTTTTGACCAGCAAGATTGGGCTAGCAAAAGGTGAGCAACTATCACGAATGACGCCAGCATTTAGAAGTTCCTTGATCTCAGCGCGCACTACTTGTCTTTCATCACAACTAAGCCGGTATGGACGGCGTTGTACAGTGCGGTTGGGATCAATCAATCTTATTTCTAATTTTCCTGTACTAACCCTACTTGTAGGAGTGCCTTCTACAAAAAAATCTTCGTAATTTTCAAGGAATGAAACTAATTGTTCTTTATTTTCATTGGGAATATCGCTATCAATACCACCAAAGTCATTTACTTTAGAGCCTACATCACAAACAGCGACTATTTTAATTTTATTCAATAACAAAGATGTTTCAGAAATTTCAACTGAAAATCCCAATGAAAGTAAGTCCCGTCCTATCATAATAGCAGTGGAAATACAATAGTCAGGTACGACATGAAATAATAACTGTAACGAGTAACCCTGTATCATAACTGTGGACAGTATTTGAAAATTGCATTGTAAACTAGATAGGGCTATGCCTAATAACGTAACCGTATTTTGCTGTCGTTTACCAGGGAATCTACTAGCTAAACTTTCCCGGATCAAAGAGCACTCAGCACCGGAATCAAAACAGAATGAAAACGACTCACCAGATTCGGTAAAGAGTGAATCTGTAGCTGGCTTAATGGTGCAGATATCCACTCGCTTCTCAACTCGGCTGTCCCCGGAGTCAGTATCCTTCTTTGGACAGCGTGTGGCGATGTGACCAGGTTCGCCACAGAAGAAACAGGTCACTGACGTTGACGCTTTCTTTGAGACATTATCTTTGGCTGGTTGCGATCCACTATTTCCTGAAAACTTAGATTGAGGGTTAGCAGGAGGATCGCCAGAGCTTTTAGTCAAACATTCATTTGCCATATGACCCGATTTTCCACAGCTGTAGCATCTTCTTGATTGGTCTAACTTTGGCTTCTTGGCGTCGGCAGGTGCATTTAATTTGTCATGCATTGGAGGTCCTCTTTTTCGATACGTAAAAGCCATCAGTTCTTGTTGTAATTTAACTCGAGTTTCAATCTCCGCAGTAAAAGCCAACCGTTGAAGCCGTGGCTCGATTTTGGCTGCATGCGCCATAGTTACAGCGATTGCTATTTTTTCAGTTGAATAGTTGTTCCATTGACTAAGTAAAGTGCTCAGAAATCGGTTTGCATAAGCTGATAAGCACTCTCCTTCCTTAGGACTTTCATTAAAAAGCCTGTATAACATTGCAGCAGGAGTTTCAACACTATCGTATCGAGCGAGAAATAGGTCCCTTAATTGAGGCCAAGTTATTCCAGGAAAAGTATTTTGAGCTAGCCATGAAGCTGCCGATCCCTTGAGGGCTTTCAGCTGAGGGGAATCAGCCTACTGCTAGAAATTTGTTTTTCTTGCAAGCATAAATCGACGGTATTGCACCATGCTCGGGCATCACTATCTCGAGACTCGGGATTAAATTCAGGTAGTGCTAGCGTAAAATCTTCTGAACTGGGTTGTTTAATCGCGCGAATCAATTCTCTCATTTGACTTTGCTGCATTTCAAATAACAATTTCCAACGGTTATTTTCACTAGCACTTGAAAAAGAATCAATATTCTGACCTGTGGACTGTTCCTGCGCCGTTCCATCGTATCCCACTTCTGATGACGGATTTTCGAGCGGCTGAGACACCACGTGTCGCTGTTTATTCGTCATCTGTTGGTCCTCCATTATGGGCGTATAGGTGCAGGTAGTTGAAAAATAATATTCACAAAATATCTCACTTAATTTAACTTTTAATATTTTAACAAAACTTCACCAAAATAACTAAGGATTACAATAATAATTACTGATTAAATAATGTAAAGAAAATAATTAAACTTTACTTTAGAGCCAATGGGTTTGTGCATGTGCCTCGGTTGACGGTCGAATCAAAAGTGACCGTCACCGCCGCCATGACACTCACAACTCCATTCGGTGTTACCCGCTCTAAATTAAAATTACCCATAAAGAAATAATTCTTACACCACAGAGTAAAAATAATCGATTACAACTTATAATAAGTGTTAAAATAAATCAACTAAATTATCGCGCGCCGTTATGTATATGATTTCTTACTGCACGAAATATATAAGATATCTATTAAAGAATGCTCGAGATATAATTTAAATGATTTACATTTCAATTGCTTTATTACTACATCATTTAAAAATTTTTGTGCTGAAAAAAAAAACAATTTATCTTTTTTGTCATGCCACAGTGTGTTTAAAATAAATATCAATTTTGAGTTTACGCCGACTTCAATTCAACTCATAATTATTCTTCTCATAACTTTCATCGATTTTATTAAACTAAAAGATAACAGATAGAACTTTTTGCATTCTGTCATTCTTAGTCACGTACTTTCATTTCTTTTATTAAATCCACAAATGCGCGGCAAGTTTGTCGAATTATACAGAAA
Organism: Lacanobia wlatinum; assembly: GCA_947578705.1. Taxonomy (NCBI): domain Eukaryota; kingdom Metazoa; phylum Arthropoda; class Insecta; order Lepidoptera; family Noctuidae; genus Lacanobia; species Lacanobia wlatinum. The sequence goes on from OX388029.1 coordinate 27,955,354, forward strand.
TGGGCCAATTTATTGTTCAACTACTTTCTGAGTGCGTCGGCCATTGTTTGTGAATTTGTGATAAGTTATAATAAAGTTACCAAGTTAATCTTGGTAAACTGTTCGAGGCTTGGACGTGAGCTATCGTGTGTTTTGGAAAGGTTTGTTTGATTGTGGGTATTATTTGAGTTCTGGTCTTCTTCTTCTTATCGTGTGGGCAGTAAGGTCTAACGACCCCACACACCCTAGTGTCAGAGTTTCTAAACCGCCTCAAGGGCCTCTGACATGGTTTATTTGACGACCGCCATTTGGCGGCCGGGACCACCGGCTTATACGTGCCTTCCGAAGCACGGAATCATCTTTTTATCAGACAATCAGGTGATTCAAGCCTGCAATGTCCTAGCCAAACTGGGAAAGCAACTTTACAAAGTAAGTTTCTTCCCGTGGGAATCGAACCCACGACCACCGGGTCACAAGGCAGACGCCTAAACCACTCGACCACGGAGGCAGTTCGAGTTTGAGGTCTGGTAGGCAGCCGCTCCACGTAAAATACTGGTATTCAGCTGAATCCGTTTTGACTGGGAGCCGACCCCAATATAGTTGGGAAAAAGGCTAAGCTGATGATGATGTGACTGTCTGTGAAAACATTTAAATGGATCTAAGCTTGGTTTACAATACTATCTTTAACCGGGGTTTTAGCCACGGCGTATTCCACAGAAGCCTTGAGTTTTACGTTTTCTTTGTTTGTGATTGGATCACAAATATTCCAGAGACTACCATTAATAAACTTCTAGACAAACAAAACCTTTTTTCCTGCTTACAATATTGGTTTAGATGATGAATTTTATGATTTCTGTAAAACGTATTCCTTCTATCTACCTGATGATAATAATGAGAAAATCTTTGGTTCATTAACTTCAGATCTTGGATATAGCCTATAGATGTTCAAATAAATCCTCCTTAAAAGAAACAACAAAAGCTACATAGAAAACAGTTTAATCACATTTCTCTATTCAATATTGTCCAATCCATGCAACCTTTGATGTTGTGCATTCACATTCAAAACTCAATCTATACTTCCCTAACATCTGTAGCCTTTCAAAGCTGTTCAAAGGGAAACATGCAGCTGCGCAGTGATTGCGTTAGTGTCGGAGTCAAAGCTTGCAGACAGGCCAGGAAAATAAATAGTATACAGGACCGGCTTGCTAAGCTGATCGGGGACCACTAGCTCGCTGATCACGGAACTGATAAGTTACGTTGAGGTATGCAGAACAGGGTGCAAAGTCCCGCAAACTTCCATTGAAAAGGGAGGGTCCTCCGACCGGGCGGTTGTTTTGTCTGGTGGGCCACTGCTCAAGAGTTCCCTTCCTTGTACATTTTTAATGAGCAATAAACCTTTTTTTTACTGCTCCATGTCTCGATTTAACGTTTTCCCATGGTATTCGCACCATACGTATTGTATTTCTCCTACCATTATTCCACTTTCAACTTGCTCAGTGTAAGAACAACTCGATACAATAATAAACCCACTTATATTATATTGTAGGTGTGTGCCGGTATAAAACAGATAATGGACCAGACTGAAATAGATACAATCCTCGGGGCAGCTTTGTGAAAAGCTATACAGCAAGTACATACTGTACAGGACCGGCTTACTAAGCTGATCAGGCGCCCCTACCTCACTGATCAGAGGCCCCTACCTCGCTGCCCGGGGACCCCTACAGCCTAGCAAAGGTCCCCCAAGCAACTTCCCCTTTTGTAAGGGGATAGTAGTGGATTAATACATTGTGCATGCAAGCTTCGATGGAAACAGAATAAAAGAAAATTGAAGCAAAGGACGATTTTTGAACGTTGTTTTTGTAAAGTTTTTTAAAGGTCTGAAGTTTTAAGATAAGATAAGATATTTATTTTGCAAATATGGGTACAAAACACGTTGACATAAACTTATAATTAGCAACAGCCATATTTATCCAGAAGGCATGCAAAAGTACAAAAAACACTAAAGATTTTAGAATCTTTAGTGTATTTTTGTATTATTATCTACTTAATAATAATAATAAAGATAAAATTGTTTATCTTTATTATTGGACAATATAAAAATTACTAAAAACTACAATTACAATTTATTTATTTTGGAAGATTTCGTGAAACAATTAGAAGAAAAGTCAGCATACTCTATATGCTTTATTATGCTAAGACTTTTCTAATTATGCTTAATATATATCGCCAATTTTAAAATCATCAGATATTTTTAACTGATGAATGAAAATGTGCGTTATAAGTATTTTCCATAGAAAATCTATCAAATCCTGATTCCTCAAAAAAAGACATTTCTAACTATTTCAAAATTAGCTCTAAATGTAATATTTTTGTATTGCAATACCTATTCAAACGTATCCAATCTGCACTGTTTTTACAAAAAGATCACCATAAAATATTCAGTCTATTTTTCCTAGAACGCAGTATTAAAACTATTCAGCAATCGAAATACCTAACGGTTCTAGTTAGTTTAATTTGAACATTTTTTAACAAAACATTCTGCAATAGTCACGTTCGTTATGGCCGGTACATGTCTATTTAAATAATTTTAAACGCGGAAAAGCAATTTGTTCACAAACGTTACGAAGTCGAGAACGAATGTTTTTATAACACTCACGTGATTTGAATCCTAGCGTGTGTTTGACATGTCTTTGAAAGGCTTTCGTATGTCATTGTTGGTTGTATTTCCTGCCTTACACAGACGAGGTACCATGATATAAGAGGGTGAAGCCTGTGGCTTTAAAAAAGGGGTATAGAGTGGGTAATGGGTGACCAACCAACCTGTGCAAGTGTTTTCTTTTCTAGAACATCGACCTGTGCGGGTGTCAGTATTGTGGGAGTATCGTGGGTCTCCCACAATACTCACGGAAGAAAAATGACCGACTGACAACGTCAGTAGCCTTGAAAGGTTTCTCTAGTGGTGGGCGCAGCATCTAGTGACGCGCCGCCACAGTATCTAGCCATAAGCACTTATCTCTCTGGAACAAAACTGATGATGGTAATATATCCTTGCCTAAATCCCACTGAATAATTTGTTAGTTAGTGCCTAACAAATATTTCAATGGTCTCTCGATTGTGAGATTTTGGCTCGTTTTGTTGCTTGAAGAGCTTGAAGAAAAAAAACTGCTTCCTTTAATTGGTCTCTAATTCAATTGCTTGAATGGACTTCATATAAATAGTTGTGAGTTGTATTTCCTGCTTTGCACTAATCACGGTACCATGACATAAGGGGGGGGGGGGGCTCAATCTATTTGCCTAGCCTTTTTATTTTTATTTGTGTTGGCTTTGCGATGTCTAAGATGGAGCGAGCTTACCCAGAAGGAGCCTGTTCACTCTAACTTTGAAGAGATTAGGGTTGTAAGCGTTTGGAAACACAGACGCAGGCAGAGAGTTCCACTCCTTTGCTGTGCGCATTATAAAAGACGTTTGTAAACGCTTAGTGCGAATTGGTGGAATAGTAACAAGGTAGGGATGGTAAGATGCAGTGCGTCTGGATGTCCGATGGTAGAAGGGGGCCGGTGGGATGAGGTCGTGGAGTTCTTGGGCACACTCATCGAAGTACAATCTGTAGAAGACCGACAAGCAGGCAACCTTACGGCGATGAGCCAAGCTATGTAGCTTGGCATCCACCAGTTTTACGTCACCGATGAGCCTCTTAGCTCTGCGTTCCACCGAGTCAAGCCTTTTCCCAAACATGTCAGGTCGGCTTCAGATCTAACTGAATGCAGTTGAGTACCAGTATTGGAGCACTTGATGCTGCAAATTAAAGTTATGCCTTAAAATTTACAACTTCCATAAAACTTTTTTACAAAAAAATATAACCGACTTCCAAACAAAACACTACAAAGTATAAAATAACTTAGTTTCGAAAGTCGGTGTTTTTTATTTGTTTCTTTGTGTTTTAACACCGACTTCCGATTTTTTTTTTGTAAAAGGTGTTTTTATTTTTCACTTTAAGTGGTGATACTTGGACGACATCTTCGTCTACGCAGAAATTAAAATAAGCAAAAAACTGGCCAAGTGCGAGTCGGACTCGCGTGCGAAGGGTTCCGAACGATTATTTTTTTAAATTTTCTAGTTTCACCTCCAAAAGTGACCCCCATACTAAAAAAAATAATAATTTACGTAACACGTCCATGTTTGGGTCACAAAAAGCCATATGTGTACCAAATGTCAATAGAATCGGTCTAGTAGATTCGGAGAAAACTGTCTTTGACAGACGGACAGACAGACAGACACAGACAGACAGACAGACACCCGAGTGATACTATAAGGGTTCCGTTTTTTTGTTTGGAACCCTAAAAATGCTCATAAAATAAAAACTACTGGGCCAAACTGAATCAAATTTTTACGGGACCAAATGGCAAACAACGAACTAAAAGAGAATCAAGAAATCGAATCAGAAACCTCGGAGTAATCGGTGTACATACATAAAAAATACCCACCGAATTGAGAACCTCCTCCATTTTTGCAAGTCGGTTAAAAATCACTTTCAAATCCAACGAGCAATTGTAAAACTACAAGATCACTTGTTGCCTATGCTGAGATAGGGACCTTTTTGGCCTCGCACAGACTAAATTTATTATTGACTAGCTTTTGCCCGCGACTTCGTACGTGCATATCCCGTTTTTTCCCGTTCCCGTAAGAATTTCCCGTTCCCGTATAGCCTATAGCCTTCCTCGACAAATGGGCTATCTAACACTGAAAGAATTTTTAAAATCGGACCAGTAGTTCCTGAGATTAGCGCGTTCAAGCAAACAAACAAACAAACAAACAAACAAACTCTTCAGCTTTATATATTAGTATAGATTAAGTAATAGTTTACTTTTAGTTTTAATTAATTTTACATCTGTCTGTTTTGTGCCATATAAACATTTTTCTTTCTTTTTTTCTTTCTTTATAATGTCTACCAAACGGCATTATATATGTCGTAGGATAATTTGATACTTCGAATCTTCGCGGAAATCCTAGGGGTTTTGCGAAAACGCGGATAATTAGACATAGGCGAAAAATTATCAAATCTTACTGGACAAAGTCAGGATTTTTGCGAAAATACTCGTTATTATAGCAATATTTAGTTCTGGGTGGTTTAAAAAAAAATAACCACGAAGGCTAAGGCGGGAGCTCCGCTCCGCTTCGCTCCCGCCTTAGCCTTCTAACCTAACCTATCCGAGTCGGGGTAGTCTGAGTCGGGGCTATGTCTAATTATCCGCGTTTTCGCAAAACCCCTAGGATTTCCGCGAAGATTCGAAGTATCAAATTATCCTACGACATATACACGGAATGTAACACAAGGTACTTCGCACCGATACAAGCCACTTATCTGCAGCTGACCGCGACTGTGGTCGTAGTTGTAAGCGGCCCAGTCCTCTCAGGTGTGTGCTAATATCTTATCGGATTAGTAATTGGAGCTGTGGCTACGGGTTGCGGTTACCACTCCAATTTCTTGCAGGGTTTCACCTTTTTGTTAGGATTTTCGGCGTTGCCTGGAGAAGTGATACGGGCTAAAATCTTCTTGTTGAAATAAAAGAGGATGGTATTTCGTTATATTTAGTTAGTCTAACAAAATAGGGTGGGAAGATTATGATTATAAGTGGCGGAATTCATTATTATCGGACACGATAGTGGTCAAACGCGAGCTTATCCCAATTATTATTTGTCAGTTTGTTACACTTTGACCTTGCCTAAATCGCTAAGCTGATTTTGATGAATTGTGGCACAAATATAGATGAAACTATGGAGATGGTTGTAGGCTGTTTCTTTTTGAGAAAATCTACATTACTGTGGGCGAAGCCGCGGTCTGAAGCTAGTCAATAATAAAAGAAACAGGTGCATGATGTAACCTTTCAGCGTTGTCATTAACATACATCTTAAATTAGTATTAAGTACTATTGATAGATGAAGAAATATTTTCCTGTTTTTCTCCTCCCCAATATCCATGACCAGTTCAATAAATAAATATTCTAGACGCAATAAAACACGCTCACGATTATTAAGTCAAACTACCCTCATGGTAAGCTCCACGTGATCCATTTAATTCAAACATCAACTGCATGAGCGAATGCTCGTAAAACATCGCGGGCTATATTCATAAACTCACATTTTGTAATACAGTAATAGCTCCCCAGCTTCGCTCGTAGACGATCGTCATTTTTCATTAGGGAGAATATAAAAAAAAAATATTATCGCGGGAATACCGTGGCTGGACTTATATTAAAGTAAGCGGATCAGGGTTTTAATAATAGTCCGTTTTAATATTAAAATATGGTAGTTGCGATGTTTTGTAGCAGAACCGACGGGTTTAATAATTCTGTGGAAAAATGTAACATTTTTTTTTCGTTTTGAATTTCTTGCGGGATTGGGTCAGCCATAATTAATGGGTTTGGTAATGTCTTGATTATCTTAGCTTTTCAACATTTAGTATTCTTTAGACAGGATTACCAGGCGTCTGGATAAAGTCGGACACAGACAGGCTTTTAGGATGCATGTCCAGCCAAATTAGACCGTGTCCGGCCTGTCCGGCTTTTGTTAGGCTTTAAAATTCTACCAGATTTTTACTGAAAATTGCATAATAATGATTGATACATCCAACTTAGTTTTACAATTATACCCTAAAACGGTTTTAAGTAGTTTGACGAGTCAAAAAGCCTAGATTTAGGCAAAATACCTAATGCTACTAAGTATTATTTAAAAGACACCATCCTGATTAGGATAAGTTTTCCGGTTTTTTTATGAAACTTTTTTATAGAACCTGGCAACCCTACTTTAGGAAATTAGTTACCAAAACAAGGTTTTTGTGTTCATGAACGTGAGAATAGAGACGAAGGCCAATTTCTGCAAATTTTTAAGCAACAGTCGCATTTGCACGTCAGTCTGAAAAGTGTAAAAAATGTATGGAAATACCATTGACTAGTGGACGTTACGCGGTTTCACCCGCGTAGTTCCCGTTCCCGTGGGAGTGCGGGGATAAAATATAGCCTATGTTACTCCCTGATAATGTAGCTATCCATTGCTGAAAGAATTTCAAATCAAATCGGTCCAGTAGTTTCGGAGCCTATTCAATTCAAACAAACAAATCTTTCCTCTTTATAATATTAGTGTAGATGTAGATAAATAAAAAACCCGGAAATATGATGGAAATTGAAGCTTATTTGAATTTGAAGAATTGGCACTCGAGGCTAAACACTGTCATAATTACGACACTAGAGTATCATTTGTTTTATCAAAGATCTTGTGACGTAGCCACCACGATAGCCAAACGTGCCGTAGGACCTTCTTACCTTTAATATTCCTAATTTAGCGAATATTTTAGCCGTGCTAGCTATTCAAATATTCTCCAAAAAACATGCAGCCAAAAAGAAACCTCAAAAAAATTAACTTCAACAAAAAAACTTCTAAACTCTGGCAGAGCGAGACCGCTATTCATATTTAACCGAGCAGAGAGTAATTATCTTTCAACTAGCGCGCTCTGGCGGCCGCGGGCGTAAGTGTACAAGTCGAAACTTTGTCGTATTAGTGGGGTTGAGTGTGGGTACTGGAACTACGTTATCTATGGGGACCATAGATGTGGGGACGATGTGAGAATTAATAGTTAGTTTTAGTGATTCCCGCAAAATATGACACACTCATTGTGGCTACAGCTAAGGAGTGGAATTCCCTGCCAGAGTCTGTGTTTAATGATAGAGACAACCTGGGAGTCTTTAAGTCAAGAGTGAATAGTTTACTTCTAGGCCAGTGTGCTCCATCTTCGGCCCGACATCGCTTACCATCAGGTGCGATAGTGGTGAAACGTGTGCCTATCAATAGTAAAAAAACTGTCATTAGCTTTTTACTCGAGAATCATTTTGCTACCGTGGCTTATCCGACATGAACGTTTCTTTACGGGATAAAAGAAGCCAATGACACTCTCACTCTAGTTTTTAGTTTTCTTTATTTTGACTCAACAGCGCTGCATACAATTTGTTAATGATCAGAATTTCCAGAGATTACCTGGAGGTTACATACTTTACAAACTATTGTAACAAAAATCTAATTTAGTGTTTTACGTTCCCACTACTGTAAAACAGGCCCGCTGCCCGTGAGAGAGCGGAGTCTAGTGCGGTTTGGTGGATGTTACAATCCGGAAAATTGGGTAAGTACCATTGAGTTTTTCGGTCAGAAATTTGCGGCCACTGGTAATTACTACTATAACGACTACTATTTTTTGCCTGCGACTACATCCGAGTCAAACTGACAACTGATGAAGTATGATTAAATAAAGTCATCAAAAATATGTTATGTGTGTAATAATGTATTATGACCAGATGAATGAACACAAACGAATCAGCTGGAGTATGTAACCTGACGTTCTCAGTTTCTGCCAGCCACCATAGAAAAGGCGTAAGTTTACATTATGGAAAACCACGTTTCATTATTTTAAAACTATTTGTTATAACTTTGATATGTGGTGGTGGTCACTTCTTATTATTTTTTTTTAGGCTGGGAAATTATCTAATGACTCCTCCCGCTCTGAGCGGAGCAGAAGGGAGTGTCAGATTCTTAATGACTACAACTCATCCGTGTTCCTTCTAAAGCCCGTTGCGTTCCAGGGCCGCGGTGACTCTTACGAACAAATTCCGCATCCCTGTATGTGGTCATATCTGCCTTCTCCAGAAGAATAAAAGCGAGATGCTTCATGATGTATGAGCTAGACGTTGTTTTCCAATAACACTCTGTATACATCTATTGCAAGTGCCCATTGTTCTAGTTTCAGCAAAATCATCTTCATAGTGTGTTGTGAGGCGGTGGGCTTTATAAAATCCTCGTCACCTGTGAGCCTCTAAGGCTCTTCTTAATCTTGTAATATACAGTCAGGTAATAACCTTGTAAGGCTCTTAGAGTTTTAGGGAAAAGACCTGGGAGGCTGGCATTCTTTCATGCATCTCGGTGATCACCATGAGCATACGGAAGGTGTACGGTTACCTTTTAAACGAATACTACGGAGCCCCTCTGTGTAAAGCCTGTTAAAGCACCTCATGAAAGGATGTTGGGTACTTTGAGTATAAGTTTTAACTTGAGTCTTAAAATTACTTGCCGTATTTGTTTTTATTTGAACATCTAACACCATCGATTTGCTTTGTTGGGCTGTGTGTCGCCGATTAGTCACTGTCTTATCAAGAGTAACTTACTGTTTTATAGTCCTTGTCATCAGATTAAACAATGTTTCAACGGTGCGTAAGTTCAAACTTTTTGTGGCTTCATAAAGACAGCGATTAAAAAAACGTAACCCTAAAAAAAGTTTCTTTCAAAGTCCTGAAAGGTCATGAAAAGTTTATTCTTCTAACTCATTTCTTTTCGCTTTCACGATTGTAACAATTAAGAGAATTATTTAAGTACTTGAATAACATTTTCATTTTCTAAATGCTCTAACGATTTAGTACTAAATGAATATTTCATATCTAAGTGTTTTATTAACCTCGCTTACTTTTTTATCTAAAATGCTCGAAATAAAGAACGGTGATAAATGAATGAGTTTTATAGATCATATAGTGCTCTGAAATGCTTAAGATATTGCATTTTCTTATAAATATCGCAGACCATTTGAGAGCGATAAAATCTTTAGTAACCGTAATAAATTCGTTTAAATTATTTTTTCATAATATAAACTTTAATTCAAATGAAACAACGAGTATTACTAGTACGTTGTGTTAAAGTATTACAGCTTTTATGGGATTTAGAATGACTACGAGGTGCACCATAGTACCTCATTAAACGACTTAAAAAAAAGGAGGTTCTCAATTCGACCGCGTATATATATTAAATATATATATTTATGTGTGTTCGCGGATAACTTCGTCGTTTATGAACCGATTTCGATGAATCTTTTTTCATATGAAAGAGTATGCTACCGAGGTAGTCTCATTGCCACCACGTCAGGATCTGATGATAGAAACCCTGAGAAATCGAGGGCAAGTCTCGAAAGTTTTAGGCACGCATCTGGTAGAAACTTGATATTCGTGTGTATATCGGGTGATACTACAAAACAATGAAGGTTTGGATCAGACCTGATGATGGAGACGACAGAGAGTCAAGGGAACTCCACATCGGTATGTAGAAACTACCAAGGGTTTGGGCAAACTTACTTAGTGACCGCCGTGATGTTATGTTATGAACTAAAGCCTATTTAATAAAACTTTATTAAATAGGCTCCAGTTCATAACATAACATCACGCCGGTACGCTGTGAATGGGTACGCAGATCCACAAAAAGTGAAAAAATAAAAAAAACTTTTATACAAAAAACAACCGGAAGACGGTGTCAAAAAAACGAAATAACCAAAAACACCGATTTCCGAAATTAAAGTTATTTTATACTTTGTAGTGTTTTGTTTTTGGAAGTCGGTTATATTTATTGTAAAAAAGTTTTTTTTTAATTTGCGTTCACTGCAGACTGAGCCTGAATGTTTGGCAAGTTATTAGCCCTTCTTCCTAGTGACTGTTTTCAGGCCACAAAGGCCACACAGACCTCTATGTGCCCCTACCATTATCATCAGACTACAACAGTCCACTCGTGGACATAAACTTCTGCCAGGGTTGCGGTTTTTGTTCGAAACAGTCACCGCGGCCCTGGACCGCCAAGAGCATTAGGAGGAACACAGATGGGTTTTAGTCAGTAAGAGTCTGACACTCCCTTCTGCTCCGCCCAGAGCGGGAGGAGTCATTTGATGATTTACCATTCTTAAAAAAAAAAGACATAAACTTGTCCAATCGCACGCCATGTAGCCCTATAAAAAATTGTGGTCAATCTTTTGACATTTACACTGTACACATTAACACAATATATTCTTATAATGTTCACGTCAGTTAACGATCAGCTTCTCATACTTACGTAAGGACAAAAGATCGATAAAATCAAAACTTTTCACGTGGGTCGACCACAGACACGAGTAATAAAACATACTGCCATAACAACATTAACCTTTCCCTCCTACGAATTTACTCCAAGGTCATTGTCTCGTATACTTCTTATAGGTAAGTACTTCCGTACTCAGTACACAGTACAGTATAAGGTATCTCTAGTATGTTGTTATTATTTATTTGTAGTAAGCTGTTCTCGGGCGAAACGTTAAGCTTACCCTTCTGAGTTGTCGAGCGGAACTAATGAAGATGTACATAAGCTGTATGTAGATAGCTATGTTGTATGTTATAAGTTCGTTACCTTGAGTTGTTACTGGAAAAAAAAACATTTTTACAAAAAACATAACCGACTTCCAACTTCGGTGTTTTTGGTTATTTTGTTTTTTGACACCGACTTCCCAAATTAAACTTATTTTATACTTTGTAGTGTTTTGTTTATGGAAGTCGGTTATATTTTTTGTAAAAAAGTTTTAAATTTTTCTCTTTTTAGTGGTACCTGCGTACCCATTCACAGCATACCGGCGTGATGTTATGTTATGAACTGGGGCCTATTTAATAAAACTTACTTAGTGCTTTCGGTGTAAAGGTCTTGCCAATACGAATGAAATAAGCCCAAACACTTGGTAGTTCCTATATACCGATGTGGAGTTCCCTTGACTCTCTGTCGTCTCCATCATCAGGTCTGATCCAAACCTTCATTGTTTTGTAGTATCACCCGATATACACACGAATATCAAGTTTTTACCAGATGCCTATAAATTTCGAGAGTTGCCCTCGATTTCTCAGGGTTTCCATCATCAGATCCTGACGTAGTGGCAATGGGACTACCTCGGCAGCATACCTTTTCATATAAAAAAGATTCATCGAAATCGGTTCAGAAACGACGACATTATCCGCGAACACACATAAAATATATATATATATACGCGGTCGAATTGAGAACCTCCGCCTTTTTTTGAAGTCAGATAAAACGTGAACTGAGTCGGTAAATGTAGTATACATTTGGAGAAATTAGCTCAAATAAACGGACATACAGATACAAGAGTGTTATTATAAGAGCTCCGTTTTTTTCATCATTTTTAGAGGGTTCAACCGTCCCATGGTTGGAACTCTATAAAGATCCAATATCAGTTCGCCTGACCTGGAAATCAGACCGAAAATCCCACGCTGACCAACAAAGCAGTGAAATTTTAAAATTTTTGGTTCTCTTTGGGTGGACTAAAGATGTGCTAAAAATTAAACCTTATAACCTGGAAAAGTTATTGAGGGTATAATATTAATATACTTTTAGTGTCCATATACGTCGAAAGCCCTCATTTAAAATAACATCAAAATTAAATGAGCTATAAATGCCAAAATCACATCAATGGTACCAGGGCCGCATGAATCTGAGGAGCGTTATTCATAGTCGGGGTAGAAACTGATTAATTTATAAGTGGATTCGGATCAACTGTATAATTCACTTGAAGTTTAATCCGTATTCATAGTTATGATTAACAGGCATCAGTTTACGTGAAAGTGCTTAGAAATTAATGAAGTGACTGTACGTTGTGACTGTTCTATGTGTGTTTGTGTGTGCGGGCGTAAAAGGTGGACTATTGGCAAACTTCAAGATTACTAAAAATTATTTCTGCTGAATTAATTCTCAATGATTGCTAATCTAAAGAGCAGGCCTACATTGCAGTTTATGACTGGACGTTTGTGATGATGTAGGTAATTCCTGAGCTTTACCCAACTACAAAGATTAAGGTTGATAGGCGATAAAAAGAAAAATGTTATTTCAAGATTGACGGTGCCCTAACTATTTATGATAAGTATACTCAACTGCTTTGCCGAATACAAATCTTATAAATTCGTTTTTTCTCAGATGTTGACGATCTTTCAGTTTTGATCTAAAAAAAGAATTTCTTGATAAAATGCCTTCTGAGATATTGGGGATTACGCTTTTTATAGACATTATCGACGTCCCAAAGGAAAATCCTACATCCAGCGAGAAAAAAAGTCAGTTATTTAAGTAATCTTTATTGAACCTGAAGAAATACTTATTTTTCTGTTTCCTTCTTTTTATCTTTCTATTGTCACGAGCTTGGGGTTCGTGACACTAAAAACAGCCGATAAATTAACCAAAACTGACACTTTAATTTAAAACACTAATTAGCACTTTAAAACACACTAATTATAACATACAATCGCACTACTCAGTGGCGTGCCTAGGGTTTCAAAATAAGGCAAGCCCAATAAAATTTTAACCGATTTCAAAAAAAGAAAGTTCAGTTTTCGACTGAGTATATAGGTACCTACGTATGTATCATCGCAATTTTCTCATAAACTACTGGTTAGGTACAATAAATTAAAAGTGAATTCATCCATCTTCTTCTTTCCTCTTCTTCAATTTCACTCTTGCTTGTCGTGCGGTGAATGAGTTAACCAAAGCACACTGAAGGCATGCTAGTGCTAGATTGAATATAATAAACATATCAGCAATTGCATACCTCCGGTGGCTTTGAAAAAAGCCGTTTGGTTTGCTTCATTGCTTGAGGGAACAAAGTGCACACAGGTGTTTATGGGAATTTGCGTGCCTTTTAATGGCGCCAGATATGTTATTTAAATCATTATAACCAGATGTATTCCAAACGGAATCTTCATTCGAAAAAAATATGCAGCACCAACAATACAGCTTATTCGTGTGCGAACAGCCAACAATCCAACTAGTTTTATACACTGATCTATTAAATTTTCGTTTATGCGATTTACTAGTCTGAGAAATACACAGATTAGGCGTCGGTTTTAATGAAGAAATTAACTGTTTTTTCTGAGCAAAGCTTAAAGATTTTACCTTATCTTCGCCAATCAAAACTTGAACACATTTTAAATCCTCACAAGGTACAATTACCTCCATTGTTGTAGGTAAGTCACTAAAACAATTGTATCACTAAGAAAATCTAAGAAAACACACAAATAACTTTAACAACATAACTTTTCCACTCAAGCGAATGAAACTGAAGTTAGTTGCACTCGGGTGTCGGAAACTACTTACCAGAGTTGCAGTGTTGTCATTTAGGCAAAAAAAGTCCCCAGGTATATGAAAAATCCAGCTAGATGTCGCAATTTTTTTATTTTTAAGATATTGCTTGAATATTTAATTTCGTTATTTTAAAAAGTCGCTAGTTTTTATTGTTGTTAAATCTTAAAAAAAGTCTCCAAACTCGTTAAAAATCTCCAAGATCTCACAACGTCGCTAAAACGGCAACACTGCAGAGTTGGCAAGGTGACAAGGTCACGCATACGCGGGCAACTTCATGCGCATGCAGGGCTTAATTCTTTCATACTGATCGATTTGTAGACGCAAAAGTTTCTGACTCGTTATATGGCACATCGCTATAAGTGCGAAAGTGACAGAGCTAGTATTTGAAAGCCCGGTAAAAGCCGGTACGTGTAAGCGAGATAGCTATATGTAGATTCTGCAAATGCGAAACTCTGCGCGCGAACAATCGCGATGTGTAGTGTGGCATAGGTAGATACTTTGTGTTATTTTGATAAGAATTAAGCGCGCGAACTTTTAAATAGTTTGGGTTTGATATTGATTCTCTATCGAGCATTTTAGTAAGGCATGCCGGGCTTTTGGGCTTGTATGAAGGCTCCGCCACTGGCACTACTGAACACTTCACTTCACTATAATTCGCAGTTGAAGATCGCTCTCGAAGTTATCATTTGTATCGCCAATTCAATACTGACCCCAGTCGCCGGATGTCCGCCCTTTATATACCGACAGTTGTTTCTAGAACCTTCTAGTATGGAAACTTCCGGAAAGTTTCGGTAGATACCGGCCCCGATTGACCAGGTGTCGAAACATCGAGAATGTTCTAGCATAGAAAAGTCTAGAAACATCTTGCCTCCTTTGATCTGGTTAGTGTCCGCTATTTGATACTAGATGGCGTTAGCAGCACGTATATGTCGTTATGTACCCAGCATTAATTATGGCGCGTAACACTATGTAATGTGTGTACATAAATTGTTAAATAAATAAATAAATATCTAGAATGTTTAAAGATATGTCATTAAGAAGGCTTTCACTGCAACATATAGACATGTATTACATACATATATTGAGTTGGGACCTTCGAGTGATAAATGATGAGGGATATTGCTCTTACGAGTTTGTTAGCACTTAAAAGTTGCCTAAATATTACTCGTTAATTATTACTTTTCTCAGTACTTTCTTAGAGTTCGTATTAGAATTAATGATACAATCTGATTTTATTACTCCGGATCAAATTTCAGCTTCTCAATAAAATATTCTAATAAAAAAGATACAATAATTATAACGGTTTGTTTACTATAACAGTTTGTTCTAAGTAAGTAAGTAAGTCTAGTGTAAGGTATTAAAACCTTGGTATATTAAAATATCTGATGTTAGTATTCACAATCTGGACATCAGGCATCTTAAGTGTCCGTGGTTGCGGAATTTGTTTGAAAGAGTCACCGCGGCCCTGGAACGCAAAGGGCATTAGGAGGAACACGGATGGGTTTTAGTCAGTAAGAGTCTGACACTCCCTTCTGCTCCGCCCAGAGCGGGAGGGGTAATTTGATGATTTCCCATCATTAAAAAAAAGCCATCTTAGGTGTTTCTCATACATAGACATGAGCTTATGTATGTAATACGAACCGCCTTTTATAAGACTGCTAGAGTATCGGTCTATCGTCTGAAACACTGAGGAAGGGGACGTGTGCCAGGGTTGCGGAATTTGTTCGAAAGAGTCACCGCGGCCCTGGATCGCAAATGGCATTAGGAGGAACACCGATGGGTTTTAGTCTGTAAGAGTTTGTCACTCCCTTCTGTTCCACCTAGAGCGGGAAAAAAGGTACGTGTGCTGAGAGGCGGCGGTGGGTTCCATTGCGCGCCGCACTGCAATATCCAGCAGGACTCGAACCTTCTGCCGACGTGCAAGACATTAGTGACGGTGAATCGGAAGGTTAGTGCAGCATGTTTTCTACCAACTTCCTTTTATCTAGTCTCATACTTTCGTCGGAAAACGCGACGTTGGAAGGTCTCCCACAAGGTGGACCGATGACCTGGTGAAGGTCGCGGGTAGCCGATGGTTGCGAGACGCGCAGGACCGGGCGTTGTGGCGACGCTTTTGGGAAGGCCTATGTCGAGCAGTGGACATATTTCGGCTGATATGATGATGATGATAATGATACTTTCGTCATCCTAATTCACACCGCATTTGCAACGTCACGTACATCAAACCTACATACTTTTTCAAACCCCGCATCCCCTACAATCCACTGTTTTAAACTAGCATGCTGCGTCTAGGATATCCGCTATAATTTTTTGTTTTCCGTCTAAGTAGTGTTTTCAGGCATAACCATTATTTTTTGGCTTTTTCCCTTGGGGTTAGTTAGATAGAAAATACAGAACAACATCTGCTGCGATCTTTACATATTCCTTTTGAGTCATTAATAAACATGATTTAGAAGCGTAGATTTACGCAAAACGAATTTTGATATAGCTATTTTATGAATGTATTCATAAGTTTATTTTATACATATACTTGCAGGTATGGTAACAGACACTAGGTTTTAACACAGGCGAAGGTAGTTGAAGTAAAATCGAATAATTATTTTTAAGGGTTCCAAACCTCTGTATGGAAAAACGGAATCCTTATAGGATCACTCGGTTGCTTGTCTGTCCGTCTGTCACACCCAATTTTCTCCGAACATACGACGCCAATTCAGGTGGAATCTGGTGCATACATAAACTTCTGTGACCCAAACAAGGATGAGTAACGAAAATAATCAAATTTTGAAAAAGGGATTGCTCTTTCGGGGCCAAAGTGGAAAATAAAAAAAAGTTCTTTCAACTGTTCCGTGTGCCATATCAAGGGCTCATCATGAGGGTCAAAAAATTGATTTTATAATTTTAAAATACTCCATTCCGAAGTTATTAAAGAAAATTGACCATTACCAACCTTTTCTCCTGAAACTACAGAGCCTAAAATTTTGAAAAAAAATACAGGTCTTAGTTATTCACCTTCTAGATTACAGGAAAACCTATAAGAAGTCTATGATATTAAAGAATCGTGTTAAAAATATATTATTCGTTCAGAACCTTACGCACGCGAGTCCGACTCACAGTTAGCCGATTTTTAACTAGTTTCAGAAACCGGCTGATGCTATTTCATGTTGATCGTTAATATTAGTAATTAAGTAGGCTAGATAAATAGATTTGAGATCTCAGTTATGTTGTTCTGATTAATACTTATCCCTATATTCCTACCTTAAGAGGAAATGCTGGCGGAGCGACTTTGTATGTAAAAAGTCATAATTCGAGGTTTGGCTCTCGACGGTTTTCTCCTCCAATATTGAACCGGTTTAAGAGATATTTCACAAACTGAATAAGAAGGATATATACTGTGTCCGTATGTTTTCCTTTTTGATGATTTATTAACCGTATAAGCACTAGAACCCTCACAAAATGCTCAAAATTTTCCTATAAATCGCTGTCAATAGAACCCTAGTGTACAAATTTGGCAACTCTTAATTAAAAAGGAACACAGTATATACTCTTGTTATTCAGTTTGTGAAATATCTCTTGAATCGGTTCAATATTGGAGGAGAAAACAGTCGAGAGCCAAACCTCGAATTATGACTTTTTAAAAGTAAAGTCTCTCCGGCATCATTTTTTCTTAAGCATGATGATAACATAAACTAGCATAAGTTACCTCAAAACAAACATTACGGAATCTCCAATCCGAACTTCTTGGAAAATGAAATTTCGTATTTTTGTAAGTATTATTCGATATTGAAGCTGAGAATTCTTTCCTTTTTTCTTTATTGAATAACTTTGTGAGTCGTTCATCTTTGGCGCTACAATTTCGTTACTTTCCAATCAGGATTGTAACTTGTCTGTACTTGTTTGAGCCTTTCGAAAGACGTGTCAATGTTTTGTACCTACAATAAATGTAAATATTTCTCCTTGGAAGCAGGTAGGTTTATAATGTGGTAGTGGTCTTAGTTTGTTGATAGAGAGAAATGTACACTTAATTTAAGTGGCGTATAACTGGTTACTGCAGTCGGTGTCATCCCACTGCTGAACTTCCTCCATAAATTCCAGCAGTTTTGGTGTAATGTCCATCGGTTGTTAACTTGGTCTAGCTTATCCCGCAATCTTCTCCGTAATTTCTACCACAGATTACGAAGAAGATGGCTTGAAAAAGATATTCCATACACGTTTCTTACTAATTCGTACGTCAACTGCACCTACTTGGCCACAAGATAATGTTGACAGCGTTTTGGTGGCAGTTTGAAGGGTGTTCGTACTTTTGATGTTACTACAAATTTTGAATAGTTGAACATATCAATGCCCATATTCCTGCAGTGCGATTCTCAAAACACTTTACCGTGTAAGCTTAAAGCCTTCAAATTTGTCGCGAAGTGCCGCGCGGCAGCAGCGCGGCTGTAGCGCTGCTGCCACGCGACATTTTCCGACAAATTTGAAAGCTAAGTGAAGTGAACATGAAGTGAACTGTCAATTCATACAAACAAGATGTAATAACAATTTATTGACAGAATAGACCGACAAGTCAGTTTGAATGATCTCCACTCGTCTCAGTTGCTATGACAACCTCATGTAAATAAATAAAGCTTAAACTGTCAATGCGTGTCGCGGGTTCAATTCCCTCACGGAATAAATATTTATATGGCCTGATAGTTGTTCCGGGTCTGGCTGTTTGTGTGTGTGAGTTTACATGTTTGTAAACGCACCTATGATACAGGAGAAGTTCGATGTGTAAGGCAAAATTAAAAAAAGGTAATTTGTTGTGTATTCAAGTTGGAGTGGAGTTGAAGAAATCAATTGGAAAAATAGGGGTAAGATAGTTAGACCTTGAGATATGTTTGGTTTTCTGGTGAAGAAAAGTACTTTTAAATTATTGTTTTATACGCTTCAATTTCACTCGTACCTAGAAACGTCTGAAGGTTTTACCAAAAGTTTCGAACACTAAGAACTTGCCATATTTGTTCACCCATCTCCTCCAAACATTTCCTTGAGTAAAGTTGAGTTCTTTCTGTGAGAATACAAACAACTGTTGCAGAGTTTTGTTATTTCTTTCACACTTAGTTCTCGGGATTTTTTTTGTTATGTTTGTTAAAGTTTGCTGTTCTACTTTGGCCTAATATGGAAGTTTTTCCGATGTGAGGAATATTGCTTTATTTCAAGGACGTAGGTATTACGTGTATGTTGATGTCAACGATTAATTGTAAAAGCTTTTTGATCAAGTTGATTGATTCATTATTTGAATATAGAATTATCCATCGTGATGGAAAGCTCTTTAGTTAATTGATGTTATTTGTTCTACGATCTCTGTTACGTATTTGATTAACTTTTCGAAGACATGAAACATTATACTGTAATCATGTATTTATTTAATTAGAACGGTCGAAGTCAATTATAAAAACATAGCACATAATCACAATTAGATTGAGTAATATAAAAACAAAATAACCTTAAAACGAACATATTATAACGCACATATTTTAGTCGTTTATTCTTACAATAAAGTTTTCCATTCTTCCGCAAATAATTAGAATTTATCTAGCACAAAATCAAAAATCAATCATATTAAGTTTATTTAAAAAAGAAATAAAAAATATTAATAAATAACAATCTATACTTACAAATATATAAAGCTGAAGAGCATTTTTGTTTGCTTGAACGCGCTAATCTCAGGAACAACTGGTCCGATTTGAAAAATTATTTCAGTGGTAGATAGCCCCTTTATCGAGGATCGAGGATGTATCATCACACTTAGGCCAAAAGTTGCGCGGGTCAACTAGTCTATCTATCTATATATATCAAAATGAATACCTATTTCCCTTGGTAATCGCATCACGCGTGAACGGCTGTGCCAATTTCGCTAATTCTTTTTTTGATGTGTTTGTTATTGTCAGGAGAAGGTTTTAGGCTCTATATTATCACGCTATGTGCTTTGGAGGATAAGCAATATTCAAAAATGTCTGTTTTGCATGCACATGGTTCGATCCCCACCGAGAGTTGTTATTTTTGTATTTATTTTAACTGTATTTTTACACCATAGTATTGTCAAAGTACAATAAAATGGATTTTTGCGTACTTAAAATAACATTTAAATTTTTATTCCACATTTTTCCAAAAAAAAATTACTTTAGTGTTGGATACGTTTTATCGAAGAACGCTACAAGCTATATAACATCACGCTACGACCAAAAGGAGCGGAGCATTCAGGAAAAATGTGGCGCAGACGAAGTTGCACGGGTCAGCTAGTAATAAATAAAAAAAAACCCTTTAAATAATAATTTAGAGGGCTTGCTGTTTATTACGTAAAGCTAGTCAAATTGCTCGCAAAAAGTAATATCAAACTTTCAAGCAATAAACTTCACAAATATACGGACATAAAACATCAAAGGACATTATCACCACCTGCAAAATCACAGGACATCAGTAGTACTCGTAAAATACGTCCTGACTGCAACGAAGTGAATTACCGCAGGATTCAGGAAGGTAACAAATGTGTTGTAAAGTGCTGCCCCCTGGCGGAGCCGCTGTCGCCTCCCACTGCACACTGGGCTAACTGCTGACTGCACACATCTGTGGACTGACGTCACTGAGTAGAGAGGTACAGAAGGCTAGTTCAATATTCTGCGTAGCATTTCCTAACTACTTCGGGTTCGGCTTACTGTCTAACCAGATGTGGCATATTACCTACTAGTATTTTACATGGAGCTTATACAACCTTGTACAACCTTGTAACTGGGTAACACGGTATCCTTTGGTATGACTTTCAGGCTTCTGACAATCTGTAACTACCGCCATTGGTCCCGGCAGTAATTTGAAGATCTTTTATACTCGTCCCGTTGTTTACCAACAAAATCCTATTAAGCCTCTGCTGTCCTTTGTTACATCATCATCTGTCTATCAGCAGGTTGTATCTTATGAACCGGAATATATTTTCATAGACTGTATACACGCAACACGATCTATATTTATATTAAACAAAAATGCCAGTCGCGAGTGCGCCTGCACTCGCTGTACGTGAAGCATGTCTAAGTGTGCGTGCGTTTTCGGTCATTGTGTAGAGTCATCCTTTTGAACCACTCTGTACTGTGGCGGCGAGTTATATTGTGAAAACTTTGTGACGTAATTTGATGGTAAGTTTTTGCGTACGGTCCTAATGTTACAAGTTGTTTTAAAAGGGAAGTTTGGATTAATATGAGTGTGTGCAAAAACTGATTTGGTCGAGTATGGTGGGTGCATGGAGATGTCGTTTCCGAGAGATGGCTGGAAAATAAATTTGTTTCTATATCGTTATGGAAGACTAGTTGACCTGTGCCCACTTCGGCAGGCGGTATTTTTCGGGTTAAAATATAGTCTATTACACTCACAAATAACGTGGCTTTCTACTTGTAAAAGAATTTTCAAAATCGGTTCAGTAGATCCAGAGATTACCCCCTACAACCTGACAAACTCACAAACTTTACCTGTTTGTAATATTAGAACAGATGTACATATTTATAGAAAGAAAAAAGAAAGAAAGAAAACTACTTTATTTGGCACACACGAAATCACACAATGTAGGCAACAATATGAGGAAATGAAAATTAATTAAAAAAAAAACAAAAAACAATAACATTGTGTGCCCCGCGGCTGCGCCAAATAGGTCCAGTTCAGCAAAATGCCAGACAACTAGGTGCTGCCTGACGCTGGTTTTCAACTGCACCTTGTGTTGAAGTGTACGGATGTAAACCAGTTTTGTAGGGTATTAAATTATGTGGTAAAGCAATCACACATACACGTTTCTACGCTCACGCAGATTTCTCATGGGGCTGGGCGCACACTACATAACACCACCTACAACGCTCCTAGTCCTTCAGCGTTGTTCATCATCATAACCACAATTCTCATCTCACATGGTGACTCTAGGCATAGGCCTAGTATCACCACATCGACCAGTCCTATGCATCTTGCATCCAGCGCATTCCCGCGGCCTTCACAGTTCATCGGTGCAATTTGTGGGAGTCTTCCCAAGCTGCGTCTTCCAATCCCAATCAACCATCTGTTCTTCGAGCAATGTATCTGACCCCCTCCTATTTAGTTTGGCGAACTATGTCGGTTACCTTTGTTAGTAAAATGTTAATAAAATTCCATTAAAGTGTGTGCTTCCAAGTTTTCTTTCTCACACCAATGACGTCTAAGTCTTGGTATGTTTCTTCTTAAACAACTTGTAACAGAATAAAAGCAATACCTCTTAATGTCTCATTGAATTCATCAATATGAACAACTTTCACTATGGGACTCATACATTTATGTAGCTGGTTTTTTTTCGCGATTTCGTGATTGGTCCGATAGTAAAAGTTGTTCAAAATGATGAGTACAATGACCCCTTAAGAGGTATTGCGTTTATTCTGTTACACGTTGTACATCACAATCGGAGAGTTCCAACTCTACTAATTTACAAGCAACGTAATCGCATCTTATTCGCAATCTGTCAAAAATGTATCAAAAATTAGGCCTTTTGACAGCGACTGACATGTGAATGCGAAGTCCGAGTCCAACTCGCGTGCAAAGGGTTACGGACCAATTTAATTTTTGGAAAATGTTATTTTAATACTATAGACTTCTAATAGGTTTTCCTGTAATCTGTAGGTAACTATTATCATAATTTTTTTCATAACTGTTGACTAATCTATACATATAATAAAATCGTAGACTAACCGTGTCTGTACATTGAATATTATTGCATGAAAATTACACAGAAAACTCAGGAAAAAGGTACAAAACACAAAAATACAATTTTTGAAATTTTTGTCTGTTTGTCTGTTTGTCTGTGCGTTTGTGGGAGCATCACGCATAAACCACAGATTGGATTGCAAATCTAAGTACTTAAAAATATTAAGTGATAACCCGAGTAACATTTAGCGTTTAATACGTGGCAAAATAAAAGTGATCATTTTTATACCTTTTCGTTATTTATCGTTACAATCGATCCTCAAAATCAAAATATATTGAATTTTTAGTTTAGTAAGAAACTTCCTACTATATTCTGATCAGTCAGAGCGCCATCTATTGAGGAACCAAAAATGCATGAAAGCATGAATGTTACACAAGAACATATTGAGTTATTTGTGACACTTTTAATACGTAGACTTGGCAAAATAAAAGTAAACATTTTAATACCTTATCGTTATTTATCGTTACATACGGGCTTCTTATTTAACGTCTTCTGCTGCCAAATATTTTGTCAGTTAATATGGTCGATAGATGGCGTTGCACTGATGACGCGTTTTTCTGAATAGCAGAGGCTTAGCAGTAGGGTCCCGTCAGCACCTTTGGTACGGAACCCTACAGGCCTGGGGGGCTACTCTCTAAGTCCGAAGTCCGTAGTTTCGGGCTTAGTTGCGGAGGTATTCTACTCCGTATCACATAAAGACTTACGATTAATCCCGAACCCGAACTAAGAATGAATGACCAAGGTTG
This sequence comes from Lacanobia wlatinum, assembly GCA_947578705.1. Classification (NCBI taxonomy): domain Eukaryota; kingdom Metazoa; phylum Arthropoda; class Insecta; order Lepidoptera; family Noctuidae; genus Lacanobia; species Lacanobia wlatinum. Next base: position 27,978,781 of record OX388029.1, read on the forward strand.
CTAACGGAACCCTATTTATTAATAAGCCACCGCTGTCAGTTTATTCGTTTTATTTCTGTCTCGCTAATATAAAATTTCTTCAGAAAAAGGTCGAATCTTTCACAATATAGCAAAATTCTCAAAGTCGGGTTTGTTCGATCACTTTTCTAACTAACTCGAGAACGGCTCGACCGATTTTCATAGTTTTTGTGTTTTATTCCGGACGAAGACTAATTTATTCGTCCGGAATAGCATAATCTATACATATAATAAAATCGTAGACTAACCGTGTCTGTACATTGAATATTTTTGCATGAAAATTACACAAAAAACTCAGGATAAAGGTATAAAACACAAAACTGCAATTTTTGAAATTTTTGTCTGTTTGTCTGTGCGTTTGTGGGAGCATCACGCATAAACCACAGATTGAATTGCAAATCTAAGTACTTCAAAATATTAAGCGATACCCCGAGGAAAACTGAGCGTTTCTTTCATCAAAATCGACCCACAAAATCAAAAGATATTGAATTTTTAAGTTTAGGAAGAAACTTCCTAATATATTCTGATGAGTCAGAGCGCCATCTATTGAGAAAAAATAAAATGCATGAAAGAATTCAAAATTGTTGAGTTATTTGTGAAACTTTTAATTCGTGGCAAAATAAAAGTGGTCATTTTTATACCTTTTCGTTATTTATCGTTACAATTGATCCCGGAAATCAAAATATATTGAATTTTTAGTTTAGTAAGAAACTTCCTAATGTATTCTGATCAGTCAGAGCGCCATCTATTGAGGAACCAAAAATTGCATGAAAGCATGAATGTTACACCAAAACACATTGATTGAGTTATTTGTGAAACTTTTAATACGTAGACGTAGCAAAATAAAAGTAAACATTTTAATACCTTATCGTTATTTATCGTTACATACGGGCTTCTTATTTAACGTCTTCCGCTGCCAAATATTTTGTTAGTTTACATGGTCGATAGATGGCGTTGCACTGATGACGCGTTTTTCTGAACTGCGGTGTTAAGATTTTCCGCTGGAGAATGATCTCACTCGATTTTTAAACACAGTCGTGTTCGTAGGAATTTCGGTTTGGTCTCTAAAAGGTCTTAAACTGTTAGGGACCAAAATTGCTTAAATCTCCGAGTTGTGCTGGTTTCATTTAAAATGCATTTATCGTAGTTTTGCGAAGTACTGGACGGCTCGACTTGCGGATCAGGCCTGTAGGGTTCCGTATAAAAGGTGCTGTGCTGACGGGACCCTATTGCCAAGCCTCCGCGATTGATTCCGTTTAGAGCGAAGCAACGAACGGTTCGATTTGCGAAAGAAGGCTAATAATAATAAGGTACCGTACCAAAGGTGGTCACGGTGACGGGAACGATCGATTTTGGGGGCTACTCTCTAAGTCCGAAGTCCGTAGTTTCGGGCTTAGTTGCGGACGTATTCTACTCCGTTTCACCTACAGATTTACGATTAATCCCGAACCCGAACTAAGAATGAATGACAACACGATTTCACAGTAACTGTCAATTCGTATTATCATTAGTTCTCAGTGGTTAGGTGATACGGAGTAGAATATTTTTTTTTTCTTCTTAATATATAAGTAAAACAAAGACGGGTTTGTTCGAACACTTTTCTAACTAACTCGAGTGATTTTCAAAGTTTTTGTGTTTTTGGATAAGTCTTTGTCCAGAATAGCATAATAAGAATAAAAATACAAAAAATATGAGTATGTCGGTAGGAAGGGTAGGTAGGTAGGCAGGTAGGTAGCGTAGGTAGGTAGGGTAGGTAAGGTAGGGTAGCTTTGGTAGGTAGGTAGGGTAGGTAAGTAGGTAGGTAGGTTAGAGTCGGTAGGTAGAGTAGCCAGTTGACGGGAGCGAAGCCGCGCGGGTCAGCTAGTCTATACTAATATATAAAGCTGAAGAGCTTGTTTGTTTGTTTGTTTGCTTGAGCGCGCTAATCTCAAGACTACTGGTCCGATTTGAAAAAATCTTTCAGTGTTAGATAACCCATTTATCGAGGAAGGCTATAGGCTACATATCATCACGCTAAGACCAAGAGAAGCGGAGCAGATGAAGTTGCGCGGGGTCAACTAGTTTGATATATTGCACGATACAGTTTGAAAAGAATTGTTTTAAAATTTTCTACTTTGACCCCCAAAAGTGACTCTCATACTCAAAATTTATTTGTTTACGTAACTCATCCGTGTTTGGGTCACAAAAATGTATACCAAATTTCAACAGAATCGGTCCAGTAGATCCGGAGAAAACTGGCTGTGACAGACGGACAGACAGACAGACACCCGAGTGATTCTATAAGGATTCCGTTTTTTATTCGGAACCCTAAAAAATATTAGGATTGGCCCTCAGGGCAAAGGCCGGCCCACAAAACTACATCAAAACACAAACACAATAGTAAACTAACCATTGTCACTTGATCAGCAATCCAATGAAGGTCTGTAGGTACAAACCCTTTCACTCAAGCCACCAGCCACGAGCAATGAACTACGAGCCCCCTAATAAAGAAATTCTCGCCGCCATTTTGTTTTTTTGGCTCAAAGTCAGTGACTTGTGATAGAGAGAAGTTCAAAGACGTCTCCGTCTGAATTGTGTTGTGTTAATAAGGTTAGCCGCCTTAATTAAACTTAAGATAAAACGCGACGAATTTACCTAACGCAGGACAAATATAAGGGGCTGTACGCTAGATTGAGGTGCAGGCTTGGATATTTTAAATCAAATCTGCAATAGTGGCATAACCGGCCAAGTTGGACTTCTATGACCCAAACAGGAACGCGTTACGTGAATAAATAAATTTTCAGTATGGGGATCACTTTTGGGGGTCAAACTAGAAAAATTCAAAAAAAGTTTTTTGAACAATGTGAGACATATCAAATGAAAGCTTACTGTGAGAGTTTTAAATATATTTTTTTCCATAATCTACACTAATAATATAAAGAGGAAAGATTTGTTTGTTTGTTTGTATGTTTGTTTGAATTGAATAGGCTCCGAAACTACTGGACCGATTTGAAAAATTCTTTTAGCAATGGATAGCTACATTATCAGGGAGTAACATAGGCTATATATTATCCGTATTCCCACGGGAACGGGAACTACGCGGGTACGCGGTTTCCGCGTGACGTCCACTAGTTTTGAAATAAATGGTTTTGAAGTTATTCAAGAAATTAGATGAAAAATTATCATTCCCCCCCATCATCGAAACTACTGAGCCTAAAATGTCGAAAATAGAGAAGATGATAATAGATTACAGGAAAACCTATAATAAGTCTATAGTGTTAAAATAACATGTTAAAAAAAATTCGTTCGGAACCCTTTGCACGTGAGTCCGACTCGCACTTGGGCAAATTTTTTTTGTGTTTTTCACTCTGTAAAAATTTCAACTCTACCTATTACGGTTCTTGAAAGACAGCCCACTGACAGACAGAGAACGGACGGACAGCGGAGAAAAATCCTCCCTAAAATAAAATTTAGTTTTAGGCAGATCAATAAAGTTAGAAGAAGAAAGAAACATAAAATGTTAATTCTGCACAGACAAAACGCATCCTTTAAATCTAAAATGAACACCAAAATTTATAAACACTAAAATTAAGTTTTAAGTAGCTTACTTAGGCTTTTAGATACTTGTCTTTGGGCTTTCAAGCTAAAGTTGGGCAAGTGTTTGGATGTCTCAGCTAATCATGGTATCTAATTAGAAAATATTGTTAATAGAGAGAACGACTAGTATACAATTTTTTATCCTTCCATGTTGATTGCTCTTATCAGCATTGATAGCATAGTAAATAAGAAGTAGTAGTTAATAAGAAGATATCATAAATTACAAACAAACCAATCTATTCATTCTTGATCAAAGATATTGGTCCGTAGCCACCGTAGCTCGTAGCAAGTTCTCGTAGCCGCCTACGCCGCCTACGCGCTACGGCGTAGCACGTGAATCGTAAATCATCGCAGACTCAGATATAATTGCCAATACTGGGCGTCGTATAAATTGTGGACAATCTATGAACAATCGATAGTTTAGATAAACAACTATCAAAATTATATCCAAAGTTTGAGTTTCGGTTTTAGTGGTTTATTTGTTTTCATACATGAATTGAATGAATTATCATGAATCTAAACATTTGATGCGACGGAACTTATAATGATTTTAAACTCCAGAGGGAAAACTAAATCACAATAATACTATAATCTTCTGTCCTGTCCGTTATTAGTTTAACGGGCAGGACAGAAGACCAGGACTTGAGTACTTGAGGTTTTTAACCTTAGAAATTATTTCAATGAAACTGTTTGGATTGTCTTAAGCAGGCTTTTTTGAAATGCTAAAGAATGTAATAATATAGAGACATAGACTTGGTCAGTCATGATCGATAAAGCTAGTTGTTAGTCGTCTGTGGAGTTTCTTGCACATCCATAGAGATCAGTGGTACCCAACTGATAAGGCGCGTCGTGAATCTTCGTTCGCACAGAAAATAAAGTATGGTTCCGAAGATTAACGAAAGAAAGCAAACTTACAATCAACCTAAGATCACTACTATAAGGTTCATAATACACTGCAGCTGTTAGTTCCGTCTCACTCGCAAGTCCCGTGCATGCCACGCGGCGCGCGCTAACATGGCGGCAGCTACCGACCAATAGCGGTACAGGAAAAAGAAGCGCGTTGCGTGGAGCATGCGATTGGCCAATAGCATTTCCCGCACTTTGAAAATTCATCTTCTTCGCAGGTACATCGGTAAGCCATATCAGTTGGGTACTACTGTACCTCTATGGATGTGCAAGAAACTCTACGGACACTCTTTTAAAAAATATACTTTTCACACCACCTTTACGAAAATATCACATTATATGTAATGCAAACTCAACCTAAAGTAAGTTGTTACTGCCCGACGGGTTATAATGAAACTCAGTACAATATTATTGCTCGGAGGTCAATAATGTGATGTGATTTTGGAACTCAACTTAGAAACCGACGGGAATCGCTCGCGGCTAGCCACCTCTCTTCATGACTTGCAAACCATTTTCTCGCAGTAGGAGTGAAAAGTAGAGTATGCTTCTCAGGGACAAAGAAAACTAACCTAGCCTTGGGCTAACTTGAATCCCTCGCTGCATTCAGGATTCTTGTATAAACTTCCTCGTTTCACTCGTATGTTAAACATTTAATTCCCTCGCTACCCTCGGGAATTTACTTACAAATCCTTCATTAGTTTCGGGAATCAATATAACGTCCGTGGTATAAGACACTGCTTTATCCCCTCATTGCATAGTTATTACTAGCAAACATGACGCATAGCATAAAATAAGTTGAGAAGATATGCGTCACATCAAAACAAGACAAGACCTACAAACAGGTAGACCTATGAGTGTTTATCCGTACGTAAGTAAAGTAGGCAACATGTAAGTAACTTATATGCTTAAAAACTTGATCCGTTCTCCATCAAGGTAGTACGCACTATTTTCCTCCGCGCGAACATTTCAGAGTCGTCTTAATTCTAATGTTTATCCGCTCGCCGCAGCCGCGAGCTGCTAATTATTCCACACAGACAGACAGACGTACAGATAGACAGACTGAACAACACTATCTATTGTCAGCGTGTAAACTTCGGAAGATGTTGTGTTTCAGTAATTGAGAGGTTGTTAGACTGTAGAATCGTGGAGTTTCGAATGCTCAAGGATTAAACGGTTAGTTATAGCTTGTGCTTGATTAAAACATGAAAAGCCATATTCGGTGTCTAATCAGATTTGCTTTTCAAAGATATCATCAGTTATTTCATAAAAACTTAAAAAAAAACCTCACATACTTATTTTGATCAGGTGATGATAACTTAGTATGGAATTTTTTTTTTCTGCTATTTGTCACTGAAAAAATTAGCAGAAGCAGTTTTTTAAAAATTAACTTCGGCGACACCATCGAGTACAAAGCCCAAACTGCGGCCAAAAATCTGGGCATCCTAAATAGGGTGAAGCAATACTTCAGGCCTGGACAGCTTTTAAACCTATACAAAGCACAAGTCCGATCCTGCATGGAGTATTGTAGCCACCTTTGGGATGGCTCAGCTAAGTATCAGCTTGCCGCGCTTGACTCGGTGGAACGCAGAGCTAAGTGGCTCATCGGTGACGTAAAACTGGTGGATGCCAAGCTACATAGCTTGGCTCATCGCCGTTAGGTTGCCTACTTGTCGGTCTTCTACAGATTGTACTTCGGTGAGTGTGCCCAAGAACTCCACGACCTCATCCCACCGGCCCCCTTCTACCATCGGACATCCAGACGCACTGTATCTTACTATCCCTACCTTGTTGCTATTCCACCAATTCGCACTAAGCGCTTCCAAACGTCTTTTATAACGCGCACAGCTAAGGAGTGGAACTCTCTGCCTGCGTCTGTGTTTCCAAACGCCTACGACCCTAATCTCTTTAAAGTTAGAGTGCACGGGCTCCTTCTGGGTAAGCTCGCTCCATTGTAGACTTTGTCTCTGTCATCATAAAAAAAATAAAAAAATGACCACACCTTTCTTTTAACACCCTGTATAACAAGGAAGCATAAATACAATATGGTAAACCTAATGAAATTCATCTACATACGTTTAATCTCATTCCCTTTTTATTAAACATCAAAACCGTTTGTTTTATAATGTAAATCATCATTACTTTCTTCAATTTAATTAAATTACCACATCGTAGCTACAAGAACAAATGACAGTTCGAGCGAGCTTTGGCAAACACAAAGTTCGTATAGACATCCAATAGCGCATAGCACCGTAGCAACATCGTAGCGGTGTAGCAACATCGTGGCGGCGTAGCGTGAATTTTAGCACTTCGTAGACAGTTCGTAGCGCGTAGCAATAGTATAATCACGTGCGCGTAATAATAGCCGCATAGTAGGCACTTCAAAGTAACTCTCATATAGTTAAATAGAAAACTAGGGTTGTTAGATTTTTGAAATATTCGTTAGGTGTTTTTCTATGAAGTGTTTCTATTTATATTTAAAACTAAGTTTCATTGAAAACGCTCTTTGGTAAAATCAAGTCTCATGGACGCTGAAGAAAATGCTGCTGTGCCCAAAATGTCCAAACATCTGCGCTTATGAGCACCTAATGAACGCCACTAACACTGCTACTAACATGGCCACCTACTGGGCTTAACCTATCTACAATATTAATCAGTGACTCGAAAAAAAAAGGAATGATAGTCTGTATTTAATAAAAAAACATGGCTAATGTAGGAAATATCTAATGATCTTCTACGGTAAATTTTACTGGCTGGTAAAAAATAATGATTAGATATGTAATCCATGCTGCGGTCTGATTATTTAATGATAAACTATCTAAATACATAATTCTAATTTCACAACCGATTAATTAACTCCACAATCAGATGCAATCATGTATCTAAAATCATGAACTTAATTGATGATCATTCAATTAGTTTGCAATCTATTGAAACTAGGTCATTAAATAATATCTAGTATTCAACATAATGTATATTTACGTTGTAAATTAATTGGTTTTATCAATATTTGTGTATATTAGATACTATATTTAGAAGGTTTTTAAGTAAATTAGTTATTTAGCAAACAAACCCTCTTGAATAGATATATATAGTTACATAACTCTTTGACACATACTAATATCTTCCCATAAATGCGACTAACGTAAGCTACATGTGACCTAGATTGAAAATCTTACTTAATTAGTACTAGTGACCCTGATAAGCTATATCTGTATAGCTGCGAAATATTCTACGGCGACGCCCTAAAAGGACATCATCATCCATAGCACGACTTCGGCCATTTGTGTCAACCTAATCCAGGTTCTACCCGCGAAGCCAACAATGACAAAACCGTTGACGGTTGCCAGCCTACGCCATTATCATCGTATTCAGCCGATTGGCGTCCATTGCTGAACGTAAGCCTTCTCAGAGAGCGCCAACCATCCCGGTCTTGAGGAGTCCGCAACCATCCGCTGCATCATCGATCCATCGTGCCGCAAGGCGTCCCACACTACGTTTGCCCATTTATGCGGTCTCCACTCTAACACAAGTCTGCTCCATCGACCGTTTGTCCATCTACAGACATGGCCGGCCCACTTCCACTAATTCTACGCGCAATGTCAGTGACTACGCCAATCGGTCACTAAAAGGTCATAATATACTGATCTTAATTGTTTACTGATCAGGCTTTTCTTCAGAAATCTACTACTGACACTGCACTTTTGAATGAGCCTAAACGATATAATAATATTAATGTACATAAACAAAGTAAAAGAATAATACCATCTCACCACTTCCCGTGGGTGTCGTAAGAGGCGACTAAGGGACTCACCAGAGAATGGGCAGCAGCGTTCTCTGTAAAACGCAACATAAACTGCGATCGCCAACCCGCCTGCCAACCGTGGCGATTATAGCAAACCCTCCTTCGGGAGAGGCCTATGTCGAGCAGTGGACGTCTCTCGGCTGTTATGATGATGATGATAAACAAAGTATGTAAGAATTGCAGCTCAATTGCGTTCTTCAGTTTTTGTCTTCTCCCATCGGATAATGAAACGCGAGTGTATGTATTCGTTTCTCAGAATTATAGAAAAACCCTGTTTTAAAACCAATACTTCCGAGTATTCTAAAGCAGTAAAAACAAAATATCTGTGGCCAATGAAATGCGCAAATTGCTCGCAGAACATAAAAGAAGTAATATTGGGAAATTGGCATTTTAAACGGAGAGCAGAACAAAAGCAATACCCTCTGTGCGGCACATGGGTAAACACTGAAGCACATTGGCAAATGCTATTGAATGGCTCTTTATACAATGGGCCATGTTTTACTATTTTAATGTGGGACTGCTTTGGTATTGTGGTGAGCATGAAAATGTAGTTAATACTAGCTGTTGCCCGCGACTTCGTAAACAGCGAACGTCACTTTGCTCCCAATTTGGGTTTTAATATTGAACAAATTATTAGTAACCTAAGTTACTCCTTATTACATCAGCTATCTGCAAGTGAAATTTCCGTCAAAATAAGTCCGGCCGGAATACACAGACAGGGGTACAAAAAAGTGCAAAAGTATACTTCAGTGGTTTCACTTGCATTTAGTAAAAATCTTATATTTTGATATAACAAACAGACACTTAAATTTTATTTATTTGTGAGATAGATAAATGTATCAAATCGGTCGGTTTTGATTGTTGAATATGAATCCATACAAATACGTAATCCTACTAATATTATAAATGTGAATGTTTGTATGTTTGTATGTTTGTATGTTTGTATGTTTGTATGTTTGTATGTTTGTTTGTTTGTGCCTCAATCAGGCAAAAATGGCTGAAGAGATTTGGATGAAATTTGGCACACATATAGTTCACATACTGGAATCAAACATAGGCTACTTTTTATCCCGGTAAAAGGCATGGCCTAATGGAGATTGAGGAGGAATTGGAAACCTAGCGTTTCTGCTGCCTTAGTACTTCAAATTCACAAGTACCAGGAGAACAGAAACATGTCGTAGTATTTCCGGGGCTAAAATTGAGAGCGCTAAAGATTCACAAGTACCAGGAGAACAGAACGATGTTAATGTATTTTTGGGCCCGAATATTTTTTGTTATTTTTTTTTAACCTTGTAACAGAAATATGTGTGTTGAATTTTTTCCGGGTAACAATTGTAAACGCTATAGATTCACATGTGACAGGAGACCAGAACCATGTCGAAGTATATCTTTGGCTGAAATAATGAGCGCTAAAGATTCACAAGTACCAGGAGAACATAAACATGTCGAAATATTTCCGGCGCTTGAATTGTGACCGGTTAGAATTCAAAAGTACCAAGAGACCAGAAACATGTCCAAGTATTTTAGGGGCTAGGATTGTGAATGATAAATATTCATAAGTTCCAGGAGGCCAGAAACATGTCAAAATATTTCTGCGCTAGAAATATGTGCGGTAAGGATTTAATAGTAACAAAACAACAGAAAAATGTGGAAGTTTTTCCCGGGCAGGAATTATGAGCGCTAAAGATTCATTATGCACCAGGAGATCAGAAACACGTCGAAGTATTTCCAGGGTTGGAATTGTGAGCGGATAGGATTCAGAGTACCAAGAGATCAGAAACATGTCGAAGTATTTTCGGGGCTGGATTCGTGAGCGGTTAGGATTGAACAACAGAACAATGTGGAGGTTTTTCCGGGCAGCAATTATGAGCGTTAAAGATTCCGTATGTACTAGGAGACTAGAAACATGTCGAAGTATTTTCAGGGTTCGAATTGTGAGCGGTTAGGATTTAAAAGTACCAGGAGATTAGAAATATTTCGAAGTATTTTCGGGGCTGTAATTATGAGTGCTACAGATACAAAAGTAGATACCAGGAGACCAGAAACATGTTTTAATGTTGCCGGCGCTAGAATTTTGAGTGGGTAGGAGTCAAAAGTACCAGGAGAACAAAACATATAGCGGTTTTTTCCGGGCTGTAATTATGAGCGTTAAAGATTCCCAAGTACCAGGATACCAGAAACATGTCGAATTATTTCCAAATCTTGAATTATGAGTGGTTTGCATTTAAAAATACCAGGCGAACCGAAACATATCGAAGTTTCTTTTGGGCTGGAGTTATGAGCGAAAGATTTACAAGTACCAGAAACATGTCAAAGTAGTTCCGGGGCTGAAAGCGTACTTTCAGCCCCGGAACTACTTTGACATGTTTCTGGAGCTACTTTGACAGTAAAGACTCACAAACTATCAGAATAAAGAATCATGAAAATGAATTCCGAGAATGAAAATATGGGACAAAGAAGTTGCGCGTCACCTCTAAAGTGTACGCAGACGAAGTCGCGGGCGAAGTGCTAGTCCTACTAATATTATAAATGTGAATGTTTGTATGTTTGTATGTTTGTATGTTTGTATGTTTGTTTGTTTGTGCCTCAATCAGGCAAAAATGGCTGAACGGATTTGGATGAAATTTGGCACACATATAGTCCACATCCTGGAATCAAACATAGGCTACTTTTTATCCCGGTAAAAGGCATGACCTAATGGAGACAGAGGAGGAAGTGGAAATCCAGCGCTTCTGCTGCCTTAGTACTTCCGATTCAAAAGTACCAGGAGAACAGAAATATGCCGTAGTATTTCCAGGGCTGAAACTGGCAGCGCTACAGATTCACAAGTACCAGGAGAACAGATCGATGTTAAAATATTTTTGGGATAGAATATTTTTTGTTTTTTATTTAACCGTCGAACAGAAATATATATGTTGGAGTTTTTTCCGGGCTAGAATTGTAAACGCTATAGATTCACATGTGACAGGAGACCAGAAACATGTTGAAGTATTTCTTTGGCTGAAATTATGAGCGCTAAAGATTTACAAGTACCAGGAGACCATAAACATTTCGAAATATTTCCGGCGCTGGAATTGTGACCGGTTAGAATTCAAAAGTACCAGGAGACCAGAAATAGGTTGAAGTATTTTCGAGGCTAGAATTGTGAATGCTAAAAATTTATAAGTATCAGGAGGCCAGAAACATGTCGAAATATTTCCGATGCTAGAATTATTAGCGGTAAGGATCCAAAAGAACCAAGACAAGAGAAAAATGTGGAAGTTTTTCCCGGGTAGGAATTATGAGCGCTAAAGATTCACTATGTACCAGGAGACCTGAAACATATCAAATTATATTTTAGGCAGGAATTGTAAGCGCTAAAGATTTACAAGTACTAGGAGACAAGAAACATGTTTTAATGTTTCCGGCGCAAGAATCTTGAGTGGTTAGGATTCAAAAGTACCAGGGGCGCAGAAACATATAGTGGTATTTTTCGAGCTTTAATTATTTATGAGCGTAAAAGATTCACAAGTACCAGGATACCAGAAACATGTCGAAGTATTTCCGAAGCTGGAATTGTCACCAGCTAGAAATCAAAAGTACCAGAGGACAAGAAACATTTCGAAGTACTTCCGCGCTAGAAATATGAGCGGTAAGGATTTAAAAGTACCAAAACATTATAAAAATGTGGAAGTATTTCCCGGGCAGGAATTATGAGCGCTAAAGATTCATTATGTACCAGGAGATCAGAAACATATCGAAGTATTTCCAGGGTTGGAATTTTCAGCAGTTAAGATTCAAAAGCACCAGGAGATCAGATACATGTAGAAGTAGTTTCAAGGCTGGAATAATGAGCGCTACAGATTCACAAGTACCAGGAGAACAACGATGTTAAAGTATTTTTGAGCAAGAAAAATTTTGTTTTTTTTTTTAACAGTCAAACAGAAATATGTATGTCGATGTATTTTCCGGGCTGTTTATGTAAATACTATAGACTCACAAGTAACAGGAGACTAGAGACATGTCGAAATATTTCCGGCGCTGGAATCGTGAGCGGCTAGGATTCAAAGGTACCAGAGAACAGAAAAATGTCGAAGTATTTTCCGGGCTGGAATTATGAGCGCTAAAGATTCATTATATACCAGGAGACCAGAAACATGTCGAATTATTTCCGGAGCAAGAATTATAAGCAGTAAGGATTCAAAAGTACCAGAACAACAGAAAAATGTGGAGGTTTTTTCCGGGGAGCAATAATGAGTGTTAAGGATTCATTATGTACCAGGAGACCAGAAACATGTCAAAATATTTTCGGGGTAGGAATTGTGAGCGGTTAGGATTCGAAAGTACCAAGAGATTAGAAATATGTCGAAATATTTTCGGGGCTGTAATTATGAGCGCTAGAGATTCACCAGGAGACCAGAAACATGTCAAATTATATTTTCGGCAGGATTTGTAAGCGCTTAAGATTCACAAGTACGAGGAGACCAGAAACATGTTTTAATGTTACTGGCGCTGGAATTTTGAGTGGTTAGGATTCAAAAGTACCAGGGGGGGAACAGAAACATATAGCGGTTTTTTCCGGGCTGTAATTATGAGCGTAAAAGATTCACAAGTACCAGGATACCAGAAACATGTCGAAGTATTTCCGAAGCGTGAATTATGAGTGGTTTGCATTTAAAAATACCAGGAGAACCGAAACATATCGAAGTTCCTTCTAGGCAGGAGTATTGAGCGCTAAAGATTCACAAGCACCAGAATACCAGAAACATGTCGAAGTAGTTCCGGAGCTGAAAGAACTGACAGTAAAGACTCATAAACTATCAGAATATAGAATCATGAAGATGAATTTCCGAGACTGAGAATATGGGACAAAATAGTTGCGTACCTCCTCTAAAGTCTACGCAGACGAAGTCGCGGGCGAAGTGCTAGTTGATTCATATTTACATAAAAGGTTCCAATGTGTTGATGTCAATGGTGTGAAATCTTCCGGGCTACCAGTGTATTTAGGTTTGCCTCAAGGATCAATACTGGGTCCCTTCTTGTTTCTGGTGTACATAGACGATCTACCATTCTTCTTAAGGGGTATCTGTGACGTAGTATTGTCTCTTATCTTTAAAGTAGATAGGAATAGACAAGATTTTGATAGCGTAAACAACGCTCTTTCAATGGTTACGGATTGGTTTACGACAAATAATTTAGTTCTAAATGCCAAGAAAACGAAATGTATAAAATGTATAAAATTTGCCTTGCCTAATGTTAGAAATTTAGGACCCAATGTAATCTTAAGTGACGAGGTGCTTGAAACTGTAGACACGGCAGTATTTTTGGGCATAACTGTTGATTCCAAACTACAATGGGGCCCACATATATCAAGCCTATCGGGAAGGCTCAGCTCTGCCGCATACGCCGTCAGGAAAGTACGACAATTTATTGATGTTGACACAGCTCGGTTAGTCTATTTTAGTTATTTCCATAGCGTTATGTCCTACGGTATTCTATTGTGGGGAAAAGCTGCTGATATACAAAATATATTTGTCTTACAAAAACGTCCCGTGCGAGCAATATATCAGCTAGGGTCAAGCGTTTCATTAAGAGAAATTTTCAAATAGATTGGAATTCTCACGGTAGCATCTCAATTTATTTTTGCAAACATTTTATGTATTAGGCAAAATATATATTTATACAGTAAAACGAGCGACATCCACATCTTTAACACCAGAAACAAGCTACATGCTCCTTCCCACCGACTTCGTAAGGTCCACGACTCATTTGTGGGGCTCGGTATCCGTTAATATAATAAGCTTCCACGTTCTTTTCTTGACCTGCCTTTTAACTCATTTAATGCTAAAGTTAAATCTAACCTCTGTTCGAAGGCATACTATTCTATTAATGATTATTTAGACGATAAGAATAGTTGGTCGCTGTGTTAAGCGCAAGACAATGTCATATAATCATGTTCTTTCTCTTTAAGTAATTAGCTAGTGACAGGTTTTATGTATTCATTTGTTTTTTTTTATTTTTTTTTATCTAACTTTGTAGGTCAATTCGTTATTTTTTTAATATACATTTCTATCATTATCCGTATCATAGTGTGCTAGCTATGTATACTTTTAAATAGATTCAAGTTCTTAAAACGTAACAGACAGATGTGTTGCTGGGGAGTTTGTTGGCCACTTCTTCTCCACAGCTAAAACACTAGGAAGTGGTGACGGGCGGGCGTTTTGGGGGACTGTCTTTTTAAAACTTCACGTTCAAAAAGTGCTGGCTCTCAGCCTAATTTGAATAAACGACTTTTGATTTTGATTTTATGAAATCTTTTATGCTATGGTTTTGCGATTGTTCACATGTTCAAAGTATTAAGCAATATAATATTGAACTATTGGACAATAGTTTGTTTGTATCTATACTAACATATAAAGCTGAAGAGTTTGTTTGTTTGTTTACTTGAACGCGTTAATCTCAGGAACCACTGGTCCGATTTTAAAAATTCTTTCAGTGTTAGACAGCCCATTTATCGAGGAAGACTATAGGCTATATATCATCACGCTAAGACCAATAGGAGCGGAGCAGTAATGAAAATTGTGACGCAGGCGAAGTTGCGCGGGTCAGCTAGTATGTTCATATTTGTCAAGCTTTAATAACAGGACATTTTTTTATACTATTGATAGGCAAGCGTTTGACCAGTATCTCACCTGATGATAAGCGATGATGTGGTCGAAGATGGAGCACGCTTGCCTAGAAGTAACCTATTCACTCTTGACTTAAAGACTCCCAGGTTGTAGCTATCAGGAAACACAGACTCCGGCGGGGAATTCCGCTCCTTAGCTGTACATGGTCATGGTCGCTCACAAGAATTTTGGCTAGAATTGAATATTTTTTATATTAGCTTTAAATACATTGAGCAAAAACAAAAACGAAAATGCGTTTATTTGCTCATGGTGACATTTATGAATGTGACTTATTAGGTACTAGCACTTAAGGATCTCTATTTTTTTAAAATAAACTTTTGCCTATATATGCTTCCTGATAAATTAACTTTCTATAAGTGAAAAAATGGTTAAAAACGGTTTAGTAGTTTCGACGCTGATTCAGTACAATCAAACAAACAAAAAAAATCTTCCCTTATTACTAGCTTCTGCCAGCGGCTTCGCCCGCATGGTCCCTAGGGAATATAGGTACTCCTGGGATAAAAAGTAGCCTATGCCCTTTCTCAGGCTCTAGACTATCTGTGTAACAAAGGAGATCCGCAAACAGTCCTAATAAATTAGGCCTCAATAAACAAAAATGAAATAATTTGGGTTTTCAAGGAGTAATATTAGTCTTTAATCCTGTGTAATTAGTTTTTTTATATGACATGGGATACGAAAATTAAAAAATTAAAACTTTATTTCAGACAGTAGTCAATAAATCCCATTAACATATTTGTTTCCGCTCTTTTATTAGGTAATGAGTTTTAGTGATTTTAATATGAGGTGAAACTTACAGAATGTTGAATTTAAATTCCTTAGTTGCACATGGTCAGGGATTTTAAAGAAAAAAAAAACCAATTCAAGTTAATTGAAAATATTTTATTAATTGTTTTCCACATCATCGGTTATTAATATACTATCGAGATGCTGGGCGGGCAAATATCAGTTCATTGTAGGTGAGCCGGGGAAAATCACTGACATTATTGTCATCCACATTTATTCTTTGAAAATTCGTTCGTCTTCTATTTAAGTTATTATTAATAACTACAGTACTTAAACTATTTTCTGAGTACATTTTCTGATTTACTATATTAAGAATTTCCCCAGCATCATTCCTGTCTTCGATAAGAGGGTGAAAGGCATTAATCAGGGCAGCAGCTACAGTAAAATCTTTCATCAAATTGCGAGATGCGGCATTAAAATACTCTTGGCGAAAAAGCTTAAAGTCACGTTTAAACCTACCATTAATCACCTCTATGACCCAACGACATATTGTCACTGCCCTGGAACGATTAGCCTCTAGTGTAGATAATTGTGTTTCACCCTCTTGAACTGTGGCTGGTGTATAAACTCGGTATCCACAATTGTTTAGTAATGACAGAGAGTCTCTAAAGCCCCTATCCAGTATAAAAACATCATTTGGAGCAAAAAATCTTCTTAATGGTTGATTTTCATCACGGAATTCTTTTAACGTTATTTCAGCATCTGATGTTGTTGCTGGATAGGGACCAAGCACTTCGATAATATATCCGTCTGTGCTGACAATTATAAACATTTTTACAAGGTTTCGATACTTGTGTAAAGAATAAGTATTTTTTTATATAAATAATTGGAACTCTTTTGTATATAAACATAAGTACCACCAGCTATCACAATTGCACTGGTTCTATTGTTGTCTCCATAAATCCCATTGGGAATCATAAGATTTCTCTGGGCAATTTGTTCTCTGGTTATGTGATTTACACCTAAGTGCAGAGGGACATAGTCTTGTACTAGGAAATCTCTAGCACGTGATATTAAAGAGGATGTTGTCCTTGTTGGTACTTGAATTAAAGAAGAGATTCTTTCAAATGAGTCTCCTGTTCTTAATTTGATTAAATATGCTGCTAGGGCAAGCGATCCATTACGCATTTGTGAGAGCCGAGGTACTTCATTAAGTATTTCAGCAAATTGCTGTTTAGTTCGACCAAACCAATAGTGGACTAAATGGTCTGGCATATTCTCAATATTATTAAAATCTATACTTAGAGGACTTGCCTTTAATGTCATCAAGTCCTGTATTTGTAAAGCAGTAAACATGTGGTTGCTATTGTGAGGGGGATTATTCAAAAAATCCCATGAACCATGACTTACATGTCTGGAACATACACGGTTATTCATAGGAACATAAAAATTGTAGTTTTTTAGAAGTAATTGTCTTAGAGACAATGGTATGGTAAGACGTTCAGTGCGATGGCAGCCCGAGACAAAGCAACGATTTTGTGACTCTGCAGCTCTTGCATATAAAGGCATCATTATGTGATCTCGAACATTTGGTGGTACCTCAATAGTAGGCTCAGGAATAAGATTGTCACTGGATTCTCTTGATGTTCTGACTACATGTGGAGCTCTGTCAGCACGCTGCCAGCATGGATGACAAATAGAGCTTGTAGAAGTTACCTATAAAAAAAAACATGTTTTATTTATATTGTATCAAAAATCCTAACACCAACTCAGAAAAATAGTAGAATCAACGACTGCAGTAGAAAAAAAAAATGAACTTGTTTATGTGGGAAAAATAACACTATGCAAACAAAATGACTATTTTGAAAATCAATACATATTACTATGGAAAAAAAACATTGAATGTAATTCATTTATGTGGGGATTAACAACACTGTATAAACAAGCCAGGACTAGAAACTTGTTTGTTACTCTTTAAATAGCTATATGTGCTGTCAGATTATTAAGTACTTACTTGTCGAGGGTGAATCCATTCTGTTATAACATCAAAAATATGGCGTTCACGCTGTGTTGAATCTTGTGTCAGTGTATGGGATCTCATGCGCAATAAAGATCTTCCACAACTAATGCAAACATGACGATGGCCAACATTCAAGTTAGATCCAATATTCGAATCAGCACTGGTTCCTGGCAATGACTATGTAGCTACCATCCAGCATGAGTCGCACACATGGTCCGATGCAGTGACCTGAAATATAGATTAACCATAAATATACAAACGCTTCATTGCTACATATCTTTGGTACCAAAGTGATAAGCACCTGCGTATGCAGGTGCATAGATGGTGGTGCATTATTTGTTGTTTCCTGTTTAACAAGCAACACACAAAATGTAAGTATAGGTGGTGTTTTTTACTTGCGTTCGTTAATAATGCAAGCTTTATATAAAATTAAACAAACCAGTATATCATTTTATCCAACCTTGCAATGAGTGTTTAAGTCTAATAAGTAATTAAAATAACAATAAAATAACACTTACTTGACGTGGAGATATCCATTCTCTAATCACCGATAGTATGTCGATTGAGTTTAGCGAGTTCCTTCTCATGCGAGCAGTGGATATGCCACAATTGATGCAGCGGAGATTATCGATCGTAAACAACAGGTAACAATGTCAAAAGGCAAATACGGAGTCCAAAATGCGTGCAAAGTTCAATCGGTATTTCTGGAAGAACGGAGTCCAAGAACGCAATAGGGTCGGTCACAAAGGCAGTCACAATCGTCCAACAACACAGCAAGGGTCGGTAATTAAAAGTAGCACACAAAGTAAAGATATAACGTAAGTCCACAACACGAGCGAGAAACGTTATGACGCTATCCGGCAATCTGTTGTTGACAACCGATTGTTTGACAAGTGACAGCCGTATCGAGTGTTGTAGTTCGCAAAAATGCAAATCGATTTTTCTAAAAAATCAGTAAAATAAGTTAACAACAACAAAAAATACTTTATCTCTAATAATTGTTTCGCAATAAACTTATAAAAATACTTTTTGGAGTGAAAAGAAATATTAATCGAACATTATAGTACAAATCTTTTACTGCAAAAAATATTTTTATTTAAAAATGGCTTAATATGGTAACATCGGTTGTTATTAACAACTGCAGCACGAGGAATACATCAACTGACTTTTCTTTTTTATTAATTCCTTATTCCTAGGGTTTTTCGAGAAATGATAGAATAAAGTAGGGCTTATAATTATTTAAATATTTTTTCGAATGGTCTAATACTTTGTCTATCGAGGCCATGGCTCGCCGATCTCCTTTCATTTATATCGGTTCAGGAGTTTTGGCGTGAAAGCGCGACAGATAGACAGACAGAGTTTCTTTCGCATTTATAATATTATAGTAAGGATTAGTATAGATAATAATAATAATAATATCATAAAAAAATAAACAATAATTAGTGCCTTATACTGGTTGGGAAAATAGGCGTCATATCTGCGCAAACGGCAAAAAAAGTTTTACGTTTTTTTTTTTACTATTTATAGGCTCGCGTTTGACCACTATCTCACCTGATGGTAAGCGATGATGTGGTTGAAGATGGAGCACGCTTGCCTAGAAGTAAAAAACAAACAATGCGTATACCTGTGGCATAGTCCTACTAGATAATTTAAGCACCTAAAAGCTAATAAGTAATGCGAATCTCAATATCAGTATTATATCAAAATCTAATTGAACCTATGAGGAAAAAATAAACAAGATTTCTGTGTAATCCTCCTTCTTCACAGCTATACAAGAATACAATTGACCTTTATTCGTTCGAACCTTTCACCCACATTACGCAAGCAGTGCCGCGTGAACAGCACTAGTAATAAGTCTGCGCCAGTTCCCGCCGGCTGAAGATACGTCCGCGTGAACTCATCAGCTGGCATTGTTGTGCCGATCGGTGCGGGTTCACTGTTGTACACGTTACGGCACAAATCATACTAATGTCTACAAAAAAAAATATAACCGACTTCCAAAAAAAACATTACAAAGTATAAAATAACCTTAATTTCGGAAAGTCGGTGTTTTTGGTTTTGTATCTTCGTTTTTTAACACCGACTTCCGAAATTAAGGTTATTTTATACTTTGTAGTGTTTTTTTTGGAAGTCGGTTATATATTTTTGTATTTTTTTTTTATTTTTCACTTTTAAGTGGTGATACTTGGATGACGTCTTCATTTACGCAGAAATTGAAATAAGCTAAAATGGTCATAAAATAAAAACTAATGAACCAAACTGAATCAAAATTTTACGGGACCAAATGGCAAGTATCGAACATCGAACCAAAAAGAATCATTTTCGACATTCACAGCCGCGGGCGGCAGAAGTTTGTCTTAAAAATAACCCCGGTTGATTCTCGGATCGGGCAATTAATAAACAAATTTAATTTAATTTAATTTGTGATTGTGATTTTCTATTTCATCATCATCATGCATCAGCCCAGAGTCTTCATCTGTATTTATTTATTTTTTTACTATAGATAGGCATACGTTTGACCACAATCTCACCTGATGGTAAGCGATGACGCGGTCGAAGATGGAGCACGTTTGCCTAGAAGCAACCTATTCACTCTTGTCTTAAAGACTCCCAGGCTGTAGCTATCTGGAAACACAGACTCTGGCAGGGAATTCCACTCCTTAGCTGTACACACTATGAATGTGTTCCCAAAACGTTTTGTGCGTGTTGGTGGAATGTCCACCATGTACCGGTGGCGCATCGCCGTTCGTCTCGTGGTCCGATGATGGAACGGGCTTGGCGAAATTAAAACATGCAATTCCGTCGCACACTCCCCAAAATGCAACCGATAGAAAACCGACGGGCCAGCAACTCGATGCTCAAGACTTTGGAGCTTTGACTCGACGAGCCTGTCATTACCGATGATCCTCTTGGCTCTTTTCTCAATTGATTCAAGGGCATCAAGCTGGTATTTGGCAGATCTGTCCCATAGATGAGAGCAGTACTCCATACACGATCGAACTTGCGGTTGATAGAGCTTGAGCAGCTGTTCCGGCGTGAAGTACCGTCTCACCTTTGCTAGGACCCCCAACTTTCTGGCAGCCACTTGAGCCTTTGCCTCTATGAAAGGGCCAAAATTGAGGGTAGATGTTAACATAACACCAAGAAGCTCAAGTCGGTCGGTTATCGGCACGGTTACACCTCGAAAAGATGGAGCTGGGTGGAATTGGCTCCTTTTAGCGAAAAAAAGCGATATTTAGTTGATGGCAACAGGCTTGCCCCATATTTCATGGGACTTAAACATACTCGTAACTGGGAAAAAAGCTGGTGTACCATCTGAAAACCTCTGTTTGACTCTTCGAGGAATACATGTGTGATGTTATGTTATGTGTCAAAATTACACACTTGCGAAATGTTTGTAAATTAACTCATCATATGAAACTACGTGAGTTTTGTCCTCATCATACTGGTTGAAATAAGCGCGTTTTCTGGAATTGACTTATTTTATCGTTAAGAAACCTAATAAAAAACAAGTACTTATTAAAGCAATAAATATTTTTTAAGAACTCATAATTTACAAGCCAAATGCTAATAATGGAGCGAATAATCTTAATGAGTTTTGAGGAAAAACGTTTAAGCTTTATTTTGTGGAAATTATTAGGGACCTATTGTTAGCGTTTTGCACAACCTAGAACTGGAACTCAAAGCATTTTACAGTATTTATCAAATTACAACTGCTAATCCAATCTAAACTAATATTTATAGAAAGTTACATCTATGTATAATTATACATATTTCATTAGTCTGGTTCCTACATATTTCATTTCTTCGTATGTATACATATTCCATATCTATGTCGTATCGTACATAGATATGGAAGAGTGGGGTCTTCTGTTACAGGTATCTCTATACTTAAAAGTAAGCCTCCACAAAATACTTGTAATACCTGTTGTTCACGAAATAAAATTATTATTATTATTCATGTTTGTAAAACGAAAGGAAAGGAACCTCGAAAACTTATCCAATAACGAAAATAACTATTAAATATACATACACAACTATGTAGAATAAATAAATATTGTAAATGTATAATGTACTCTGATAATTTATTTTCGAGCAACAGGCCTCATAATGTTAGTAACAATTTGCTTCCTAACTATGTTAGTAAAACAATACAAAAGCAGTGACAGCGAAAACATCAAAAACGCACAAGTTAGCCTTGTCGCTAATTTTATCAGGATACTTTTGGTGCTGGTCCTTACTCTACGAATTAAAAATGCGCATTGCTTTCGCATGGCTGAGTAGAAACATTCCATACGTGCTCGTCCGCTGTTCGTGCCGGTGTGACTGATCCTTGAGCAAATAGTGCATAGTTGATAGTTTTTATTAAGGTTGGTTCTCATAGGAATATTTTTTGTGTACTTACAAGCGCTTCTCGCCGTCAACCTAATAAGTTTCGCGAGTAAAATTGTAATAGAACAAAATAAAATAAAAAAGAACATCTCTGATGCGCTGCAGTACCAGAAAGCGTTGTTTTGGGCGCAGAGGCCGCTGTTCTTTCACGACATTTGTGTAGTGCTATCAGGTGATAACACTAAAGAAGTAGCCTACATTACCTATTTGGACTAAACATTCAGTTTCTATGGGAGCAAAGCCACGGACATTAACCAATAGAAATAAATCAGCAACCTATCGACACCGCAAAAGCCACCGTCCCACATAAATCTAGCAGAAAATATTCATTTTTAATTTTCCCACAAACATAAGCCTCAACTCCCTGGGGCATTGGAAACCAATACGACTCCAATAGCAGTCGATCACGACACGTGATTGCCGAGGAATATGTCGCTCATTGATTACGACATTACCCGATACCGACGAAAGAGTATATTTACATTTAAACTTAGAATAGAAACAAAATGTCGGTGTATTATTTTATATCATTTAAGCACAGGTTACAAACAAATACATAACAGAAATGGGCGGTCTCATAGCGAATATTTTCATTTTAAAAGATAGCGTAAAATCATTTTCATTAATTGGAATGACACAAAAGAGTCTGCATCAAACCGAACATTTTGCAGTTTGCTGCCGTAGAGATAACTATCAATCAAATGTAAAAAATCAACTCAACAATAAACATTCAAAATATCCGACTAAGCGAAAAATAGAGCTAAGAGGCTCACCGGTGACGTAAAACTGGTGGATGCCAAGCTACATAGCTTGTCTCATCGCCGTAAGGTTGCCTGCTTGTTGGTCTTCTACAGATTGTACTTCGGTGAGTGTGTCCAAGAACTCCACGACCTCATCCCACCGGCCCCCTTCTTCCATCGAACATCTAGACGCACTGTATAATACCATCCCTACCTTGTTGCTATTCCACCAATTCGCACTAAGCGTTTCCAAACGTCTTTTATAATACGCACAGCAAAGGAGTGGAACTCTCTGCCTGCGTCCGTGTTTCCAAACGCTTACAACCCTAATCTCTTCAAAGTTAGAGTGCACAGGCTCCTTCTGGGTAAGCTCGCTCCATCGTAGACTTTGTCTCTGTCATCTCTGACCTAGACTAGAGTCAAGAGCAAACTCATCACAAATAAAAAAATAAACATATTTAATTTTTTCACGACTTCCCGGTGCATTGGAAACCGATACGACTCCAATAGCAGTCGATCACGACGCGTGATTGCCGAGGAATATGTCGTTCGTTGATTACGACATCACCCGATACCGACGACGAAGCACGAGTCAATTGAACGATACTGTTTTACATTTCACTTGTTCATGTGTTGCTTTCATGGTTGGTTTTCAGGGGTCCTTATATTGCTAGACTGGAGCCCGGACACAGATACACGGGGTCGTGGCAGACCGAGGTGAAGATAGCGGGAACCCTTAGATGACGTCTTAGTGATTTGGTGTGAAGAAATCCAACAAAGAGAGTAATGAGATGGTGGTTGGTGACTTTTGCCCTGGACTAGGACAGAACAGGCTGACATAAAAATAGGGCTACTACAAAAAAAAAAAAAAAAAAATTTTCAGTAGCAGTCCAAAGTCTGGATTTTAGCCCGATTGATAACAATGCTGCTATAAATGGGACTTAAATATAACTGGTAAAATCTAGATATGATTTAGATACACCTCTACCCGATTCTTGGCAAATAACAGGCATAACGCCAAACTTATTCCAAAATTTAATAAAAACGAATCAAGTTCTGAGAACAAGCAACCTTGTGTCACTATTTTTGGGCGTTAAGCTTATTAATTAACAGCTCCTAAAATAAAGCCTCCTCATGAAAAATCATGAAGAAGATTTTTGAGTTACGAATAAAAAATAAAATTATCTATACATATAATAAAATCGTAGACTAACCGTGTCTGTACATTGAATATTTTTGCATGAAAATTACACAGAAAACTCAGGAAAAAGGTATAAAACACAAAAATACAATTTTTTTAATTTTTGTCTGTTTGTCTGTGCGTTTGTGGGAGCATCACGCTTAAACCACAGATTAGATTGAAAATCTAAGTAGATACTTAAAAATATAAAGTGATAACCCGAGTAACATTAAGCGTTTATTTCATCAAAATCGACCCACAAAATCAAAAGATATTGAATTTTTAAGTTTAGGAAGAAACTTCCTAATGTATTTTGATGAGTCAGAGCGCCATCTATTGAGAAAAATAAAATGCACGAAAGCATTCAAAATTGTTGAGTTATTTGTGAAACTTTTAATACGTGGCAAAATAAGAATGATCATATTATACCTTTTCGTTATTGATCGACACCAACGATCCACAAAATTAAAATATATTGAATTTTTAGTTTAGTAAGAAACTTCCTTATATATTCTGATTAGTCAGAGCGCCATCTATTGAGGAACCAAAAAATGCATGAAAGCATGAATGTTACGCCAAAACACATTGATTGAGTTATTTGTGAAACTTTTAATACGTAGACGTAGCAAAATAAAAGTAAACATTTTAATACCTTATCGTTATTTACCGTTACATACGGGCTTCTTATTTAACGTCTTCCGCTGCCAAATATTTTGTTAGTTTACATGGTCGATAGATGGCGTTGCACTGATGACGCGTTTTTTTTTTCCGCTGGAGAATGACCTCACACAATTTCTAAACACAGTCGTGTTTCGAAGGAATTTCGGTTTGGTCTCTGAAAGGTCTTAAACTGTTAGGGACCATAATTGGTTAAATCTCTGGTGCTGGTTTCGTTTAAAGTGCATTTATCGTAGAGTCTTAAACTGATTTAGTTTTGCGAAGTTCTGGACGGTTCGACTTGCGGATCAGGCCTGTAGGGTTCCGTACCAAAGGTGCTGTGCTGACGGGACCCTACTGCTAGGCCTTCGCTATTGATTCCGTTTAGAGCAAAGTAACGAACGGTTCGATTTGCGAAACGAGGCGAATAATAATAAGGTACCGTACCAAAGGTGGTCACGGTGACGGGAGCGATCGATTTTGGGAGGCTACTCTCTAAGTCCGAAGTCCGTAGTTTCGGGCTTAGTTGCGGACGTATTCTACTCCGTATCACCTACAAACTTACGATTAGTCCCGAACCCGAACTAAGAATGAATAACAACACGATTTCACAGTAACTGTCAAATCGTGTTATCATTAGTTCTCATTGGTTAGGTGATACGGAGTGGAATATTTTTTTTTTTACAATAGATAGGCATACGTTTGACCACTATCTCACCTGATGGTAAGCGATGATGCGGTCGAAGATGGAGCACGTTTGCCTAGAAGCAACCTATTCACTTTTGTCTTAAAGACTCCCAGGTTGCCCGCAACTAAGTTTTTAATTCGTGCTAAGTATCAAACGGTTCGATTTGCGAGCCAAGGCAAATTATAGGGTTCCGTGCCAAAGTTGCTAATGTGACCCTATTATTTAAGCCTTCGCGTACGATTTTGATTTGTGCGAACCCAGTCGATTTTTAGGGTTCCGTACCAAGTTTGCTAACGGAACTCTTTTTTTAATAAGCCACCACTGTCCGTCTTCCTTCAGTTTATGCGTTTTAGTTTCGTCTCGCTAATATAACAAATGTCTTCTAGAAAAAGGTCGAATCTTTCACAATATAGCAAAATTCTTAATCTATACATATAATAAAATCGTAGACTAACCATGTCTGTACATTGAATATTTTTGCATGAAAATTACACACAAAACTCAGGAAAAAGGTATAAAACACAAAAATGCAATTTTTGACATTTTTGTCTGTTTATCTGTTTGTCTGTGCGTTTGTGGGAGCATCACGCATAAACCACAGATTGGATTGCAAATCTAAGTACTTAAAAATATTAAGTGATACCCCGAGGAAAATCTATACATATAATAAAATCGTAGACTAACCGTGTCTGTACATTGAATATATTTGCATGAAAATTACACAAAAAACTCAGGAAAAAGGTATAAAACACAAAAATGCAATTTTTGAAATTTTTGTCTGTTTATCTGTTTGTCTGTGCGTTTGTGGGAGCATCACGCATAAACCACAGATTGGATTGCAAATCTAAGTAATTAAAAATATTAAGTGATACCCTGAGGAAAACTTAGCGTTTATTTCATCAAAATCGACCCACAAAATCAAAAGATATTGAATTTTTAAGTTTAGGAAGAAACTTCCTAATGTATTCTAATGAGTCAGAGCGCCATCTATTGAGAAAAAATAAAATGTATGAAAGCATTCAAAATTGTTGAGTTATTTGTGAAACTTTTAATACGTGGCAAAACAAAAGTGATCATTTTTATACCTTTTCGTTATTTATCGTTACAATCGATCCCGGAAATCAAAATATATTGAATTTTTAGTTTAGTAAGAAACTTCCTAATTTATTCTGATCAGTCAGAGCGCCATCTATTGAGGAATAAAAAATGCATGAAAGCATGAATGTTGCACCAAAACACATTGATTGAGTTATTTGTGAAACTTTTAATACGTAGATGTAGCAAATAAAAGTAAACATTTTAATACTTTATCGTTATTTAACGTCTTTCGCTGCCAAGTGTTAAGGTTTTCCGCTGGAGAATGACCTCACACGATTTTTAAACACAGTCGTGTTCGTAGGAATTTCGGTTTGGTCTCTAAAAGGTCTTAAACTGTTAGGGACCAAAATTGCTTAAATCTCCGAGTTGTGCTGGTTTCGTTTAAAGTGCATTTATCGTAGTTTTGCGAAGTACTGGACGGTTCGACTGGCGGATCAGGCCTGTAGGGTTCCGTACCAAAGGTGCTGTGCTGACGGGATGCTACTGCTAAGCCTCCGCGATTGATTCCGTTTAGAGCGAAGCAACGAACGGTTCGATTTGCGGAACAAGGCTGATAATAATAAGGTACCGAACCAAAGGTGGTCACGGTGACGGGAACGATCGATTTTGGGGGGCTACTCTCTAAGTCCGAAGTCCGTAGTTTCGGGCTTAGTTGCGGGCGGGCGTATTCTACTCCGTAGGTATCACACTACAGACTTACGATTAGTCCCGAACCCGAACTAAGAATGAATGACAACACGATTTCACAGTAACTGTCAATTCGTGTTATCATTAGTTCTCAGTGGTTAGGTGATACGGAGTACAATATTTTTTGTTTTCTTCTTAATATATAAGTAAAACAAAGTCGGGTTTGTTCGAACACTTTTCTAACTAACTCGAGCGATTTTGATAGCTTTTGTGTTTTTGGATAAGTCTTTGTCCAGAATAGCATAATAAGAATTAAAATACAAAAAAAGTGAGTATGTATAAGGGTAGGTAGGTAGGCAGGTAGGTAGCGTAGTTAGGTAGGGTAGGTAGGGTAGGTAAGGTAGGGTAGCTATGGTAGGTAGGTAAGTAGGTTAGGGTCGGTAGGTAGAGTAGTCAGTTGGCGGGAGCGAAGCCACGCGGGTCAGCTAGTCAAAAATAAAATTACTGCAAGCTTAGAAAAAAACTGTTTCCAAGAAAACTTTCTATCCAAATATTTCTTGATAAAACAAAACACGACGTTAGAATATTATAAACTTCAAATTCTGCGTATTTCAGGAAAATTCTCCTGAAAAATGGTCTGTACACAATACAATGTAAGAGCACATAATAATAAAGTTGATGACGTCACGCAATAAGGTTTTATTTCCGTCTGTTATTTGTTTCCTTACTGCTGTTTTTTCCTCTTTCTGGACACTCTCGAAACACTTCCGTCGTAAATCTGTATTTATTTACTTTTAAAATGCTCATAAATTAAAACTACTGAACCAAACTGAATTAATTTTTTACGGGACTAAATGACAAGTATACTGCATCGAACTAAAAAAGAAAAGACTCCTCGGAGTAATCGGTGTACATACATAAAAAAAACACCGGTAGCACTCCGGGAGTGCCGGCAGAAGTGAAAACATGTAAATAATACATCCTTACTGTCGCGGTCACATCATAGACAAACCACCGACAACAAAATAAACGAAAAGACACTGACGTGTGGCCGCGACAGCGACTGTCAGTGACAGATGTCAATCTTGACACAGTTCCTGACATAAACAAAACGAACCATAAAAACAACAAAAAATAACGTTGTGTTTAATTATAAGTACAAAAATACTATCATTTATGAGGTAGAATACAATGTTTATTTATTGCGCTATCGTACACAAATATGACAATTTACATGTTATTATTCATAATATTATATCGTTATTTATTAATATATTACATTAATTTTTATCTCTTAGAAAAATCAACTTTCATCCATAATTTCGTAATTCCGTAATTTCGTATCCTTGGATACGCGTGGCACGCTGTACATAAACACAGCCGCCTAAGCGGAGCAGCACACTCAGGCACGGTAGAAAGAGTGGGAGATACTAGTTCCTCTCCCTTCCCCTCGATCTTACGCTTTTTCGCATCACGTGACCCTGACGCGAGTCCGTCTTACGCTTTTTGCGATCAAGTCACGTGACCCTGACGCGAGTTTAAGATTTTATACCCATTACAGAAAAAGTGCTCAACGCCGCTAAAGAAGTTTTCACTTCAAAAATACCCTCGAATTGAGAACCTCGTCCTTTTTTGGAAGTCGGTTTAAAAATAAAAATAAGTCAAACCAATGTTTAAAGTTTTAGGACCATGGCCCACTTGTTGCCGCCATGGGATCTGGATGCGAGAGCCCTCACGTACGCGTGGCGCGTGGAGGTGCTTCGCTGGGTTGTAACTGCTGCCGCGGCAAATCGCAGCGCGACGGACGGGGCTCCAGCATGGTCTTATGGCGGTATGGAGAGAGCGACTGTCGACAAACCCTAGACCTCACACTAGGGTTTGCGAAATAGTTTGAAAGAGTCATCGCGGCCCTGGAACGCAAAGGGCATTCTAAGGAACACGGGTGGATTTGAGTCAGTTAACATCTGACACTCCCTTCCGCTCCGAGCGGAAATAATCATTTGATAATTTCCCATCCTTAAAAAAAAACATAAGGGTAGGTACGAATGGGCCCGGACTGGTCATAGGGTAATTCGGGCAAATGCCCGATGGGCCGGATGCCCGGTGGACCGGTGTGGCCGATTAACGGTCGACTTTATATTGCTATTAAAAAAAAAACGCCCGTGCTTTCGGCACTGAGTAGTTTTCCCCACTCTTGATAGAGGAGGGCCCACCGCCTCTAAATGCCCGGGCTGGTTTCGGGCCCCAGTCTGGTCCTGGGGGGCTACTCTCTAACGAAATCCGTAGTTTCGAGCTTAGTTGCGGGCGGGCATTTTCTACTCCGTATCACCTAACCACTGAGAACTAATGATAACACGATTTGACAGTTACTGTGAAATCGTGTTGTCATTCATTCTCAGTTCGGGTTCGGGACTAATCGTAAGTCTGTAGGTGATACGGAGTAGAATACGCCCGCCCGCAACTAAGCCCGAAACTACGGATTTCGTTAGAGAGTAGCCCCCCTGGGTACAAAGCTTACAGAGTTACGCATGTAGAAGAGCCTTTTTGGGCTTGCACAGACTAATTTACTAGTGATTAAGTAATAGACTACTTTTAGTTTTAAGTAATTTTACATCTGACTGTTTTGTGCGAGCCCCAAATAAACATTTTTCTTTCTTTCTTTCTCTTTTCTCTTGTCAGTAATAACAGCACATACAAACTTATCCACTCGCTTAAAAACTTGTTCTCAATAAATTCTTTATATCTTTACAACGGAAACAGCTATTTGATAAAAATCCCTCGCTAAGATGCTCTGAGAAGGAAACTACTAAATCTTATAATTTATTAAACAACGTGTACCATAATAACGAATTTCCGTAATGACTTACGAAGCCGAAACATGGACACTCACCATAGGCCTGGTCCACAAATTCAAGGTTACTCAGCGTGCAATGGAGAGAGCAATGCTCGGGGTTCCTCTGGTGGATAGAATTCGCAACAAAGTCTTTCACCAGAGAACTGAAGTTATCGACATTGTGCGTAGAATCAGCATGCTGAAGTGGAAGTGGGCCGGCCATGTCTGCAGACGGACAGACGGTCGATGGAGTAGACATGTGTTAGAGTGGAGACCGCGTATGGGCAAACGTAGCGTGGGACGCCCTGCGGCACGATGGATCGATGATTTAAAGAAGGTGGCTGGCAGCGGATGGATGCGGAATGCTCAAGACCGGGATGGTTGGCGTTTTTTGGGAGAGGCTTACGTTCAGCAGTGGACGGCGATTAGCTGAAATGATAACGTTTATCTATACATATAATAAAATCTATACATATAATAAAATCGTAGACTAACCGTGTCTGTACATTGAATATGTTTGCGTGAAAATTACACAGAAAACTCAGGAAAAAGGTATAAAACACAAAAATGCAATTTTTGAAATTTTCGTCTGTTTGTCTGTGCGTTTGTGGGAGCATCACGCTTAAACCACAGATTAGATTGCAAATCTAAGTACTTAAAAATATTAAGTGATAAGGATAACCCGAGTAAAATTTAGCGTTTATTTCATCAAAATCGACCCACAAAATCAAAAGATATGAATTTTTAAGTTTAGGAAGAAACTTCCTAATGTACTCTGATGAGTCAGAGCGCCATCTATTGAGAATAATAAAATGTACGAAAGCATTCAAAATTATTGAGTTATTTGTGAAACTTTTAATACGTGGCAACATAAGAGTGATCATTTTATACCTTTTCGTTATTGATCGATACAATCGATCCACAAAATCAAAATATATTGAATTTTTAGTTTAGCAAAAAACTTCCTTATATATTCTGATTAGTCAGAGCGCCATCTATTGAGGAACCAATAAATGCATGAAAGCATGAATGTTACACCAAAACACATTGATTGAGTTATTTGTGAAACTTTTAATACGTAGACGTAGCAAAATAAAAGTAAACATTTTAATACCTTATCGTTATTTACCGTTTTACGTTTCTTATTTAACGTCTTCCGCTGCCAAATATTTTGTCAGTTTACATGGTCGATAGATGGCGTTGCACTGATGACGCGTTTTTCTGAATTGCGGTGTTAAGATTTTCCGCTGGAGAATGACCTCACACAATTTCTAAACACAGTCGTGTTTCGAAGGAATTTCGGTTTGGTCTCTGAAAGGTCTTAAACTGTTAGGGACCATAATGTGTTAAATCTCTGGTGCTGGTTTCGTTTAAAGTGCATTTATCGTAGAGTCTTAAACTGATTTAGTTTTGCGAAGTTCTGGACGGTTCGACTTGCGGATCAAGCCTGTAGGGTTCCGTACCAAAGGTGCTGTGCTGACGGGACCCTACTGCTAAGCCTCCGTGATTGATTCCGTTTAGAGCGAAGCAACGAACGGTTCGATTTCCGAAACAAGGCTAATAATAATAAATAAAAATCTTATATTTCAGACAGAGTCCATTTTTTGGTTAGTAGTTAGGTTTAGTTTAGGTTAGTAGTTTGGTTTTTTATAATAAGGTATCGTACCAAAGGTGGTCACGGTGAACCCAGTCGATTTTTAGGGTTCCGTACCAAGTTTGCTAACGGAACCCTTTTTTTAATAAGCCACCACTGTCCGTCTTCCTTCAGTTTATGCGTTTTATTTCTGTCTCGCTAATATAAAAAAATGTCTTCTAGAAAAAGGTCGAATCTTTCACAATATAGCAAAATTCTTAATCTATACATATTATAAAATCGTAGACTAACCGTGTCTGTACATTGAATATTTTTGCAAGAAAATTACACAAAAAACTCAGGAAAATCGAATAAAACACAAAAATGCAATTTTTGAAGTTTTTGTCTGTTTGTCTGTGCGTTTGTGGGAGCATCACGCATAAACCACAGATTGGATTGCAAATCTAAGTACTTAAAAATATTAAGTGATACCCCGAGAAAAACTTAGCGTTTATTTCATCAAAATCGACCCACAAAATCAAAAGATATTGAATTTTTAAGTTTAGGAAGAAACTTCCTAATGTTTTCTGATGAGTCAGAGCGCCATCTATTGAGAAAAAATAAAATGCTTGAAAGCATTCAAATTTGTTATTTGTGAAACTTTTAATACGTGGCAAAATAAAAGTGATAATTTTTATACCTTTTCGTTATTTATCGTTACAATCGATCCCGGAAATCAAAATATATTGAATTTTTAGTTTAGTAAGAAACTTCCTAATGTATTCTGATCAGTCAGAGCGCCATCTATTGAGGAACCAAAAAATGCATGAAAGCATGAATGTTACACCAAAACACATTGATTGAGTTATTTGTGAAACTTTTAACACATCCATGTACTCACACCCATACACCACTCAGACCCATCTCCCACTCACACACACACACACACACACACTCACACCCCACACCAATTTATTGTAATCATCCTAGAACCTTTATTTTAATTTTCATTTACTTTTAATTTTATCTCAACAGTTTAAATTGTAACCCATGGGAAGTTGCGAGGTAACCCCATCACAAGTATCCTTATAACTTACTGGGGTTGCCTCAATTTTGTGCTGTAGAACAATTGTATGAGAAACAATAAAAACTTTTATTATTTATTATTATTATTATTTTAATACGTAGACGTAGCAAAATAAAAGTAAACATTTTAATAACTTATCGTTATTTATCGTTACATACGGGCTTCTTATTTAACGTCTTCCGCTGCCAAATATTTTGTCAGTTTACATGGTCGATAGATGGCGTTGCACTGATGACGCGTTTTTCTAAACTGCGGTATTAAGATTTTCCGCTGGAGAATGACCTCACACGATATTTAAATACAGTCGTGTTCGTGGGAATTTCGGTTTGGTCTCTGAAAGGTCTTAAACTGTTAGGGACCAAAATTGCTTGTTGTGCTGGTTTCGTTTAAAGTGCATTTATCGTCATCGTAGTTTTTCGAAGTACTGGACGGTTCGACCAGCGGATCAGGGGGACTACTCTCTAACGAAATCCGTAGTTTCGGGCTTAATTGCGGGCGGGTGTATTCTACTCCGTATCACCTACAGACTTACGATTAGTCCCGAACCCGAACTGAGAATGAATGACAAAACGATTTGACAGTTACTGTGAAATTCACAGCGATTTCACAGTAACTGTCAAATCGTGTTATCATTAGTTAGGTGATACGGAGTAGAAAATGCCCGCCCGCAACTAAGCCCGAAACTACGGATTTCGTTAGAGAGTAGCCACCCTGGCCTGTAGGGTTCCGTACCAAAGGTGCTGTGCTGATGGGACCCTATTGCTAAGCCTCCGCGATTGATTCCGTTTAGAGCGAAGCAACGAACGGTTCGATTTGCGAAACAAGGCTAATAATAATAAGGTACCGTACCAAAGGTGGTCACGGTGACAGGAACGATCGATTTTGGGGGGCTACTCTCTAAGTCCGAAGTCTGTAGTTTCGGGCTTAGTTGCGGGCGGGCGTATTCTACTCCGTATGACACTACAGACTTACGATTAGTCCCGAACCCGAACTAAGAATGAATGACAGCACGATTTCACAGTAACTGTCAATTCGTGTTATCATTAGTTCTCAGTGGTTAGGTGATACGGAGTAGAATATTTTTTCTTCTTCTTAATATATAAGTAAAACAAAGTCGGGTTTGTTCGAACACTTTTCTAACTAACTCGAGCGATTTTCATAGTTTTTGTGTTTTTGGATAAGTCTTCGTCCAGAATAGCATAATAAGAATTAAAATACAAAAAAAAAAAGTATGTAGGTAGGAAGGGTAGGTAGGTAGGCAGGTAGGTAGCGTAAGTAGGTAGGGTAGGTAAGGTAGGGTAGCTATGGTAAGTAGGGTAGGTAGGTAGGTTAGGGTCGGTAGGTAGAGTAGCCAGTTGACGGGAGCGAAGCCGCGCGGGTCAGCTAGTTGTTAATAAACGCAATACCTGGAAAGGGATCATTGTACTCATCACTATGAAATACTTTTTCAATGGGACCAACAAAGAAATAGAGAAAAAATTAGAACACATTCTTATACTTAAAAATAAATATATATTTATTTCCTCATCATCATCATATAGGCCAAAAGACGTCCACTGCTGGACAAAGGCCTCCCCCAAAAGGAGGGGGGGGGGGGTTGCCATAATCGCCACGCTTGGCAGGCGGGTTGGCGATCGCAGTGTATGTGTGTGTTGAGTTTTACAGAGAACGCTGCTGCCCATTCTCTGGCAAGCCTCTTAGTCGCCTCTTACGACACCCACGGGAAGTGATGTGATGGTATTATTCTTTTCCGGCACCATACGGCACCGGCCGACACCATACGGCCGCCGCCATGGGATCTGGATATATATATTTATTTATTGCTTTCCCGGAATTCAGGTGTAACACTATCCTGCATGGTGGTACATTTCTGTACAGTAGGA
The DNA here is from genome assembly GCA_947578705.1 of Lacanobia wlatinum. Lineage (NCBI taxonomy): Eukaryota > Metazoa > Arthropoda > Insecta > Lepidoptera > Noctuidae > Lacanobia > Lacanobia wlatinum. Next base: position 28,013,252 of record OX388029.1, read on the forward strand.
TTCTAGGAAAAACTTTCCTTTCAAACTTTCATTTATTTATTTTATCTGTATCTATTATATTTAAGATGAGATTTCTTTTAGTATGTGTTACGTTACTGCGTCCTTGGCATCACAGGCCCTATCATAAAACCAGCGCTGTGTTATGTATTATTAAATTTCGCAGCCTATGCTGAGATAGGGACCTTTTTGGCCTCGCACAGACTAAATTTATTATTGTTTAAGTAATAGACTACTTTTAGTTTTAATTTATTTTACATCTGTCTGTTTATGTGCGAGTCCCAAATAAAAATTTTTTCTTTCTTTCTTTCAATTTAATTCTAATGTTGGCGTGAAAAAGTTTTGGCAGCACGAGTACAAAATATTTTCCTCCAGAAACAAATATTTCTAAAAATATGAAAATACTAGCTTTTTCCGTCGGCTTTGCTTCCTTGCTTTCTCCACTTGACCCGTGCATTTTTGTACGATACCAAGTCAAAATCAAAACATGTGCGTTTTACTGACAAAAGTGACAAAATGTTCGTAGTGTTATTATAATTACTTACTTTCAAGACTTACAGTGTTAGTAACCATTTACTTACATTACAAATTATCCAAATCATCATAATTATGTCGTATTGTTTTACCATCTCAAAAAATACAACATAAGTCATCATCATATCAGCCGAAAGACGTCCACTGCTGGACATAGGCCTCCCCCAAGCGTCGCCACAACGACCGTCCTGTGTGTCTTGCATCCATCGGCTACCCGCGACCTTCACCAGGTCATCGGTCCACCTTGTGGGAGACCTTTCGACTTTGCGTCTTCCGGTACGCGGTCGCAACTCCAGAACTTTTCGGCCCCATCGACCTACTGTTCTGCGAGCAATGTGCCCTGCCCACTGCCACTTCAGTTTGGCGATCCTTCGGGCTCGGTGTCGGTAACCTTGGTTCTCTTGCGGATATCATCATTCCTAATTCGATCACGCAAGGAAACTCCAAGCATTGTCCCCTCCATTGCTCTTTTAGTGACTTTGAGCATTCTGATGAGGCCCATTGTAAGCGACCACGTTTCAGTTCCGTATGTCCAACATAATTATGATGACTTATTGTGCCAGTATACTACTACACCTATTCAAGGTCACGGGTCCAGACGAAACCTTGCAGCAGTGGTTCGTATTAGAAAATAAATCGATTAACTCCTCCAAACAAATAAAACGACTTACATTTATAATTTATTTTTAAAATTTTATATAATAAACGGAACTTGACAAAAGAAACAAATCTCCGCGTCCAGCACATAGTGTCCGGGTGTTAATTTAATATCAGGTTCGAGCTGGTCGCAGCCAGTAATATCGGCCTGGTAATAATCGGAATCAACCGGATTATGGACCGCAATATCTGTGATATTGGTCGCTAGTACTTTGTCGCCGGATCCGCCCGTTTTATATCATCTTAAACTTTTAATGAGTTCTGGAATTTTTAAGTATGGTGCGAGGTTTTTTGATGACCCATTTTTGTGGCAGGGTTTGAGTTATAGCTTTGTTGAGAAGTCGATGAAGTTTATGTAATGTATGCCTCTGGAAAATTAATTAAAATTATGCTGATATCTGGCTTACTTTAACTTTGGATTACCCGAATTGTGACTGTTTGATAACAGAACTGTCTGTAAACGGTCATAGTTATAGTTTTTTGTCATCTTAACACAGCTCAAAGATTCGCCATACTAAAGTGGCAACGGGCAGAGCATATTGCTCTTAAAACAGACAGTCGATGAGGTCGAAAGGTTTTTGAGTGGCGACAGCTTACCAGAAGACGTTACGTAGTGTTGGAAGGCCACCAGGAGGACCGAAGACCTGGTGAAATCCGTGGGAATCTGCTAGATGCGAGACGAACAGGACCGGTCGATGTGACTTGTTTCGACTGAAATTATGAAAGATGAGTACAAATACATAAATTCACATTCCCAATAAACCTACGCACTTGGTACTTACTCACAGAGGTATCGAGTTAAACCAGAGACAGTCACTGAGCAGGCCACGATAGCCGATCGGCTACACAATGGAGCACAATGGCGCAGATTGACTCATGAACTGTGACACTGATAGTCTGTTCTAGACAGGACTAATCGCGATCACTTGTACTACTGGGATGATCGTTATTTTGCATTGTCTTCACATATAGCAATCAAAGATAATGTTATCAAGATTTTTGTAAGACATCACATGATTTAAAAGAGTGTCCGTGGAGTTTCTTGCACGTTCTTCTCCGTAGAGCGCTTTGGAACGTGCAAATAGCTTCATGGCTTTAACTGACCGACCTTAACAGTACAAAAGTGATGTTAATGGTTTATTTGAAATATATGCTTTGAGTTTGAGTTTAATTTTGTATCATTACGCTGGTATTCCCCTAAGAGATGGGCAGAGGTGGTGGTGTCTGTGAGGAAAAATGAATCATTTTTTGGATCACTCTCGTGTGTCTGTTGGTCTGGGTGTCACAACCTATTGCTCCGAATCTACAGAACCGACTCAGTTGAAAGGTATACATGAGAATTTCTGTGACCCAAACACAAACGCATAGCGTAAATAAATAAATGATGATGATGATTATGAGTGTTGAGTCACTATTGGCAAAAGTGGTTTTATTTCAAATGGCCTATAGTAAGAGTATAATTATAAAATTTATTTGTTCTTGTTATTTAAGAAAATACGTGAAAATTGACCATTATTTCCAGAACTACCGAGCCCAAAATATTAAAACAAAAACGGATACGTTCTTTACTTATAAGAAGTCTATGGTCTATGGTCTTAGGAAAACCTATAAGGAGTCTATGGTTTAAGCGAGTCTGAATCGCACGTGGCCGGTTTATTAAAGAAATTATTAATGAGATTTTCCAAAAGCCATTAGGCGATGCTGATCGATCGAACTCAGAGTTACTCGCTCAGTAGTTGCGTTTACCGAAGCAGTGAACTAACAAATCAAATTAATTGAATATTAATACAATGCAATAGATTTTGAATCAAATAATTTTATAGGCAGTATTTAGGTGGTCGTTGTGGTGCGCGGTGATCCGCTCGTGTACATAAATGGAGCGAACGTTTTGCTGTAATTTAATTAGTTGTTACGGCTTACTGGGAGCTTATTTAGTAGTGCATATGTCGCCGCAATCCTAATATATCAAATTCTTTCGTTACTGACTGATTGAGTGACATACAGACAACGTACAGCCGAAATTACTGGTCGTAGAAAGCTGAAATTTGGCATTTAGCTTCCTTGGGGAGTGTAGCGGAGCACTAATACAGGATTTTCCGAAATTCCTACGGAAACGGGAAAATACGGGATACGCGCGTACGAAGTTGCGGGTAAAAGCTAGTATTGTATATCAGTCAATGCGTCTAATACAGCATTTAATCGAATTATCCTAAAAGGGTTTTGTTTTCCCATACAGAAGTTCGGAACCCTAAAAACCAACATTCAATCATAACTATTACGTAGCTTAGCGACTGTCGATAACTTACTGTATTTAGATTTTTTTTTTTAAGGAGGGAAGCCATCAAATGACTCCTCCCGCTCTGGGTGAAGCAGAAGGGAGTGTCAGACTCTTACTGACTAAAACCCATCCGTGTTCCTCCTAATGCCCTTTGCGTTCCAGGGCCGCGGTGACTCTTTCGAATAAATCCCGCAACCCTGGCAGGCATTGGCCCTAGCGGGCCCCTAGATTTGCATTCACAATAAACGCTTCTCGTATATAAGATAAACGTTGAAAGAAAAATGTTCTAAAATTAGCTTGACTTTTTAAACTCCTTTCTAAAGTGGAGTTGTTCTCAGAATAAAACAACTATGTATTGACATTTTAATCATTTTTTTTACTTGTGATGGGTTTACTCTTGACTCTAGTCTAGGTCAGAGATGACAGAGACAAAGTCTACGATGGAGCGAGCTTACCCAGAAGGAGCCTGTGCACTCTAACTTTGAAGAGATTAGGGTTGTAAGCGTTTGGAAACACAGACGCAGGCAGAGAGTTCCACTCCTTTGCTGTGCGTATTATAAAAGACGTTTGGAAACGCTTAGTGCGAATTTTAATCTGCTCCAACATTATAGATTCTCTCAATTTCTTGAACGTCAAAGTGAAATGTCAAGCTTATTGCACAAGTTTGATAGGTGCTAACAGTTTTACAGACAGACGGATGGACCCATATAATTTTTATTATAATGAAAGGGAACATTTTTCGCTGTAACAGACCCCCGCGACTCAATGACGACTTTTTAATTACTGGTTTTAATTGATTCGCGTTAAATGAGTAGTCTACGAAGAATATTGTAATATCAGCAACTTTTTATGATGGTGGGGGGAGGGGACATGGATTTGGTTTTAATTTTCATGATTTATTGTTAGGGTTTTATGAGGTTCCTTGTCATGGTGTCATTTATATTCTTTCTTTCCTTATTTTTAATCTGTTGGTATACGGCGAACAGAGTATTAGGGGTTAAAGCTTTGAAGTTTGGGAACAAAAAGCTTTATTATGATGTATTTTAATATTGATGGATGCGGGACGCGCAGGACCGGTCATTGTGGTTACGCTTGGGGGAGGCCTATGTCCAGCAGTGGACGTCTTTCGGCTGAAATCATAATGATGATGATTTTAATATTCTGTTGTCTTATCTATTAGCAGTGGAAGGTGGGAGGTACAGGAACACAGGGATGCTCAATGTGGCAAAGCTTGAAATGTCGCCCCTATTTCATTAGAAAACTTAAAATCGCTATCTTTTTTCCTCTAAACTCTTTAGGCAAAGAGAGTGATCTTAAGTTTCTACAGAAAGTGAAAAAATAAGTTTTCTTTGAAAAAAGAAATAAGTAAAAAAATAATTAAGAACGCATTGATAGATAAAAAACCCAAGATGCACAGTCTCGAACAAATGCAACACTCGAAACTGTCGTCAAAAACTGACATGTATCAAGTGTCATGTGGGAGTTGTGTGTAGTTATACTATAAACAATTTTTTTTTGTAAATTCTACCTTACACGGATCACTTAAAGTTGTTTTTACAAAGCAGTACAATATGGCGAGCGATGCGAGACTGTTTCAAACTTGCGCATAATTCAACATATTGCGCTTATTTTTTGCGGACGTTTTTGAGATGCTGAGTGTGTATCTTGGGTTTTTTATATATCAATGTAAGAACGAATTATTTTTTACCTATTGCTAGACCTTAATCATCATTCATATTTATTTTATGCTTTTGCATCTTTCGTATGTGCTTTTGCATCATTATCAAGTTTCAAAAGAATCAGTACATTAATTTCCAAGAATAATGACTTAAAACTTTGTATGAATCACGGCCAGGAGTAAACGGTCTTTAATTCTATATTCAACTAGCTGACTCGGCAAAAGTTGTTTTACCTTTCAATATAAAATAAAAAATCGTCAAAAAAATGACCTACCACCATTGACATATAAAAAACCCAAGATGCACAGTCTCGAACAAATGCAACACTCGTAACTGTCGTCAATAACTGACATGTATCAAGTGTCATGTGTGAGTTGTGTGTAGTTATACTATAAACAAGTTGTTTTGCAAATTCAACCTTACAAGGATCGCTTAAAGTGGTTTTTATAAAGCAGTGCAGTATGGCGAGCGATGCGAGACTGTTTGAAAGTAGCGCACAATTATACATAGTGCGCTTGTTTTTTGCGGACGTTTTTGAGATGCTGAGTGTGTGTCTTGTCGTGATTTTGGGTTTTTTTATATATCAATGCCTACCACCTATTCTCAGACCTAATAAATATAAAAAAAACTGGCCAAGTGCGAGTCGGAATCGCGTGCAAAAAATAAAATAAAATTCGCTCGGAACCCGAACGAATTTAATTTAATTTAACATGTTATTTTAATACTATAGATTCTTATAAGTTTTCTGTAATCTATAGGTAATGATCTACTATCTCCATTTTTTTTCAAAATTTTAGGCTCAGTAGTTTCGGAGATAAGGGAGGGGGTATGGTAATTTTTCGTCTAATTTCTTGAATAACTTCAAAACCATTTATTTTAAAATTATGAATAAAACTATAATTAAAACCCTCACAGTAAGTTATTTTATTTGATATATCTCACGACATTATTTAAAAAACTATTTTTTTTTTAATTTTCTAGTTTGACCCCATACTAAAAATTTAATAATTTACGTAACATGTCCGTATTTGGGTCACAGAAATCCATATGTGTAACAAATTTCAACAGAATTGGTCCAGTGGATCCGGAGAAAACTGACTGTGACAGACGGACAGACAGACAGACACCCGAGTGATCCTTTATGGGTTCCTTTTTTTGTTCGGAACCCTAACAATCATAATAATCGGTCAAGCCGTTTCGGAGGAGTTCGATAACAAACACTGTGAAACGAGATTTTTATATATTAGAAGATTACTAGAAATAAATAAACAAACATTACGCGTGAACTCGCGCACTGCCGGCTAGCTCGCGACCCGTTCAGTATAATTGAAAACAGTGATAATCCAGATTATACTGATGAATTTGCAAACTACTGCCTTTGTGTTTATATATCCTTTTTATACGAGTACCTGTCCGCCATTTATTGCGGCGGAAGGACGGGATTGAACATTTTAATAGTGTTGTGCGGTTCGTGAAGTTAGCTTTTAAGAGGGGACTCGGGTCGGTAACTCTTGGGCCTTTCTCCATACAAACGTGCTTCGCTGTTTTCTTCGTGGGTAATGCTGCTCGAGCAATGATTTTTTTCCAAAAAATCTAGATCGAATTAATACGTGCCTCTATCATTTTCTTTTTTTCAAAACGTAATTACTTAAAGAATTATGACAATTCAAAAACCCCGAAAAATCAGCCCGTTTTTACCGCCATGTTAAGACGACTGTCAGACAAAGATAAGTTTTAACAAAATAGACAATAATAGCAGCATAGATATACCTAGTCTTCCTCTAAATTTTGATATATGATTTTTTAGATCAGTCCAGTTTTGAAAAAGAAAGCAGCGGAATACAAATCGTCTTAAAAGACGTTTTGTATTCCGCTGCTTTCTTTTTCAAAACTGGACTGACAAAAGTTAAGGTTTTTATAGGTAAAAACCAGACTGAGCTGCAGTTGTCGCTTTCACACTTTACTTGATAGGGCACAGTGCGACGCATCGGCAATAGTTTCGTCAGATACCTATTTTTCAAATTCCTCGGGACTAGAGTCCCCTCTTAAGAGTGTGTGATAAAAACTGTGACACACAGTTCATATTCATTTCGTTTGTAGGGTTCGGTACTCAAAAGGTAACCATTGGAACCCTAAGTCTCCGCTGTCCGTCCGTCCGTCGGTCTGTCAGCGGGCTGTATCTCAAGAATACGGTTCTTGAGATACAGCCCGCTGATAGACAGAATTATTTGTACTGTTTTACGAATTTGACGCTGACGTAGTTGAAGCAAATAAATGTAGTCCGACATCAGTCCAAATCCCAGACAGAAATACCCAATAATATTGGGTTCGATCTCCGCTCCGACGAACTCTAGAGTAGCCCTTGTTTACCGTCGAACTGACCTGAACCTTTGTGTCTGGCGCTCGTATTGACCCTAAATCAGGTTTTCCCAAACTAGTTTAATCCGTAGCGCACTTTCAGGATTTTTAGGGTTCCGAACAATAGACGGAACCCTTATAGGATCACTCGGGTGTCTGTCTGTCTGTCTGTCACAACCAGTTTTCTCCGGATCCACTGGACCGATTCTGTTGAAATGTGGTAACAATTATGGACTTCTGTGACCCAAACACGGACGCGTTACGTAAATCATTAAATTATTAGTCTGAGGGTCACTTTTGGGGGACAAACTAGAAAATTAAAAAAAAAAGTATTTTTAACAATATCGTGTGACATATCAAATGACTACTGAGCTTAAAATTTTGAGAAAAATGGAGATAATAGATCTTTACCTATAGATTACAGGAAAACCTATAAGAAGTCTATCGTGTAAAAATAACATGTTCAAAAAATGAAATTCGTTCGGAACCCTTTGCACGCGAGTCCGACTCGCACTTGGCCAGTTTTTTTATTTGTCTCAGCGCCCTAGCTAACCGAAATAGAGTACAATGATTTTGTGAGTGTGTAAATGATATCAGGTACTTTTTTATTAACGAAATCGTTCAAATCCCACAGAATTTAATAGATATTTAATTTTGTACCCTCAAATCCTACTATTAATTATTAATGAATTAATATTATAAATGCGAAAGTTTGCGACGATGGATGGTTTGTTACTCTTTCACGTCAGAACGCCTGAAAGGATCTTCATGAAATTTGCCACAGAGGTATATTGTAGTCTGGAATAACACATAGGCTACTTTTTACCCCGGGAGTATGTTCCTTAGAGATCACGCGGGCAAAACCGCTGGCTGAAGCTAGTACATAAGTCAAGTTTCCGAAGATTGGTAAAGAGGAGCGTCTTGCGGCGCCCCTCTTTACTTTCTACGGCACACCGGGGTGCCGCGACGCCCACTTTGGGAACCCCTACCCTGTGCAATTTTTCCCAGACCTCTTGAAGCAGTGGGTAGGTCTTGAACAGTAGGTGTTAAGATGAGAATAGATTTTTCATCGGAGGGCTCACGATGAATACTAATATGTTACACTGTCATAGCTATGAAGAACGGGTTCACGAGATTGGGATACTGTGGGGTGGATAGAATTTGTGATAATGTAGGAAATTCTTTTTACTTTCGCGGGTACATGGGTAAATAAGATTTAACTTGCGTTCCTACAATCATTAGCTCACTGCATGAATGTAAGTAAAACCAAATTGATAAGGTACCTTTGCTAAAGTGCATACAGATACTATAAGTTGGCTCGTAGGTTTTAGTGTGACTAATCCAGGTTTTGTGAAGTGGTAGGACAAAAGCGTGAGGACTACACTAGTGAAACACTAGTGAGGTTGGTTTCATTATTTGTACCTAATTAACTGCACATATATATTATGAAATCAATCCAATATTAAATATGAAATAAATGAATGATCTAATTATTAAAAACCAAAAAGTAGGTAACATGTAACCGTGTGTATGCACACGATCCTATCTACCATTGCACCAAAATTGGTTTAGTGATTTAGGCGTGACAGCGTAGCAAACCAACTTACTTTTACGTTTGTAATATCAGTTAGGATTTTTCAGACTATCCGCCCTTTCTCCAACTTCATGTTTACCCCGATATAGAAATAATGTTTCGCTTCACTGAATCCTCCTTTAGTCAGATTTCTGGCAATTGTGATCGTATATATTTTTATGTATGGTAATAAGCAGAGCTTTCAATATTGTGTACTCGGCACTTTTTCAGCCAAATATACACAGAAAATATATGAGATTCTCATATTTTGCACATTCTACAAATCTACTAAGTAAAGTTCGACGCGGATCAGTGAATACTATCAAATCTTTTGATAGCTTTGCAATATAGAAAACGAAATATACCTTATCCAATCACAATAGTCTGTAGAAGTAGCCTATATAGCACACCGCAATAGTGTCATATACTAGCATTATAATTTTGCAATGGGATCAATGGAGTTTTTAAACGTGTAAACGTAAATTTGTAGGCACTAAAACTGAATCAGCGCCGCCAACTGGTACAACGGAACACCCTCTTTTTTCCATACTATTTGACATTATAGAATGTTACTTCTTCTTCTTACCGTGTGAGCAGCTAGGTCTAACGACCCCATATACCCTAGTGTCAGAATTTCCCAGTGTTTTAATGTTACTTAGTTCTTAAGTATAAGAAACTCGCACTCGCTCAGTATGTACTTCTTTCCTTCGCGTTTGCCTTGTGACCCGGTGGTAGTGGGTTCGATTTCCACGGGAAGCATACTTTGTAAAGTTGTTTCCAGTTTGACTAAGACATTGCAGGCTTGAATGACCTGATTGTCTGATAAAAAGATGATTCCGTGCTTCGGAAGGCACGTATACGCCGGTGGAGGCCGTCAAATGGCGGTCGTCAAATAAACAATGTCAGAGGCCCTTAAGGCGGTTTAGAAACTCTGACACTAGGGTGTGTGGGGTCGTTAGACCTTAGTGCCCACACGATAAGAAGAAGGTACATACCAAAGATCAGTTTTACCTCTTTAAATATTAATTAGAGTTAAGATTTAATTGGCGACTACCCTCGAAAGCATCTATCACTAACCCCATCTGTGTTGCCACGTCATTCATTCAGAGGCACATTCATGTGGGTACCGTTGGCCCGTTTTACAATTCGGTGCGGAACACTAAAAAGGTGATAAATGGCACCATCCGGATTAAGAAACCCGGACGCGGGGAACGTAAGCCGAACAAATAGGGGACCAGCGAATTTGTTAAATTACGGATTTGCTGCATGGGGAACATTCCCGCCGGAAGTTTTTGAATAAAAATGTGATGGACGATAATTGCGAGTCGTGTACTGTTTGTGTGGGGAGATGGGTAATGGTGTGCAAAGGAATGGCCTGTGTCCAGCCGTGCTTCGAACTTTCCAGCTGTGTACTGTTTACTGTCTAAGGTCGTATGTGTCTATACCTATACTGTATCTATACTTAATATATAAAGCTGAAGTGTTTGTTTGTTTGCTTGAACGCGCTAATCTCAGGAACTACTGGTCCGATTTGAAAAATTATTTCAGTATTAGATAGCCCATTTATCGAGGAAGGCTATAAGCTATATCATCGCGCTAAGACCAATAGGAGCGGAGCAGAAGAAGTTGCGCGGGTCAACTAGTAATATTTTTTTGTTAAAAGAGGAAAGACGAAAGATTTTTTTGTTAGTTTGTTTGTATCGAATAGGCTCCGAAACTACTGAACCGATTTTAATCATTTGTCACCAACAGAACGCTTAATTATTAGGACCTAGTTACTTTTTTTAAAATAAGTTTAAAAAAAAATACAGATATTAAGACAACTGCAGCCTAACGAAGTCGCGGGCGAAGTGCTAGTATTGTATAAGTGTGCAAGTGGCTGATCTAAACTTCAAAACTGTTGTTTGTAAAATGTAATTTTTAGGGTTCCGTAGCCAAAGGGTAACCAACGGAACCCTATAACTAAGCCTCCGCTGTCCGTCCGTCTGTCCATCTATCTGTCTGAGGGCTGTATCTCAAGAACCGTAATAGGTAGACAGTTTAAATTTTCACAGATAGTGTATTTCTATTGCTGCTGTAACAACATAATATATATTAACGTTTATGGTACGGAACCCTTCATGCGCGAGTCCGACTCGCACTTGCCCGGTTTTGTAGCTTTTTCCCGCGGCTTCGTTCGCGTTAATACGCTAGGTACTCCTAGCGTATTGCCGTTTCCAAGGTCCCATCTATATCTGTACCAAAACTTATCGATACCAGTTTGACAAACTAGCCATAACACTTACCAAACAAAATCACTTTCGCTTTTATTATTTCAGAATAAAAAACCTATCATAGACTAGGTATATCAGACTCATCATCTGCCTAGCCTTTTCCGAACTATATTGGAGTCAGCTTCCAGTCACCTGATTCAGCTGAATACCAGTGTTTTACGTGGAGCGGCTGTCTACCAGACCTCCACAACACATTAACTGGGTAACACGGTACTTCTTGGCAGGACTGGAGTCAGATTTACTGGCTTCTGACAATAACGACTGCCAAAGATCTACAAATGACAGCCGGGACCAACGGCTTAACGTGCTTTCCGAGGCACGGAGGAAACTCGGTATGTTAAGATGGTCACCAATCCACAGACCAACTTTGGCAAGCGTTGCTTAACCTTGAAGATCGACCCGTGCGGCTGTTATTGTTGAGCCACGAGTTCCTCCCCCAGGTACATCAGATTATCATCAGCTTTTTTTTGTTAAGAAAAATAATTGCACCTTTCTCGTACGATAGACGGCGAGAGCGAAGCATTCCATCATCGGACCACAAGACGAACGGCGATGCGCCACCGGTACATAGTGGACATCCCACCCATACGCACAAAACGTTTTGGGAACACATTCATAGTGCGTACAGCTAAGGAGTGGCATTCCCTGCCGGAGTCTGTGTTTCCTGATAGCTACAACCTGGGAGTCTTTAAGTCAAGAGTGAATAGGTTATTTCTAGGCAAGCGTGTTCCATTTTCGACCACATCATCGCTTACCATCAGGTGAGATAGTGGTCCAGCGCGTACCTGTCAATAGTAAAAAAAGCAGTATTGATTGTATTGTATTAAGTTCGCTTTTGTACAGTGTTGTTTATTAGTGTATAAAAGCTTAAATAAATAAATAAAAACTCACTGATAAAAACAGTTTGTTAGCGGTTCAATTTGCTCTAGTCGAATAAAACTTGAATTGGTTCGAGATCAAAAGTACCTATAACTCTACGTTGCTAACGAAATCAGAGAAGAAAATAATTCTTCTGTGTAGGCGTATCTAGTTATACCAACTGCGAATTAAAGCTGGGAATGAAACTTGGTCCTAATCCCGAATGTTCTAATTTGTAACATATTTTTAGGTACGTTTACTTTATTCCTGGCGGAGCAATAATTCATATTTTTATATTTCGGCGCTCAGAGGGACTTCGGGTTTTAGATGTGATTATTTTATGTTTGGAATTGTCGACATATCGCACGTGTGAACATCAATGCCTGGCTCAGAAATTAGGGATTACGTTTCAACTTCTCTTAATCCTCATTTGATACTTTATTTTATTTATTACTAATCTTTTCCTACGTTTCGCTCCGTTGGCCTTAAGAGGAAATGCTGGCGGCGAGACTTGGTATGTAAAAAGTCATAACTCGAGCTCTCGACTGTTCTCTTCCAATATTGGACCGATATCTATACTATTATTATTATCTACACTAATATTATAAAGAGGAAAGATTTGTTTGTTTGTTTGAATTGAATAGGCTCCGAAACTACTGAACCGATTTGAAAAATTCTTTTAGCATTGGATAGCTTCATTATCAGGGAGTAACATAGGCTATATATTATTCCCGTACTCCCACGGGAACGGGAATTACGTGGGTGAAACCGCGTGACGTCCACTAGTAAGAGATATTTCACAAACTGAATAAGAAGGATGTATACTGTCTCTCTGTTTTCCTTCTTTGATTAATTGTTGCCAAATTTCTACACTAGTGCTCTGTTGACAGCGATTTATCGGACAATTTTGAGCATTGTATGAGAGTTCTAGTGCTTATACGGTTAATAAATCATCAAAAAGGACATAGTATATATCCTTCTTATTCAGTGAAATATCTCTAAAATCGGTTCAATATTGGAAGAGAAAACAGTCGAGAGCCCAACCTCGAATTATGACTTGTTACATACAAAGTATCGCCGCCAGCATATCTTCTTGACCTTCAACTGTAGTCGTTGTATACTTTTCTATTGACTTAAATTGCTGTTCACAGGTTGTTTTCTTTTTCCACGCCGAAACTGAAGCTAAGAAGTCGTGTCAAAATATGAAAACAAATTGCAACAAGATTGAAGTGATTATTTAGTCTAAGTAATAACCAACTTTGAAGAACAAACATCAAAAGGAATGAAGTTACTTATTCCATAAACCGCAGCCAATTCACGTTTATTTCAATAATTTCCACGTTCAGTACAACAAATAAAAGAAAACTGTTCCCAGTACACCTTTTCATCGGGAGAGCATCCCAGCATATTTTTTATGAGTAGTTACTTATTACATAGTCCTCGGAGTAGTTCAAGCCCGGAGAGCTCCCAAGAGCTTCGCCTCAAGATCTCGTCTTAGAGGAGATGTAAATTAATACGGTGAAACATTATGCTAACTATGCCAAGTGGGGTTCTTAGCTGAGTACGTACCTCGTTACCTTCAATTTTGTTTTAATTTTTGATGCTTTTATAAAGTTTCAGCTTAAGGAGTAAAACTACCTGCATTAAGTTTGGTCTTTTTGTTTGAGATGTTGGAGTCTTGGTCATGCAATCCGCGTTGCTTTGTAGCTTATACAGATTTAAACATACACTTACTATTAGAACAAAATCTCAAGCTTTAGCTATATTCTGAGAAACAAAATGTATGGGATATCTGCCAAGGTTACGATTTTTTTTCGGGTAACATGGATGGGTTTTAGTCAGTAAGAATTTGACGCTCCCTTCCGCTCCGCACAGAGCGGAAGCAGACAATTGTCGATTTCCCATCTAAAAAAAAAGGGATATGGAACGAACGCATGGCTGCTAGCTTAGGCCGACGATCAATGAACTTTATGATGAGACTAGTTGACCCGCGCAACTTCGTCTGCGTTTCAATTTTCATTACTGCTCTGCTCCTATTACTTTTAGCGTGATGATATATAGCGTATAGCCTTTCTTGATAAATGAGCTATCGAACATTGAAAGAATTTTTCAAATCGGACCAGTAGTCCTGAGATTAGCGCGTTCAAGCAAACAAACTCTTCAGCTGTATATATTAGTATATAAAGTATAGATACGATGCGACCACGCGTGTTCATATCTACAAAACTTTAGCACGACTATCTTTAAGTTGAGAATAAAGGATGTCTAAACCTTAGGCGATAAGTGACCATCTTATTACCAGCCCAAACATTCCATCTCCAGCCACACCTTGCCACATCACAACATATTACTATTAGTACCAATAAAATCTCCCAGGCCACATGTCAGTACAAATCATTGCAGTAATTAACGACCGGTGCTCACGGCTGATTGGACGCGATTAGAGACGCGATTAGCAAGCTATTATAACATAATGATGGCTCATTATGTGTCTGTTATGTATAGGATTGAGGAATGTTATGGTGTGATGGTATTGGCACTAATTATGAGCTTTATTCAGCCGTGGGTTGTTTGGGAAGAATAATTCTGCCGGTCAATCCTGTCAACATGTTATTGTGTTAACTTAGTTGGAGTAAGCATGAAGTGAACAGTCATTCCATTATGATTATATTGTATTCACAGCTCACGTCATATTCACTTCACACTTCACCTTATACGTTGAGATGTTTACTGTTACGTACCGTTCTTTCTACGGTGGGTTTTGTATATTTTAATTTTGTGTATTTTATGTATGGGCCTCAGTTGCCTGATAATAAAATGATTATTATAATTATTACCTACTGCATTAAATCTTAGGGATTTTTTGAGATAGTTTTTACACCTCTACGAGTAATTAAGCTTTTATGTGTATAAGTAATTGATTTGATTAAGTGATCGGCGTTCTCATCGTTTATTCGCTGAGCAATCCGATTGGTCTATCGATGAGCGCAGTGGCGCTGCGCTTTCATGTGTTTTTTCGCGACAACAACTTTGAATTGAACTTGAAAAAACGTTTTACGCGCCTCCGTGCACCGAAAAAATACTTTCTAAAGAAAAGGGTCCTTCGGTGCGTTTCGTGTTTATAACTCCACTCAAGATACGAACAATAGCAGTGAGCCTATGGAACATATGTGTAGTAAAGTTTAGCAGGATTTAGGACTACTGGCCACGATGCCGAGCCCAGGGAGCGTGAGGCAGTGAACGGTAGTCTGCGAGGTAAACTTATTCGAATTCTCATCCTTAATTACTACACATTTCCAGAATAGCAATGGTAATTTAGTTGTCTAACGTCGAGAAGTAACGTAAAATCTGCATGACGAGTCTTTTCCCGACTATGTCGGGGTCGGCTTCTATTTTAACCGTATGCATAATTCACTGCCAAGGTTGCGGAACTGTCAGGGTTGCGGAATTTGTTCAAAAAAGTCACCGCGGCCCTGGAACGCAAAGGGCTTTAGAAGGAATACGGGTGGGTTTTAGTCAGTAAGAGTCTGACACTCCCTTCTGCTCCGCCCAGAGCGGGAGGAGTCATTTGAAGATTTCTCAACCTCAAAAAATATGCATAAGCCCAGTACATTCCATTCCCGTAGGATAGTTATTGAGTCTAACGTGGGCCGCCAAAAGCGAATAAATAAATAAAACTACTCATTGGCAGTATATAATCAAAACGTAGCGTTAGTTCATAAAATTAATAATAATCCATAACGATCCGTAAACCATATTCATAAGTTTATTAATAATAAAACTAACTAAATAGAGGTATAAAACGTAACCACTCATTAATAGAACGCTCCGCTCTTTAGTTCATCTGTTTTTAGTTTCAGTATCAATATTATTACGTTGGGTTATTCAGAATACAAAGTATTTCATTTACATTTCATATTTATTAACAAGTTTTAATTAACATTCGACAAAGTTATTAGTGCCAAGGCTCTTGTTGTCAACATTAACGGGGAACAAATATATTGACGGGTTCAATTAATGCTTAGGTACTGTTATTAGAAGCTTTTAGGTGAAATTGTAGGTACTGAATAATATTCATTTTCGTTTTGTTTCTCATTGAATGGTTGTCAAAAGATTTAGGGCCAGCGTACATACAGGGTGTCCCAGAACTCAATGTCAAGCCGAAACGGGGTGACACGATTGATCATAACAATCAAGAGAAAAATCTGAAAAAAAAAATCTATCCCATGCAGTTTGAAAATTATGGGCATTTTAAGAAAAACCTAGAAATTCGATCAATCTGTACCATTTTTCGGATATTGTGGTTATTCTTTTTTATTTTTGTTCATTTGAACTTTGGAAACGTAATCCTAAATAACATTTTTAGAATCCCAATAAAAAATAATGACACAATTGCCTCAAGTTTCCGAGAAATGAGACTATTTGTTATACTACGAATTTAAAATTTTCAAGATTCGTCGACTTTGACAGTCCCTTTCCTTTAAAAAAAATGTACAAGAGTGCCTTGGCAAGTGGCATTAAAAGTTGGCGCATTTAATCAGAATTCTAAAATGGTACAATACTTCTTAGTTCCATACACTAAAAAAGAGTAAAATAATTAAAACCTCAAGTAACCCGATTTTTGCTATCTCAGTTAAAATGTTTTTGGTTCGCTAAGCTCTAGGTAGGTTCTTAATTTTAAGACAAAATGATGAGAGAGATGGATAGTGGGTATGATTGCCATGAGTGAGCGAGACAGATAGTGACGCCACTTTTACCAAAAAGAAAAAAAGTTAGTAAAATTAGTAAAATAATGAAAAATCTTGACCTAGTTTAATTTAGGTTTGTTGGAATAAAAGTCAGATAGAGAAATAACATTTTTTATTACAATAATTAATGTTCAAATTTTTTACCATCAGCCTCAATACAAGCCCGTAGCCGACCTACGTGAACGCATTTCTCAAGCAGCTGAGGAGATCAACTCTCGAAGATATGCCCGACTAATAAGTAGATCTTTTTTAAGAAGATGTAGGGCTTGTATTGAGAGATTCAATTTCATTATGTTTATGTTAAACTAGCTGACCCGCGTGGCTTCGCTCCCGCCAACTGACTACTCTACCTACCGACCCTATCCTACTTACCTACCTACCATAGCTACCCTACCTTACCTACCCTACCTACCCTACCTACCTACGCTACCTACCTGCCTACCTACCTACCCTTCCTACCTACATACTAATTTTTTTTGTATTTTAATTCTTATTATGCTATTCTGGACAAAGACTTATCCAAAAACACAAAAACTATCAAAATCGCTCGAGTTAGTTAGAAAAGTGTTCGAACAAACCCGACTTTGTTTTACTTATATATTTAGAAGAAAACAAAAAATATTGTACTCCGTATCACCTAACCTCTGAGAACTAATGATAACACGAATTGACAGTTACTGTGAAATCGTGTTGTCATTCATTCTTAGTTCGGGTTCGGGACTAATCGTGTCTGTAGTGTGATACCTACGGAGTAGAATACGCCCGCCCGCAACTAAGCCCGAAACTACGGACTTCGGACTTAGAGAGTAGCCCCCCAAAATCGATCGTTCCCGTCACCGTGACCACCTTTGGTTCGGTACCTTATTATTATCAGCCTTGTTTCGCAAATCGAACCGTTCGTTGCTTCGCTCTAAACGGAATCAATCGCGGAGGCTTAGCAGTAGCGTCCCGTCAGCACTGCACCTTTGGTACGGAACCCTACAGGCCTGATCCGCCAGTCGAACCGTCCAGTACTTCGCAAAACTACGATAAATGCACTTTAAACGAAACCAGCACAACTCGGAGATTTAAGCAATTTTGGTCCCTAACAGTTTAAGACCTTTTAGAGACCAAACCGAAATTCCTACGAACACGACTGTGTTTAAAAATCGTGTGAGGTCATTCTCCAGCGGAAAATCTTAACACGTGGCAGCGGAAGACGTAAAATAACGATAAGGTATTAAAATGTTTACTTTTACTTTGCTACGTCTACGTATTAAAAGTTTCACAAATAACTCAATCAATGTGTTTTGGTGCAACATTCATGCTTTCATGCATTTTTTTATTCCTCAATAGATGGCGCTCTGACTGATCAGAATAAATTAGGAAGTTTCTTACTAAACTAAAAATTCAATATATTTTGATTTCCGGGATCGATTGTAACGATAAATAACGAAAAGGTATAAAAATGATCACTTTTGTTTTGCCACGTATTAAAAGTTTCACAAATAACTCAACAATTTTGAATGCTTTCATAGATTTTATTTTTTCTCAATAGATGGCGCTCTGACTCATTAGAATACATTAGGAAGTTTCTTCCTAAACTTAAAAATTCAATATCTTTTGATTTTGTGGGTCGATTTTGATGAAATAAACGCTATGTTTTCCTCGGGGTATCACTTAATATTTTTTTTAGATTTGCAATCCAATCTGTGGTTTATGCCTGATGCTCCCACAAACGCACAGACAAACAGACAAAAATTTCAAAAATTGCATTTTTGTTGTTTTATACCTTTTTCCTGAGTTTTTTGTGTAATTTTCATCCAAAAATATTCATTGTACAGACACGGTTAGTCTACGATTTTATTATATGTATAGATTAAGAATTTTGCTATATTGTGAAAGATTCGACCTTTTTCTAGAAGACATTTTTTATATTAGCGAGACAAAACTAAAACGCATAAACTGAAGGAAGACGGACAGTGGTGGCTTATTAAAAAAAAGGGTTCCGTTAGCAAACTTGGTACGGAACCCTAAAAATCGACTGGGTTCGCACAAATCAAAATCGTACGCAAAGGCTTAAATAATAGGGTCCCATTAGCAACTTTGGCACGGAACCCTATAATTGGCCTTGGCTCGCAAATCGAACCGTTTTATACTTAGCACGAATTAAAAACTTAGTTACGGGCAAAAAAGTGAATAGGTTGCTTCTAGGCAAACGTGCTCCATCTTCGACCGCATCATCGCTTACCATCAGGTGAGATAGTGGTCAAACGTATGCCTATCTATTGTAAAAAAAAAATATTCCACTCTGTATCACCTAACCAATGAGAACTAATGATAACACGATTTGACAGTTATTGTGAAATCGTGTTGTTATTCATTCTTAGTTCGGGTTCGGGACTAATCGTAAGTCTGTAGGTGATACGGAGTAGAATACGTCCGCAACTAAGCCCGAAACTACGGACTTCGGACTTAGAGAGTAGCCTCCCAAAATCGATGGCTCCCGTCACCGTGACCACCTTTGGTACGGTACCTTATTTATTATTCGCCTTGTTTCGCAAATCGAACCGTTCGTTGCATTGCTCTAAACGGAATCAATCGCGGAGGCCTAGCAGTAGGGTCCCGTCAGCACAGCACCTTTGGTACGGAACCCTACAGGCCTGATCCGCAAGTCGAACCGTCCAGAACTTCGCAAAACTAAATCAGTTTAAGACTCTACGATAAATGCACTTTAAACGAAACCAGCACCAGAGATTTAACCAATTATGGTCCCTAACAGTTTAAGACCTTTCAGAGACCAAACCGAAATTCCTTCGAAACACGACTGTGTTTAGAAATTGTGTGAGGTCATTCTCCAGCGGAAAATCTTAACACCGCAATTCAGAAAAACGCGTCATCAGTGCAACGCCATCTATCGACCATGTAAACTGACAAAATATTTGGCAGCGGAAGACGTTAAATAAGAAGCCCGTATGTAACGGTAAATAACGATAAGGTATTAAAATGTTTACTTTTATTTTGCTACGTCTACGTATTAAAAGTTTCACAAATAACTCAATGTGTTTTGGTGTAACATTCATGCTTTCATGCATTTTTTGGTTCCTCAATAGATGGCGCTCTGACTAATCAGAATATTTAAGGAAGTTTCTTACTAAACTAAAAATTCAATATATTTTGATTTTGTCGATCGATTGTATCGATCAATAACGAAAAGGTATAAAATGATCACTCTTATTTTGCCACGTATTAAAAGTTTCACAAATAACTCAACAATTTTGAATGCTTTCGTGCATTTTATTTTTTTTAATAGATGGCGCTCTGACTCATCAGAATACATTAGGAAGTTTCTTCCTAAACTTAAAAATTCAATATCTTTTGATTTTGTGGATCGATTTTGATGAAATAAACGCTAAATGTTACTCGGGTTATCACTTTATATTTTTAAGTACTTAGATTTGCAATCTAATCTGTGGTTTAAGCGTGATGCTCCCACAAACGCACAGACAAACAGACAAACAGACAAAAATTTCAAAAATTGCATTTTTGTGTTTTATACCTTTTTCCTGAGTTTTCTGTGTAATTTTCATGCAAAAATATTCAATGTACAGACACGGTTAGTCTACGATTTTATTATATGTATAGATTAATGTGTATTGAAATAACAGTCTTGGTTACGATAAAAGCAATCTGCGGAGCCTTTTCAACTATGTTGGAATATACTTCTAGTACAACCGGATGGAGCGGAGTACCAGAGTTTGATATGAAGCGACTGCCTTTCTAGCTTTCACAACCCAGCAGCGGGCAACGCGATACTCCTTGTCAAGACAGGATTCAGATTCTCTGGCTGCTGACTATCCAAATATAATAATAATAATAAATTAATTTATTCAGGTAATGACAACCCATTACATAAAAATCATAAAATCGCAAATCAAAATAAGAACAATAAATAAAAATCCCATCAATAAGTTAAATTTGACAATGCCAATGAATTAAAATTCAAAATGTCAGTAAATTAAATTTAAAATAAGTATCAATAAATTAATTTTAAAATTTCAAAAAAGCAAAATGTCAAAAAAATCAATTTCAATAAATTAAATTATAAAAATGTCAATAAATTAAACTTTAAACAAATTTTAACAAAACGACTCGAAATGACAGTCGGGACCAATGGCTTAAGAGGGGACTCTAGTCCCGAGGAATTTGAAAAATAGGTACTTAAAGAAACTATTGCCGATGTCGTCGCACTGCGCCTTCCAACTAAAGTGCAAAAGCGACAACTGCAGCTCAGGCTGATTTTATCTATAAAAACCTTGACAAAAAGACGTTTTGTATTCTGCTGTTTTCTTCTTCAAAACTGGTCTGATCTATAAAAATTATAACTTAGAGGAAGACTATATCTATGCTTCTATTATTTTCTATTTTGTTAAAACTTATTAAATTTGTCTTATAGTCGTCTGAACATGGCGGTAAAAACGAGCTGTTTTTTCGGGTTTTTGGATTGTCATAATTCTTTAAGTAATTATGTTTTGGAAAAAAGAAAATAATAGAGGCACGTATTAATTCAAATTAGATTTAAAAAAAATGGTCTAGCAGCATTATCCACGAAGAAAACAGCGGAATGCGTTTGTATGGAGAAAGGTCCAAGAATTACCGACTAGAGTCCCCTCTTAACGCCTGTTAGTTTTTTTTTACTATTGATAGGCACCCATTTGATCGCTATCTCACCTGTCAGCGATGACGTGGTCGATTAAGGCTCTAGACAGATGGACTGCAATCGGACTGCACGTTTGGTTTGCAGCCGTGTCAACTGCATTGAAACTGCATCCGAACTGCAATTTGCGGTTGGATTGCAGTTGAAATACGGTCCGTCTGTCTGAAGCCTAACGTGTTTTCAAAGACAAGGAGCAGTCTCGGTATGTTAAGATGGTCACCCATTCGTGGAACTACCTCGGCTAGAGTTGCTTAACCTCGTAGCGCAGCTGTTATTATTTAGCCACGAGCTCCTCAGCCTGGTGTACATTTGCACAAAGTTATCAAGTCTTTGCACTATTTTCAAATGACCGCTAATTTCTCTTCTAGACTACTAATTCCATAATTCCATTTACACGGTCGATATGCAATGCGTGCTCGCGTCGCACGTGTCTCGACACATATCGCTTGATTGACGCGCGATCGAACGTACGCGTCGGCCGTGTCGGTCGGAATTCCAACCAATTACGGTTCGCAATCACGAGGAAAACGTTTTATGGATACAGGTGGTATTCTGATATCGGTGATATTGATATCGTGTTGTGGTGTTAAAAGTAATGTAACATCTATACTAATCTTATAAAGCTGAAGAGTTTGTTTGATTATTTAGTTTGGGTGAATGCGCTAATCTCAGATTACTGATTCGAATTGAAAAAATATTTTAGTGTTCGATAGCTTATTTATCGAGGAAGGCTACAGGCTATATAACATCACGCTACAACCAATAGGAGCGGAGTATTATTGAAAAACGTGACGCAAACGAAGTTGCAGGGTCAGCTAGTAATAAATAAATTGTTAATTGATCAAGAAGGTACAGATGGTAAGAAAAGAAAACTTAAAGCTAGTTACAATCAAGATATACAAAGTTATTTAACTACTATACATTATAAGGTAGAACATGTTGACTCGTAAGTACTTGGTACATCTGTCGACAATTTACGAGACTCTGTCTCTTAAACTAGGGTATACCTGTATCTTAAGAGACAGTGAGGGCCACAAGGTTATGCTTCAATATTATTTATTTACTAAGCGAAGACTTTGTCGATCTACCCACAATTTAAACAATAATTAATTATCAGAAAATATTAATGTTAAGTAACATTGAGTAACATTGAGTATAATTACATTAAAATAATGTACTTAATTCTTGTAAATGTGTATGTATGTATGTGGGTGAGCGAATGAGTGTCATGTGCTAGATTATGTAGGTTAATACAGATAGTATAGTATCAGAATAAGATTGGCGAGTTATTTGTAAAAGAGTTCAAGTACAGTCAACACAAGGATGATGAGGCCGTCAGGTTCTGGAATGACGACCGCGTATCGGAAGACCTACGAGGCGGATACGCCGGTGTACGCCGCGGGATTCCCAGACAGGCCGGACCGGTCGGAAGAAGAATTAGTCAATATGGCGACACTTAGGAGAGGAAAATTTCCAGAAATAGTGATAGGCAGTTCTATAACTACACAATTTTGCTTATCAAAAGAGTCAGGCTTTACCTGCGGGCGAATGTCATGCAATGCGGCTTAAGGATTAGTAAGTAAGCAGATAAGCAGCAGTGTTCTCTTGTTTGCTGGTACAAACGGCGGTCATTAATCTGTCTGATTATGCTAATTTGGCTCTTGTTAGTTAAACGTAGCGGTCATTGTGAGGCCTGTCTTCAACAGTTGATGCTTACGAAAATGTTCACAATGGGACTGACTGATGACAAAAATATGCCATGATTTTGTTCAAATTGATTCAAGGCTGATTTCAGTGGGCTGGCTTTTTAGAAAAGTACAAAAGGCTTACTAAGTTAACACACATGATATGTGAAACTTCGACTCTGGCTCTCTCAATCGAATAGAGTTACGGTTTATTATTTTTATTGATATCATAACGTCGTCGAGTTGAAAATTGGTTGACGTTGTCATGACGAACTGAGTCGGCTAAAGTAGAGAAAATTTACTGACCTCTATTAAACACTTGTATATTTAGAGGTCAGTGAGATAATTTATTTCAAAAGAACTTAGAATATGGGTGTGAGCCTGATCCTGATTTTAATAAAATAGGTTAAAAAAACACATCGTTTAAATTTTCACTCTAACTGTGTTGTTTATTGTACATCATAATTATATGTATACAGTACATTGCGTTACCGTCTTGCAGGTAACCCCAGTAAGTTAAAAAATATACTTGTTTTAGAGCTTCCTCGCTACTGTCGATAGTGTCTATATTATAATGTATGTCCCTTTTAATTTAGATAGTAAATAAATAAATTTAGTGTTGTTAATGTATATCTTTCCTTAGGTAATCATTAAAAAACCGTTTCAACAACCATTTCCAACCAGTACCTCAATATTTTCCTGGTTCATTACCGCAGCGACAACGCAGCTGTCTCGTGGAATACTGCCGCCTCGTCACCAACACATGACGGACATGTTTCAAGATTAGCCGGCGACGTCACGTCAGAACGAGCTCCCTCATAACAGAACACTTTTTACACTTTTTTCCCGCTCGATTTATTTCAAAACGTTACAGTTTTTGTACAGTAAATCATCAGAGATAAAACTTCAGGCTGTTTGCTTGGGTACTGAAATATTCGTGTGTGTTAAGGCTTAGTTTTTTTCGGGGATTCTGTTGTCCTTACTTATGATGTTAATTTTTTGTGGGATAAGTTTTTTGTGTTTTTTACGCTTTTGTCAGTTTGGCCTTTTATTTTTTAGAGCAAATAACTGCCACAAGGGAATGTCGTAGTAATATAAATATTCTGTATAGAATACCAATAACGTGTATGGTGCTGATTTTACTTATGATCACATTTAGATGATAGCTAATCAGCTACCAAAGAATCCGTACACGATATTAGTATCTATTGGGTCAAGCCCGCCACACATTCCCAACCACTGCAACTGCTGATTGTACACTATTCTATTTATTAATTTTTATTTTTTTAAGAAACGTTGCCCCACACTAGGAATTTCTCCTGTATCGTGGGTGCGTTCACAAACATACAAACTCACATACACTAACAGTCAGACCCGGAACAACAATCTGTAGGCCATACAAATATTTGTTCCGTGCGGGAATCGAACCCGCGACACGCAGTGCAGCAGCCGATCGCTCAACCACTGCGCCAAGCGTGTCGTCTATAAATTGTTAAATTTTAATTTTAACCCACAACTGCCGCAAGCAAAGTACATTTAGTTTACATGGGTTTAAAACATAACAAGGGATAAGAGGACCCAGACAAAGTAAGATTCATCAGCAATAATGATTGTCAACAAATCAATGAACTGCGATACCGAAATTTCACGAAATACATCAGAATATTTTGAATTTTTCCAAGGATCAAAGTGCTAACGTAATAAATACACACAAAACATAAAATCACTGATCAATTAATTTAATTGCCTCTGACTTAAAAGATGTTCAATCAAACGGAAACCGTTAAACACGAGCATTTCATCCAAACCACGAATAACAAATACAGGCTAGAATATCCGATCCCTGTCAAACCGTAAGTTATTTCAATTACATCTTCCAAATCAAATTCTAGGGCAATAATATTGGTCCTCCGGGAAGCCATAGCGGGCACGGGAGGGTTATATTAAAACAAATCTGTCGCTATCTTCGACGCTGAAGATCTTTTGAAGTTTCGTATTTTATTTGATTTGGTATGGCCTCCAGTTTCGGTACGGCTTTTGTGATTTTCGTATAAATGGATTATTGTTTTGAACTTTTGAACGGGAAAATGGGAATAGGTAATAAGGTTTGATTTTACAATCCTTGGATAAAACTTATCCGTTCAATAAAGTATTACTCAATAATATAAAAATGTCACCTGTAAAATAACAAAAGAGGGCAATTAGAACACATTTTTGAAATGGTTGTTTAATACGATATTCGTCAGATAAGTTTCATCTAAGTATTGAAAAATCGGGCCTAAGAGTAAGGTTTTAAGAAGGTTATAAAATAACTAAAGAAATAGGTATCTGGCTTCTCTTGGTGGATACAATTATATACTTTGTTGATAGGTGGCTATTTAATGAAATCATAGAATTCGCATAAAACCATAGATTTTTTTTTAAATATTTTTCTGCTTATAACGGTTCTCACAAACAATGTCGTCATAACTTTTACTTAGATTACAATTTAATTAGTCTGAATGAAAAGCAATCGACATATGTATTAATACAAACTAATATTATAAAGCTGAAGAGTCTGTTTGTTTGAAAGCGCTCATCTCAGGAACGACTGTTTCTAATGTAAAAATTCTAGGGCAATAATATTGGTCCTCCGGGAAGCCATAGCGGGCTCCGGAGGGTTATATTAAAAAAAAATCTGTCGCTATCTTCGACGCTGAAGATTTTTTGAAGTTCGAATTTTATTTGATTTGGTATGGCCTCCAGTTTTGGATGGAATGGATGAATGGATTATTGTTATCAACTTTTAAATGGGAATAAAGCGTTAAGGAAGTTAGTAGTTAACCATTTGTAACTGTCGAAATATGTATGTAAATGACTTCTGTACCATGAGTTTTATAAATGTATACTCGCTAGCGGCTGTAGTTAAAAAATTGTGTGAAAACTTTAAAAAAACAAGTATCTAATTTATTTGTTTAAGTTACTAATAAGTAAGCAAGTTGCAAGCAAACTTTAGTTAACAACTAAAAAAATAAATTAGAAACTTGTTTTTTAAGTTCTTATAACTTT
The DNA here is from genome assembly GCA_947578705.1 of Lacanobia wlatinum. Classification (NCBI taxonomy): domain Eukaryota; kingdom Metazoa; phylum Arthropoda; class Insecta; order Lepidoptera; family Noctuidae; genus Lacanobia; species Lacanobia wlatinum. Next base: position 28,039,636 of record OX388029.1, read on the forward strand.
TTTTAACTACAGTCGCCAGTGAGTATAGATTGATAAAACTCATGGTAGAAGTACTTAAATTTCATACGATAACTTATACTTTGTAGTTACGTGGCCATTTAATTCCATAGTAGAAATCACACATAAAACGGTTCGCAAAGCTTCAAGTCTAATTACGATTTGCGCGGTCGATTTTAAAAGCAATCTAAATATTTATACATCATCATCATCATATCAGCCGAAAGACGTCGACTGCTAAACATAGGCCTCCCCCAAGTGTCGCCACAGCGACCGGTCCTGTGCGTCTCGCATTCAACGACTACCCGCGAGCCTCACCAGGTCATCGGACCAGCTTGTGGGAGGTCTTCCAACGCTGCAAATACATATACAATATGCATATTAATACATACTTACTAATATTATAGTCAATAGTAGTGAGAAAGTAACTCTATGTTTGTTAACACTTCACTTTTTAACGGCTGAATGAGTTTAGATGAAACTTGGCAGAAGGTTAGACCGTATCCTAGTGTAGGATATAGGATACTTTTATCTCAGGACTATGTTCCCTTAGGATATTTTTTGACATTCACACGGACGAAGGCAGAAAGCTACTTAATCTATATCTATGCAGCTGAAGAGTTTGTTTGTTTGCTTGAACGCGCTAAACTCAGGAACTACTGGTCCGGTTTGAAAAATCCTTTCAGTATTAGATAGCCGGTTTATCGAAAAAGGGAAGCTATATACCATCACCCTAAGCCAATAGGACCGGAGCAGATGAAGTTGCGCGGGTCAAATAGTATTTTATACAATTACTTTGATAATTTATTTTGTTACTTTACTTCCTTCAGAACTAAGACCATTTCTAAATAAAATATTTCTTACAGAATATCCGAAAACGTTAGACAAAACATTTTTGTCCTTTTCCCGGTATTCTTTTCAGTTTCGTAACAATAGTCGTGTAGAAAAGTGAAGGTGTCACAGCGTCGACGTTAAAATTTAAATAATGGTTGAGAAATGATGTTACAAAAATCTGGGGACTCCAGAGGTTGTACTTTCGCTCTGGGGAAAGAACTCGTGTAGTCGTGTCATGAATGAAATAGCTGTGTCTTTGCCGACGAAAGGAGACAACGTTTTATGAAAGAATTGTTGACAAAATAAAAAAAGGTGTTCGAGAAAGTTACGGAAACCTTTCTCCTGGGAATATGTCCTGCCAAACATATAGTTTAAAGTCATAATTTCTACCAAATCTCAGTCCTCTGGTCACGTGAAGAGACTAAGCTGTTATGCCAAAAATACATGACGAGCACGCGGACCCTAAAGGACTACTTTTTTCCAAGATGCTGCCAGAGTTCTGAGCACTTTTCCATTGACAAAGTTGGGATGAATTATGTTTTTAGATTTAGACACTGAGTTCTTTTTATAGCCGTTTGTAAAATAGTGATATGATTATATTTTATTTTGTAATTATTATTATATATATAAACTAGCTGTCCCGCGCGGCTTCGCTCCCGTCAACTGGCTACCCTACCTACCCTACCCTACCTACCCTACCGTACCTACCTACCTCACGTACCCTACCCTACCTACCCTGCCTACCCTGCCTACCCTGCCTACCCTGCCTACCCTGCCTACCCTGCCTACACTGCCTACCCTGCCTACCCTGCCTACCCTGCCTACCCTGCCTACCCTGCCTACCCTGCCTACCCTGCCTACCCTGCCTACCCTGCCTACCCTGCCTACCCTGCCTACCTTGGCGCTTGGGGGAGGCCTATGTCCAGCAGTGGACGTCTTTCGGCTAAATGATGATGATGATGAACAAAACTGATACAGAAACAAATAATTAATTCACCTCTCTGCGGGATTGAGGCCTGCAGCGTAGATGTTTCAGAATAAAATACTATTCATGTATGGAAATTGATATTATTATCTTGGAATAAGTTTCAAGGAGAACCTTCTCATGCATATGATTAGTAGCAACATTTTGTTCAGCCCGCTGTACATACTGTAGTGTATATGGACATACATAAACAATGAATAAATAAATAATTAATATATTACTTGTATTTATAACTAATTATCAGTATAGTATATTAGTATTGGCTGTATGAATGTATTTCTGTCGTCTCCGGTTATGCACGCCGGGGGGCTCAGTGACGTGGGAGCCAGTCGTATGACAGCTGACAGGAAATGAAGACGCGTGCATGAACTCGTGAGTCGATACTTGTGTTATTATATATTTAATTGTCTAGTGTACATATATCTAGTACACATACCATTCCTGTGGTTTTAAAGTGTAGAAGGAAAATAATAAACATGTCGCATCACGGGTGGCCGAGATGCGAAGCACCGGGTCTTCTTCGTAATCGGACATAGTTTTGGGTGTTGACACTGTCGTGGGTATTTGATTTGATAGATTATTTAAATTTAAATCCAAAATACCTTTGTTTACATTAACAGTTCACGTAGGAAACAAACAGGTGTGTCGGTACTGAGCGTTCAGCTGAGACTGTCCAAGCGAGCGAGCGCTAGAGCAACCATGCCCAAGCCCCGCCAGTTCTCGCTGTCCCCTTTACCGATGATCGTGTTCAAGCGGTAGTGCGCGCTTGCGTTTCCGATCACGTGACTATTAGGTTTCGAAACCATTTGCTAGATGGCGCTGTCCGTTGCACATTAGCGCCATCAATCTACGACAAACATAAAAAACAGAATGATTTTCTTGCCTGTAAACGTGCTGAGTGTGAGTCCTTAAGTTTGTGCTAAATAAATATATGTTCTATCTCTCTAATTCAAAATCAAGTGCGAGTCGGACTCGCGTGCAAAAGGTCGCGTCCGAACGAATTTCCTTTTTTTTCAACATGTTTTTTAGCACAATAGACTACTTATAGGTTTTCCTGTAATTTATAGGTAAAGATCTATTATCTCCATTTTTTTCAAAATTTTAGGCTTAATAGTTTCGGAGATAAGGGGGGGTAATTTTTCGTCTAATTTCTTAAATAACTTCAAAACTGTTTATTTTAACATTATGAAAAAAATATAAATAAAACCCTCACAGTAAGCCCTTTCATTTGATATATCACACGATATTGTTTAAAAAACTTTTTATGAAATTTTCTAGTTTGACCCCCAAAAGTGACCCTCGTACTTAAAATTTAAGATTTTACGTAACGTTTTCGTGTTTGGGTCACAGAAGTCCATATGTGTACCAAATTTCAACAGAATCAGTCCAGTGGATCCTGAGAAAACTGGCTGTGACAGACGGACAGACAGACAGACACCCGAGTGATTCTATAAGGGTTCCGGTTTTTTGTCCGGAACCCTTATAGTAGTTCACTGACATAAAAACAATGTTATCCCAATTTTAAATTACATCTAAGTGCTTTACATTGAAATAAAATAACAAAAGAGCAAAATTTTAAGTAGATAATAGATTTGTTCTAAGCACATAATTTTTTGCGGACTTTTAGGGGTTTCGGTGAAAACCCAAAGAAAATCGTTTAAAGCTAGACAAAAGAGATTTTTAAGAGCAAAGTAATTTGGTCTTTTTGTCTGGGGCGAGTAATTGTGAACCACTGGGCCGTTCTAACTGCTTGTATTGCATGTAAAACTGTTTTATGTAAACGTAAAAAAGTTTTTTAGTTACATTTTGGAACATTTTTAAAATTACCGCAGACTTTTCAGCGGGGTTAATAATGTACGCCGCTTTTTCAGAATGGTTTATTATATTTTAGACTTTTTATTTTTGTTATAATTAGTATTAATTCGTGTTTGCTGTTGATTACTCGACTGCGTGACTCAAAGAAGGGTTATAAGTTTAACAGCCTATTTATATATGTTTTTTTGAAGTGAAAACTTCTTTAGCGGCGTTGAGCACTTTTCTGTAATGGGTATAAAATCTTAAACTCGCGTCAGGGTCACGTGACCTGATCGCAAAAAGCGTAAGACGGACTCGCGTCAGGGTCACGTGATGCGAAAAAGCGTAAGATCGAGGGGAAGGGAGAGGAACTAGTATCTCCCACTCTTTCTACCGTGCCTGAGTGTGCTGCTCCGCTTAGGCGGCTGTGTTTATGTACAGCGTGCCACGCGTATCCAAGGATACGAAATTACGGAATTACGAAATTATGGATGAAAGTTGATTTTTCTAAGAGATAAAAATTAATGTAATATATTAATAAATAACGATATAATATTATGAATAATAACATGTAAATTGTCATATTTGTGTACGATAGCGCAATAAATAAACATTGTATTCTACCTCATAAATGATAGTATTTTTGTACTTATAATTAAACACAACGTTATTTTTTGTTGTTTTTATGGTTCGTTTTGTTTATGTCAGGAACTGTGTCAAGATTGACATCTGTCACTGACAGTCGCTGTCGCGGCCACACGTCAGTGTCTTTTCGTTTATTTTGTTGTCGGTGGTTTGTCTATGACGTGACCGCGACAGTAAGGATGTATTATTTACATGTTTTCACTTCTGCCGGCACTCCCGGAGTGCTACCGGTGTTTTTTTTTCTCAAGCATGGGGACACTATTGGTTCTCTTTATAATTTTACTTTACTCGCCAAAATTATTAGTTTTATGGCAAGTAATAGCTTGATGGTGAAGAGTTCCTTTGTGGCGCTCTAGAGACTTGTGGTTCGATTATTTCTTTTCAGTGGATTCGGTAGCCCAAAAATCTGACAGCTAGTTTTATCAAACGGTATCATCGTATTAGCCAAATCTGGTTTTGGAGGTCAAATAGGTAGTTGTCATATAAAATACTGGTATTCAGTTTCATTTGGTTAGACTGCAAACCAACCCTACTATATTTTGAGAAAAAGCTTGGCAGATATTATAGAAAATTGCTTCTTCTTCTTCTCGTGTAAGGTCTAACGACCCCACACACCCTAGTTCAGAGTTTCTAAACCGCCTCAAGAGCTTCTGACATGGTTTATTTGACGACCGCCATTCGGCAGCCGGGACCACCGGCTTATACGTGCCTTCTGAAGCACGGAATCATCTTTTTATCAGACAATCAGGTGGTTCAAGCCCGCAATGTCCTAGCCAAACTTCACTATCCCGTGGGAATCGAACCCACTACCACCAGGTCACAAGGCAAACGCTTAAACTACTCGACCACGGAGGCAGTTAAAACAGAATTATTATCAAGGTCTTTAAGCTTACTAGACTGTAAATATTTTAGCAAGGTAACATATTCCACAAGACCAATATACTAACAGACATATTCTACGAATACATGTTTAAGTCTGACTTAAACGCGATGAATAAAGTTGAGCATAAACCATTTGCATATTGTAAACAGAGGCAGTTTGACAGTTGAGACAGAACAACTATAGAACACAGTAATATTCGAACGTATGACGGCTTCAGAGTTTTATTCACTATTCGTAGTCTGAAGATGGAATTAGCTTTGCAGTTCGGGGAGGTCAGGTCACTCTGAAGGGTATGTACATAATTATATCTACCACTTTTAATAATGTCTCGTGTTCAAGAGACATTTAAGCGCTTGCGCTAGTGACCCATCCGTTTTTTCTTTAGGCTTGTGGCCTCGCCTTTATGTCAATGTTCTTCAGCGAACCATGAATACGAACAATCCGCACATTACATCTTATGGAAGTGTATTCTTTGGCAAACTGAACGCAATATTATGTTAGATAGTATTCAGGTTACATATATCTGGAGTATTTTACTATAAGGACCTTGTAGAAACCAGAATAAATTTCCGTGCGTTCAAGCGATTTTGCCATACCTATTACTGGAATAAAAAGTAACTCACAATTTAGGACCTATTCCTTTTAGTGTTAATATATAATCAGTGGTGCTTGGCAACTGAGCTTAACCCAGTTGTATATGTCCTTTGGTGCCTATTAGCCTAGCTCTATTCTGTCTCCTGCTTGATAAGGAGGAAATTAGAAAAAATTTTTTTTCGTACTCCTCCGCTGTGCTTTTCTGATTAATTTCGTTGTGGGATCCGGACAGTTGAATCGTTTCTCCGGGACTCGTCGGCCTTCATTGGCTCGGCGTTTTTCTGGTGGTCACCACTGTTGATTTAGGCTTTCAGGAGTTGCTGTGGCGGGCTTGACCTATCCGGTCTGGAGCGGCTCGCTTGTCGCTTCAAATAGCTCGTCTTGGCGCACTACGGTCTACAATAGTGCTAAAAATGTTCAAAAAGAGCAACTTGATGCCATCAACGAGAAACGTTAAATACGTAAAGAGAGACCTAAGCTCTCCTATACTTATAACTCCGCCGCCGGTCAGCTGTATTGCCTTAGCTGTGACTGGGTATTAGGGAACACGCTAGGAAATAGTGTCATGGGGTCGCCGTTGTCGAATCGGCAAATAGGATTATTGTAGTTATAGTATACTAGCTTCTGCCATCGGCTTCGCCCGCGTGGCCCCTAGGGAACATACTCCCGGGATAAAAAGTAGCCAATGTCCTTACTCAGGCTCTAGACGTGTACCAAATTTCATTTAAATCGGTTCAGTAGTTTTGGCGTGAAAGCGCGACAGATAGACAGACAGACAGACGGACAAATGATAAATGATATTAATTATATTTATTTTGCAAATAGGTTACAAGTAACTTTTTTACATGTCATTTTTTTTTTCAAATTAATCTAGATGAGGCCGGATGTTTCCTAGCTGACTACCCTGAGAAGAAACACCTAAACAAACTCAGAGGTCATAGTCTCTTTTGAAGTCCATATAATCGCCAATAACATATGAAAAACTATGTATGTTAACGTCTGAGGTGGCCTTTTGAGGAAAGCACCACGCAGGTTTGAGTGGGCTTGTCCAGACAGTGCAAGCATTTGTCAGTTATCGTACAGCTCAACTCAGAACTTTAAGGAGCTCAACGAACCGACGAAAAATGCCAAAGTAAAGACATTTGGGTAAGCCGCATAATATACTCAACGACAGACAGACAGACAGTTACTTTCGCATTTATAATATTAGTAAGGATAATTTAGAAGGGCTGCTTACGCCATTGTAGCGATTATAAAGCCCACTTTCACCAGAAATAATGTAATGTTTTTTGTGGTAAATGTATTTTCATAAACCACCATTTGGTCTCTGTCAATGGTTAAAAGGTGAATTATACATAAATATGGTTTAAATTCGCTAAGCGTTATAACCAGATAGCCTAATCCAGAGACGACTGGTATACCTTGGAGGAGGCCTTCACCTGTAGAGAGGTTCTTGCAAATAATAAATAAAAAATAAAAAACACCGGTAGCACTCCGGGAGTGCCGGCAGAAGTGAAAACATGTTAATAATACATCCTTACTGTCGCGGTCACATCATAGACAAACCACCGACAACAAAATAAACAAAAAGACACTGACGTGTGGCCGCGACAGCGACTGTCAGTGACAGATGTCAATCTTGACACAGTTCCTGACATAAACAAAACGAACCATAAAAACAACAAAAAATAACGTTGTGTTTAATTATAAGTACAAAAATACTATCATTTATGAGGTAGAATACAATGTTTATTTATTTATTTATTTATTAAAACTTGATGCACTAGTAATTACACTGTACAAAGGCGGACTTAATGCCTTAGGCATTTTCTACCAGTCGACCTTAGGATGGTGCAGAGACAACATGGCAGGTGCAACTTAAAGGAAAGACAAACAGAGAGGAAAAGTAATACAATCATAAATACATAGATACATACATACACATAAAAATAACGACGTTTAGAAAACGAATTCAACGAATTAACGCTGTGATGATTCTACCAACTTCTTGCGAATGTGCTCACGTGCCTTCACCTTAAAGGACAACCGACTGGTTGCCGTCCTGATGTTTAGAGGGAGCGCATTCCAAAGGAAGATTGCTTGGACAAAGAAAGAGGAGTGGATAAACCCAGAGCGGTGTGTGGGACAGCGTAGAAGGAGATTATTAGTAGAGCGAAGATTTTTACTGTGCGCAGAGCAAAGGAATTGAATTTGTGAAGTTAGATAAGAGGGAGAAGAAGGATTATTAAGAAATGTAAACAGACTAGTCAAGGCCCTCAGCGCTCTGCGCTGACGAATTGGTAACCATTTTAATAATGAACGATGCGCGGACACATGATCATACTTACGGAGATTGAAGACGAATCGAATGCAGTTATTTAGAAGGCGGTCAAGTTTATTGAGGAGATCTGCATTCAGGTCGTAATAGCACACATCACCATAGTCAATCATGGGAAAAATTAGGGACTGTACAAGCATTGCCTTTATGTGAGCTGGGAGAAGATTTTTCAATCGATAAAGCGACCGCAACGTTCCGGTAACTTTTTGACTGACACTCGTGACCTGCTTTCGCCAGTCAAGACAGGTGTCGACATGCAGACCAAGATCCTTAACGTCAGAACCAAAGGGAATGGCTGTGTTATCAAAGATAACGGGTGGTACAGTCAAGCCATTCAGCTTTCTCAAGCTATAGGGACTCCCAATTATGATGGCCTGACACTTTAATGGGTTAACTGCCACCCCAAATCGGTCTGACCAGCTCTTAATCGACTTTAAGTCTTGGTTGAGCTTCTCGATCGCATCCGATAATTTGTCAACACCTGCCTGGCAATACAGCTGAAGATCGTCAGCATAGAGATGATACGCACACTGAAGCTCAGTAGTTATAAGATTAATAAAGACGGAAAACAAAAGAGGAGATAATATACCGCCTTGAGGGACGCCAGCAGCGAGATCATACCACCCGGACGAAGAGTCTCCAGCACGAACCGACTGCTGACGCCCCCGAAGATAAGAGGAAAACCATTCAAGCGCTTCGGGAGAGACCAGAAGATATGAAAGGATAGACAAGAGGACTTCGTGACTGACGGTATTAAACGCGTTGGAGAAGTCAATCAACACCAAAACAGTAACTTTAGTGTCTTCCATTCCCCGCCTAATATCGTCAGTCACTTTAAGGAGAGTAGTCACGGTACTGTGCCCAGGCCTGAAACCGGATTGAAACGGGCTGATGAGGGAGTTGTGAAAAATATGATTGGAAAACTGCTTATGAACACAGGCCTCGAGCACCTTGGACAGAAACGGAAGGATGGAAATGGGACGAAAGTGATTGGAAAGAGTGGGATTGGGAATCTTAGGCAGGGGCCGGACATGAGCTTTACGCCACAGGGAAGGAAAAGTGCCAGAGTAAAGGGAAAAGTTAACGATGTGGGATATGGCAGGAAGCCATATACATTATATACATATACATCCAAAGCCGAAACGATCATATGACGACTGATGTTATCACAGCCCACGGCCTTGGATTTTATGGACAGGATTATCTTTTTGATCTCTCCCGGATCGACTGAGGTGAAAATAAAGGGGGCAATATTAGGACGCGTCAGACCAGCAAGGTAGTCAATAGTTTGACATTTGATTAGACTATCCAACATAGGCACAGTGGCGAAAAAGCGATTTAGATCGTCCAAGTTAATTGTATTCGGAAGGTCTGAATGCCGCGATTTGCCGATACCTAGAGTTCCAAGGAATTTCCAGATATCAGCAGAAGAAGAAGAAGTGATGTTACTAAGAATATGGCGGCGTTTAGCGTTGCGTATCATCTGGTTACACCGATTTCTGGCAGTCTTGAAGAAGGTCCAATTGTCCTCAGAGCGATCCCTTTTAAATTTCCGAAACGCGCGGTCCCTCCGTCGCATTGCCATTCGAATTCCCTCATTCATCCAGGGCGCAGGGGGTCGTTTCATTTTAATTTTCCTGACAGGAGCATGTTTGTCGTATAGACTGATGACAATATTATTGAAGACGCTCACTTTGTCATCAACTGTGGCAGCTTCCTGCAAGGGTGCCCAGTCAATATTAGATACATCTTTTTGGAGCTGCTCACTATTCATCCGCGCAAAAGCACGCCTGTACTGGAACGTAGGTTTGGGTTTAGGAGGCTTGAGGACATAGGATAGGTAAATAAGGTCATGATGGGAAAAACCAGGAGCATCGATCTGCCCGTGTGAGGAAACTAGGGAAGGATTAGAAGTGACGATCAGGTCAAGCCAAGTATCATTACCTACTTTATTATGATGAGTGGGTTGGAGAGGCAGTACGTGCAGATTGGCTGACTCGACAAGATGGAGGAGTGTACGGGATCGAGGGGAGTTGTGGGCAAGGAGGTTGGTGTTAAAATCCCCCATGATGATATGATGTGCATACTCAGACCCCAAAGATTCCAGTACCGACTCGAATTCGGTGAAATAATCAAGGGCAGGAGGGCAATAGGCGACACCTAGAACAGTTTTAGCTCCTTTGACAGAAACTTCTAGAAAAAGAAACTCAGCAGAATCGTTGGAAGAAGAAGTAGCAAGAATCTTAAAAGGGAAATCACTGCGAAGGTATATAGCTACACCACCCCCTCTCTTACCGATCCGATCGTTCCGGAGAAGAACGAAACCAGGGAGAGAGTAAGTGGTGGATAAAAGTTCAGGTTTGAGCCAGGTCTCGGAAATCAGGACGGCATGAACGTTGTTGTTATGAAACGTGTCATAAAGTTCGCCATGGTGGCTCGGAATGCTTTGAGCGTTAATGTGGCAAACGTTAAACAGCCGATCAGCATTTGGATCGAACTTTTGACGCAATAAATCACAAAGGGTGTCCGTCAAGGAGGCGAAACTATCATCACAAGAAGAGGCAGTTGAATCGTTGGCAGAGTAAAAGGCTTCATTATCAGACATAATAATAAAATATATAAGTAAAATAAATAAGATGAATATCAAAATGTCACACACTAATTATTACACGAAGGGTGGTACCGTGTTGGCATCTCTGCACCACCCGCCAGCTAACATCATCATTTAAGAATAATTGACACTTATAAAATTAAAAAAAAATAATACGTAAAGATAAAATTGCTATCGTACACAAATATGACAATTTACATGTTATTATTCATAATATTATATCGTTATTTATTTATATATTACATTAATTTTTATCTCTTAGAAAAATCAACTTTCATCCATAATTTCGTAATTCCGTAATTTCGTATCCTTGGATACGCGTGGCACGCTGTACATAAACACGGACATTCGCGCAAGCGCCCTGTGCCGCCTAAGCGGAGCAGCACACTCAGGCACGATAGAAAGAGTGGGAGATACTAGTTCCTCTCCCTTCCCCTCGATCTTACGCTTTTTCGCATCACGTGACCCTGACGCGAGTCCGTCTTACGCTTTTTGCGATCAGGTCACGTGACCCTGACGCGAGTTTAAGATTTTATACCCATTACAGAAAAGTGCTCAACGCCGCTAAAGAAGTTTTCACTTCAATAAAATATATTTTTTATTTCTATACTAACACAACATCATCTTGTATTTTATTTAAATGTAAACTACTTACCCTAGAATAAGCTTTGAGTTAAGTATATTTTTTCTCTTTTATAAGCAAGAAATATGTCTTTTATATTTACATGTTATTGATAATATGTGGTGCGTAGGTTAGTCTCGATCCCCACGATGTTTACTTTCAACGTAGACCAGTAATACTTTTTTGCTGACTGACGTTGCTTTTTTCAACGACAATATCTCTATTTTTAAAGACTTCTAAAAAAGGAGGAGGTTCTCAATTTGTTTATGTGTGTTCGCGGATAACTTTGTCGTTTATGAACCGATTTCGATGAATATTTTTTTATATGAAAGGGTATGCTGCCGAGGTGGTCCCATTGCCACCATGTCAGGATCTGATGATGGGAACCCTGAGAAATCGAGCGCAACTCTCGAAAATTGTAGGCACGCATCTGGAAAAAACTTGATATTCGTATGTATATCGGGTGATACTACAAAACAATGAAGGCTTGGATCAGACCTGATGATGGAGACGACAGAGAGTCAAGGGGACTCCACATCGGTTTGTAGGACCTACCAAGTGTTTGGACTTATTTCATTCGTTTTGACGAGACCTTTACACCTAAAGCACTAAGTAAGTTTTATTAAATAGGCCCCAGTTTATAACATAACATCACGCCGGTACGCTGTGAATGGGTACGCAGGTACAAAAAGTGAAAAATAAAAAACTTTTTCCCAAAAAATATAACCAACTTCCAAAAACAAAACATGACAAAGTATAAAGTAACTTTAATTTTGGAAGTCGGTGTCAAAAAACGAAATAACCAAAAATACCGTAATATTTTTTTGTAAAAAAGTTTTTTTATTTAGTGCATACGTTTCACCCCTATTTCACCGGATGGTGAACGATGATGCAGTCGAAGATGGAGTACGCCTGCTTAGAAGAAACTCATTAACTCTAAACTTATTTTCATTTATTTCGCGCCTATAGGAGAGAAGAATACAAGTAAAAATATCGCATTTTTGGCGTAATTTAGGTGCATTTTATTTACAATTGAGTTTTAAAAAATGATACATGAAACGACAGATTCGAAATTTAATTATTAATATACTCTCATATTTGTTATGGTTTGCGAAAAAGAAACCTCAAGTCAGTCAGTGTTCCAATAAAGTCTATCAATTACTTCAACAGATAGACAATTGCAAATACTACACCCACACTATGATCAATAGTTTCTAAAGCAGAACGTCATACATCAGCAACCTGCTGTAGATTTATGATGCCCTGGTACATACGGTTCACGTCTGAATATTCGGTACAGGAGCTAAGTCACGCAAAGCCTATTCAGCGCTACCTTTCATTCATGTGCTCCTAATTAAGTAATTGCTAATCAGTGTTTTAGTTTAGTAATGTAGTGATAATTAATTAATTAAGCGTTATTCAGCTTTAGTTTTTATGTTGTTAGACTAGATACTAAAATAGTTTGAATAAATTCAGTGCTTTTGATGACTAGTTTCTACTTACACTATTATAATAATTGTACTGAAAAAAAAAAACGAATTAGTCCGTCAGATATATTTCTAAAAAATACTGGACACGTATTTTGTCTTTTTTCACGTAAACAAAAAATGACGAAGATACAGTACGTTGAAAACTCGCGTGACGACACTACGATACTACAATTTTTACTAGCGACGGGACGTCACCAGCCCCCTCTCCCGAGTTTTGATGCATTTTATCTTTGTCAATATACATTGATTTACAAAAACAAAAAATACGTGTCCATTATTTTTCAATACTCTAACTGACGGACTTAATACATTTGCAATTTTTTCATGGTGGAAACTAGCCTATTATTCTACCTGACCCGGGCGACTTCACCTGCGTCACATTTTTCATAAATGCTCCGGTCCTATTGGTCGTAGCGCGATATTATATACACGGTGCCATTTTACCCGTCTTACAAAGGCGGTCCACTTAATGTTCTCGACATAAATGGGCTAAAACCTTCCTCAACAAATGGGCTATGCAACACTGAAAAAATAAAATAAACCACTAGTTCCTTCAGCTTTATAAAATTAGTATATATAATAAAGCTTGCCGTATGGTATCGGCCTGTGCCGTATGGTGCCGTAAAAGAATTTTACATCACTTCCCGTTGGTGTCGTAAGAGGCGACTAAGGGACTCGCCAGAGAATGGGCAGCAGCGTTCTCTGTAAAACTCAACACCATACACTGCGATTGCCAACCAGCCTGCCAAGCGTGGCGATTATAGCAAACCCCCCCTGCAACATTTGGGGGAGGCCTATGTCCAGCAGTGGTCGTCTTTCGGCTGATATGATGATGATGATAATAAAGTATAAGAATAGATTTGCTTAGAATGCGCTGCCTGCGACTAACGTTTATCCATTTTTAATCTAAAGTAGAACTTGTGTAAGTATTTTTTGTTATTAAACTCGATCCTCGGCTACTTTCATTCAGCTTCCATATGCCTCCTTGCGAAGACCCTTGCTACCCTTGCTCCATCTAGCCTTCAGGCGTCCTATTCGACGTTTGCCGTTTACCAAAGCGATCTTGATTGCCTAAACCTAATTTACCGGAGCCACTACTCGTGTATGTAGGCATAAAACTACTCTCCTGGTACATAGGGCCACATATGTACCTACAGGTACATGTACGCTCGTTTCGCGTACAGCGCTGCCATGAAAGCGGTTTTATCGAATTTAACACTTTACACAGCGCGACACAGCGCTTAATGGAATTTTCGACGACAAATCTAACACCGATGCAAACTGTCGCCAAAGAGAATTGCTACTTTGATTCTAGCCAAAAGAGATAAAGTTGGAACACGTGTTTAGGAGCTGGCTAAATTAGATTCCGTGTCGGGTTCTGCGAATTATTCGCTGGTGTTTCGCCGAAATTGAAAGATAGAGAAATAAGTTTTCTTTTATTGTTTTCCGCGTAAATCGTAATGCTGTTACTATTATCGATGGGATCGACTTAACTTGGCTTTACTGAGATACTTTTTTGAGGGATTTTTATTCGTTTTGTGTATTAAGTTCGATTTTTTTTCGTATGTTCTTATTTTGATTGGTGCTTTGATACGGAAAACATCGACACCATGGAACAAAAAACCCGGTTATTTTATTGGGTTAACGTATCCAAAGGGTAGAATAGAATAGCATTAATTGCAAATATGGGTAATACATAATAGGTAGTGGTAGGTATACATTAGAGTTCTGCCATATTTCACCATTCGGCATGCAAACATTTTCATTATACAAAATTGTTAAAATTAAAATTCTCATTAAAACATTAAATTAATTATTACATTAATCAATAAGATTATTAAAATTCAAATTGTCATGAAAACATTAACTTAATTATTACATTCAATAAACAAAAATATTAAAATACAAATTGTCATTAAAAAGAAAAAACAAACCACCAACGGAAGCCTATAACTAAGCCTTCTCTGTCCGTCTGTCCATTTGTCCGTCCTTATGTCCGTCCGTCTGACAGCGGGCTTTATCTCAAGAACCGTAGGTAATAGGTAGACAGTTGAAATTTTCACAGAATGTTTTTCTGTTGCCGCTGTAACAACAAATAATAAAAATTCAATTAAATAAAAAATGTAACTCCATTCAAAAAACGTGTTTTTTTCTTTCAGTTTATGGTACGGAACCCTTCGTGTGAGAGTTCGACTCGCATTTGGCCGGTTTTTTTTTAAGTTAGCTCCTGTATTGTCCCTATGAAACCACCATACTAAACAGAAGAAAATTAATTCGGTACACATTTATAAAGTGGTCACTTGATAATATTACAAACCGGCACTTAGTAATTTGCACTTCATTATACACTGAATGGTGCGGGGTGCTGGGAGTTTGGGCGCAAGCCATTGTTGACCTCATTCAATAGTTTTGTCGATGCCCGGAAGCTTCAGTTAGATACTTTTTGATAGGATCATTTTACGGTCACTTAGCTTTACAAGTGCTTATTTAGTGCTTATTAGTGCTTATATCTATTTATTTTCCTACTCCTCGGCTGTATTTTCCTAATTAATTTCGTTGCAGGATCCAAGACAGTTGAATCGTTTCTCCGGGACTCGTCGGGCTTCATTGGCTCGACGGTTTTCTGGTGGTCGCCACTGTTGATTCTGGCTTTCAGGAGTTGCAGTGGTTGGGAATGTGTGGCGGGCTTTACTAAGTGCTTATTAATGTGGGTATTTTATTAGGAGGAGGTTCTCAATTCGTTAGAACCTTTTTTTTTTTTTTTTTTTTTTTTTTACTAATATAGGCATACGTTTGACCACAATCTCACCTGATGGTAAGCGATGATGCGGTCGAAGATGGAGCACGTTTGCCTTTTTTTTTCATGTATATTCCCCGATTACTCGAAGATGCCCGGACCGAGATTTTTTTTTGTTTGAAAGGGCAGACTTCCCAGGCGGTCCCATCATTATTAAGTCAGGATCTTATGATGCGATCCTGGAGAAATAGAGGGAACTCTTCAAATTTTATAGGCAGACTTGAAGCGATTTGGGTAGTTTTTGGAAGAGTACTTTCTCGGAGAGGTCCTATTTCAATTTGGTGAAGATCTGATGAAGAAATTCGGAGATGGGCAACGGAACTCTTATTGAAGAGTTCCGTTGCCCATCTCCGAATTTCTTCGAATGATAGCAAATGGACCGGGATTGCTGAAATCTCAGGTCTGTCTATTGTTTAAACCAGTTCATAACATAACATCACACCGGTACGCTGTGAAGGGGTAAGCACATGTGAACCACTAAAAAGTGAAATTTTTTTTTTTACAACCACCGTATTGAGAACCTCCTCCTTTTTTGGAAGTCGGTTAAAAAAATACAACCGACTTCCAAAAAAACAAAACACTGCAAAGTATTTTATACTTTGTAGTGTTTTGTTTTTTTGGAAGTCTTCCGAAAAAGTTATTTTATACTTCGTAGTTGTTTTGTTTGGAAATCGGTTATATTTTTTTGTAAAAAAAAATATTTTTCACTTTTAGTGGTGATACTTGGACTACGTGATCATCTACTCTCTTTTGCGAACGCAAAGACTGAAGAGGCGTGAAGCAGATTAACAACTTACATTTGCTTACCATAAACGCAAACCCACATGTACCCCATGCTTACGAACCCTCTTCTCCATTAGGCATGTTTGTTTCTATTTCACCGCGCTACATCGATCACTCTCAGCTGATAGGCCAGACAGCCGCCATATTGTATTTTGTAAATTTACAGCAGTTCGTGACATTTTTGACGCACGCACGGATTTGATTGGGACAATATTTCAAACGGATTGCTTGTTTAGTTTCCGACATGTTGTGCTCTAGTTAAGTAAAATCGTGTTTTTATTTTAGATTGGTCATCAGCCACCGCAGTTACTTTGCTGGGTATGCGTATGTTACTCTTTGGCACGATTACTACCTCAGTCTTCAGTTGTCCCCTACATTCCAAGTCATGTCCTCTAACTCAACTCCAGCTGAAATCATCATCAAATTATCAGTTATAGCATTTTTTTATGGGTTTGCTCTTGACACTAGTCTAGGTCAGAGATGACAGCGACAAAGTCTACGATGGAGCGAGCTTACCCAGAAGGAGCCTGTGCACTCTAACTTTGAAGAGATTAGGGTTGTAAGCGTTTGGAAACACAGAAGCAGGCATAGCTGCAGGCATAGCTTGTTATTTATTGTCACTTATCGATTTTTTTCCCGTTGTCACAGCGATTTCGAATATGGGCCTAAAACGCCGAGGACGGATTTTAAAAGCGTCGATATACTAGTTAAATCACACAATTTTTGTTGAAGGACCTGTTCGAAAATATCCAGTGAAATGTTTTTCGCTAAAATGCGATCTACCTGCTTAATTACTTGGATTGGGTACAGAGTGCTTTATAGCAGTTCAGAAATTAAATCATACCCAGACACAGGCATACCCGCATACTCTTGTACAGGATACCTAAGTAACTGAAGCATCACATACTAGATCAATGCCTAACTAATGGTGTCTAAAATCAATTAAACCCACTTTGTCCGAGTCGATGTGGTCACGACCTTATCGCTTTGGCAAAGAGCATTATACCCTAATAGTACCAGTGAGTAACTTGGTTTCTAATTCAATAAAGCCAACGGTGATATTCATAATCAATTACACTTACTTTATACATATGTACTTATCGTTTGACTGACCATCAACGCATAGCTTAATCTACTAAGTCCTGAAAGCTAAGGCCCACTTGCACAAACCAGAGTTATCATTTATTTATTATAAAAATAAAAAAGCCTTTGTTTCCCATTTCCCTTAAAATGTGTAGTTTATTAGTAGTTTTTATTTTTCTTATAATCTAAGTTAGTACGTCTTCGAGATATGGGACCCTTCACGAGTGAAGGCCTCTTCCAGTTTCATCCATTTGTCCCTGTCACTTACAATATTCTGCCAATCGTTTCCTGCTGTGGCCTCCTCCAGTTTCTACTATTTGTCCCTGTCACTTACAATATTCTGCCAATCGTTTGCTGCTGTAGCATCCTCCAGTTTCTTCTATTTGTCCCTGTCACTTCCAATATTCTGCCAATCGTTTCCTGCTGTGGCCTCCTCCAGTTTCTTCCATTTGTCCCTGTCACTTACAATATTCTGCAAATCGTTTCCTGCTGTGGCCTCCTCCAGTTTCTTCCATTTGTCCTTGTCACTTCCAATATTCTGCCAATCGTTTCCTGCTGTGGCCTCCTCCAGTTTCTTCCATTTGTCCCTGTCACTTCCAATATTCTGCCAATCGTTTCCTGCTGTGACCTTTTCCAGTTTCTTCCATTTGTGAATAATAACATGTAAATTGTCACATTTGTGTACGATAGCGCAATAAATAAACATTGTATTCTACCTCATAAATGATAGTATTTTTGTACTTATAATTAAACACAACGTTATTTTTTGTTGTTTTTATGGTTCGGTTTGTTTATGTCAGGAACTGTGTCAAGATTGACATCTGTCACTGACAGTCGCTGTCGCGGCCACACGTCAGTGTCTTTTTGTTTATTTTGTTGTCGGTGGTTTGTCTATGATGTGACCGCGACAGTAAGGATGTATTATTTACATATTTTCACTTCTGCCGGCACTCCCGGAGTGCTACCGGTGTTTTTTTTTTCTCAAGCATGGGGACACTATTGGTTCTCTTTATAATTTTACTTTACTCGCCAAAATTATTAGTTTTATGGCAAGTAATAGCTTGATGGTGAAGAGTTCCTTTGTGGCGCTCTAGAGACTTGTGGTTCGATTATTTCTTTTCGGTGGATTCGGTAGCCCAAAAATCTGACAGCTAGTTTTATCAAACGGTATCATCGTATTAGCCAAATCTGGTTTTGGAGGTCAAATAGGTAGTTGTCATATAAAATACTGGTATTCAGTTTCATTTGGTTAGACTGCAAACCAACCGTACTATATTTTGAGAAAAAGCTAGGCAGATATTATAGAAAATTGCTTCTTCTTCTTCTCGTGTGGGCAGTAAGGTCTAACACCCTAGTTCAGAGTTTCTAAACCGCCTCAAGAGCTTCTGACTTGGTTTATTTGACGACCGCCATTCGGCAGCCGGGACCACCGGCTTATACGTGCCTTCCGAAGCACGGAATCATCTTTTTATCAGACAATCAGGTGGTTCAAGACGCCGCTTATATGTATTGATTGATATGTATGTCTTGTGCGAGTCCCAAATAAATATTTTTCTTTCTTTCTTTTCTTTCAATGTCCTAGCCAAACTTCACTCTCCCGTGGGAATCGAACCCAAGACCACCAGGTCACAAGGCAAACGCTTAAACTACTCGACCACGGAGGCAATTAAAACAGAATTATTATCAAGGTCTTTAAGCTTACTAAGACTGTAAATATTTTAGCAAGGTAACATATTCCACAAAACCAATATACTAACAGACATATTCTACGAATACATGTTTACGTCTGACTTAAACGCGATGAATAAAGTTGAGCATAAACCATTTGCATATTGTAAACAGAGGCAGTTTGACAGTTGAGACAGAACAACTATAGAACACAGTAATATTCGAACGTATGACGGCTTCAGAGTTTTATTCACTATTCGTAGTCTGAAGATGGAATTAGCTTTGTAGTTCGGGGAGGTCAGATCACTCTGAAGGGTAAGTACATAATTATATCTACCACTTCTAATAATGTCTCGTGCTCAAGAGACATTTAAGCGCTTGCGCTATTGACCCATCCGGTTTTTCTGTAGGCGTGTGGCCTCGCCTTTATGTCAGTGTTCTTCAGCTGAACATGAATACGAACAATCCGCACATCACATCTTATGGGAGTTTATCCTTTGGCAAACTGAACGCAATATTATGTTAGATGGATTCAGGTTACATCTGGAGTAGTTTACTATAAGGACCTTGTAGAAACCAGAACATATTTCCGTGCATTCAAGCGATTTTGCCATACCAATAGGTAGGTACTGGAATAAAAAGTAACTCACAATTCAGGACCTTTTAGTGTTAATATATAATCAGTGGTGCTTGGCAACTTAACCCAGTTGTATATGTCCTTTGGTGCCTATTAGCCTAGCTGTATTCTGTCTCCTGCTTGATAAGGAGGAAATTAGAAATTAATTTTTTTTTCGTATTCCTCCGCTGTACTTTTCTGATTAATTTCGTTGTGGGATCCTAGACAGTTGAATCGTTTCTCCGGGACTCGTCGACCTTCATTGGCTCGGCGCTTTTCTGGTGGTCGCCACTGTTGATTCTGGTTTTCAGGAGTTGCTGTGGCGGGCTTGACCTATCCGGTCTGGAGCGGCTCGCTTGTCGCTTCAAATAGCTCGTTTGGCGCACTACGGTCTACAATATTGCTAAAAATGTTCGAAAAGAGCAACTTGCCATCAACGAGAAACGCTAAATACGTAAAGAGAGACCTAAGCTCTCCTATACCTATACTCAACGACTATACTTACTTTCGCATTTATAATATTAGTAAGGATAATGTAGAAGGGCTGCTTACGCCATTGTAGCGATTATTAAGCCCACTTTCACCAGAAATAATGTAATGATTTTTGTGGTAAATGTATTTTCATAAACCACCATTCGATCTCAGTCAATGGTTAAAGGTGAATTATACATAAATATGGTTTAAAGTCGCTAAGCGTTATAACCAGATAGCCTAATCCAGAGACGACTGGTATACCTTGGAGGACGCCTTCACCTGGAGAGAGGTTCTTGCAAATAATAAATAAAAATAAAACTAATTTTAATTTATATACCTAATACCTAGGTACTAACACAACATCATCTTGTATTTTATTTAAATGTTAACTACTTACCCTAGAATAAGCTTTGAGTTAAGTATATTTTTTCTCTTTTATAAGCAAGAAATATGTCTTATATATTTTTTATTTTATTTTATTAAGCGTTATAATATGTTATCGATATGTGGTGCGTAGGTTGGCCTCGATCCCCACGATGTTTACTTTCAACGTAGATCAGTAATACTTTTTTGCTGACTGACGTATTTTTTTTTAACGACAATATCTCTATTTTTAACCGACTTTTAAAAATTGAGGAGGTTCTCAATTTGTTTATGTGTGTTCGCGGATAACTTCGTCGTTTATGAAACGATTTCGATGAATATTTTTTATATGAAAGGGTATGCTGCCGAGGTGGTCCCATTGCCACCACGTCAAGATCTGATGATGGAAACCCTGAGAAATCGAGTGCAACTCTCGAAAATTGTAGGCACGCATCTGGAAAAAAACTTGATATTCGTGTGTATATCGGGTGATAGTACAAAAAAATGAAGGTTTGGATCAGACCTGATGATGGAGACGACAGAGAGTCAAGGGAACTCCACATCGGTTTGTAGGACCTACCAAGTGTTTGGACTTATTTCATTCGTTTTGACGAGACCTTTACATCTAAAGCACTAAGTTTTATTAAATAGGCCCCAGTTCATAACATAACATCACGCCGGTACGCAGGTACCACTAAAAAGTGAAAAATAAAAAAGTTTTTTACAAAAAATATAACCAACTTCCAAAAACAAAACACTACAAAGTATAAAATAACTTTAATTTCGGAAGTCGGTGTCAAAAAACGAAATAACCAAAAACACCGTTATATTTTTTTGTAAAAAAGATTTTTTATTTAATGCATACCTTTCACCCCTATTTCACCGGATGGTGAACGATGATGCAGTCGAAGATGGAGTACGTCTGCTTAGAAGAAACTCATTAACTCTAAACTTATTTTCATTCTTTTCGCGCCTATAGGAGAGAAGAATACAAGCAGTGATATTTTTGGCGTAATTTAGGTGCATTTTATTTACAATTGAGTCTGAAAAATGATGCATGAAACAATACATTCGAAATTTCATTATTAATATACTCTAATATTTGTTATGGTTTGCGAAAAAGAAACCTCAAGTCAGTCAGTGTTCCAATAAAGTCTATCAATTACTTTAACAGATAGACAATTGCAAATATGACAATTGCAAATATATTGCAAATACCCACACTATGATCAATTGTTTCTAAAGCAGAACGTCATACATCAGCAACCTGCTGTAGATTTATGATGCCCTGGTACATACGGTTCACGTCTGAGTATTCGGTACAGGAGCTAAGTCACGCAAAGCCTTTTCAGCGCTACCTTTCATTCATGTGCTCCTAATTAAGTAATTGCTAATCAGTGCTTTAGTTTAGTAATCTAGTGATAATTAATTAATTAAGCGCTATTCAGCTTTAGTTTTTATGTTGTTAGACTAGTTACTAGAATAGTTTGAATAAATTCAGTGCTTTTGATGACTAGTTTCTATTTACACTATTATAATAGGGTATTGTACTGAAAAAAAAACGAATTAGTCCGTCAGATAGATTTCTAAAAAATACTAGACACGTATTTTGTCTGTTCTCACGTAAACAAAAAATGACGAAGAAACAGTACGTTGAAAACTCGCGTGACGTCACCAGCCCCCTCTCCTGATGCATTTTATCTTTGTCAAT
The DNA here is from genome assembly GCA_947578705.1 of Lacanobia wlatinum. NCBI lineage: Eukaryota > Metazoa > Arthropoda > Insecta > Lepidoptera > Noctuidae > Lacanobia > Lacanobia wlatinum. The sequence goes on from OX388029.1 coordinate 28,061,924, forward strand.
ATTCATTGATTTACAAAAACAAAAAATACGTGTCCATTATTTTTCAATACTCTAACTGACGGACTAAATAGATTTGCAATTTATTCATGGTGGAAACTAGCCTATTATTCTACCTGACCCGGTCGACTTCGTCTGCGTCACATTTTTCATAAATGCTCCGCTCTTATTGGTCGTAGCGTGATATTATAAACATGGTGCCATGTTACCCGTCTTACAAAGGCGGCCCACTTAATGTTCTCGACATAAATGGGCTAAAACCTTCCTCAACAAATGGGCTACGCAACACTAAAAAAATTTAAACCAGTAGTTCCTGAGATTAGCGCGTTCAATCAAACTAAATAACTTCAGCTTTATAAAATTAGTATATATAATAAAGCTTGCCGTATGGTATCGGCCTGTGCCGTATGGTGCCGTAAAAGAATTTTACATCACTTTCCGTTGGTGTCGTAAGAGGCGACTAAGGGACTCGCCAGAGAATGGGCAGCCGCGTTCTCTGTAAAACGCAACACCATACACTGCGATTGCCAACCAGCCTGCCAAGCGTGACGATTATAGCAAACCCCCCTGCAACATTTGGGGGAGGCCTATGTCCAGCAGTGGACGTCTTTCGGCTGATATGATGATGATGATAATAAAGTATAAGTATTGATTTGCTTATAATGCGCTGCCTGCGACTAACGTTTATCCACTTTTAATCTAAGTAGAACTTGTGTAAGTATTTTTTGTTATTAAACTCGATCCTCGGCTACTCTCATTCAGCTTCCATATGCCTCCTTGCGAAGACCCATGCTACCCTTGCTCCATCTAGCCACACCTAGCCTTCAGGCGTCCTATTCAACGTTTGCCGTTTACCAAAGCGATCTTGATTCCCTAAACCTAATTTACCGGAGCCACTACTCGTATATGTAGGCATAAAACTAATCCCCTGGTACACAGGTCCACATATGTACCTACAGGTACGTGTACGCTCGTTTCGCGTACAGCGCCGCCAAAAGCGGTTTTATCGAATTTAACACTTTACACAGCGCGACACAGCGCTTAATGGAATTTTCGACGACAAATCTAACACCGATGCAAACTGTCGCCAAAGAGAATTGCTACTTTGATTCTAGCCAAAAGAGATAAAGTTGGAACACGTGTTTAGGAGCTGGCTAAATTAGATTCCGTGTCGGGTTCTGCGAATTATTCGCTGCTGTTTCGCCGAAATTGAAAGATAGAGAAATAAGTTTTCTTTTATTGTTTTCCGCGTAAATCGTAATGCTGTTACTATTATCGATGGGATCGACTTAACTTGGCTTTACTGAGTTACTTTTTTGAGGGATTTTTATTCGTTTTGTGTATTAGTTCGATTTTTTTTTCGTATGTTCTTATTTTGATTGGTGCTTTGATACGGAAAACATGGACACCATGGAACATAAAACTCGGTTATTTTATTAGGTTTCCGTATTCAAAGGGTAACCAACATGCGGTCAACATTTGTTCGTCCGTCTGTCAGCGGGCTTTATCTCAAGAACCGTAGGTAATAGGTAGACAGTTGAAATTTTCACAGAATGTTTTTCTGTTGCCGCTGTAACAACAAATAATAAAAATTAAATTAAATTAAAAATGTAACTCCATTCAAAAAACGTGTTTTTTTTTTCGGTTTATGGTACGGAACCCTTCGTGTGAGAGTCCGACTCGCGCTTGGGGTTTTTTTTTTTAAACAGTTAGCTCCTGTATTCTCCCTATGAAACCACTATACTAAACAAAAGAAAATTAATTCCGTACACATTTATAAAGTGGTCACTTGATAATATTACAAAGTTTTTCTCTTGCTCCAACAAACCGGCACTTAGTAATTTGCACTTCATTATACACTGAATGGTGCGGGGTGCCGGGAGTTTGGGCGCAAGCCATTGTTGACCTCATTCAATAGTTTTGTCGATGCCCGGAAGCTTCAGTTAGACACTTTTTGATAGGATCATTTTACGGTCACTTAGCTTTACAAGTGCTTATTTAGTGCTTATTAGTGCTTATAAATATATATTTTTCTACTCCTCGGCTGTATTTTTCTGATTAATTTCGTTGCAGGATCCAAGACAGTTGAATCGTTTCTCCGGGACTCGTCGGGCTTCATTGGCTCGGCTTTTTTCTGGTGGTCGCTACTGTTCTGATTCTGGCTTTCAGGAGTTGCAGTGGTTGGGAATGTGTGGCGGGCTTTACTAAGTGCTTATTAATGTGGGTATTTTATTTATTTATTTTTAACTGACTTCAAAAAGGAGGAGGTTCTCAATTCGTCAGAACCTTTTTTTTCAAGTATGTTCCCCGATTATTCGAAGATGCCCAGACCGATTTGGATTTTTTTACTGTTCGAAAGGGCTTCCTAGGTGGTCGCATGATCATAAAGTCAGGATCTGATGATGGGATCCTGGAGAAATAGAGAAAACTCACCAAATTATATAGGCACACTTGAAGCGATTTTTGTAGTTTTTGGAAGAGCAGTTTCTCAGAGTGGTCCTATTTTAATTTGGTGAAGATCTGATGAAGAAATTCGGAGATGGGCAACGGAACTCTTCAATAAATGATAGCAAATGGACCGGGATTGCTGAAATCTCAGGTCTGTCTATTGTTTAAACCAGTTCATAACATAATATCACACCGGTACGCTGTGAAGGGGTAAGCACATGTGAACCACTAAAAAGTGAAAATTAAAAACTTTTTTACAACCACCGCATTGGGAGCTCCGCCTTTTTTGAAAGTCGGTTAAAAAAATACAACCGGCTTCCAAAAAAACAAACCATTACAAAGTATAAAATAACTTTAATTTCGGAAGTCGGTGTCAAAAAACAAAAAATAAATTCAAAAACACCGACTTCCGAAATTAAATTTCATCAGTTGTGGATAACTGATTTAAAATTCAGTTGCACGGTGACCCATCAATTCTGACTAGCACAAGGCTATTTTAATTTTTAATTTCGGAAGTCGGTGTTTTTGGTTTTGTTTCCTTATTTTTTAACATCGACTTCCGAAATTTAAGTTATTTTATACTTCGTAGTGATTTGTTTGAAAATCGGTTGTATTTTTTTGTAAAAAAAATATTATTCACTTTTAGTGGTGATACTTGGGCAACGTGATCATCTACACAGAAATTGAAATCGGATCAGAAGCCTCGGAGTTATCGGTGTACATACATAAAAAAATGCCAACCGAATTGAGAACCCCCCTTTTTTTTTGGAAGCCGGTTAAAAAGCTTGTTTATTAGTCCAATGCAATTACCATAAAGCAACGGTGACATAACTAACCAGGCATAACTCTTAATCTCGGCTGCTACTGATCAAAAAGAAAAAAAAAAACAAACTCAGAACTACATGCTTACTACCTAGTCTTTTGCGAACACAAAGACTGAAGAGGCGTGAAGCAGATTAACAGCCTCACATTTGCTTACCATAAACGCAAACCCACATGTACCCCATGCTTACGAACCCTCTTCTCCATTAGGCATGTTTGTTTCTATTTCACCGCGCTACATCGATCACTCTCAGCTGATAGGCCAGACAGCCGCCATATTGTATTTTGTAAATTTACAGCAGTTCGTGACATTTTTGACGCACGCACGGATTTGATTGGGACAATATTTCAAACGGATTGCTTGTTTAGTTTCCGACATGTTGTGCTCTAGTTTAGTAAAATCGTGTTTTTATCTTAGATTGGTCATCAGCCACCGCAGTTACTGTGCTGGGTATGCGTATGTTACTCTTTGGCACGATTACTACCTCAGTCTTCAGTTGTCCCCTACATTCCAAGTCATGTCCTCTAACTCAACTCCAGCTGAAATCATCATCAAATTATCAGTTATAGCATTTTTTTATGGGTTTGCTCTTGACACAAGTCTAGGTCAGAGATGACAGCGACAAAGTCTACGATGGAGCGAGCTTACCCAGAAGGAGCCTGTGCACTCTAACTTTGAAGAGATTAGGGTTGTAAGCGTTTGGAAACACAGAAGCAGGCATAGCTGCAGGCATAGCTTGTTATTTATTGTCACTTATCGATTTTTTTCCCGTTGTCACAGCGATTTCGAATATGGGCCTAAATCGACAAGGACGGATTTTAAAAGCGTCGATATACTAGTTAAATCACACAATTTTTGTTGAAGGACCTGTTCGAAAATATCCAGTGAAATGTTTTTCGCTAAAATGCGATCTACCTACTTAATTACTTGGATTGGGTACAGAGTGCTTAATAGCAGTTCAGAAATTAAATCATACCCAGACACGGGCATACCCGCATACTCTTGTACAGGATACCTAAGTAACTGAAGCATCACATACTAGATCAATGCCTAACTAATGGTGTCTAAAATCAATTAACCCACTTTGTCCGAGTCGATGTGGTCACGACCTTATCGCTTTGGCAAAGTGCATTATACCCTAATAGTACCAGTGAGTAACTTGGTGTCTAATTCAATAAAGCCAACGGTGATATTCATAATCAATTACACTTACTTTATACATATGTACTTATCGTTTGACTGACCATCAACGCATAGCTTAATCTACTAAGTCCTGAAAGCTAAGGCCCACTTGCACAAACCAGAGTTATCATTTATTTATTATAAAAATAAAAAAAAGCCTTTGTTTCCCATTTCCCTTAAAATGTGTAGTTTATTAGTAGTTTTTATTTTTCTTATAATCTAAGTTAGTACGTCTTCGAGATATGGGACCCTTCACGGGTGAAGGCCTCCTCCAGTTTCTTCCATTTGTCCCTGTCACTTACAATATTCTGCCAATCGTTTGCTGCTGTGGCCTCCTCCAGTTTCTTCTATTTGTCCCTGTCACTTACAATATTCTGACAATCGTTTGCTGTTGTGGCCTCCTCCAGTTTCTTCTATTTGTCCCTGTCACTTACAATATTCTGCCAATCGGTTGCTGCTGTGGCCTCCTCCAGTTTCTTCCATTTGTCCCTGTCACATCCAATATTCTGCCAATCGTTTGCTGCTGTGGCCTCCTCCAGTTTCTTCTATTTGTCCCTGTCACTTACAATATTCTGCCAATCGGTTGCTGCTGTGGCCTCCTCCAGTTTCTTCCATTTGTCCCTGTCACTTACAATATTCTGCCAATCGGTTGCTGCTGTGACCTCCTCCAGTTTCTTCTATTTGTCCCTGTCACTTACAATATTCTGCCAATCGTTTGCTGCTGTGGCCTCCTCCAGTTTCTTCCATTTTTCCCTGTCACTTACAATATTCTGCCAATCGTTTGCTGCTGTGGCCTCCTCCAGTTGCTTCCATTTGTCCCTGTCACTTACAATATTCTGCCAAACGTTTTCTGCTGTGGCGTCCTCCAGTTTCATCCATTTGTCCCTGTCACTTACAATATTCTGCCAATCGTTTCCTGCTGTGTCTGTTAAGTCGTCAGCCCACCTTTTCTTCGTACTGCCTACTCTTCTTTTTCCTACTGGCCCTTTCCAGTCTGTAGTTTTGGCTGTCTACTTTCCGTCTTTGGATAATAATACGTGGCCAGCCCATTACCATCTTTTATTTAACTCCAACTTAATTGCTAACCACCAGTCATTATGTATGATTTTATTTTATTTTATTTAACCTCTCAACCCTTACGATTGAGTTAAAATAAACGGAACTAATTGCATCAGACTGCTTGAAAAGGGAATTGTTGATTTAGAACTTTTTGTCGTATTTTATTTTTCGGTCGGACGCAAAAAATAAAAATTTTATTTCCTGTACTTTAGTGGGTTACATTTTTTAAATTATCTCCTCCAGCCCTTTACTTTGATATCCCACACCCACACATGAGTACGGCATGAAATAATACAGTACACGTAAAACATAAAAAGTTCCAAATGTAATTTAATCAAAAGTTTTAAACTTTTCCTACACATTTTTTCGGGTTCAACTGACGCAGTTTTTATTTGCTCAGTCCACTGAAGAGGGATTATATTTGTGTCTCGGTAACAAAAGTAGCGGAATTTAAAAATAATGTTGTAAGTCTGAAAGTTAATGAAGCCGGGAGTAAGCACGGCCTACGGATAATCCGGGACACATGGTAATCTAGAAATGGGATAAATTGTACTGAAATTACATGAAAACGGTTTTAAAGAGGATGTGGGTAAAAGTAATATTTTCATTACCAAATGAGCAATTTGTCGTCAAATTTTTCCTCCTAATTTTTGGTATCGTGCATTCCTTCAGTCAGATCATCATCATCTGCCTATTCAGTTGAATGCCAGTATTTTTTACGTGGAGCGGCTGCCTACAAGACCTCCACAACACATTAAATGGGAAACACGGTATTTCTTGACAATATGGAGGTAGCGGTACAGAGAGTAAAGTTCCGCAAACCTCCATTGAAAAGGGAGGATCCTCCGACCAGGTGGTTGTTGTGGCTGGCGGGCTACTGCCCGATAGTTGATTTTCGGGCTGATGTATATGTTCAAATCGCACGGTAAACTCTGCTTGCGCGATGCAGGATTTCGACGTAGTAGTTCGCTGCTAGTTGGATAGATGGCGTTGCGGTTCTTTTTGTTGTGATGTAGATTTGCTCCGTTGGTTTTTCTTGTGGCGGCGTTGATGCCGCTACAGCAAGACTGGAATCAGATTTACTGGCTTCTGACAATTCGGAACGACTATTAAAGTTCTATAAATGACAGCCGGGACCAACGACATTCCTTCGGTCTGATACTGAAATATAATCATATAGTCAAAAAACAGATACCAAAATCTTGAGCCCATATTCCATGTACTCAACAAGATCATCATCATCATAATATCAGCCGAAAGACGTCCACTGCTGGACATAGGCCTCCCCCGAGTGTCGCCCCAACAACCGGTACTGTGCGTCTCGCAGCCATCGGCTACCCTTCACCGGGTTACGGTCCACCTTGTGACCGCTGAAGAAGAATCACCTTTTCTTCAGTAAATCACCTTAAAGCTGAAGAACGAAGAAAAGGTCGCATTTAAAGAATTTATTTTCCCCTATAGTTACATAAGCCACCGAACTATGTATTCGTGTTTTGACAAACACAACTTATGCCCTTGAAATAAAAAAGCAAAATAACATTGAACTTGGTTTGCTCGGAGCTCGGACAAAGTGATCGTTCCACAAATCTTTCATTTTCCCGCTGTCCTATCGACGAGATTTACGCGTCGCAAAAAATCGTTTACAAGAAAAAACAATTTAAATATGTAAATGTTGTTCTGTTTAGTGAAAGTTTAGCCTTTTACAATGAGAAAAATATGCTAATACTACGTCTAAGGTCAATTTCTGTATAAATGTATAATTTCGAGTTAAAAAGTTCGCTTTGATCTTCAATAATGCATTGGAAGGGAATTTAGTTTTCGATCTGTATAAATTCCGAGTTGATGCGGTTTTGGCTATGAATAGAGTTGGCGCGAGGTTGGTTAATTAGGGTTCCATAATGGTGGCAATTAATTGGAGTAAATAGCGTGATATTGGAGTAGTTTAGGCTAAAATATGTTTTTAGAGTTTCTAATGGAACGGTTGGTGCAGTTTCTGAGTGATTTTCTTAAGCCTGGTTGTGATTCCCGTACCGTCTGTGCAGTGTGTATGTTTGATATGAATTTTGTTATTTTTTAATATATATTTAGAATAACTTAAAAGTTACAGACTCAGGTAAAAGAAAAAAAAAACAATCCAATTATCTTGAATCTATAAGTGATTTTAAATATCTTAAAAAAAATTGTAGTCACACAAATGGTCTACATTAGCACCACACTACGATGTTTCAACTTTCAATGCCACCCTAGAAACGTAGAACATAAAACCTCCTCCTTTTTGTCGTCGGTTAAAAATCAGTACGTTTACTAAGGGCCGATTTTTCAATAGTCAGATAACTTTTAACTGTGGAATAAAAATGGCAAGTTGATAGATTTTATAAAAAATATGTCAAATCGCCATTTCCGTATCCCTTTTTCGCAATGAATTCTTGATAGCAACGACACATCATAGGGGGCTGAACCGAAATAGCTAGAAGTTACAGGCTTAAGTTACCCAGCACACATGACACAGGCTGAAAGTAGCCAGTAATACGAACAAGGTACCGTATGCAAAGCTTTACACCTCAATTTACCACGAGCGCACTTCCGAGGCTGTGTTTAGCAATTAGCGCGACCGGTATCAGATGGAAATTTCCATTCGCTACTTATGCAATGTTTGCTTCCTAATGCTGCTTTGCGGTACAATTAATTTTACAGCCAATATACTCTATCAGTATTTCATAATACTGCTCGTAATTAAGCTAACTTCGCAATATGCTGCGCATCACAACTACTAAATTGTGAACTATTTTGGAACTAGATTTTGCTGTGGAAATGCATGCTTTCAACAGGAAATTAGTTTTTGTTTTAAGTGGGATATATGACGTTACATTGAGTTTCGATTCATGTTTTTAGCTGTGAGATAATAAGCATCTGCCTCCCACTGTGTTGTGTCATTGCCGTGATTTCGTTGTGAAAATGGGATTATGTTCTTAGAGCCTATATGTGTAGCTCTCTCACAACGGTATCACGAACACGGGAAGTCTCTGGTTTATTTTGGTCAAAAATGTTGGTCTAGTAAATGTTTATTTCTTTCGTTCTTTCTAGTCTACATATTTGAAGCTATTAGATAATATGGTAGTGATTTCCAAATGCGAATTCTTCCTAAGTGATAAAGTCGCTATAATTTACAGTAGAATCCGTTTACTATGACTCCGCCTATACTGGTTATTACAGTGCGAAGTTTGATTTTCATATAAAACTATTAATAAAAGGTTCGGGTATAATGACTTCGTTGTTTTTTTTTAAATATATTCGGTTACATGGATTGACATGATTCGTTTGGAGTCCTTATTATGATTGATCTCTCACTTTTGGTTGGATTTATTTAAAGATACATACCATTTGTAGTATTTATCTCTATTACACCAAATACTTAAAAAAAATAGGAAGTTATTTATTTTCTAAGACTATGCTTTGTATGACGTCCGCTTAGTATGACGTCGTTGTCACTTCCCTTCGATGTCATTGTAAGCGGATTCTACTGTATTTATTTAAACCCAATGTACATTAGTGATACATAGTTGGTTTTTAAGCAACAATGCATTATCTACCAGTCAGCCTTTGGGTTTAAAAAGAGTACAGTGTAGTAGGTGTACAAATAAATACATGAGTATTTATCATTAATTCTGTCGTCCCATTAATGCAGCTCAATACCAAAACCGCCACCACAATTTATCATGAAACCAATACTTCAAAACTCCAGCAATTATCATAACACCGACAAAGAAGTCCAACTTACACCGAAATTCGGCAAAAAAGTAAATTAAAAAGTGCCAAACTCGGAACCACGGCTCCCTCGTTAATAAGGATGCTAATCACGTTTTTGTCCAAAATCCTGCCGATATTAAAGTCTTGGACTAGTTAAATATCTTAGGGCGGTGGCAGACACAATGCTTTTAAGCTGGTTAGATACCACGAGCTGAGCTGCATTAGTTTAGCTTTTTTTTTTACTGTTTATAGGCTAGCTTGCATAGATAATATTTTTCATTCTTGTATGCAGGCTGCAAACTGTATAAAAATTGTCATAGCGGACTTGGCTATAAGAACTTTGCTTAACTTTTAGTATGCTACAGGCTTTGGCAACGGTGATCAACGATTTAGTTTTGCTGCATGTTTTAGGCGACTTTGCGGTAAAAATATTAAGGCTCGTAGACATGCCAATGACCTTTTGCATATAAACGGAGCTAACTACTCCTCTACGCGCCACTCCAATACCCGCATTATAATTTATTATTAAAAAATAACACATATTTTAAAAAAGTAACAAAACCAAATTATTTTCGTTTGTATTGCAAAGCAGTAAATATATTTTTATACTCTTTTGTTAAAAATGAAGGAGTAAAATGGTTTCATCTCAACGATTTGGAGGTGATTTGGTGATATTTTTTCTTATTATGTGCTACCGATACATACATTCTGGTTAAACCAAATTACGTAGCATAATATGCAGATTACTATCTATTTTTTCAGATGTAATTTGGGCAGTAAATGCCGACGAAAAGTTGCTTCATCTGCATGCTGTTTTTAAGCATTTCCCGAGAGAGCAGCCTTAACATCGAGCTCCGGGGGGCTACTCTCTAACGAAATCCGTAGTTTCGGGCTTAGTTGCGGGCGGTATTCTACTCCATATCACCTACAGACTTACGATTAGTCCCGAACCCGAACTGAGAATGAATGACAACACGATTTCACAGTAACTGTCAAATCGTGTTATCATTAGTTCTCAGTGGTTAGGTGATACGGAGTAGAAAATGCCCGCCCGCAACTAAGCCCGAAACCACGGATTTCGTTAGAGAGTAGCCCCCCTGTGCCGCAGACGTGAATATCTACGAAATCTCTGCGACTTGCATCCCAGTGTTTCATGGGCTCTAGGCGAAGTGACATTTCGTCAGCTGTAGCCATTGTGACCAGACCCAAATGTTTTGGTTCAAAAGAATGAGATTAACAATCGTTATCGCTTCCGAATAGCGACTTAATCGCTGATCAATGATTCTAAAAGTTGCTGTCTCCTACTGTCCTAAGCGCAGACCGATATTATTTCCTGCTCAGATTGTAGACAAAGTTTGGCCCTAATGAGTTTACTACGCTTACAAATCCTATTTGGATGCGCAGAGGGGGAAGAGGGGGTGTCCAAATGGAAATTGTAAACGTTTGCAATGAAATTCTGATGAGACGCGTCCGTGCCTAGTTGTTTCGCGTCTGCTTCGTTTTTTCGTTCGTTCTAATTATGTTAATTGTTTGAGGCAAATACTCGTACTTTCAGATTATTTTGGTCTGTATTTTAGTGTGCCGGGTAAAGAGGGACCGTTTAGAAAAAGGAATTGTCTTAAGCTCTCTGTTAATGTTAGTAAGCCTCGGTTTTTATCGAGGGGCAGTACGTCTGTAGTTATACCAAAAAAAAGGAGAGGAGTTGATGTTCTAATCTACGGAGCCAAGCCACCAAACAAACGCAGATGTGTATACCTTGCACTTCAATCAATCCAGGTTTTGTTGTTATCGTTCGGTTCGCATCTCAGGTCAGAAAAGTGTTGTTGGTTTTCCATCACACTCTGTAGGAACCCGGAGTGTGCATTTGTGTCCTGTTTATGGCAATGGACTCGCCTCTATTAGGCACTTATCACATCGCCGGCGATCAGCGACTAGCGAGTGAAGTTTCAATAGTTTTGACGCTCGGCTTTTAGCGAGTGCTTCCATGCGACGGGCGATTACTCGCAATACACGCTCCGGCTCGCACTATGGGTAGAAATTACCGCTGGTTGGTGAGTTTTGACCGCCAAGCGAGCATCGCCGAGCGAGTGTCGCTGAGCGAGCACAATCTTTGATAGCTCTTGTCGTTGCGATCAACTAGTGGTAAAAGTCGGCTCGCCGGTAGTGTGAACAACCAGCTATCGACTGTAAATTTATGTGTCTCTTTTACTCACACGAAATCTATATCTTTTGTCCCTTTCCTCAGCCAGCAAATAATCGATAGCTAATCGCTTCCTCGCCGGCGGTGAGACAAGTTCCTAATATGGATTAATTCATTATGCTTTTTCTCCGAACGATGTTGTGGTTTGTCTCACAGGATACGGCTGAGTTCCAGTATTTTAAACGGAACAGCTACCTAACCTCCACAACGCGCTAGCTGGGTTAAACGAAACTCCTTGGCAAGACTGGGGGGCTACTCTCTAAGCCCGAAGTCCGTAGTTTCGGGCTTAGTTGCTAAGTATTCTACATTACCTAACCACTAAGAATTTGACAGTTACTGCAAAATCGTGTTGTCTTTCATTCTTAGTTCGGGTTCGGGACTAATGTAAGTCCATACACGACACGGAGTAGAATACGCCTGCAACTAAGCCCGAAACTACGGACTTCGGGCTTAGAGAGTAGCCCCCCTGTTGTCTGATTTTCTAACTTCTGTCAACCCGCAGCTACTATCAAAGATTTACGAATGACAGCCGGTAACAACAGCTTAACGTGCTTTCACTCAGCAACTTATTCAATCAACCTATTTTCTCAGCTATAGTGGGGTCGGGTTCCAGTCAAACTGGATTCAGCATACTCATATTTTACCAGTCATGTAACATACCTACCACTACACAGATTTGCGATGTAACGAGTATGGTAGCAAACGATCCACGTGGCGGTGATTATCCACCAGCCCTTCAAGAAAGTCTAAAGCGAACCAATTAAGACTGCCTGTCTAAATGGGTTCACTTTTAGCACTAAGGAAGCCTTGCCTTACAAGTTAGACGCTGGATCTGTTTGCCCGATTAATGTTTAATTTATACAACGTTTGTTTATTGTTATTTACATTTCGCGTGTTTGTAGCGCGAAATGGTGGCTCATTAAGCTTTTAACATACATTTACCGTTACCTGTTCGGCGTCATGCCTAATTGTTTTAAATTACGTTCAGAAACAATCTATTAGCGTTATGTGCTGAATACTGAATGACATTGTTTTGTTGGCTTATGTTATTTTGAAATAGATGCGAAAGGTGCCTCGAATGCCCCTCAAGTTGAAAGGGAAAATCTATAAGTCTGTGATAAGACCTGTCGTAATGTATGGATCAGAATGTTGGGCTGCCAAAAAGACGGATGAAAATAGATTGCATGTAGCGGAGATGAGAATGTTGAGATGGATGTGTGGAGTAACGAGAATGGATAAAGTGAGAAATGAGTACATTAGAGGTAGTTTAAAAGTGGCGCCAGTGACGGAAAAGTTAAAAGGGAATCGCTTGTCTTGGTATGGTCATGTGAAGAGGAGGGATGAAACGCATGTAACTAGAAGAGTTATGAACATGAATGTGGATGGATGGAGAGGGAGAGGAAGGCCAAAAAAAAGATGGATGGATTGTGTGAGGAGCGATATGAAAGAAAAGGGACTTAGTGATAGAGTGACGACTGATAGAACAGAATGGAAGAAAAAAACGTGTTGCGTCGACCCCAAGAAACATGGGATGAGGGCAGGAAGATGATGGAGATGCGAAAGGTGGAAAATTGAGTGTTGTAATTCATTTTGAGAGGGGTCTTTGACCAGCAGTGAACTGCTGTTGGCTGAGAATGGGATCAATCAAGGATATAGCTATTACTTGCCCTTTTTAAGGATGGGAAAACATCAAATACCTTCCATTCTGGGCGGAGCGGAAGGGAGTGTCAGGCTCTTACTGACTAAAACCCATCCGCGTTCCTCTAAGGCCGCGGGTACGAACTCAACGGGCAAGAAACGTCGCGGCGGCTGCGCGGGCTGGTACATTATACATTTCTGCATTTGAACGCGCCGCTGAAGCGCTGGTCGCGTCAAATGCAAAGATGTATAATGTAACCGCCCGCGCCGCCGTCGCGCCCCTCCTTGTCCGCCGAGTTCGTGTCCGCGGCCTTGAAGTCCTTTGCGTTCCAGGGCCGCGATGACTCTTCCGAACAAATTCCACAACCCTGGGACTATTACCTACCCTGCGGGCATCCTGAATGATATTGATTGAGATCATCATCTGCGTAGCCTTTCTGAGCTCGACAAACCATGTACAAGGTAACACGATTCTTTTTGACCTTCAAGCTGCTAACAACTCGTAACGACAGTCTAATACCTACCTACGAATTTAAAGAGGTACCAAACGTTCTGAGGCATGGAACCCTGGGCCTGTATATGTATCTACAAACCGAGACACCTTGGAGATTGACCCATGCGGATAACGTAGCAATGAGCCTCTTTTCTAATGAAACTGTGATTATATTTTATTCAGCCTGTACTCTCCCACTGCTAAGTAAAAGGCCTCACCCAAATCTTTCCAGGTAATCTTTCCTAAGCCACCTCAAACCAGCACGTGTTAAAGGCGTGTAGTTCATCTCGCCACCACGCCTAGGCAATACTTGTGAGTCTTCCGTTACTGAGTGAGTGAGTGAGTGACGGACAGACAACGCACAGCAGAAACTACGGGTCATAGAAAGTTGAAATTTGACATGTAGGTTCGTTGGGGAGAGCAGGGGAGCACTAAGAGAGGATTTCCTGAAAGTCCTGCGGGAACGGGAACAAACAGTATAGGCGCATACGAAGTCGCGGGCAAAAGCTAGTTATTATATATAATGGTATATATAATTATACAAGGTTATTGCTTTATGATCAAAGCTCTTCATTCATCACGTCTTAGGGTTACCGTGTAATAACCGTTTGTCGCGTGACATCTCCTGTGTTCCGCGGTTCACTTAATAATGAACGTATGATTGCTGCAGCGCGCTCTCGCAGATTACATTCTGGCTCACTCCAATCAATCCGCGCCTGTCACGTAACCTTGTAGTACACTGCAAGCGATACAGAAGATAGACATATTGTGTACAGCGGGGGTGGCCAACTTGATTAGACCCAAGATCGACTTTTTACTGATGAAACCCTGTGCGATACCAATTTCATAAGTACTTCTTAAAATTACAAATCTATCAATAGGTAACGTTCATCATCATCATATCAGCCGAAAGACGTCCACTGCTGGACATAGGCCTCCCCCAAGCGTCGCCACAACGACCAGTCCTGCGCGTCTCGCATCCGTCGGCTACCCGCGACCTTTACCAAGTCATCTATCCACTTTGTAGGAGGCCTTCCAACGTTGCGTTTTCCGGTACGCGGTCACTATTCCAGAACTTTTCGGCCCCATCGATCATCTGTTCTGCGACTAATGTGCCCACTGACACTTTAGTTTGGCGAGCCATCGGGCTATGTCGGTAACCTTGGTTCTCTTGCGGATATCATCATGCCTGATTCGATCTCGCAAGAAAACTCCAATAATTGCCCTCTCCATTGCCCTTTGAGTGATTTTAAGCCTTCTGATGAGGCCCATTGTGAGCGACCACGTTTCAATTCCATATGTCATCACTGGCAACACGCACGCTTTAGGTTAGTAACGGTTTATATTTGTCACTTATGTGAAATGTAGGCCACCAGATTGTTGATATTCTTGTAGGAACTCACGCTTGCGAGAATATTCACGAATTTGAGTATATTAATGATAATTAATTTCCTCTTCGACTATAACTCAAATTAATATTCGCTCAAAAGATTAACTCACGTTCGAGAAAATAATTCAATGTAATTGGAATTTCAATCTTTACTAAAATTAAATTCCCATTTCAGGAACGTACCTGTTAAGTTTATTTCGGAATATTATGAGAATCAACACGGTTACCTTTGTTTGTGATAACTTTTGTATGACACCATGCTTGTGCTCCGCTTGACGACCAACAGAAGTATGCATTTAACCGCATAATATTTCGCCTTTTTATCCCACTTCAAAAAACGAGGTTCTCAATTCGACCGCGTATGTATATATTTTATGCGTGTTCGCGGATAACTTCATCGTTTATGAACCGATTTGGATGAATCTTTTTTATATGAAAGTGTATGCTGCCGAGGTGGGCCCATTGCCACCACGTCAGGATCTGATGATGGAAGCCCTGCGAAATCGAGGGCAACTCTCGAAAATTGTGGTCACTTACTGATACTACAAAAAAATGAAGGTATGGATCAGACCTGACGATCGAGACGACAGAGTCATGGGAACCCCACATCAGTATGTAGGAACTACTAAATGTTTGGGCTTATTTAATTCGTATTGACGAGACCTTTACACCGAAAGCACTAAGTAAGTTTTATTAAATAGGCCCCAGTTCATAACATATCATCATGCCGGTACGCTGTGAATGGGTACGCAGGAACCACTAAAAAGTGAAAAATAAAAAATATTACGAAAAATATAACCGACTTCCAAAAACAAAACACTACAAAGCAAAAAAGGTGTCAAAAAACGAAATAACCAAAAACACCGACTTCCGAAATTAATGTATTTTATTTTTTGTAGTATGTTTGTAGTGTTTTGTTTTTGGAAGTCGGTTATATATTTTTGTAAAAAAGTATTTTTTATTTAAGACCCTTATAATATATTAGACGAGGTCATGGCAGGTTTTCAAGGTGAAGTAAAGCTGTCCTGGGGCGGGGGATGTGATATGGGGCCGTTCAAATATTACGTAAGCAGAATTTTAGTCTTTTTTAACCCCGCCCCACCCTTTGTCAGCGACAGTAATCAAAGCTCTTACCCCTCCCTCCTATGCTTACGTAGGGATTGGTATTGTTTTTACTCGCGCGAGACCTATTTCCCCCACTTCTGTTATTTCTTACTCAACATCGCATGAGAGTAAAAACAACCAACTAGCCATAATTAAAAGAAATTAAAAAAAGGAAGTAAATATTGCTGACGTAATTACCATTTAAACTCCCCTGTCTCCCATGTCATCAAAAATAAGCATAGTGAAGACCTCCCCACCACCCATTAGTGATTACGTTATACTTGAACGGCCCCTATGACCATCCATCACATACCGAAACTCCTCCGTGTCTCGGCTCCCTAAACCGTTGGTACCGGCTGTCATTTGTAGTTCTTTGACAGTCGCTACTGATTGTCAAAAGTTAAAAAAACAGACATCAGTCTTGCCAAGCGGTATTCTGTTACCCAGTTTCTGGGAGATTGATTGAGCATGTTGAGCTATTAACTGATACCGGGTTGCTATTGAGCGTCTAATGGGAAAATTCAAATAAATTTCTCTTGTTAAGTAATATTTAGTGGTAAATAGGTAGGTTCTACTGTCCGTGTTAATGATTCTTTTTGCAATATTGTATGTTTCCTTTGACGGAAAGAACTTTTTCAAAACACTTGCTCAAAAAATGGAAAAACCAGAACTACATCGTTCGTCTCATTTTCTCTTTAGTATTAAATTGAGACAAACGTATTGAGCAAGAGCGCTTCCAAGGAGGTTTGATTATTCAGCTTATTTATTCTCGTAATGAGAAACTCCTTGGTGAAATTCTTATATATTGTTAACTAGCTGACCCGCGCAACTTCGTCTGCGTCACAATTATCATAACTGCTCCGCTCCTATTAGTCTTAGCGTGATGATATATAGCCCATAGCTTTCCTCGATAAATAGGCTATCTAACACTGAAAGAATTTTTCAAATCGGACCAGTGGTTCCTGAGATTAGCGCGTTCAAGCAAACAAACCTCTCAGCTTTATATATTAGTATAAGATATAGATGAAAATTAAAAAACGGTAAAGGATACGCACGGTGCTATGTATTGGAGCGGGCAGTAAAATAAGTACTTAGGTGAGAGTACCTATTTTACCGCACGTTCCTTTGTATGATTCGTAATTTTTAACTTTCGAACAATGTATACAGGCTACGTAAATGCATTTTATGAACAAATGTGTTGAAAATAACTATTACTTATCGAAAACCCAAACACAGCTTCGAGTATTAAACCCATGGCCATGGCTTAGCTAGTGTGTAGCTAGTGCTACAACATTACCTTTAGCCACTAGTGAGCGCTTATTGACAAACTGTAGCCGGGATAGCGTTGTATCCGATGCTAAGCGACATACGTAGCTATGTTTACGTTCATTTACACGATCAACTACACCTGATGTTACACTCAGCTGTTGACAGAATATAATTAAAACAGTATTTGATTACGGTTTTGTTATAACTAGGGATGTTTTATAGAGTTCCTGTGTGATTAGGATCCTATAGTTGATTATGCACCGAGGGGATAAAGCAGTGTCTTATGACACGGGCGTCATATTGAATCCCGAACCTAATGAAGGATTCGAGCGTCAACTCACGAGTTTAGAGTTTAACTCACGAGCGAAGCGAGGCAGTTAATACAAGAATTTGGAATGCAGCTACTGATTTAAGCTAGCCCAAAGCAAATACACCTTTATACCTGAGGAGAATACTCTACTTTTTACATCTACTGCGAGAAAATTGTTCGCAAGTCATGAAAATATTCAAATCACATTATTGACCTCCGGGTAATAATATTCTACTGAATTTCATTATAATCCGCCTGGCAATAATGACTTAGTTTAGGTTGAGTTTGCAGGACATATAATCTTACGTTTTTGTGTCGGTGGTGTGAAAAATATGTTATATTTAATTAATTTATACGTAATAACAGACACACGGTTTATTTTTTCAAATTTAAGCAGTGCTTACCGAGGCTAGCCTGTGGATGGGTGATCCATTAATTACCAAGACTCCTCTAGGCCTTGGAGACATTGGTCCCGACGGTCATTTGTAGATCTTTGGCAGACGTTTCGGGTAGTTAGAACCCAGAAAAACGACACAAGTTATGTCATGGTCTTACCCAGTTACTGGGTTGTGAAGGTAAGCTCCACGTAAGATACTGATATTCAGAGAGTTTAGCACTAATATTTTTGACGTATAGTAACGGAATGTAAAATTTTACCATAGCCGCAATACTCGTTTCGCACATAATATTAATTTGAATTAAATACTATATTCATATTTTTGAATGATATAAATTGTGTATGCCCCATAAAATTAAACCAAAATACTATGTCGTTACGGATAGTCAGAAGCCAATAAATCTGACTCCAGTATTTGCCATGAAGTACCGTGTTAGTCAGTTAATGGGTTGTGGAGGTCTGGTCTGGTGGACCATTCAGACTGAATCCTGTTTAACTGGAAGCCGACCCCAATATAGTTGGTAAAATTGCTAGGCAGATGATGATGATGACTATGGGGTTGTAGGTTTTCAAATTCAAAATACACTTACGCTAACGTTACTATACGTCAAAATATTCGAGCTAGGCCCTCGATAGCATTTGGTTAGATTGGATGACGATTTCAACATAATAAATAGGCAATATTGATCTTCTCCGCGTAAGAGGTTTACTTCAACATGTAGGTACGTAATTCGTTGAACAATGAAAATTTACGTTACGTAAAATCAGGATTGCCTCGCTTACCCTATATACTTGTATTATTAGGTAATAGGTATTCTTCAAATATGTACTAATATTTAGTAGTTTGGGATGTGGTTCTCTTGCCTAGGGCTACTTTTGAGTTTAGAAGGGAATTTAGTTAATACCTAATATTCGGTCATAGTCTCACCAGAGAATGGGCAGCAGCGTTCTCTGTAAAACTCAACACCATACACTGCGATCGCCAACTCGCCTGCCAAGCGTGGCGATTATGGCAAACCCCCCCTTCTTGGGGGAGGCCTATGTCCAGCAGTGGACGTCTTTCGGCTGATATGATGATGATGATGATTCAGTCATATTTTGAGACTGAAATAAATAGCAAGAAGAAAGTTTCACAAAAGTAACTACAGGTTAAGTTTTTGATAACAGGTTGCTAAATACCTATCGAATAAAATTTAATTTAATTTAAATTGATACTAAAAGAAGAAGTTTTGAAAGATCGAATGAATAGTTAGCTGTAGATTCTTATCACTTTTAAAACCTTCATAAATTTGTGAGATTTTGCCATAACAAACTATATACACTTAAAAAAAGAAACTAACTCCTAACTAAAATCTGGCGTGAAATAATACGTCCGAATCGCTGTCGACTGGAAGTGAACAAAAAAGACTGGCGACGGTTCCACGTTGTATGGCAATGTTTATCCTCTGTCCGAGGTAAAAGCCAGCCATTGGGTCACGCGAAGTGTCAACTAAGCGTTAAGAAAGTTCTTTAAGTAAGGTGGCGGTGACGTGGTCGCTTATAATGGGCCTCATCAGAAGGTTCAAAGTCACTCAAAGGGCAATGGAGAGAGGGCAATGCTTGGAGTTTCCTTGCGTGATCGAATCAGGAATGATGATATCCGCAAGAGAACCCAGGTTACCGACATAGCCCGAAGGATCGCCAAACTAAAGTGGCAGTGGGCAGGGCACATTGCTCGCAGAACAGATGCTCGATGGGGCCGAAAAGTTCTGGAGTGGCGACCGCGTACCGGAAAACGTAACGTTGGAAGGCCTCTCACAAGGTGGACCGATGACCTGGTGAAGGTCGCGGGTAGCCGATGGATGCGAGACGCACAGGACCGGTCGTTGTGGCGACGCTTGGGGAGGCCTATGTCCAGCAGTGGACGTCTTTCGGCTGCTATGATGATGAAGATGACTCGGACCTCAAGGTCCAAGAGTTTCAACCCCAAACGGCCCAAAACTATAATTGCCAATAAAGTTATTATAATTAGTAAGTACCTAAATATTTTAACAGCATAGCTACTGGTTGATTAATAAACATTAGACTGTTGGTATACTAATTTTCGTACCAGAATCAATCACAATTCATTCGATTCCAGACCAAAATCAATATCATTCGCCTCATTTATCACCGACGGCAATATTGCAATAATCAGACTCTCCCCATTTCTATTCATCTCGATGCAAATAGATAATAATATATACTAATAAAATGAACGCTGGCAAATACTCCCAATTTCTCGGAGCACTAGAAATAACCCGAAATATTATTCTGACGATATTCAATTTGGTTTGGGATAGATATCATAGAAGGGAATTATTATTCTCGCTGCAAATTAGGTTGAAACTAGTAAATATATTTTAGCTTTTCTCTGAATTTCACTTGAGCTGGTGCGTGGCCGGGGTTAATCTTCAAGGTTAAGCAACGCCTGCCGAGGTCAGTCCTTGATGGGTGACCATTTTAACATATCAAGACTCTTCTGAGCCTCGGGAAGCACGTTAAGTCGTTGGTTGCATGCCATTTGTAGATCTATGACAGTCGTTACGGGTAGCCTGGACATCTCACAACAGTCTTGACAAGGAGTACTGATTTACCCAGTTACTGGGTTGCGGAGTTCAGGTTTTCAGCAATTCCATGTAAATACTGGTATTCAGTAACATCCTTTTGGGGAATGTGTGACGGAATTGCATAATTTGATTCCGCCAAGCCCGTTCCATTATCGGACCACAAGACGAACGGCGATGCGCCACCGGTACATGGTGGACATCCCACCGACACGCACTAAACGTTTTGGGAACACATTCATAGTGCGTACAGCTAAGGAGTGGAATTCCCTGCCAGAGTCTGTGTTTCCAGATAGCTACAACCTGGGAGTCTTTAAGACAAGAGTGAATAGGTTGCTTCTAGGCAAACGTGCTCCATCTTCGACCACATCATCGCTTACCATCAGGTGAGATAGTGATCAAACGCGAGCCTATAAATAGTAAAAAAAATACTTGAGAGGTGTCAAGGGACACCCGGATGGAACGCAGTTCGGAGAAGTAATTAGTGAAGGAATTGTAATAAATTTTTTTTTAAAGTTATAATAATATTTTTTTATTATTAACAAAAATAATGTTATATAAACTTAATCAGCAGGCTCAATTTTAGACCCTAATATACCTACCCTACCTACCCTACTCACCGTACCTACCTTACCTACCCTACCTACGCTGCCTACCTTGCCTACCCTGCCTACCCGGCCTACCCTGCCTACCCTGCCTACTCTGCCTACCCCGCCTACCGACCTACCCTGCCTACCCTGCCTATCCTACCTATCCTGCCTATCCTGCCTACCCTGCTTACCCCGCCTACCCTGCCAACCCTGCCTACCCTGCCTACCCTGCCTACCCTGCCTACCCTGCCTACCCTGCCTACCCCGCCTACCCACCTACCCTGCCTACCCTGCCTATCCTACCTATCCTGCCTATCCTGCCTATCCTGCCTATCCTGCCTATCCTGCCTACCCTGCTTACCCCGCCTACCCTGCCAACCCTGCCTACCCTGCCTATCCTGCCTACCCTGCCTACCCACCTACCCTGCCTACCCTGCCTACCCTGCCTATCGTGCCTACCTTGCCTGCCCTGCCTACCCTACCTACCCACCTACCCTGCCTACCCTGCCTACCCTGCCTACCCTGCCTACCCTGCCTATCCTGCCTACCCTGCCTACCCTGCCTACCCTGCCTACCCTGCCTACCCTGCCTACCCTGCCTATCCTGCCTACCCTGCCTACCCTGCCTACCCTGCCTACCCTGCCTACCCTGCCTACCCTGCCTACCCTGCCTACCCTGCCAGCCTGCCTACCCACCTACCCTGCCTACCCTGCCTACCCTGCCTACCCTGCCTACCCTGCCTATCCTGCCTACCCTGCCTACCCTGCCTACCCTGCCTACCCTCCTACCCTGCCTACCCTGCCTATCCTGCCTACCCTGCCTACCTTACAAATATAATGCTAACAAAAATAGGAAGACGAAACGAAAATAACTGGCTTGCTTTCTATGAGAGAGAGAGACAGACAGAGAAACACGCGCACGTCGCACGGTTTACAAATATAGCAAAAAGTGTCGTTACAACTTTTCGTGAGAATTTTTTCCGTCTATCCCCCTTTCACATCGCGCGATAAGGAACATCGTTCCAAAAAAAAAAAAACCGGTTAGACTGGAAACCGAATCTATCATATTTGGGAGAAGGCTAGGCAGATAGGTTTATAGAGCGTATGCAGTACAGAGAGTAAAGTCCCGCAAACCTCCACTGAAAAGGGAGGATCCTCTGACCGGACGGTTGTTGTGTCCGGTGTGGGCAACTGCCCGATAGTTGATATTCGGGCTGATGTGTATGTTCAAATCGCACGGTAAACTCTGTTTGCGCGATGCAGGATTTCGACGTAGTAGTTCGCTGCTAGTTGGATAGATGGCGTTGCGGTTCTTTTTGTTGCGATGTAGATTTGGTTTTTCTTGTGGCTGCATTGATGCCGCTACAGACTGATCCCTGACTTTCACAGAAGGTGGCACTGGTGACGGCTGGTTTGATAGTATATTAAGACCAAGTCTAGCTTGCCTCTTTTACAGAACAACAGCGGTTTCTTTAATTACCTAAGACAGTGCGGTCTACATTTCGAACTCAGTTGTCACTATGGTAAATTCAGGCAACTTGATAAATAAGTAAGTTGCCGATGCCTGTGGTCGATTCCGATTCATATAAACGTCATTTAGAGAAAATTTTATATTTGAATTTTCTTTTAAATTGCTTTACCTGAAAGTGCATTGATCTTGTTAACTAGGTAGGTAACACGAAAGTTAGGTTTACTCGAGCTTTGCAATTAATCGGTGCTAGTTCTAAGGTCGCAAGTACCAGGGAGCCAGCGGCCGGCTATAGTTAGCTGCCATCACCGGCATTAATCACCGGACCGGTGCTAGATTGAGCTTATTTTAAACAAATTATCATAGCCATAAAATATTACTATTCATTCGACACTGAAAACTCTTTGCAGTAAAGGAAGGTCTTTACTTCAAACTGCAGGGATCTTGTTAGCATAAAGTTTGATTTTACTTCAGTTTTCCGATAAATTGGTGCGAGCTCCAAGCTTAGGTACCAGGGAAGCAGCGGCCTGCGATAGTAAGCTGCTGTAAAAACCATAGCCAGATTAAGCTCATGTAAAAATCATAATGTCATACATTATTAATTCAGTTGACATAAAATCCTTTACTTACTTCAAATTGCAGTATCATCGTTGTTGTCGCAAGTTTGGTTTTACTTGAGTTATCCCATAAATCGGTGCTGGTTCTAAGCTCACAGGTACCAGGGAGGCAGCGGCTAGTGATAGTTAGCCGCTGTAACACCGGCATTAATCAGCGGACCGCGGCCAGATTGAGCTAATTTTAAATGCATACACCTATCCTCTTGGCATGCTGACTGGATGCACGTTACACCGATGTGTGTCGTAACATGGCTGGTGCATTGGTGACGTGGTTTTATTGTCATTTATAACTTTCGTTTTTTTTTTTTGTTTTTTTTTTATTACATTTTAAAACACATTTTCATGACAGACTAGCTGACGATGACGACGATTGTCTTAAGTATGTAGAGCCAAAAGCTGTTTCTCGTGAATAAGAAGCATTACCAAATAAAAAACTTGAAGTTCGTCAAATATGAGATTAAAAATAAACCAATCCAAGGCCGTGGAAATAATAATAAATAATATATTTCGGGCGAGATTAAAAAAAAATCTCTTGGAAAAAAAAACGGAGATTTCTGTTGGCATGCAGAAAAACATGTTTTATTGAAAATAATTTTCTAAATATAGAAAGATACCTACCATACTAACCTTAATATATCCAACATATTTAAACGTATTTACCTAGGCGGCCTTTGTGTATTTATACGAGCCCATCTTTATTCATAAGCGTAATAATTACAATGTACTTTAATAAAAGACTTAATTAATATAAACAGAGGTGGGGAAGTGACTCGGTCCCGCCGCCTACACAGTACACACCAAACTCCTACGTTTTATTATTTATGAATCTGTGTAAATAATAAATAATGTTTTGTGCTATCAGTTGGTTAAACTTCGTGAAATTTGGTAACAGTCGTTGTTGCCGACATGAAATAAAAAAGCGACAAGACATTTGTGTACACAGTTTTAATGTTTCAGTACTCAGAATAATATGTATGATGGCAATACTTCTTTGCACTTATAAACAGTCAATAATATTTCCAGTGTTAGGATACAGGCTTCCTTTGTTTGAGAAAGATTGCGCTATATACCACCACGCCTGCCCATGCAGATCTTTTTTTAAATTTGTGATGGGGTTGCTGTTGACTCTAGTCTAGGTGACGAGATGACGGAGACAAAGTCTACGATGCTTAGTAGCTCATAGCTTGCCTAGAAGGAGCCTGTTCACTCTAAGTTTGGAAGACAGATGTCACTCTTGTCTTCGTATTTTCAGACCTTGTGCTTTAGTAGTTACTTTTTACGTTCTGTATCCAAAGGGTAACCAACGGAACCTTATTACTAAGCCTCCGCCGTCCGTCCGTCCAGCTGTCTGTCAGTGGGCTGTATCTCAAGAACCGAAATAGGTAGACAGTTGAAATTTTCACAGATTGTGTATTTCTATTGCCGCTATAACAACAAATAATAACAAATAAGGTGTATGGTACGGGACCCTTCGTGTGAGAGTCCGACTCGCACTTGGCCGGTTTTTAGACTTGATTTTACGAAAAAAATGTCCTTAGTAAATAATAAGACTTTATTACTTTCACATCACCAGTAAGATCACTCAATTAACCCTTAAAACATTCGTCCTCCACACAACAATTCCAAGAACCCACTGAACCTAATAAATCGAATTCGATCACAAACTTCCCTAATCACCTCTCACACCGTCGAGTAGCACCGCTGCGATCTATTCACCCGACCAAACCCCACTATTACAGAGCATTCACTTCCGCATTCCATTGACGGGGACAAGATTAATTCTCGGCAATTTTCCGCGCGCTTTTATTACGCGTCGGTGTGACAGGCGGCCTGATGTACGGGCGAGTTGGTTCGGAGATAGATTACTTCATTCATTACGTCGGTGTGACGTCACGGCTAGGAACTAATAACGTACATAACAGCTCACCAGATTATATTTGGGGAGATGGAGTGGTTGTACCACCACGACCATGGTCACTTGCAGCTCATCAAATAGGCTCACGGTCCTTAAAGGTAAGACTGTCTGTTAGGCGTAGTAACCTCCTTTTTTTTTCTTTTAAGGCTTGTATACATGCCAATGACCTTGTGCATATAAACGGAGCTAACTACTCCTCTACGCGCCACTTCGCTACCCGCATTTTTAATTTATTACAAAAAATAACACATATTTTAAAAAAATAACAAAACCAAATTATTTTTCTTTGTATTGCAAAGCAGTAGATATTTTTTTTAGACTTTTGTTAAAAAATTAAGGAGTAAAATGGTTTCATCTCAACGATTTGGAGGTAATTTGGTGATTTTTTTTCTTATTATGTGATACCGATACATAAAGTCTGGCTAAACCAAATTACGTACCATATCATGTACATTACTACCTATTTTTTTCAGATGTAATTTCTTAGTAAATGCCGACGAAAAGTTGCTTCATCTGCACGCTGTTTTTAAGCATGTCTCGAGAGAGCAGCCTTAGGGATGGGAAATCAGCGAATGACTCCTCCCGCTATGGGCGCAGCAGAAGGGAGTGTCAGACTCTTACTGACTTAAACTCATCCGTGTTCCTGCAAATACTCTATGTGTTCCAGGGCCGCGGTGACTCTTTCGAACAAATTCCACAACCCTGACAGGTTACAAAAGTAAAATTCAAACAATTTCAATCTTTCCAAAAAGGTATTCAGCAAAATTTTAAAATTATTCTGACTGCAGTAATTCTTTTCCAGGCATTTTATTTATTTATTTATTTAATATAGGCACACCAACGACTTATTTACAAATCAACATTTTAACAAAATTTTCGAGAGGATCCTCTGTGAACAAGTTATTTATAGGCATGCACATCATTGTCAGAATAGGTCCGATTAATATAAAGAAACATCGAAAAAATAAATAAAGGCATGTGATTATCATCTTTGATTTTATCGTTTTAAAACTGCCGCTCTTACCATGTCATTTCATCTTAACCTCGAGTTTGCTTTTTGATTCAAAAAAGCCTGAAAACAACAAAACAGTATGACACAAACCAATACAAAAACGTCGCAGTTCAACCAACTCCAGTTCAGCAACACCACTAAAAACTTCATATTCGCCATGGAAACGCTTTAATTAAAACTTAAGATTGGATAATAATCGAAGTTCGGTAACCCGCAACTTTGGCCGCAAACTCCTCAATGACTTGCTAAGATCACAGCGGTTGTAGCTTGTAGCTCCTACAAGCCAGCGACACATAGTTTGCGGCGAGTATATCAATTTGATCGTCTTAGGAATTACTAACTAGAACTGTTAGATGCTCTAAATTGTTTGGTAGTTACCTAAGTCTTAAGAGTTTGGGGATAGGTCAAAATA
Organism: Lacanobia wlatinum; assembly: GCA_947578705.1. Classification (NCBI taxonomy): domain Eukaryota; kingdom Metazoa; phylum Arthropoda; class Insecta; order Lepidoptera; family Noctuidae; genus Lacanobia; species Lacanobia wlatinum. The sequence goes on from OX388029.1 coordinate 28,088,579, forward strand.
GGGTAGCTGATGTTGTTTAGTTTTAGATCAAAAATGTTCGGTGTTCGACGTAAAGTGGAAGTTTAGTTTGAAAAGGTTAAACTGTCTGGTGCTATCACACTATCTTTTCTAACGTATTGTTATGCGCCAGAATTAATGCTGGGTACATAACGACATTTACGCGCTGCTTTCGCCATCTAGTATCAAGTAGCGGTAACTTATCAGATCAAAGGAGTCAAGATGTTTCTAGACTTTTCTATGCTAGAACATTCTCGATGTTTCGACACCTGGTCAGTCGGGACCGGTATGTACCCGAATTTTCCAGAAGTTTCTATACAAGAAGGTTCTAGAAATGACTGTCGGTATATAAAGGCCGGACATCCAGCGACTGGGGTCAGTATTGAATTGGCGATACAAGCGATAACTATGAGAGCGATCTTCAACTGCGAATTATAGTGAAGTGAAGTGTTCAGTTGTGCGATTGTGTGTTATAATTAGTGTGTTTTAAAGTGCTAATTAGTGTAGTAAATTAAAGTGTCATTTTTGGTTAATTCATCGGCTGGATTTATTGTCACGAACCCCGAGCTCGTAACAGTATACTCTACTTCCCACTGCTGGACAAAAACTTTTAGCAAGCAGCGTCATCCCGCACACGGTTGTCGGATCAGGTTGCCTAGTTAATAGTCAGTGACTAGGCCTAGTTCATCGCCAGGGTTGCGGAATCTGTTCGAAATAGTCACCGTGGCCCTGAAGGGCTACTCTTTAAGCCCGAAGTCCGTAGTTTCGGCCTTAGTTGCGAGCGTTATATCACCTACGGACTTACGATTAGTCCCGAACTCGAACTAGAAATGAATGACAACTCGATATCACAGTAACTATCAAAACGTGTTGTCGCCATTCATTCTTAGTGGTTAGGTGATACGGAGCAGAAAACGCCCGCAACTAAGGGCGAAACTACGGACTTCGGGCTTAGAAATTAGCCCTCCTAGAACGAAAAGGGTATTAGGACGAACACACAGTGTGACAGTCCCTTTGGCTCCTCTCAGAGCGGAAGGAGTCATTTGAAGATTAAAAAAAAAAATAAGATGTGATGATTGACTCTAGTCTAGGTCAGAGATAAAGTCTACGATGGAGCGAGCTTACCCAGAAGAAGCCATTTCACTCTGACTTTGAAGAGATTAGGGTTGAATGAATTCGATTTCCCATCTTTAAAAAAATGCACCTACCTAATGCATCGGAAAGATAAACTTTTGGCGAGAGAAACTCAAGCCACTTGAATATTTTATCGAGACTTCCACCTGTGGCCTTAGTGCGAGTTTTTAACGTCCTCGATCACGTTAGCGTAAACGTTAATTTGTATTGAAACTGAATAAGCGCCGTCTGGTGACAAAAACCTTTTTTTTCTATACAATTTGACGTAAGTGAACGTTTACGTTAACGCGATCGAGTGCGTTAAAAAATTTACACTAAGCCCTCTGGTCACACGTTGCCGCCGACCTGGAAAACTTTAAATAGACTGAACCCAGGTCGGTAGCAGTAAATACAACTTCCACATGTGGGGTTCTCGAGATCTCCAGTGTTTGTGTGATCTCCTGTACATGGGAGGACCTTGTGGCTGCGTTAGCGAATGGCCGTACTAATACCGTAGCTGGGTACTGGGCCAAACTACTGTATTAGCTATTGACATTCTAAGAAATAATATTGCCTGTAAGCACAAAAACAAATAAAAACAAATTCAAAAAAGAAAAATAAAAGCAAAAAGAAATTGAAAATATTCAATGTAGCTATACTAGAGTTAGTTTAGCTACATTGAATATTTTCAATTTATTTATTCTTTTTAGAAAAAATAAAATATTTATTTATTTAAACTTTATGTACAGTAGTGGTACATGAGCGGACAAAGCATTCTCTACCTTTGGGTTAAAAAGACTACACTGTGGTAGGTGTACAACAAAAAAATAAATGGAAACTAGAGTTAGATTAGCTACATTGAATCATCTACCTAGCCTTTTCCCAACTATATTGGAGTCGGCTTCCAGTCAAGCCGGATTCAGCAGAATACCAGTATTTTACATGGAACGGCTGCCTACCAGACCTTCACAACCCATTAACTGGGTAACACGATACTTCTTGGAAAGACTGATTAGCTACATTGAATATATTTTTTTTATTCATTTCAATCTATTCCTGATTTTATAATAAGAATCCAGAATCTTCAAATCCTTAGAGACCTTGTCATCTTAGACAATTTCTCCTTACCACAATACTTCTTCTTTCTTCTTTACAACAATCCCGTTTTTTCTGATTACAATTCATCCAATACATCGATATGTATACCTAAGTAAATCTATTGTGTAATACCGATGCATCACAAGTTAATACGCGCGTCTTTGTCCGGAGGCAATGGCACATGCTCCGCGGCGCCCAATCAGCGCAATCCATTAATGTCACCAATGTGTTATGGGGTACATTACGGGGGCTAGGGGGCAAATGTGGCTTGTATTGTTACTGATATCTTCTGCTTATTGCTTACTGATTAATGTCTGTTTACCTATGTGAATACCAAACAATTGCTGTAACTGGTAAAATTAATAAGTTAGTAACAAAGACAGCAATCGTTGGCTTTGTTTCGCTTCAGGCGTCTTTGGTCTGCAGTTTTAGAATAGAAATTGGCAGACTACATCAGACTACTCTCCGTTTACAGATACACACTAAAAATAAATATAGGTACTTACCTACAGGGTGAATTTTTAAAGTGTGCTTGATATAAAAAAAAAATAGTATGTGGGTATTTAACAAAAGTTGGTAAAAGAAAAATATATATTGGCCCGTGCACATTCTGCCTGAGTATTGGCATGCAAAATTTAACAAATTAAGTTTCAAATTTAAATACTAAGGAACACCAAATAGATTTCATAATTTCAAAGATAAGTTTCAAATTTAAATACAGTTGGAACACTAATAAAATAATTAATATAATAATTTCAAAATTAAATTTTAAACTTCAATACATTAATAAGGAAAACTAATAAAATAATTAATATAATATTTGGATGGCCAAATCCGAGACTATAAAGAATATCGAAAAACATAGAAAGGAGTCTTGGTGAAAACTAAAATTGCATTATTGGATTTTTTAAAAATCGGTATTCCTAGTCAGGAATCGAGCCGGTTAATTTAAAAAAAAACCCGCGACTTCGTACGCGCATATCCCATTTTTTCCCGTTCCCGTAGGAATTTCGGAAAATCCTCTCGTAGTGTTTACCTATACTGGCCAAGGAACCTACGTATATGCCAAACTTCGGCTGTGCGTTGTCTGTCAGTCAGTCAGCCACCAGTTACGGAAGTCACCAGTATATATTAGGACTAGTTGACCTGCGCAACTTCGTCTGCTCCACTCCTATTGGTCTTAACGTGATGTTATAGCCTTCCTCGATAAATGGTCTATCTAACACTGAAAGAATTTTTCAAATCGGACTAGTATTTCCTGAGATTAGCGCGTTCAAGCAAACAAGCAAACAAACAAACTCTTCAGCTTTATCTTCTTAATATACAACGTGTTGATTTGCATCCTAGTCAAATTCAAGGACGTAATTATGCTAATGATTCTCGACCCAAATCGACAGAAAAATGGGTAGGTATTTTTTTAATTTTATTTTTTTATTTATGGAAATCCGTAAGTGTAAACCAGCCGCGGCCCGTCTGTTACTAGCCTTATAAACGCAAACAATACATACACAACGCATACATCACAACGATCATTCGATAAATTCGTAGGTAATCAATCGCACCCCAATCACGGTACGGGGATTCTCCCGCGCAAGCTCCTAGCCACGCCCCCGGCCCCCGCGGCCCCGGAACTAACAGTGTGTTTGATGTCGCCGAGGCGTGCGCGCGTTAGCGAATTGTGCAAGATGACGGACAATTATTCAAAGTCGAGATGGTGGAGATGGTCCGCCTGTATGCCATCAGTGGAGACAGCCTACGTGGAGCCAACCGGATATTCACGGAAATGTTTCCCGATCGGGAACCCCCATCACAGAGCGTCATGCTGGCTGCTACGCAGGGACTGTGGGATCATCGGCAGTTTGACGTTCCCCGGCATGCTCATGCTCGCGGCAGCGTAGGCCTGCCTGTCGCCTTGCAGGAAGACATACTGGAATACTTCCAGCGAGACCCACGGGCAAGCACGCGGGAGGCTGGTCAACACTAAGAAGTGCACCACACCCGTTCCACTACCGCAAGGCACAACCTCTACTTCCAGCAGGATGGCACTCCCTCTCACTATGGTCGGCAAGTACGCGAGTACTTGACCGAAAAGTTGGTGACCACTCGATCGGTCGCGGAAGACCTGTGGCCTGGCCTCCGCGTTCTCCAGACCTGACGCCTTAGACTTTTATTTGTGAGGAGACGTTAAAAGGTTAGTTTACACGGAGGAAGTGACAAGTGTAACAGAATTACATGCAAGGATCATTAGTGCTTTCGACACTTTAAAAACGAATGTGTTAGTGTTACGTAAGCTGAAGGAAAACCAGCTACGTTGTGCTCGATTGTGCGAAGAGTGTGATGGTGGCAACTTTGAACAATACCTCCGGGTAACTTAAGTAGGTAATTTATTTATTTGTACATTTTGTAAATACGTTGTAAGCTTAATCAATTTTATTAGTGTAAATAAGTTGATTTCAAATTTTATTTTTAACTACGCCAATAATACCTAAGAGTCGAAAATATCACCACGTACTTTCACTTAACTAGCACGTCTTTCCATTTCCATCAAACGTAGAAAACATTTTTAGACTTAGTAGATCGCTACACTAACTAAGGCATTCTTGCCGGTCCTAAGCCCGTTAAGTAGGAAGGAAATCCACAAATAAAAACAAAATCACTACGAAAAGCAAAACTAACATTTTATTAATCATCTGATAACAGGTCAGTGAACTTTTCTTTGGCGCACTAGTATTATTGTCATTAGTAAGATTTCCGTATTCCAATGATGCTCAAAGATGAGTTAATTATCAAGCGAAATTTATGACAATAATGTAAGTGATTTTCGAAATAAAATTAGGTAAAATTATTGCTACCGGTCATTGATCGCTCGCGCGCGCTTGCATTTCGTAGGTAAGACGTCGACACTCACGCACACAGCTGCATTGTCGCTGTGTGCGTAGTCGGGTGTATCTGTTTTATTTTAGGGCTTAATTCTGAAATACTGTTAAATTTCAACAACAAAAAAAAGCAGCGCTTATTAGTTATTGCCCGCTACCGTACTTTCGATTGATTATTTATGTCTTTTATGACAACCTCCTGAAATTTGACGAGGATGCAAAACAACACGTTGTATATAAATCATGTGTCATGTTGTTTGTCCGCGATGGACTCCTAAACTACTGAACCGATTTTGATGAAACTTTGTAACTATAAGTTATTTGATCCAACTTAAAAGATAGGATAGTTTTTTGGAACGGGAAAAAACAGGATACGGGGAAAAACGGGATAAGCGCGTACGAAGTTGCAGGCAAAAGCTAGTATATTAGTATAAAAGATAACTTAAAGGATATAGTTTATAAAGATGGGTAGTACTTTTTTCTCTCGGGCGGTAGCAAGTTGATTGTAAACAATAAACAAAAATAAACATAAATGATTCTAACTAAAACAAGAACTTTAATATTACAAAGCAGCGATCTGTTACTATTCTGTCCTCAATAAATAAAACACGGATACAATTAATATCGCGGACGTTATTCCGGCTTCATCCCAATATAATCCTCTATCATATAAATCTTTAATTAATTAATTACCGGCGGATCAATTTGGAGGATCTGACTGGAATACATCCGTTTCCAATGGGCAGCGCCAATAATCCTGTAATATGTACCTATAGTTAAACGATATTTTTTTAACCGACTTCCAAAAAAGGAGGAGGTTCTCAATTTGGTGGATATTTATTTTTTATGTATGTACACCGATTACTCCGAGGTTTCTGATCCGATTTATGTGATTATTTTTAGTTCGATGCGGTATACTTGCCATTTGGTCCCGTATATTTGATTCAGTTTAGTTCAGTAGTTTTTATTTTATGACCATTTTTCCTTATTTCAATTTCTGCGTAGATGAAGACGTCGTCCAAGTATCACCACTTAAAAGTGAGAAATAAAAAACTTTTACAAAAAAATATAACCGACTTCCAAAAAACATTACTAATTATAAAATAACCTTAATTTCGGAAGTCGGTGTTTTTGTTTTTTTTTGTTTTTTGTTTGTTAACACAGAGTGAACAGACTTCTTCTGGGTAAGCTCTTCAATCTTGTCTTCAAGAACCCCACGTTGTATCTATCAGGAAACACAGACTCGCTCGCTTATTCCCAAGGGGGTAGATAGATACTACAAAAGCCTCCTGCTATGATCATACACCTGGTTCGGTGGTCTAGGTCCTGGGTTCACTTCCCGAGCCGTGCAATGTGTTATTGCAGCCAGTAGTTTGGAATTGTTCGCTGTTGATGGCAAAAACTTGCCCCTATTTTATAGGGGACTAGCTTTTGCCCGCGTCTTCGTACGCGCATATCCCGTTTCTTTCCCGTTCTCGTAAGAATTTAGGGAAGTCCTCTCTTAGTGTTCACCTACTGAGTGTAGGGAAGCTACATGCCAAATTTTAGCATGCTGCGACCAATAGTTTCGGCTGTGCGTTGTCTGTCAGTCACTCAATCAGTCAGTAACGGAAGAATTTTAAAAGTATAGGATTTAAAAATATCGGCGAAATATGGTTTTCCTATAGGAAATTGAGGCCTAATTGTAAGATATAGTTTCGGCTGTGCGTTGTCTGTCAGTCACTCAGTCAGTCAGTAACGGAAGAATTTTAAAAATATTGTTGGATTTAAAAATATCGGCAAAATGTGGTTTTCCTATAGGCAATTGAGGCCTAATTGTAAGACTGAAGTGCGAATTCGAATGTTGCTTTGGCCTTCTTGTCATACACGTACGCCAATTGTGAGTACTGATCTAGTAGCCTGATCCTTTCAGTTCCGTAACCAAAGGGTAACCAAAGGGCAACCAACGAAACCATATTACTCAGCCTCCGCTGTCCGTCGGTCCGTACGTCAGCGGGCTGTATCTCAAGAACCGTAATAGGTAGACAGTTGAAATTTTTCAAGAGTATGTATTCCTATCAACAAATTTTAAATATATATTATTTATATTTTTTTTCCAAACATGACACATTTTTTTTTTCGGTTGACGGTACGCTTTCATCCGACTCGCGCTTGGCCGGTGGTTTTTGAAGAACGTCACCAAATGACTAACCTTTCGATTAAAAATATACATTAACTTTAATAAGGTACCCCTTTCTGGTCGCTGAAAATGGGAAGTGTTCCCAAGCACTGAGTAAGTGGGCCATTAATTTAACCTTTGCTGTATTGAGGGTCGACGACCTCGAGTTGTGAGACGAACAATAAGCTATACCAAGAACAAAATATATTTAGCAAACATAAAGGTAGATGACCCCGCCATTACCTACAATACAATAAGTAATTAAATTGGACAAAACTGAACTCTCATCACTTCAATCATTTACTAAGGTTTTGTTATGAAAATATCTTATTTACGAGTTCTGTATTTTGACTGTGCCGTGATTTTGTCCACTTAGAATGTCAAAACGCAATAGAATGTCGACGAAACGGTTGGCTGCTGCGCTGCGTGTCGCGGGTTCAATTCCCGCACGGAACAAATATTTGTATGGCCTACAGATAGTTGTTCCGGGTCTGGCTGTTTGTGTATGTGAAATTGTATGTTTGTAAACGCACCCACGATTCAGGAGAAATTCCTAGTGTGGGGCAAAGTTTTTTTAAAAAAAAAAACACAAGCAATCAGTTTTTCTTTGATCAATGTGGAAATACGGTTTTCCGTGCAAACATAATCTCAATTTCACCTGTTGAGTTCTCTTGGTCTTAATCTTTTAAGGAATTAAGCTTCACATTTTGAGTATACAAACATGTGTGGCCAGGCTAGGGGATCTATTGTTCCGTCTTAACACCATCATGATTCCAGTGTGGGAAGGAGACGGAGCTATACAAGACGCATAGCACTATCCCTTTTCCATAACGGAATTGTGATGGCATTGAAATGTCATAAACAGATTAATTTCACCCCTAAAAATTGACAAAGATATTTAAATAACATAGGCACGCCATCCATCAACCTGTACCAGCGTTTGTTTTTTATTTTTTAACCGATGTTAAAATCATCATCATCATATGAGCCGAAAGACGCCCACTGCTGGACATAGGCCTCCCCAAGCGTCGCCACAACGACCGGTCCTGCATACCGGAAGACGCAACGTTGGAAGGCCTCCCACAAGGTGGACCGATGACCAGGTGAAGGTCGCGGGTGGCCGATGGATGCGAGATGTTAAAATATGAAGAAACAATAAAAAACACCGACTTCCGAAATTACAGTTATTTTATACTTAAAAATGTTTATTATGTTTTGTTTTTTAGTTATACAGTTTTTTTTACTTGAAATGGGTTTGCTTTTGACTCTAGTCTACCCAGAAGAAGCCTGATCACTATAACTTTGAAGATTGAATGCGTTCGGAAACACAGACGCAGGCAGAGAGTTCTACTCATTTGCTGTGCGCATTATAAAAGACGTTTGGAAGCGCTTAGTGCGAATTGGTAGAATAGCAACAAGGCAGGGATGGTAATTTGCAGTACGTCTAGATGTCTGCAGCGTTGTTTAATTACCCTTGAAGATCCTTCTTGCGGCAGTTATTATTTAGCTACGATTTCTTCAAACATACCAAATCCACTAATTCGGCAGCCATACACGCAATCAATCAGTGTCTGCAGGTCATTGGATATGCGAAGAAGTGTGACGGTGATCGATCCTCGCAGACCCCACTCAATATTCCGACCACTCCTCGTAATGGTGTCTATTGACTGGCCTGAATGGATGAGGAGCCCGTGAAGGAGGTGTGACAAATTTTGGGAACTAAGGTTGCTTGATTGAAAGGAGGTACCTGTAGTGGAATGGAAATCAAATAGTGTATATATAGGTGGGAAGAGTTGGAGGTTTTAAACGAGTAATGTAATTTATGCCAAACTTATCCTCTTGCTTTTGTTTTTCAGAAAATGATTTTATCGGTGACTTGATGACCCGATTAATTTTGCGCCATCTAAAATGGGTTTGACTACAATACTAGATTATAACGAAAAAATAAACAGACTAGTCGAGCCGTTTTCAAGATTAAAGCGCAGCAGTTGATTTTTATATTATGATGTTCTCAAAAACATACTTACTATTCATTGCAAAATTATGTGACACGAATGTGGTGTAGATTTTTGTCATAATCAGACTAGTTGTTTCAACCATGTTTATAAGATCAACTGCAGTTCTCAAATGAATCTAACTTTTTATCTAGAGAGAAATTCAAAATGTATCGTTCTAAATTGTATTGGAACGCAGAGCTAAGAGGCTCATCGGTGACGTAAAACTGATGGATGCCAAGCTACATAGCTTGGCTCATCGCCGTAAGGTTGCCTGCTTGTCGGTCTTCTACAGATTGTAACTCGGTGGGTGTGCCCAAGAACTCCACAACCTCATCCCACCGGCCCCCTTCTTCCATCGGACATCCAGACGCACTGCATCTTACCATCCCTAACTTGTTGCTATTCCACCAATTCGCACTGAGCGTTTCCAAACGTCTTTTATAATGCGCACAGCAAAGGAGTGGAACTATCTGCCTACGTCTGTGTTTCCAAACGCTTACAACCCTAATCTCTTCAAAGTTAGAGTTAAAGGCTCCTTCTGGGTAAGCTCGCTCCATCGTAGACTTTGTCTCTGTCATTTCTGACCTAGACTAGAGTCAAGAGCAAAACCATCACAAACAAATAAAAAAAAGGTATTTTGGAAAAGTTTGAATAAATTAAACGACTTCGTAAGCATTTTAATAATTTGTTAGCAATTTTATGTTATCAACGTAACAACACTATTGTTTTTAAACCTTATTAAATCAATCAGTAACGGTCCATCTTTTGGTTCACTCTGGTCTCAAGGGATTTTAAAAATAGGTATTTGAAGAAACTATTGCTGATGCGTCGCACTGTGCCCTAACAACTAAAGTGCGAAAGCGACAACTGCAGCTCAGGCTAATTTTTACCTATAAACCTTGACTAAAAGACGTTTTGTATTACGCTGTTTTCTTCTTCAAAACTGGAGTGATCTAAAAAAGCATATATTCAAATTTAGAGGAAGACTATATCTATGCTTCTATTATTTTCTATTTTGTTAAAAACTTATCAAATTTGTCTGACAGTCGTCTGAACATGTCGGTAAAACGGGCTGCTTTTCTGTTTATAGATTGTCATAATTCTTTGAGTAATTATGTTTTGGAGAAAAGAAAATAATAGAGGCACGAATTAATTCGATCTATATTTATAGGAAAAAAATTATTGCTCTAGCAGCATTATCCACGAAGAAAACAGCGGAATGCGTTTGTATGGAGAAAGGCCCAAGAGTTACCGTCCCGAGTCCCCTCTTAATGACAGCCTCACGAAGCTTTAGACTCACAAAATGCAGGTGGCCAAATAGAATAGAAAACTGAGCAATAGTGAATAAGTTTTTAAGTAGATTAAAGCATAACCGTAACTACTACTATTCAAATTGGCCACCACAAACCCAATTACCTACTATTCGAACAATTCCAACAAAAAGCCAAAATAAAACCAAGAAAATTAATGTAAATTGACGTAATTCCGTAATGGCGGCGGCTAACAAAACAAATGAAATTAGAAACTGCTCCTAACAGAGTTTGGTTCGTAGTAAAACAACGCCGCATTGGAATTGGTATGACAACGTCCTAATTCATTTTGTATATCGACGTATTACTAGCCTGATATTTGCTCCATTATGAAATATATTTTCATAAATTCTCTTGGCTAACTTTTGGTGCCAATTTTGGTAGTCTCTTATTTTATTCTTTTGCATAATTAGACTACAATTTTCCCACTGGTGAGATATATCAAGAGAGCGCCCTGTTACAAAACACGCGGGTCCAACGTGGATTGGTAATTGTGCGTACATTCCTGTTTACGTTTCTTGATAGTTACAACCTGGGGGTCTTTAAGTCAAGAGTGAAAAGGGTACTTTTTGGTAAGTGTGTTCCATCATAGTGTGGTCGAAACGTTACCCCTTTCTATTAGGTGAGTTAGTGGCCAAACGCGAGCATATCAATAGGTCATAATTATAAAATAAACATGTCTTCTATTTTTTGCTTCTAAAACTTGTTGTACGTATATATCCTCAAGATGTTTTCCTCCACTGTTTTAAGAGTAGTAGTGACAAATATTACACAATGTGAAGCACTCGTCGACGACTCGGTTCGATACCAAGACTTGTAGTGTTATTCTGTAACAATATTTTCGAGTCTCGACAGCGGAATCCGAGTGAGTATAAACATGAGACCTTTATGTTGTGTGTTATAAAGTTCACTTTGTGAGCTTTATCACTCAGGTGAAGCTCGATATCGAAATGGTTACTTACAGAATAGACTAGCTGCATCTCAAAGGCGGGCTATAATTACCACTAGGCCACTTTGAAGCAGCAAAATGGTTAAATAAATTTTCATTCGATTTAGGCACAACGTTCACTCAAATCTTGGTCTTTGATAGCTTCACCAGTACCTTTACCCATGCGTTATACTTGGTGCAAATAAGGACTTTTTTCTGGTTCACTGCTGGACATAGGTCTCCCCCAAACGTCGCCACAACGACCGGTCCTGCGCGTCCCGCAAACATCGGCTACCCGCGACCCTCACCAGGTCATCGGTCCACCTTGTGGGAGGCCTTAAAACGCTGCGTCTTATTTTTATGTCTGTAAATACTCTGTCGAAAACTTCTCAGCTCTCAATTTATACAATCTGCAAAAATGAATAATGCAAATGATTCCCTTTGATGGTTGTTTAATTAAGATTTTTAACAAAGGATCCCTGCTACCTAATTTTGTCCTACCATTGTTTGTATCTTCAGTTGGTCGGCTTCATTATTTTTACTAGCCTTTGCCAGCAGCTTTCCCTGCGCGATAGTTGAGAATTATATATATTATCTGTCAAGAACGTATTACCAAAGGCACACAGGTTCCAAATGGGGAGTGTGCGACGAAATTGCATGATTTAATTCTGCCAAGCCCGTTCCATCATCGGACCACAAGACGAACGGCGATGCGCCACCGGTACATGGTGGACATCCCACCCACACGCACAAAACGTTTTGGGAACACATTCATAATGCGTACAGCAAGAAGTGGAATTCCCTGCTAGAGTCTGTGTTTCCAGATATCTATAACCTGGGAGTCTTTAGGACAAGAGTGAATAGGTTGCTTCTAGGCAAACGTGCTCCATCTTCGACCGCATCATCGCTTACCATCAGGTGAGATAGTGGTCAAACGTATGCCTATCTATAGTAAAAAAAAAGTCACTCAAACTATAATTACATGGGTATACAGGGTTATTTGTAAAACACTAACAACCTCTTAGGTAGTGAAAGTAAACATGTAAACTAGTAAACTTTTTTTATTTTGAGAGTAACCCAGAAAACTCGAAAAAAATATCAGCTGTTTCAGACATTTTCATCGGCTAGTTAATACATTTTGTATGAAACAGCTGAGAAGTTGTCAGTGTTTTAGAAATAACTCTGGATAATGACATCATATAAAATAAGCAAGTAGGATTCAATGCTTATTTATACCAGTGCAGCATTGATATATAAAAACCCAAGATACACACTCAGCATCTCAAAAACGTCCGCATAAAACAAGCGCACAATTTAAAATTATGCGCTAGTTTCAAACAGTCTCGCATCGCTCGCCATACTGCACTGCTTTGTAAAAACAACTTTAAGCGATCCGTGTAAGGTTGAATTTGCAAAAAAAAATGTTTATAGTATAACTACAGACAACACAATTCGCACATGACACTTGATACATGTCAGTTTTTGATGACAGTTTCGAGTGTTGCATTTGTTCGAGACTGTGCATCTTGGGTTTTTTATATATCAATGCAGTGCAGTCACTTTATCTGAAATTCAAAACAAAAGTATCTGACATTATTAAAGTAAATTACCCCAGGCTATAAATCTAACAATTAGTTAAACGTCGCAGCGTAAAGACAATGTATTCCCTCCCTAATGTCTGTACTTATTCCGCGCACGTCATCAGACAAAGCGCCTTACCCAGGCACTGTTAATTGAAAATAATAATACCATACACACATTCCTACCTCGTAGGTACGGTAATTCCTTCTAAGTAAAGGTATTTAAATAAAACATCAGGTAACTCCGGCAGTACTCCGGCAACGCTCATACATTATCGCACAGCCGAGCTTAAGCTTACGTGCTTCGCGTAAAACTCGTTTTCTCTCCACCTATAGTAACGACCTGAAGGAAAAATGATGCGTTAAGCGAGATACATGTGTCTATGAATAATTTAACACTCGTCTTCTGCCGAGTCTAAGTGGGACTTTCACCCTATAACGTGGTAACATCGGCTAATTTGACGTACATTGCCGGTTACGATTGTCGAAAAAAACTGGCCTAGTACAAGTCGGACTCGCGTGCAAAGGTTTCCGAACCAATTTTATTTTTTCAACATGTTATTTTAACACTAAATACTTCTAATAGGTTTTCCTGTAATTTTTAGGTATAGAACTATTATCTGCATTTTTTTCAAAATTTTAGGCTCAGTAGTGTCGGAGATAAGGGGGGAATGGTCATTTTTGGTCTAATTCCTTAAATAACTTCAACACTGTTACTTTTTAAATTATGAAAAAAATATAAATAAAACCCTCACAGTAAGCCTTTTCATTTGATATGTCACACGATACCATTTAAAAAAGATTTTTTTTTAATTTTCTAGTTTGACCCTGAAAGTCCCCCTAAATTTATTCAGTTTACGTAACGCGTTCGTGTTTGGGTCACCAAATTTTAACAGAATATGTCCAGTAGCTCCAGAGAAAACTGGCTTTGATAGACGGACAGACAGACAGACAGACCGACAGATAGACACCCGACTGATTCTATAAGGGTACCGTTTTTACAGATGTTCGGAACCCAAAAAATAAAACAGCCATCAAATGCGGTAATGTATATCAAACAGCGAGGTACCACTCTATAAATTGGATTGATGTGGATGTCCCAAATATTGACCATTGGAGTGTGAGTTGTTACTGAAAGTTTTTTACGATTTGACTACGCTTTGCTAGGCTCAACGCAAATCGTGTAAATAAAAACGCACGTTAAATATTTTCGTGTGGAATGAGCCGAATAACGCCCTTTATGGGGCTCTGGGAGTGTTTTTACTACGTTCTTAAGGCAATTCGCAGGTGAACTGAACAGGGTGTTTTTTGTGTGGAAATGTGCATTAACAGTCACTTTAAAAGCGCAATAAGTCGATATGCTCCCAATTTTTAGGGTTTAACTTAAAAGGAAAAATCCGGACAAGTGCGAGTCGGACTCGCCCATCGAGGGTTCCGTACAAATTAGTAGGTACATATTATAAATCCGCGTACCGGAAGCGTATTCCGCGTACCGGAAGACGCAGCGTTGGAAGGCCACCCAGAAGGTGGACCGATGACCTGGTGAAGGTCGCGGGTAGCCGATGGATACGAGACGCGCAGGACCGGTCGTTGTGGCGACGCTTGGGGGACGTAAATTTGTTACTTACTATAATAAATAGTTCAGGAATTGAGTCTCACGGTATGGCGCAAATAGACGCTTTTTCTTTCTTTCTTTTTCCGAGCTTTTCCCGATATTCAGTTTCCAAAACCTATAACTACTTATAAAGGAAATTATGGTTTTACTAACTTGCTTAACCTCGATGATTGATTACGTACTTTAAACGTCTGTCTGTCAGACCCTTTATCTCGATTTAGACTCGATTCCTGAACTATTATATATTATCATCATCATATCAGCCGAAAGACGTCTATTGCTGGACATAGACCTCCCCCAAGCGTCGCCACAACGACCGGTCCTGTGAGTCTCGCATCCATCGGCTACCCGCGACCTTCACCAGGTCATCGGTCCACCTTGTGGGAGGCCTTCCAACGTTGCTTTTTCCGGTATGCGGTCGCCACTCCAGAACTTTTCGGCCCCTTCGATCTGTTCTGCGAGCAATATCTACTGGCACTTTAGTTTGGCGATCCTTCGGGCTATGTCGGTAACCTTGTTTCTCTTGCGGATATCATCATTCCTGATTCGATCACGCAAGGAAACTCCAAACATTGCCCTTTGAGTGACCATAAACCCTTCTGATGAGGCGCATCAAAATGTCCGTCTATAATTACGCCATTAAAATACGATAATTATTCCAATTTTAATTAAATCACGTTTGTCTTCCGTGGTTAATATCGTATTTATAAACCTGAAACTCATTTTGTTACGCAGTTACGTCCATTGATAGTGGTATATCTGGATAACTCACTAAATGTTATTACGTCAATCATATTAAACAGGGACGTTCATAATACTAGTTTAATTAAAATGAGATTATTTGTGACTGGATACTAAAAGATTGTAGGAAACAAAGCTCGTCAATATCATCAACAGCCAATATCCGTCCATTGCTGAACGTAAGCCTCCCCCAAAGAGCGCCAGCCATCCCGGTCCTGAGCAGTCCGCATCCATCCGCTGCCAGCCACCTTCTTTAAATCATCGATCCATCGTGCCGCAGGGCGTCCCACACTACGTTTCCCCATACGCGGTCTCCACTCTAACACATGTCTGCTCCATCGACCGTCTGTCCGTCTGCAGACTTGGCCGGCCCACTTCCTCTTCAGCATGCTGATTCTGCGCGCAATATCGGTGACTTTAGTTCTCTGGCGAATGACTTCATTACAAATTCTATCCACCAGAGAAACCCCGAGCATTGCTCTCTCCATTGCACGCTGAGCAACCTTTAATTTGTAGACTAGGCCTATGGTGAGTGTCCACGTTTCTGCTCCGTAAGTCATTACGGGTAGGATCATTACGAAGCTCGTATTTTCTGCAAATTTATTATGGGACTGCTGAAATTAACAGCTGAACTATACTAGAAAAATTTTAGATAGTTAAAGAAAGCTAAACGATCTTGATCTGTCTTTTTAACCTTTTTCATTTAAAAACTCCGTTTGAAAATATAATGCAATGAAAACCCAATGGAAATACAACAATTATGATTACTAAATCAATTGAACCGATCGTTTAAGCAGTAGTATATTTGTTTAATATGTGTGTTTGTGTAAAGCCACATCAAGATTATTTATCTTTATTTAACTACCTAAAGCGTTCTAGTATAGTGTCGTTGACTTTGCAGTCAGATCTGTAATATTCTCATTAATATATTGTGGATTGGAAGAATCTATACAGGGAAATTGAAATAAAAAACCCAAAATCTCTTAATATTGACTTCGTTTCATGACTCTGAACAACATTTCTTCTACGACCTTGCCTCAACTAAACAATGTAGCCATAAACAATTTGTTTTCATTTATTTGAAGTCTGCAAAATTCGCGTATACTAAGCACGCGCGCGCATCCAGTCCCGAACGAAAGCCGGGCGGCAGCCTTTCGTCGGCCGCCTTATAAAGAACTAGTGGACGTCACGCGGTTTCACCCGCGTAGTTCCCGTTCCCGTGGGAGTACGGGGATAATATATAGCCTATGTTACTCCCTGATAATGTAGCTATCCAATGCTAAAAGAATTTTTCAAATCGGTCCAGTACCTAGTTTCGGAGCCTATTCAATTCAAACAAAAAAACAAATCTTTCCTCTTTATAATATTAAGTGTAGATATGCAAAATTTAGACTATGTTTATATTTTATGTATGGAAAAAATTATTCGAATGTTGAAAAGTCATTGAACAAATGTTGTTCAGGGTCATGATACAAATTCAGGATTAAGAAGTTTCCAGTATTTTTCAATTTCCCTGTATAGCCCACATTCTTTAAATAACAGAAAGATAAGTTTGATTTACATAAGCATTTGTGGGCAACCTTTCTCCATCGTCCTGTAAATACGTGACCATATAAAATAATCTATACAAATAATAAAATCGTAGACTAACCGTGTCTGTACATTGAATATTTTCGCATGAAAATTACACAGAAAACTCAGGAAAAAGGTATAAAACACTAAAATGCAATTTTTGAAATTTTTGTCTGTTTGTCTGTTTGTCTGTGCGTTTGTGGGAGCATCACGCTTAAACCACAGATTAGATTGCAAATCTTAGTACTTAAAAATATTAAGAGATAACCCGAGTAACATGTAGCGTTTATTTCATCAAAATCGACCCACAAAATGAAAAGATATTGAATTTTTAAGTTTAGGAAGAAACTTCCTAATGTATTCTGATGAGTCAGAGCGCCATCTATTGAGAATAATAAAATGCACGAAAGCATTCAAAATTGTTGAGTTATTTGTGAAATTTTAATACGTGGCAAAATAAGAGTGATCATTTTATACCTTTTCGTTATTGATCGATACAATCGATCCACAAAATCAAAATATATTGAATTTTTAGTTTAGTAAGAAACTTCCTTATATATTCTGATTAGTCAGAGTGCCATCTATTGAGGAACCAAAAAATGCATGAAAGCATGAATGTTACACCAAAACACATTGATTGAGTTATTTGTGAAATTTTTAATACGTAGACGTAGTCTTCTATACATGTAATAAAATCGTAGACTAACCGTGTCTGTACATTGAATATTTTTGCATGAAAATTACACAGAAAACTCAGGAAAAAGGTGTAAAACACAAAAATGCAATTTTTGTTTTTGTCTGTTTATATGTGCGTTTGTGGGAGCATCACGCTTAAACCACAGATTAGATTGCAAATCTTAGTACTTAAAAATATTAAGAGATAACCCGAGTAACATGTAGCGTTTATTTCATCAAAATCGACCCACAAAATGAAAAGATATTGAATTTTTAAGTTTAGGAAGAAACTTCCTAATGTATTCTGATGAGTCAGAGCGCCATCTATTGAGAATAATAAAATGCACGAAAGCATTCAAAATTGTTGAGTTATTTGTGAAACTTTTAATACGTGGCAAAATAAGAGTGACAATTTTATACCTTTTCGTTATTGATCGATACAACCGATCCACAAAATCAAAATATATTGAATTTTTAGTTTAGTAACAAACTTCTTTATATATTCTGATTAGTCAAAGCGCCATCTATCGAGGAACCAAAAAATGCATGAAAGCATGAATGTTACACCAAAACACATTGATTGAGTTGCTTGTGAAACTTTTAATACGTAGACGTAGCAAAATAAAAGTAAACATTTTAATACCTATCGTTATTTACCGTTACATACGGGCTTCTTATTTAACGTCTTCCGCTGCCAAATATTTTGTCAGTTTACATGGTCGATAGATGGCGTTGCACTGATGACGCGTTTTTCTGAATTGTGGTGTTAAGATTTTCCGCTGGAGAATGACCTCACACAATTTCTAAACACAGTCGTGTTTCGAAGAAATTTCGGTTTGGTCTCTGAAAGGTCTTAAACTGTTAGGGACCATAATTGGTTAAATCTCTGGTGCTGGTTTCGTTTATAGTGCATTTGTCGTAGAGTCTTAAACTGATTTAGTTTTGCGAAGTTCTGGACGGTTCGACTTGCGGATCAGGCCTGTAGGGTCCCGTACCAAAGGTGCTGTGCTGACGAGACCCTACTGCTAGGCCTCCGCGATTGGTTCCGTTTAGAGCGGTTCGATTTGCGAAACAAGGCTATTAATATAAATAAAAATCTTGTATTTCAGACAGAGTCCATTTTTTGGTTAGTAGTTAGGTTTAGGTTTAGTTTAGGTTAGGTGTAGTTTGGTTTTTTATAATAAGGTATCGTACCAAAGGTGGTCACGGTGACGGGAGCGATCGATTTTGGGAGGCTACTCTCTAAGTCCGAAGTCCGTAGTTTCGGGCTTAGTTGCGGACGTATTCTACTCCGTATCACCTACAGATTTACGATTAGTTCCGAACCCGAACTAAGAATGAATGACAACACGATTTCACAGTAACTGTCAAATCGTGTTATCATTAGTTCTCATTGGTTAGATGATACGGAGTGGAATATTTTTTTTTTTACAATAGATAAACGTATGCCACGTTTGACCACTATCTCACCTGATGGTAAGCGATGATGCGGTCGAAGATGGAGCACGTTTGCCCAGAAGCAACCTATTCTCTTTTGTCTTAAAGACTCCCAGGTTGCCCGCAACTAAGTTTTTAATTCGTGCTAAGTATCAAACGGTTCGATTTGCGAGCCAAGGCAAATTATAAGGTTCCGTGCCAAAGTTGCTAATGGGACCCTATTATTTAAGCCTTCGCGTACGATTTTGATTCGTGCGAACCCAGTCGATTTTTAGGGTTCCGTACCAAGTTTGCTAACGGAACCCTTTTTTTTATAAGCCACCACTGTCCGTCTTCCTTCAGTTAATGCGTTTTATTTCTGTCTCGCTAATATAAAAAATATCTTCTAGAAAAAGGCCGAATCTTTCACAATATAGCAAAATTCTTAATATACTTAAAACAAAGTCGGTTTTGTTCGAACACTTTTCTAACTCGAGAACGGCTCGACCGATTTTCATAGTTTTTGTGTTTTTGGATTAGTCTTCGTCTGGAATAGCATAATAAGAATTAAAATACAAAAAAAAGAGTAGGTAGGTAGGGTAGGTAGGTAGGATAGGTAGGTAGGGTAGGTAGGGTAGGTAGGTAGGTAGGTAGGTAGGTAGGGTAGGTAGGTAGGGTAGATAAGGTAGGGTAGCTATGGTAGATAGGATAGGTAAGGAGGTAGAGTAGGTAGGTTACGGTCGGTAGGTAGAATAGTCAGTTGACGGGAGCGAAGCCGCGCGGGTCAGCTAGTACATACATAAGATACTAATCCTGGTTTCCGTTCTTTACCGGACGTTTATCTGTCCGTTAACCACTCACCAACCAATGACGTTTTGACAAATTGCGTTAACGAAAACATAAACGACCGATGAAAACCTCCGAAACATAAGTAAATTGTAAAATAAATGGTCAAAAACATAGTAAGTATCAAAATTTTTAATGCAATATTTCAACGCCTGTTCTAACACACTGGCCGCTAGGGTATTCTTCGCCAATATTTTTGGGATAGCAACACAAAAATTGTGTCCCCAAAAAATACTCGTGAATTAGTAAATAAGAACATTAAAACGACTTTGTTGTTTTATGCTTCCCTGGTCCATCGTACATCAGAATTAGTACTCTTTCATCCTGGCGGGGTCTCGGTACTAAAATCATAAGTACTGCATATATTTCAGAAAGATCCTCTTAGCTGCCTCCCTGAGGGAATGCGATAAAAAATCTTACATACTTTCTTCAAGATTTACTCAAAGAGAGGTGAACAAAGGAAGAAAATAATTTATTTTGTTCTACACAGCGCGAATGGCGAAAAAAGTTTATATTGTCTTGTTCTGAGCTAAAAAAATATCTTTTTTAGTGGAATATTTAAATGGAATGATGTAACGTAGCTCTCTGATTGGTACCTAGCTACAGATGCTGGATTAAATCGAGGGTATAAATTCGGCCGTAACAAGATAATGATTTCCTGAACTAACGTCTAGTAAATCTATAAAAGTGGCCAGAGGTTTAACCGCACGACTACCTTAAATCAACGGTATTTCATGATATTAATCCACAATATCTTCACGTATCATCATCATCATTCCAGCCGAAAGATTCCTAGCCTGTTGCTGGACATAGGCCTCCTCAAGTGTCGCTACATCGACCAACATTGTACTTACCGCTAATTCGCTGAATATGTGAAGCAAAGTTTCGCATCTATCGGCTACCCGCGATGTTCACCAGGTCATCGGTCCACCTTGTGGAAGGACTTCTAACACTGCGTCTTCCTGTACGTAGTCTCCACTGCAGCTTGCGATTCTGTAAACCTCTCACCGTGAATGCTTAGGAGAAGTGCATAATCCATACAAACAATTTGAAATGAAATGATTTTGAATTTTGATTTTGCTAATCGATTATTTTAATCGATATTCGAATTAATAGCGCTTTCATTTTACTTTTTTACGCTGGAAATTTTACCCATTTATTACATTCGTGGGTACTCTATGATTGGTTGACGCAAAATGGTGGTAACCAATCAGAGAGCTCGCTTCTTCTCGCTCAAATGGAGGAGCTAACTGAGCGTTTGGCTGGTTATGCGGCTCTCTCGCATAGGTTGTATTAGACGTATAATAACGTTTAACCTGTTAACAAGTGTAGCGGCATCAATACCGCCACAAGAAAAACCACGACGCCATCTATCCAACTAGCAGGGAACCACTAGTTTGAAATCCTGCATCGCGCAAACAGAGTTTACCGTGCGATTTGAACATATACATCAGCCCGAATATCAACTATCTGGCAGTTGTCCGCCAGGCACAACAACGGTCTGGTCGGAGGATCCTCCCTTTACAACGGAGGTGTGCGGGACTTTACTCTCTGTACCGCATACCTCCAAACAAGTAGCTAGAGCTAAGTATTGATTTTTGTATGTGCAGTTCAAGTAAAATATATAACAGTTTCGTATAATCACTGTATTATTATTCAACTACTTTCTGTTCCTGTTGTTGTTTCCTACAGATGACAGTTCACTTCATGCTTACTCCACCTAAGTGTACACGGTGAAACATTGACAGAACAGACCGGAAAAACCTTTCGACCAAATCTGTCCTGTATGTATCATTATATCAGCCAATTGCCATCCACTGCTGAACGTAAGCCTATCCCAAAGAGCGCCAGCCTTCCCGGTCTTGTGCAGTCCGCATCCATCCGCTGCCAGCCACCTTCTTCAAATCATCGAGTCATCGTGCCGCAGGGCGTCCCACACTACGTTTGCCCATACGCGGTCTCCACTCTAATACATGTCTGCTCCATCGACCGTCTGTCCGTCTGCAGACATGGCCGGCCCACTTCCACTTCAGCATGCTGATTCTACGCGCAACATCGGTGACTTTAGTTCTCTGGCGAATGACTTCGTTGCGAATTCTATCCACCAGAGAAACCCCGAGCATTGCTTTCTCCATTGCACGCTGAGCAACATTGAATTTGTGGACCAGGCCTATGTTGAGTTTCCACGTTTCGGTTCCGTAAGTCATTACGGGTAGGACGCACTGGTTATAGACCCTGGTCTTAAGGGATTGTGGGATTGATGATTCAAAGATATCACGCAGCTTCCAGAATGCCGCACAGAGCAAGGGAATTCTTCTGGTCACCTCCTCAAAGTTGACTCTAGTCTAGGTCAGAGATGACAGAGACAAAGTCTACGATGGAGCGAGCTTACCCAGAAGGAGCTTGTTGCATGTATAATGAAACATAAATTTACAGATGGCTATATGTATACTGAAACATAAATTTACAATCATGATTAATCAGACGATAGTTCATTAGGACATGCCCTCAGTAACAGGCGAAGAATCGATTACTCTCTTGTCACTTACAAACATTGTTCTCAACTTACCTCACTTAACCTTGAACTCAATTCCACCTCAGATTACCCCAGATCTTCTTTTTTTAAACAACCAAGTTATGAACTTGGACTAACGGTACCTACATAAGTTTTGGGCGTAAATTATAATTTGGCGAAATTTATGGGCCCCGAGATCCCGGCTGAGTTCGTGTATTTATATTTTACTAGGCAACAAACTAAGTCAAACTGTAACTTGTTTCAGCTAGTTTAGTACTGTTTAGTGTTTATTCTACAAGGTTGGATCGTGATTGGTGTCTGTTCGGGTTTATTAGGGGCTGAGGTTGAACGAAAGATTTAATACTAGGTCTTTTACTTTTCCTCTGTTCTTTTGTTGGACTTTGTCACTTTAGTTACGCCTTTACCTTTAATTAACTAGCTAATAACTTATAGTCAACTAGTTTTTAAGATTCCGACAAGGTGTCTATGTTCGACGACGGTAGTGCGTAAAAGCAAAGACCCGACTTCCACTATCCTACAGCCAGCAGGCGCGCACGCTCAGCAGTAGTAGCAGACGTGGTCAGTAAGGTTATTTCTTTAACGTATCCTTTTACAGTATTATACTGTGGCTAGAACTACCTAGAAAGCATGTAGTAATGCTTGTATTGGGTGGTTTAAAGTAAAAAAAAAATTGTTCTGAACTACTCTGCAGAGCGGGTCGTCCCAACGAATTTAGAATTAAATTTAGCAATTATATTATTGCCAATTAATCGCCAGTGCAGAAAACTAATTTATTTAATTAATTTCCTTCTTTTTCCCATGATCCAAAGCCTGGCTTTTACTTTGGAAAGAGGCTAAGCATTGCCATATAACGTGGCAATGCTACCAGTTTTTTGGGCACATTACCAGCTGACAGCTTTTTGTGCCTTATCCCAACAAATCTCCACAGTAGTGGAGTTAATGAGTTCATTAACTGGGTAACACAATACTTCTTGGCAAGACTGAAGTCAGAGAAGCTTAGCATTGCCATATAACGTGGCAATGCTGGACAGTCTTTTGGGCACATTACCTGTTGACAGCGTTTATTTTATTTGTAAATTTTCCTCATCTACCTTTTCCTATCACATTGGGGTCAGCTTCCAGTATTTTTACGTATAGCTGCCTACCAAACCTCCACAGTAATGGAGTACATGAATTCATTAACTGGACAAGCCCGCCACACATTCCCAACCACTGCAACTCTTGAAAGCCAGAATCAACAGTGGCGACAACCAGAAAAACGCTGAGTCCCGGAGAAACGATTTAACTGTCTTGGATCCTGCAACGAATTTAATTAGAAAAGTACAGCGGAGGAGTAGGAAAAAAATATATTTAATTATAATTTCCACTTCCCTCCTTATCAAGCAGGAGACAGAATAGAGCTAGGCCAATAGGCACCAAGGGACATATACAACTGAGTTAAGCCCAGTTGTCGAGCACCACGAATTATATATTAACACTAAAACCAATGGTTCCTAAATTGTGAGCTACTTTTGATTCCAGTAATAGACGTAACGACTGCCAAAGATCTATAAAATTAATTGGGACCAATGGCTTAACGTGTTTTCCGAGGCACGGAGGAGTCTCGGTATGTAAAAATGGTCACCCACTCACAAACTGACCTCGGCAAGCGTGGCTTAACTCGACCTATGATAATTAGGCCACGAGCATTTTAGTATTTATAAAATTCTGTGATTATGTTAAAGCAGTAAAGATTTTCCATTTACTTAATTACCGTACTTATATAATTAGTTATATTGTAATTAGTGTTTCTGACGTCATTAGGTGGGAATTGGGTTTGTGACAAAGGTGGGTCGCGTCTTTGTGTTTACTATTCATTTGTGGGTTCGTTGGACTCTAGTAAGTACTTACCTGTTTTACTTATTATGGAAATTAAATAGGTAGGGAAAAAAAATTTAGGGCTCTATTTTGACGCTTACTTAAACCGTGTCTGTTTAAATACTAAAACCGGTAAATACTCAATCAAATAACACAACCTTATTTATTTATGTACTAGCTGACCCGCGCAACTTCGTCCGCGTCACAATTTTCATTACTGCTCCGCTCCTATTGGTCTTAGCGTGATGATAGCCTATAGCCTTCCTCGATAAATGGGCTATCTATCACTGAAAGAATTTTTCAAATCGGATTAGTAGTTCCTGAGATTAGCGCGTTCAAGCAAACAAACAAACAAACAAACTCTTCAGCTTTATATATTAGTATAGAGTATAGATGAGTCTAGTTCTCTTTAGCATAAACTCCCAGGTTTCTGTTTCAGAATCAAGCAGTGTTTTTGGTGTTACCATCTGCAATTTATCAGTACCTGCTAGCAGCTAGGAGTTTTTCTGATATTGGCTTACCGGGGGCAAGCAGTTGGCGTGCAATTGACTTGCCTTCATAAAAATCCAACTTCATCAATGTATATAAAATTCTTCCGCTACTGAGTGACCGATTAAGTGACTTACAGATTACAGACAACGCACAGCCGAAACTACTGGTCGTAAAAAGCTGAAAATAAGTAAGTGAGGATTTCCCAAAATTCCTACAGGAACCGGGAAAAGAACGGAATATGCGCGTATGAAGTCGCGAGCAAAAGCCAGTGCACTTATAATTAGTTGAAACTCAGATTAATAGATTATTTAAGGAATAAAGAACCTGCTAACAAATCAAATCAAATCAAATCGTATATTTCAAATAAACCATTTACAGGCACTTTTGAATTGTCAAAGTCGGTCAGTCAAAACCATGAAGCTATTTGCACGTTCCAAAGCGTAGATCTCTATGGAGAAGAACGTGCAAGAAACTCCACGGACACTCTTTTAAACCATGTGATGTATTACAAAAAATCTTGTTAACATTAACATTGATTGCTTCTATATGTGAGGACAATGCAAAGAACAAGAAAATATATAAACAATTCAAAATGCAGGTACAGATTAAAATAAGCCAGTGGCAGGTAAGAGATGACCAGTTTCAACTGACGGCGCCCGTTCACGAACATGACGCGTGCATCAGCACCATCTAACTCAACCATTTTGAAGGGAATCAAATGATCCAAAACACGCGCCACCATCAGCAAAACATTTGTGTGAGCATGACAAGCTCTCAACTGCCACGCTCGTTCATGTCAAACTAATTTAATAACGAAATCTATAATTACATATGTAAATGGCTCCATAGTGCTCACATTTACAAAAAATTGAAAATATGCTTCTACGTTATACAAAACTATGGTTTCAAGTAACTAAGAAAAGAAAAAAAAGAAGGCTGCTTTAT
This sequence comes from Lacanobia wlatinum, assembly GCA_947578705.1. Lineage (NCBI taxonomy): Eukaryota > Metazoa > Arthropoda > Insecta > Lepidoptera > Noctuidae > Lacanobia > Lacanobia wlatinum. The sequence continues at coordinate 28,114,331 of OX388029.1, forward strand.
TGTGTATACTTTGCTAATACAATAATGCAAAGAAATAATAAATAAATGATTGTATAGGAGAACAAAAAAAGGGTAAGCATTTCTTCCAATTATCGAAAACCTAACAAGTGGACCCATGCTGCTGTGGCTGTGGAGCAGGACCGGCATTTAGCCAAGCATTTTTATCAAGGACATAATCTTCCAGTTTATAATATGCTTGTCTACATAATGTGCGTACATACATGTTTCAAATTTTCTCTCATCAACAAATAATGTGATTCGATTTTTTATTTATAAAACTGGGTCTATTTTGATAGAATTTGGTCAATTGTGCTGCTAATGTAGACATAGTAAGTAGGCTCAGAGGATATTTCAGATGCTTTCGGCTTTCTCTGATTGTAGTGATTTATAATACACTAGCTGACCCGCGCGGCTTCGCTCCCGTCAAATGGCTACTCTACCTACCTACCATAGCTACCCTACCTTACCTACCTGCCTACCTACATACTCATTCTTTTTTTTGTATTTTAATTCTTATTATGCTATTCCGGACGAAGAAATTAGTCTTCGTCCGGAATAAAACACAAAAACTATGAAAATCGGTCGAGCCGTTCTCGAGTTAGTTAGAAAAGTGTTCGAACATACCCGACTTTGAGAATTTTGCTATATTGTGAAAGATTCGACCTTTTTCTAGAAGTCATTTCTATATTAGCGAGACAGAAATAAAACGAATAAACTGAAGGAAGACGGACAGCGGTGGCTTATTAATAAATAGGGTTCCGTTAGCAACCTTGGTACGGAACCCTAAAAATCGACTTGGTTCGCACGAATCAAAATCGTACGCGAAGGCTTAAATAATAGGGTCCCATTAGCAACTTTGGCACGGAATCCTATAATTTGCCTTGGCTCGCAAATCGAACTGTGTGATACTTAGCACGAATTAAAAACTTAGTTGCGGGCAACCTGGGAATCTTTAAGACAAAAGTGAACAGGTTGCTTCTAGGCAAACGTGCTCCATCTTCGACCGCATCATCGCTTACCATCACGTGAGATAGTGGTCAAACGTATGCCTATCCATAATAAAAAAAAAAATCTACTCCGTATCACCTAACCACTGAGAACTAATGATATGATTTGACAGTTACTGTGAGATCGTGTTGTCATTCATTCTTAGTTCGGGTTCGGGACTAATCGTAAGTCTGTAGGTGATACGGAGTAGAATACGTCCGCAACTAAGCCCGAAACTACGGACTTCGGACTTAGAGAGTAGCCCCCCCAAAATCGATCGCTCCCGTCACCGTGACCACATTTGGTACGGTACCTTAAATTATTATTAGCCTTGTTTCGCAAATCGAACGGTTCGTTGCTTCGCTCTAAACGGAATCAATCGTGGAGGCTTAGCAGTAGGGTCCCGTCAGCACCTTTGGTACGGAACCCTACAGGCCTGGGGGGCTACTCTCTAACGAAATCCGTAGTTTCGGGCTTAGTTGCGGGCGGGCGTATTCTACTCCGTATCACCTACAGACTTACGATTAGTCCCGAACCCGAACTGAGAATGAATGACAACACGATTTCACAGTAACTGTCAAATCGTGTTATCATTAGTTCTCAGTGGTTAGGTGATACGGAGTAGAAAATGCCCGCCCGCAACCTAGCCCGAAACTACGGATTTCGTTAAAGAGTAGCCCCCCAGATCCGCAAGTCGAACCGTCCAGTACTTCGCAAAACTAAAACAGTTTAAGACTCTACGATAAAAGCACTTTAAACGAAACCAGCACGACTCAGAGATTTCAGCAATTTTGGTCCCTAACAGTTAAAGACCTTACAGAGACCAAACCGAAATTCCTACTAACTACGACCGTGTTTGATAATCGTGTGAGGTCCAGCGGGAAATCTTAACACCGCAATTCAGAAAAACGCGTCATCAGTGCAACGCCATCTATCGACCAAGTAAACTGACAAAATATTTGGCAGCGGAAGACGTTAAATAAGAAGCCCGTATGTAACGGTAAATAACGATAAGGTATTAAAATGTTTACTTTTATTTTGCTACGTCTACGTATTAAAAGTTTCACGAATAACTCAATCAATGTGTTTTGGTGTAACATTCATGCTTTCATGCATTTTTTTGGTCCATCAATAGATGGCGCTCTGACTAATCAGAATAAAAATAAGGGAGTTTGTAACTAAACTAAAAATTCAATATATTTTGATTTTGTGGATCGATTGTATCGATCAATAACGAAAAGGTATAAAATGATCACTCATATTTTGCCACGTTTTAAAAGTTTCACAAATAACTCAACAATTTTGAATGCTTTCGTGCATTTTATTTTTCTCAATAGATGGCGCTCTGACTCATCAGAATACATTAGGAAGTTTCTTCCTAAACTTAAAAATTCAATATCTTTTGATTTTGTTGGTCGATTTTGATGAAATAAACGCTAAATGTTACTCGGTTTATCACTTAATATTTTTAAGTACTTAGATTTGCAATCTAATCTGTGGTATAAGCGTGATGCTCCCACAAACGCACAGACAAACAGACAAACAGACAAAAATTTCAAAAATTGCATTTTTGTGTTTTATACCTTTTTCCTGAGTTTTCTGTGTAATTTTCATGCAAAAATATTCAATGTACAGACACGGTTAGTCTACGATTTTATTATATGTATAGATAGGGTTCCGTTAGCAACCTTGGTACGGAACCCTAAAAATCGACTTGGTTCGCACGAATCAAAATCGTACGCGAAGGCTTAAATAATAGGGTCCCATTAGCAACTTTGGCACGGAATCCTATAATTTGCCTTGGCTCGCAAATCGAACTGTGTGATACTTAGCACGAATTAAAAACTTAGTTGCGGGCAACCTGGGAATCTTTAAGACAAAAGTGAACAGGTTGCTTCTAGGCAAACGTGCTCCATCTTCGACCGCATCATCGCTTACCATCACGTGAGATAGTGGTCAAACGTATGCCTATCCATAATAAAAAAAAAAATCTACTCCGTATCACCTAACCACTGAGAACTAATGATATGATTTGACAGTTACTGTGAGATCGTGTTGTCATTCATTCTTAGTTCGGGTTCGGGACTAATCGTAAGTCTGTAGGTGATACGGAGTAGAATACGTCCGCAACTAAGCCCGAAACTACGGACTTCGGACTTAGAGAGTAGCCCCCCCAAAATCGATCGCTCCCGTCACCGTGACCACATTTGGTACGGTACCTTAAATTATTATTAGCCTTGTTTCGCAAATCGAACGGTTCGTTGCTTCGCTCTAAACGGAATCAATCGTGGAGGCTTAGCAGTAGGGTCCCGTCAGCACCTTTGGTACGGAACCCTACAGGCCTGGGGGGCTACTCTCTAACGAAATCCGTAGTTTCGGGCTTAGTTGCGGGCGGGCGTATTCTACTCCGTATCACCTACAGACTTACGATTAGTCCCGAACCCGAACTGAGAATGAATGACAACACGATTTCACAGTAACTGTCAAATCGTGTTATCATTAGTTCTCAGTGGTTAGGTGATACGGAGTAGAAAATGCCCGCCCGCAACCTAGCCCGAAACTACGGATTTCGTTAAAGAGTAGCCCCCCAGATCCGCAAGTCGAACCGTCCAGTACTTCGCAAAACTAAAACAGTTTAAGACTCTACGATAAAAGCACTTTAAACGAAACCAGCACGACTCAGAGATTTCAGCAATTTTGGTCCCTAACAGTTAAAGACCTTACAGAGACCAAACCGAAATTCCTACTAACTACGACCGTGTTTGATAATCGTGTGAGGTCCAGCGGGAAATCTTAACACCGCAATTCAGAAAAACGCGTCATCAGTGCAACGCCATCTATCGACCAAGTAAACTGACAAAATATTTGGCAGCGGAAGACGTTAAATAAGAAGCCCGTATGTAACGGTAAATAACGATAAGGTATTAAAATGTTTACTTTTATTTTGCTACGTCTACGTATTAAAAGTTTCACGAATAACTCAATCAATGTGTTTTGGTGTAACATTCATGCTTTCATGCATTTTTTTGGTCCATCAATAGATGGCGCTCTGACTAATCAGAATAAAAATAAGGGAGTTTGTAACTAAACTAAAAATTCAATATATTTTGATTTTGTGGATCGATTGTATCGATCAATAACGAAAAGGTATAAAATGATCACTCATATTTTGCCACGTTTTAAAAGTTTCACAAATAACTCAACAATTTTGAATGCTTTCGTGCATTTTATTTTTCTCAATAGATGGCGCTCTGACTCATCAGAATACATTAGGAAGTTTCTTCCTAAACTTAAAAATTCAATATCTTTTGATTTTGTTGGTCGATTTTGATGAAATAAACGCTAAATGTTACTCGATTTATCACTTAATATTTTTAAGTACTTAGATTTGCAATCTAATCTGTGGTATAAGCGTGATGCTCCCACAAACGCACAGACAAACAGACAAACAGACAAACAGACAAAAATTTCAAAAATTGCATTTTTGTGTTTTATACCTTTTTCCTGAGTTTTCTGTGTAATTTTCATGCAAAAATATTCAATGTACAGACACGGTTAGTCTACGATTTTATTATATGTATAGATGAAATTGAACAAAACGCATTGTCCTTTATTACACCATAGCAATAAATTAAAAGGCAATGCTAAGAGCTGCTCTCAAACTCAATGGGCCGTGCCAGTACATCGGTCATGGCACATTAATCGGCCGATTGCTCTACTCCATGACCCCCTTACACCAAACAAGGGCTTTTTCCTGTTTCCGCATATACTGGAACATACTATTGTTGTACTGAGGTCTTCGCCCGTTTGAAAATCGGAAACGATACCAAGGAGACATACTCCCGGGATAAGAGAAGTATTCTTTGTCATTCTGCAATGTCTAATCACTTTAGGAAAATCATATTATGGCAGCCATACACGTAGCGATTTACTTGCGCAAGCTTAGACTTGCACAAATACACGGTATTCCGAATTCACTGAAATTTGCGCAAGTATCTTCCAACACACGTTACAGTATACGTGCGCAAGTAAATCGCTACGTGTGTGGCTGCCATTAGAATCATAATATTTATCACGCAACATTCTGTCAAATTTCATTTTCATCTTTATCGCTAACGCATTAGGATCAATGTTGTTTGGGAAAATTTGACAGTGACGGGTAGCGTGATGTGCTTTCTGATTCTGCTAAAGTGGTCTTTTTAGACCCGCTGTGTTAACACGCAAGCTAGTTTTTGCTCGCAACTTCGTACGCGCATATCCCACTATTTCCCGTTTATTTATTTATTTAAACTTTATGCACAATTGTGGTACATGGGCGGACTTAAATCCTCTCTTAGTGGGGAGTACTAAGAGAAGATTTTCAAAATGTAAGAGCTTGATCAGTGCTATCGAATTTTCACGTGGATAATCCCTTACATTTTGATTTCACTGTAATCATCAACTCTGATTGAATATTACTTTGAAAAGCATTATGCCATCATAGCCTGGTATGTAAGACTATGTCAGCAAAATAAAGTTACTAAATTACGCTATTAGAAAATCGAGCGCTTGGCGCGTACTAAAGCTGCAGACTACGTTTCCCGAGATTTATAGTGATTGTAGCACACAACAATTGTTTAAAAATATTATTTTACTTTTAAATACATTTTTTTTTTCAAGCAAGGTAATATAATAATCTAAGTTATTAATTACTTTATGTTTGAATTTGGCTTATATTTTCATAGACAAAAAATATAATTTCGGACGAAAAATTATCAGAAACTCTCTGTTTTACGATTTTTGGTGTATTGCTCTATGAGATATAATAAATTAAATTAAGCATTCCAAAGTAGAAGATACAGTTGGACCATAAACATTTTTATTAGTGATTAAATTGTAATATCTTCGATGTAACAAAGCATCAAAAGATGCCTACAGTAAAATTTTATGAAACATCTTTTGCAGAAACAAGGTTTTTACTAATTTATGTAAACAAATATAAATATTTATTTAAAGCAATCCCAAGAAAAAGAATCAAACTTTGTTGATAATTTATATTTTTTTAATTTGTGGCTATATCTAAACCATAATCACACATGAAAACTTGTAATAGCTCTCTTAACTAAAACAAAACTCGCTTCAAAACCTAGTCCTTTCTAAAGAACGTCTGCTTAATTATAAAGATTAACGTTCATCAGGATTCAACAGAAAACTTGAAACATTTATATCAATTAAACGGTTACACGTGAAACCTTCTGTCATGAAGTTAAACATTAATTTTCCCTTTTCAAAACAGGAAAGTTTTCTCAACAACATTTACATCCGTGCTTAATAAATATAAATGTGAAAGGAACTCTGTCGGTCTATTTGTAGCATCTTCATCTCTTTGTCATGTTTAAACGGCTGAATATCGCGTTTTTTTTTTTCGTTCCCGTAGGAATTTTGGGAAATCCTCTCTTAGTGCCCCCTACACTCACCAATTTCAGCTTTCTACAACCAATAGTTTCGCCTATGCGTTGTTTGTCAGTTACTCAGCAACAGAATACTTTTATATCATAGAATAGAATGTGTGTGTGTGTATTGTGTTGACTAGCTTTTTCACGCGACTTCGTATGCGCATATTTTGATTTTTCCCGTTCCCGTAAGAATTTCGGGAAATCCTACCTTAGTGCTCTTCTACGGTTTAGGGAAGCTACAAGCCAAAGGGGGGCATAGAACGATTGTGGCATAGCCACCGCGCCGTCATTTTAATTTTTTTTTCTAACATGCACATATGGGTAGAGGACACTTCAACTAACAAAAAATGTTAGGAACATGGTGCCCTAAAGCGTCACGTTGGCGAGATATTTCGAGGTAAATTCACAATTTGACATCATGACTACCATTAAAAATGAGTTATTTATGTGCTTATTTGTATTCGATTAAATTCAAATAATAGTTCCCAGCTTGATTTAATCATTTTTTGAAAGAAAGTAAAAATATAAACACGTGAAAACTACTTTATTAAAAACTTAGCAAAAGAGTAGTGTTTAATTTATGTAAATGGTTAAATCAAGCCTAAAAATATGATTAGAATACAATCTACTGCATAGAAGCGCGTAATAAGCATATTTATAATGATTTTCATTGTTTTCATATTTTTCCTTCAAATATCTCGGTAACGTGACACTTTTTGTTGCTTCCTCTACTGGACCATGCATGTTACATACTGAAAAATTTTGAAAAAAATATCAAAATGGCGATGAGGGGGGGGGCTATGCCAGCTCCCATTCAAATAAGTTCAATACCCTTCCAGCTTTGACTTATTTACGCACAGCCGAAACTGCTGGTTGTAGGACCAGCAGATTCGGCTGTGCGTTGTCTATCAGTTTCTTATTCAGTAACGGAAGAATTTTACACATCAGGATTCTCACCAATTCGTAAGCGATGATGTGGTCGATGATGGAGCACGCTTGCCTAGAAGTAACCTATTCACTCTCGAGAACTCGTGACCCCCAGGTCGTCGCTATCACCATTTACCTAGATGGCCAAAAGACTACGAGCAAATCCCTGAAGGGTCAAAGTTCTGTACCAACATAAAACAGCTGTAACCTAAGGAAGTACTACATTAAACTAGAACTTTAAACATTTCATGGTAAAGGCGGTCTTTAGCGCCATCTTTCACTACGGACAAAGGCTTCTGACGTCTGTCGTTACAAATTATGTTAAGAATAAAACATTTTATTGGCAACCCCGCCTTGGAGCAGTAGTTGTAAATTCAGCGCCTTTATTAAAATGCTTGATGTTCAGCGTTTATGGGTTATGGTCTATTTTTGGATGGGTTTAATGATTCAGCGGTGGGTAGCGCTTTTTGTGCTTGTTTGCAAGTTTGTTGCTAAATTCAGAAGGAAAGTTTTGATGGAAGTTCAGCTTAATATATAAAAAAATGCTCATAAAATAAAAACTACTAAACCAAACTGAATTAAATTTTTATGGGACCAAATGGAAACTATATTGCATCGAACTAAAAAAGAATCATGGAAATCGGATCAGAAACCACGGAGTAATCGGTGTGCATACATAAAAAAAATACCCACCGAATTGAGAACCTCCTCCTTTTTTGGAAGTCGGTTAACCAGCTTCTGCCGGCGACTTCGTACGCGCATAGCCCGCGACTTCGTACGCGTATTTTTTTTTTTACTATTGATAGGCACGCGTTTGACCACTATCTCACTTGATGGTAAGCGATGATGTGGTCGAAGATGGAGCACGCTTGCCTAGAAGCAACCTATTCACTCTTGACTTAAAGACTCCCAGGTTATAGTTATCAGGAAACATAGACTCCGGCAGGGAATTCCACTCCTTAGCTGTACGCACTATGAATGTGTTCCCTCTCCCAGTGCTCCCCTACGGAGTACGAATTTCAGCTTTCTACGACCTGTAGTTTCGGCCATGCGTTGTCTATCAGTCACTCAATCAGTGACTCCATCATTCAGTAGCTTTGCCGACTGGCAAACCGATCTGCAAACAATAAGTAAAATTCAAATAAAAGACTAGATTAAGATTTAAATTTAAGTTTTTTCATGTATTGTTCTTTTCATATATGTAATTGTAACATTGATCTGAATAAAAGGCTATATTCATTCATTTATTCACGACCAGTAGTTTCGGCTATGCGTTGTCCGTCATTAACTCACTCAGTCACTCCATCAGTCAGTAATGGAAGAATCTATACTAATACATAAACCTGAAGAGTTTCTTTGTTTGCTTGAACGCGCTAATCTCAGGAACTGCTGTATTAGAGTGATGTAGGCAAAATAAAAGAGAACTGTGAATTCTTCTTTATGGATTCTGTTTCTGATTCTTCTGTAATTTTTGTTTTCTTCTTCGCTTTCTTTCTTCCAATTTGCCGTCTTCACAAACTTCTATCAGTAAATATCTTCATGATTTCTTCAACTTCAGGTATATTCGTTTACACGCAAGTTGCAAAATTTTAATTGTTGGCTAAGGGTCACCATGTATTAGAATGATGTAGGCAAAATAAAAGAGAACCGTTCAGTTCAACAATTCGTGTAATAATGTCAATAATTAATTAGTGGGTGCAGTTACAAATATAAGGTTAGGCGAGCTGCACACTACACTACTGGTCTGATTTGAAAAATCTTTCAGTTTTAGATAGCCCATTTATTGAGGAAGGCTATGGGCACTAAGACCAATAGGAGCGGAGCAGAACGAAGTTGCGCGGGTCAACTAGTTTTATATATATTGCTTGATGATTAATTTCACTCAGCAGTTTCTAGAATTAAATTTATCGTACTATAATTGGATGAATGGCGTTATTTGGTGACATTTTTATCAGAAACTGGAAGAGACTAATTAATTATTAACAACTGAAGTTGTCTTTTTAGTTTTATAATATGTCTTATGAGCACAGTTTTACCTATATCAAAACCAAATAGTAGACTATGAATAAATAAAATACATTCGTAGTTGTAGCATAAATTATTAACAGCTTGCAATGCCGAAGCCAATTCAATACGCATATCAATAGAGGTGGTCCCTTCATACCCTTGTCGGCAAAAAAGCTTGTAACTTAACATCACTTTATACGAAAAAGGTCCTTATAAATATTTCAGACGTAAGTCGACTGAAAACTTTGTTCTGAGAGAAATTACAGCTTGGATATGGGATATAAAGCTAAGTTGACCCGTTCCCCGCTCCTCGCTGCCCGGCTTACAGTCGAGTGAAACATTGAATGAATACACGAAGCTGACTGCTTTAGAATGTGAGTATAGGTACCCTTATTTATCAATCTGGATGGTTCGTTGTTGTTTTAAAATTGGATTTTAGGGTTTTCTCTGACATCAAATGGGTTTATGTACTCGTTCTTTTAGGGTTCCGAAAAAAAAAACGGAACCCTTATAGGATCACTCGGGTCTCTGCCTGTCCGTCTGTCACAGCCAGTTTTCTCCGGATTCACTGGACCGATTCTGTTGAAATTTGGTACACATATGGAATTCTGTGACCCAAACACGGACGCGTTACATAAATCATTATATTTTTAGTATGGGGGTAGCTAGAAAATTAAAAAATAAGTTTTTTGTACAATATCGTGTGACATATCAAATGAAAGGGCTTACTGTGAGGGTTTTAATTATATTTTTTTTTAATAATTTTAAAATAAATGGTTTTGAAGTTATTCAAGAAATAGGACTAAAAATGAGCATTCCCCCCCTTATCTCCGAAACTACTGAGCCTAAAATTTTGAAAAAAAAAAATGGAGATTATAGATCTTTACCTAAAGATTACAGGAAAACCTATTAGAACTTTGTAGTGTTAAATTAACATGTTAAAAAAATTAAATTCGTTCGGAACCATTTGCACGCGAGTCCGACTCGCACTTGGTCAGTTTTTTTACTATTAATAGGCACGCGTTTGACTATTATCTCACCTGATGGTAAGCGATGATGTGGTCGAAGATGATGCATGCTTGCCTAGAAGCAACCTATTCACTCTTGACTTAAGGACTCCCAGGTTGTAGCTATCAGGAAACACAGTGTCTGGCAAGGAATTCCACTCACACAATGTATGTGTTCCCAAAACGTACTTATTCCGAAAAAAAAGGGTATGCTGGAGCATTGTCGTGTTCAGTTGGCGCTGATCCTATCAAGATGATTATTATTTATTATACACTTTATTGTACACCAAAAGTATAAACAAAAAGGAAACTTAAAACTAAACACATACAATGGGCGGCCTTATCGCATTCCGCGATCTCTTCCGGACAACCTAAGATGGACAGTCTTTGCCAGGACATGAGATGATCATTGGCTGCCTCCTTCCACCTACAAGCTTCCTCCCATGTCCCGTGTCACGTCCATATTCTCTGAAGGCTTAGATAAACGTGCATCTATAGTACACTCTCATTTTAACGATGTTTATTTTTTAATCTTTAGTGTTTCCAAACGTCTTATAATGCACACAGCAAAGGAGTGGAACTCTCTACATGCGTCTGTGTTTCCGAACGCTTACAACCCTAATGTCTTCAAAGTTAGAGTGAACAGGCTCCTTCTGAGTAAGCACGCTCCATTGGCGACTTTGTCTCTGTCATCTCTGACCTAGACTAGAGCAAACCTATCTCAAAAAAATAAACTAATTTTATAGGAGGCGAGCGTATTGCCATCGACTGAGCATAAGTCCCCGGGCAGTTACTGAAAAAAACCGGCCAAGTTTGAGACGGTCTGACACACGAAAGGTTCCGTACCATAAACTGATGATGATGATGAAACTTGGGGATATTCATTAACAAAAACTTTTCTTGGACTGCCCAACTGCAGGAAGTTAGCAGGAAGCTATTTGCATCTGCTGCGTCGTTGAGAAGACTGCGAAATTTTCTTAAGATTGCCACCAAGATTGCGCTTGCACAATTTCTGCTTCTTCCCACCCTTGATTATGCTGATGCCAGCTATCTTGACCTAACTCAAGAACAACTAGATAAACTTGAGCGGCTTCAAAATTTCTGTATCAGGTTCATATTCGGTTTACGCAAATATGACCATGTTTCCGAATTTCGTGTTAAGCTCAAGTGGTTGCCAATTCGCCTTCGCCGGAATGCTCATATTCTTTCACTTTTATACAATGTTCTTTTTTCTCCTTTCACCCCTCTTTACCTTAAGAAACGTTTTCAGTTTCTCGGCGATTCCCACACTAGATATCTGAGGTCATCAGATAACTGGCGACTGAAAATGCCGATGCATTTCACAACTTTCATAGATAAATCTTTTACTGTACAAGCTGCCCGTCTGTGGAATGCATTGCCAGTTCCAGTAAGACGCGCTCAGTCGTTACATACTTTTAAAAAACTTGTCAAAGAACATTACCGATCGCTGTAATTATGTCCATAGCCGTCAGTTATTTTTACAGTCTGTATATTTAGTATTTATGTATCTAATATACATATAGCGTATTATGTATTTATCTGTGTATCTATTATGTTATATTATAATTACTTCTTTTTTTTTGTCACTCCAACGACAGCCCCAATTTCATGTCCAGGCAAATACTGTCCATCCCAGGTTGTCTGGAAGAGATCGCGGAATGCGATAAGGCCGCCCATTGTATGTGTTTTAGTTTTAAGTTTCCTTTTGTATTTAATTTTTGGTGTACAATAAAGTATATAATAAATAAGTATATATTTTTTTTAATGCTGAAAAATGACTGAGCAAAATAACTTACGCAAATAAATATTCTGTTCTATTACACCAAAATATTACCAATTATTCATAGAGCTAAGCTCTATATTTACCCAGACAAATGATCTAAAGTTCTGAGCAAACCTATGTTGTTTCACCACGCTTTGGGTGGCAAAGATCGTTCACCCTAGACTCACTGCATTTAGAACCAGACTTGATTCAGTCGGGGTGTATACGTCGAGGCTTTGACAGATCAACTTCATACGTTATTTAACTGCTTTCATTTGTACTGGCTTTTAGCTGGAATACTGAAGTTAGAAATAGTAGCTTTGATTGATATTGTTTAGCTTCCAGCGTGTAGTTTGGGTAAATGATAAAGAACTGGGTTAAGGCTACTCTCTCGAGAAATGCTTAAAGACAGCGTGCAGATGAAGTTAATTTTCGTCGGCATTTACTGAGAAATTACATCTGGAAAAAATTGGTAGTGATCTACATGATAAGATACGTTTAGCCAAAATGTATGTATCGGTATCACATAATAAGAAAAAAAATCACCAAATCACCTCCAAATCGTTGAGATTAAACATTTTACTCCTTCATTTTTTAACATTTCTTTTTTTTTGACGACACGGTTGGCGCAGTGGTTGAGCGATCGGCTGCTGCGCTGCGTGTCGCGGGTTCGATTCCCGCACGGAACAAATATTTGTATGGCCTACAGATAGTTGTTCTGGGTCTGGCTGTTTGTGTATGCGAGTTTGTATGTTTGTGAACGCACCCACGATACAGGAGAAATTCCTAGTGTGGGGCAACGTTTTTTTTTTAAAAAAAAACAATAAAAAAAAAATTAACAAAAGTCTAAAAAAAATATCTACTGCTTTGCAATACAAACGAAAATAATATGGTTTTGTTACTTTTTTAAAATATGTGTAATTTTTTTATAATAAAGTAGAGGAGTAGTTAGCTCCGTTTATATGCACAAGGTCATTGGCATGTATACAAGCCTTCCTTCCGTACCTTCCAAGGTACCCCTATGATATCAAAAGGTGCATTATCAGCTGTGTGCTGACGTGCAGTGTTGAAAGGCTTCCTACAAGGTTGGCCGATGACCTGGTGAGTCACGATGCGAGAAGCACGCTGTAACCACGCGTCTGAGGAGGTGTATATCTACTCGTATTTGGACGTCGTTTAGCTGAAATACTTACTATGTACATGTTTACTTACAACGACCCGTAAGGTATCACCATATGAGATGATCATCGCGCGGAGAACTTTAATGATGCGATGTAGGATTTGGATGTGTTTTTAGGGTTCCGAACAACCGTAAGAAACGGAACCCATATAGGATCACTCGGGTGTCTGTCGGTCTGTCTGTCTGTCCTTCACAGCCAGTTTTCTCCGAATCTACTGGAATGATTCTGTAGAAATTTGGTTCAAATATGGACTTTGGTGTTTCAAACACGGACGCGTTACGTAAATTCATAAATTTTGAGTATGTAGGTCACTTTTGGGGGTCAAACTAGAAAACGTTCACAAATATATAACTCACATACACAAACAGCCAGACCCGGAACAACTACCTGTAGGCCATACAAATATTTGTTCCGTGCGGGTATCGAACCCGCGACACCCTGCGCAGTAGTCAATCGTTCAACCACTGCGTCATTCAACCGTGCCGTCATTCTTGATTTGCAGTAACACTGATAACACTGAAGCTAAACATATGTAACACAAACGTTCACACGTACGTAGACAGTTACATCAAAATAATAAAGAAACCACCCAAAAACCGGAATCAAGCAAACATACCTAATACAATAAAATAAACATAAAAATAAGGGAATGGCCGCACGCACGCCTTTCCCGACAGTTTTATTGTAATGACGTTCTATCTCGCGTAAAAATATGAGTGGGTAATACGGTATTACCCGGCGCGTAAACAGAGTTACGGTTTTATCGCCGGACGGTATTTGCCGGAACTGACGGCCACTATCGCCGGTTTACCCCGTGAACTATCTGTGGCTATGTGTTAGCCTTAAGAGAAAATGCTGGCGGAGACACTTTGTATGTAAAATGATATAATTCGAGGTTTGGCTCTCGACTGTTTTCTTCTCAAAATTTGAACCGATTTAAGAGATATTTCACAAACTGAATTAAAAGGATACATCAGGATATATAGTCCCTATGTTTTCTTTTTTGATGATTTAGTAATAAGCACTAGAACCCTCAAAAAATGCTCAAAATTGTCGGATAATTCGCAATGTCAACAGAGCCCTAGTGTACAAATTTGGCAAAAAAGTCGAAAAAACATACGCTGTGCGTTATAAAAGTCCCTAAAATTTAAAGAATAAAAAAAAAATTGGCAAATATTAATCAAAAAAGGGTTCGATCCAATTTCATTTTTTTAACATGTTATTTTAACACTACTGACTTCTGATAGATTGTCCTGTAATTATTAGGTAAAAAACTATTATTTGCATTTTTTTTTTAAGTTTTGGCTCGGTAATTTTGGGGATAAAGACTGGTCATTTTTGGTCTTATTTCTTGAATAACTTTAAAACTTTTTAGTTAAAAATTATGAAAAAAATATAATTAATACCCTCACAGTAAGCCCTTTCATTTGATATGTAACATGATTCAGTTTAAAAAACTTTTTTTTTAAGTTCTAGTTTGACCCCCGAAAGTGACCCTGATACTAAAAATGTATTTATTTACGTAACGCGTCCTTATTTGGGTCATAGAAATCCATTTGTGTACCAAATTCCAACAAAATCGGTCCGGTAGATCCAGAGAAAACTGGCTGTGACAGACGGGCAGACAGGCCGACAGACAGACCAGACAGAACAGACCCTAAAAAAACATTCTTATTTACTAAATCAACCCTTGCATAGTTTTAGGAATAGACGCACACTGGAGTGAAATATGTCTACATCCGGATGCTGAGCAGTCAGTGTGTTAAGCAATGACACCGCCTGATTTGTTGCCGCGTATTGTGCGGTACGAGTCCGGACTCTGGGAGCCGCTAGCAGACGGCGCGAGCGCAGTCGCGTGTATTGAGTTGGTGCGGACAGTCTACAGCGTGACAAAGCCGCAGGTTTGTCAATTTTGCCGTTTAGCAGCAGAAAGAAATGCAAAAGGGGCGCACATTTACGTCTCAGCTCGAGGGTATTAAAACCCACCATTTCTGATATAAACAGTATATTAAATACTCATGAGTATCTACTTACCGGTAGAATATTTTATGGATAGCTAAAACTTCTAAAAAGTGACACTATGGTCACCCCCTACTATCCCAACGATCCCGTGTCACATACAGGAACAACACCCTAATGTTAAAGATTTATTTACGTACCAAGTCATTGTATGAAATGGCTGCAAAAAGCATAAATACGTGATTTACACTGCTCGGCCAATGACCTCTGAAACTTCAGGCTTTTGGAGCTGTTTCAAGGGTTAGTTTATGAGGCCTTTGGACGGTCAATGTCACAGTAACGATGGAATTCAAAGTTTTATTAAACTTTGATTAGATGACTTTGACGATTCTGTTTTGCAAAACGTTATCTTTAGACGTGATTTAATCGTGAATTCATACACAAATGCTTAATACAAAAGCGCAATATTATTCATGCTTTGTTTTTCCCTAAAAATCCAACAGACTTATGGGTGGGAGTTTATTGCCATCAACTAGGCGCCAATCTGAAATTCCAGATAAAAGCTTGCCTGCCCGTTAACTCAAACCCAGACCCTCATGCTTAGCTGCAGCCCTTGCAATCACTTGAACAACGAGGCAGTCTTTCATGAATAACTAACCAGAATTTATAAGTTATAGGTCAAAATTTTTGCGTGTGTACCAACAATTTTCTGCGTTGTGCACAAACAATAACTACTACTCAAAGCTCTTTCACTCAAATGCAAGAAAGCGAACATTCTACATTTCAGACATTGAAAAAGTAGGTGCTAACTTATTTTACTTACTCCAATTTTACCCTCTAGCCCTCAACCATAACTAACCGCCTCATCGCGTAAGCCAAGGTCAACAGCCGCGTATTCCCGTAAATGCGTGTCATTTGTCGGGCAAAGTGAAGCGTGCAAAGTGACGCGGGCAAAGCGCCGCGGGCAAAGGTCACTCGACCAACCCTTGCTAAGCCTCATAATCCTGAATGACATACTAGACAAAAAGTTACGCTAAATAGTGCTTATGTTTTTTGTTTTGAGATTTGAGGGAAATGTAGCTTGCTTAGGGATATTGTTAACTGGCTTTATGACCAGATGCGGCTGGATATTGGAATTAGGCCTTAAAGATATATCTATACTTCTATAGTAATATTTTAAATGCGAAAGTTTAGATGGAATTTTGTTACTCGATCACGTCAAAACAACTGAATGGATCTTGATGAAATTTGGTACAGAAATAGATTGTAGTCTGAAATAATACATTTTTATTCCGGGTGTACATACTCATACATACATAAGGAACATTTCTAAGGGATATACATATTTTTTAACGACACCTATCGTCAAACCCCCGCTTGCAGATACTTCATTCTAACAGCTCTAATAAGAATCTGTATACATTTGATAGGTTCAACCCTAATTCAAGTATGCAGGTATTTCTCTGTTTGATCGTTCGGGGAATACAGCATGATGATAATGTTCTTGTCAACACGTGAGACCACCGTTGTAGCACAAGTAATCTAAAACATATCTCTCCAAAAAACCGCGCCAAAACACTTCTTCCAAGCAATAACCTCTTAATATTCTAAACGGAAATTAAGGTTCACAACTTTGCCCAAACTGTCCAAAGTTGCCGACAGCATCTTGCCTACTTTTTGCGTTCCAACTTGTCTAAAACATTTATTCGTATAAAAGTGACTGAATCGATCACTGTCGCAAACAGACAGTTGTTCCCAGAACAACATGTTCTGCACATTTGCGAAGGCAAATATGATTTGGTATCTTATTTTCTGTTGCTGTAACATGTAAAGGCACCTTGGATGTTATTTCGATTTGTCAATGTTCGTTCTTTGTTTATTTTTGAAATGTTGGTGACCCTCAGGACCCCTTACCTTTCGTAAATGTCTTAGTCTTTGTAATCCTAATTTATAAAATTCTTCCGTTACTGAGTGAGTGAGTGACTGACAGACAATGCACAGCCGAAAGTAGGTACTGGTCGTAGAAAGCTGAAATTATGCAGGTTCCTTGGCGAGTGTAGGGGAGCACTAAGAGTGGATTTCCTGAAATTCCTACGAGAGCGGAAAAAACGGGATACGTGCGTACGAAGTCGCGGGCAAAAGCTAGTACGAGTAAATAACCTTTTCTTGTGAATATAGTTAATTTCCTATGTACCTGGTTCTTTGTTTACATTTCGCTATATTACATTGAGCTGCAGCGAATTAAACTGGGCGTCTACTCCAATATAGTTGGAAAAGGTTCGTGATAACTTCCACATTTTAATTAATATTTCATTCAGAGACTTTAATTACGTGTGAATTTTTTTTCACGCAAAACGCGCCACCCAATGTTGTACCTATTCACTTCTCACTGACAGATAAACACACACATCGACAAATTAACTCCACCAAACCCGACGACGTGACTTTGCAACGTCGGCATCGCTGTCAAGGGTGTCGCGATATAAACCGTCCCGCGCCTCTCAGCGTAATGACACCGCAGTAAAAAGTGACGCAGACAACCACTCAACTTTGAGCAAATTACGGAAATTCTGGCGTAATTACGTTCTAAAAATTTAATGATTAGATGGATGTATGGGAGAAGTTGTGCCATCGCGGTGTGTTTACTAGGTAAACGTTATTAAAAGTTATTTTTAATGAGAATGGTTCCCTCGAATATAAAATTACTTTTTAGTATAATGGTCTGAAAGCCTGCATTAACACGGCAATGGATTAGTGTAACGAAGTCTTTGCCACTTTGCTATAACAAGGATAATAATTAAAGACTAAATCACCGCATTTTCCGATATTTTGGACTCATAATTGAGTAATATCATCATAACAGCCGAAAGACGTCCACTACTGGATATAGACCTCCCCCAACAGGGTGGGTTTACCATAATCGCCACGCTTGGCAGGCGGGTTGGCGATCGCAGTGTATGGTGTTGCGTTTTATAGAGAACGCTGCTGCCCATTCTCTGGTGATTGAGTAATATAGATTACAAAAAATTATTAACGACTTGCAATTTAGTGCCCAAAATCCGCCATATTGCTTTTTTAACAAAAACACATATCTAAGGACACTTGGGTTTTTGAAACGAATCTAACGACACCTTAATAAATGTCATCGAAGCAGCCATTTGGAAGGTACGAGGTTATAAAGAAATTTACAAACTAACAAACTCACAAACATACATACAAGATACGCGCGAAAAACATAACCCTTCCTTGACAGTAGGGTAAAAAAAGTCCATTTATTCCGCGAGAAAAGACGAACAAACTAACAACTTATAATAATGTCATCTAAAAAGAAAAATAGTAACTTTAAAACAGCCAAGCCATGGCTGGAACAGAGATTAGTTACTCCTTCTTGGACCATGGACAAAACACACTATCGTATTGTCGCGTTGTTGTTATCGCGTGTGTGTGTGTCCGATATGACGTTAGTTGAAAGATCTATAAGTTTGACGTGTCTGTATGTATGTGTGTGTGTCTGTCTGTGGCATCGTAGCTCCTGAACGGATAAACCGATTTTGATTTTATTTTTTTTTGTTTGAAAAGGGAGTGTTCTTAGCTATGTTTGATGAAAATCAGTCCAAGATGGCCACCGCCACAAAATGGCGGATTACATATTTTTTCACAAGTCCCTCATTATAGGTATCAAATGAAAGGGCTTGACTGGTAGAATAATGTATACTATATTGAAGGGGAGTTTAAAAAGCATGATTTAAAAATTTAAAAAACACCCTACGAAAAAAAAACTTAAAAAATAATTTCTATTGATCGTTTTAGGTACGATTCTTTGGGCCAAGCGTCATCGCGTCGGGAGACCGCTGATAATACATAATTTTTACTTAGTAAATACAAAAGATTTGCGGTCTCCCGAGGCGATGACGCTTGGCTCAAAAGAATTGTACCTGTATTAAACTAAAAGAATCAATAGAAATTATGTTTTACTTTTTAAAGTATTTTTTTTGTCTGGGGTTTTTTTTTTAAATTACAGTCCACTGCGTGTCACAGAAGGATTAATCCAAAAACTGTAAAACTCGACACTAATAAAACCTTAAAAGTCTAACCTAACATTGATCGCCTTATGTTTCAACACAATTCTACTAATAACTTAATCCAAACCACAATTTCGCCACAACAAAGCACAATTCCTTTACAAATTGCAACAGCACAACAGCATAAAATTTCAAAAGCAAACGAGCAGCGAAAGTTCTAAAAGACTTATCATCAAGGCGAGCAGGCGAGCACAGTTCTGCTTCCAACATGGCGCCGGAAATTATTCTTTTGCAGCAAATTCGTCACCTCCATTCATTGCGATCGCATTCGCGTGCTGCAGACTGCGACGATTTAATTGCTGCTAATTGGCAGTTTGTACTTCTGTAGCCAATATAGGGTCACAGGGAAATTCAGGATTCAGGAGGTTAAGATGATCACTCATCCACAGATCGATCTTGGCAAGTGTTGCTTAACCTTGAAAATCGATTCCTGTGGTTTTTAAACAACTTCAAAAAAAAAAACGAGGAGGTTCTCAATTCGACCGCGTGTATATACAATATTTATGTGTGTTCGCGGATAACTTCGTCGTTTTTTTTTTTTTTTGCTATTGATAGGTAAGCGTTTGACCACTACCTCACCTGTTGGTAAGCGATGATGTGGTCGAAGATGGAGCACGCTTGCCTAGACGTAACCTATTCACTCTTGACTTAAAGACTCCCAGGTTGTAGCTATCAGGAAACACAGACTCCGGCAGGGAATTCCACTCCTTAGCTATACGCACTATGAATGTGTTCTCAAAACGTTTTGTGCGTGTGGGTGGGATGTCCACCATGTACCGGTGGCACATCGTCGTGAACCGATTTCGATGAATCTTTTTTATATGAAAGGGTATGCTGCCGAGGTGGTCCCATTGACGAGACCTTTACACCGAAAGCACTAAGTAAGTTTTATTAAATAGGCTCCAGTTCATAACATAAAATCACGCCACCGGTACGCTGTGAATGGGTACGCAGGTACCACTAAAAAGTGACAAATAAAAAACGTTTTTACAAAAAATATAACCGACTTCCAAAAACAAAACACTACAAAGTATAAAATAACATTAATTTCGGAAGTCGGTGTCAAAAAACGAAATAACCAAAAATACGAGCTCCTCTGTTTTTGGTAACAAGTTAGAAAATTTCTAAAAGTTTGAAGAACCGTCACAGCTTGGCAACCATCAAGTTTTACTTCTAGTAAACTTGACTTGATTCGTTACAAATGACTTCTAGTATAATCGCTTCAAGGAAGGTCGAACATCATAGCTCTAAAAATTAGTGCAAGCACTATTGATACTAATCGGTGGCAAGACAGCTACGTATCCGGGATACAGGGTCGCGGTAATTACTTCGTTTTTAATCGACTTCAAAAAAAGGGGAAGGTTCTCAATTCAAACGAAAATTAAAAAAAAAATGTGTGTTACCTCATAACTCCGTCATTTATGAACCGATTTGAAAAAATCTTCTTTCATGTGAAAGGGTATACTTTCCGATTAATCCCATTTAAATTTCATCAAAATCGGTTCAGCAGTTTGGCTTTTTAATCAAAATAGCTGGAATACGTTTACTTAGATGGAGTATTTGGTTTGTCATCCAAGTAAACGAAATTGAGTATTTTGCTTTCCTGCGACTTTCCAGTAGTGTTGTAAGGTGTGGGATACCACTGAAAAGTGAAAAATAAAAAAAAACTTCTTTACAAAAAAAAAACAACCGAAAAAGACTTCCAAATACGAAGAAACAACCAAAAAAACGAATTCCGAAACTTAAGTTATTTTAAACTTTGTATTTTTTTTTTTCATTTGGAAATTTATTTGGTTGTATTTTTTGTAAAAATGTTTTTTTATGTTTCGATTTTAGAGTGCGGTTAACGTTTCTGTATTTTATATATAATTGTCTGTAGCTAGTTAAATGTCTGCCATTAATCAATTTAGCCTGTAGCTGAATAGGCTGTCTTGGTAACAGATATGGCTCGTGTACGACGAATTCGGTCTTGACGTTTGAAATGCTGATTGAATATCGATGGGTAACGGATGATTGATCTCAGGGCTTAAGGTAAGTGTTAAATGGTGTCGATGACCATAATTTGTTTATCAACTTTACAAATCAGGAAAAGAATTGAGTATTTCCTCAATTCTTGATTCAAACTACATGAAACGGCGTATTCTGCACAAACAAACGCATATACCTTATTCATAAAACGCATGTACCTAATTCATAAAACGCATATACCTAATTCATAAAACACATACACCTAATTTATAAAATTCTTCCTTCCTTCTTTCAATTACTGAGTGAGTGATTGACAGACAATGCACAGCAAAACTAGCGGTCGTAGAAAGCTGAAATTTGGCATTTATGTTGCTTGGGGAGTCAAATCAAAATCAAATCAAATCAAATCAAAAGGCATTTATTCAAACTAGGCTGAAAATCAGCACTTTTTGAACATCAAAATTTACATGAAGACAGTCCCCCAAATCGCCCAGCCCGTCACCACTTCCTAGTGTTTTAGCTGGGAAGAAGAAGTGGCCAACAAACTCCCCAGCAACACAACTGTCTGTTAAGTTTAAAGAACTTGAATTTATATAACATTATTATTCAGTGTAAGAGAACGCTAAGAAAGGATTTCCCGACATTGTAACGGAACCGGGAAATACCGGGATATGCGCGTACGAAGTCGCGGGAAAAGCTAGTTATTGATATCAAAAGATATTTATTTATTTTTATTTACTTTTAGTAAATAAAAATAATTAAAGGATAAAATTATTTGTAGATTTTATGTCAGGGACGGATATTATGGTAAATTGAGTTACTATCCGAGGATTGTAGTTACAGACCAATAAAATTGCTAACCAATTTGAAGGATTGCGTCGCAATATTACTATAACATGTAACGGGGTAATTGTAATTATCAGCATGAACAACTTTTACTATGGGACAGCACTGAAATCGCAAAAAATAAAACGACTCCTCCGTATGTCGATTTTTCGAGTTAGTTAAACATTTATGCGCACATAAATGTTTCTGTAACTAATAATAATTATTCGACAAAATGTATGTGTGAGCTCTGTAGCTTGGACCTTGTTCCCGATACCGGTGGGCTACTATTTTTTATATTTTAAATGTCTTTATTTATGTTTTTATTGAAATATTTAAAAATATAATTAATAAGTAAAGTAAATGAAAAAAGGACATAATTAATTACAGGTTACATCAGCCAGGATATTGGAACTACAGTGGGCGTACTTTGGGAAGTGTTGGTTATTGCGCAATAGAAACACCGGTTGCTTTTAAATCAAATTATTATTCACACTCGAAAGTCTCACTTACAATATTCTCACACAATAGGTACACTGAACAAATATTCGGAATACGCGGCGGTTTCTAGACGTGGTCACGTCTGCACTGCTCGACCGCCACTAGTAGACTGAGCTCAGCCTCTGTCGAGCACTTCGTCCTAGACTCCATCGAATGCCACTAGATGGCGTTGGTGTCCCGATTGTTCTATTGACTGACTTATTTCCGACATATATATATTGTGATACATCCTCCTTGAATGGCTCACCCTCCGGGAACCTCCGTCAATTTAATAATTAAAAAAGCTTTAGAAGAATTAGGAATTTAGAATAGGTTTAAATATTGACATAAAAATGATTGATTTGTTTTTAAGACAGTTCTGTAAAAGTTTTTCTTGAGAGCACCAGCTCAATATAATAATCTCTTAAATCGCTTAAAGGCTGTTTTATTGAATCGATTCCGGGGGCGTTCCAGAAGCCCTAGTGGTGTGCCCTACATGTGGTGGAGGCGCCGGGTACTTAATAAATAGAAAAGTACGTTTTTCGCGTATACAGGGCGTACACTGTATAAAGATAATTTCGCGTATGCACTGCGTAAAAAGTGCATGAAGACCCCCATTTTTATAGTGATGCTCAGGCGAAATTTCTACGCCTAGATAAGTATAAAGATAAGTGGTTTTTATTAAATAAATATAATTTAGCAAGATGGCGAAAGTAGTATCCTTCACGGGTACGGGTTCCACCTGCTCGTTCGACGATTTCCTTACACAGTTTCGCCAAATCGCAGCCATTAATAGATGGCCGGAGAGTGATTTAGCCCTCATTATGGGTGCTTATTTGGACGGCCCGGCCCTAGCTTTTTTCAAATTTACGTACAAAGAAGGGGTGTCATTTAGGGTGATTTGCGACAGCCTGAAGTCTGAATTCCCATCAGGAATAGATTTTGTTGAGAAATTCTACAATGCGCGTCAAGACACTAAAGAAGACATAGTCGCATTTTTCTATAGACTGGCTGATTACGGATTACAGTCCGGAATTACCGACGAAAAGATATTCATTAAAATTTTCTTGAAGGGTATAAATATGCATTATAAATTAAAGCTGGGGACCCGATTATATAACTCAAAAGCTGAGTTGCGTGCCACCATTGACCAAATAAAAGAAATATTTGAGGAGACGCAGCCCGACCGGGCAAATTTTTCGTTGCACCCTCCGCGGGTCAGTTTTGATCATTTTCCAGCCGGAAGTCAGAGATACCCAACTTCACCGAGACCAACGAGCCCGGGGCAGACGGCTTCAGGATCGACGCCAAACCTAGCCGGTGATACGGATACGTATCACACTCCGAGGTATAATTTGCGGCCGAGACGTCGGTTTGATAATAGAAATAACCGTTTTCCAATTACCCCCAGCTCAAGAAGCCCACGTTCTGATGGCCACCCAAACGCGGAAGGGCACAGTCGATAAAGAATGAAGTGGAGTTGCAGGCTGTGTCCGAAAGAGATCAACTCCTAAAGAAAAATAGCAAATGCGGTGACCTCAATCCATTTATTAACATTACAATAGATAATCAAGCCTGTTCTGCTCTGATAGACACCGGAGCATCAATTTCGTGTATATCAGATCAATATGCGTTGAATCTCAATCTAAATCATACCAGTGACAAGGCAAATCATTTTGTGAAGTCAATATCGGGATCATGCTTAGAAGTTGTCGGGAAAACGACGATAAGTTTTATAGTGGACTCCAGTGTCTTTGTGAATGATTTCCTGATTATTAAAAACATTAACCAGAGATTAGTCCTGGGACAGGATTTCTTTCGTAAATACGAAGCAGTTATCGATTTTTCTAATGGGTGTATTACTTTAATGGGAAGATGTTGTATAAATTTTCACAAATGTACTGAACAAAATGCTATGTCAGAATCGCAAGTGGTGTGCCATGACCATAATAATGAAATAATTCCAAATAACAACATTATGAAGGTTCGTGGATCTAAGGGAGAAGGGAGTTTTAATTCTGTATCGGAAACTGATTATTTATATTTTTCGAATTTAGTTAAAAACTGTGATGATAATTTTTTATCGAAAGTAGCTAATGCTGATGTAGTTAATGAACTTGATGTTAATTTAGGTTTAAGCTCAGAGAAAAGAAAGAGACTGAGAACCCTTCTTACCTTATACAGAGATAACTTCGCTTTTAAGGCCTCTGAATTAGGTAGTTGTAGCATAGAAGAAATTACTATTAGAACTGTAGATGATATACCAGTTCATCACCCACCATATAAGGTTTCACCCAAGCAGCGAGACATAATAAATACACAAGTCAAGGAAATGTTGGCTAATAAAGTTATTCGGGAATCCAGAAGTGCATATGCATCCCCGGTAGTACTGGTGCAGAAGCCAGACCAGTCGTGGAGATTTTGTGTAGATTATAGGAAGTTGAATAAAAAGGTGATAACAGATAGCTATCCATTACCGATTATTGAGGATATTATGATATACTTATCGGGAGACAAATATTTTGCAGATTTAGATCTAAATTCAGGTTATTGGCAACATAGATTGTGTGAAGAAGATAAGCATAAAACTGCATTTATTACTTCTTCAGGTTTATATGAATTCAATGTTTTACCTTTTGGACTTAAAAGAAGTCAAGCTTTTTTCCAAAGAGTCATGGACAAAGTACTGGCTGGAATAAAATATAAAAAGGCCATTTGTTATGTAGATAATATTTTGGTTTGGGGAAATAGTTTTGAGGAATTTATTGAATCGTTAGAAGAGATTATGTTACGTTTAAAGAAAGCAAATCTTACCTTAAAACCAAGCAAGTGTAGTTTTGGGTATAGTAAAATTTCAGTCTTGGGACATGAGATATCAGGAGATGGTGTCAGACCCGATAATAAGAAATTACAATCTTTAAAAACTTTGAAAACACCAAAAAACGCAAAGCAAGTTAAATCCGTCTTAGGGTTGTTTTCATACTATAGAAAGTTTATTAGTGATTTTGCACAGATTGTATTACCACTAAGCAACCACGCAAGCTTTTAAAAAAAAATAAAGCGTTTGTTTGGGGTAGTAAGGAAGAAGAAGCATTTCGAAAGATTATAAAGATAATGGAATCACCACCTATTCTGCATTTTTATTCAACTGATAAAAACATGGTCACTAGGTTGTATGTAGATGCCAGTGATGAAGCAGTTGGTTGTTGTCTCATGCAAGGTGAAGAGGTAATGTTTCCTATTTCATATGCATCAAGGAAGCTAAGCGATGGGGAAAAGAAATATTCAATCACGGAGAAAGAATGTCTTGCTTTGGTATGGGCATTGAATTATTTCAAACATTTTCTATGGGGTTTGACTTTTCAGGTGATGACTGACCACAAAGCCCTATGTTGGTTAAGGAGCAGAAAGGATATGAATGGAAGGTTAGCTAGGTGGTCGCTGTGTATCCAGGCATATGATTTCAACATAGTGCATTGTGCAGGGAAGGACAACGTCATAGCGGATTTTTTGAGTAGGAATCCCTTAGCCGAGGAAAAGGAGGAGGAGTCAAAGTTGTCCGAGAAAAAGTTAGAGGACGGCATGCAGTTGTATAGGATAGAGGTTGTGAGGATGCGAGAAGAGCAGCTGCGAGATGAGTTTTGTAGAGGTTGGTTTGATAAACTGGCAGCTAGTAGTGGAAGTACACTCAAAGGTTTTAGTGTCATAGATGGTGTATTATGTAAACAAGCAAGGAGATTGAATAGGGTTCGAGAGTTGATAGTGATCCCAGGTTGTTTGCTGAAGGAGATATTAAGGGAATTGCATGATGATCCATGGTCAGGTGGTCACTTAGGTCTAGCCAAGACGTTAGGTAAATTTCGAGCAGGATATTACATAAAGGATGCTGAGAGGAAGATAGATAAATATGTGAGAAGTTGTCGGTTATGTCAGGAGCGCAAGAAATGTAAGCAGTTGGCACAGTTACAGCCAGTCCAGGTGAACCATTTGATGGAGAAAGTAGGCATTGATGTTCTAGGGCCTTTTAGGAAGTCGATGAAAGGTAATCGGTATATTATCGTTAGTGTAGAATATGCTTCGAGATATGCAGTCTGCAAGGCGGTTCCTAGAGCGACGGCACAAAGAATTAGTGAGTTCCTAATTGAAGAAATCTTCTGTAGGTATGGTGGTGTAAAAGAAATAGTGTCGGATAGGGGGTCGGTTTTTACGTCACACTTGGTGAAAGACACTGTTGAATTCTTCGAGGCGAAGTCACGCTTCACCACAGCATTTCACCCCGCATCGAACGGTCTGGTCGAACGTTTTAACCAGACTTTAACCCAAATGTTGTCCATGTATGTTGCTACGGATCAGAGAAATTGGTGTAGCTATGTTCCTCTCGTGTGTTTCGCGTATAATACCAGTAAGCAGTCAAGCACCAAGATTTCACCTTACGTATTATTATATGCTAAGGAACCATCATTTCTTACAGATTTAACGATAAATATTGGGGAACAGCATCAATCATTAGATTTTGTAGGACGTCACAGTCTGAAAAGTCAGCTGTCACGTTGTGCCATAGATAATATAAAAAAGGCGCAGGTCCGACAGAAAGCTATTTATGATAAGAAGGCGAAAGTCAGGAATTTTGTAGTAAATCAATTGGTAATGGTTTATACTCCTAGGCGACATATAGGTAGAAGCACGAAGCTTTGTAGGTTGTATAAAGGACCATACAAAATTGTTAGGCGGGTTTCAGAAGTAAATTATGTGATAAGTAAACCTAACAACAGGAGATTCAGAGATATTGTCCATGTGAATAGGTTGAAACCATTTTACGTTAGACTTTAAAAAAAAAAACGGATCTATGGTAGGAAAATATGATGTCAAATCAAATGTCAATACTATAATCATTTTATGTAAACAAAACATTATTTTAGTTTGGGTATGTTGAATAGTTTATTAATCGGTTTTTCTTTTTCATGTGATGTTGGAATACGGATGATGATAGACTACTTCGATGATGCTGCCGGGTGGAGAAGAGAAGGTCGCGAGTAATAACGATATTTAGCTAGGCTGAAGTTATTCCAGTTTTATATTTGTATTAAGGTTTCAGCGTCCACTGTAACGCAATTGAAGGACTCCATGGGCGGTGATAACAACTTTGCATACGGGGCATAGCCTTCGCAAGGGGTGGCAAGTTGTCACCATTGGTTGAGCTGTTCGATGGAGGCAAATAGTTTCAATTCGTATATTTTCTAACAGACTTTGAATTACTGGAGTGAGTTCGATGTTAGGAGTTAATTCTTTGACAGAATAGACCTTCGCTTCTTAACCGTCTGGCTGCCGCGTAGACTAGTTAGGGTAGCTTTCGAGAGGTCAATCCCTTCTGGATGGATGTGATTTGTCACATCATTTTGTTTACGTTTAGCGGTGTGCTGCAGATTTTAGGGGGGTTTTACTGCAGCAGGGTTTCAGCATGTCTGCGTTATTGTCCAGCGTAAATGGCGCATAAGAATTTAAAAGTATAATGCTTATCGCAGGACATGACTAAAGCTGCTTCTAAAGAAGCATATATTCCTGGCAGCGAATATTCCCCCCATAGGCAGGAACTCCTGGTTAGGGATAGGTAGGTGCTTAACTCTTCCAAAGCTTGGAATAAAAGATTACAGGAAGACTTTCCTAGTATCTTCTATTCGTGAGGGCGTAGCTCATGTGATACATCCTCCTTGGATGGCTCACCCTCCGGGAACCTCCGTCAATTTAATAATTAAAAAAGCTTTAGAAGAATTAGGAATTTAGAATAGGTTTAAATATTGACATAAAAATGATTGATTTGTTTTTAAGACAGTTCTGTAAAAGTTTTTCTTGAGAGCACCAGCTCAATATAATAATCTCTTAAATCGCTTAAAGGCTGTTTTATTGAATCGATTCCGGGGGCGTTCCAGAAGCCCTAGTGGTGTGCCCTACAATATTTATTTTGTTACATGTTTATTTATTTATTTATTTAATACTTCAGCACACAAATGTACATAGGCGGACTTCTCAATACGTCACCCACTCTATCAATTATCATGTACTATGCCCCAATAGAACTCCTTGCAAGCACCAAGAACACCTAGAAAGCACCAACACAACTAATTAAGAAGCAATCTTAAACAAAACCAATAAAAATGGCGGCCGCTTCAACGCAATTAAATTACTCAGATCAGAAACCGACATTGCTCAAAGTTCCCGAGTTGAGTCGAGTTGT
This sequence comes from Lacanobia wlatinum, assembly GCA_947578705.1. NCBI lineage: Eukaryota > Metazoa > Arthropoda > Insecta > Lepidoptera > Noctuidae > Lacanobia > Lacanobia wlatinum. The sequence goes on from OX388029.1 coordinate 28,143,204, forward strand.
TGAGTCAAGTTGAGTTCCTATAAATTGAAGAAGATGCGGAACTCTTATAAACTATTGCTTTGATGCTACCACTTGATGGTTTGGGATGTCAGTAAAATACAGCTGGGTTGTGGAATTATGGTAAATTGTATGTCTTATGAAAAATTAAGTCGAGTAGGAATAGGAATGTTTCTTGAGTAAAAAATATATGATTCTATTAAGTCCGTCAGTTACATAATCGAAAAATATTTGATACGTATTTTTAGGGCTCCGTACCTCAAAACGAAAAAACGGAACCTTTATAGGATCACTTTGTTGACCGTCCGTCTGTCTGTCAAGACCGTTTATCTTGGGAACGCGTGAAGGTATCGAGTTGAAATTAAAACCATATACTCAGGTCTACGACCCCTTGCAGCTGTGAAAAAAGTAAGTAAAACTTTATTTAAGTTCTAAGTTAACTTAAAAAAAAATATGGTCGTTTATGCTGCAAAAAACGAATATTTCGACACTCTCAAGGGAATCAAAATGTATAGCGGATTTCCCGTTGACCTAGAACTATGAAATTTGGCAAGTAATACTCGCACTTGGCCAGTTTAATCAATTAAAATTGACATAAGGAGAGGAGGCTTGTGACGTCACTATCCGTTAAAGTGTATCGTAAAGTTACATCACACGAGTTTTCAACGCACTGTATTGTAGCGGCATTAATGCCGCCACAAGAAAAACTAACGAAGCAAATCTACATCGCAACAAAAAAGAAACGAACCGCGACGCCATCTATCCAACTAGCAGCGAACTAAAATCCTGCATCGCACAAGCGAAATTTACCGTGCGATTTCAACACATACATCAGCCCGAATACTAACTATTGGGCAGTAGCCCGCCAGACACAACAACCGTCTGGTAGGATGATCCTCCTTTTCAATGGAGTTGTGCGGGACTTTACTCTCTGTTCCGCATACCTCCAAACTGGTGACCCTCGACATTGAGCGTCAGCGCAGCCTTCGTGCAAGTACAGCGTGACGTCATCATCACTTTCTCATCGTGACCTCAAGCTCTCGAGCAGCGAGTCATATAGCCAGCCAGTATGCACGGCTTCTACGGGTATCCTGACCATCAGCATGCAGCAGCCGCGCATTCCTGGTTAGCATCCTCAGCCTCTACCCTCCTCTACTTGCGTCTTCATTTTTTGTTTACGTGAAAAAAGACAAAATACGTCTCCAATATTTATTGGAAATCTATCTGACGGACTAATTAGATATTTTTACTCAACTCTAAAGTCTATTCGATCCAAATGCATAACAGAAAAATCTAAGAAGTCCTATTTGACAGCTAGAAGAATAGCAGGATAGAAGATTGCTGTACCACTAAGTGCGAAAGAGATTTATTTTGTCTCTTTCATACTTACTAGTAAAGCAATGTTGTATCCTGCGGTCAAATCGGACTTCCTAGGTTTTGTTGTTTAGACGGAAGAGTCCAAAAATGGGCTATTTCATCGCTTTTATTGTGAATAAATTAAATCAATAGCTAAACCAAGATAATTATCCTTACTTAATATTATAAATGCGAAAGTAACTCTGTCTGTCTGTCTGTCGTGCTTTCACGATAGAACTACTGAACCGATTTAAATGAAATTTGGCATACAGATAGTCTGAAGCCTGAGAAAGGACATAGGCTACTTTTTATCCCGGGAGTATGTTCCCTAGGGATCACGCGGGCGAAGCCGCTGGCAGAAGCTAGTTTCTATACAAAGTGTATAACATTGTAATTTAATACACTTAAATCGAAAACTCCTTGTCATACTTAAAATTTTTAGTAAATATTTCATCATCATAACAGCCAAAAGACATCCACTGCTCCCCACTGCTCCAAAGGGGGGGGGGGGTCAGTAAATATTTATCTTAAAATAAATATTTTTCGTTCAGTTAAAAATTCATCACCACGGCTTTTGACTGGAAGTGTACCAAAAAGACTGGGGGCATTGCCACGTTATATGAATTGCCATGCAATGCCGCTAGCCTTTTACCTCTGACCAAGGTCTACCAGCTGTTGATTCACGCTAAGGTCAACTAGGCATTTGAATTGATCTTAAAGTATGTAGTGTATGAGCACTTGGACTCCGTGGTCCAAAACTATCAACATCAAACGGGTTGAAAATGAACTACTAACTAGGTATTTGCATCAGTTGAGGTACTCAGCAAGCGCAGCGCCAGCGACAGTACTGCCGAGAATGAAGACCAAAATCATGTGATAGTGCTAGAGTATCGATACAAGTATCGTCCCCCACTTAAGGCCAACCCATCTTTCAACCAGTATATAGCTTCGAGTCTTACACTCAACCCATACAATAACAATAAAAAACATCTGGCCAAACGAAAAAAAGACATCGTAATCAAAAAACAATATGAAAGGGTGACATCTTTCGTTCAAACCTTCACTTAATCTTTTACTCAGCTTGCGCTCAATATCACTTATACTTTAGTACATACATACTGCCAATGTGTCAATTTCGTCTGCCCTTCAAACGTCCCGACACATGAAATAAACGTTAGAACTTATACACTTCTTATATGAGGTTCAAGACCTGAGGCCAGAGCTTCATAATGGCAAATAGAGGCGAGTATTACTTAGGAATTAGCTTTAAAGTTAGTTTAATTGTTTATGGGGAAGTTTAAAAGGTTGATTCACACATATCAGGACCTTACCGGGACTTGAAGGTACCGTGGTCCGTCAGGAGCTCAAAAAAATGTCGGGGCTTTCATTTTTATATGAAGTCGTTCACAAACGTCCGTGTCCGGGGCGTGACATAGGCGTGTGTGAACGAACCTTAAAACGTACTTATAGTCTTGCCCTTGAAACGCCCTGACACACAAAACAAACGTCATTGCTTATAAACCTGTTCTAAGAACTGAAGCTGAAGCTTCATAATGGCAGATGGAGGGTAGTATTACTTAGGGATACGGTTTAGAGATTGTTTAATTGGGCCGTACCCGGTACGTGAGGACGCTGAGCTCGTGGCTAAAGAATAATAGCCGCAGTCGATCTTCAAGGTTAAGCAACGCTTGCCAAGGTTGCTCTGGGGATGGGTGAACATCTTAACATACCGAGTTTCCTCCGTGTCTCGGAAAGCACGTTAAGCTATTAGTTTTGGCTGTCATTTGTAGATCTTTGGCAGTCGTTACGGAACTTACGGATTGTCAGAAGCCAGTAAATCTGACTCCAGTCTTGCCAATAAGTACTTACCGTGTTACACAGTTAATGGGTTGTGGAGGTTTGGTAGGCAGCCGCTCCACGCAAAATACTGGTATTCAGCTGAATCCGGTTTGACTGGAAACCGACCCTAATATAGTTGGGAAAAGGCTAGGCAGATGATGATGTTGCTCGAGACGTGAACTTATCGTCCGTCAGAAGCTCAAAAAAATGTCGGAGCGTTAATTTTATATGGTCATTGTGTGTTCCGGCTAAGGACCCGGACGTGTGTGAACGAACCTTAAATCGTAAGTACTTATTGCCAATTCGTCTTGCCCTTCAAACACCCTGACACACAAAACAAAGGTCCTGATTTATATACCTCTTATATGAGTCCTAGGACCTGAGCCTAGAGCTTCATAATGGCAAATGGAGGGTAGTATTACTTAGGGCCGTAAACTAGCCGGTGGTGAGTGCCCATTTTATTGGTACACGTCCGGGATGTTATGGAGACTGACGGACTCCGGCGAATGGTTGGCGTCTGCTTATGTAGGTTTATAGGTTAGTATGCATAGAGGATAGGTGTGTTTACGCAGAGATAAAAGTAGGGCTTGGATGGATTGTTTTTTGTTTATGAGAATACCTACCGTAAAATTGAAAAGTAAAGCACCGATTGATGAGTATAAGCATAATAAGCTTATAATGTGCCCACGGCTGCAACACAGGCTCCTTCTTTAGGAGAGGTACTGGCCTATAATCCAGCACGCGGGTCCTGTGCGGGTCCATAGTACTGTGAATGTCACAAATTTTAAAATTTTCGGTTTCAGGACATGCCGGTTACCTCCATCGGAACTCTCCCAAAAGGAGACAAATGAAAAATATATCAGTATTGAAAACCACCCTAAAAACATCGCAGTCCCGTAAGGCATCTTTTTAGAAACTGTCTCAGAAGACTCTCATTCTTGCATATGTAACGTCTTGTGTATCTAATTCATATCTATAATAAGATATAAAGCTGAAAAGTTTGCTTGTTTGTTTGTTTGCTTGAACGCGCTAATCTGAGGAACTACTAGCTATTTAATAGAAGCTGTTAATATTTAAAGACGTTGTTTCCCTCATAATCATCATTTCGGCTAAAAGACGCCACTGCTCAGGCCTCCATGGGACGCCACATCGACAGGTCCTTTGCACCTCGCGTTAAGCGGATTCCCAAGGCTTTCAGTTATTGGTCAACCTTGTCGGTGACTTCCAACGCTGTCTTCCAGTACAAGGTTTCTTCTCCAGAACCTTTCGACCCCATCGTTGTTTCCCTAGCAATCTTATTGAACCTCTCCGTTCTTACTTGTAGCAAGTATTTCCATTAACGTTGAGGCAATTTAGCAACATGTGTAGATAGATATGTAATAATATAATAAAGCTATATTATTGCTTGTTGTATTATCATTGTTGTTGTGTTGTTAGCTTTGTTATTATTTGTACCAATCGGATTTGATTTTTTTTTTATATGATAGCCACATTCATGAGGAAGGCTGTAGGCTATACGGGAGCGTGAAAAACGGGATATGCACGAACGAAGTCGCGGGCAAAAGCTAGTTTATAATAAGTTTCCCTTGAGATTGTTCCGAGTTTTATCCTCATACAAAATAGCTAGCAAGCACGCTTAGCCGCGCAGGCGTACAATGACAAACAAACTTGTGAGGACGCACTAAACGGGAACAGGAGGAAACTGCGATATTAAACAAAGTTCTAACACACAAGTTGCAAATTGCAAAACCTAGCATCGAGGACACGCAAGGATTTTGTTAAAGTTTGCATATTAATTTTATAGGTACTTCTTCTAGCAATAACATAATATGCTGGTATTCCTCCAAGGATTAGATGAAGGAGGAGAAGTATACTAGGGTTACGTTTTAGTTCAATGTGTCCCTTTTTCACACACGTAAATCTCCGTTGAAAAGGGAGAATCCTCCGACCGGACGCTTGTTGTGTCCGGTGGGCAACTGCCCGATATGTTCAAATCGTATGGAAAACTCTGATACCGTGATGCAGGATTTCGTAAGTAGTTCGCTGCTAGTGGGATAGATGGCGTCGCGGTTTTAATTACGTTTCGCTAATTTTTCTTGTGGTGGTATTGATTGGCTACAAACTTGCAAAAATCTTGACTCAGGGCTGCTACAGAAATATTTTCATGATACTGGTGAAAACTGTTAAAGATTCATGATTATTACAAAAGAATTACCTACATAGGTACACTAGACAAACACTGAAAAATCTGTATTTACTTGAATTCATAAAAATAAAGTCGTAATAACTGAAACGAACAAAGAAGTACTGACAGCTCACTCTCAAACCTGAATACCTGAAAGGTTTCTTTAAATACAACCTTTTTTCTTAGAATAAGACCAAAAATATAGCAGTATTATGAAATATGTGTTAGAACAAAGGCCATGGAACGGCTGACAATGAACGAAACGGCTACAAAGCGCCGTGTTTGTTATCTGAAAGAAAAGTAATTTATATACTTGTGTAAGGCTGCCTCCACCAGAGATGTACGAAGATGCGTCGCAAGGGATCTATTTGTTAAGAGCCAATAGAATTGTTTAATTTACCTAGCCTCGCTCAGCACACGGGTCGGAACGGATCTGCCAGATACCAGCTTGATGCCCTTGAGTCAATTGAGAAACGAGCCAAGAGGATCATCGGCAATGATAGGCTCGTCGCGAAGCAACAAAGTTTTGAGCATCGAGGCCGAGTTGCTAGCCTGTCGGTTTTCTACCGGTTGCATTTTGGGAAACGTGCGACGGAATTGTATAATTCAATTCCGCCAAGCCCATCATCAGACTACAAGACGAACGGCGATGCGCCACTGGTAGGTACATGGTGGACGTCCCACCCACACGCACAAAACGTTTTAGGAACACATTCATAGTGCGTACAGCTAAGGAGTGGTATTTTCTGCCGGAGTCTGTGTTTCCTGATAGCTACAACATGGGAGTCTTTAAGTCAAGAGTGAATAGGTTACTTCTAGGCAAGCGTGCTCCACCATCGACCACGTCATCGCTTACCATCAGGTGAGATAGTGGTCATAAGCGTGCCTATCAATAGTAAAAAAAGCACAAGCGATTCTATTGTTTCTTAACAAACACATTCCTCGCTGCGCATTCTCGCTCATCTTTGGTGGAGACGCAGCCTTAGTGTGTGAGCATTCGACGCAGTATTGAGCCCTTTGTCTGCGGAACGTGTGTACTGTGTATGTCTTATTAATAAATTTGAAAAGTATTGTGTAAAAGGAAATGATTCATTTTCATAAACTTGTAGGTTTTGAGATTTGCTGCGGGGGTTCCTTCTAATTTATTATCTTGTACTATTATTTCTTAATTACTCGTCATCATCATCATCATCATATCAGCCGAAAGACGTCCACTGCTGGACATAGGCCTCCCCCAAGCGTTGCCACAATGACCGGTCCAGTGCGTCTCGCATCCATCGGCTACCCGCGACCTTCACCAGGTCATCGGTCCACCTTGTGGGAGGCCTTACTCTATCTTGAGCTATTTTCTAATCCTTAAGTTGAAAGAATCAGTCTAATTGTAATCCCGTAAATTATATAAGATTCATTTATTTTCCGTAAAATGCCAATTAAATATTCAGGCATTATTAAGAAAAGTGGCTGATAACGCCACAAGAAAAACCAACGGAGCAAATCAACATCGCAACAAAAAAAAATAACCGCAACGCCATCTATCCAACTAGCAGCGAACTACTACGTCGAAATCTTGCATCGCGCGATCTGAGTTTACCGTGCGATTTGAACTTATAAATTAGCCCGAATATCAACTATCGGGCAGTTGCCCACACCGGACACAACAACAGTCCAGTCGAAGGATCCTCCCTTTTCAATGGAGGCTTGCGGGACTTTTTTTACTATCGGGTATTTAATAGTGAAGTTTTAGAGAGTAGCCCCTCTAAAACTTCGCTATTTAAATAATAAATATTTTGGTATGTGATTGATAATTATTTTTCAAGTCTGGTGTAAGTCCTGTCGTTTTTAATTTAACCATAAATAAAGTAAAAACAATAATTACGATACATTTTATGTTACTTATACATAGAAACTTGACTTGTGATAAGGCACATTTCCCTGACACAATATAATATTCTGTTTGTCTTGAGATGTTCAAATACTAAGCTAGGATACTGTACTAGTACAACATATTTCAATCAGCGCACAAAATAATGAACGGGGCGCACAATTTAATACTAGCACACGTTTGTAATCAAAGAGGAATATTTAATGTGTTTTATATAACGCGAACAACTTTAGTAATGAGCACAGACAAAGTAATAAATAAGTGTGTACTGAGGAGTACACAAGTGCTTTAGAATATTAACCAAAAACATAATACTAACGAAATATTTGAATGAATAGTCTGAATAAGCAACAAGATGATTTCATAAACGTACACTTCCGTAGTGAATTAAAATTGCGCAATACTAGGCAATTCCTATATAATTTTGGTACAGCCGCAGTTGTTTGCGGAACAGATCGTCGACGGTTCTAGAGTGGCGGCCGGAAGATGAAGCGCTAGAAGGCCTCCCAAAAGGAAGACCGATATTCTGTTCATGGCCACGGGATTCCGCCAGATGCAGGACGCACGGGACCGGTAGATGTGGCGACTCTTGGGTGGAGGCTTATGCTCAGCGGTGGACTATTGTTTTGGCTGAAATGATGATGAAAGACGCAAATGGTTCGGTTTTGCAGAGTTGACATATTATTTACCTTTTCCCACAAAATTATACTATTAGCACCCTTCATTTGCCAAACAGATTGGTAATCGACTAAGCCTTGGATAACTTTAACTTTACCCCGTCTATGTTTATCATCTGATTGCCACTGACGTCACATTTGAACTTTAAGTCATAAACTGCATGACCCTACAACAATGAGTGTTCAAAAATGCATAAAATCCTACGTCATAAAAACTGATGGATGTGAATTATTAATGAATATCATGTGGCAAGCATCCATAACGATGATTGAAACTGATTAACTTAATTATTTTACAGTGTACTCGTTATTTCATTAAGAGTTATTGATGAACACTGTGCGTTGTGCTTTTGTGAAAGGTATGTCAATATGCATTTTGATGAAATACAGCGGCATGATCTATGATTTTGTTAGTTTTCTTGTACATTTTGATTGATGAGCTTTGTTGATTAGTTTGAAGTATAAAAGAGTTACTTACTTTCATTTAAATTGCTTTGCGCACAAGCTATACGGGCTTGTGAGCGTCTTATTTTTTCAACTCATATCAGTGTTATTTACAAACGGTTATGCAGACATATTTCTGAAACAATTTGGACAGAAAAGTTATAGAATTCCACAAAAACAATAAATTTTCATTTCTCTTCTGTACTCGACTGTACTCCGTCTCAACTCTAAGAGACGGATACTAATATTACGTACATTTATGATAAAACTTTTGCAATAATTGTATTCTTTCTGTGTTTCATAATATTATAATATTTATTCCGTTCAGGACTACAAAAGCATTTTTATTGCTATTTTTTGCTAAAGTAAAAACAATAAAAAGATGAAATATGCTCTGGAATTTTAGAGTTCTGAGGCCATTAAGCAACAGTTGAAATATTACCTGAATTATTTTTCAGTGTTAGATTTGCATTGTATCCTGAACACCACACATAGTCGCCATGTTAGCTTCCAGTCGCGATGTAGTCGGTAAAATGACATGACACCTCATATATTTAAACAAATAAAAATTAATTAACAAACGCCTGCTATTCCGCTGTATGGTGTCGGCCGGTGCCATATGGTGCCGTAAACGAATAATACCATCCCATCACTTCCCGTGGGTGTCGTACGAGGCGACTAAGGGACTCACCAGAGAATGGGCAGCAGCGTTCTCTGTAAAACGCAACACCATACACTGCGATCGCCAAACCGGCCTGCCAAGCGTGGCGATCATGGCAACCCCCCCCCCCCTTTGGGGGAGGCCTATGTCCAGCAGTGGACGTCTTTCGGCTGATATGATGATGATGATGAACGCCTGCTAAAGCTATCGTAAACCTATCGACGTGCGAATTTAGTATTCGACAACCGTGAGGCACTGCGCCGCAACATTGGCAGTTGACGGTGGTACATAGGTACTTTCTAGTGTTCTTTTTAACGATTTAAGTAGGTAGTGTCATTGACACAAAATGTTTTGGTGATCCTGGCTATTTACGAATATAACAAGCATGGTGGAAAGGAAGAAAGAAGTTATTTACATCTTTAACATGAGTTAAATATAGAAAATTATAACATACAAGCACTTCGTCCGCGCAGCAATTTTCCTGAGGATCCCTAATTTTCTAGTAATAAATATAACCTATGTTACTCAGGGATAATGTAGCATTCTAACGGTGAAAGAATTATTGAAATCGGCCCAGTAGTTTTTGAGTTTATTCGTAACAAACATACAAATCTGTTCTCTTTTATTAGTGTAGATGTAGATAACACCTACAAATGTACAGTGACAATTAATTTAATTTTGCACGTTAAACCATATCGCCGCCACACTTACTGCTACATTTAATTAGTCGAAATCCCATAAAATGTACCTTTACTACGCCAACTTTACATACCCATGCCTCCCTATTCCCGATCCCTTGTTCCCATAACCGGATAAACGGCACGACCAATGTTCGGCTTGTTCCTAACGATTATGGCGCGACAACGTTGCAAGGATAATTAAAACTGAACGGGCGACGCCGCGGTATCTCGCTCTATTCGCGCGAATTATGGCTGGCGGGGGCTGGCGTGTTGGGATATTAATAATCATAACCAGGAATGGGTTTTGTAGCTGTGTCTGTGAACTGGGAAGTTAAGAGTATTGTTTAGAGGAATAGGTAAGACCCTAACTTACTTGTAGATGGTGTTTTAATCGATGCGTTCCTTCCAGAGCTGGTGAGGGTTGTGGGTAGCCGTTGGATGCGAGGCGTACATGACCGGTTGTTGTGGCGGTACTTGGGGGAGGCCTATGTCCAGCAATGGAGGTCTGTCGGCTGATATGATGATGATGTTCTGTCCAGCTAGTCTATTCTGTAAGAAACTATTTCGATATCGAGATTCACCTGAGTGATAAAACTCACAAAGTGAGCTTTATCGCACACAACATAAAGGTCTTCATTTGAAACTCACCTCGAATTCTACTGTCGAGATACGAAATTGTTGTTAGACAATAGCACTACAGGTCTTGGTAGTGTTACACATCAATTGTTGTGCAAGAACCCCGTGCAGCTTTGAAAAAAGACAATGTAATTAAAAAAAAAAACAGATCAAAGAAAAAAAACGAGAATATTTTTTAAAATTTCCCGTAACTCAACCTGCGTTCCACTGTTATACATAGGTACATCGTTTGAAACAGAACACCATTTCGATTCATTGGCTGCCACATTTTGAATTTGTACAGCGTTGCTTGGCGGCATTAATGTTTTATGAGGGTGGAAGTAGGCACTTCCACAGACGACACTGACATTTCCGTTACTTTTCACTGAATGCTCTCTTCAGAAGTGTGTCGAAATTATTATAATGACATGTATTTTTCACACTGTTCTTTTTTTTAGGGTTCCGAACAAAAAAACGGAACCCTTTTTGGATCACTCGGGTGTCTGTCTGTCTGTCCGTCTGTCACAGCCAGTTTTCTCCGGATCCACTGAACCGATTCTGTTGAAATTTGGTACACATATGGACTTCTGTGACCCAAACACGGACATGTTATGTAAATTATAAAATTTTTAGTAGAAATCACGGGGGTCACACTAGAAAATAATAAAAAAAGTTTTGACATATCAAACAAAAGGGCTTACTGTGAGGATTTTAATTATATTTTTTTATAATTTTAAAATAAATGGTTTTGAAGATATTCAAGAAATTAGACGAAAAATGGCCTAAAATTTTGAAAAAAAAAAAAATGTTGAACTTTAGAGATTACAGGAAAACCTATAAGAAGTCTATAGTGTTAAAATAACATGCTAAAACAAATTAAATTCGTTCAGAACCCTTTGCACGCGAGTCCGACTCGCACTTGGCCAGTGTTTTTTTTTGATGGAGAAAACAATGTGAACCAAAGGTTTGAAAAGTTATCTGCATTTCGGTAACTAGAATGTCTTTATGGCCTCAATCGCAAAGATGGAATTATCAATCAAACTAGACGATTTAGACAAACGAATATTCTAGTAGCGATAATGATTGTGCAAACTATAAAGTTTAAACTGTATGAAATCCACATACGCCACCGAAACGACACGCGTGGTCAGTTCCAAACATATCTTTTAGTGCCGGCGCTACTAGGCGCCGACCGCACTGCGCGCGGTCTAGCGGTCAGAGTTCCGAGTTCTGCGTACCGCGTTCACACTTGCGCACTGCGAGCGGTCTAAAAATCTGGAGATCAGTAATTTTAAGCAATGATAACAAGTCACCCGCTCTTTTTACTGAAACCCAAATGTGACTCTCAACCAAATGTCTCGCAAATTATAAAGAAAACGTTTTTTTCTCACTAATTCAATAAAGTTTTCGATCTCGTTGGACATCGTGAACTTCCAGCTATTGCAAAATATAAAACCTCGAATGAAATCGAGTTCGCTTTGACCGTTGCGGTCTAATTGCGTCGCTGTATAACCGCTAGATCGCGCGTAGGGCGCTGGCCCCACTGCGTGCGGTCTAGCGGTCAGAGTTCCGGGTGCAGCGTGCTGCGTGCTGCGTTCACTATAATATATGCGGTGGCTTAAAATCCTACACACACAAAAGCTACGGTCAAAGCGCGGTCATGTCGGAGTTCTATTTTTTGCAAAATCTGGAAGGTCACGATGTCCGACAAGATCGAAAAGTTTATTGAATTAGTGAGAGACAAACGTATTCTTTATGATTTAATAACGTAGAACTCGACCGCAGAATGCTGATCGCCTTGTCGGTGTGTTCGGCCTTTGATATTTGACAGAATGTTACTTTTCTAGACGCACCGACCTCGCGACTCGTCGGCCAAAGCTAGCACGTATGCGTACGTACTGTAACACTACTCTTTTTTACACATATTTTTACAAAGAAAATAAATAACATCAGAGGGCTCTGGAATGTTGCGAACTCTAGCTCCCTCTTTTACAGAATTAAGTTGCACTGCAGCCAAAGAGATCATTAACGATTAATTACTCGTAATTACACTGAAAGTAATCTAGATTTATCCGATTCAAGAGGATCAGCAGTGTAGTCGATCAAGTACACTCAGAGTTCAAATAGTTATTGAAATCCGTCTTAAGCCCCGTCGAGCTCACTTAACCTAGTTACACGGCTTCTGAATTGCGATATTACATTTCTAGATATTGATGGAGATTGAACAGGATAATAGCCTGCAGTCTGGTGATTTGTGGAAATTGATATCATCTTCATTTCTGTAGGTTTAGGTAGGCTTTTAGAGGTTTTGATTCAACTACCAGCTGATTCTAGGTTTTTTAAGTAGCCTTTTATGGGGTTTTGCTCCAGTGGCCCATTACTACACTAGATCTTTTTTAGGGTTACGTACCTCAAAAGGTAAAAAAGAAACCCTTATAAGATCACTCTCTTGTCCGTCTGTCTGTCCGTGTGTCACCACCAATTTTCTCAGGAACCGGTGGACCTAGAAAGTTGAAATTTATACCAGATACTGAGGTCTATAGTCCCTATTAGGTGTATAAAATCAAGGTCTTGAGTCCACACGATAAAAAGATATGGGCAAATTTAGATTTTCGCAAAAACTTGTAAGTAACAAAATTTACCACATTTAACTTTCAACTTTTTGTTTTTCACAATTTTTCTTTTACTTGTGCTGTAAGATCTAGCTTTTAACCAAAATTGACAATTCTAGGTCAACCGGAAGTATCCTATAGGTTTTGGGTCGAAAATCTATATGGTAGTACCCGTTGACCTAGAATCACGAACTTTGGCAAGTAATATACAAGTGTAGGGAAAGTCTGAAAACTACACATTTGTAATTTAATCATAAAAAATTTAGTCTTTATTTAAAGTAATTTGTAGCTACAAATTTGTACGGAACCCGCAGTGGGCGAGTCGGACTCGTACTTGGCCCGTCTTCTTTTTTATTTTAAGGATGGGAGATCATCAAATGACTCCTCCCGCTGAGCAGAAGTGAGTGTAAAACTTCTACTGACTAAAACCCATCCGTGTTCTTCCTAGTGCCCTTTGTGTTCCAGGGCCGCGGTGACTCTTTCGAACAAATTCCGCAACCCTGGCAGGCACTGACCCTAGTGGGCCCAATCTAACGGCACTAGGTCTAGTGGTCGCAAACCACGGCTTGTGAGTGTTAAGTCCTGGGTGTGAATCCCGGGTCGAACAAAGAGTTATTGGGTTTTCCATTGGAAATTTCTCAGTAACAGTCCGGAGTTGGCCATGTGATCCCCACGTGCCTCGTAAAGCACGTTAAGCCGTTGGTTTTATTTATTTGTTATATACTTCATTGTACACCGATACTAACATAAAAAGAAAACTACAAACTAAAACACATAAGTACAATAGGCAGCCTAATCGCATTCCGCGATCTCTTCCAGGCAACCTGGAATGGAAAGGTATTGCCTGGACATAAAATGGGGCTGTCATCGCTACAACACTACTTAATCATAATATATATATATTTACACAGATTAACATATATTCTTAACAACATATCTTAACAATAAATAAATGACGAACATATCACAACGAGTCTTTTGAACACCGGTAACGATTGAGCGCGTCTTACTGGGACTGGCAATGCATTCCACAAACAAGCAGCTTGTACAGTAAAGGATTTATCAAAGTTTGAGGAATGCATTGGCATTTTAAGAGAAAATGCTGGCGGAGAAACTTTGTATGTATAAAGTCATAATTCGAGGTTTGGCTCTCGACTGTTTTCTTCTCCAATATTCAACCGATTTAAAAGATATTTCATAAACTGAATAAAAAGGTTATATAGTATGTCCCTATGTTTTCCTTTTTGATGATTTATTAACCATCTAAGTACTAGAACCCTCACAAAATGCTCAAAAATGTCCGATAAATTGCTGTCAACCGAGCCCTAGTGTACAAATTTGGCAACTATTAATCAAAAAAAGAAAACATAAGGACGCAGTATATATCTTTCTTATTCAGTTTGTGAAATATCTCTTAAATCGGTTCAATATTGGAGGAGAAAACAGTCGAGAGCCAAACCTCGAATTATTACTTTGTACATACAAAGTCTCTCCGCCAGAAAAATATCTGATGACCTCAGAAATCACAGAGAAACTGAAAACGTTTCTATATCTGATCTCAACTCGGTCGTGTCGAGTAACCGTCACTTCGGATTTTGAGAATTTTCGAATTCGGATCAGTACTTTCAGATTTAAACTCCAACAAACAATTAACAATTTCATCCCTCTATAATATATTATGGTTTACATTTCGGCTCGGTTGAATCAAAACCACCGCGTCTATTTATGTAACATAGTTCGCAGTAAATATGAAAATTAACAATGCTAATATCGTGTGTTTGTTTATATTCAGATCAGTCACAGAACGTGTAGGACAAGCTGTCGCGAACTAATTAGCATAGCTCATCATAGACGTGTTGGGTAACTAAGAATATATATATTATATATAGTGGAGATATGTGTTATGTACTCCCCTCATTAGGATATCATTAAGGAGAACATATGATTTTTTTTAGGGTTCCGTGCGCCCGACTGAATATGAAACCCGCACAGGATCACTCGTGTGTCTGTCAGTCTGTTTGTGCGTCTGTCACGGCCGATTTGCTCCAAAATTCGAAAAAGAATCATTTTAAATTTGGTACACATATGAATTGCGAAGACCCAAATAGGGTCACGGTACGTAAATTAATGAATTTAGAGACACTTTAAAACTAATCAACTAACTTAGTGTACCGTGTGACATAAATTAATTTAGCTCCGAAAAGATTGAGCTTGAAAATTTGAAATAAATACAGAAAATAGTTCTGTTTTTATTGATAGCAGGACAACGTATAAGAAGTCGGTGGTTTTAAAATAAGATTAAAAAAAAACTGGCCAAGTGCGAGTCTGACTCGCGTGCAAAGGGTTCCGAACGAATTTTTTTTTATTTTGTTATTTTAACACTACAGACTTCTAATAGATTTTCCTGTAATCTTTAGGAAATTAAAAAAAAAAAATAAGTTTTAGGCTCAGTAGTTTCGGAGATAAGGGAATGGGAATGGTCATTTTTCGTCTAATTTCTTGAATAACTTCAAAACCATTTATTTTAAAATTATGAAAAAATATAGTTAAAACCCTCACAGTGAGCCCTTTCATTTAATATGTCACACGATATTGTACAATTTTTTTTTTTAATTTTCTATTTGACCCCCAAAGTGACCCCCGTACTAAAAATTTAATGATTTACGTAACGCGTCCGTGTTTGGGTCATAGAAGTCCATATGTGTACCAAATTTCAACATAATTGGTCCAGTGGATCCGGAGAAAACTGGCTGTGACAGACGGACAGACAGACACCCGAGTGATCCTATAAGGGTTCCTTTTATTTCGAAACCCTAAAAATATGATACCTTTGCGCGCGAATACGACTCGCACTTGACCAGTCTTTAACGCTTGGTTTGGTATAACATAAAAAAGCCCTGACGACGTTCTAAAAAAAAGCACTATATAGATAAATCTTTCTCTCTGCCTACAATAGATTCAGACGAACTTTACGAAAATATACCAAAAAGAAAAATGACTGATATTAGTAAAAGCGGCTCTTCCTTCCCATTTGTTACATCCAGACTGGATTTTAACGGCACTTAGTGTAACCTAAATTCTAGCCTGGCAGAGTACCGTTATCAGGAGTCTTTTAGCCAATCAATAATGCCGGAGCCATTCTTCTGGGGAATATAAACAAGAGCGTCACTTTTATGACATTTACAGATCTTATCACAGCCTTTATCTCCCCTTCCCCCCCAGAGACACAGCGAAAACCTAGCTTATAAGAAAACCTTCGAAAATGTTATCTCAAAGTGAAAAGCTAAAGAAATCTGTATTCGTAATTGAATTGGAGATTTATATGAATAAGACTGAGGATTCTTTTCATTAAGTAATCAAAAAGTCTTGAGGATTTAAATATAATGGCCGTTTTTGTGTTGGAATTTTGAGTTTTTCGGTTTATAAATATTGTACGGTATTAAGTCTTTAATCAGAATACACGAAGGGTCTTATTAGTGTGTAGGTACATGTGTAAGCTTTACATAATAAATTATTTACGAAGGTTAGCTTATATATTCACAAAGGTACTGCTCGATTGAATGTGTTATTAATGTGGTTCGACATTCATGCATTGTGGGGAATTTGTGTACCTACATATATCGTTGTTCACTTGTTCATCATTCACATTTACCTATACCAAATGAGCGATAAACTGTCATGTAAAAAGTTATATTCTGGACACAATTCAGGTCAAATGGAAGGCCTCCCACAAGGTGGACCATGACCTGGTGAGGGTCGCGGGTAGCCGATGGATGCACGACGCACAGGACCGGTTGTTGTGGCGACACTGCGAGGCCTATGTCCAGCAGTGGACGTCTTTCGGCTGATATGATGATGATAATGATGAAGTTAGGACATAAATAAATAAGCAGTTTAATTTGTTTTTTTTTTTTTATGAACTACAATAATAATGTTGTATCGTTTTTGGTTATAAACATATTGAGGATCAAAATAGATACCAGTTCAATAAGGCTTAATGTTTTCCGTTTTTCAATTAAGAACATCAATCAATTACATGTACTTAGGTGGGTGAATAACCGCTCTTGCCATGTAGGAAAACGTCAGCTATAGTGCAAAAATATACATGAATTCTTTTTAGGAAAACGAATAATTATTTTTGCTCAATTATTATTATTATCCTACAGGGCCTTACAACAAAAACTGGCCAAGTGCGAGTCGGACTCGCGTGCAAAAGGTTCCGAACGAAATTATTTTTTTTTTAAATGTTACTTTAACACTACAGACTTCTAATAGGTTTTCTTGTAATCTTATTGTAAAGATCTATTATCTCCATTTTTTTCCAAAATTTTAGGCTCGGTAGTTTCGGAGATAAGGGGGATAATTTTAAGATAATTTATTTTAAAATTATGAAAAAAATATAATTAAAACCCTCACAGTAACCCTTTCATTTGATATGTCACACAACATTGTTCAAAAAACTTTTTTTAGAAATTTTTTAGTTCGACCCCCAAAAGTGACCCGTGTTTGGGTCATAGAAGTCCATATGTGTACCAAATTTCAACAGAATCGGTCTAGTGGATCCGGAGACAACTGGCTTTGACAGACGGACAAACAGACAGACAGAAACCCGAGTGATCCTATAAGGGTTCCTTTTTTTTTGGAACCCTAATAATGAAAATGTTTCTAGATAAAAATAAGATTTATTGCTCAAATTTTATGTCTGTGATCCCTGGAGAGTTTACAGGTGTAACGCCATTATGATTATTAAAACCTTTGGGAGACATCTCGTTATTTTAATCTGGCTCTTTTGAATCCCTTGATATTTTATTTTGGAAATGCTAATTTGTATATCTGAGATCGCTTCGCAGATTTGTATGGTCTAAGTCTGGAACAATTAAATTATCTTTAGCGGCACATGGTGCCTTAGTCTAAAGGATTTGGTAACTTGCTATAGCGCTGAAATAGTTTCCTGAAAAATGTGATGTTAGTACGCTGTGAATGAATGTAAGTCTTAAATTACTAAGAAAAAGCGATTTACATAGGTAAATGATGAACGTGAGATGAAAGTAAATGATTGTTTTTCTAGTATTAAGGACTAGGGATGTTGCGAACATACGCATCTGCATCCGCAAATGCGGAGCTTCCGCATAGATTTGGGCATCTGCATCCGCAAATGCGGAGCTTCCGCATAGATTTGGGCATCTGCATCCGCAAATGCGGAGCTTCCGCATAGATTTGGGCATCTGCATCCGCAAATGCGGAGCATCCGCATAGATTTGGGCATCTGCATCCGCAATAATCAATGCAGATGTTCATGCGAATGCAAATGTAATACAAGTTGCGACAAGAAAGAAATTGGGGGGCCGGCGAATGGCGCGTGCCGTTAATTTCTTACCGCACTAAAAAAAGAGCCAATGTGAATGAAAATCCTCTTAAATGGTGGAGTATCCATCGAGAGGAATTTAAGATATTATCACCGATAGCACGAAAATTTTTATCCACTCCAGGCGGTGTTCCTAGCGAACAATTATTTAGTAGCGCGGGTTTAATTTACGAACCTCTGTGTAACCGCCTTGAATCAGAAAAGGCAGCAATATTACTCTTTATTATTAAGCATAATGCTCATGTTTTTAACTTCACTTACTAATATGAAAATTAATAAGTGAAGTTAAAAAAATAGGACCATTATACTTAATACTGATTTTCATTGATAAAAATGTTTATAATTACTTTATCACTGTTTTAATTTTTCATTCATGTACTATATTAATATAACATCTTAAACATTTACATCCGCGGATGTGAAACAATCGGTATCCACAACATCCCTGTTGAGGACATGATTATAACTCCGAAGTTAGCAATTTTTCTTTAAAAATTGAATTGAGTGTCGCCTCGTGTCATTTTTTTCCTTGACAAAAAACCTATAAAGTAAGAGTGCACAGGCATGTTTTGTTTCTTATGTATACTTGGTAGATCTAAGAATAGGTCGTAGGCTATTTTAATTTATATATATGGCAAAATAGGTCGTAGGCTATTTTTATTTATATGGCCAAACACCGTTTGCTGGATCAGCTAGTATTACTTAAATTCTTTCGTTACTCAGCGACTGACAGACAACGCACAGCCGAAACTACAAGTCGTAGAACGATCAAGGAACCTACGTGCCAAATTTCGCACGTAGGTTCCTTGAGGAGTGTAGGAGAGCACGATAAGATTTCCTGAAATACCTGAAAAAAAGAACGGTATATGCGCATACGGCGATGCGCCACCGGTACATGGTGGACATCCCACCCACGCGCACAAAACGTTTTGGGAACACATTCATAGTGCGTGCAGCTAAGGAGTGGAATTCCCTGCCGGAGTCTGTGTTTCCTGATAGCTATAACCTGGGAGTATTTAAGTCAAGAGTGAATAGATTACTTCTAGGCAAGCGTGCTCCATCTTCGACCACATCATCGCTTACCATCAGGTGAGATAGTGGTCATACGCGAGCCTATAAATAGTAAGAAACAAAAAAATACGAAGCCGCGGGCAGCAGCTAGTCAAAAAGTAGTAGCTAGTTTAGTTTCGTCACGCGACGTTCAAGCTATCGAGGAATACCATAGTTAAAATTACAAGTGGGTAATTGCTCGCAGAACGGATGGTCGATGGGTCCGAAAAGTTCTGGAGTGGCGACCGCGTACCGGAAGACGTAACGTTGGAAGGCCTGGTGAGGGTCACGGCTAGCCGACGGATACGAGACGCACAGAACCGGTTTTTGTGGTGACACTTGGGGGAGGCCTATGTCTAGCAGTGGAAGTCTTTCAGAACATAAAATAGAACCGCCGCCTGGAAAGAAGTACCTTTTCCAGTAGTAGATAGGTAATTCCACCCAAAGATTTCTCAAGTATGAAAAGTATTATAATCCAAGCCATATTTCGCAAAACACTTAAACTTTTAAATAGAGGTTCCTCTCTACTATATTTTGCCAAGTTAAAAGTTGCCTGAAAAGTTAGTGGAACAATAAGTATGAAAGTACTACCGTTGGATAAGGTAGGTACCTACAGTAGCGTAGCTTGCGGCACGCACCGGGTGACACTCGCTTGAGAGTGACACCCGACCGTTCGTTGACTGGTTTTTGTCACTATCGGGTGGCACCCCTTAACGTTTGACGCAATGAAACCTGTCGGGAGTAGGGTGCAGAAATTTTTGAGCTCGCTTTGCTCGCTCTTGCATTTTGCGCTCTCTGTCTTCCTGAGTTTTTCTATATAAACAACAAAAAGCTTAAATTTCAGTATGAATGTTCAAAATATAATAAAACCCTTCCGAGATGAAGTGCAAAAATTTCTTTAGTCCTTCAGGTTTTCTGCATTTAGAGGCGACACTCGTTCGTTGACTTTTTGTCAAGTTCGGGTGTCACCCCTTAACGGGCGACGTAATGAAACCCGTCCGTGGTGGGGTGTAAAAAATTTCGAGCTCGCTTCGCTCGCTCTTACTTTCCGCACTCTCTTTTTTCTCGAGCGTTTCTGTATGTCTCAATAAAATCACTATGTTTGTGTATGAAATGATCAAAAGAATATAAAACCTATCCGAGGTGGGATGCGAAAATTTTTGAGCTCGCTTGGCTCGCTCTTGTGTTCTGCCTTCTTTTAGTTCTTGAGTTTACTTGCGTTACTCAACAAAAATGGGTTTAGATAATTATGAAAATAAAATCAAAATAATCTTACTTTCGAGATTTTGTTTCAAGAAAGTATGATGTAAGAGCATTCCTGAAAATAAAAACCTGCATCGCAAATGGCACACCTTCCCCCCTCCCTTACAAAAATGGCTTGCGATTGCCGTCACCAGAAAGAAAGGCCAAAGGTGCAACTCATAATTATTTGGGGGGGGGGGTTCATTTGTGGGGTGACACTACATTATCCGCCCCGGGTGTCTCCCATGCTAGCTACGCTACTGGGTACCTAATAGTGATTTACTGGGATATGGCTTATAGTAAACGAGTTCAGATAATGTGTGGACTTCCGTTTTGTATTTTGGAAGTATGCATAAACTTACTAATGTTTTTGCTTAAATACGATTCGTGCTAAAAAAAAACCAGCCAGCCATAAGCCTTTATTTTATTATTTGTTGTTATAGCGGCAATAGAAATACATAATCTGTTAAAATTTCAACTGTCTGCCTAACCGTAAGTTCTTGAGATACAGATTCCTCCTGACAGATAGACTGACGGACGAACAGCGGAGGTTTAGTAATAGGGTTCCGTTGGTTATCCTTTGAGTACGGAACCCTAAAAAGTGTATTTCATCAGTAGAAGGTTATCAGAAAACATAGAAAGGTGTGAGTTTGGAGTAATATTTGTTTTATTAAAACAATCTCTACACATCTATACTTAATATTTAAAGCCGAAGAATTTGTTTGTTTGTTTGCTTGAATGCGTTAATCTCAGGAAATACTGGTCCGATTTGAAAAATTCTTTCAGTGTTAGATAGCCCATTTATCGAGGAAGGTTATAGGCTATATATCATCACGCTAAGACCAATAGCACAGGAGCAGACAAAGCACCGCGGGTCAATTAGTTATATATACTTTACAATTGCTTTTAAATCCTTACTTTCCATTTATTAATATTAGAATAAAACTGAACAGAATACTATGATTGAATAAGATAGAATACTAAATATATACACTTAAAATAAAATATCCTAACTAAGATAAGGCGTCAAAAAATTCGTCCGCATCGCTGTCCACCGGAAGTGAGCCCAAAAGACTGGCGGCATTGCCACGTTGTATGGCAATGCTTATCCTCTGTCCGAGGTAAAAGCCAGCCCTTGGGTCACGCGAAGTGTCAACTAAGCGTTTAAATAGATCTTTAAATAAGGCATGAGCACTCGGACCCCACGGTCCAAGAGTTTCAACCCCAAACGGCTCAAAAATATAATTGCCAACAAGATTATTATATTTCCGCCGCTTGAGGTTCTCAGCAGCCGCAGCGGCAGTACCAGCACAGCACGACGAGCTAGGAAGATGGGATGGCGCAAGAGTATCGACACAAGTAGCGTCCCACACTAAAGGCCTACCCATCTTCCATGGAAACAAAGACATACCGTCCGGTCGCTTGCCGTCGTCGCGTGCCAGGCCATTGGGTTTTAGTACGGCTGGAACGCCGACGGCGACAAGAGCGCGTCGGATAATGTCGTTGATGTTTGCGTGCCGTGCAAAGCGACCCGCACTTCGACTGCATGAGAGACCGTGGTGCCCGAGGCTGTTGACAGCTTCACCACAGTGACAACGATGAGGAGAACAACACGATGCGCCTAAGCGAAGGGAAGCAGCGAGGCGGAAAGTTGTATCGTCGAACAAGGTGCCTAAGTTCGACGACGGTAGTGCGTGAAGCCAGAGGCCCGACTCCCACTCACCCACAGCCAGCAGGCGCGCACGCTCCGCAGTAGAAGTAGAAGTGGCTATAAGGTTCCTCTGAACTTCTCTGCAGACCGGCTCATCCCACTGTCTCTGGTATGATGGGTTGTCGGGTAGATTTACATTCGGGCAAGCGAGTTTCCAAGCATTCACAGCCTCGGTGAAGCACGGCACATCAAAATCAATCAGTGTGGAAGCTAGGATATTCCTGATTAATTTATCAGTGCCATGAACCGAAGATATAAAAGCCGGTAAACTAATACTGGTAATTTTGCGGACGCCGAGGCCTCCCATACGAATGGGAAGAGTAGCTTGAGCCCAAGCTCGGTCATCCATGGCCACATTTAAAATTGAAGATAGTGTATGCGTGATAATTTGGTCCATTTTTTCTAAAAGGTGAGGGTGCTTCCACATATGGGAAGCACGAAGAAAATATGTCAATTTAGGACCGAAACAGCAGTAACGAATTATGGTGATAGCCGAATGCATGTTAATTTTTAACAGTCTTTCCGAAACGTCTTTGAAATTTTGAATTTTTTCTTCGACAAAATTGGGAAAGGAATTCTCAAAGATTGGTGACCCAAGGAGGTGAAGAGAGCTTTTGTCCATAATTTTGATTCCAGGGGCTATTGCGTTGAATTTTGAAAGTGTGAATTGTCGGTCAGTACTGTCAGACAAAAATAATTCGCATTTGGAAAAGTTCAGATCAAGTCCAATGGAATGAAGTCGATTTTTTAAAAATTGTAGATCATTTAATACCAAATTTACATCGCCTCCAAGGGTACCATCATCGAGATACCAAACATTAAATTTAGAATTTAGCTGTCGAATAATAGGGTGAATAGCTAAACTAAAGATCACTGGCCCGAGGGGATCACCTTGTTGACAGCCAACAGCAGATTCTAAAAGGTTGTCCCGATAAAGTAATTTAGATGGTTGTCTATAACATTGCCAGAGAAAACTGAAAATTTGAGGTATTTCTTTCTTAGATTCTACCAACAAGGTGTCCCTATTTACCGAATTAAATGCATTTTTGATGTCAACCTTCAGGATGACCTCTCCTTTGCCAGAATTTGCGTAGGTCGACAGTGCGTGTACGGCAGCCTCACAACCCCCTTTGGAGCCGTAACCCAACTGCAGGGGCTGAAATTTTTCCGAAACTATCTCACCATAAAATTTACAACAAATCTTGGCTGCCATACGACGCCTGTCTGTCCGTCTGTCTGTCTATCACGCTTTCACGCCAAAACAACTGAACCGATTTAAATGAAATTTGGTACACAGATAGTCTAGAGCCTGAGAAAGGACATAGGCTACTTTTTATCCCGGGAGTATGTTCCCTAGGGCCCACGCGGGCGAAGCCGCTGGCAGAAGCTAGTATTAAATAAAATGAATTTGAGGAGGACACTGGTGATACGTTGAAATTCTAGTCCATGAGTCCAAATCTATTTAATGAGGGCTATCGCGTTTGAATTCACCGCTAGAGGCGCTAGTTTAGCGTGTGGTCGTCGTAATGACAAATTTCACTGTTGGTTGGCCTTTGACTCAAGTTTATTCACTTATTTGTTTCGATTTTTGTGAATATTTTACTAAAACAGCCTGACTATAGCAGATTATGTTACGGTGCTACCGACCACAGCATTGAACTTTCTTTTTTGTGTTGGAAATGTGTATATTATCTCCTTCTTTGTTTCATTATGATAAGTCCACGTAGCACTGCGACACTATTTATGGTGGATTAAATCGCACGTTTGCGTCATCTATACATATAATACATACATATAATAAAATCGTAGACTAACCGTGTCTGTACATTGAATATTTTTGCATGAAAATTACACAGAAAACTCAGGAAAAAGGTATAAAACACTAAAATGCAATTTTTGAAATTTTTGTCTGTTTGTCTGTGCGTTTGTGGGAGCATCACGCTTAAACCACAGATTAGATTGCAAATCTTAGTAGTTAAAAATATTAAGAGATAACCCGAGTAACATTTAGCGTTTATTTCATCAAAATCGACCCACAAAATCAAAAGATATTGAATTTCTAAGTTTAGGAAGAAACTTCCTAATGTATTCTGATGAGTCTGAGCGCCATCTATTGAGAATAATAAAATGCACGAAAGCATTCAAAATTGTTGAGTTATTTGTGAAACTTATAATACGTGGCAAAATAAGAGTGATCATTTTATACCTTTTCGTTATTGATCGATACAATCGATCCACAAAATCAAAATATATTGAATTTTTAGTTTAGTAAGAAACTTCCTTATATATTCTGATTAGTCAAAGCGCCATCTATTGAGGAACCAAAAAATGCATGAAAGCATGAATGTTACACCAAAACACATTGATTGAGTTGTTTGTGAAACTTTTAATACGTAGACGTAGCAAAATAAAAGTAAACATTTTAATACCTTATCGTTATTTACCGTTACATACGGGCTTCTTATTTAACGTCTTCCGCTGCCAAATATTTTGTCAGTTTACATGGTCGATAGATGGCGTTGCACTGATGACGCGTTTTTCTGAATTGTGGTGTTAAGATTTTCCGCTGGAGAATGACCTCACACAATTTCTAAACACAGTCGTGTTTCGAAGAAAGTTCGGTTTGGTCTCTGAAAGGTCTTAAACTGTTAGGGACCATAATTGGTTAAATCTCTGGTGCTGGTTTCGTTTAAAGTGCATTTATCGTAGAGTTTTAAACTGATTTAGTTTTGCGAAGTTCTGGACGGTTCGACTTGCGGATCAGGCCTGTAAGGTCCCGTACCAAAGGTGCTGTGCTGACGGGACCCTACTGCTAGGCCTCCGCGATTGATTCCGTTTAGAGCGAAGCAACGAACGGTTCGATTTACGAAACAAGGCTAATAATATAAATAAAAATCTTATATTTCAGACAGAGTCCATTTTTTGGTTAGTAGTTAGGTTTAGGTTTAGTTTAGGTTAGTAGTTTGGTTTTTTATAATAAGGTATCGTACCAAAGGTGGTCACGGTGACGGGAGCGATCGATTTTGGGAGGGTACTCTCTAAGTCCAAAGTCCGTAGTTTCGGGCTTAGTTGCGGACGTATTCTACTCCGTATCACCTACAGACTTACGATTAGTCCCGAACCCGAACTAAGAATGAATGACAACACGATTTCACAGTAACTGTCAAATCGTGTTATCATTAGTTCTCATTGGTTAGATGATACGGAGTGGAATATTTTTTTTATACAATAGATAGGCATACGTTTGACCACTATCTCACCTGATGGTAAGCGATGATGCGGTCGAAGATGGAGCACGTTTGCCCAGAAGCAACCTATTCTCTTTTGTCTTAAAGACTCCCAGGTTGCCCGCAACTAAGTTTTTAATTCGTGCTAAGTATCAAACGGTTCGATTTGCGAGCCAAGGCAAATTATAGGGTTCCGTGCCAAAGTTGCTAATGGGACCCTATTATTTAAGCCTTCGCGTACGATTTTGATTCGTGCGAACCTAGTCGATTTTTAGGGTTCCGTACCAAGTTTGCTAACGGAACCCTTTTTTTTATAAGCCACCACTGTCCGTCTTCCTTCAGTTAATGCGTTTTATTTCTGTCTCGCTAATATAAAAAATATCTTCTAGAAAAAGGCCGAATCTTTCACAATATAGCAAGATTCTTAATCTTCTTAATATATTTAAAACAAAGTCGGTTTTGTTCGAACACTTTTCTAACTCGAGAACGGCTCGACCGATTTTCATAGTTTTTGTGTTTTTGGATTAGTCTTCGTCCGGAATAGCATAATAAGAATTAAAATAAAAAAAAAAGAGTAGGTAGGTAGGGTAGGTAGGTAGGATAGGTAGGTAGGGTAGGTAGGGTAGGTAGGTAGGTAGGTAGGGTAGGTAGGTAGGTAGGGTAGGTAGGTAGGGTAGGTAAGGTAGGGTAGCTATGGTAGATAGGGTAGGTAAGGAGGTAGAGTAGGTAGGTTGGTTAGGGTCGGTAGGTAGAATAGCCAGTTGACGGGAGCGAAGCCGCGCGGGTCAGCCAGTCATATATATTTTCTTTTCTAACTTTGTTCACATGCGCGTAATAACAACTTTAATGCCATGATGAAGGACCATACTTGACAGTGGCGCCAACTGGTGAGTACAAAAACGTTAGCCCTCATTGTCTGTCTCTAAAAAGAAATGGGACCACTGCGGGTAGATAGGGAAGTCGGTTGACAATTTCAAAAACTGGAGAATGTGCATTTCGACGGTTAACTACCAACACCTACTACCTAAGATTTTTACTCGAACTGCTTTTATACTGATTTCGCATTCCGAAGAATCTTCTTTTTCACAATAACTAAATTATCATATCTGCTCTCTAACAAAAAAAAAAATTGTATCCCTTTGGACAAAATAGGCGTGATATTATATGTTATTGACTCGCGCAACTTCGTCTGCTCCGCTCCTATTGGTCTTAGCGTGATAATAGGCCATGAGAACCAGAGTGGCCTAACTAACATTTTTATTAAAATAGAGTTTTGGCCTGCAACGCATTACTAGTAGGGTGTTTTCTAAAACCAGAGTAACCTATGTTTAATTTTCTCAATATTATTAACAGATGGCAGCACATAACTGTAGTGAATTTCTGACAACTAGGTCCGAAAAGCAAATGGCATAGTGGCCTAACTGCATAGGCCAGTATGGTTCTGGCGACATTATGAAACTTTGAAACATGCATTCAAATAGGTCGTTGTCATCTGTCAAATTACGCGGGTAAGCTGTAAGATTTTGTTGTTAGTTTTGAACTTTGGTGTAAAATCTAAAAAAATATGGATATTTCTATAGAAGATGAAACCCCAGGTGAAAACCAAGGATCCAATGATGTTGAACTACAAATGGAAGGTAGGTTTTACGTAATTTATTTGTTAGAAGTTGCTTAGGTTGAAATCGTTACTATTTTTTATTAATAGGTAGGTACATACATAATTAACTTCTCCTCTTAAAGGGTATCTGTGACGTAGTATTGTTTGCGGATGATACCTCTCTTATCTTTAAAGTAGATAGGAATAGACAAGATTTCGATAACGTAAACAACGCTCTTTCAATGGTTACGGATTGGTTTACGACAAATAATTTAGTTCTAAATGCCAATAAAACGAAATGTATAAAATTTGCCTTGCCTAATGTTAGAAATTTAGGACCCAATGTAATCTTAAGTGACGAGGTGCTTGAAACTGTAGACACGGCAGTATTTTTGGGCATAACTGTTGATTCCAAACTACAATGGGGCCCACATATATCAAGCCTATCGGGAAGGCTCAGCTCTGCCGCATACGCCGTCAGGAAAGTAAGACAATTTACTGATGTTGACACAGCTCGGTTAGTCTATTTTAGTTATTTCCATAGCGTTATGTCCTACGGTATTCTATTGTGGGGAAAAACTGCTGATATACAAAATATATTTGTCTTACAAAAACGTGCCGTGCGTGCAACATATCAGCTAGGGTCAAGAGTTTCTTTAAGAGAAATTTTCAAAGAGATTGGAATTCTCACGGTAGCATCTCAATTCATTTTTGCAAACATTTTATATATTAGGCAAAATATATATTTATACAGTAAAACGAGCGACATCCACAGCTTTAACACCAGAAACAAGCACAAGCTACATGCTCCTTCCCACCGACTTCGTAAGGTCCACGACTCATTTGTGGGGCTCGGTATCCGTTTATACAATAAACTTCCACTTTCTTTTCTTGACCTGCCTTTTAACTCATTTAAAGCTAAAGTTAAATCTAACCTTTGTTCGAAGGCATACTATTATATTAATGATTATTTAGACGATAAGAATAGTTGGTCGCTGTGTTAAACGCAAGACAATGTCATAATTATCATGTTCTTTCTCTTTAAGTAATTAGCTTATGACAGGTTATATGTATTCATATAATATTGTATTTTTTTTTTTTTTTTTTTTTTATATGTCTGACTATGTAGGTCAATTCGTTGTTTTTTATATACATTTCTATCATTATCAATATCATAGTGTGCTAGCTAACAAGTTATAAGTTTTGTGTCATGTATTAATTACTTAGCATACTTTTATATAGATTCAAGTTCTTAAAACGTAACAGACAGATGTGTTGCTGGGGAGTTTGTTGGCCACTTCTTCTCCACAGCTAAAACACTAGGAAGTGGTGACGGGCGGGCGTTTTGGGGGACTGTCTTTTGTAAAACTTGACGTTCAAAAAGTTCTGGCTCTCAGCCTAATTTGAATAAACGACTTTTGATTTTGATTTTGATTTTAACAACTTCATGTTTTGGTTTGTTTTACAGGAATGTTTGCGTGTATGACGACTCTTTTCAAGATTCGGGCTCTGAGTATGTGCCATCGAGAAATCCGTCTCCATAATCTTTGGATCTACTTGAACTTTTACAAGATGAAAACATCCTTCCTGGTAATAACCATGCGTAAACAATCAATGATGATTTAAACCAACAACAGAAGTCAAGAAAACGTAAACGAAACTCGAATACCCACACCAGTTGTATCAACAGGAATTTGTTATTATAAACGACAACTATGGACCTACTGTCTTGGCATACATGTTGCTTCTACTGACCATGTCACAATGGGTGTCTGGAATGAGACTATCGCCTCTAGAGGTCCTCAGGAAATTGGATCATGCCTGTTGAGGTATGTCAAAGAAAATGTGCACACTAACAATTTTATTCTCTATTCTGACCAATGTGGGGGACAGAATAGGAATATCAAAATGGCTTTATTATGTCAGTATATGGTAGCCCATCCGGATTTTACTGTAGAAACCATTGACCATAAGTTTTATGTAAGTGGACATCTTGCTTGCGACCAGGACTTTGGTTTGATTGAAAAGAAAAAAAAGTTGTTTCAAAATACTTATTGTTCTGATAATTGGCTTCAAGTGATCAAAGCAGCCAGACACAAAAATCCATTCAACATTATGAGAATAAAGAAGGAAGACTTTATGTCAACAAAAAAACTTGAGGAAAACATTACTAACAGAAAAGTAACTGCTGAATGCTCGAAAGTTACATGGCTAAACATCCAGTGGTTGAAGTTTAACAAAATGAACTAGTATAGAATATTCTTCAAGTATTCAAACAGTCCTGAGGTGTTTGAGTATGTTGATGTTGAAAAAAGAAATTCAAAGGCATTTATGGATATTGAGCTGGACCTGTTGTACCCCGATGGAAGTTGATCAGTGTTGAAAAGAAGAAGGACTTACTTGAACTCTTAAACTACATACCACCCATTCACCATGAGTTCTACACATCAACAAGGGCCAGTACTTCTGTTAGAAATACAATAGATGAACCCCAAGAAGATGATAATGATGATGTTTAGATGACTTTATTAATGTTCAGTAAAAAATATTTTTCATGTAGCTTTGCTTTTGGTTAATTAATAGAGATATTTTTGGACGAACTAGCATTTTCATTCATTTATTAGATAATCCCAAAATGCCACAGTGGCCTAACTGTAAAAAAAATGCCTAAATCCTAGAATAAATGACTTGTTCTCTCCATGATTTGAAAAAATAACCATCTAAACTTAGAATACACTTATTGAAAACATTGAAAAATCATTAATTTGACCATAAAGTTAGAACGAAAATCATAGCCTTCACTTTTCCTTTAAAATCTCAGTATTCATTTTTGGTAGATAGGCTACTCTGGTTTTCATACCCTATAGCCTTCCTCGATAAATAAGCTATTTAACACTGAAATAATTTTTCAAATCGGACCGGCAGCTCCTGAGATTAGCGCGTTTAAGCAAACAAACAAATAAACTCTTCGGCTTTATATTTTAGTATAATAGATTAGTATTAGTATAAGTAAATAGATTTTGTTTGCTCATACATTATTCAGGGCTTTAAAAACAAAATTCTTGTAATTTGTGTAAACGCTCATTATGTAATTCGTAAACGTACCAATTTCTTTAATACCATTAATGTAACCAAGGTAGTTGTTAGCTCACTTAAAACCATCTTATAGTACATAGACTATGTTGATCGTAGGATAGTGTGTCATTACCATTTATTGCCATAGAGGAGCTTTTACTTTTTTATGAGCACTCAAAGGAAATTGAATTTATCGGGTTAAAATATGGCTGTAACAAAAGCTACATAAATAAGTTTTCTTCATCAGCTAAGAGGATTAGGATATATTTTAGGATACGGAACCATACTTCCTAAAACAACAGTACTCTACAATGTTCCACATGACCTCGCTTCCTCATAGATACGGTTACTGTGTATGGTTTTAAAGTATGATGTGAAAATGGAATAATATCCTCAAGCTTAGGTCCTTGTAAAGATTTCAGTATATTAAAAACTATGTATTTTATTCCTAACTAGTTTTTGCCCGATGTTTTCGTACGGCATATCCCGTTTTTTCCCATTTCCCTAAAGCCTATATAGCTTTCTCATGAATGTGGCTATCATTTATACAAAAATAATTTTCCAATTCCGACTGGTAGTTCCAGAGATTAGCGCGTTCAAACAAACAAACTCGTCAGCTGTATTATATTAGTAAAAAAAATCTATCGATGTATTTGGTTTTATGGTATGAAACCATAATGAGTGAACCACAGTAAATGCTAATTCATTTTTTATGCGTTTTCAGAGATAAGCCACTACATTTTTCATTATTTACCAGAGCTCATTTTATGACTATGTTATTTAGGACGATAAATTGACAAAAATATTATCATCTATCTAGCTTTTTCGTAACTTGGTGTCGGCTTCCAGTCTCACCGGAAAAGCAAATGAATACCGAGTCTATATAAATTACAGAAATATGTAACGGAAATAGTTTAAGGCTTGTATACATGCCAGTGACTTTTTGCATATAAACGAAGCTAACTACTCCTCTACGCGCCACTCCGCTACCCGTATTAATTTATTTAAAAAAAAATAACACATGTTTTATAAAAGTAACAAAACCAAATTATTTTCGTTTGTATTGCAAAGCAGTAGATTTTTTTTTTACTTTTGTTAAAGAATGAAGGAGTAAAATGGTTTCATCTCAACGATTTGTAGGTGATTGGGTGTTTTTTTTTCTCATTATGTGATACCGATACGTAATTTCTGGCTAAACTTAATTACGTATTATATCATTTAGATTACTACCTATTTTTTCAGATGTAATTTCTCAGTAGGTAAATGCCGACGAAAAGTTACTTCATCTGCACGCTGTTTTTAAGCATTTCTCGAGAGAGAAGACTTAACAGTAGAAAGCATATCAGTTTAGATGTCTGGCATTTGACAACTAAAGCCTACAATTCTAGTACATTCCCTAACATCTAGCGACGTCGGAAGTACACAACAATCGCTCCCCCACCTCGAACCGTTCACAATGACTTCACCACAACGCTCCGAGATTCGTTGACACCGAGATACCTCCAAATATCCGGAGTACCGGAGTACTGGGGTACCGGAGTACCGGAGTACTCCGCACCGGCCCTGAATACGTTATGATATTGTTTCCACCCCCTCCGCCATGAATTTATTATTGTCTGAAAACAGTATTGTTCTGTAGCTCGATAGCGGGTGTGTGTCCACAATTTTCGTGTTTAACGTAACCTATTTCATGCATTTGGTTATGTCTTTGTTGGGAATTTAACTGGTATTTTGTTTAGTTTGGTTGGTATTGTTATCGTGTGGGTAAAACGATGGAAGGTGAATCAAATGAGGAGAACAGTGGCTTTTGTAATTTGGTAGTCTTTGTATTTGATAGCTGGATGGAGTTGTATTTTTGTAGAATAGCATAGATGTGAGTTGAATCTTTGATTGATCTACACTAATATTATAAAGAGGAAAGATTTGTTTGTTTGTTTGAATTGAATAGGCTCCGAAACTACTGGACCGATTAGAAAAATTCTATAGGCTACAGAGTATTTCCAAAAAAAGTTAGGGATCCGCATAAAAACTTCGATTATGTAACCCAAGGTGTGAAAAAAATACCAAGAAAAACCCTTACATCGCGTACGCTGCGGAAACTATTGAAAATAGAGCAAAGTGATGTACTACAGTTTTATAGAGAACATCAATATCCATTAAAAAGTCCGCAAAGGCATATATCTAACTGTTATGGTTAAGTCACAATGACCGCTTTTTGTTTAAATTATTCGATTAAAACCCGGGGCGAATGGAATAGTGGTGATTTTGGTATCATGATATTAATCCTTATCCATTTAAATGGTTTGGTAATGTATTTAGGTTGGTTATGTATACGTAAATTACACTTAAAATTATGCACATCGGACCTTTTGTTTAAAATTTACGACGGGTATAAAAATACTAAAATGTCGCGGATTGAGCGCACAGCCCTACGTTTAGTCTATTAATAAGAAATTTACACGTTAGCCTTTATAAAGGGAGGACAAGGAGATGAAGTTCGTAGAGTACCTACTAAACCCGCGCGAACGAAGTCGCTGGTGAAGCGCTAGTAAATAATAAAAAAGGATATTAATAAATTATGATTTTGATAGGGATAAGTTTTGAGTTTGAACATGGATTGATATAAGAGTATGGGAAGGCCGAAGAATCGGTGTATGGACTGCGTGAAAAATATTTTTATTACTTGAAATGGGTTGACTACCGATGATCTGACGATTAAAAGGAAGTCAAGCTGCGCTATCACTAAATAATTGGTGCAAAATAATATGATTGAATTAGGAATTCTTTCTACTGCATGACAGACGTGAAATGGGCAAAAAGTACCCCCGAATGGCTCCCATTAAATGCCAAAAGACATCGCGGCAGATCAAGGCGAAGATGGTAGAACGAGCTCAACTCCTACCGAAAGGACTGGCCCGACATAAAAATTTCAAAGTTGTGTGGAAAAATGAGAGGGACGCCTTTGCCCAATAGTGGGACAAAATAGGCTAGATAGATAGATGAATTCGCTTAGTTTCGAAAAAAAATATGGGAAGAATCGATCCAATCAACAAACTCAATACCGTTGTTAGGGTGCCTGTCCTGTCCATTAAAGCGTAGCGGAGAAACGAAGAAATATTAACCAATCATGTCAGTCAAAATGTAA
Source organism: Lacanobia wlatinum (assembly GCA_947578705.1). Lineage (NCBI taxonomy): Eukaryota > Metazoa > Arthropoda > Insecta > Lepidoptera > Noctuidae > Lacanobia > Lacanobia wlatinum. Next base: position 28,176,564 of record OX388029.1, read on the forward strand.
GTGACTCACGTGATACGGAGATTTTATGAAATTTCCATTGGTTAAAATTTCTCTGATTCCCCGCTCCGCTGTACCTAATGGACAGGCACCATTAGCCCAAAACTATAACCCAATCATGCATGAGTAACCATTCAAACCAACCTTGTTTAAATTTCGAACCCCGCATCACAACCTGCAAATGCGACGGTTTTAAAAACCTGCTATCAGACACCCAGGGGCGGGTTGGCCGGCCCGGCCCGTAGATCATGCGACAATGCCAAGATTTGCCGCGCGGTCCAACAGACCCGCATCTGTTATTTCTGTGATTAATCTCATGACATTCATTGTGCTTTTTGGCTATTTCATTGTCAGCGGGTTTTGCTTGGAAGATTTTCAAGTAAGATTAAGGTTGGGGTTAGACGATTCATCTGTTACTAGTGCGTGTCTTCTTCTTCTAAACCTGTATATTAGTATAAAAGTGACAGTCTGGATGTGTGAATGTTAATCATTCACGCTTCTGAAAGGGTTTTAATAAAACTTTGCATCTTAGAACACAGAATACTATTTAACTGCCTCCGTGGTCGAGTGGTTTAGGCGTTTAACTTGTGACCCGGTGGTCGTGGGTTCGATTCCTACGCGAAGCATACTTTGTAAAGTTGTTTCCAGTTAGGCTATTACACTGCAGGCTTGAATCACCTGACTGTCTGATAAAAAGATGATTCCGTGCTTCGGAAGGCACGTATGAGCCGGTGGTCCCGGTCGTCAAATAAACCATGTCAGAGGCCCTTGAGGCGGTTTAGAAACTCTGACACTAGGGTGTGTGGGGTCGTTAGACCTTACTGCCTACATGATAAGAAGAAGAACAATGGAATAATCGCGCGAATAATAAGGAGAAAAAATCTCTTAGCTATTTCCATTTTAAACGCGGTTAAAGCCGGCAAATGGCTGTTGCTAATGAATACTAGGTACTGCATATACCTAACCGTCCACCCTTACAATATGAGAACACAGAACGAAATCTGAAATTTAATTCATAAACGTAAAGTATAATTATTTTCAGGAATACCTTACCTGCGTCTGTTTCTTTTATTATTTTTTGCCGCAGTTGTTATCCCGTACCTTATCGTACCTACCATTATTAAGTTAAAATTCTCTCCATGATTTTGTCAGCGGTCTATCACTCGGTCCTATTTTACAGGGAAATTGGAAAAATACCCGAAATCTCTTAATTCTGATTTCGTAACATGACCCTGAATAACATTTGTTCTACGAGTTTTCAAAATTCGAAACATTTTTTTTTTTCATACAAAAAATATAAACAGTCTAAATTTTGCATATTCTTTATAAGGCGGCCGACGAACGCCGCGGCGCGCCGCGGCGCCGGCGGTAGCGCGGCACTGGGTGCGCGCGCGTAGTATACACGAATTTTACAGACTTCAAATAAATGAAAACAAATTGTTTTTGGCTACATTGTTGAGTTGAGGTCAAAATCGTAGAACAAATGTTGTTCAGGGTCATGATACGAAGTCAGAATTAAGAGGTTTGGGTATTTTTTCAATTTCCATGTATACAGCATTAATGAATATCAGGTTGAACTTAATAAGTTCATTCAGATTAGCACATTTTAATCTAGATAATCGCGTTGCCATAATTGATGATACTCGAGACCAATTTAGCGAACACTGGCGCCTGTTGGCATTTGACTAAATTAATTTAAATTTAGATGCGTGGTTATACACATCAACACAGCTGAAATCAATGATTTAATTAAGTAATTTTATTGCGCAGGTGAATGTTTTTTTCTCAAAGCGTAAGTACATCCATGATTACCGGCCAGTATATACAGTAAATGTGTCACATTCAAAACTTAGGTGAAGAAAGTTTGAAATGACTCGATCAGCTCATGTTCACTTCTCAGTTTTTATTTTGCTACTAGTTGACCCGCGCAACTTCGTCTGCGTCACAATTTTCATTACTGCTCCGCTCCTGTTAGTCTTAGCGTGATGATATATAGCCTTTCTCGTTAAATGGGCTATCTTACACTGAAAGAATTTTTCAAATCGGACCAGTAGTTCCTGAGATTAGCGCGTTCAAGCAAACAAACAAACAAACAAACTCTTCAGCTTTATATATTAGTATAGATATAGATTGATAGGCATACGTTTGACCACAATCTCACCTGATGGTAAGCGATGATGCGGTCGAAGATGGAGCACGCTTGCCTAGAAGTAACCTACTCACTCTTGACTTAAAGACTCCCAGGTTGTAGGTATCAGGAAACACAGACTCTGGCAGGGAATTCCACTCCATTTCCACAAGAGATATTCTTAAAGAATAGCATTACAGCTAGTACCCTATAATATCTAGGCCTTCTCACATACAGAGAACGACACCGCAAATGTGGTAGCGAATACCACATTTGGTAAAACCACCAGCTTTGAACAATTTCAAACTGAGTCCAAAGCAAGCAGAAAAAAATATCATTAAATGACGTGATGGAATCGAAACTGCTATGAACGAAAACTAATTTCGATTTATTAAATGATTTATTTGTTTTACACCTTCCATAGAAAGTTGATCGGTAGAGAATGCTTTGTTTTATTAAAAGTTACCTTTTTTTTTTGTTTTTATGGATGGGGAATTAACTATCAAATGACTCCTCCCGCTCTAGGCGAACCGAACCGAAGAAGGGAGTGTCACACTCTTACTGACTAAAACCCATCCGTGTTCCTCCTAGTGCCCTTTGCGCTCCAGGGCCGCGGTGGCTCTTTCGAACAAGGTCCGCAGCCCCAGCAGGCACTGGCCATAGCGGGCCCCGCCTTTAATGCTGACAGCTGGCAGCGCGCCGTCGACCAAGGCCTGGTTCTGATCAGACGGCGAGCCAACCAATGCTCGCCGTCCGCAGGCCCGCGCCTACCATGGCCGAGAATCGCTCTGCGACTCCCGACGCCCGGGGCGTCTTCTTCTGTTGCGTCGGCTAGGGCGTGAGATTTGCCTCTCCCTCACGCGTTCGGCTTCCTCCTTTGCTAGCACTACTGCTTCGCAGAAGGAGGTGACCGCTTCCCTTGTCTCCTCGCTCCAGACCATGGCTTGAACCAGGGCTGAACGCGAGAGGTCGCCGCCGCCGGTCGCCTCGACGAGGACACGGCGGTGTTCTGCCCAAGCAGGGTAGACCTCCAACGTATTCTCCACCGTGTCCTCCGGGCGATCTTCGCAGTGTTGACACCCGGGCGTATCCTCCCGCCGAATTCGAAACAGGTTTCTCCCGAAACAACTGTGTCCGGTGAGACCTGCGTCAAACTGAAGGTAAGGACGCCGTGGCGCCGCTCTAGCCACTCCTCAAAGAGGGGACTTATCGCCTCAATTGTGGCGTGACCAGCGCTGGGTTACGACAGTCGTTGTCTCCATAGTGCATTAAGAGTTACCCTAGTCAGTAACTCTTGTTCCTTTCTCCAAACAAACGCATTCAGATTCAGAGTATTTATTTGTAAACACACATACACACATTCCGCTGTTTTATTCGTGGATAATGTTGCTAGAGCAATGACTTTTTTTTCCAGAAAATCTAGATCGAATTAATACGTCATCATATCAACCGAAAGTCGTCCACTGCTGGACATAGGCCTTCCCCCAAACGTTGCCACAATGACCGGTCCGAGGCCTTCCAACGTTGCGTCTTCCAGTACGCGGTCGAAAGTCCAGAACTTTATGGTCCCATCGACCATCTGATCGAATTAATACGTGCCTCTAATAATTTCCTTTTTACAAAAAATAATTACTTTAAGAATTATGATAATCCAAAAACCCGAAAAAACAGCCCGTTTTTACTCCCACGTTCAGACGAATATCAGACTTTGATAAGTTTTTAACAAAATAAAAAATAATATAAGCATAGATATAGTCTTCCTCTAAATTTTGATATATAATTTTTATTGATCAGTCCAGTTTTGAAGAAAAAAACAGTGGAATATAAAACGTCTTTTGGTCAAGGTTTTTATAGGTAAAATCAGCCTCTGCTGCAGTTGTCGCTTTCGCACTTTACTTGATAGGGCGAGATTGCTTCCACTGCAACCCTTGGACACGCAACGCATCAAGTGACGTCATTGGCACACGCGAAGCTTGCTCGAATATGGCGCCCACGTAGCTCTTCGCTGTCAAAGCCATACACGTTGTGCACGCGATACACGCTATACACGAATATTAACCCAAGACTTTGTCAAAACCAAAATCATGCAAAAAAACGTGTGTAGCCTCTCCGTGTGCCGCGGTGGGCCACGCTTTAGTTGTACATAGTCGTCAAACAAATGAACACACGCAGCGAAAATGCGCCGCATGGCCGTGGATAGCGTGCACAGCGGTGGGTTCGCGCCTTGAAATTCTAGACAAACGATGAGTTTGTGCATGTAAACCTGTTGTGCACGTTATTTGTGTATTTTTTGGTACAAAAACCACAGGAAAGCCAACGTAAGCATGAAAGCTGAAGTACCAAAAAATGCGTTACCGCAAATGCTAAAAGCAGGTAATTTTAATAGTACGTAAGCTTACTTTTCAGGTATGACTTCTGCCTCCGTGGTCGAATGGTTTAGGCGTTTGCTTTCCCGTAGGAATCGCACCCACGACCACTGGGTCGTGGGTGCGATTCCTACGGGAAAGCATTCTTTGTAAACTGGTTTTCCAGTTTGGCTACGACATTGTAGGCTTGAATCACCTGATTGTCTGATAAAAAAGATGATTCCGTGCTTCGGAAGGCACGTATAAGCCGGTGGTCTCGGCCGCCAAATGGCAGTCGTCAAATAAACCATGTCAGAGGCCCTTGAGGTGGTTTAGAAATTCTGACACTAGGGTCACGAGAAGAAGAAGGTGTGACTTTCCTCATTGTGCCCGAGAAATACCTTAGGGAAAACATAAACGTGTTATGACCAAAACTTTAATCTCAATGTAGCTGTTCCGAAATCCTAGTTTCTTTACGAATATGCTCTACAATTAGCAACAACAGCGAATTACTTAATAAGGTTCAAGATCCTAACTACACTGTTGACCAGATGTTGCTCCAAATGGACAAAAGTTATCACACGATATTCTCCCTTTACTTCTGAACTATACGGCTGATAATCGCGTGAGTGTGAGAGTAGTGTTATCATTAGGTGAGATGACACGTTACTGTCTGTATTAATTAAAGATAATCTTTGGACGGTTATAGTTTCCTTTGAGTTGATTGTGATGTTTCAGTTATCATAATGTACACATTCAAACGATGAGTTTGTTAAGTAAGGACATCCGTAGGTAAATAAGCTAGGAAAAAAACTGGCCAAGTGCGAGTCAGACTCGCGTGTGAAGGTTCCGAACGGATTTAATTTTTTTTAACATGTTATTTTAACACTATAGACTTCTTATATGTTTTCCTAATCTATAGGTAAAGATCTCCATTTTTTTTTTCAAAATTTTAGGCTCAGTAACTTCGGAGATAAGGTGGGGGAATGGTCATTTTTCGTCTAATTTCTTGAGTAACTTCAAAACCATTTATTTTAAAATTATGAAAAAATATAATTAAAACCCTCACAGTAAGCCCTTTCATAAGATATGTCACACAATATTGTTCAAAAAACCTTTTTTTTAATTTTCTAGTTCTAGTTTTCTAGACTCCCAAAAGTGTCCTCCACACTCAAATTTAATAATTTGCGTAACGCGTCCGTGTTTGGGTCACAGAAGTCTATATGTGTACCAAATTTCAACAGAATCGGTCCAGTGGATCCGAAGATAACTGGCTGTGACAGACGGACAAACAGACAGACACCCGAGTGATCCTATAAGGGTTCCGTTTTTTGTTCGGAACCCTAACAATCCATGAATCTGTTAAAGAGCGATTATCATCATCTGCCTAGCTTTTTCCCAACTATTTTGGCGTCGGCTTCCAGTCAAACCGGGTTCAGTACGTCTACCATGAGTTTTATCAATCTATACTCGCTAGCCAGTCGATAGCGAATAATAGTTAAAATTTAATAATGTATAAAAACTTAAATAAAAAACAAGTTTCTAATTTATTTGTTAACTAAAGTTTTACTTGCAACTTGCTTGTTTGTTGATTTGTGTATTTCTGTTGCCGCTATAAAAGAAAATAAAAATTAAGTTTTATGGTACGGAACCCTTCGTGTGCGAGTCCGACTCGCACTTGGCCGGTTTTTTTCAGGTATTGCGTTTATTTTGTTAAACGTTGCGTAAATAATTCATAGATGATCAACATGCCATTAGGACATTAGGTTCCCTGAGAGCTAGATATTAATTAAGTACTCGTAAATTTAGGACATTCAGTCAAGTATTTCTGATGAGTTTGTGTCTGAAATAAACTTAGAAATAAAATAGAATAAACTTTTATTAATATTTTATACGAGTACATAGTACACTCCTTCGGAGAAAATCGCTAGCAATTTCAGTAATGGACTCAGTAATGTCGCCTTTTTCAACTTACCCAACATTATAAGATCTCTATGTGTATTGAAAGTTGTGAAAAGCGTGACTTTGGACCCGTCGAGTAAGGAACCGAAATGCAGGGGTTGTGAACATTTGGGATATCGATGACATTATTTTCAAATTTGAAAGTTTCCTAGTTAAATCTAAGTAAACCGAGATTACGGAAAAGCGAACCTTCATTAATAGTTTTGGAACGAAGTTCCTTATCGCGCGTTGTGAAAGGGGGCTAGACGGAAAAAATTCTCACGAAAAGTTGTAACAACACTTTTTGCAATAGTTGTAAGCCGTGCGACGTGCGCGTGTTTCTCTGTCTGTCTCTCTCTCTCTCTCTCTCATAGAAAGCAAGCCAGTTATTTTCGTTTCGTCTTTCTATTTCTGTTTACATTATATTTGTAAGGTAGGCAGGGTAGGCAGTGTAGGCAGGATAGTCAGGGTAGGCAGGGTAGGCAGGGTAGGCAGGGTGGGTGGGTAGGCAGGGTAGGTGGGTAGGCAGGGTAGGCAGGGTAGGCAGGGTAGGTGGGTAGGCAGGGTAGGCAGGGTAGGTAGGGTAAGTAAGGTGGGTAGGGTAGGTAGGGTGGGTAGGTTTTAGGGTCTAAAATTGAGCCTACTGATTAAGTTATATTACATTATATTTGTTAATAATAAAAACAATATTATTATAACTTACTAGTGGACGTCACGCGGTTTCACCCGCGTAGTTCCCGTTCCCGTGGGAGTACGGGGATAATAATATAGCCTATGTTACTCCCTGATAATGTAGCTATCCAATGCTAAAATAATTTTTCAAATCGGTCCAGTAGTTTCGGAGCCTATTCAATTCAAACAAACAAACAAACAAATCTTTCCTCTTCATAATATTAGTGTAGATATATTATAACTTAAAAAAAATAATTTTTTGTTACAATTCCTTCACTAATTACTTCTCCGAACTTTGTTCCATCCGGGTGTCCCTTGACACCTCTCTAGTTTTTTTGTGTTTGAATTGGTGTTTATCAGTTGGGTGTTTTTTTTTCAGTGTTTTATGGCATTGATTTGGGTTGAATCCGCTGCCATATCGTAAACATGATACAGAAAAGTTGTTTCAGGTGGTTAAAAAAGTTTAGCAACCAGTCTTACCAAAGGGTATCAAAATACCCAATTACTGGGTTGCGGAGATAAAAATAGGCAGCATTCTCATGTAAAATTATAGTATTCCACAGCATTCTAGAATACTGTAAGGTGATCCCACACATTATTGAGAATATGCTTAGCACATCACATAGCATCATCATTGTATTATAGTAATTTGGTGTTCAGTAGTTTACTCCATCGTCGACTGCCTCTGCCATCTCTGACCTAGACTAGAGTCAAGAGCAAACCCATCTCAAATAAAAAATAATGAATAATGATGATAGTTATCATTATTCAAGACGAATAAAACCTTCTCCATTATTAATTACACTTAAAAGCCAACCTGCTTTATGTAGTAAGGACTTCCCGAGATCCAAATAAATCTCGTAGGTACGTTTTATTTTTTCGTGTCTTAGGGTTTGCGACCTCTGTACTTCTTCCGATTTTTAAGGGGTCGAAAGTAATTCATAGAGTAAAGGGTTTTTGCATGACCTCCTTCAGGACATATTCGTGATGAATAAGATTACTTTGCGTAATAGGGAGTCTTAAATTGGAACGGGCTTTCATCATGTTTGTTTGTATAGCATATCCCACCCACACGCACAACACATTCATAGTGCGTACAGCTAAAGAGTGGAATTAACTGCCGGAGTCTGTTTTTATTTTTTATTTCTGATGGGTTTGCTCATGACTCTAGTCTAGGTTAGAGACGACAGAGACAAAGTCTACGATGGAGCGAGCTAACCCAGAAGGAGCCTGTTCACTCTACCTTTGAAGAGATTTGGGTTGTAAGCGTTTGGAAACACAGACGCAGGGAGAGAGTTTCACTCCTTTGCTGTGCGCATTATAAAAGACGTCTGGAAACGCTTAGTGCCAATTAGTGGAATAGCAACAAGGTAGGGATGGTAAGATGCAGTGCGTCTGGATGTCCGGTGGTAGAAGGGGACTGGTGGGATGAGGTCGTCGAATTATTGGGCACACTCATCGAAGTACAATCTGTAGAAGACCAACAAGCAGGCAACCTTACGGCGATGAGCCAAGCTATGTAGCTTGGCATCCACCAGTTTTACGTCACCGATAAGCCTCTTGCCTCTGCGTTCCACCGAGTCAAGCGCGATTCAATCAATTTCCTGATAGCTACAACTTGGGAGTCTATAAGTTAAGAGTGAATAGGTTACTTCTAGACAAGCGTGCTCCATCTTCGACCACATCATCGCTTACCATCAGGTGAGATAGTGGTCAAACGCGGCACTATCAAAATAAAAATAAAATAGGTACCTAAGATCACCTATGAATATCTGTTATCAATCAATTGGAATCTGCCTCGCCTTTTCCTAACTGCGTTAACTTTGTGTAATCTGTAATTTAACTTGAAAACCGGCCCAGTGCGAGGCTCACACGAAGGGTTCCGTTCCATAACACTCCCATACAAGAAATGTGCGATATCTCTTATAATAGTACCATAAACCGAAGGATCGCCAAACTACTTTAGTTTGGCCATGGGGTCCCAACACGAAGAAAGAAAATTTAGTTCTAATAAATAATAATAGATGGCGTGACATGTATTGATTTTTATTGAAGTTTGTGTAAAAATATATTTTTTCTTTTTAATGGTCTTTAGAATAGTATGTTCTTATTTAATAACCTCCCCTAAGCCGTAAATTATGGAATAATGGGCTTCTTACTCAACTTTGGAAGATTATTGGAACGAATCATTCAAAATCCGTACATTATGTAGCAATAGATGGCGCTGTTCGAAATTTTAGAGTTTGCTATTCAACTCATTCATTAAATTAAATAGGTACTACACAGGACCGGTCGTTGTGGCGACGCTTGGGGGAGGCCTATGTCCAGCAGTGGACGTCTTTCGGCTGATATGATGATGATGAAACCGAAAAAACACGTTTCTTGTATGGGAGTCCCCTTTAATTTAGTTAAATTTTTATTCTTTGTGGTTATAGCGGCAAAAGAAATACACACAAACTGAAAATTACAACGGTCTTCTCTTCCTATTGCGGTTCTTGAAATACAGTCCGCTGACGGACAGACAGCGGTGGCTTGTGAACCATAAAAAGACATTATACCTATTGATGCTCAGTATACGTTTCGTCCTTCTTTTGTGCAATGCTGCCCTGGTATGTGTGATAATCATCAGGATAAAATCCATCTCCAAGCCAGTCACACTGTTCTCAACCACTGCAGCACCCGAAACAAAGAATCGACAGAATCTCTAACTTATGTATATGGTGAAGAATGGAGAAGAAATCTGTAACTTGATATGGTGTACATAATAAAGAGTATTCTATTCTATTCTAGTTAGGAAAGCGCCGCGCTGTGGCAATCAAGTTCGACGGGTCCCGGAGAAACGATTCAACTGTCTTGGATTCCTCATCGAAATGAATAATAACGAAAGCTCATCACCATATCATTCTTATAAAGTAAATTTACTTCACCATCATCATCATAACAGCCGGAAGATGTCCACTGCTGGACATAGGCCTCCCCCAAACGGGGGGGGGGTTGCCATAATCGCCACGCTTGGCAGGCGGGTTGGCGATCGCAGTGTTTGGTGTTGCGTTTGCCCATTCTCTGGCGAATCCCTTAGTCGCCTCTTCCGACACCCACGGGAAGCGATGGGATGGTATTATTCTTTTACGGCACCATACGGCACCGGCCGACATCATACGGCGACCATCAACTTACTTAATAGGTTTAATTTCTTAAGAATTTTATAAGAAAGTCCATAGCAAAAGCAACAAGTTGTCTCTTACCACAACAAAAGGCTCCAGACAGTATTGTTCCATTACCGATAACGATTGTCAGGAAGTCGAAAGTGTGAGGGATAGGGTATGTAACTAGATAGAAAATATATCGTTTTCGTTACCAAATTAAGTGTGAGGTACCATTGAAACGTGAAAAATAAAATATATATATATTTTTTAAGTTTTTTATTTTTGTCTTTTTAGTGCACCCCACACCTAACAACACCACCGGAAAGTCGCAGGAAAGCAAAATATGCAATTTCGTTTCATTGGATGACAAAAAAAATACGTCATCCAAGTAAACGAATCTACTAAACCAATTTAGGTTAAATTTATATGAGACCACCTCTGCAGTATGATCTACCAAACAAAAAAATAGAATCATCAAAATCGATTCATTTGGCGAATGATCGCGTAACATACATATATTCTCATATATATATTCTCCTTTTTTGAAGTCCGTTAAAATATTGGACATGTATTTTTTGATGTTTCAAATTGATAAAAAATGATAAAGATAAAGCGCATCAAAGTTCAAGAGCTGGTAACGTCACGTCGTGAGTAAAAATTGAATTAACAACCCTAGCAGACCAACCCAAGATGTACGTAACTGTAAGCCAATATATCTGTCACCACTTCACAAACACACACCACAATTCACTATTCAGTCAGCATCGTACCAACCTTCGTAACTCACGTCCCATTATGTTGGCAACATAAATTTTTGGCACACATCAGAACAATGCTGCCATTATGACGAACAAAGCCGACTCTAAGTTTAGCGCGCGTTTAACGGATAATTTAGACGCGTATCGTGGGCGGTTTGGTGATTTACTTGTTATGGCTTGTGTGTGTGTGTCAGAGGGATGTCAGGAAAACAATATTGTTCAGGAGTATAGAAGGTGAGGTGTATTTTTTTTTGGTACCTAGGTATTTTTGGTCTTATTACGTTTATTGTACCAATACAATACAATAAAAAATCCCTTTACTGTAACTGTTCTATTTCAAAATAGACCAATTACAGGCACTTTTGAATAGTCAAGGTCTGTCAGTCAAATAGATGAATCTAATTCTGCCGTGCTAGCGACAAGAGCAGTAAGTTGCTCTGCAGCAAAACTGAGTGCGTTTTGCTGCAGAGTAATTTACTGCTGCCGACCCTATCTCCAGCGCGGCAGTTGCACATTCCAAATTGCTATGGAGAAATAATACTCCCGGTGTTTTATATAACACCGGGAGTATTCTTTTAAGTTACATACACTTTTAAGTTCTTATTCTTCGAAATGCACGATCCAATTTTAATGAAACTTGGTATACTTAAGATATCTAATTAATAAAAGTTCAGAAGGAAAGGGAGATAGTGATTTTCCAGTTTCTATAAAAAAAACTTAAAATTTTTTTTTTTTCCTCTTCGTAATAAGTTTTCTCTATACTTCTGATGATAGATGCTTCTGCTGATTCAACGCTTCATCTGGACTTGCACATAGACTCGTTCTCTTTAGTAAATTGTCAGCATGTGCTTTTCTGAACACGGGATTTTTTGAAAGCCACAAATTAAGAAGCAAGTTATCCAATCATAAAAGTAACGTTTTATAACTGCCTGGGCAGACATATACATCATCATCATCATATCAGCCGAAAGACGTCCACGGCTGGACATAGGCCTCCCCCAAGCGTCGCCACAACGACCGGTCCTGTGCGTCTCGCATATTTATGTTTAGGGATTTTTGTTTAGTAGATAGAACGCTAAAGATACTTCTTACTGTTTTGAAAAAGAAATAAAATTTTCTTTTTATAAAATGCTCTTGAAACGGCACACGTGTGAGTACTGTGTACAGTGTACGTTAAACTTAAGCTATAGCTATCAGTTTTAGGTTTGTTTTTGACTTGAATGTACCCTGGCGGTTGGGAGTGTCATGCGCACTCAAAAGTCTAGCCGATGGTGACGTATGCGTTGGATCATTTGGCTCCCTTCAAAATGGTTGAGCCGAATGATGCTAGGGTATGCGTCATGTTCGTGAACGGGCGCTGTCATTTGGGACTAGACATTCCTCACCTGCCATTTATTTTAAATATTTCTTTGAATTGTTCCTTCTTTTTCCGGATGCTTTTATCTTGCTCGTCTTTTACATCGTTCTCACATGTATGTATAATTTCAACTTGATGTAAACAAAACTTTGTAACATTTTTTTTTTTTAAAGAGTCCTTGGAGCTCCTTGCATGTTCTTCTCCATAGAGATCTACGCTTTGGAACGTGCAAACAGCTTCATCTTTTTGGACCGACCAACCTTGACAATTCAAAAGTGCCTGTAAATGGTTTAGTTGAAATAAATATTTTGAGTTTTAGTTTGTTGAAAAGTCAAGCAGCTATTAAACTACTTACTTTCTAAAAACTGGCCAAGTGCGAATCGGACCTACAGTTCCGTATCATAAACCTTAATTTTTATTATTCGTTGTTATGGCGGCAATACAAATACATAATCTGTGAAAATTTGAACTGTCTACCTATTACTGTTCTTGAGATACATCCCGCTGACAAACAGACGGACGGACGGACGGCGGAGGCTTAGTAAGTAATATAGGGTTCTGTTGGTTACCTTTTGGGTACGGAACCCTAAAAATGCTACTTTACCTAGCAGATGCTATCAACCACGTTTGCATTCAACGCTTTTCTGTGAGTCTCAGAGAGTGTGCAAGAACTCGAGTTGAATAGATAGCCGAGTGTTTATAAGTTATCTGGTTGCAGTAACCTTGGCAACGCGCCACTGATAAGCACAGTCAAAGAATCGTGAGGACAAGAATATTAAATGAGGGTAGATAAGGGAATGTATGCAGCGGTGAAATGACGGTCCGTAACGAAAAGATGAAGGTGCCTTTAGAAAATCTTTCTGCTTTTTCATTCATTCATTCATTCATTCTTCTGCATATTTTGTGTCTTCAACAGTTAACAGCTGGTGGTCCACCTATTAAGCCATATCCCAGATGGTAGAGAACAATATGGCTGTAACGGGCGCAATGGGACATCGTTCCGAAAATCTTGAAAATTCTTATATTGAAATTTTAAAGATTTACTACGCTGATCATAGGCTTTAGAAAAAACATCAATCCGATCTGCGATAACGACTACTACTAGTAATACTAGGCCTTCTTATCCTCTGAACACTTATTTTAATCAACGCTGAAAGAACCACAATTACCTTTTAAAAACATAAAACCTCAAAATAAACTCGTCCGTCATTTAAAAAAAAAAAAAAATCTCGTCCGTCAAAGTGAATGTACCTTTAAATAGCAAACGTTTGAATGGCAACATCTTTTCAGTACCAACAATACCCTGTACCAACCTACCTATGTACCAACCTACCCCCGTACTCGGCGTACTAACGTCGACTACCCGCAGTATCGCACAATGGCCGTGTGTAATTGTTTTGCTAAAACGCAAAACGTGTTAATTTCCCGGCAGCGCACAAAAGAGCGAGATAGCATTCATCTGGCGTCGCGATAACGCCGACAAAGTGGTTCACGAGGGGCCAACTTGGTGTAGTGGCGGGGGAACAGAGAGTCAGGTCTGTTGGGTATCGAATAGCCTCTTTCCACCATATTCCAATTTGATGAATTTTTTATGACACCGCATTATGATTATAATTATTATCCTTGCACTTAACCATAACTGAGAATTGCCTGAAATTTTGGAATATTAATGGATACACAATTATAAGCTCGAAGTTTAGGTCTCGTTATTCTTTTTAATCCGGTTTTTACGCTAAGGCTGCTCTATCGAAAAAAGTCTTAAAACATCGTGCAGATGAAGCAGACTTTCGTCGGCACTAACAGAGAAATTACATCTGAAAATAATAGTAATCTACATTTGCAATTTGGTTTAGCTAGAATTTATTTATGGTATCACATAATAAGGAAAAAAATCACCAAATAACCACCTAAACCTTGAAATGAAACCATTTTACTGCTTCATTTTTTTATGTTTTATTAATATATGTTTTTAAACGAAAATGATTTAGTTTTTACTTTTTAAAACATGTATTATTTTTATTTAAAAAATGAAAATACTGGTAGCGGAGTGGCGCGTAGAGGGGTAGTTAGATCCCTTCATACGCACAAGGTCATTGGCATGAACTCAAGCCTTAACTCAACTTATCTTTTTTTTTTTTTTTACTATTTATAGGCTCGCGTTTGACCACTATCTCACCTGATGGTAAGCGATGATGTGGTCGAAGATGGAGCACGCTTATATAATTTATAACTTCTATAGTGGACCTGAACGCGCGATTTCCGCACGCATTTGGCCGGTTTTTGCAATTGGTACGAGCCCGTACACACGCCAATGGTTTAAAAAATCAAATTTTCGCTTATTTTCGGCAGTTTCATTTCTAAGACAGGTCTATACCGCTTCACTTCCACAACTGCAACCAAACAATCTTATGCAACTTAAGGCTTGTGCATATAAACGGAGCTAACTACTCCTCTACGCGCCACTCCGCTACCCGCATTTTTAATTTATTATAATTTATTTTTTTTGGCTTTTGTTAAAAATGAAGGAGTAAAATGGTTTCATCTCAACGATTTGGAGGTGATTTGGTGTTTTTTTTTTCTTATTAAATATATGATACCGATACATAAATTCTGGCTTAACCAAATAACGAACCATATCATGTAGATTAAAATGCCGACGAAAAGTTGCTTCATCTGCACGCTGTTTTAACATTTCTCGAGAGAGCAGCCTTAACCTACTGTATCTCCACGCACTACATAAAGTACAGAGGGGTAAATAACGTCGGACATCGCTTTGCTTACAGTTCAGAACACTTGGAGCCATTTCTAGACATTACACATTTAACGTCGCTGATAGCACACACAATGTCGGACTCACCTGGCTGATGAGTTCTTTGGCACAATCACTGCGAGGTACTGATAAGAGAGGTAAACTGATGAGGGTGGGGTGTCTCGTCTATGGGATTTTTGTTAAAAAATTAATAATGGGAACTTTTCTTCGGATAGTCGGTCGCTCCACGTATTTACTGTATTCAGCTTAATCTGGTTTGACTGAAAGCCCAATATAATTATGTAGTTGTGGATAAGGCTAGAAAGGTGATGATTTTTCTTGAAATTTCGGATATACAGATTCGGATTGATAATCTTATACTTCTTATACCTACTAATCTATACTAATATATAAAGCTGAAGAGTCTGTTTGTTTGCTTGGACGCGCTAATCTCAGGAACTACTAGTCCGATTTGAAAAATTCTTTCAGTGTTAGATAGCCCATTTATCGAGGAAGGCTATAGGCTACATATCATCACGCTAAGACCAATAGGACCGGAGCAGTAATGGAAATTGTGACGCAGACGAAGTTGCGCGGGTCAGCTAGTACTAATATATAAAGCTGAAGAGTTTGTTTGTTTGCTTGGACGCGCTAATCTCAGGAACTACTAGTCCGATTTGAAATTCTTTCAGTGTTGGATAAGGCTATAGGCTACATATTGTCACGCTAAGACCAATAGAAGCGGATCAGACGAAGTTGCGCGGGTCAACTAGTAGGAAATATGCATGAAAAAAATATTTATTATCTTTTTATTATATAACATTTTTATAAAATATTATGCTAAAAGTGAAAATAGAATCAAAATTGCTCGAAAACAAACGAGATACAAATAAATATGTCACTCTCGCAAAAAGTTTTCTATGCTAGTTGTATTAGGCGTCATGTAATTTGACGTCAGAGTTCGTATCGGACTTCTCTTTCTAATTGTAATCTTTGAAGCTTTATAACTTCATCGCTGATGAAGGTATTTAAACAATATTTCATGAGTGTAGAGCTAATAAGTATTACATTTTGCAAAAAAAAAACATGCTTATTGGGCTATTGGGTAATTTTTAACATTTAATACAAAAAAAACTTCGATATAAAATCGACCTTCTGTTTATATGTAAAACTATCTTGCTAAGTACCTCTACCAAAGTCAAAGTTAAAGTCAAAGTCAAAACGTACCATTAGTACTTCGTGCGAAGAAATACAAAAATCTGTGCTGCTATCTCGTACCCGCATTTCTATGCCATACGTTAAGCTATGTCGTAGCTTGTAGTGTGATACAATCATGTGATTCTTTTGACTTGGAAAGTTTTAAATAACTTATCACTGTACTGTATTGTATTGTGAAAATCATGAATTTTATGTTATTCAAAATATTTTCTTGAAATTTAAATATAAATTAAGCATTGTCTAAATTGGGACGTACATACATTGTGTTTATGCTTTTCAGTGTAAATATTTTCAAGGTCCCGTACCCGAAGGTCAACGTAACCCAATTACTAAGCCTCCGCTGTCCGTCCGTCCGTCCGTGCGTCGGTTCGTCCGTCTGTCTGTCAGCGGGCTGTATCTCAAGAACCGTGATAGATATACAGTTGTAATTTTCACAGAGTGTGTATTTCTATTGCCGCTATAACAACAAATAATTAAAATTAAAGGGGCACCCATACAAGAAACTTGTTTTTTTTTCGACTAATTATCATAAATGGAATCCTTCCTGTGCGAGTTCGACTCGCACATGGCCGGGTTTTATTTTATGCTAGTGGACGTCACGCGGTTTCACCCGCGTAGTTCCCGTTCCCGTGGGAGTACGGGGATAATATATAGCCTATGTTACTCTCTGATAATGTAGCTATCCAATGCTAAAAGAATTTTTTAAATCGGTCCAGTAGTTTCGGAGCCTATTCAATACAAACAAAAAAATCTTTGTTCTTTATAATATTAGTGTAGATGACGTGATACTTTTTCTTTTACAAGTCTAAGATTTTCTCTAAGTCATAACCTATATTTTAGCTTGAAATAAGTTCTATCTAAGCGAAAGTAGTCGCTAGAATATGTAGGTCGTAAATAATTGAAACGAATTGTATCCAGTTCTCTTCAGTTTCTGAACAATCAGCTGCCAGGCACCTGCGAGCTGATCAATTAATTGATATCTACTGACCTAGTTTTGTTTAGTGATTGAATATACCCTATTATTCAGGCCGATTCGGAAAAGAAGAAGATTCTTGGCTGTATTAGATCGATTTTTAGGGTTCTGAATAAAAAACGGAACCCTTACAGGATCAATCGGGTGTCTGTCTGACTGTAATGACCCAATCATGGAAACGTAAATCATTAAATTTTTAGCATGGGGGTCAAACTAGAAAAATAAAAAAAAAGTTTAAGTATAATTTTAAAATAAATGGTTTTGAAGTTACACAAGAAATTAGAAAACAAAATGACCATCCCCCCCCTTATCTCCGAAACGACTGAGCCTAAAGTTTAAAAAAAAACATGGATATAATAGATCTTTACCTATAAATTACAGGAAAACCTATAACACTTGGCCAGTTCTTTTTTAAAATTATTTTTAATACATTTAGTGTAATTATTTTTTTTTGTGGTGGAGTCATGTGATGATTTCCCATTAAAGATAAGATAAGATAAGATAAGATTTCTTTAAAAAAAAATTTTTTTACAAAAAATGTAACCGACTTCCAAAACAAAGCACTACAAAATATAAAATAACTTTAATTTCGAAAGTCGGTGTCAAAAACGAAATAAACCAAAAGCACCGACTTCCGAAAGTAAAGTTATAATATAAAGTTTTTTATTTTTCACGTTTTAGTGGTACCTGCGTACCCATTCACAGTGTACCGGCGTGATGTTATGTTATGAAAATAAAACTTACTAAATGCTTTCGGTGTAAAGGTCTCGTCAATACGAATGAAATAAGCCCAAACACTTGGTAGTTCCTACATACCGATATGGAGTTCCCTTGACTTTCTGTCGTCTCCATCATCAGGTCTGATCCAAACCTTAATTGTTTTGTAGTAACACCCAATATACACACGAATATCAAGTTTTTACCAGATGCGTGCCTACAATTTTCGAGAGTTGCCCTTGATTTCTCAAGGTTTCCAAAATCGGATCCTGACCTGGTGGCAGTGGGACCATCTCGGAAGAATACCCTTTCGTATAAAAAAAGATTCATCAAAATCGGATCATAAACGACGAAGTAATCCGCGAACACACATTAAAAAAATATATATATACGCTGTCGAATTGAGAACCACCTTCTTTTTTAGAAGTAGGTAAACAATTGATTTGTTTGGAAAAAAAAATACCCTGATATTTCCTAGGGAACTTTGACCTTTTTAGATTTACTCGTATATTCATATAAATGAAATAACAGAACCCCAGTAGGATTAGTCGTGTGTCTTGCGTTACAATATAAATAAAAGTTTAATTGTAACATGCGATATTTCAAATGGGAGTGCTTATTGCGAGGGTTTCAAATATTTTTTTTCTCGGGATTATGTTCCCCTAGTGAATGATAAATAATTGTTTTTAAAGGTATCACCGAAGCTACAAAGCTTATTTTTAACCGACTTTTTCAAAAGGTTCTCAATTCTGTTGTATTTTTTTTATGTTTGTTACCTACCTCATAACTCCGTCATTTTAAAACCGATTTGAAAATTTTTAGTTTTATATGAAAGGAATACTTTTCGATTGGTCCCATTTAAATTTCATCAAAATCGGCTAAGTTATTTGGCTTTTAAATAAAAATAGCTGGAATTTGGTTTATCATCCAAGTAAACGAAATTGCGGATTTTGCTTTCCTGCGACTTTCCAGTGGTGTTGTTAGGTGTGGGGTACCACTAAAAAGGGAAAAATATAAAAAAAAATACAAAAAATGCAACCGACTTCCAAATAAAAAAAAAACACTACAAATGTATAAAATAACTTTAATTTCGGAAATCGGTGTAAAAATTCGAAGAAACTACCAAAAACACCGACTTCCGAAATTAAAGTTATTTTATAGAATAGAATAGAATACTCTTTATTATGTACACCATATAAGTTACAGAAAAGATAGATGAGAAACATTACACAGGGTGACACAATGGGCGGCCTTATCGCTAAAAGCAATCTTTTCAAGACAACCTTTGGATGGATTCTAAAGAGAAAAAGTAGATACAGTACTGTAGGTAGTCTTAGGTGTACTATTTTTACAAACATCAATACATACTAAATAGATAAAATTATACAATGATAATTATGAAACAGTAGCAGAGAACTATGGTAAATTATAAATTATACTTTGTAGTATCTTTTTTTATTTGGAAGTCGGTTGTATTTACTTTGCAAAAAAGTTTTTTTTTCTAAAGAAATATACAAAATAGTTCTTTACTTATGTATAGATTAGATAGAGAAAAACCTATTTATTACTAGTTTATGGTTTTAAAATGACATGTGATTCGTTCAGAACCATCTGTGCGCGAGTCCTACTCGCACTAGGCCACTTCTTTTCTTTATATCTATTATCTCTTTTCCATAGAAACATAATAATAACGATCAAAACAGACAAACGCTCGCTAACAGACCATAAAAACCGCCTATAATTCTTCAGTAATACTATAAACTGCCACGTCCGCTCACTGGGATCGAAGCAGAAACCCATAACGTCATCAAATAAGTTGGGGGTCGATCCGACCCTGATGCCGCCTCACTCGATAAGTCACGGCCAAGGGCACGGGGCCTGAAGGACCCCTTTTTGGGGTTCTGTGTACGTGTAGAACAAGGAACTTGGGAGCCACGTGTAACCTTGACTGAATGTTTAAAAGGCTAGATAAATGTAGGCTCCAATTTGTGTATAATTTTCAGTTGGTTGACTGTTAAAATAATTGTTTGTTTTTTTGTTAGGTTATTATAAACCAAAGTTTTTGTTACTAACTTGATTTTATTTTAATAGAGCTTATGTTTTTTATTTCTTTTTAATGACTTGCCATGAATAAGTGGGGCTGTAAAATAAATAATGGGACAGCATAAAAAAAAGCTTAAAAAAGACTACCCATGTTTAAGGTACATTTTCATACCAGGTGCAAAATTGTCTTTAATTATGTAAATCTACCGTATGGTGTCGGCCGGTGCCGTATGGTGCTGTAAAAGAATAATACCATCCCATCACTTCCCGCGAGTGTCTTACGAGGCGACTAAGGGACTCGCCAGAGAATGGGCAGCAGCGTTCCCTGTAAAACTCAAAACCATACACTGCGATCGCCAACCCGCCTGCCAAGCGTGGTGATTATGGCAAATGACTATATGGACGTCTTTCGGCTGATATGGTGATGATGATGATGTAAATCTAAATGTATTGATAAGAGTAAAAACCACAATAATGTTTCTTTCTCGTACAAAATATTCCTAGCTGACACTGCCACAGTCAGCTTTTGACAGACGACATCTGTCCGGTCAGCTAGTCTCTAAGGGCCATTTTCACCAATTCAAACTGATCGCGATCAGTACATCTGAACTGCGTTCAAGAGCTGTCAGTGTCAATATTCCACAGAAAATACTACACTGACAGCTCGTAAACGTGGTTCGTCAACGTTACTGATCGCGATCAGCAGATCACGATTAGCAGATCGCGATCAGTTTCGTTGGTGGAATTCGCCGTTTTTTGTTTGAGGATGGGAAATCATCAAATGACTCCTCCCACTCTGGGTGAAGCAGGAGGGAGTGTCAGACTCTTACTAACTAAAACCCATCCGTGTTCCTCCTAGTGCCCTTTGCGTTCCAGGGCCACGGTGACTCGTTCGAACAAAGTCCGTAGCCCCAGTGTTAAATTCGCCCTGCGACATTGATTTATAAATATTTTTCAAAACTTCGCTAATTTGTCCAACATTTGCTCCAACATCATCCGTTGACAATAATGGTGTTACTTACAGTGCGTGTCAAAATACCAGAGTCGTGTTGAGCAAGAAAAATGAAAAGTGTGACTACGTGTCAGAGAGTCTCTCAAGCTATTCTCAACTTTAACACATTGTAATATGGTTCGAGATGTGTTGTAGATGTTAAAGAAGGTTTAAATGTGGGGATTGTAGGCTTCTCTTGCCTTCATTAGCTCCCATTACGGTAAAGGGAAAAATTGAAGGAAATCCATTAGCATTATCTGTGGAAGAAAATTTTCGAGGGATCCCGTGGTGATACGTGTGTTAGCATTCATGTGCTTTTATTTTGGGTCCGGTTTTTTTATTTAATTTGTCAATGCTTTAATGGTATCTTTTAGTATTTACTTTGGATTTGAATGTGAAGAAATACTAACGTACGTACATATTTAGTGTATTTTGAATCAACCTGGGAGTCTTTAAGTCAAGAGTGAATAGGTTGCTTCTAGGCAAGCGTGCTCCATCTTCGACCACATCATCGCTTACCAACAGGTGAGATAGTGGTCAAACGCGTGCCAATAAATAGAAAAAATAAATAAAATAATTATTAGTCGCATCTCCTTATGAACAAAACATATGTAATATTTAATTTGAAAATTTATATTTTTTTCATATGAATTTAATTAAATGAAATTTTTTAGTTTACTAACGTTTTTAAGAGTAAAACAATACATAGGCACGAAATGACAGGCCCGTACTAGTAGAGAACAGAGTTGTGTGGAAAAGAGAGAGGGAGGTATTTGCCCAGCCATGGGAAAAAACTGGCTAAGTGCGAGTCCGACTCGCGTGCAAAGCGTTCCGAACCAATTTCATTTTTGTAGCATGTTATTTTAACACCAGAGGCTTCTTGTAGGTTTTCCTGTAGTTTGTTATCATCATGTCAGCCGAAATACGTCCATAGGTCTCCCCCAAAGGGGGGGCGGGGGGTAACCATAATCGCTTTTAATAAATTTTCTAGTTTCATCCCCAAAAGTGACCCGCATACTCAAAATTTATTTATTTACGTATCGCTTCTGTGTTCAGGTCACAGAAATCCATAAGTGTATCAAATTTTAACAGAATCGGTCCAGTAGATCCGAAGAAAACTGGCTGTGACAAACGGAGAGACAGACAGACGGACAGACACACACCCGAGTGATCTTATAATGGTGCCGTTTCTTACGGATGTTCGGAGCTCGGGCTTCAAGGGCCACTGACATGGTTTTATTTGACGACTGCCTTTTGGCGGCCGGGACCACCGGCTTATACGTGCCTTCCGAAGCACGGAATCATCTTTTTTATCAGACAATCAGGTGATTCGAGCCTGCAATGTCCTAGCCAAACTGGAAAACTTTACTAAGTGCGTTTTCTTGTGGGAATCGAACCCACGACCAACGGGTCACAAGGCAAACACCTGAACCACTCGACCACGGAGGCAGTTACCCTGTAACTGAGTAATGCGGTACCCTTGGCAAGACAGGTGACAGATGACATCATCATCTGCCAAGTTTTCCCAACTTTAATGGCGTCGGCTTCCAGTCAAACCGGATTCAGCTGAATACCATTATTTTACGTGGAACGGCTGCCTACCAGACCTCCACAACCCATTCCCAACACGGTACGGAGCAGAATAATATGACAACGATGATATATTTTCGGACTATGTTCCGAATTCGTCTATCTAGCGCGATCCGTTCACAGATAATATCTACTGTCTGGGAACTTATGTTCTATCCTAATATTATTCCTTTTGCTAGGGAAGGGGTTTTACCGCTGAAATGTTGTGGATTCGTAGGTGTTTTATGTATTTCAGCAAAACTACCAGAGGTTCGTAATTGATGTTTCATTTATTTTTAAATGTTTAAACTTAACAGATAGATATTAACGTAGTCTTTTTAATTAAAGGAAACTGACCGGCTGTCTGATTCACTGACTGACCGATCAACGCACAGAGAATTTCCCGAAATTACTACGGGAACGGGAAAAAACGGAAAGTTAGTAGGTAGTATAATTAGGTTACTATAATTTATTCCATAACAATAATAATCAGGTGAAAAAGTTGGAGTTCGTAGATAAATAATAATAATAAACCATTTATTTTCAGGTAACAAAGACCCATAAATAAATACCTTAACCTAAATATAATTACAATTGTGCTAGTAAAACAAGCTTAAAACTATGTTAATATCACTTAATTGCACTATGTCCGTGTGCGATCCGGTGGCACTTGTACGCGAAAGCGGCGGAAAACGACATCCTGAGGCCAAAAGCTAGCCTCCATCACCTGAGGTAGGTAGCATGTTGGTATGCGCACCACAAACGCCTTAAAGTTGACGTTGCGATGCGACTCCAGCAGCTACACCCTCGGCGCGTACTTCAGCCTGTGGCGCACGTACTTCACGATGTCTTCCGCGTCAGTGGTGTAGTGGTGACGGGAAATGTACACCGGGGTATTCGGCTTCGCAGCACGCAGTTTTTCGTTTGGCTCCGTAGGAGCCTTGCCGCAGCGGTTCTTACAGCTACTCTGCCGGCGCTTCCTCCTTTGCACCGTCACGAAGCCGTCATCATCAGCCCGGTCCGTTTCCATTAAAGACACGGGCTTTGCGGGGGGAGCAGTTGGGGTGCTCACAGTGACCAACTGGTCAGATGGTTGCGTCGGTCGGGCAGCGCTACGGGGAGGAGCTGCGGGGACGGGAGTGGCGCTACGGCGGTCAGCAATCAGCGTCGGCGACAAAACTGCTGACGCAAAACTCGTGACCGATGTGTCCAGGCAGCTGACACATCGGCGCGTACTGACATTGCTTACACGCGTCGCCGGTGACCCAGTTAACGCCACAGAGTTGCGCAACTCATCAAGTTCTGTGCGCAGGCCTGCGACGGTGATCTGGGATGTCTCCAACTTTCTCTGCACATCAGCTAGACTAGCCTTCAAAGACACGATGTCCTTCCACAGGCTCGTAACTTCGACGTGGTCGAACGTGACTGGAGGTAACTTGCTCAGGTCCCTCGCCACAAACGTCGGCACGTCGTCAGGGTTAGTTGTTTTCAGAAGTGTGATGATGTCTTGCACACTTTTTCTTGTCCCGTCACGCCGGCGAGACACCATCTGGTCGACTTTATTAAGCGACCGGAACAGCAGCAGCTTCGCAGCAGCAATGTCGTCCTCGCTGAAGTTCGTTGCACAGATCTGGATGGCAGAAACCTCATCCATCACGTCCAGTTTCTGCTGCAGCAGCGTCGCGCTATGCGATAATAGTAATATAACGATCCGTGTCGCAACGTCCGACTCAGAGCGCAGCGCATAATATTAGTAGGAAATAGAATAGGATGTGAAGTAGGATAGGATGTGTACAGTGCTGAGCTTAGCTCCAAAATTATTATTATACATTTCAACGTTTTAATATTACGCTTCCCATTCCCAACGGCCGTACGACGATATTTATACGTGTTCTTTAATGATTAAGAGATTGCCTAGTAACGCTGTTATGGTACTGAAAAAATTATACAGATAGGAGGACTAACTTAAGTTTCATAATTGCCATCCTAGTGACTCATAACATACTATATCGCGCAGCGCGTTGAGTGCCTCTCCTCCCAAAAAAGCGGCACTAAAATCCTCAACCTAAATGAGTCCTCACCGTCCCAAAAATAAAACTTTTTGCTCCCACCAGCAATCGACCCGAATCCTCGTGTCCACACAGATTCGTCACGTCACGTTACTTTAAGCCAAGTCACGCTTAACTTATTTCCCATTTATTTTTCCGAGGGATCATAGCGTTGGCATATAGGATTAAGGGCGGTATCACACCGGCGTCACACGCTACGTCAGCCGACGTCAGCGGATGTCAGAGGACGTCAGATGGTGTGTAAGTCAATGTCTGTTTTAAAAGGACAAAGGTCTTTGTGAGAGGAGGGAGCCGTCACTCTATTGTGGTGCCGTAAAGGTTTCAGTTGTGATAAAAGGTATTTTGGACTTGACTTTGTATGTTTGGTTTATCATGGGCTGAAGAGGCGTTATGTCGCTTTTGTGAAGTTTCTTTGATACTGAACAGAGATGGTTTGCATGTGATTTGTAAGGTTTTCTTTTGGACATGATAAGGATAACTCAATTATTAAAAAAAAAAAAACTATAGATAGGCATACGTTTGACTACTATCTCACCTGATGGTAAGCGAAGATGCGGTCGAAGATGAAGCACGTTTGCCTAGAAGCAACCTATTCACTCTTGTCTATTTTCAACCTGTTTTGCCCTAATGCAGGGGAAAAGCTTCCCTTTCTCACTTCCATTCCTTCTAGCTTCAAAAACACACTGGTTAACACTTCATCATCATCATAACAGCCGAAAGACGTCAACTGCTGGATATAGGTCACCCCCAAGTGTAGCCACCTAAACTGGTTCTGTGCGTCTAGCGTTAATACTTGCCTGGGCAAATTTGCTTGTTAGGCGTCAAGTTTCCGGCAGTGTCCGGCTCGCTATCTTTGCCTGAGTCTGCCGCGATATCGCTAGACATTTTCTGGGACCAACATTGTGGATGGATGGGCACACAGGGTGAATCCAAAACTATGAGGAATATCGAAAAACACTGAAAGGAGTCTCGAGTTGTTAGAAATAAGAGCTTTCCTTTAGTTTGCCATGTGTTATTACTTCCCAGAATTTGATCCTTATTAGGTACACTTTCGAATGGTTTAATAATACAAGGTGCGTTTTTTTTTCAAAATCAACCGGTTCGATACCTGGGTAGGAAACCCATTTTTCAAAAATTCAATGATGCTTTTCATCAAAATCGGACTCGAGACTCCTTTCAGTGTTTTTCGATATTCCTAAAAGTTTCGGGTTTGGCCCTGAAGGTACACTTGAAAAATTCACCCTGTATAGCCTGTGAACAATCGACATCCTGCAGACCTGTCTGGCCTAGTTCCATTTTATCTTGGACATTTTTTGGGTGACTTGTGATGAAAAGTTGAGTTGGATAAAGTGCAAGGCTATCAACCGTGTGCTTCTACAGATAATGAATTGAGTTCCCGAACCATTTATGATCTGAATGTGGGCAGTAAAATATTCATATAAACATAATAATGTGGAAAGAGAAATATATTCACCGCATAGTAGCTGTCTCTTTGTAAATAATTGTTTTTTAACCGACTTCCAAAAAAGGAAGAGGTTCTCAATTCGGTGGATATTTTTTTTTGTTTTTTTTTTTATGTATGTATACCGATTACTCCGAGGTTTCTGATCCGATTTATGTGATTCTTTTCATTTCATTTAGTTCGATGCAGTACACTTGCCGTTTGGTCCCGTAAAAAATTTATTCAGTTTGGTTCAGTAGTTTTTATTTTATGAGCATTTTTGCTTATTTCAATTTCTACGTTGGCGAAAACGTCGTCCAAGTATCACCACTTAAAAGTGAAAAAAAAAAATAGGAAGTCGGTTATATTTTTTTGTAAAAAGTTTTTTAGATTATTTATTTCTCAGTCCAATAAAGCACTTGATGCTACAAGGGCTGCAGTCGAATATCCAGTTCTCAGAGACGAGAAACCTTTTGATTAAATCATACAGGCAGTAATTTAATCCAGTCTGCCTTTCCTTCCCATCAGTGACTCACAAATAAGTAATGAATCCGATCGGTCGCTTTAATTTTGACTTCTGCATCTGAATGGCGTATCTCTCATATTTTCGTAATGATCGGAAAAAGTGCTTCAATTCAGATTCCTCATTATTTATTGGAGTACTCAGATTTTGTATGTAAAGGATACGGACATTCCCTGAATGTGAATTATTGGTATCAATGGATTCTGAAGTATCAGGTATAACTTTTTTAATTATACGCTTGCCTTTTGGGACCATATTTTTTAATAACATGCCAGATAAATAATGCTTTTCAACGTACATAATTTCCGTCGAAAGCCGTCTGCTGCTGGATATAGGTGTCCCCTAAATGTCGCCACATCGACCGGTCTTGGGCTTCTTGGGATTCCCGTGATCTTCATCAGGTCATTGGTCCACCATTTGGGAAGCCTTCCAACGCTGCGTCTTCCGTAAGTCTCCACTCCAGAACTTTTCGGCCCCATCGACTCTATCTATTCTGCGAGCAATGTGGCCCTGCCCACTGCCGTCGGTAACCTTGGTTCTCCTGCGTGTAGTGCATACTTATTTTCTGACAGTGTACAGATGAAAAATATTATATACCATAGAGTTCAATCGTTCTGAAACGAAAATAAACCGTAAAAAAGATAAAATCAAGTTTTAAATCAGGTGGGTCAGGTGAATCCAAAAGGACCCACCTGTGACTCAACGGAAATAGAAACAAGTGGATCCTCTCGGACCCAGTGGAACGCCTACAGGATTGATAAAATGAGAATATTTATTTTGTACATATTCTCTTTTTTATATTTAATTAAAAGCTTCGCCCGCAGCGAGGATGGTAAGGATTTGTCTACGATATATATAAATTATGGCCGTCGTTAAAACAAGCATACTTCAATTAATTCTTAAAAACATTTACTGCTTCTAAGTAGATAATTATATAATGTTATGTAGAAGCCAAAAAGTGGGAAAACTGCTCCTAAGGCGGCAAAAAGTGCTTTTAGGACGGTTTATCCAAATCAAACCGTTTTGAACGTGGTGTGATTGATCAATAAAAATTCAAATAGAAAAAAATTAAGTTCTTTCAACTCAACAGAAGAAGTGGCACAACAAACTCCCCAGCAATACATGAAGTACCAAGGGAGTGGCGCCACGTCTTGTTCCCGGCTAAAATACCCGGAAGTGGTGACGGGCGGGCGTTTTGCGGGAATGGTCATGTACATTTTTACAGTTAAAAAGTACTGATTTTCAGTCATGTCAAATGTGTTTTGATTTTGATTTTAGTAGGATTGACTTTTTAAAACCTAATGTTGATCTTTCTCTTCAGTCCTTACATTTACGATGACAGTCAAATCTTTTTTTTTATTATTTTGTGTTTTTTTTTTGTGTAATTATTTTGCATTCATCCCTTTTTGCTTTCCCTTTAATTTTTTGTAATGTAGTTTTGTTTATTTGAATGTTTTCGGTCTTGTCAAACTTGATGTACCTACCTAGATAATAGGTGAATGACGTGGTCGCCTATAATTGGAAGCGCACTCTATATGTATTTATCCCTGTCTGTATTACAATGCATGTGACGCATATATATAAATAAATAAGTGCCTTCCCTACAATTATCCAAACTGTAGTGTAGTCATACCCTAATATCGTAGTCCTAGTCCGCAACGCCAATTTACCTTTTCGTAGGATACAGCCCGAGAGGGCAGTTTTGTTTATATTCGTACAAAATATGATAATATCTCCGCGCCTTCGGGAGTTAGGCTTACGAAAGATGTCTTTTATCTAACACGGTTTTGTTCAGCGAACTTTTGTACAATTTATAAAGATGCTTTTATATGTATGTATGTAATTTCTTGCTACTTATCGGAATTTATTGTTCGTTTAATTGACTAGCATTTTGGCTTTGTCAGCGTAGACAATTATATTTTTTAATTCTTTAGTAGGTATCATCATCACCATCATCACCATATTCAGGGCCGGCCTTAACCATCTAAGCACCCCGGGCGAGTCATGCACTTGGCGCCCTTTCATATTTTAATACAATTAAAATTATTTATTTAGAAAAACCTTTACACCCAACCCCAATAGCTTCACCCCCACCCAACAGTATTTTTACTATGTTGTTTAAAACTCCATTCCCTAGGTACAACTATGTCAAAATTCGCTTATACACGAATTCACAGCACGAATTATTACCCCTATTTGGCAGTTTTTGGCTTTCGTTTGGTAAGCTATTATTTAAGTTTGGATGAACTGCGTTCACCACTTGCAACAGTCACTGGTATTGTTAGATTTGTTAGCAGAATACGCAGCGATATCCAGAGAAATACTTCTTGAAGATTGTGCTTTTAATAAAGTGTCAAGATTTCGATAGGTGTTGCCTGAACATCTTCAAGATTGTGTTGCCGACCTAAACTTTCATCGCATAACAAATCACCAACAATGACTGAATTTTTCTTTATATCGGAAGAAATTGGTACTCAAATTACGCGCAGCCCTGTATGATCCGGCGCCCTCCAGTTGCCGGCGCCCCGGGCGGCCGCCATTGTCGCCCGGCCCTAAAGCCGCTACTGATCATATTAGCTGAAAGACGTCCACTGCTGGACATAGGCCTCCCCCAAGCGTCACCACAACGACCGGTGCTGCGCGTCTCGCATCCATCGGCTACCCACGACCTTCACCAGGTCATCGGTCCACCTTGTAGAGGCCTTCCATCGTTGCGTCTTCCGGTACACGGTCGCCACTTCAGAACTTTTCGGCCCCATCGACCATCTATTCTGCGAGCAATGAATTTTCTGTTGATCTCTCGATCACGTGCGCGGCAGCTGAACGTGGACTCCAGAGGGTCTACACAAGTGGCATTTCGTCAGCGGCAGGATTTTCAAAACGTCCAGCGTGTCTAAAAAGGCCACTTTAGCAGAATCATATATGTATAACGGCACGCAGATAAATTAAAGGAGAATCCGACGTTTAAGTTACGTCAATTAACAAACTGATCTAAAACTGATTGTGTAATTTGGTCGAATAGTATTGGTAGTAATTGTTAAATTCTAAATTGAAATGGTGATTTATTTAAATTGGTCGAATATTCAAATATGAGCGGGTAACCCCGAATAGGGTAGCAAGTGGGTAGTGCGCCTACTCCGTGACAGCTGGCAATCTGGTATTCGTTTGACAGACAGCGCACGAGGTGCACGCGTGCTAACCTATTGGCTCGTAATGCATCGTGTATTCCACCGTATATTTTGTGTACAAGACAAGTGTAATCGAATAAAACAACTGACTGTTATTAATCACAAACGTGGTATTATTTCAACGATCCTGATGTAACACGCCCATGATGGATGACGATTATCAAGACCGCTCCGCTGCCTTCCCTGATATTCTGTTACATATCTATTTTTTAGGGTTCCGAAAAAGGAACCCTTATAGGATCACTCGGGTGTCTGTCTGTCTGTCTGTCTGTCTGTCCGTCTGTCACAGCCAGATTTCTCCGGATCCACTGGACCGATTCTGTTAAAATTTGGTACACATATGGACTTCTGTGACCCGAACCCGGACGCATTACGTAAATCATTAAATTTTTAGTATGGTGGTCACTTTTGGGGGTCAAACTAGAAAATTAAAAAAAAAAAGTTTTTTGAACAATATCGTGTGACATATCAAATGAAAGGGCTTACTGTGAGAGTTTTAATTATATTTTTTTCATAATTTTAAAATAAATGGTTTTGAAGTTATTCACGAAATTAGACGAAAAATGACCATTCCCCCCCCTTATCTCCGAAACTACTGAGCCTAAAATTTTGAAAAAAATGGAGATAATAGATCATTACCTAAAGATTACAGGAAAACCTATTAGAAGTCTGTAGTGTTAAAATAACATATTAATAAAATTAAATTCGTTCGGAACCCTTTGCACGCGAGTCCGACTCGCACTTGGCCAGTTTTTTTTTGTTAGCCTGCTCTTGTGTCCCACTGCTAGGCAAAGGCCTCCCCTATCTCCTTCCAAATCTCTCGGTCTTTAGCGATTTCTGGCCAAGTTTGTCCCACAAACATGATGACATCGTCACACCGCCTTCGCCGCGGTCAACCTCGACGACGACATCCTTCTTCAGGCGTCCAGTGAGTGACGATGGCGGTTCATTCGTACGATGTGGCCAGCCCACTCTTACTTCAACCTGGCTGTTTTTTCTCCGACATCTATGATTTTAGTTATAGAGCGCAGGGTGAAATCATATTAGAATCATAATATTAACCACACAACAATCTGTCAATTTTCATTTTCATCTTTATCGCTAACGCATTAGGTTCAAGGTTGATTGGGATTTGACAGTGACAGCGTGATGTGCTTTCTGATTCTGCTAAAGTGGCCTTTTTAGACCCCTAGAATGTGTATGATTCACAAATGCTTTCGTAACATCATGTTATATCTATACTCTATATATACTAAAAAAAATAATAAAGCTGAAGAGTTTGTTTGCTTGAATGCGCTAATCTCAGGAACTACTGGTTCAATTTGAAAAAATATTTCAGTGTTAGATAGCCCATTTATCGACTATAGGCTATATATCATCACGCTAAGAACAATAGCAGCGGAGCAGACAAAGTTGCACGGGTCAAAAAGTCCCTTATATTTTGCACAATGGCATTCTTTGATTAATGGGACCTAAAATTTGACGTAATGCACCTTCAGGTAGCAACAGGGGTTCATTTGTATAATTTTATACTTAGTATAAATGATTGTTCGTTTTCCCGCCTCTACTTGATCGTTATCTTTTAATTATAATTTGATTAACTGGCGTAATGTGCGTACAATACCGCTTGTGGTTGAGTTATGTAATTAGCTCACTATGAAATTGGAATTAGCAGAGATGCACAATCTCGCAGCTTTAATCTGATGGGGGCGAACAGAAAGGACTATGTAATCATACGCTTGTGTATAGATTTTGTTTTGTTTACATTCAAAAACCAACATCGCAACAAAAAAACCGCGACCCCATCTATCCAACTAGCAGCGAACTACTAGGTTGAAATCCTGCATTGCGCAAGCAGAGTTTACCGTGCGATTTGAACATATCATCAGCTCGAATTTCAACTATCGGGCAGTTGCCCGCCAGACACAACAACTGTCTGGTTGGAGGATCCTCTCTATACAATAGAAGTATGCGGGACTTTACTCTCTGTACCGCATACCTTCAAAATACACCCAAACAATAATTCCTCTAAAACAATAATTAATCAAAAATACAACACAATACAATTATGTCCTCAATCACACAAAATACGAAAAATCCAGCCATTCACTGAAGCGCTATCGAATAAAGCGGCTGAATAGCGCTTCGCGTACATTGCATTGGTGGACTGAGATCCCAGAGCCCCAGCACCCTACTTATTTTTTTCTCACTAAAAATGTGGGATAGAGTAGTGCTAGTATGTACTTATGTACTACAAACATCTATATGAAAAAGAAAAAGCTGACCAATTAACATTAAAATGTTGACAGGTTCATAGGATCGTCTTCTGCTGTCTTCCTTACCTTTAGCTTCGTTTACGTTCACAGTTCATACACACGGCAACATCTTAAACCATCATGATTCCAGTGGGGGAGAGAGACGGAATTATGCAAGATACAAAGCACTATCCACTTTTCAGAACGGTATCATGATGGCATTGGCTCGACAGTTGTAGAACCTACGTACCTGACCTATTTCTAGAACATCATCAAGTATTTAATAAGTATGGCTTTCTAGGGATGTCTGTCTGTTGCAATGAAGGGTCATTCCAACACTCAGATAAAAATACAGCATTATACCGTTGTGGCATCAATGCCGCGACAAGAAAAACCAACGAAGCAAATCTACATCGCAACGAAAAGAACTGCAACACCATCTATTCAACTAGCAGCGAACTACTACGTCAGAATCCTGCATCGCGCAAGCAAAGTTTACCGATGCGATTTGAACATATACATCAGCCCGAATATCAACTATCGGGCAGTTGCCCACACCAGACACAACATCCGTCTGGTCGGAGGATCCTCCCTTTTCAACGGAGGTTTGCGGGACCTACTCTCTGTACCGCATACCCTCAAAATACACCCAAACAATAATCCCTCTAAAACAATAATTAATCAAAAATACAACACAATACAATTATGTCCTCAATCACACAAAATACGAAAAATCCAGCCATTCACTGAAGCGCCATCGAATAAAGCGGCTGAATAGCGCTTCGCGTACATTGCATTGGTGGACTGAGATCCCAGAGCCCTGGGGCTCTGGGATCTCAGTCCTACTTATTTTTTTCTCACTAAAAATGTGGGATAGAGTAGTGCTAGTATGTACTTCTATCATACGCATACCTACTTGTTAGGGTTCCGTACCCAAAGGGTAACCAACGGAACCCTATTCCTAAGCCTCCGCTATCCGTCCATCCATCCGTCCGTCCGTTCGTCGGCCTGTCTGCCTGTCAGCGGGCTGTATCTTAAGAACCGTTATAGGTAGTCAGTTGAAATTTTCACAGATTGTGTATTTGTATTGCCGCTATAACAACAAATTATAAAAATTAAGGTTGATGGGACGGAACCCTTCGTGTGTGAGCTCTCGCACTTGACCGGATTTTTTATGGATGGGGTAATCATCAAATGACTCCTTCCGCTCTGGGCGGAGCTGTAGGGAGTGTCAGATTATTTCTGACTAAAACCCATCTGTGTTCCTCTTTTTGCGTTCTGGGGCCGCTGTGACTCTTTCGAACAAATTCCGCAAACATACCTGCTGGCTTTTTTTTTTGTGCTACGCCTTTCAGTAGCCAATGAGGTAGTATTGCATCCTCTATAACTATGCCCAAATTTCAACTTTGTGAATACGATCTCATTTGAGGTGGCGACCAGCTCTTAGACTATAATAATGGCTGATCAGCCGTTAAAATATGTATTTCCAGCGACTTCATACGCGCATATCCCATTTTACTCATTCCCGTAGGATTTTCAGTACAAATTTACATTTTTTTTTATGGAAACCGTATTAAAATCCGTTGCGTAGTTTTAAAGGTATAAGCGAAAAAACGAAAACAAAACGACTTTGTTTTATACTATGTAAAGAACTAACTAATAACTGCCTAATATTTATGTAGCTTTAGCACCTGATACCTGTAAATTGGCCGTCGGTCCAAGCTTGCAGTAATGCATATGAAAAAGTACATACTAACACTACTCTATCCCACACATTTTGATCATGAGAAAATAAGAAAGGTCTGACGGCTCTGGGATCTTAGTCCATTTAGTCCGCTGCAGCGCTGCACGCGTTATATAATTCAGTGGAACACACTAATGCCAGTATTTAAAGACGGGATAGAAACGTTCAGTCGAGAATTAAGCTTGAATGTGTGTTGTCTAAGAGGATATTAAGCTCATATATTCGCAGGACTGTGTTAAGAGGAAATCCTGGATTTGGAAAGTTGAAAAATCTTGCTGATGTGGTTTTGGTTCTAAATGAAGGTTCGAATTTGGAACTGTTATACTTGTGTGCCAGTACGAGTTTTCCAAGAATTGGTAAATATGGCTTCAAGACTTTGGTATTGAGCCCCGTTAAAAATAGGTTTTTCAACTGTACTGTATATGCCAGTAAATATATGCATTATGATAGTATAAAACAAAAATACAGTATTTACATTTTTTGTCTGTCAGTCGGCCTATTTGTTTAATCTGGTCGTTGAAACGCTTGAACCGATTTTGACGGGATTTTCACCGGTTGATAGCTGATTTCATGAGGACTTGGACGTGACTTGGAAAAAGGATGGAGTCCCGTGCAAAAAAAAACCCATGAAAATACTTTCACGCGACCGCAGCAGAGGGCTAAAGCTAGTTCTACAATAAAGTATACTCTGACCACAACGGACTTATGAAGCTGAAAAAAAAAAACATATTATCTTCATCAAAACCAAAATGAACGGCAACCGTAAACTAAAGCGCATTCAATCGAGTGTGGCCTCACAAAGTTATTTGAGAGCTAAGTGAATTGTATGACCGAACACACCGCACTGCTACTAAGGCACTGAGGCTAACACTGACGGAGATTGTAATACAGAAGAAAGCACAGAAGCCCAGTTTGGTGCACGAGAAATAAATCGAAGAAAATCTGGCTGCGACGTCATTAAATATGTTATTCAAATAGTTTTGATAGTTTCGGGATAGGATAGTCACTTGGCGGAGCTGAAGATGGATGTCGTAACCGAGACAAGCCTTATAGGCTCGCTTAATGACGTAATGATGACGATTGAAAGAAAAGAAAGAAAAATGTTTATTTGGGACTCGCACAAAAACAGACAGATGGAACTTGGAACTTGTTCCTTAAATATTGGCTGGAGAAGATCAAAGAGCAGCGGACAAAGTAAGCTGGAAACCTATGGGGGAGGGTCATCTTTGTACAGCAGTGGGAGATACAGAAAAAGTTAAAATTAGCGTCTGAGAATTAACATAAAGTATTTGTTTTTTTTTCTTATTTGTATTTACCTATAGTGACCTATTAGAATTTCGACCTGTATCGCTGCCACTGGATAGCTGCCAGTTTAATTCCCGGCAGATAATTTCATACAAAAACTATGACACGTGTTCAGAGAGAGAGAGATCATAACTCGGATAGTTCTGATTAGAGCAGTGCAATATGTCTACACTAATATTATAAAGAAGAAAGATTTGTTTATTTGTTTGAATTGAATAGGCTCCAAAACTATTGGACCGATTTGAAAAATTCTCTTAGCATTGGATAGCTACATTATCAGGGTGTAACATAGGCTATATATTAACCGTGTGGCGTCCACTAGTAGATAATATAAGCATAGATTTTTATTTTTGCCACAATTCTGTAATCGAGACCATCACTGCGTGACCAAATCATATCTTAAGACACTTTCTTAAACCTCCCGAACCTTCTGTCTCCAACTGCTTCTTGAATCAGGACGCTAACAAAGACACGTTCCAGATACAATCAGTGTGAGTGCTCCCGCGGCAGCCTTTGTGTCTTTAGAGCTTCGGGGTAAGGACGTCAAAAGGCGAACACACCGGGACGCTGGTCTGTCCCGGTTCGATGGTGGTGGAACAGAGAACACTGGAAGACGAGCAAATAAACCATGCAGGTTGGCGAATGCATTTTTTGTTTATGGAGCAAAGGGATGTGCTTTTGAGGTGTGTATAGTTGATGTTTGCGCAGGGAGGCTTATTGGGTACTGTTTTGTTTGGCTTTGAGAAAGGATTTTTGATTTTGAAGCGCGTGGCTTGTGATCTGCTAGATAGCTGTTTGCCAGAGTTGTTTTTTCTTTTTTTAACCGACTTCCAAAAAAGGAGGAGGTTCTCAATTCGGTAGTTTTTTATGTATGTACACCGATTACTCCGAGGTTTCTGATCCGATTTCTGTGAATCTTTTTCAGTTTGATGCGGTATACTTGCTATTTGGTTCCGTAAAAATTTTTTGGTTCAGTTTGGTTCAGTTATTTTTATTTTATGAGAATTTATGCTTGTTTCAATTTCTGTGTAGATGAAGACGTCGTCCAAATATCACCACTTAAAAATAAAAATAAAAAACTTGTCACAAAAAAATATAAAATAACCTTAATTTCGGAAGTAGGTAAAACCCAAAACCACCGACTTCCGAATTTAAGCTTATTTTATACTTTGTAGCGTTTTGATTGACGCAGGTACTCACCGGACACGGTTTTTTCGTGAGGTGCCTGTTTTGAATACGGCGGGAGAATACGCCCGGATGTCAACACTGCGAGGATCGCCCGGAGGACACGGTGGAGCATACGGTGGAGGTCTGCCCTGCTTGGGCGAAGCACCGTCGTGTCCTCGTCGAGGCGATCGGCGGCGGCGACCTGTCGCGGTCGGCCCTGTTTCAAGCCATGGTCCGGAGCGAGGAGACTTGGGAAGCGGTCACCTCCTTCTGCGAAGCAGTAATGCTAGCGAAGGAGGAAGCCGAACGCGTGAGAGAGAGGGAAACATCACGCCCCAGCCGCCGCAACAGAGGAAGACACCCCGGGCGTCGGGAGTCGCAGGGCGATTCTCGGCCACCGTAGGCGCGGGCCTGCGGACGGCGAGCATTGGGTGGCTCGCCGACTGATCAGAACCAGGCCCGGTTCGACGGCGCGCTGTGTTCCACGCGCGCCTCAAGGAGCTGTCAGCATAAAGGACGGGGCCCGCTAGGGCCAGTGCCTGCCGGGGTTGCAGGATTTGTTCGAGAGAGTCGCCGCGGCCCAGGAACGCAAAAGGCATTAGGAGGAACACGGATGGGTTTTAGTCAGTAAGAGTCTCTGACACTCTGTTCTGCTTCACCCAGAGCGGGAGGAGTCTTTTTTTGGTATGCGTCATGCTTGGCGCAAATAAACGCTTTTTCTTTCTTTTGATGATTTCCCATCCTTAAAAAAAAGAGTTTTGTTTGGAAGTCGTTTATATTTTTTGTAAAAAGTTTTTTATTTTTTTGATTTTGTAGTCATTTTTGCCAGATTTTGATTAAGCGCCAAAATAGTACATGAATAGGTTATTAGGTATTGCCCTTAACTTCACTCGCGTAAAAGTAGCCTATTTTATAACGGCTCCAGGGTCATAACTATCTCTGTAACACAATTCATTAAAATCGCCGGGCGATTTAGTCGTGAAAGCATAACAACCACACTTTCGTATTTATTATATTAGTTAGGATAGGTGGTTCAATTAATTAATACAAAGAATTATATTTTTAATCCCAAATGAATTCTTCTACTCATTTTCATGGTTTTTGTTGTAGAAAACATTATTATTAGTTTCCTATGTTTCATAAAAATGAAAAAAAAAAAAACGATAAACGTTATTCTGAAAAAAAGGAAATCTTTAGGGTTCCGTACCCAAAGGGCAACCATGGCTTTTGTTTCAGAAAAGGTTTTTATTAGTTTTCTTCGTTTCAGAAAACTGAATGAAATATATTTATAACGTTTTTCTGAATCAAAATGGAATATTTATAGAGTTCCGTACCCAAAGGGTAACCAACGGAACCCTATTACTAAGCCTCCACTGTCAATCCGTCCGTCCGTCCATCTATCTGCCAGCTGGCTGTATCTCAAGAACCGTAATAGGTAGACAAATTAAATTTTCACAGATTGTGTATTTCTATTGCCGCTATAACATGTTTCTTTTTCGGTTTATGGTACGGAACCCTTCGTGTGACAATCCGACTCGAACTTGGCCGGTTTTTTTAAAAATAATTATTAATTCCTAAGTCATAAATGAATACTACTACAAAAATACTTCAGTCTCAACTCAACATATTTGTCGAACAAATTTGCAAGGTTCCGCACCATATTCTTTAATATCGCCGCTACGACATTTTACGGTCTTCTTATAAAATCTAGATTTGTAGAAATACAGCGTGTCGGCTCCTCCTGAAAGCTGTAAACTTTGCAGTAAAATCCAAAATTTAAAAAGAAGCGAGATATTCTACCGAAGCGAGCATTTATTGAATGTACGTATTTCTTTGAAATCTTTGGTTGAATTTCCAGAATTTAGTTTTTCCTCGTATTTCGCTATTGGAACAAAAACTACAGGCAGTTTTTTGTTTCAAAAAAAGTTGACTCGTATTTCAGAACGTATACTTAGAATCACAGGTATTGTTTTTTCGGAACATTTTGGGCTGCCGGAGCCCAATTCACGCATAGTATTTTACCAATATCGTAAAATATAAAAACAAAATAATACAGCGTGTTTCTTCAAGGTTGACTGATATGAAAAGTTGCGTGTGGTATTAAACTTGCTTAAAACTATCATCGCTGTAGTAGTAATTTAAAAAACAAAAACCGGCTTAGTGCGAGTAGTACTCGCGTGCAAAAGGTTCCGAACTAATATTTTTTTACGTGTTAAAATTTCTTGAAATCTGTAGGAGAAGACCTATTTATCTGTATTTTCGAAACTTTAATCTTGGTAGTTTCGGGGATAGGGCGAGATAAAGCGTAAATTTTCATTTATTTTCTTCAATAGATCAGAATGAAATATTTTTAAATTATGAAAAAGTACTTTTGAGACCCTTTGGAAAGATTTGTATTTTTGTATGTTACGAATAAACTTAAAAACTACTGGACCGATTTGAAAAATTCTTTCAGCTATG
This sequence comes from Lacanobia wlatinum, assembly GCA_947578705.1. Classification (NCBI taxonomy): domain Eukaryota; kingdom Metazoa; phylum Arthropoda; class Insecta; order Lepidoptera; family Noctuidae; genus Lacanobia; species Lacanobia wlatinum. The sequence goes on from OX388029.1 coordinate 28,215,320, forward strand.
GATAGCTACATTATCAGCGAGTAACATAGGCTATAGTTTTCCCCGTACTCCCACGGAAACGGGAACTATGCGGGTGAGACCGCGTGACGTCCGCTAGTTTTAATATATTTTAAGTGTCAAACTATTACGGTTTATGAGGAACAGCCTGCTGACAGAATGGTAGCCAGACAGATGGACAGCAGAGGCTTAGGAATATGGTTCCATTGGTTACACTTCGGGTTAACCCTAACAAAAAACCAGCCAGGTGCGAGTCAGACTCGTACACGACGGGTTCCGTTCCATATCCCTAAATTTTTATTATTTGCTGTTATAGCGGCAATACAAATACACAATCTGTGAAAATTTCAACTGTCTACCTATTATGGTTCTTGAGATATAGCCCGCTGACAGGCAGATAGACGGACGGACGGACGGATGGACAGCGGAGGCTTAAAAATTACACATTTTTATCAATCAACCAAAACATTAAAACAAAGAACGAATTAACCGCACCGATCCGAGATATATCTTCAAAAAGCTTTTACTATGGAAGGCGTTATTCGCGAGGAGTCTCCGGGGTGGGTCACGTATCGCCCCCAATATCCGGCTTCTCCTAATGGAAGCCGGCGGAAACGCCCGCCGAAGTCGAACGACTTGCATCTCGAAGCCGGTTTTAATAAAAGAATCGGGAGACAAGTGCAGTGCTAGGTTTTAACTAAGATCAACCTGGGACAGTTTTGGAACGACGGATTGGAGTTTTGGTTTTAGGTTTTGCTTTGTATTTAACTATTGGTTAAGATTTTATGTAAAAAGATTTTTTAATTATTTATTTATCTCTGCTTCTCTTACAAACGTGTCTACATTTTTTTTTTAATTTTCGCATGTATTTTAGACTATTAATCCAAAATTTTCCAAAATTAATTTCGTGTAATCCTTTCTTAGTGCTCCCCTACACTCCCCAAGGAACTTACATGCCAAACAGCTTCCTACGGCCACTAGTTTCGGCTGTACGTTGTCTGTCAGTCACTCAGCCAGTAACGGAAGAATTTTATATATTAAAATTACTTCATCATCATCATCATATCAGCCGAATGTCCACTGCTAGACATAGGCCTCCCCCAAGCGTCGCCACAACGACCGGTCCTGCTTAAGATTACTTACAGTAACATTTTGTCACGTAAATATTTTTCTTTTTAGTAATTAGATCGTACCTTAATTAGCATACATTAAAAATAAGTGTAGAGAAGTATTCTGATAGCTAGTAATAGTATGTGCAATGAACATATTTATGCTTTTGCAATAAGTACTAACTAACCTTCACAAATCCTCTACGATAGTGAAAATAGTTCACGTGGCACAGAAAACCACAGTCACCAGTCACGCAAATGCAAACACAGCTAACTCCCAACTCAAGCCATGTGGACATGGAGCGTCGAGGGGTAATCCCGTGCTCCCAGCACAGATCCCCTTATTTCAACCAGAGATTTGTACGAATGACACGGGTTGGTAATGCGGTCTATTGTAACAGCTGGCCTGGATGAATTATTGACATTGAAATGCATTTATCTAGTGGATCTACAACCTGCTATAAGAAAAAAAAACAACAGAACAACTAACAAACAAACAACAAATCCTTATTCTTACTTAATATTATAAATGCGAAAGTAACTCTGTCTGTTTGTCTGTCTGTCGCGCTTTCACGCCAAAACTAGTGAACCGATTTAAATGAAATTTGGTACAGAGATAGTCTAGAGCCTGAGAAAGGACATAGGCTACTTTTCATCCCGGGAGCATGTTCCCTAGGGACCACGCGGGCGAAGCCGCTGTCAGAAGCTAGTTAACTATAATTTTAGTAAATGACTAAATTCTAATTATAATTCTTTTAAAATGTATTTTGAATGTTTGTTTTTTTTTATTTAGTTTAATTTTAGCTTTAATTAATTATCTATTGACATTGAGTTGTATTTTAATGTTGTATTGTGTATATGGATTATTCTGAATTAAATGAATTATTATTATTATATATTATTATTTAATTAATTATCTATTGACATTGAGTTGTATTTTAATGTTGTATTGTGTATATGGATTATTCTGAATTAAATGAATTATTATTATTATATTAGTACTACTAACTAGTAGGTACTATACTGCATTATTGATCTCTAAAATAGCGCCATTATGATGCATCTATGGAAAAAACCAACCAATTTTGAATTGGACTCGCACACGAAGAGTTCCGTACCATAAACCTTATTTTTTGTGTTGTTTCTTCCTTAATGCAACTGAGCCGGTTCCGACTATTCTGCCAGTGTCACGTCATGAAGGCAGCAGCGTGAGTCAGGCCGTCGAATTTTGTATTGGTGGTAGGTGTTAGTCAAGCTGAAAGAACGTTGTAGCGGCAATAGAAATACACTATCTGTGAAAAATTCAACTGTCTGCCAATTACCGTTCTTGAGATACAGTCCGCTGACAGACCGATGGACGGACGGACGGACGGGCGGAAGGACAGCGGAGGCTTAGTAATAGGGTTGCGATGGTTGCCTTTTGAGTACGGAACCCTAAAAACCAACCAAATGTGAATCGGATTTGCGCACGAAAGGTTCCGTAATGTATTTCGGAGCCCCATAAAAAACCGTGATTTCTAATTAGTTAAATTTATCAAAAGGGTTTATGAGATGCAAGCCGCTGACGGACAGACGGACAGCGGAGGATTAGTAATAGGGTTCCATTGGTTATCCTTCGGCACAGAACACTATCATTAGCTTATCATTCTATACTAATATTATAAAGAGGTATGATTTGTATTTTTCTATACTTCTACACTAATATTATAAAGAAGAAAGATTTGATTGAATTGAATAGGCTCCGAAACTGCTGGACCGATTTGAAAAATTCTTGTAGCATTGGATAGCTACATTATCAGGGAGTAACATAGGCTATTTATTATCCCCGTACCACGGAAACGGGAACTACGCGGATGAAACCGCGTGACGTCCACTAGTAACGAATGAACTTAAAAACTACTCGACTGAGGAATAGGCCTACCGGGGAAACCACGTTAAAAAAAAACGCGCACTACCTCAAAAGTGGCGTGGAAACGTGTGCATATTATGACGATTACAACTCTTCCAACTTTTTAAATTGTTATATCTCAGAAACGGTGGCTCTTAGGAAAAAAGTATTTTATAGATAGACATTTTTGAAGTGAAAACTTCTTTAGCGGCGTTGAGCACTTTTTCTGTAATGGGTATAAAATCTTAAACTCGCGTCAGGACACGTGACCTGGTCGAAAAAGCGTAAGACGGACTCGCGTCAGGGTCACGTGATGCTGATCGAAAAAGCGTAAGATCGAGGGGAAGGGAGAGGAACTAGTATCTCCCACTCTTTCTACCGTGCCTGAGTGTGCTGCTCCGCTTAGGCGGCACAGGGCGCTTGCGCGAATGTCCGTCTGTGTTTATGTACCTACAGCGTGCCACGCGTATCCAAGGATACGAAATTACGGAATTACGAAATTATGGATGAAAGTTGATTTTTTTAAGAGATAAAAATTAATGTAATATATAAATAAATAACGATATAATATTATGAATAATAACATGTAAATTGTCATATTTGTGTACGATAGCGCAATAAATAAACATTGTATTCTACCTCATAAATGATAGTATTTTTGTACTTATAATTAAACACAACGTTAATACTAAAGTTTTCACTTCTGCCGGCACTCCCGGAGTGCTACCGGTGTTTTTTTTATAGAAAATTATCTGATCTACAATTTTGTCCCAACTAATTTTATGATTGCCGTATGGTGTCGGCCGGTGCCGTATGGTGCCATTAAAGAATAATCCCATCACTTCCCGTGGGTGTCGTAAGAGGCGACTAAGGGACTCACCAGAGAATGGGAAGCAGCTTTCTCTGTAAAACGCAACGCCATACCATACCATTCCGCCTGCCAAGCGTGGCAATTATGGCAACCCCCCCCCCCCTTTGGGGAGGCCTATGTTCAGCAGTGGCCGTCTTTCGGCTGTTATGACGATGAATTTTATAAACTTACCGTTATGCTGAAAATCTCGAAAAACCCGTTTTTGTAACCTTTGACCCCGAGTACTTTTTTTCCAGGTATCGGATCGATGAGGACTTTTTAGATTTCATTTATGATAGTGTTTTGAACAATCCTACCAATTTTGAGCTGGGTGCGAATTACTGTACCTTCACTCCTATTTGTTGGTCTAATTTGACTGGACTATTAATAGAAATGTAATACCCTGTCTGGTATTTAAATAAACTTTTCTGTTTTCACGTCACAATTTCAATTAAAACTTTATTATCTTTAACCACTGTATAAAACTAAAACTCGTACGAATAAACAAATGGTAAAAGTGAATTCAGCTCGCATGAAGAACGAAATACTTTTTTTATTTGATTTACAACCGAAGTTGCAGATAAAAAATAATGTTCCAAGGCTGCCGTTACGTCACAGCACGATCGTGTAACTTCGGCAAGTTACGACCCTCAATACGTCATGTTCGGCTATCATCGGAATTACGAACATTATCGAAGTTGGAACGCGGAATTTATTTTTGAAATATAATATTGGAATGGAACCGTTTGGATTTAATGGCGGGTACTTTTTTGTTTGTGTATTTTGGATCTTATTTCTTGAGTGTTGGCAATAGACGTAGGTTTAAGCTATAGAACAAGGAAAGCCATGCTGCGGCGCAGGCAGTTATTTCCACATTCGTGGATGGTTGGTTCCTCGCATTTTCGCTGAACACTAGCTTCGGCCGGAAATATGACGGAAAAAGTCTATTGAAATCGTCAGTTAGACTCCCAATCAATAGCGTTGACATGCGTGATGTCACACCGTACACTTTAGTGACGTCCCCAACCCCCAGTCTTGAACTTTAACGCATTTATATTTGTAAATTTTGTTGATTTGTAAAAATGCTAAACATACCTACGTGTACAGAATTTTTGACGGACCAGATATAATTTTTATTTCTACTATATCCAGGGGGTTAAAAAGGCCACTTTAGGAGAATTACTGTGTGTATTATAATCATGATATTAATCACGCAACAGTCTGTCAAACATTTTCATCCTTATCGCTAACGCATTAGGTTCAAGGTTGATTGGGAAAATTTGCCAGTGACAGGTAGCGTGATTTGCTTTCTGATTCTGCTAAAGTGGCGTTTTAGACTGTTTTTAAATTTCGGAAACACTCACTGACATGCTTGGTTTGCATGGAAAGTCGTGACAGTACCGTTTGTTGCAGTGGCCGCGTAGGTATCTCAGCGCTCTGCCAGGGAAGCGGAATTATTTGCAAGAGTTTTTGCGACCCTGGAACGCAAAGGACATTTCAAGGAACCCCGATGGGTTGTAGTCAATAAGAGGCTGTCACTCTCTTCCGCTCCGTCTAGAGCAAAAGGAGTTGTTTGATGATTTCCTATCCAAAAAAGAAAAAAATGCGTCTCGGTGTTCTAAAGCTCAATCCTTTGATTGATCGAGTCTGAGTACAAATCTCAGTAAGTTAACTATTGTTTGATTATCTGACTCAAACATTAAGCACGTTTGTGGAGGGTTTGGTAGGAAGGCTTGGCAGGAATAGTAATGAGCACTATGGCTAGTATTTGTGTGTTTAGGAGCTCATTTCCCGTTGGTGAAGGCTGGGGTTTTTGTAACTCTGCAAATTGACGTGTGTCTCAACAAAGGTTTAAGGTTATCCGGGCCGTGCCCAGGGTGTAAACGGACCGTGGTCCGTCAGGAGCTCAATAAATATCAGTGCATACATTTTCTACAGTTTTGATATGAAATCGTCCGTTCACGGCCGTGACCAGGCCTATATGTGGTGTGTGCCTGATATGTTTGGATCAAACTTAAACTTTAAAATTCAAATTAGGAATAGGTATTGGATTAAAAATAACATCTATGTTAGTCTTATAGGATCACTCGGGTGTCTGTTTGTCTGTCTGTCTGTCTGTCTGTCACAGTTTTCTCCAGATTCACAGTACCGATTCTGTTGAAATTTGGTACACATATGGACAGCTGTGACCCAAATACGGACGTGTTACATAAATTATTAAATTTTTAGTATGGGTGTCACTTTTGGGGGTCAAACTAGAAAATTAAAAAAAAAAGTTTTTTGAACAATAATTTAAATCAAGTGACATATCAAATGAAAGGGCTCTATGAGGGTTTTACTTATATTTTTTCATAATTTTTAAATTAATAGTTTTTAAGTTTTTCAAGAAATTAGACGAAAAATGACCATTCCCAACTTATCTCCGAAAGTTCTGAGCCTAAAATTTAGAAAAAAAAACACAGGAAACCTATAAGAAGTCTAGTGTTAAAATAACATGTTAAAAAATTAAATTCGTTCGGAACCCTTTGCACGCGAGTCCGACTCGCACTTTCGCCAGTTTTTGTGATATAGAAACGACTTCTTTTTCTCTGCTATCTCACAATTTTCTATGATTTATTTTCATGCACGATATTTATACTTATTTTTGGGTTTTTGCCCAATATCCATAACATTTAAGCTGTATAAGTTTCTGAAATACCAAGACCTACTCTATTTAAGTGGAATTTCGGCTCTCGACATTAAAATTACGAGAATATAAATTTCAGCAATAAATATAACTCTGGAAGACATTTCATCTGTCCTGTAACATCTCAATATCGAGAAAGGTTGTCGTGAATCGGCTGAAAGCCTTCCCTTTTGTAGCGTCACCCGCGGCCTGTTATGGCACAGATCCACCGCAGCGCATGCTTTGCACGGGCACAAGCCGCATTTTAGCTGCGTGGATTAATTTGTTTGACAACGTGGAGCTACGTTTTCTCTGTAGTACACAATTACTATGTACAACTGTAGCGTGGTCCACTGCGGCGCACTGTGCTGCAATGCAGTTGTACATAGTCGTAGGTTATATTTATGTAGTGTGTACCGCATGCACAGCGTGCATGGCAGTGACAGCGTTGAGCTATGTGGGCGGCCTATTCGAGCTAGGCACTAATAACGTCAAGTGATGCGCAGCGGGACCGTGGTTTGCAGTGGACACATTCACATACATTTTTTTTAAAAGCGAAACTTAAGAGGAAATGCTAGCGGCGACTTTGTATGTAAAAAGTCATTATTCGAGGTTTAGCTCTTGTCATATTTCACAAACTGAATAAAAAGGATGTATACAGTGTCTCTACGTTTTCTTTTTTGTGAAATATTTCTTAAATCGGTCAAATATTAGAGGAAAAAACAGTTGAGAGCCAAATCTCGAATTATGACTTTTTACATACAAAGTCCCGCCGCCAGCATTTCCTTGGCTTGTCCGTGCGCCGCGATGGGTCTGCACCTTTACAATGAAATTGTGAAGCTATCTCGATCTATACATATTCTTTGACGATAGGAATATTTCAACACGGAACAAAATTGTCTAGGATAAATTGTAGTATTTACGAGGAAAGAAATAGGTAGTGTTTTGTTACTTATGATGCCCAGTGTGTCTGCGTTTCCACCAGGGATGAGCGAGAATGCCTAGCGAGGGATGTGATAAGAACCAATAGAATCGCTTCAATTACCTAGCCTCGCTCAGCGCAAGTGACACATCGCTCGTGTCTTTGCACATCTTTGGTGGAAATGCCAGCTTATTTAGTATTAGAACATTTGCTCTATTTTCAAAAGTCAATAGCTATAACGCTCAAAATACATAATGTTAACTTCATCCAATATCACATATTAGACATACAACTACGGCGCAACGAACATCGTGTATTACAAAAATTAATATTCTGTATTTATCTATACATATAATAAAATCGTAGACTAACCGTGTCTGTACATTGAATATTTTCGCATGAAAATTACACAGAAAACTCAGGAAAAAGGTATAAAACACTAAAATGCAATTTTTGAAATTTTTGTCTGTTTGTCTGTTTGTCTGTGCGTTTGTGGGAGCATCACGCTTAAACCACAGATTAGATTGCAAATCTTAGTACTTAAAAATATTAAGAGATAACCCGAGTAACATTTAGCGTTTATTTCATCAAAATCGACCAACAAAATCAAAAGATATTGAATTTTTAAGTTTAGGAAGAAACTTCCTAATGTATTCTGATGAGTCAGAGCGCCATCTATTGAGAATAATAAAATGCACGAAAGTATTCAAAATTGTTGAGTTATTTGTGAAACTTTTAATACGTGGCAAAATAAGAGTGATCATTTTATACCTATTCGTTATTGATCGATACAATCGATCCACAAAATCAAAATATATTGAATTTAGAGTTTAGTAAGAAACTTCCTTATATATTCTGATTAGTCAGAGCGCCATCTATTGAGGAACCAAAAAATGCATGAAAGCATGAATGTTACACCAAAACACATTGATTGAGTTATTTGTGAAATTTTTAATACGTAGACGTAGTCTTCTATACATATCTATACATATAATAAAATCGTAGACTAACCGTGTCTGTACATTGAATATTTTCGCATGAAAATTACACAGAAAACTCAGGAAAAAGGTATAAAACACTAAAATGCAATTTTTGAAATTTTTGTCTGTTTGTCTGTGCGTTTGTGGGAGCATCACGCTTAAACCACAGATTAGATTGCAAATCTTAGTACTTAAAAATATTAAGAGATAACCCGAGTAACATTTAGCGTTTATTTCATCAAAATCGACCAACAAAATCAAAAGATATTGAATTTTTAAGTTTAGGAAGAAACTTCCTAATGTATTCTGATGAGTCAGAGCGCCATCTATTGAGAATAATAAAATGCACGAAAGCATTCAAAATTGTTGAGTTATTTGTGAAACTTTTAATACGTGGCAAAATAAGAGTGATCATTTTATACCTTTTCGTTATTGATCGATACAATCGATCCACAAAATCAAAATATATTGAATTTAGAGTTTAGTAAGAAACTTCCTTATATATTCTGATTAGTCAGAGCGCCATCTATTGAGGAACCAAAAAATGCATGAAAGCATGAATGTTACACCAAAACACATTGATTGAGTTTTTTGTGAAACTTTTAATACGTAGACGTAGCAAAATAAAAGTAAACATTTTAATACCTTATCGTTATTTACCGTTACATACGGGCTTCTTATTTAACCTCTTCCGCTGCCAAATATTTTGTCAGTTTACATGGTCGATAGACGGCGTTGCACTGATGACGCGTTTTTCTGAATTGTGGTGTTAAGATTTTCCGCTCGAGAATGACCTCACACAATTTCTAAACACAGTCGTGTTTCGAAGAAATTTCGGTTCTGGTCTCTGAAAGGTCTTAAACTGTTAGGGACCATAATTGGTTAAATCTCTGGTGCTGGTTTCGTTTAAAGTGCATTTATCGTAGAGTTTTAAACTGATTTAGTTTTGCGAAGTTCTGGACGGTTCGACTTGCGGATCAGGCCTGTAGGGTCCCGTACCAAAGGTGCTGTGCTGACGGGACCCTACTGCTAGGCCTTCGCGATTGATTCCGTTTAGAGCGAAGCAACGAACGGTTCGATTTGCGAAACAAGGCTAATAATATAAATAAAAATCTTATATTTCAGACAGAGTCCATTTTTTGGTTAGTAGTTAGGTTTAGGTTTAGTTTAGGTTAGTAGTTTGGTTTTTTATAATAAGGTATCGTACCAAAGGTGGTCACGGTGACGGGAGCGATCGATTTTGGGAGGCTACTCTCTAAGTCCGAAGTCCGTAGTTTCGGGCTTAGTTGCGGACGTATTCTACTCCGTATCACCTACAGACTTACGATTAGTCCCGAACCCGAACTAAGAATGAATGACAACACGATTTCACAGTAACTGTCAAATCGTGTTATCATTAGTTCTCATTGGTTAGATGATACGGAGTGGAATATTTTTTTTTTTACAATAGATAGGCATACGTTTGACCACTATCTCACCTGATGGTAAGCAATGATGAGGTTGAAGATGGAGCACGTTTGCCTAAAAGCAACCTATTCACTTTTGTCTTAAAGACTCCCAGGTTGCCCGCAACTAAGTTTTTAATTCGTGCTAAGTATCAGACGGTTCGATTTGCGAGCCAAGGCAAATTATAGGGTTCCGTGCCAAAGTTGCTAATGGGACCCTATTATTTAAGCCTTCGCGTACGATTTTGATTCGTGCGAACCCAGTCGATTTTTAGGGTTCCGTACCAAGTTTGCTAACGGAACCCTTTTTTTTAATAAGCCACTTAATGCGTTTTATTTCTGTCTCGCTAATATAAAAAATATCTTCTAGAAAAAGGCCGAATCTTTCACAATATAGCATAATTCTTAATCTTCTTAATATATTTAAAACAAAGTCGGTTTTGTTCGAACACTTTTCTAACTCGAGAACGGCTCGACCGATTTTCATAGTTTTTAGATTAGTCTTCGTCCGGAATAGCATAATAAGAATTAAAATACAAAAAAAAGAGTAGGTAGGTAGGGTAGGTAGGTAGGATAGGTAGGTAGGGTAGGTAGGGTAAGTAGGGTAGGTAGGGTAGGTAGGTAGGTAGGTAGGTAGGAAGGTGGGTAGGTAGGTAGGTAGTGTAGGTAAGGTAGGGTAGCTATGGTAGATAGGATAGGTAAGGAGGTAGAGTAGGTAGGTAGGTTAGGGTCGGTAGGTAGAATAGCCAGTTGACGGGAGCGAAGCCGCGCGGGTCAGCTAGTGTGTAAATAAAAAACCATACAAACAACTGAAAACACAGGTATGTATTACATTTTGCTCTGAGTTTGTTCAAACAGCAGAATTTTTCTATACTATCTATACTAATATATAAAGCTGAAGAGTTTGTTTGTTTGTTTGTTTGTTTGTTTGTTTGTTTGCTTGAACGCGCTAATCTCAGGAACTACTGGTCCGATTTGAAAAATTCTTTCAGTGTTAGATAGCCTATTTATCGAGGAAGGCTATAGGCTATATATCATCACGCTAAGACCAATAGGAGCGGAGCAGTAATGAAAATTGTGACGCAGTCGAAGTTGCGCGGGTCAGCTAGTAATATTATATAGCTAAAGAGTTTGTTTGTTTGAACACACTAATCTCAGGAACTGCTGCTCCGATTTGAAAAATTCTTTCAGTGTTAGATAGCCCATTTATCGAGGAAGGCTATAGGCTATACATCATCACGCTACGACCAATAGGAGCGGAGAATTAATGTGAGAAGTGTGACCCAGACGAGTCATGGATATTTTCGTTACCATAGCTATACACCAGACATTACACAGGAGATGAGATAAGATAATATTTACAGTAAAACTTGGTTAAGTGAAACCTGGATAACTGGGACCATAAGGGACCTGCAAATTTGTCTCACTTAAACAGGTATTCCACTTACCCAGTGTCTCAGATATCCAGGTATAAATAAATATCTGTCTCATTTACAGAGGGTTCCATTAATAGAGGTGAGAATAGAGGTTATTTCAGTTATAGAGGTGCAATCTATACTAATATATAAAACTGAAGAGTTTGTTTATTTGCTTGAACGCGCTAATCTCAGGAACTACTGGTCCGATTTGAAAAATTATTTCAGTGTTAGATAGCCCATTTATCGAGGAAGGCTATAGGCTATATATCATCACGCTAAGACCAATAGGAGCAGAGCGCTAATGAAAATTGTGACGCAGACGAAGTTGCGCGGGTCAGCTAGTTATTAAATAAAATAACGTATTTTATAAACATTATAACATGAGTTGTAACCTTTATTAACAATCATATAAAAAAATATATGCTTGAACATGTGTCACACATACAAGAAAAGACATGCATGCAAAATGGTAACTATTCAGGTAGGTTACTATTCAAATCAAACCAACACGACGAGTAACTAAAATTGATTTCAGCTCATAAAACGCAATGAAAAATGACACGCGATACACAAAACCAGATAAAATGAAATGAACTGTCGGTTTCCCTACAAATTACTGTTGCGTAATTGACACAGCTCACAGAACCGGGCTATTTGGCTATTGACACGATAACAACACACATTGCTCAGTAATTTAGATACGAGTAAATGTAACATAGTTACTATGTTTTGTGGACCGTAGTGGAGTGAACATAGGTGCGTGATAACATTGGTTTCTGATTGTTTAGTGAGAATGACTACCTCCGTGGTAGAGTGTTTTTTTTTTTTGTTTTGGCAGGAGTGGGAAATCCTCATGGACGACTCGATTGCCCCACGATGTGAGACGGTTGGGGCAGTGCCGGACTCTTACCGGCTAAAACCCACTCCTGCCACGCTTGTCCTCTGACATGATCAGAGACCTTGTAAGCGATTACTAGTTGGTCACTTAACGTTAACACTGTAACAGAAGGGATGACAAAATCAGGTCGAGTGGTTTAGACGTTTGCCTTGTGACCCGGTGGTCGTGGGTTCGATTCCCACGGGAACAGCATACTTTGTAAAGCTGTTTTCCAGTTTGACTAGGACATTGCGGACTTGAATCACCTGATTGTCTGATAAAAAGATGATTCCGTGCTTCGGAAGGCACGTATAAGCCGGTGTTCCCGGCCGCCAAATGGCGGTCGTCAAGTAAGCCATGTCAGAGGCCCTTGAGGCGGTTTAGAAACTCTGACACAAGGGTGTGTGGGGTCGTTAGACCTTACTGCCCACACGATAAGAAGAAGAAGTGGGAATGAAGCAATAAGCCGTTGATAGCCTAATTTGGTTGAGAGGAGTGTTTGATAGAAAAGGGTGTGCCGGCGTGAAGATTGACAGAACGGATTGGAAGAACGCATGTTGCAATAAGCCTAAATCTTTTTCCTACAATTGTGTCTTTATTGGCAAAAGTGCAAGAAAAAGTTGATGAGTTCGATTGTAACCAACGGCTGAGGACTGTGATGCCCTTGCTGACCCATGTCAGAAATCCCACATTTTGCAAAATTAAATTATGTTTTGTTCTTCTAAAAATTATGACTGTCTTTGTGATTTTTCCATCATTTAATGTTAATGCGACGCAGAGACAGCGATTTTACCTACACACGCAGTTTAAGAACTGTTTTGTCTCAATAAAAAACAAACACACATTCAAAGTATTAGTTTATTCAGAAATATTGATTTCTGACTTTATTGCAGGCTCCTTATAAATCACCAAAACAAAAATAAAATCCTCAAACCATTCAAAAAACTTTTTGTTAGCCAGCATTTTAAGCACGGACCATCCAACACAAAGAGGACTATTTATTCATTTTCAACTTCACGGCACTCCAGATAAAAGCCTCGATCCCGAGATAAAAGAGGAAGAAAAACCTTTTGTCAATCATTACACCTTTTATTAGCCCTTCTCCTCTCGTGTTTATTGACTTGTCGTTGCGAACGAACTTCCTAATTGCGCCCCTGAAACGTTTGGGACGAACGATACAGTGTAAAAAAGTGCAAAAGGCTAACTCTTTGTAACGGGCAAAAATGCACGCACACATAGACACTCTGCTTGTTGGTCTAGAGCCATAAGCGCTACTACTAAGCTTCTTGGGCTCGACTACCACATCGGGCAAAGTGTTAATGGGGATTTTAAAATTGAAAATTCAAATACATAGGCGGCCCCTTCTACCATTGAACATCCAGACGCACTGCAAGTTACCAACCCTACCTTGTTGCTATTCTACTAATTCGCACTTAGTGTTTCCAAACGTCTTTCACAATGCGCACAGCAACGGAGTGGAACTCTCTGCCTGCATCTGTGTTTTCGAACGCTTACAACTCTAATCTCTTTAAAGTTAGAGAAAACAGGCTACTTCTGGGTAAACTCGCTCCATCGTCGACTTTGTCTCTGTAATGTCTTACCTAGACTAAAGTCAAGAGCAAACCCATAGCAAATTAATAAAAATTCAAATATTCCTGACACATTTGTAGGTGTGACGTTTGTTGTAAATTTTATAAAGGTATAGTTTCACTATCCATCTGGAATTTCTCAGTTGCTGTTTTTTGAATTTGTCGGCTTGCTATCTATCACTCGTATTGGACTCGAATACTGCCTGTAAAATTTGGACACTCTCTGTCCTACTCTTCAGCGAAAAAGATCTAAAAAGGCCACTTTAGCAGAATCAGAAAGTACATCACGCTATCCGTCACTGTCAAAATTTTCCAATCAGCCTTGAACCTAATGCGTTAGCGATAAAGATGAAATGAAACTTGACAGATTTTTGTGTGCTTAATATTATGATTCTAAATTGATTCTGCTAAAGTGGCCTTTTTAGACCCGTGGGTGTGATAAAATGTATTTTTTACATAGTCACGCTTCACGGTCAGCGAGTGCAAGCACACTCGCGTACGGCATTTGTTGCGTGCGCTTATTTTTGCTGATTGTACGGATCCGACCTTCTGCACCTACCTATTTTGTGCTGTGAATTTGAGAGTACCCGGTATCCAGTTAAAATGAACTTTGTATAGGCAGTAATCGTAAAAATTTCGAGCAAATGGCTCCCATATCGAATGAGTTTAGAATAATTTTGGTGTTATTGTAAGTGCTGAGTTTTGATTAATAAAATAGCTGTTTGTTTTCATTATTCAGCATTTAAAAATTTGTTTTGTTTCGGTTGGGTAAATTATTATTAACATGTTGGTAATGGTTCTTTTTTATAAACAAGTTTCGATTTTAATGGATTTTACGGAGAGGTCGATTTACAAAATTAGCTAGCGTCAAGTAAATTCAAAGTTTATCTCACTTTTACAAGGAAAATCGTTAATATTTCTAAGTGCTTAATGTAAAACAAAATATAAAACAAAACCTTCTATCAAAGTTTAATTTTACATCAGGGAAAATCAAAAAAGATTAAAACAAAATACGACAGCTCAAACGAAAGACTTAAAAATGCAGTTTATTCACCTTGCGTGAATATATAATTCGATCTGCTGACAAATGTTTTCATTGAATTTACTAATACCATAGAATTCTACCCGTAGTCCCATAGTACATATGTATATGCGTGTGTCTGTGTGTATGTGTTTATTATTATAGCGTTAACCCTGTAGTTTTATGATATCATTTTATAATCTAACCTTAGGCGCCATCTTGACAAGCGAGTGTATCGCCGCAAGTTGACGCTTTTTCATCCGTCGAATCGCCGCGATAATATCGCCGTAAGGAGACACGTTCATAGAGTTGTAATAGAATTACGTGGCACGACGATAATATCGCCGCGATTCTCTCGCTCTTGGAGACGGCCGCTATGGCAATTATCTCACCGCCCGCCGGCGAGCAAGCGAGTAGCTATCGACTATTTTCTCGGCGAGGAAATGGACAAAACATATAGATCTTGTGTGAATAAAAAAGACACATACAATGAAAGTCGATGGCTGGCTGTTCACACTGCCGGCGAGCAGCTTTTACCTCTAGGTGATCGCAGCGACAAGAGCTATTAAAGATTGTACTCGCTCAGCGACACTCGCTTGGCGATTAGAACTCACCAACCAGCAGTAATTTCTACCTATAGTGCGGGCCGGAGCGAGTATTGCGATTAAAAGCCCGACGCACAAAAGCACTCGCTGAAAGCTGCGCGTCAAAACTATCGAAACTTTTCACTCGCTACTTGCTGCTCGCCAACTATTTTTGAGTTTGAAGCTTTACTCGCTACTCGCTGATCGCCAGCGGTGAGACGAGTGCCTAAGGCTCTAGACAAGTGAAATTCTGTCGGCCGTAGCCATTGACATATAAAAAAACCCAAGATGCACAGTCTCGAACAAATGCATTACTCGAAACTGTCGTCAAAAACTGACATGTATCAAGTGTCATGTGTGAGTTGTGTGTAGTTATACTATAAACGACTTTTTTTGCAAATTCAACCTTACACGGATCGCTTAAAGTTGTTTTCACAAAGCAGTGCAGTATGGCGAGCGATGCGAGACTTTTTGAAACTTGCGCACAATTATACATAATGCGCTTGTTTTTTGCGGACGTTTTTGAGATGCTGAGTGTGTATCTTGGGTTTTGGAACGAAGTTCCATATCGCGCGTTGTGAAAGGGGGCTAGACGGAAAAAAAACTCACGAAAAGTTGTAACGACACTTTTTGCTATAGTTGTAAGCCGTGCGGCGTGCGCGTGTTTCTGTCTGTCTCTCTCTCTCATAGAAAGCAAGCCAGTTATTTTCGTTTCGTCTTTCTATTTCTGTTTACATTATATTTGTAACGTAGGCAGGGTAGGCAGGGTAGGCAGGATAGGCAGGGTAGGCAGGATAGGCAGGGTAGGCAGGGTAGGCAGGGTAGGCAGGGTAGGCAGGGTAGGCAGGGTAGGCAGGATAGGCGGGGTAGGCAGGGTAGGCAGGGTAGGCAGGGTAAGCAGGGTAGGCAGGATAGGCAGGGTAGGCAGGGTAGGTGGGTAAGCAGGGTAGGCAGGGTAGGTAAGGTAGGTACGGTGGGTAGGGTAGGTAGGGTAGGTATGGTGGGTAGGGTGTGTAGGGTCTAAAATTGAGCCTACTGATTAAGTTTATATTACATTATATTTGTTAATAATAATAAAAAAATTACAACTTAAAAAAAAATTACAATTCCTTTACTAATTCCTTCTCCGAACTTCGTTCCATCCGGGTGTCCCTTGACACCTCTCAAGTTGTTTTTATATATCAATGGCCGTAGCGTGCCGAAGCCGATTGTCAGAACGTCAAAATGTATGGGATTGACAAACGCTGTCAAATTTCACATGATCAATCGATAAATCCCTAATGTTTTGGCACTAGTTTTTGCCCGCGACTTCGTATGCGCATATCCCGTTTATTTCCCGTTCCCGTAAGAATTTCGGGAAATCTTCTCTTAATTCTCCACTATATTCCCCATAGAGCCTACATGTCAAATTTCAGCTTTCTACGACCAGTAGTTTCGGCTATGCGTTGTCTGTCAGTCACTCACTCAGTAACGGAAGAATTTTACTTAATAGGATTTCAAAAATCGCTATCGCTAATAGAATAGAGCCTTTTACAAGAGCGTCTTATCACCTTTATAACACTCAAGAACAAAAGCCATAATCTTACCAACGCCACTTACACATAACTCTCATTTTTCTCACTCCAAGATTCCACATCTACATTTTACAACCTCAAAATGTTTATGCCGAAAACCTACATGGTAAGTTACTTAATACATTTTATCCTAAAGGCAAGCGGGACTCCCGACACGGCTTATGCATTTGCCCCGAAGTTTACGGGCATCGTTGACTCGGTTATGTTAAGGTCTAATGAGACAGCCGCAATGGGAGCTCATTTAGCTCGCTGACACTCTGTCAGGCGTAGTTATGAAGAAAAATTGTTGGTTTTAAAGTTTAACTAGTTTAGAGTAAGTTTTGTTTTGTAAGCTGGAAAGTTTGGCTCATGTTGGCGTAGAAGAATATGGGAAGAAGTTTGCTTAACAGTGTGCTTAACTTCTTTAGAACTAAAAGCCTGCAGGATATACCGTGGGAAAAAGTAACGTAAAGTATCCTTTTTTTTTAAGGATGGGAAATCATCAAAGGACTCCTCCCGCTCTGGGTAAAGCAGAAGCGAGTGTCTGACTCTTACTGACTAAAACCCATCCGTGTTCCTCCTAATGCCCTTTGCGTTCGAGGGCCGCGGCGACTCTCTCGAACAAATCCCGCAACCACGAACGTAAAGTATCCTACATCATAATTCAAGCCAGTGTCTAGTCATGCTCCAAAATATAAATCCCGTCAGCTATCAAATCAAATCAAATCAAATCTGTTTATTTGCCAGAATGTAGTACAGTGTAGTACAGAGTACAAGATCTTAAAACTATATTGGGCCCTTACATTCTACCATTACATATGGTGTGCAAATATTTTATTTTATGTTAGTTTTTAATAAGTAATACAAAAAAAGAACACAGACAGCAACAGTTCTCATGTATATGGAATTACAAAAAAATAATATATCTATTAATGTCAAAATTATATATCGAGGCATGATTACACAAACATACAGACATTCACATTCAAAATATATAGTACTAGCTTTTGCTTGCGACTGCATACGTTCATATCCCATTTTTTCTCATTCCCGTAAGAATTTCGGGAAATCCTCTCTTAGTGCTCCCCTACACTCCCCAAGAAACATTCATGCCAAATTTCATCTTTCTACGACCAGCAGTTTCGGCTGTGCGTTGTCTGTCAGTCACTCACTCAGTAACGGAAGAATTTTATAAGTATTGGTAGAAAATATTAACTTGACAGGATTAATGAAAAGAGAAGAATTTTCAAGGGTTATCTTATTTAGAACCAGCACGAAGGCAGTGAGTTCTTTGTCCATTCATAGAAGTGAACTTCGTAAAAAAACTAAATCTTTATTGAGCAAAACTTCAATTGCACTAAAACTACAGTAATCCAAGCGTCGATACCTCATTTCTGTATTCATTTGCATTAAGTTTTCCATAATTTCATGACCGGTAAATGATAAACAAATGATAAATGATAATTATTTTGCAAATAGGTTACAAGTAACTCTTTTACACGTCATATTTTCTAGATTAAGCCGGAGTTTCCTAGTTTCCTGAAAAGAAATATGAACGGAGCTAACTACCCCTCTACGCGCCACTCCACTTCCCGGGTTATTATTTTTTAACCGACTTCCAAAAAAGGAGGAGGTTCTCAATTCGGTGGGTATTTTTTTATGTTTGTACACCGATTACTCCGAGGTTTCTGATCAGACTTCTGTGATTATTTTTTTAGTTCGATGCAGTATACTTGCCATTTGGTCCCTTTTAGTTTGGTTCAGTAGTATTTATTTTATGAGAATTTTTGCTTATTTCAATTTCTGCGTTGACGAATACGTCATCGAAGTATCACCACTTAAAAGTGAAAAATAAAAAACTTAAAAAAAATATAACCGACTTCCAAACAAAACACTACAAAGAATAAAATAACCTTAATTTCGGAAGTCGGTGTTAAAAAACAAAGAAACAAAACCAAAAACACCGAATTCCGAAATTAAGGTTATTTTATTCTTTGTACCTAATGTTTTGTTTGGAAGTCGGTTACATTTTTTATACTGAAAATGATACATGTTTTTAAAAAGTAACAAAACCAAATTATTTTCCTTTGTATTGCAAAGTAGTAAATATATTTTTTGAGAACGATTTGGAAGTGATTTGGTGGTTTTTTCTTTCTTATTATGTAATACCGATAAATAAATTCTGGCAACGAAATTACGTATCATAATTCTTGATTACCAAATATTTTTTCAGAAGTAATTTCTTTGTTTACGCCGACGAAACGCTGCTTCATCTGCACGATGTTTTTAAGCTTTTTCCGAGAGAGCAGCCTTAATCAAAAGATTAGTGGGTACCTAATTTAACCAAGACCACTAACCAACTTAAAGCAACCTAAGAGCTTGAAACTATTTGACTATTCGGCTTCCTTTGTCCACTGTTCAATCGAGACGGTAAGGCCTAGGAAATACTAATCTGTGAGGAATTTCTTTGTAGTGTTCCGAATTGGCTTCTATGCCGTATAAAGGCATTCCTGTAAGGGAACGCTACTCGATAAATTACTTGATAATAAATATTCTGTGTACAGTATGGCGTAGTGATGGATAGTGATAATTATCACAGGGATTTTCGATACTCTGGCACGTTTTTAATGTTAATATACTGGGAAATGATACACGCAAAGTGCTGGCGAAATTATATCGTTGTCATTGAATTTTGTGATTATTTTTTAACATTACTACTAACCAGTAATGTTTTTTGATTATGGGATGTATGGTGTTACGCGAATGTATGGAATAAGTCATCGGTATTTAGAAGGAAGACTGAAAATAGCATCGGTGAGAAAATTTTATGAAAAACAAAAACAAAAACTACGACCGACTTCCAAATAAAAATAAAATACTAAAAGTATAAAATAACTTTAATTTCGAAAGTCGGTGTTTTTTTGTGAAAATATTTTTTTTATTTTTAACTTTTTATTGGTACCCACACCTAACAACACCACTGGAAAGTCAAAGGAAAGCAAAATACGAAATTTCGTTTAGCTGGCTGACATATTTTTTCCAGTTATTTTCATTAAAAAACTAAATTACTGAACTGATTTTGATGACAATTCTATGGGACCAGTCGGAAAGTATATCTTACCATATTTTTTTTTCAAAGTGCTTCATGTGCTTATAACAGAGGTAACAGACATAAAAAATATAACCGAATTGTGAACGTCGAAAGTAAAAACATGCTGAGTCTTACAAGCGAAAACTAAACATGAATGTAAAAAACTTTCGTCAATCAATGTTTTCCATTTAAAACAAAAACAACACACATAAAGGCTTATCCACATCGCCATTAATGAATCCTCATATTGATCACGAATCCCGGACAGATATCGGATCACGATAAATACTGAGCGTGACCGTGGCTCCGGATCACCCCGAATAAACTCCCAAGCCCGAGATTACTATAGATTTAAACGTAACTACCCTTTCCGGTTTATTTACGGCACGACAAATGCCGATTGCGGCGTGTGCGTGTGTCATCCAGCCGATTGTAAATCAAACGGGTGTTAGGGCCGTGATACATGGCGCGGTCCGGTTGAATCCGGCGCGTTGCGGGCCGGACCGGCGGGCGCTGTGCCGGACGCGGCGGTGGTTTCCGGAGTGACGTCAGAATGCAACTACGTCATTGAATGGCAGTCGATTACTTTTGAGTAGTGGATGGTTTGAGGAGGTTGGTTAACAAAGGAAGTTACACTTTTTAGGAGGAAATACTTCAGTGGTGGTAAAACCGGTGTAAGCTATGGGTATAGCGGCACGGTTGGCGCAGTGGTTGAGCGATTAGCTGCTGCGCTGCGTGTCCCGGGATTGATTCCCGCACGGAACAAATATTTGTATGGCCCATAGATAGTTATTCCGGGTCTGGCTATTTGTGTATGTGACTTTGTATGTTTGTAAACGCACCCACGATGCAAGAAAAAATCGTAGAGTGGGGCAACGTTTAAAAAAAAGCTAGGTTAGCATTCTATTGAATCTCGGAAATACGCTGGGCCAGCTCTATGCCGAAGTTTTACCATTAACGTGTGATCTAAGACTCCAAGCAATAGACCTTGATTTTGAGTTTTGTCGCATCTTTTGTCTCATGTTGGCCTAGTTCTCTTCCACATTTATCATGCGCACAGCTTAAGTGTGGAACTCTCTGCCAGCGTCTGTGTTCCCGTCCACATATAACCCGACTGCCTTCAAAGCAAGAGTGAACAGGCATCTTCTGGGCACGCTCGCTCCATCATAGACCTCATCCAGCGCTTTTCATCAGGCTTGATTATGGTCAAAAGCAAGCCCATTTCTAAATAAAAAAACAAAGGGGCCAGTGATCTCTACAGACGCTACCATCGACGCCGACGTCACCCACCGAATTAACACAGGTTGGATGAAGTAGAGAGAACTATCGGGGATTTTGTGTGACAAGAGAATGTCGGTACACATTAAGGGCCAAGTCTATAAGACTGCTGTACGATCAGCCTTAACATGCGGTGCCGAATGCTGCCCCTCAAAAAAACAACAAGAGGATAGAATTCATGCCGCCGAGATGCTACGTTGGTCGGGAGATGTGTCGTTGTTGGATCTTACTCGAAACAGCTATATTCGCGGCAGTTTCCGAGTAAAACGTATCCAGAAAAACTAATAGAGGGCCGTCTCAGATGGTACGGTCATGTAATGCGTCGCCCACCAGAACACATGACGCGACAAGTACTCGAAATGTTTTCAGCCCCAAAAAAGCGAGGTAGACCCCGACTCACATGGATAGCCGCTGTAAATAAGGACAAGAAGGGCGCAAATGTCACATCTGCGACGACCCAGGATAGAATGTCCTGGCGAAGAATGACTAGGAGAGCCGACCCCAAATGATGGGAACAAGGCTAGGAGGAGTAGTAGCAGTACATCAACATACCCCATAATTATGTTAATGGGGGTGGGTAAGTAACTACTGCATTTTCCATCAAGCAATTGGTTTGTTAGCCAACCTTTTACATTAAAATGCCTTCCCCATAGAGTATGGCAACGCTAAGTGCTGTCCGCCCTCTTTAGCATAAAAACTACCGCTTTTAACGTTGCTTTGGTACTAACTTTTGCTCACGATTTCGCTCGTGTTAAACTAGCCTATAACTAGGGTTGTATCATATTACAATAAAGGTTTGCATCTATACAACGTGTAAAAGAATAAACACAATACCTCTTAAGGGGTCATTGTACTCATTATTATGAACAACTTTTACTATGGGACCAATCCCGAAATCGCAAAAAAAATCAGCTGTTCAGTACATTTTGTCGAGTTATGCGCACAGAAATGTATGGAGGAGTCCATTTTTTTTTTCGGGATTTCAGTGTTGGTCTCATAGTGAAAGTTGTTCATAATGATGAGTTTAATGACCTCTTAAGAGGTATTGCGTTTATTCTGTTACAGGTTCTATTTGTATATACAG
Source organism: Lacanobia wlatinum (assembly GCA_947578705.1). Lineage (NCBI taxonomy): Eukaryota > Metazoa > Arthropoda > Insecta > Lepidoptera > Noctuidae > Lacanobia > Lacanobia wlatinum. The sequence continues at coordinate 28,237,671 of OX388029.1, forward strand.
GCTGAATTTTTAAAGTGTGTCTTCATGGCCGAATTCGAAACTATGAGGAATATCGAAAAATACTAAAAGGAGTCTCGTGCCCGATTTTCATGAAAACAAAAACTGCACATCATTGGATTTTTGAAAAATCGTTGTTCCTACCCAGGAAACTAGCCGGTTGATTTTGAAAAATAAAAACGCTCCTTGTACTACACACAGCTAATAAGGATCAAATTCTGGGAAGTAGTAACACATGGCAAACAAAAGGAAAGCTCTTATTTTTAACAAATTCGTTCAAAATTTTCGACTAAAGCTACTTATCTACACCGTAACTGATATTTTTTCGACAGCAAAATAATTCAGTTGTAGACTCTCGGGCTCAATGTTGATGAAAACTAAAACTGCATCATTGATTAAAAAAAAACCAGGCGACATCTTTTTTGGAAAATTATAAAGTATTTCATTAAAAATGAGCTCTTGTGTTTGCGCACACAGGTGCACTTACATCGGAATATGTGAGTGATGGAGGGTTATATCTATTTTTGCATCAACATTTATCAACATCAGTTTGGCGATTTAGGCTTAACAAACAAACAAACAGACTTTCACATTTATAATATTAGTTAGGATATTCTTTGCAAATTGAGATTATTCAGAACTTACAGGTAACTAAGAATCGTCACACGGTCGAGCCCCGGACAGGAAATCGTGGAAATTTCCCAAACTCACGTTACACCACCAAATTCAATCGCTTCATATAGGCCAGAAATAGTGGAGTCACAAAATAGTCAGGTACAAAAGGTCAGCTTCATAAAACGTCCGGAAACGCACGCACACAAAGACACGTTTCACATACAGCGAGTGCAAGCGAATTCACGACCGGAATTTGTTTGATCCCGTCGTCGCATATACTCATACGTCTATGTGTGCGTGCGCCTGTTTTTGCTTGTTGAATAAGGCCAATACTGGGTGGGCTACATACAATCTATCAGCTCTTAAGATAGTCAAATGTCGAATTAAATGAGATGTCGTACGTGACATTTCGCTAGAGCTCGTCTTTGCCATCCATTTTCTAAGTAGCGTATTTACCCTTAGGCCAATAGTAGTACGCGACACAAGATATCCCCGTAAGCCTGCCACATTTTCTCGAGAGTAAAAACAAAAGGGTGATGAGATAAATGGAGGGGGGGGGGGGAAAGACATTCACATAGATTAATGTAACCTATCAGAGGCGAGCGCTAATATTTTTGAACAAACTTCGTTAGCTCTTGCATTCTAAATTTTCTAGATTCTGAAGTAGACAAGTTACCTTATCTGTCTGAAGTTCGAAATTTTTCGAGCTCGCTTCGCCTAGCATAGCATAGCATAGCATAGTCAGCCTTATAATGTTCCCACTGTTGGGACTCAGGCCTCCTCTCTAGGAGAGGGAATGGGCCGTAATCCACCACGCGGGCCCAATGCGGGTTGGTGAATGTCACATGTCTTCGAATTTTTGGTTCTAGGACATGCCAGTTTCCTCACGATGTTTTCCTTCACCGTTTTGAGAGCAGTGGTGATGAAATAAATTACACAAAGTAATGTACCTGGCTGCTTCGCCTACTTTCCCAAAAATATTTTTAGTATAGTGTAATGCATTAGAATTTTCGAACTTTTGACAGTCGTAGTTTGCCAAAAGCCTTCTGTGCTTATCTATTCTGTGTTTTGCCGATAGACGCGAGTCGAGTCTAACCCCTAATACTGGGCGATTAACTGAGCCGATTAGTGATACACATTGTTTAGATCACTAGTTTAGCCCCAGTCATTTGTTGGTTGGCTGTGTTGGTTCATCAATTAGGCTTGTAATTGGATTAATTGCTGCGAAACGTTTTGAATTGTGCGTGTTACGGATAAGGTTTGTTTTATAAAGCAAAGAAAATTTATAGTCAACATTTTAGCTGAAATACGTCCAATCCTGGATAGGTCTCATCTTAACGGCATCACATGGATCAATCCTGTGCTTCTCGCGTCCAATGAATATCCTGCTAATTCCTGCTGCTTTTTCTTTCTTTCTTTCTTCTTTTTTTTACCTTCATCAGAAGCTCTAGACAAGAGACATTCTGACAAGGATAGAATAACGAAGGCGATTATAAAAACGTGTAAAATGTATGGGATGGACAAACGCTGTCGAAATATCACGTGATCAATCCAAATACATTAAATTCTTTCGTTACTGACTGATTGAGTGACTGAATAACTGAAAGACAATGCAGTGGAAATTATAGATATCTTTTTTCCTACTCCTCCGCTGTACTTTTCTGATACATTTTGTTGCGGGATCCAAGACAGTTGAATCGTTTCTCCGGGACTCGTCGGGCTTCACTGGTTTTTCTGGTGGTCGCCAGTTCGCCACTGTTGATTCTGGCTTTCAGGAGTTGCAGTGGTCGGGAATGCGTGGCGGTTAACAGACAATGCACAGCCGAAACTACTGGTCGTTGAGAGCTGAAATTTAGCAAGTAGGTTTCTTGGGGAATATAGGGGAGCACTAAGAAAGGATTTCCCTGAATTCCGACGGGAACGGGAAAAACGGGATATGCGCGTACAAAAGTTAATAAAATATAAAATCGAATATTTAAAATTAGAACTGAACACAGTTTTTTAGGGATCCGTACCCAAAGGGTAACCAACGGAACCCTATTACTAAACCTCCGCTGTCCATCCGTCCGTCCGTCCGTCGTCTGTCAGCGGGCCGTATCTCAAGAACCGTAATAGACAGTTGAAATTTTCACAGACTGTTTATTTCTGTTGCTGCTATAACAATTAATAAAATTAAGGCTTATGGTACAGAACCCATCGTGTGCGAGTCTGACTAGCAGTTGGCTGACTTTATAAGGACCTCAAAATCTGGACTTCTTTTAATTTTACTCGGACTAAACTTTAAGGTGTGCTCAGGTACGTAATATCTACAAACGTGACCAATGTATATGTAGCATTGCCAAATGGGAGCGTTACCAGACGGGAGCGACCCAATGAAACACAGAACTTTCCAAGCCGAACCCTTCGCTGCTATATCGTGTTGATTACTATATTTCAATAAGACAAGGGTACACATTGTTTCTACCATTTCTTTTGACCTAGTAATTAGTTAGCTTTTATTATTGTATGTCAATTACTTTCGTAATTGGGTTAATTTCATTGACTTTGATGGACAAGCTTTTGTTTAGGAAACCATAAAGTTATGAGTCTTTTGTCAAGATTAATGTCACAAATATTAACAAAATTAGAATTATTTTCACAAGATTAAAACTTACAGACACGTCGTGACGACTTTCGGTCATTAAGGAATATCACTATATACGTAAATGTTCATCAAAGTACTTCGTCTTTCTAATATATTTATAAATAGGTTTATAATTATAAATATGGTTTGTTTATTTATGTGTTAAAAGCAAAACTTTAAAAGTACTGATACGATACAGAAAGTTAGATCACTGATTGATACCTTCACTACCGGCGAGTATTGTAAATTACATTTTATTCCGAAAAAAAAAAACAATTTCCTGTAGGATGGGTCATGGGAGCGAAGCCGCGTGTAAAAGCAAGTGTCCCAATACATCACGTAGAGTCCCCATGTGTGGTAATACACATTTTTACTTTTATCAGTGCAATATTTCATTTCCATTCGAATGACCAGCCCCGGAAAAATGCAATTTTCCGGGTGTATAAAAGTTGCTCCTAACTGTATAACCATATTTTATATCACGATCTTCTAGGCCCATTTATTGGGGATGTGCGTTGTGCCAACCAGGTTTAAACTGAAAATTCATAAGAAAAAACTGGCAAAGTATGAGTCGGCCTCGCGTGCAAAGGGTTCCGAACGATTTTTTTTAACATGATATTTTAACACTGTAAGACTTCTTATAGGTTTTCCTGTAGTTTGTAGGTAAAGATCTATTATCTCCATTTTTTTCAAAATTTTAGGCTCAGTAGTTTCGGAAATAAGGGGGGAATGGTCATTTTTCGTCTAATTTCTTGAATAACTTCTAAACCATTTATTTTAAAATTATGAAAAAAAAAAATAATTAAAACCCTCACAGTAAGCCCATTCATTTGATATATCACACGATATTGTTGAAAAAACTTTTGTTTTTTAATTTTCTAGTTTGACCCCCAAAAAGCCGTACTAAAAAGGTAACTATTTACGTAACTCGTCCGTGTTTGGGTCACAGGAGTATATGTGTACCTAATTTTAACAGAATCGGTCCAGTGGATCTGGAGAAAACTGGCTGTGACAGACGGGCAGACAGACAGACAGACACCCGAGTGATCCTATAAGGGTTTCGATTTTTGTTCGGAATCCTAAATATAGGTAAGTATTAAAATATTAAACAGTGTCCCCAGATGTAAGAAGCTAAGAGCAATGAGCAAAGAAAAAACCGGCCAAGTGCGAGTCGGATTACATGGTATAGAAGCCCCCTATATTTTATTTTTATAGCAGCATTAGAAATACGCACTCTGAATATTTCAACCTATTACGGTTCTTGAGATACAGTTCTCTGACAGACAGACGGACGGATTGCGGAGGCTTAGTTATAGGGTTCCGTTGGATACCCTTTGGGTACGGATCCCTAAAAACTAATAAACTTAAATTCCTTAAGAGGGGACTCTAGTCCCGAGGAATTTGAAAATAGGTATTTGAAGAAACTATTGCCGATGCGTCGCACTGTGCCCTATCAAGTAAAGTGTGAACGCGACAACTGCAGCTCAGGCTGATTTTTACCTATAAAAACCTCGACTAAAAGACGGTTTGTATTCTTCTTCAAAACTGTACTGTTCTAAAACAATAATATATCAAAATTTAGAGGAAAGAAATATATAGGCTTCTATTATTTTCTATTTTGTTAAAAAATTATCAAATTTGTCTGACAGTCGTCTGAACATGGCGGTAAAAATGGGCTGATTTTTCGATTGTCATAATTCTTTAAGTAATTATGTTTTGGAAAAATGAAAATGATAGAGACACGTATTAATTCGATCTAGATTTTTATGGCTCTAGCAGAAGAAAACAGCGGAATACGTTTGTATAGAGAAAGGTCTAAGAGTTACCGACCCGAGTCAACCCCCCCCTCTTAAGAAAATAACCTCAATTTTTACTAGGGGTACCAGGATCTCATAAACTACCGCGGGTCTTTAGTAGCGCCCTAAGTCATTAGACTAACGAACTTATAACAAGCAATATAATTCCGACCACTTGTTTATGCTGCCTCAATTCTACAAGTCATTAGTTGGCACAGCCTCCGGTTTTGATTGCAATACCCATTATGTGGAACTTCATTAACTCGATTATCTATCAGGAAACTTTCTGGGTTCCTCGAAAATTGCTCGGGCAATTTGTATTGAGAAATTAGTTGGTATTGATGTTTTGACACTGTTGGCACTTTTAGCCCCGGTTCGGTTCGGGTTAACAAAGCGACCCACGTAACAGATGGGGTGGGTCTTTGGATAAGGAATTTATTTTATACTAGCACTTCGCCCGCGAATTCGTCTGCGTAGACTTTAGAGGTGGCGCGCAACTTCTTTGTCCCATATTCTCATTCTCGGAAATTCATCTTCATGATTCTTTATTCTGATAGTTTTTGAGTCTTCACTGTCCGTACTTTCAGCCCCGGAACTATTTCGTCATGTTTCTGGTATTCTGGTATTTATGAATACCAACCACTCAAAATTCCAGCGCCGGAAATATTAAAACAATATGTTTCTGGTCTCCTGGTACTTGTGAATCTTTAGCGCTCACGATTTCAGCCAAAAAAATACTTTGACATGTTTCTAGTCTCCTGTTACTTGTGAATGATCTATGGTATTTACAATTCCAGCCCGGAAAAAAACAGCGACACACATATTTCTGCTTAACTGTTAAAAAAAAAAGCAAAAAATATTCTAGCCCAAAAATACTTTAACATCGTTCTGTTCCCCTGGTACTTGTAAATCTGTAGCGCTCATAATTCCAGCCTCGAAAATACTTCTTCATGTTTCTGATCTCCTAGTGCTTTTGAATCTTAATCGCTCACACAGCCCTGGAAATAATTCGATATGTTTCTGGTCTCCTATTACTTGTGAATCTATAGCGTTCGTTTTCTAGCCCGGAAAAAACTCAAAATACATATTTGTGTTCGACTATTAAAAAAAATATATAATATTTATTAATTTACTTATTTTGTTTTAAAGAAGGCTTACAGACTAACAAACCAATGACATACAAAATGTAATATTAAAAAATTGCTAATAACAAGCCTCCACATATAGTTTAGTTTTAGTTTAATATTCAAGCCCAAAAATACTTTTACATCGTCCTGTTCTCCTGGTACTTGTGTTCCTTTAGCGCTCCCAATTTCAGCCCCGGAAATACTTCGATATGTTTCTGTTCTCTTGGTACTTGTGAATCTGAAGTACTAAGTCAGCAGCGGCGCTGGGTTTCCACTTCCTCCTCAGTCTCCATTAAGCCACGCCTTTTAACGAGACAAAACGAGCCTATGTTGGATTCCAGGATGTGAACTGTAGGTGTGCCAAATTTCATCCAAATCCCTTCAGCCATTTTTGTCTGATTAAGGCACAAACATAAAAACTTTCACATTTATAATATTAGTAGGATTCACACTAGCTTTTTTCTGCGACTTTGCTCCCGTTCCGCAAGAACAGTGATTTTTTCCGGGATTCAAAGTAGCTACTCAACGATAGTGCTTGCAACAGTAGGTGATTTTCATAAGTTCAGGACTTCGAGAGAATACTACTTCTTCAAACAACTAAGCACATAAATAGTTTGACCTACTCATATAAAAAAGACATTTTTTTAAATACAAGTAGGTCAAAGGTTCACTTTAATTCACGTGTTCATTTGACTTTTGACCCAGGTACCTATTCCAGATTTAACTAAGAACAAAAAAATTACCAACTAGCGTAACCTATTAACGTAAGAATACGAAAAAAACATGAGACGAAAAAAGAACATAATGTTCCCACATAAGACTAAAACATATACTCTTAAAAGGAAATTTTGAGGGGCGTGTAAATACATGGTTTGATGGATGTACTCAGCTACTCAGTCTACCGTGCCTAATGGCGAACAGGAAGTGATCGAGCTGTAACAGGCTCAAGGACTTATAATCTGCCAACCGAGCGAAAATCCTTAAAATTAAAGATTGCGACCTCTCGGCTAAAAATAGGATTTAAAAGGATTCCGTGAGCCGGCAGAATTTACACGCAGAAGTGATTTTTCTTAGAGAATTTGCAATCTGAGTCTTCGCACTGGGTGCATTTATTATAAGGTACCACTAAAGGACAAACTTTTAGAAATCATTCAGACCGCTAAAATAAGGACAATGGTAAACTAAACGAAGATAAACGCATTAGATAATTACAAGAAATAAATATGCTAGCGAAAATACACAAAATGTTGGTAATTTATTATTTTATATATTAGTGCTTTTAGGGTTCCGAAAAGAAAAAGGAACCCTTATAGCATCACTCGGGTGTCTGTCTGTCCGTCTGTCACAGTCAGTTTTCCCCGGATCCACCAGACCGATTCTGTTGAAATTTGGTACACATATGAACTTCCATGACCCAAACACGGACGCGTTACGTAAATCATTTATTTTTAGTATGGGGGTCACTTTTGGGGGTCAAACTAGAAAATCTAAAAAAAAGTTTTTTGAACAATATCGAATGACATATCAAATGAAAGAGCTTACTGTGAGGGTTTTAATTATACTTTTTTCATAATTTTAAAATAAATGGTTTTGAAGTTATTCAACAAATTAGACGAAAAATGACCATTACACCGCTTTTGTCCGAAACTACAGAGCCTAAAATTTTGAAAAAAATGGAGATAATAGATCTTTACCTAAAAATTACATGAAAACCTATTAGAAGTCTGTAGTGTTAAAATAACATGTTAAAAAAATTCGTACTGAACCCTTTGCACGCGAGTTCGACTCGCACTTGGCCAGTTTTTTTCCTTATATATCTTCAGCATTTTATGAAAAATTAGAAATGCTAAATCGCTTTTTATAAACTGCTAGCTACAAACCTGCGACTTCGTCTGCGTATACTTTAGAGCTGGCGCGCAACTTCTTTGTCTCATATTTTCATCCTCCGAAATACATCTTCATGATTCTAGTATCCTGATAGTTTGTGAATCTTTGCTATTCATACTTTCAGCTTCGGAATTACTTAGCCAACTCTAGCCCAAAATACTTTGACATGTTTCTGGTCTCCTGGTAATTCCATACTTCGACATGTTTCTGGCCTCCCGGTAAATCTTAAATGCTCACAATTCCAGACACCCTATAGCCTTCTTATAGGTTTTCCAGTAATCTATATACTGGAAAACCTATAAGAAGGCTATAGTGTTAAAATAACATGTTAAAAAAATTAAATTCGTTCGGAACCCTTTGCACGCGAGTCCGACTCGCACTTGGCCAGTTTTTTTTTGCTTGGACCTCTTTGATTAGACGTTCTGAACGCTGAGTTAAAATTTGGCCATCTACAACCTCTAACAGAATAAACGCAATACCTCTTAAGGGGTCATTGAACTCATCATTATAAACAATTTTCATTATGAGACCAACACTAGAATCGCGAAAAAAAATCGACTCCCCATACATTTATGTGCGCATAATTGACAAAATGTACTGAACAGCTGATTTGTTTTTCGCGTTTTCGGGATTGGTCCCATAGTAAAAAGTTGTTGATAATGATGAGTACAATGACCCCTTAAGAGGTATTGCGTTTATGCTGTTACACGTTGCCGTATGCCGTATGGTGTCGGTCGGTGCCGTGTGGTGCCGTAAAAGAATAATACCATCCCATCACTTCCCGTGGGTGTCGTAAGAGGCGACTAAGGGACTCACCAGAGAATGGGCAGCAGCGTTCTTTATAAAACGCAACACCATACACTGCGATTGCCAACCCGCCTGCCAAGCGTGGCGATTATGGCAAACGCCCCCTTTTGGGGGAGGTCTATATCCAGTAGTGGACGTCTTTCGGCTGTTATGATGATGATGATGATGTTACACGTTGTATTTAATTGGACCTTTTATACTAAGAACGGTTTACTGCAGTCTATCAAATAGTATCTCTTGTTGACTTTATAAAAGAACGACTTTCTAAACACTAATACTGTTCTTCAAGATTCAGGATTTTCCTAGTTTATAGGACAGGGGTCTTACTAATCTTTTGTTTAATTATTTTATTAAATTAAAGATTAGTTAGAGCTTAGTACTAGTCTGAGTGACATGAGTTTTTTTATTGTAATAATAGCTAGGTATAATTATTACTAATTTGCCTAACCTTGTCATCAATGATTACTTACTCAATTCATCATCATCATCATATCAGCCAATAGACGTCTACTGCTAGACATAGGCCTCCACCAAGCGTCGCCACAACGACCGGTCCTGTGCATCTCGCATCCATCGGCTACCCGCGACCCTCACCGGTCCACCTTGTGGGAGGCCTTCCAACGTTGCGTCTTCGGGTACGCGGTCGCCACTCCAGAACTTTTCGGCCCCATCGACCATCTGTTCTGCGTACCCTACTCACTGCCACTTTAGTTTGGCAATCCTTCGGGCTATGTCGTAACCTTGGTTCTCTTGCGGATATCGTCATTCCTGATTCGATCACGCAAGGAAACTCCAAGCATTGTCCTCTCCATTGCCCTTTGAATGACTTTGAGCCTTCTGATGAGGCCCATTGTGTCATTTAGTTATGTGCCCATTAATGTCCACTTACAATCAAACGAGCTGTTACTGGATACTTGTAGACAGATTTATAACCACAGTTTCCTGCTCGGGAAACAATCCGAACCCCATTCCTTTTACGCTTTCACAATCTCTCCATTTACGATACTCATGTGTAAGGCTATTTTTTGTACGGAACCCTCAAGAAACCCACAAATTACCCATAAACATATGATTAAGACTGCTTCACTAACACATTCTTTATTCACCCCACACGACACCTACGGGAAATCACAGCACAGTTTATTATTCATACCCGATACACCAGCCAGCGAACTCCTCATACTAAGTTAATATATTCTGCTTATGCTCACATTTATCAAAATTAGGTCTAATTCCCCGACACGGAGTTCGGTGCAGACAAAGACAGTGCTGTGTTCTAAATGTAATACAAAACTGCGGCACACAAGAAATATAGCCACTAACTACTGACAGAAGTACATTGCAACGTGTTTTGGGGAAATACAGAAGGTTTATTCTGGACATGAAATGTTAGAGATATTTAGTTTTTTTATTTTAATTGATGGGCACGCGTTTTACCACTATCTCATCTGATGGTAAGCGATGAGATAGTTGACGATGGCTCACGCTTGCCTAAAATGTATGCTTAAAATAACATTTTTCGTCGTTGCTTTCAAGAAAAAACCGGCCAAGTTCAAGTCGGACTCGCACACGCAGGGTTCCGTACCATAAACCTTAGTTTTTATTATTTGTTGTTATAGCGGCAACAGAAATACACAATCATCAAAATCAAAAATATCTTGTTTTGTGTGAAAGGATATACTTTCCGATTGGTCCCATTTAAATTTCATCTAAATTAGTTTGGATTTAAAATTAAACTGCCTGGAATTCGTTTACTTAGATGACGTATTTGGTTTGTCATTTAAATAAACGAAATTGCGTATTTTGCTTTCCTACGACTTTCCAGTGGTGTTAGGTGTGAGGTAGCACTAAAAAGTGAAAAATATTTTTACAAAAAAATGCAACCGTCTTCCAAATAAGAAAAAATAAACTGGCCAAGTGCGAGTCGGACTCGCGTGCAAAGGGTTCCGAACGAATTATTTTTTTTAACATGTTATTTTAACACTACAGACTTCTAATAGGTTTTCCTGTAATCTTTAGGTAAAGATCTATTATCTCCATTTTTTTCAAAATTTTAGGCTTGGTAGTTTCGGAGATAAGGGGGGGGGAATGGTCATTTTTCGTCAAATTTCTTGAATAACTTCAAAACCATTTATTTTAAAATTACGAAAAAAATATAATTAAAACCCGCACAGTAAGCCCTTTCATTTGATATGTCACACGATATTGTTCAAAAACCATTTTTTTTAATTTTCTAGTTTGACCCCCAAAAGTGACCCCCATACTAAAAATTTAATAATTTACGTAACGCGCCCGTGTGTGGGTCATAGAAGTCCATGTGTGTACCAAATTTCAACAGAATCGGTCCAGTGGATCCGGAGAAAACTGGCTGTGACAGACGGACAGACAGACAGACAGACAGACAGACAGACAGACAGACAGACAGACAGACAGACACCCGAGTGATCCTATAAGGGTTCCTTTTTTTTCGGAACCCTAAAAAGTATAACCGACTTCCGATGTCAGGTTGTATTTTTTTGTAAGAAATTGAAATAAGCAAAAATGCTCATAAAATGAAAACTGCGCAACCAAACTGAATCAAATTTTAACGGGACAAAATGGCAAGTATACTGTATCGAACTAAAAAGGAATCATGGAAATCGGATTCCAAACCTTGGAGTTATCGGTGTACATACATAAAAAAAATGGTTGTACGTTGTTTTACAGAAAATAGTTTAATAGAATTTCGTTTCACATAAAATTTTACTCGTATATCATTTCATAGAATACTCACTACGCAGAATACTCACTTTGAATAATTTTAAATCATCGATTTTTGTTACAAATAAAAAAGTTTCGATATTCATATCATAGAAAACAAATCAAATATTCTTTATCCTCATATTGCTTGGTTCATATAAAACTCCGCGTTCACAAAAAAAAAATGCGGGTTAATTCCAGTCAAGCCAAAACTTTTCATTCTGGCACAGTCGACGGAGCCCCACGAAGCGATGGTGGCGGGAAATGGCTGCGCCGGCCAGCCTCAGCCGCGGCGGCGGGCGTTATAACACCTGCTCCTCAGCTCGCGGGCCGCCTCGCCCCTCCACGCCTTCGCGGGCTTAAATTACACTCTAGGGGTAGGGCAGACAAGACTACGTGGAGTCGGTTTTACACCGATTCGTTTCTGTCACTAAGTTTTGTAGCACAACATATTGACTTTTTAAGACGTATTTTAATTTTAATGTAGGGTTAAAAATGCTATTTTATAAAAATGGCACTGTGCCTAGTAAAATTATTCCAAATGAAATTCTGCCATTTTCAAAGTATACCATTGTAAATTCGGACATATAAAACAATAACAATAAAATATTGATTACATTTTCATTGAAATACAAAAAATATACCGAACAAACAATATTCGTTAAAAAATAATTCTAAGTACTGCTAATTAATTTTGTTAAATAAAAAAATGTGAATCGAAATTCATTGAATTGTGTTTCTGTGAAGTATGTTTCATTCAAGTAAACCAAACTGAACAGAATACTATGATTGAATAAGATAGAATACTAAATATATACACTTAAAATAAAATATCCTAACTAAGATAAGGCGTCAAAAAATTCGTCCGCATCGCTGTCCACCGGAAGTGAGCCCAAAAGACTGGCGGCATTGCCACGTTGTATGGCAATGCTTATCCTCTGTCCGAGGTAAAAGCCAGCCCTTGGGTCACGCGAAGTGTCAACTAAGCGTTTAGATAGATCTTTAAATAAGGCATGAGCACTCGGACCCCACGGTCCAAGAGTTTCAACCCCAAACGGCTCAAAAATATAATTGCCAACAAGGTTATTATTATATTTCCGCCGCTTGAGGTTCTCAGCAGCCGCAGCGGCAGTACCAGCACAGCACGACGAGCTAGGAAGATGGGATGGCGCAAGAGTATCGACACAAGTAGCGTCCCACACTAAAGGCCTACCCATCTTCCATGGAAACAAAGACATACCGTCCGGTCGCTTGCCGTCGTCGCGTGCCAGGCCATTGGGTTCTAGTACGGCTGGAACGCCGACGGCGACAAGAGCGCGTCGGATATTGTCGTTGATGTTTGCGTGCCGTGCAAAGCGACCCGCACTTCGACTGCATGAGAGACCGTGGTGCCCGAGGCTGTTGACAGCTTCACCACAGTGACAACGATGAGGAGAACAACACGATGCGCCTAAGCGAAGGGAAGCAGCGAGGCGGAAAGTTGTATCGTCGAACAAGGTGCCTAAGTTCGACGAAGGTAGTGCGTGAAACCAGAGGCCCGACTCCCACTCACCCACAGCCAGCAGGTGCGCACGCGCCGCAGTAGAAGTAGAAGTGGCTATAAGGTTCCTCTGAACTTCTCTGCAGACCGGCTCATCCCACTGTCTCTGGTATGATGGGTTGTCGGGTAGATTTACATTCGGGCAAGCGAGTTTCCAAGCATTCACAGCCTCGGTGAAGCACGGCACATCAAAATCAATCAGTGTGGAAGCTAGGATATTCCTGATTAATTTATCAGTGCCATGAACCGAAGATATAAAAGCCGGTAAACTAATACTGGTAATTTTGCGGACGCCGAGGCCTCCCATACGAATGGGAAGAGTAGCTTGAGCCCAAGCTCGGTCGTCCATGGCCACATTTAAAATTGAAGATAGTGTATGCTTGATAATTTGGTCCATTTTTTCTAAAAGGTGAGGGTGCTTCCACATACGGGAAGCACGAAGAAAATATGTCAATTTAGGACCGAAACAGCAGTAACGAATTATGGTGATAGCCGAATGCATGTTAATTTTTAACAGTCTTTCCGAAACGTCTTTGAAATTTTGAATTTTTTCTTCGACAAAATTGGGAAAGGAATTCTCAAAGATTGGTGACCCAAGGAGGTGAAGAGAGCTTTTGTCCATAATTTTGATTCCAGGGGCTATTGCGTTGAATTTTGAAAGTGTGAATTGTCGGTCAGTACTGTCAGACAAAAATAATTCGCATTTGGAAAAGTTCAGATCAAGTCCAATGGAATGAAGTCGATTTTTTAAAAATTGTAGATCATTTAATACCAAATTTACATTGCCTCCAAGGGTACCATCATCGAGATACCAAACATTAAATTTAGAATTTAGCTGTCGAATAATAGGGTGAATAGCTAAACTAAAGATCACTGGCCCGAGGGGATCACCTTGTTGACAGCCAACAGCAGATTCCAAAAGGTTGTCCCGATAAAGTAATTTAGATGGTTGTCTATAACATTGCCAGAGAAAACTGAAAATTTGAGGTATTTCTTTCTTAGATTCTGCCAACAAGGTGTCCCTATTTACCGAATTAAATGCATTTTTGATGTCAACCTTCAGGATGACCTCTCCTTTGCCAGAATTTGCGTAGGTCGACAGTGCGTGTACGGCAGCCTCACAACCCCCTTTGGAGCCGTAACCCAACTGCAGGGGCTGAAATTTTTCCGAAACTACCTCACCATAAAATTTACAACAAATCTTGGCTGCCATACGACGGTAAGTAGTTCCGACGGCAATGGGACGAATACCGCCATCTCTCTAAGAGCGTAGGGCACATAAGTTGGCCCCGTACAAGACGTCGATGACGGCCTCGTTTACCTTGCCGGAGAGCATGAGGTTAATCAGAGCCGTGAGCTCCTTCAAAAGCAACTCACCAGCTTCCCCGGCGCCTGAACAGATAAGATCCTTTAGATGTTGCGGACTAAGGGCGTCGAGGCCGCCAGCAGAGCCACTCCGGAAGGAGCAAATGGCTGTGATCACCTCTCGACCTGTAATGGTGAGGGTGTGAATATCCGAATCAGGGGGGTCGGGAAAAGAAAGACCATCCGCTGGGGGAGGATGTTTGCTCTCCAGAGCTGCGAGAGTATCTGGAGAACACGGAGCCACCACATCACTACTGAAAAGAATCCTGGCTGCTCCGCTAATGTCACCTTCCCCTAATTTAGATTCGACCAGATGGGAAATACCTCTTAAGGAGGTAAACCTCTGTGTCGACAATTTAGATTCCAAATTTAGAGCCGAAACGTTACAGTTTTCTTTAATTTGTGCTGTTAAAGTCTTTTTGGTAGCCAAATTCTTATTAACATGTAAAATTCTGTAGGGAAAAGTGAGAAGATGTTCCCAGGCACTTTGCGAGTTCTCCCGGGTGGCACGGCGAACGAGTCCTGCCAAGTGTTGCGCTACTAGAGGTCTAGCGCCGCGGGGAAC
The DNA here is from genome assembly GCA_947578705.1 of Lacanobia wlatinum. Taxonomy (NCBI): domain Eukaryota; kingdom Metazoa; phylum Arthropoda; class Insecta; order Lepidoptera; family Noctuidae; genus Lacanobia; species Lacanobia wlatinum. The sequence goes on from OX388029.1 coordinate 28,252,732, forward strand.
TCGCTTTAAAACAGGTACAGAGTTTTTGAATTTTGCAAGAGTTTTCCAAAATGGGTCAAAGGATGTAGCTGGTGTAGAAGGCACAGAAGATGAAATAACAGGGTCTGAAGTAAGTGCATTCTGAGATTTATGCACCTTTCCAATATGAACATTCAGACCCCGCTTACCTTTAAAAAATCGTGCCTGGGTGCAGAGAGGACACCTCTCCAGGATGTCTAGTGATGTCGAAGGTTGACCGGCACTATCTTGCAACACAACATCACTGCTACCACTTTGCATTTAATATAAATAATTAAATAACTAGCAAAAAAAAATCAAAGAAAAAACACAAGTAAAAAAGTCAAATGATGACAGCAAAAGTCAAATGAAAAAAAACGCGCAGTCGCGCTGAGGGCCTGGGGCGCCGCGACTTGTCCGTGGCAGCGCCCTAGGCAACCGTTGCCTGGCGACACGCGGGCCGACGCGGCGTCTCGTCCCAATCGTCGTCGCGTTTTAAGGAGCGGCTAGGCGGCGCGGTCTCTGCGCAAGATACTCGAGTGGAGATCGTGCATCAGCATACAACCGGACAAGAAGAGTTGTGCGTAGGCTTCTCTTTATTTACCATAAATCCGACATGGAACACATCGTATTGTATCCAAATAAATACTGTAAATTACTGATTTGTCCAAAGCTGACTCTGTCGTTCTAACAGCGTTTATTCAGCGATAAATACTACACAACACTGAAATATAATATTCACAGCGACACAGGAATATATACTGTCATATTAAAATCAACTTTGAAACATCAATAAGTAAATAAACTCGCTTTTAAAAAATTCTGTAATTTTTTGACATATGTCGAAATGAACTAGTTAAAATAGTTAAATGTAACATATTTTCCACTTGTTATTTATAAGTTCTGTTTTCACTATTATAGAGTAAACTTGTAGTGGAACGTCACAGTATATTTCACTAAAAGGTTTATTACGGTTTTAAACGTATCTCGAATTTAAAACACGGAGGTCGTTTCGACACAACACACTCAAACGTCAAAATCATTACATCAAGTAAATAGTTGTTGAAACAATAATATTCAACATAAAATTATAAGGATCAAATACGTTGCTAAACATTTTCTGCGAAACGAAATTCTATCAAATTTCTGTCTGCAAAACAAGGGAACACCAAAAAAAATACCCGTTGAATTGAAAACCTCCTCCTTTTTTGGAAGTCGGTTAAAAAGTTTTTTCCTTCGATGAAAGTGACGTGTTAAATAAACTTAGAAAATACATATGAACCTTCTACAAACAACTTTTTAGTATCACCAGTTAATTAAAGTGCACATTATATCAACTTAATTATCAAGTGGTATTTTTTGGTGTCCTGCCAAGTAGTGGCGCATTTCCTCCAGAGTTTGTTATTTGAGTGAGACATGTTCCGGCTCGTTTGGACTTCCGAATAATACTAGCTGTGCTGGAGCATGTCTTGTATTGTTTAGTGCTGATGGAGTCGGTTGCGGCTTGTTAGCATTTGTACTGATGAAGCTGCTTAGGACATCTGTGATTGATTACTATGAATGATTGTTAGGCATGTCATAGTTGATTTGAATGTGTATAAATTCTTTGGATCGTTGAGCGTCAAACATTATAATTTTTATTGAATCTTTGCGGTCACCGCGTACCAGAAGACGCAACGTTGGAAGGCCTCCCACAAGGTGGACCGGTGACCTGGTGAAGGTCGCGGGTAGCCGATGGATGCGAGACGCGCAGGACCGGTCGTTGTGGCGACGCTTGGGGGAGGCCTATGTCCAGCAGTGGACGTCTTTCGGCTGATATGATGATGGTCACCGTTCGATCGACCTTTCCTGATAAGTATTTTAATTGTAGAAAGTAAAATTGCCTGTTTTTTTTTACTATACAATAAACCAGGCATTTGACCTCATAGGTTCGTAAAAATTTAAAGAATTTTCTTATGTACTTTATTGTCTACTACATAATTAGCACAAGACTAACCTTTATAAAAAGTCTACCTTTGAATAAACAAAGGTAGACAAAAGATTGAATTTTTTCTTTTTTTTACTATAGATAGGCACGCGTTTGTCCACTATCTCACCTGTTGGCAACCGATGATGTGGTCGAAGATGTAGCACGCTTGTCTAGAAGTAACCTATTCACTCTTGACTTAAAGACTCCCAGGTTGTAGCTATCAGAAAACACAGACTCTGGCAGGGAATTCCACTCCTAAGCTGTACGCACTAGGAATGTGTTCCCAAAACGTTTTGTGCGTGTGGGTGGGATGTCCACCATGTACCGGTGGCGCATCGCCGTTCGTCTTGTGATCCGATGATGGAACGGGCTTGGCAGAATTAAATTATGCAATTCCGTCGAACATTCCCCAAAATGCAATCGGTATAAAACCGACAGGCTAGCAACTCGTCCTCCATGCTCAAGATTTTGGAGCTTCGTCGCGACCAGCCTATCATTGCCGATGATTCTCTTGGCTCGTTTCTCAATTGACTCAAGGGCTTTAAGTTGGTATCTGGCAGATCCGTCCCAAAGATGAGAGCAGTACTCCATACATGATCGAACTTGCGCTTGATAGAGTTTGGGCAGCTGTTCCGGCGTGAAGTACCATCTCACCTTTGCTAGGATCCCCAACTTCTTTGACTTTCCTAGAACCTGATAAATTAATCAAAGAAGTCTGAAACACTACGCAAAAGTTATACTTTTGCTTCAACCAATCTAGACTAATGAACTAGCTCTTACAATTAACACAATCCTTAGAGTTATATTTTATAAGGTCAAACTTCAAACTGTCTTGTTTTAGCGATTCTGATATTTAATATCTTTGAAACAAATCCTCTTTATAATTTTAGCCCTCTCTCAAACGGAAAATTTCCCAAGTTACGAAGTACCTTCCTACGCCCAAAATTACAAGAGAAACTATATCTTTGAATGGCCTTAGTTGTGCCTAAATGTGGCCATTTCGTCACGAGTTAGGCGCTATTTACTTCCCTCATACATCTCGACTGAAATCCCGCACGGTTTACCCAGAAATGTTGTTTTCTTTGCTATTAAGAAATAAATAAGATGGCATTATGTCGACGATCGCTGCCTAGTTATGGGCATTTTTTCCTTTGGCACGCTCTCCCAGCCTCTTATTACGTCGCTACCCTTTCTGTGGGTCACATTTACATTACTTCTTATTCTACACCACTTAAATGCTATTGTTCGGGGAACGAGCAATGTATTTCGATGGTTACAATGCGGTTTTTGTTTAACATATTGGTTGGGAGTAGGGGTTGGATTCGTGGTCAAGATAAGGCCCAATGAGTTGTGACAAAATTGGCTGTCGTGTTATTGTGGTCGTTGCCAGATATAAAATGCTTTTGGCTGGGTATTCAGTCGTTTGATCGCGGCCATTGTGGGGCGGGCCATTGTCGGCCAGACTATTGTCCTAGTAAGGGGTCGCAACTTACGTGACTACGAACGAAAGTGCATTTTTGGATCTTCAACAAGTAGGTCCTATAACTTTTTGTGACTCAGTTTTATGGTGTTTCTGTTGGGTTTTTCGTAGTTTTGTGTGCGCTGATGTATGTGCTTGTAAATCGTGTTCGAATTGGGTTTCCTTGTAAAGAGGCATCGTTTGTTACTTTTGAAACGATCGTTCCGAACTCATTGCTATTGTTTTCTTGAAGTTATAGCCTGTACCTATTGTTTTCGAGTCTTATAATGATTATAAATCACTTTTGAAAATGATATTCCGTGTTCCGTAGTATCCTCTCAAATAGCAATTTGAATATACCTGCTTCAGTAGCTAAAAAGCTATACTAAAGCCACCTTCAAGTTCTTATAAAACATTTTAAAATTTTCTTTGTACTCTGAAACAAGATAAGACGACGAAAGTTGAGAGTAGAAAGTCTCTCGTTTCTTGATTGAAAGTGAAGTGAAAAGGCACACACTGTGAAGAAAGCGGATTTCGTTCCTTTCAGTTCGGAGCCAACTCTTTGCTGTATCTGAAGTCCTGGTATTTGCTAAAGCGGTGAGAGCTCATGACTCTGGAAAATTTAAGTGAAATTCCGTCATGCGCAAAAGAAAATGAATTATAAATATACAGAGATTATTTTTGTTATATTTTTCGTTAACAACACTCATGTAATTTATGTCTCTTAACTAAGGACTAAAAAAAACTGTATGACGCTCACACAGTTTTTGTTTGTCCTCGGTTAAATGAAAACAGCTGCTCAAATTAAAAAAAAAAAAATTAAGTAAGTAAATGTATTTTTAGGGTTCCGAAAAAAAAGGAACCTTTATAGGATCACTCGGGTGTCTGTCTGTCTGTCCGTCTGTCACAGCCAGTTTTCTCCGGATCCACTACACCGATTCTGTTGAAATTTGGTACACATATGAACTTCTATGACCCAAACATGGACGCGTTACGTAAATTATTAAATTTTTAGTACGGGGGTCACTTTTGGGGGCCAAACTAGAAAATTAAAAAAAAAAAAATTTAAACAATATCGTGTGACATATCAAATGAAAGAGCTTACTTTGAGGGTTTTAATTATATTTTTTTCATAATTTTAAAATAAATAGTTTTGAAATTATTCAAGAAATTAGACGAAAAATTACCATTCCCCCTTATCTCCGAAACTACTGAGCCCAAAATTTTGAAAAAAAAAATGGAGTTAATAGATCTTTACCTAAAGATTACATGAAAATCTATTAAAAGTCTGTAGTGTTAAAATAACATGTTAAAAAGAATTCATACAGAACTCTTTGCACGCGAGTTCGACTCACACTTGGCCAGTTTGTTTCCTTATACGAGTATATCTTCAGCATTTTATGAAAAACTAGAAATGCTAAATCGCTTTTTATAAACTGCTAGCTACAAACCTGCGACTTCGTCTGCGTATACTTTAGAGCTGGCGCGCAACTTCTTTGTCTCATATTTTCATCCTCCGAAATACATCTTCATGATTCTGGTATCCTAATAGTTTGTGAATCTTTGCTGTTCATACTTTCAGCTTCGGAATTACTTCGACGTGTTTTATGGTCTCCTGGTACTTGTGAATCTTTAGCGTTCACAATTCTAGCCCAAAATACTTTGACATGTTTCTGGTCTCCTGGTAATTCCATACTTCGACATGTTTCTGGCCTCCTGGTAAGTACTTGTGAATCTTAAATGCTCACAATTCCAGACCTAGAAATACTTTGACGTGTGAAGTACTAAGGCAGCAGCGGCTCTGGATTAAAATTTGTGAATAATATTATACTGACACATCCACACATACAAAAATTGCATATTATGAGACATGGATGTTTTGAGACAAATATATATTTTGCAACTTGGAATATTTTGAGATTTGAATCTTGTGAGATTTTAACGTTTTACAACCATAAGTTATTTTGCAACTTGAATGTTTTGAAACTAAACCCATTGGATGGTGATCAACAGAGTCTTAATAGAACCGGACATAAGGCTGACTGTTCACTGGAACGGAGAAGAGAGGAGCGGAGAAATATCAACCAATGGAATTCCAGAAAATCTCAGTGACTGTCACGGAGCGGAGATTTTATGGAATTCTATTCAATTCGGTATTTATCCGCTCCTCTTCTCCCCGTTCCAGTGGACAGTCAGCCTAAATGAACAACTTTTTATAAACGTCCAAACGATGTAAATTATACAGCAGTACCTGATACCAGCGGCTTTGCTCGCGTTTTCGTTAAAGCGGCTTATTTTTTTCCGACTCCTCCAGCAAACACAATTATATTTTAGCCAATAAATAAAAAATGGGTCTCATCAGAAGGCTCAAAGTGACTCAAAACGCAATGGACAGGGCAATGCTTGGAATTTACTTGCGTGATCGAATCAAGAATGATGATATCCGCAAGAGAACCAAGGTTACCGACATACCCCGAAAGATCACCAAACTTAAGTGGTAGTGGGCAGGTCGATGGGGCCAAAAAGTTCTGGAGTGGCGACCGCGTACCGGAAGACGCAGCGTTGGAAGGCCTCCCCCACAGGGTGGACCGATGACCTGGTAAGGTCGCGGGTAGCCGATGGATGCGAGACGCGTAGGACCGGTCGTTGTGGCGACGCTTGGGGGAGGCCTATGTCCAGCAGTGGATGTCTTTCAGCTGATATGATGATGATGATGATACAAAAACTTGATAATTATATACTAAAATCTTTTTCGAGAACCACTCTATCCACTGGTGAAAACAGCATGAAAATCGGTGCAGTGGTTTTTGAGTTTATCGCAAACAGACAGACAGACGCGGCGGAGGACTTTGTTTTATAATATGTAGTGATATAATATGACGACGTAAGTGCCCAGAGGAAGCCCAGAAAAACTGAATAATTTGACGGACCTCCAATCGGCCATTAAACACATGCATTTGCTTTCGTAAACTTGTGCCATAAAGGACATTTGCATATGTCCGGGATAGGCTTGATTAATACAACAGACCGCTGGAGGAGGCATCCTTCGTGCCATGAACAAAGGGGATGTATTTCTAGCAAGAGCCTTCGGGTAACAAATGAAATTGTTATTTCGAGGCAACGAAGTACCTATGCACTATTGTCCATATGTTAGGTAACGCAGTGACCTTGTGCATATAAACGGAGCTAACTACTCCTCTGCGCGCCACTCCGCTACCCGTATTTTAATTTATTATAACACATATTAAAAAAAATAACAAAAGCAAATTACTTTCATTTGTATTGCAAAGCAGTAGATATTTTTTTTAGACTTAGTTAAAAAAAATTAAGGAGTGAAATGGTTCATCTCAACGATTTAGAGGTGATTTTTTTTCTTATTATTTGATACCGATACGTAAACTCTGGCTAAACCAAATTACGTATCATATCAAGTAGATTACTACCTATTTTTTTCAGATGCAATTTCTCATTAAATGCAGACGAAAAGTTGCTTCATCTGCACGCTGTTTTTAAGCATTTCTCGAGAGAGCCGCCTTAAAAATTCCTTCTTTACTTCAAGTTTTGACTTGTTAATATTTCATGACTTGAAGAAGAATGAGTGAATGAGAATTAGAAGCAGGCCTTTCGTCGGACAGTGGCACAATATCTAGTGCAGAAAAATACCGCTACTTTCAAGTGGGCGAAGCCGCTATTTCAAACAGATAAAAATGATACATATTTGGATTATTTCCTACTGCTTACTTTTTGTATTCCTATAATCCACAATGTCATAACTTCACTATTATAATAGTCTTCCTCTTGTTCGTCCCCTAAACTACTAAAGGACATATCGCACACCTAGATGAAGGGTAGCACAACTCAAAATAATCCAAAATTGAGTTATTGCAATTATCGGAATCAGCGCCGAAAACTACATAAACTCCAAAGACACCTGTGTACAAACTTCATTCCTAAAAAACTAGATGGCGCTGTAAGTCAGTCTTTCTGAGTAGCTCCACGGTCACCCCCCACCAACAACAGTAACGCATCACCAGTTACGACATGTCAGCCGCAGGGGAATATGCTGTCAACTCGCACAAAGACTAAATTATTTCGACTTAGTTTTGTATTCGTGGCAAACCGCAGTAATAAAGCGTGAATTATTTTGAGTTGATTTTGTATTCGTGATTGAATCGGTCTTGTTTCTTGGGTGTTCTTCAAACTATTTCCACTTATACCAGTATTGTTGACGAATGTAAGTAATTTTTGTTTTACTAACTAATAATAGTTTAGTGTTGGTGAAATTATTTGGAACTATTTGAGTTGGTCTGTTATTGCTGGTTAAATTTAAATTCGCTCTTATTCTAAAACAATAAATGCTATTGTTTATTTTGTTATAGGAATATTTAGAGTTGCCTTTGTATTTTTGAAACTGATTTAATAAATTTTAATTCTTTAATAAAATACTGCAATTTATAAACTTTTTTGAGTTAATTTGGTATTCGTGAATTTTATTAACTTCGTATTTTTTTGCTACAGATGATGAGGGGCCGTGGCCTTTTACTTCTACAGAAGGTGATGGAGACCAGTTCAAATGAGCCTGAACGCAGTCATGTGGAGAAACAACTCCAAGAGAATTCCACAACACCTTCAAATACCACCATGGTGATGGAAGAAATCTCTGAAAATGGCACCATGGAGTCACAAAAGAATCCAGCAACGTTAGCACCACCATCAGCCAGCACCCAGGTGAAACCATCGTACTATATTTCTCCGGTTAACAGCGAATGTAGCGATTTAGACGATTCAGATGCGGATCCGCCCTTCAACCCACCTCCCAAAGAGAGCTACCGTCCATCACTCGTCGTTCCAAGAAAGAGGTATCGATCCTCCAGTACTACCTCGTCTTCCAGTTCTAATAGTCCCAACAAGACTACACCACCAACTCAACTCTGCAACTCCGTGCCATCTACCATGCCGGATTCTGCCAATCTTTTAAACGACAATCCGGTTACTGAACCATCCACCTCTCAACCGATCATAGACCAGTCTGCTGATCCTGAAAGCCTACAAAGAGGTAAAAAAAAGACAAGAAAAAGATCTCGTTCCTCCAGCTCCTCCTCTAGTTCTAGCTCATCCTCTAGTAGTTCCAGCAGCTCTTCAAGCAGCAGTAATACAGAAATAGGTAGTAACTCTGTGCCGTCTGCCATGCCGGATTCTCCCAATCTTTTAAACGAAAATCCACCTGTTGAAGCTTCTACTTCTCAACCGATCATAGACCAGTCTGTTGATCCTGACAGCCTTCAAAGGGGTAGGAAAAGAACAAGAAAACCAGCTGGTTGGCTCACAAATCTTAAGAAATCTCGTCGAAATACCGGAAAGGCTTATGTAAGTTCAACTAATAAGAGAGTCCCTGAAAGAGCGGTTAAGCCTCCATGCCACGATAATTGCAAATTGAAATGCAAATCTAAAATAAGTGAAGTATTACGCAAATCTTTGTTCGACAAATTTTGGGGACTAGGCGAACTTCAACGGCAAAGAGAGTTCATTGTAAGGCACACACAAGAGATTAAGCCTAAATATAGATACAGCAGTACCCAAAATTTTAGGGCACTAAATTCTGCATTTATTTTTGAAGTTGAAGACACTCGTATTAGAGTCTGCAAGACTTTTTTTAAAGCTACACTAAACATAAGCGACCAATGCATTAGGACAGCTCTTTCAAAACGACAGGAGGGCGGTTTCATAGAAGATGACCGGAGGGGTAAGCACGGACAGCATTCCACCATAGATAATGAAATAAAAGAAAGTGTCGTCACTTTCATTAAGTCTATCCCCAGAATAGAATCTCATTACCTTCGAGCACAAACAACGAGAGAATTCATTCCAAGCGAAAGATCACTTGCGGATCTATACCGAGATTATAAAGATCTACGCGAAAATGAATGTTTACCATTTGCTTCGTCATCAACTTTTAATCGTATTTTTAATACACAGTTTAATATTTCGTTTCACATCCCCAAAAAAGATGCGTGTGATCTTTGTGAAACATTCAAAAATGCTATCGGAGAAGAACAACAAAAACTGCGTGAGGCTTATGACCAACATTTGAAAGAGAAAGTGTTGTCCAGATCAGAAAAGGAAGCTGACAAGAAAAGGACAGATGTAGTTGTTGCAGTTTACGATCTCCAAGCCGTGATGCAATTGCCAAAAGGGCAAGTATCCTTGTTTTTTTATAAATCTAGAATTAATTGCCTAAATTTCACGATTAGTGACTTGTATGCAAAAGATGTAATATGCTTCTTTTGGGACGAAATCGAAGGCAAACGTGGTGCTGTGGAAATTGGATCCTGTGTACTGCAATATATACAAATGGTTGTTGAGAAAAGTACATCGGGTACCGAACTGGACCTTATATTTTATAGTGACAACTGCTGTGGTCAGCAAAAAAATAAATATCTGCTGTCTGCCTACGCATTTGCTGTTGCAACCATGAGAGTAAACTCAATTACTCATAAATTTTTGATTCGTGGTCATTCGCAAAATGAAGGCGATAATGTGCATAGCGTTATCGAAAAACAAGTTAAACGATACACTAAATCAGGCCCGATATACTGTCCACAACAATACGCGACTTTAATAAGAACAGCTAAAAAGACTGGGAAACCTTATCATGTGGAAGAACTTACACATGACAAGTTCTATGATCTGAAAGCCCTTCAAGAAGAATGGGGAAACAATTTCACTGTTAATGTTGACAGAGAACAAATAAAATGGCACGATATCAAACAACTTCGCGTTGAAAAGCAACAACCAATGTCATTTTTTTATAAAACTTCTTATGAAGAGACAGTTTTTAAAAAAGCGTTTGTAAGAAATCAAAGACGCACACAAGATCACAAATTTTCTCCAACTTTGACACAAGCGTATTTGCAAAAAATACCATTGGGTGCCAATAAAAAGCGGGACATTACGGAACTAATTGATAAGAATATTATTCCACAGAGTTACGTCAATTCTTATTACAAAAATGCACTAGATTTATAGAATAAAAATTACGCGAAGAAATTTCTTCCAAACAATACCTACATACATAGGTGTATGTCGGTATTGTTTGGAAGAAAATCTGAATACTTATGTTTTTATGTTTTTTGATAACTATAGATAATACTAAAAAGTCTGATTTAATTAAGTAAAACAGTTTACAATTCTGTCGGTGAGCCTGTAACAATACTATTATAGTTTTAGATGCCTATAATAGATATTAGGTAAAGGTTGAAAATAAAAGTCTGATTTAACTAATAAGTTTAATCCTCTCGATGAGACTGATAATAATAGAATAGTGAAGTGTTTTAGATGCCTTTATTAATGTTACCTTTTTGTTGTAGTTTTTTTTGGTTATTTAAGTTAAGTGAAAACAGATAATTGTTGGTACCTAGTACCCACATTTCTCATGCCTGTTATGTTGAGTAATAAGTACGTGTTTTTGTAACTAAGTCATTCTTAAAATATCTTCCAAAGACTGTGCTATTTATAAAAAAATATACCACTTTTCCTGTAGTTTATAGACTTAATGGTCTAGTACTGATTAAAGAGAACTTAATACCTAAATTATAAGAAAAATGTCTACTTTGTTAAACGTTTTACTAACCTGTTCAAAGTTTAATGGATCTCAAATTAGAATAATGTAAGGTGTTCATTCTATTTTCCGAACAAGTGATGTGTTTTTGATTATCTTTATTTGTTTGTTACCTTAATACAAAATAAAGATGTGTCTTAATTAAATATAATGTTTTACTTCATTATTATAATAATTATACAAATAATAATTTAGATACACTACTCTTTATGTAAAGATTTTAAAAAAATATATTCACATTAAGACAGGATTAATTTAAAAAAAATCACTAATATGAAATCAATTTGAGTTGATAAAAATATTGAACAATGATTTAGTCACGATTACTAATATAACACGAAAAAAAATAATTAAAAATGTATACGTGTATTTGAAGGTAAGTAATTGATCAAATTAATATCTTAGTAAAATAATATACAACCTCATCCAACAATCATTTAAATCGGTCAAATAGAAAACGAGTAAAACGTTTTTTGCTGTTCCTGAAAAAAGAGGTATTTTGAGTTGTGCTACTCTTTATCTAGGTGTGCGATATTGTTTTGTCGAGCCTAACTAAACGCATGTTCCTCGGCAGTTGCCCTAGATAACTAGGAGGTAGTTTATTAATATTTATCGCTTTCTTGAGGCAAGGGTTAGTAATTATTCAGTCATCTATCACTTGAAGGGAAAGAATGGGAGGAGATTGCGTCAAACTATGTTATATGCTAGAGAATATGCTATTATGAATGTGTTGTTCTAGTTCTACTAACTTTACGATCTAATAAACAATTCAGATCTCAAGACGTTAACCCAGTTAGTGGAGTTATTAAAAACCACTACTTTTGATGAGGACACAGAAGAACTTGAGAACATATTGTCTTTGACTGATCTTATTGTATACACACCTACATCAGAAGGATATTTGAGTGACGATAAATGTCAGATAACGTCTACTTCCCTTCAAATGGTACAGTTAAATGGTGATTATCTACGCGCTATATCCGTGAACGGGCGCTGTGCCGCCAGGGGAGCCTGATCATTTATTATTTTAGGCGTTATCTTTATTTATTTGTAGATCGTATAAAACACATAGGTATAGAAGGCACCAGATTATAATATTATCTTGGTAATTGGACTATCGCAGCAGACCAAGCGAAGATGGCGGGACCAGCTCGACTTCTATCAAAAGGTGTGGCCCGCTCTAGGTGGGTGGTTAAAGGAGTGGCCTTTCTGTTCTTTTTCCACTCAATTCTGAAGAATTTCTGAAGAGAAAGGCCTTGGGCCAGAAGTGCAACAATATATGCTAGATACATTCAAGAGGGTCTTTAATGTACATTGCACGTTCTTCTTTAAAGGACGATCTTTTATTTTGACATTATGTTTTTTTTACATCATTATTTATATTTTCGACATTATGTAATTCTTGAACTTATTACGAAATTTCATGAACCTTTATATAATATTGTTATAATATTGTATACTTTTTGATTTACATGTGTGATATTCCTCTTATATTGCCTGCCAAGCGTGGCGATTATGGCAAACCCCCCCATCTTGGAGGAGGCCTATGTCCAGTAGTGGACGTCTTTCGGCTGATATGATGGTGATGATGATATTCCTCTTACTTTTTAAAATTAATACACCAGCAATGGTATTATGTGTCATCATCATCATATCACCCAAAAGACGTCCACTGCTGGAGATAGGCCTCCCCCAAGCGTCGCCACAACGACCCGTCCTGTGCGTCTCGCATCCATCGCATTTTATTATGTGTAAAACGATGTAAATGTAAGATCTCAGTGTACCATATACTGAGAAATAAATACTTTAATTACTTACTCGTTCGGCTTCTGTTTTCTAGCTGGCTGACCACTTAAAAGTATCTGAAAAGGTTTAATAAATATCGGCGAAGTGCGAGTTGGAGTAGCACACGAAGGTTTCCGTACCATTTTTATTATTTGTTGTTAAAGCGGCAATAGAAATACACACTCTGTGAAAATTTCAACTGTCTACCTATTACGGTTCTTCGGATATAATAATAACAATATATATAGCCCGCTGACAAATAGACGGACGGACGGGTTCCATTAGCTACCTTTTGGGTACGCAACCCTTAAAATGAACTAAATACATTGAGTTCGTAGTTTACTAGCCAATAACACAACGAAGCGAAACTCGTATCAAACCAAAGTTGCTTCCAAAGGAGTTCCTCGAAGCACTTGAACAGTAACAAGTTAATTTGCAATACGCACATAGAAACTATATAAAACTGCAGTATGTCTCTGTCAAGTGTTCAACCCTTTCACTGCTGCCAACTTCACAAGGAAACTTTCCCCTGTGAGGAATTTTATGATTTGTCGCATAGATAAACCTATAATACGAAAATGAACGGAAAAGTTTTTCGTATGATGTTCTCGCATGAGGTTCACCGTATGGTGTCGGCAGGTGCCGTATGGTGCCGTAAAAGAATAATACCTTCCCATCACTTCCCTTGGGTGTCGTAAGAGGCGACTAAGGGAATCGCCAGAGAATGGGCAGCAGCGTTCTCTGTAAAACACACACACACTGCGATCGCCAATAATCTGTATCTATGGAATACAGTTTTTATAAATAGATGTTTTAGTGTCGTTTTTAGAATGATAATTATCTACATTTAATGAGTACTGTGTTTTGATAAAAATATGCAGTAACAACAGTTACAAAAAAAGATAAGATGCTATTTACAAAAAAATAAGAAATGTTCGCTTGTCGCAGTAAAAAAAATTTCTCCGTTGCTTTTTCTTCTCAATTTAAAATAAACCACACATTTTTTTTGCAATGCAACTCCTACAATTTCTAACGTTGTACAAAGCAAATTCCACTGAATGCCAAATCAAACCAGATTCAATTCCACCCCTAATTCCGAACAGATTGCCGTTGACAAATACTTGTGCATACGGCAAAACTGTCAAAGAACACGGCCATTTAATTACGGAAGGCTTACGGGATCCCAACACGAGGGCGCCACAGCGCAAGTGTAATAAACAGTAGACTAACTTGGAATAAACGCTTGATTTGACTCGCTCACGGGGGAATGCGTCGTTATACGACCTATTGAGAGAATATGGTGGTATCGACATATTAGAGGTATATAAAGGCAGGTCAATAATTGGATGCGTTTTTTTTCACGTGCACAAAGTTTTCAGTTAATGCATATATTTTTGATGTTTCACTTAAATATTGTAATAGAAGAATTTGAATTAAGAGCCCTATCACAGAATTGCGTTTTCACTCACAAAAAGTGCTGACTCATCGCATTATGTAGAAACTAGGCAGTTGGAATTACGTTTATTTTAGGGTTTATTATTAGTTTATTTTATTAATATTTAATACATTTTTATTTCTTATTAGGTAGATAGAGAACTATGGTTTATTTTGGTACAAATTTTACGTAATAATATTAATTTAAGGAGAAATTTACAGTTCCTTCTGAGCGCTTTTAGTGGTTTTTATGGATTTGAATGGGATTTTTTTTTACGGATATTCCATTCTTATTTTAAATTTCTGAGGCCACTAAGAATGAAACCATTATATAAGGAATACTATGATGTATTTTTCATTTCATTTGGTTAGTACAGTAGTTCAATCCACGAGCTCGTAAAAGCGCCGTCGCGCTTTTCATGAGAACTTACTTCGAAATTTTGGCTTTTTACAAATAGTACCGTGTTAACCAGTTGATGGGTTTTGGAGGTATGGTAGGCCACCGTTCCACGTAAAATATTGGTATTCAGCTGAATCCGGTTTGACTGAAAACCGAAAAGCAGATGATGATAACCACTATCTCGCAATTTGGTAAGCCATAAAGTGGTGAACGACTAAAATATCCCCAGGTTTATAGTTATTAAAAACCACAGACTAGCCGAAATTACTGCCGTTAGTTGATATACTGTTTTGTATATATTCTGTGGCAGAACGTTCGCTCGAGATTGAGCTCTTTGACTCATTTCCAATCGAGGATTTGCTTAGCAAGGAAATAAAGTTCGATGGATTGGGGATCCCATTGAGGTGTTTGATGTAATGATTCGAATCTGAGTTATTTCGTAAATGATCGGAATTGTGGCTTATTTCGGAGAATTGGAATGTTATAGAGAAATGATTTTGTCGACGGATAAGGTTAAGTGATGTGGTGTTGATATAGCCTGAGAGCTACAAGGAAAATAGAGTAACACTAACTTTTGCCCGCAAATGCGTACGCACATATCCCGTTTTTTGAAATGCTCTTTGTGCTCCCCTACGTTTTTCAAGGAACCCACATGACAATTTTTACCTTTTTTAACCCCCGACCAAAAAGAGGGGTGTTATAAGTTTGACCGCTATGTGTGTCTGTCTGTGGCACCGTAGCTCTTAAATGGGTGAACTGATTTGGATGCGGTTTGTTTTATTTGAAAGCAGGTTCTCTAGCGATAGTTCTTAGACAAGTTCTATCAAAATCGGTTGAGCCGTTTGAAGATCACCAGCTCTTTCCTAGTTGATAAAGGCATTTAACCAGCTTTTACGAGTCAGATCGATGCAAAATTTAGTATTCTGTTACTTCAATGCCATTGCAAAAACATGGTAATATTGACCTGATGCTGTAGCATAACCTGAGGTCTGCAGAATACCCAACTCCTCACTAAGTTACAGCAGAGCTTTCGTGTTTGAACTAACTGGAATGGTTTCAATAGACAGATTATATTTAGATCACTAACCTTAACCTGATGCTGAAGCGTGTCCTGAAATCTGCAGTATACCCAACTCCTCACTTACTTACAGCAGACCTTCCGTTTTCGTATTCATTAAAATGGTCGCAATGAGTAGGTTATAAATAGATTTTCATCAGGGTCTGATGATGAAGCAGAAAAGAGAAATGAGTGAATACATTGGTGAGAGATGCAAAGCTACTTTCCAAGCTTGTAGGATGTAGTGCCGTTTAGGTGAGTGTAGATCATATGTAGTTGATGGAGAGGGAAAGAAAGCCCAAAAAAAGATGGATGGATTGTGTGAGGAGCAATATGAAAGAAAAGGGACAGTGATAGTGTGACGGCTGATAGGACAGAATGGAAGTAAAAAACGTGCTGCGCCGACCCCAAGTTACATGGGATAAGGGCGGGAAGATGATGAGATCATAGGTTTTCTAATAGTACCTATGAGGTAAATTAAGTTTAAAAAGCTTGAAATAAAAATTAAATTAAAAATTTAAAAAACAAAATTTTTGTATTTGTTAAGTACCTCTATATTATTAGCGGTCACCCGACGCGATGACGCTTGGCCCAAGGAATCGTACCTATATTAAATTAAAAGGATCAATACGTATTATTATTCACTTTTTAAAGTTATTTTTTAGTCGGGGGTTTTTTAATTTTTTACGAGCAGTAGTTTCAGCTGTTCGTTGTCTGTCAGTCACTCATAATTAACGGAAGAATTTTATATATCAGGATTTATAAATAAAGAAAAAACTGATTTTTTTTTTCGGTACCAAATGGCAAGTATACTGCATCGAACTAAGAAAGAATCGCACAAATCAAATCAGAAACCTCGGAGTAATCGGTGTACATTACTACTTATTCCTTTTTTGGAAGTCGGTTAAAAATTGAGAAATTATCTTATAATTTGTCTAATTCCGAACTGTTACACTACTCCAACTAAAAGACACAAATCCAATCACTAAATTCCAGTTAAAGATAATCCCACAATACTGAGCGTGCGCTACGTCACAAGGCAGTGTAACAAGCCCTGAGGCGATAGAAACTAAGCAGTCACGCTCCGTCTTTGATTTGTGATTGTAGTTCAAGTAGAAAGCTTAGTACAACGTCGTGTAGCAACTCTTAGCTGAATGTTAGACCCGGACTCCACTGAAGGGGGATGTGCGTCATGCTTGACGAAAATAATGTCATTATCTTTCTTGTGTTTCCACTCATGCGTCCAAAAGCTGAGCGGAGCCGAGATGTGCTACATTTGACCAGTCTCAAACGAGACGGAAGATAACACGTAATTGTTATTAAACTTTTTTTTTAAGGAGTAGTGAGACATAGATTCACTTTTTAATATAATTATATTTTTTTTTATTGTGAATGACTTCAATTTCCTTTAATAAATGATTTGACTTTGATTTTCAACGCGATGTAGTTCATTGACGCTGCAATTATGAGACATTTCTCACATTTACACATCTTATCCTCGATCAAAGATGGGATGTGTAAAGCCATCAGTTGTTTTCAACACATCTCCTCTCCTCTCCAATTTTGTGGAGTCTAACCCTAAAACCGTGTAGCTGTACAAAGGAATAAATGAAAGAGAAGGAAAATAAAAAAGCTAATAGTGAGCATAAGTACACAAAGAAATGTGAGTAAATTGAGATTGTCTGTTCCTTTGTATTTTCAAATCTTCACGTCTTATTTACTATGTTTCTTTCAGCTCTGAGTACTGTTACTTAGAACTTATCCAGACATTTTTCTTTTTGAAAAAAAAACTTCAAGTCAATTTATTTTGAAAACCATAATTAATTAGAAAGAAGAAAGTGCCGGGGCGGCTGCTGCAGGTGCAGAAAACCTAAAACAGCGCAAATATAATAGCCTAATTGGGAGTTATATATCTGAGTCTTTTGGAGTTGAAACACTAGGCCCATGGGGTCCGAGTGCGCATTGAGTCTTTAAGGACATCAGCAAACAACTTGTCGACTGTTCACGTGACCAGAAGGCTGGGCTTTTCTTCGGCCAAAGAATCAGCATTGCCATTCAACGCGGTAATTTAAACGCGGTAGTGTTCTGGGCACTTCTGCCATTGATGTGAATTATTTTTTTGATGCCCAATGATTTATTTGTTTTTTTTTTTTACGCGTTTCTACATAATACCGTCATTATTAGTCTAGTTGTTTGTCGAAATTTATTAAAGAATAATAGCATGACACTATTTTGGGAAATATTCGCCCTTATTTGAATAAATAGGGACTGCGTAAATTATCTTAGTTCTTCGCATGAGAACCAAAGTAACCAACAAAGCCCGAAGGATCGACAAACTGAAGTGACAGTGAGCAGGGCACATTGCTCGCAGAACGGATGGTCGTTTTGGCGGAAAAAATCTGGAGTGGTGACCGCGTATCGGGAGATGCAACGTTGGAAGGCCTCTTACAAGGTAGACCAATGATCTGGTGGGGGTTGCGGGTAGCCAAGTCGCAAAGGACCGGTAGTTGTGGCGACACTTGGGGAGGCCTATGCCCAGCAGTGGACGTCTTTCGGCTGATATGATGATGATGACTTCTTCTTTAGCCAACATCACAGTCATAATCCAAATATAGTACACACATTAGTCTTTCTAGTCCTTATATACTTTTCACAGTCCATATTTCTTCCATGTTTCTTTTGGCTTACCCTCCTCTTGGTGTTGGGCTTGGCATGGTCGGGGGTTTTCATAAATAGGGAATAGGGCTGTTTCTTAGCAAGCAAGATTTGTTTTATTTTTAACCGACTTCAAAAAAAGTATTCAGCTGTATATTTTTCTTTTTTATGTTTGTTAGGTACCTCATAACTCCATCATTTATGAACCGATTTGAAAAAAATTTGTTTTATATATACTTCCCGATTGGTCCCATAATCGATATCGGTTAGGAAGTTTGGCTTTTAAATCAAAATAGCTGGAAATAGCTTACTCGGAGTAAACGAAATCCCATCAAAACATAACTTGTAAAAAAACGCAACTCAGTTCATCTACCGTAAAAAGTTGTGAGATCCATGTAATACCAAGTCGGTTAATTTATTCAGGCTTTAGGGTCCTATTAAGTAATTAGCTAACCTAACAACATCTTATAGTGACCATATCAATATTAAAAATCTTTTATGTTTTAAATAACTAGACTGACTAGGCAATCGCACTAAATGACAATAATAATAATAATTACTTGTGAGATACATTGTGTTTTGAGTGTACTACGTGAGCTCGACAAATGGATGTGCGATTAACGCTTATGCGACAAAACTATACTGCGACTCACCATAGTTCGAATGCACGCTTGTGCGACACACTGAAGATCGACATGAAAAAATAACCACGAAGGCTAAGGCGGGAGCGAAGCGGAGCGGAGCTCCCGCCTTAGCCTTCTAACCTAACCTATCCGAGTCGGGGTACTCTGAGTCGAGGTGTTGTCGATCTTCAGTGTGTCGCACAAGCGTGCATTCGAACTATGGTGAGTCGCAGTACAGTTTTGTCGCATAAGCGTAAATCGCACTTCCATTTGTCGAGCTCACGTAGTACACTTTTGTGTTTTCATGCGATGGCCAAGTCACCGAGTTGGTATTACATGGATTTCACAATGGTATCGAGGTATGGGTATGTGGTACCACTAAAAAGTGTAAATAAAAAACTTTTTACAGAATACGAAGAAACTACCAAGAAATACCGACTTCCGAAATTAAAGTTATTTTTTTCTTTGTAATCCTTTTTTATTTGTAGGTCGGTTGTTTTTTTTTATTTAAGTTTTATTTCATCTTTGTATGTTTTTTATAATCATTTGCGTCTAGGAATAATTATCTATTTTTCTTTCTTTCTCTTACAGCGCATCAATACCCCAAACTGCTGTGAAGACAATTTGTAGAACAAGTATTTCAGGTACCTCTTACCTTTAAAAATATGTCAATCAACAACTTCATAACATGAAACCGCGAGCACTAATTTTTAAATCTAAATCTTATCCTTACAAAATAGTTTAAAAGTACAAGCTAGCATGTTTGTTCCACTGAATGTGGAACGAACTTATTTTTGCACACGTCTTTGTGAATCTCTCGGAAAGGATGCATACTACTATGATGTTATCTGTATGCATTCGTTTAAATATGTATTTTTCTACTTTTTTTGATTAAATGAAGCTAAAAATAACTTCTTTAAATGAAGAACTGCTGAAAAACGTTAAAACTCATAAAAGGTAGGTAATGTCAAAAAAAAAACCGACTGTGACCACACATTTTGAGGTTTACTTCGTTACGAGTTTTTTTAGGGTTCAGAACGTCCGTAAAAACGGAAACCTTATAGCATCACTCGGGTGTCTGTCTGTCTGTCTGTCCGTCTGTCACAGTCAGTTTTCTCCGAATCTACTGGACCGATTCTGTTGAAATTTGGTATGCATATGGACTTCTGTGACCCAAACACGGACGCGTTACGTAAATAAATATTTTTTTTATTATTGGTCAATCAAATCTTTTTTTTTTTCTAGTTTGACCCCCATGGTCAAACTAGAAAATAAAAAAAAATTATTTCAAACTGTATCGTGTCATATATTAAATGAAAGGGCTTACTGTGTGGGTTTTAATTATATTTTATCAGAATTTTAAAATAAACATTTTTGAAGTTATTCAAGAAATTAGACCAAATATGACCATTCCCCCCCTTATCTCCGAAACTACTATGCCTAAAATACTGAAAAAAAAATGCAGATAGTAGTTCTTTACCTAAACATTACAGAAAAACCTACAACAAGTCTGTTGTGTTAAAATAACATGTAAAAATATTAAATAGGTGTGGAACCGCAGTCACATAAGTATTGAGAATAAAAAATCATTGTTTTTAAAAAAAACTGACAAGAGAGCAACAAAAAATAAACGAAATCATTAACTTCCGTCTGAGGCAGTCAGGTAAAAACCACTGAATTTTATTTTCGCAGCTCGCAATATTTACAAAAGTATTGTGCCTCGAGATTTCCCGAGGCTCGAAATATAATGCAAAAAATTTGGACCGTTGCCTCCTAGAAAGACTAATTACCAAGGCTGGCTATATTTAGCAAACCCTGGTAATTAGTCTCAATGATTTTAATATCTAATTAATTAACTTTATCATTTTTGAAATAAGCTATTGCGAATAGAAATTCAGCAGAGTTAGGTACGAGAATCAGCCTTCAGTTAACAATTTAAAACAGTTAAGATCAGTAACCAAAACTTCGAAATGACCCATTAGAAAACGGAAAACAACTCTTAATTAAATCCGCATTAACTGCCCCAGCTGAAGAATTAGCACTCTTTTGGTCCGGGTTATACCGCATAAATAACTCAGAAAACGAATTTTATTTCTAGTCCAACTTTAAATTCGTTGCTCGTTCTCTATGAGTTATAGCTTGCCCACCACTACTTCAATGTCACAAAGTTATCTTTACACTCCACATAACTCCTGTTCCCCTGTGAAAAAGTTCTAATTTCCTTTGTCTGCGTTCAGTTTAAGTTTGTCGCCAGTGTGTCACACGCAGGGTTACCCCTTAATTTTCATTTCAACCACGCCTGGCAAGTTGTGTAATGTAATTAACAAACAAGACGATTTATTTGCCGTTTGTTATTGTCCAACATGTAGTTAGGGACCTATTTTCACCTAAGTTTGGTCACGAAGGTAATCGTTTATTTGCCAGCGACCTTCATTTATTGTTTATAGGTGTTGAAAGGGTAGTAAAGTTATGGTGAAGTTTCAATTTTTGTTCGTTGCTACCGTAATTTTGCTTCGTGCTGTTGTAATAATAATAAAAATTTTATTTCTGGTGGCATAGACCCATAGAAAACTTAACCTAGTTAACACAGTACACACTTCTGAAGCTCTTTTTGACGTATTAGTCTAGTTATTTCATGCACTTACACACACCACAACATATATACACTGTCACAAACACACACCTTCACAAACATTACACTCATAATAATCTCCCAAATATAGGTACTTTAAATTATTATTAACTATTTTTCAAATTAAATTAAAATTAATCTCACTATAATTCTAAAATGATTGTAATCTGTTATTAACTCACTACTTGCTTGAAACTGCTATTTGCTGTGATACCAGATGTAAGCTATCAAATATGTTAATCAATGACCGGGTGGGGACCTGGTGACCTGTATTACAGGTGTTACTACCTACCACAGGCACCAGCGATCCAGAACCAAAAACTACTAGCTTTTGCTCGTGTGTAAATTCTGTTTGTATTTTTTGGCTTGTGGTGAGAAATAAACAATTTTTTTATTTTTTTTTTACTTATTTACTATGACTCGCCACACCACCACAAGTCATGACCCAGTGATTTTGGAAGGGACAATCGAAACGTACAGCTATTGCGTCCAGAATGCCGTTGTTGCTACCCCGCATACGGGCCAGCAGAGAAGCTGCTTTTTTGCGCATGAAGGCCTGGAAACCATCAGTGCGTGCTTCAGCAAACATCCCAGATGCGCTGCATCTCCACGGCAGACCCAACAACATTCTGAACGCGTTATTGTACTGAGTGCGCAGAGTACTGTAGGCTCGCTGCGTATATCTCACCCACAGGCCGCTTGAGTATAAGGACCAATAAGCTTTGAATAGCGTAACTTTCACCTCTCTCTTGTTGTATATCCTAGCATATTTCTCATGTTTTTGGTTTATTAAAAGAGCATTCAAAAGTGGTTTATATGGTTTCGAAAAAAAAAAAACGGAACCCTAGTGGGATCACTCGGGTATCTGTCAGTCTGTCCGTCTGTCACAGCCAGTTTTCTCCAGATCCACTGAATCGATTCTGTTGAAATTTGGTATAAATATGGACTTCTATAACTCAAACACGGACACGTTACGTATATTATTAAATTTTTAATATGGGGGTCACTTTTGGGGGTCAAACTAGAAAATTAAAAAAATGGTTTTTTGAACAATATCGTGTGACATATAGAAAAAGAAAAAGAAAGAAGAAAGAAAAATTGTTTATTCCGCCCAAACAGACGCACATTAAAAGTAGGTACACAAATAATAAAAACAGCTATAAAACAAAATAAGAGACAAACATTCTTCCGTAAAACCACTGCCAGCCTGTGTCAGGGACGGGCATTATAAAAAAGTCATAACTGTCGCGGTCATGTCATAGACAAACCATGGATAACAAAAAAAAAAAAAAAATAGATATTGACATGTGTGGCCACGACAGTGACTGTCAGTGAGTCATGGATGCAAGATGGTTGTCATCCTGACACAGTTCCTGACACAAGCAAAACAAAACAATAAACATAAAAAACAACAAACTTAATTTAATTAAACCTAAAACTACAAAGTTACGTTTAGCTGTGCATCGCATCTGAGCAGGAATAGGTAGGCAGGAAATGAAAGGGCTTACAGTGAGGGTTTTAACTATATTTTTTTCATAATTTTAAATTAAATGATTTTGAAATTATTCAAGAATTTAGACGAAAAATTACCATTCCCCCCTTATCTCCGTAACTACTAAGCCTTAAATTTTGAAAAAAAGAGGTAATAGATCTTTACCTAAAGATAACAGGAAAACCTATAAGAAGTCCGCTGTGTTAATATAACATGTTAAAAAAATTAAATTCGTTCGGAACCCTTTGCACGCGAGTCCGACTCGCAATTGGCCCGGTGTTTTCGTATTCTGGGCAGTCGTCATCATCATCACTAATCTGCGTGGTTCTTAAAAAAAAAGATGTATTGTAAAAAAATATGTGTGTGAGGACTATGTAGGTCGTTAATTTTAAGGGTTGATTTCATTACTGTCTGGTAGTTTGAGTATACTATGCTGCCTACCCAAATGTCCTTACTTTGGTATTGTTCGTTGATTCGTTGAGCTCCTCAAAGTTCTGAGTTCAGCTGCACGATAACTGACAAATGCTTGCACTGTCTGGACAGGTCCATTCAAACCTGCGTGATGCTTTCCTCAAAAGGCCACCTCAGACATTAACCTACATGGTTTTCAAATGTTAATTGGCGATTGTATGGACTTCAAAAGAGACTATGACCTCTGAGTTTGTTTCGGTGTTTCTTCTCAGGGTAGTCAGCTAGGAAACACCAGCCTCATCTAGATTAATATGAAAAAAAAAAATTGACGTGTAAAAGAGTTACTTGTAACCTATTTGCAAAAATAAATATCAATTATTATCATCATCATTTATTATTTCGGTTGACAACCGATCACAGTAAGATAAAGAGGCATTTCTCATGTTTTGTCTCATCGAATGGTTCTGCACTGCTTGCCTAATGCAAGCAGTGCAGAACCATAGCTGATTCTAGCTACCAAGCACAACACTGTTGCAAAGGAGGGTTAGCACTTGGTTTAGTTTTTCTTCATTTTCGTTTGGCCTACTGTTGAGGAGCTCAAAGCCAAAGAATAACAGACGCATGGGTCGATTTTTAAGGTTAAGCAACGCTTGCCAAGTTTGATCTATGGATGGGTGACCGTCTTAATATACCGAGTTTTCTCCGTGCCTCGGAAAGCAAGTTAAGCCGTTAGTCCAGGCTGTCATTTGTAGATCTTTGGCAGTCGTTACGGATTGTCAGAAGTCAGTAAATCTGACTCCAGTCTTTTCAAGAAGTACTGTGTTACCCAGTGAATGGGTTGTGGAGGTCTGGTAGGTAGCCGCTCCACGTAAAACACTGGTATTTAGCTGAATCCGGTTTGACTGGAAGCCAACCCCAATATCATTGGGAAAAGGCTAGGCAGATGATGATTCGTTTGCCCTACTATTGTTGTTTCCTCTTCTTTTCGAATCGGTTAATAACTGCCTAGATTGTTTGAGCCCAGTAGGTGGCTACGTTCATTGCAGCATCGGTGGCATTAATTAAATCCCCCAAAGTACAGGATTGGACACTTGGGGCTCTCCAACATGTGTCTTATATTCTGAACAGGGGCACCGCACTCTCATTGAGTATCCAACGGGTCTATGAAACCCCAAGTTGTATGTGTTGGTGTTGAGATCCAGAGGTACCCATAGGTACTTTTTTTTTTTTTTTTGTCGGGGACCACTCGCAGTTCACGTCTCTAAGGGTGGTGACTGCTCAACCGGGCTAGCCTGTGGTGGCCTCAGATGTGACTCTAAAGCCCCCAGCCAAGCCTACAAAATTCTTAAACCTACAATTCCGCTCGCTGGGGGCACCCCTGTGGGGTACGGGCCTCGGCTCAGCGGCATCGTTTTGGGGAGGACAGCAAGGGACAGGCTGGGTCATGACATTATTATTTGGGGAGTTTAAAGCTAATGGCTCAGCGGCGCGGGCTGGCTCGTTAGGCAAAAGACGGGGAGCAATAACATTACTATTACTACTGGGACGTCGCGCAGTGCCTCGGCGGCGAGGTCGGAAGGCGACGGGTCGCGGTTTGTGTGCTTGTTTCAAGGTGCTGGTTTCCCTACAACTCTCTTGGACAAGGGTAATGGGATCATCGGGTTCAAGTAGGGTGTGCCGTGGATGGCGGATCCTACTGATCTGGGAGGGAGCGTATCGGGTAGCCGATGCGATTAGTGGGTTCTGGTGCACTTCAGCAGATTCGATGAAACGCTTTGTAAGGCGTTTCATGAACTGCTTGATGGTCGGGACTTTGAGGTCGACATGGAGTCGTTCATTCCTAACGAACCACGGGGCACCCGTGGCCTTTCGGAGAAACCCATAGGTACATGAGACAAATATGTATTTAACCTCTTTAAGTTATACTTCAAAATTAAAGTTTTCTTAAGATTCTAAAAGAAAACTTAAATAAAACAGCCTGTAAATAAAGCAAGCGTCTAGAGGGAATACGTGATGCGTGTGCCTGATTTCAGTTAATAAAGCTGGTATCTAGAATTTCATTTCTATTCAGTCTGCCAGAAAAGTTATTGAATTGTAAATATCATAATAGCGTATTGATATATTTACAAGTCCAATTTCACGTTTTGTGTGAGGGGAATATTATTTTGAGAGATATTTTTAGCGGCGCCATTTTTTTTTCGGTTTCGTATTTACAGAAAAAAAATGGACGTCGCCACCGAGGCCGGCCTAGGAAGAGATAGCGAGACCGCGAGCCGCCTTTTGCAAGGGCTGGTTCAAGGTGGTTCGGGAAAAGAACTCCTGAAAGGACTTGGTTAAGGCCTGTGCCCAGCAGTTGGGCAAAACAGCATGAATAAAAAAAAATATATTGGTTGTCTGTAAAATTGGTTGTTTGTGCCCAGCAGTTGGACAAAACTGCCTGAATAAAAAAACTTGGCTGTCTGTAAAATTGGTTGTCTGTGCCCAGCAGTTGGACAAAACTGCCTGAATAAAAAAAAAATGGTTGTCGGTTTACGGACGCTAATTTTACGTGATAACGTCATAAGAAAACAATTGAATTATTAACAAACAAGCCGAACGCTTAGGCCGAACGTGCCTCTCTATCGCTTGTATCGCGCTCTCGCTTGCGGAGCGTTACACTCGTGCGCGCAGCCGGCGTTCATCGATTTATAAGATAAAATTCTTGAGACTGAGGGCCAGTCTCACCAAGGTCGTGTTACGTAGCAGATAACTGGGCTGAGAAGAAAAGATAGGCCGTCATTCAATGTAAAATACTGGTTTTCAGCTTCATCTTCTTCTTATCGTGTGGGTAATAAGGTTTAACGACCCCACACACCCTAATATCAGAGTAAACGTCTAAACCGCATCAAAGGCCTCTGACATGGTTTATTTGACGACCGCCATTTGGCGGCCGGGACCACCGGCTTATATGTGCCTTCCAAAGCTCGGAATCATCTTTTTATCAGACAATCAGGTGATTCAAGCCTGCAATGTCCTAGCCAAACTGGAAACAACTTTACAAAGTATGTTTCCCGTGGGAATTGAACCCACGACCACCGGGTCAAAAGGCAAACGCCTAAACAATTCGACCACGGAGGCAGAAACATAACTGGGCTGAGAAGGAAAGATAGGCAGTCATTCAATGTAAAATACTGGTTTTTCAGCTGCAATCAGTTGGACTGGAAGTCGATCCCAACACACTTGACAAAACTAGCCAGGTTATGAGATATTTATCATCATCATATCAGCTGAAAGACGTCCACTGCTGGACATAGGACTCCTCAAAGTGTCGCCACAACAACTGGTCCTGTGCGTCTCGTATCCATCGGCTACTTGTGACCCTCACCAAGTAATCAGAATTTTAATTTTTTTTTTTCATTTTATAATTATTAAATACCTTTCAGGTCAAAATCCCAATATTAAACTGCAACCGCAAATTTTATGTAAAAACCCGTTACAAAACGTTTACATTCGTTTTGTAACGGGTTTTTACATAAAATTTGCTCCAACAATTCTTAAAAAATATGACCGCAATAAAAACGAAAAACTGGTACAAATATATAAATTCTGTGAGGAAAAACTATCGATATTGGCATGCCAGATTCCGGCTGCACACAACTGACATGGGTACAAATTGTGGTGCCATGCAGCTGAATAAGTATTTGGCATCGCATCGCGGAGGGATCCGGACGTCTTTTATTAAAACTTTTATTGCCCATTCTTTTGTTTTTGGTTAAAGTTTCGATCAAGTGGTCTGTTTGTTTAGGCGAATTGTCCAGATATCTCAGTGGTTTGGAAGATTTGAATTGGAACTTTGTCTTGTGACGTCATGATGTGGATATGTGTGTGTTTTGAGCGAATTTAGGTGTTTTTACATGTCAGAGGAGTCTGAAGAGCTTTTTTTAGAAATGTTAGTGCCCTTTTTTATATACTCCTAGGTTTATAGAGTTCCGAATAAAAAACGAAACCCTTTTAGGATCACTCGGGTGTCTGTTTGTCTGTCCGTCTGTCACAGCCAGTTTCCTCCGGATCCGCTGAACCGATTCTGTTGAATTTTGGCACACATATGGATTTCTGTGACCAAATCATTAAATTTTTAGTATGGGGGTCACTTTTGGTGGTCAAACTAGAAAATTTCAAAAAAACGTTTTTTGAACAATATCGTGTGATATATCAAATAAAAGAACTTACTGTGAGGGTTTTAATTATATTTTTTTATAATGTTAAAATAAATGGTTTTGAAGTTATTCAAGAAATTAGATGAAAAATGACCATTCCCCCTCCTTATCTCCGAAACTACTGAGCCTAAAATTTTGAAAAAAAATGGAGATAATAGATCTTTACTTAAAAATTACAGGAAGACCTATAAATAGTCTGTAGTTTTAAAATAACATGTAAAAAAAATGAAATTCGTTCGGAACCCTTTGCACGCATGTCACTCGACTTTGGCCAGTTTTTATTAATATCTATAACCATGCCTAATTACAACTTTACAGTATCAGTATTCTCTGAGTTAAATCGCTGACAGACGGACGAACTTGAAGGGATCCTTGTTGTTTTACTACGGAACCCTAAAACGCAAGCTTAGAGTAAAACACTTGTAAGGAATTTATCCGAAAGGTGAGGAAAACACCAACGCATCTCATATAAACACATTGTTTTTAACCCCTAAAGAATATCGAAGTGAAACAGAAAATTACCTTCAGCATTTTCATTGTTGAAAATATTTTCTGATGTTACAATAACAGTTAGCAACAACGATATTTAAATATACCAAACGTTTTATTGTTTGCTGTCGGTAAACCCTTCCATTGCCATCCTACGTGTCCTTACAAATAACTTAAGGATTACGTTAGGAGTTTGTGTTCCCATCCATCTGTATATTGGTAACTGGTTACAAATTGAGCGTGACCTAATTTTCCAGTTGTATTAGAGATCAATCGTTTACTATGATATACCGATACCTTCATGATTCTGCTTTGGGAGAGAGACGGAGATATGATTGTTTCGTGAAATTTGGAGATCTGCTTTACAACAGACTAATACTTACACTAAACACCAAATGTGAGTGCGATGCCCATTTGTTGGAGTGCCTCAAGACCCTTTTAAACTTAAACGAAAAGCACTATCCTTTTATCACAACGGAATCATGATTGTCGTTACACATTTTTAGGGTTCCGAAAAAAAAAAAACGGAACCCTTATAGGATCACTCGGGTATCTGTCTGTCTGTCCATCTGTCACAGCCAATTTTTTCCGGATCCACTGGACCGATTCTGTTGAAATTTGGTACACATATGGACTTCTATGACCCAAACATGGACGCGTTACGTAAATTATTAAATTTTTGGTATGGGGGTCACTTTTAGGGTCAAACTAGAAAATTAAAAAGAAAGTTTTTTGAACAATATTGTGTGACATATCAAATGAAAGGGCTTACTGTGAGGGTTTTAATTATATTTTTTTTCATAATTTAAAATTATGAATTATGATATAAATGGATTTGAAGTTATTCAAGAAATTAGACGAAAAATTACCATTTCCCACCCCTTTTCTACGAAACTACTGAGCCTAAAATTTTGAAAAAAATGGAGATAACAAATCTTTACCTAAAGATTACAGGAAAACCTATTAGAAGTCTGTAGTGTTAAAATAACATGTTAAAAAAATTAAATTCGTTCGGAACCCTTTGCACGCGAGTCCGACTCGCACTTGGCCAGTTTTTTTTTATACTAGTTGACCCGCGCAACTCCGTCTGCTCCACTCCCATTGGTCTTAGCGTGATGATATATAGCCTATAGCCTTTCTTGATAAATGGGCTATCTAACTTCAGCTTTATATGTTAGTATAGAAGTATAGATACTACAACTACATCAAACTTTATGTACAATAGTGGTACATGGGCAGACTTCATGCAACACGGCATTCTCTACACACACACACACATTTCTCTTTCTCTGCGTTAAATAGACTACACTGTGGTAGGTGTACAACAAATAAATAAACTCAATTACACATAATAGTAGGAGCTGGTAATAACTTGCTTGACGTGAAGTAACGTTAGCTTAGCGTTAACAGAGGCATTGAACAATTTTGAAGCACAAAATTCGATCGTAACAAAATCAGAAAAGAAATCAGAAAAGGAAAAGAATCAGAATCACTCTCTTATGCGTTGTTGCTAGCAAAACTGAGGGACACCTGATGGGACACCTGTGTGGGAGACACTTGTTCCTATCGGATGTTCCCAGAAAATTTTATTATTAGGATTAGTACATAGTTGTTAACATTTTAACATAGTTTATAAGTCAATACTAACAAATGTATGGGTAATTTGCCTGAAATAAAGGTTTATTATTATTATTAAAAATAGTCAATCAGCATAAAAATAAAGACATTTGCCTTAGGCTGCGCCAAAGTAGATCCACTTCAGTGTAAATAATATTTTTTTTTTATGCCAGGGCCACGGTTCTGACTGCTTAGGTTAGTAGTCTACAGCATTTTATCGAATAAATGTTCGTAAAGTAGTACGTACTTCAAGAAAAATGGTGTAAAATCACACGTTTTAAATCGTATAAAAAAACTAAAAAGTGATATTAGTTTATTTTTAGTCTAATGCTCGCCAACATAATACAGAACAGTGAAAGCATTGAACACGAGTTATAATAAAACCTAATTTAACCATAAAAATTAAGTTCATAATTGCTTTAAAGTTACCAACGTTTATATATTAGAAACCGCTTTATTTACTCTGATAAGATCTACAGAAAGGTTTCTAAGAACTGCTGAAGGTGTTAATTCGGGGCGTGTAAAGTCGTTGACGGGTGGTTAGTGAGTAATTATTTAACTTCGAAATAATTTTATATTAGTTCAACATAATATAGTTATTGTCGTTCATAAAATTATTTGAAGGTCAATTTTGCTAGTTTTATACCTACATCGATAATTTCAAAGCATGTAAATAATGCACTTACTGCATCTGAAGGGTCGGGCCATAATTGTGGCGTTAACCACTCAGAAACCGTAAGACATTTTCGGGACAAAATCGCGTGCGCAATGCGCGAGTGTCGGATTGGCCCAAAAAGGACTTACGGACTAACGGATGGGGCATTTTATCCCGAAAGGGACACGGATGCTGAGTGAGTCCCCTCTTTGAGGAGTGGCTAGAGCGGAGCCACGGCGTCCTCACCTTCCGCTTGACGTAGTTACTCACCGAACACGGATGTTTCGGCGAGTACCTTTGCGAGGATCGGCCGGAGGACACGGTGGAGTATACGGTGGCGGTCTGCCCTGCTTGGGCGGAGCACCGCCGTGTCCTCGTCGAGGCAATCGGTGGCGGCGACCTCTCGCGTCCGGCCCTGGTTCAAACCATGAACCGGCGCGGGGAGGCATGGGAAGCGGTTACCACCTTCTGCGAAGCCGTAACGCTAGCGAAGGAGGAGGCCGAACGCTTGAGAGGGAGGGAAACTTCACGCCCTAGCCGCCGCAACAGAATTCAGCCTCGGGTGTCGGGAGTCGTAGAGCGATTTCCGGCCACTGTAGGCGCGGGCCTGAGGGCGACGAGCCACCCAACGCTCGCTGATCAGGACCAGGCCCGAATCAACGGCGCGTTGTGTTCCATGCGCGCCTCAAAGAGATTTCAGCATTGCAGATGGGGCTCACTAGGGCTAGTGCCTACCAGGGTTGCGGAATTTCTTCAAGATAGTCACTGCGGCCCTGGTACGCAAAGGGCATTAGGAGGAAAACGTATGGGTTTTAGTCAGTAAGAGTCTGACACTCCCTTCTGCTCCGCCCAGAGGAAAGAGTCATTTGATGATTTCCCATCCATAAAAAAATAACAAATAAGGCTTACAAGATATGTTTTAACTGATTATGAGCCAAGCTACATAGCTTGGCTCATCGAAGTAAGGTTGCCTGCTTGTCCGTCTTCTACAGATTGTACTTCGGTGAGTGTGCCCAAGAACTCCACGAACTCATCCAACCGGCGCCATTCTACCGTCGGGCATCCAGACGCATTGCATCTTACCATCCCTACTTTGTTGCTATTCCACTAATTCGCACTAAGCGTTTCCAAATATCTTTTATAATGCGCACATCAAAGGAGTGGA
The DNA here is from genome assembly GCA_947578705.1 of Lacanobia wlatinum. Taxonomy (NCBI): domain Eukaryota; kingdom Metazoa; phylum Arthropoda; class Insecta; order Lepidoptera; family Noctuidae; genus Lacanobia; species Lacanobia wlatinum. Next base: position 28,284,386 of record OX388029.1, read on the forward strand.
ACTCTCTGCCTGCGTCTGAGTTTCCAAACGCTTACAACTCCTAATCTCTTCAAAGTCAAAGTGAACAGGCTCCTTCTGGGTAAGCTCGCTCCATCGTAGACTTTGCCTCTGTCATCTCTGACCTAGATTAGAGTCAAGACCAAACCCATCACAAATAAAAAAAATAACGATATTTTATTTTGTGCTTACAAATAACAATTTCACAGTACAACTATTTTTCAAATCCACTTAATCTCCATAACTCTGTGTGTGTAATGTATAAAGCGCATTTCCTACAACAATTTCCTATAATCTACAACCTTAACTAATTCAACCAACCACAAGGGTAAAGGGAGCACTACTAGTCCGACTTTTGATCGCCATTTTAATATTGAAGTGCCGGCCACTGCAAGCCGGCTAGCCGCGGCGATCGGCCACACTTTTAGTAGCCCTGAATAAAACATTAGGCCAACGTGAACTGAACACTGTTTACGGGAATTCGGACTTATTAATGTGCTGTATTGAATTTCCCGGGAATTTTCGTGGTTAGTTGGTTTATTTAGGGTGGAGTTAATGGATGGAGTCAATGAATGTTTTATTTTTAACTTAACTTCCGAGACCGCGGTTTGGCTCCCTTTTTTACCTGTTGAAAGCATCATGTATGGCATCGCTGTCCTAACGTTACTCTGCAATTTAGTAGTCTATGACACTCAGCATTATCAAGGGTGTATATTATAATGCCACTTGTCTCTGTGTATGGCGAGGTTCAGCGTTCCTCCTTCAGACCTTTAGTCTCCTCAGGGATGTGTCCTCCTAAAAGGATTTGCAAACAGAGGGTTCCAGAGTGTCTTTTAAGAGGCTTTCCATGTGTCGATGGTGATCGGCGGGGGGTTTTAGTGAGTTAAGAATTATAAAATCCCCGAACTTATCTCCAAAGCTAGTTTTTTTGTTTACTAATTGATAGGCACGCTTGACTTGACCACCATCTCACCTGATGGTAAGCGATGATGTGCTCGAAGATGGAGCACGCTTGCCTAGAAATAATCTATTCACTCTTGACTGATTCCCAGGTTGTAGCTATCAGGAAACACAGACTCCGGCAGGGAATTTGTAATAATCAGTTTTCCGGTACAGAATTTGTAAAAAACAGAAGATAAAATGTAATCGTAATCGAGTCAATCACACCAACAAACAGTCTTTACCTTTTATAACATTAGTATAAATTAGTAGCCTTTTGATTTCTTTCACACAAACGCTTGGAATTAAATTATAAAATTAGCCCCCAACGCAACAATAATAAAACCATAAACTAAAGCCTTCGTACAACCTTCAGATAACGACACACCTACACGCGTCACAGTAAATTGTAAAGTGCGAACTTTATATAATGTCATAAATTAACTTAAACCCCACATAACGAACGAATAAATTATTTTAACTGAAGCACGCGATGCTTGCCGTGACATGCAACACAAACAGGCATGGATTACATAGAGCAGCGAGACGTCTCGCTGGATACTGGTTTTACCTGGAAATGTTTCCAGGGAGGTATAAAAATGAGTGATTTTATAAATATCGATATGTTCTTTCTGAATTTTTCTCTGCCGCTCTCGCCGCCATTTTAGAAAAATGGCGCCCAATGTCACCTTTTTGACATTATCTCTTTTCCGACTCCGATGGAAATATTTTTGAATTGAATTAATCTAGAGAAATGTCCAACTTTATGTACAGTCAACAAAGCTATTCGGTAGACAGACAAAAACATTATTTTTTCCACAGCACTCATCATCATCATATCAGCCGAAAGACGTCCACTGCTGGACATAGGCCTCCCCCAAGCATCGCCACAACGACCGGTCCTGCGCGTCCCGCATCCATGGGCTACCCGCGACCTTCACCAGGTCATCGGTCCACCTTGTGGGAGGCCTTCCAACGTTACGTCTTCCGGTACGCGGCCACTCATCTGATGCATGCGTTAAGTTAGCGGCATAGCCATCATCAGTAGGATCTTCTGGTAGGTTCATGGTGTAGAACTTGTCGGCCCCATCGACCATCTGTTCTGCGAGCAATGTGCCCTGCCCGCTGCTACTTTAGTTTGGCGATCCTTCGGGCTATGTCGGTAACCTTGGTTCTCTTGCAGATATCATCATTCCTGATTCGATCACGCAAAGAAATTCCAAGCATTGCTCTCTCCATTGCCCTTTGAGTGACTTTGAGCCTTCTGATGAGACCCACAGCACTGCCACTGTTTATTTCTAATGTGTGCATTATATTTTTTTAAGCTTTTAACATACTTACGAGTGTGTTGTACAATAATTGTCGACTCAGCACACTCACAACATTGTTTAAAAGTAGTTGCAAGTTAGCTGCCTGCATACCCAATAGCTTTGTTGATTGTACCTAGTGATTTTTGTTTTAGTTTACATGAATTTTTTTAATGTACAAGCTACAAAATCTATTCCAACACGTTTTGGCAAATACACTCATTTTGACACCACCATGCCGTAGAGTGATTGGCGCGCATTATAATTCAAATCTATAAGTAAGGGCACCAAATTTAATGAGCAAAAAATGACTGTAGATACTACACTGCTAGACTGCTAGAGGCAGAAGGTATTGTTCTCATTTAATGCTTTCTACTCATAGAAATTAACGGCTCTTGGCAATAGGGATGAATGAAATGATTCCTGAGTAAAAAATATATATTTTTTACTCCAAAATCATCCCATTCATATGATTCTATTTAGTCCGGTACATTATCGAAAAATATTGGACACGGACACGTATTTTTTGCTTTATCAAATTAATAACTGCAAATAATAAAATAACCTCAATTTCGGAAGTCGGTGTTTTTGGTTTTGTTTTTTAACGCCGACCTCCGAAATTAAGTTTATTTTATTCTTTGTAGTATTTAGTTTGGAAATCGGTTACATTTTTTTTAAGTTTTTTATTTTTTACTTTTAAGTGGTGATACTTGGATGACGTCTTCGTCAACGCAGAAATTTAAAATACATGAAACCTGAAAACATAACACTCCTTTTTTTAGGCAGTCGTGTAATAAGCAAATATGCTCGTAAAATAAAAACTACTGAAACAAACCGAATCAAATTTGTGTGGGACCAAATGGCAAGTATACTGCATCGAACTAAAAAAGTCGGAGTAATCGATGTACATACATAAAAAAAATAACCACCGAATTGAAAACTTCCTCCTTTTTTTGAAGTCGGTTAAATATTGAAAAAGATAAAGCGCATCAAAGTTCATGAGCGGGCGCTTTTGAACTTTGATGCGCTTTAACTTTGTCAAACTTCGTCTTCATTTTTTGATTAAGTGAAAAAAGAAAAAAAAAACGTGTCGAATATTTTTAGTTGTTTTTTTAGATTTTTTAGTCATCTACCCTACTCTCACTATGACTATGATAACCGAAACATGGCACTAGCAATGATTACTTATGGTGTCTCTAGGCCGAACACTCCGTGGCGATTCCGTGTTCTGTGGGCTAATCAAATGTTGGGCCAACTTAACTTTCTTTACTTTGTCTGCGAACACGATTTTGTGTTTACTTCAATCGTTTTTTGTTTGACATGTTTCGTGCTGTAGGAGGCATGTATGGCTTTGCATTAGTCAAGTCAAGAACATGGGAAGTGCGTGCAGTAATACTTTTTAGCAAATCAGCATACCGCCATATTCCAAAGAATCGCCGAAGTTAGGTGACCGCCTAACGAAAGACACAACGCAGCATTGGAATGCCTTCCACAAGTTGGACTCAAGCTGGTGAGGTCCGCAGGAATCTGATCAGTTGATGTGGCGACTCTTGGTGAAGGCCTATGCCCAACAGTGGACCTCTCGGCTGAAATGATGATGATGATGAACACTGCATACGTCATGTCGTGCTAAAAACTTGGCTTGTAGTCTTAGTCTCAACAGACATGCTTGCTCATATTATTAACGCTAGAAAAAATCATACCCTGTCGGAGCCTGTAGTTTCTGATAGCTGTCTTTCAGGAAATAATGAATAGGTTTACTTTCAAGCAGCTATATCGGCCCTATCCTTGTGAACTTGTCAATAATAAAAGAAAAAATGTGTAATAGAATGATTGTTTCTAAATGATTTTAGTTTAAAGATTTTTGAAAATCAATTTGAAACAGTAAGGATTTATATTAATCCAATTTCGCAGAGCCCACTCAAATTTCCAAACTACCTAAAACTAGTTCAAGAATTTTCATGAAAAATTTTTCGAACGTCAAAAATATTTGAAACGCAATCGGACGCAACAACAATACAATACAATTTCAATAAAAGCATTCTAAACACAGAACCAATTTCCTAATACATTTCGCACAAACAGAAAGCAGTTTTCGTTTTTATTCAATCGAAATAAACTAATGTTTTCAACACGTGACTCCATTCACTGGAATTTCTTTTGAAGAAAATGAAATCTAGAAAATTTCTGTACCAGGAGTATAGAATACACTAGGAGTTCGAAACTCGATCATTCGTGAGCGCGCCGCGTCCGCTCGATATAGCGTCAGGGAGATATTTCAAAATGTTGCAACATTCAAACGCGTTGGGATATTTAATTTGATGTATGTTGCGGTAGTTTTCAGGAAATATTGTAGTGAGAGAATACGTTATGGGCGAAACAGTTACAGTGATAAAGCTGAGTGCTTTTTCGCGTAGTTTCTGTAGGATCATGAATCTACGTAATAGCGTAAAGTCAAAGAAAAAATCTTTATATTCCGCCCTAACGGGAATACCAAATATGCAGCTTTTATAAGAAGAATTTAAATATAAGTTCTTTATTATCTCTGCACCCAACCTTTTTCTCATCTTAGCAAACGATTCTGATAAATGCAAAATATAATATTCAAAAGATTTTTGTTGCATGAGCTTCAAGAAAATTAAAATATGAATAATTCACTTTAGAGTTTTAATCGAAATTTTAATAACTTACTTTGTACAAGTAAAACTATATTAATTAAAGTTCTTGCAAGCCAATATGGATGAATAAGTTTCATGCTCACGTTAACAATATAATTTAAAATATCCTTCACATACAAAATTTAGAAAATGTCGATTTAACTTTAAACTATGTTTAGAATAAATTGTATATAAGCAAGTGTTGAAATAGCTGCATTCGTAGTTAAAAATTTCCTTAACTTTGTTGAAAATAAAAGAGATATAATTGATCACGTACCATTTCGGTTGAACTTGTCACTGCCATACATTTTGGACGTTTTGATAATAAAGTTATTTATGATATTAGTGCGGTAAGTTGGTTTTTACAATCGAGTAGATGAATGTAAGCCCGAGACGAAGTCAAGGGCTTACCATAGTCACGAGTTTAAGGAAAACTAATAAGCTATGAGCTTTAAAATAATATTTAAAGTACCTACAAATTTGTACGGAATCCTAGGTGGGTGAGTCCGACTTCCACTTGGCTGGTTTTTTTAATCTGTGGTATTCGCGATTCTCCCACCATGGAAAGTTGAGTATAATTTTATTAATAATTTATTGAGTATTATTGAAAAATATAAGGAAGCATAAGAAAGTATACCTCCTGTGGTTTATTTCACCTCCTAGCTTCTGAATTTTTCTTATTCTCGTATTGTGAAACTCCTTGGTGGAATTCTTGTATATTTTTTAAGGAAATTAAAAAAAAGTACCGTAAAGGATAAGCACGGCACGTAAGTACCTACTTTACCGCACGCTCCGTTGTATGGAGCATGCGGTAAATTAGGTACTTAGGTGAGAGTCCCTATTTTACCGCACGTTTCATTGTATGTCAAAATCTCAAAACACGCGTAAAAATTGTAGAATCCTACGATTCTACAATTTTTACGCGTCACGCATGATTTCAACACCCAATATTTTTTATAAAAATATACGTGCCGAATAATTTTTGAAAATCTATCTGACGGACTGATTAGATTTTTTCAGTAAAATACCCTATTGTTGTGACGGTCAGTCCATTTAGGCCTTCAGCCGGTCGATTCTGTATACCTCCCACAGTGAAAACTCAGGTGAAGTGAGCGCAAAGTGAACAGCCGGTCGATTCTGTAAACATGTCGAAGTGAAGGCTTGGGTGAAGTGATCACGAAGTGAGCTGTCTTTCCTTCTTGATTACTTGGATTGACAGCTCACTGAGTGATCACTTCACAGAAGCGTTTACTTCGACATGTTTACAGAATCGACCGGCTGTCATTACATCTTATTTATATGGGTTGACAGTTCACTTTGTGATCATTTCACCCAAACTTTTACGGTGAGATGTTTACAGAATCACAATGCTGTTTCCCGAAATATGTAGCTCTTAAGAGAAATATGGGCGGCGATTTATCGACAATATTGAGCTTTTTGTGGTGATTCTAGTGCTTATACGGTTATTAAATCATCAAAAAAGAAAACATAGGGACACAGTATACATCCTTCTTATACATTTTGTGAAATTTATTCTCTTAAATAGGTCCAACATTGGAGGAGAAAACAGTCGAGAGCCAAACCTCGAATTATGACTTTTTACATACAAAGTCTCGCCGCCCATGTTTTCTTTTAAACAAGAGTCGTTGATCCAAAGCCTGTTCTTAAAATTACCTATTTTTTTTTTCCTTAAAAAGCGATGTAGAATCTAATCAAACGGCCACTAATCCTACTAGGAACGTGTCAAACGATCAGAGGTCAGAAATATATTTAATTTAATCCGACTTGAGGCTAGCCACATGGAAACCCTTATCACAAAGTTCGCAAATTAAATTTCAGTGAAAACACGTACTATTAAAATCATTCATTTGGAAAGTATTTAGCCTCATCAGCTCGTTGTACCAGGGAGTTATAGAGACTAGGAGATCAGATAATCTCCGGTTAGTATACCGTATTGGGATTAAGTGGTCGATAAAAGGTGGATGGGTTTATCCTTTATATACGCGTGACTGAGTACTGAAATAGGAATTTGTCTTACATTTAGTTAGGGAGAGATATTTCATCCTCAGGAAATCGAGATGGGAAGTAATTCTGGTCGAGGTAAATTGACGTTATCTGAATTCAAGATTCAAACATAGTGAGGAATTTACTGTAGCAATACAGTAATCCATCGGTCGTGCTATTTCAAACCTTTGACATTTCTAGGCAATGACAATGGCAAGAAAATGATGAGAGAGCATAAGATCCTATAGTTCGATTCCAAAATCAGGCAAAGGGTTCCTTACTAAATTTTTCTGGAATTCCTTGTTAGTAGCCCTTTGAAATTTCTAGGCAATGACAATGGCAAGGAAATGATAAGAGAGCATAAGATTCTATAGTTCGATTCCAGAATCGGGCAAAGGTTTACTTACTGAATTTTGTCTTTTTGGTGGTTTGAAGACCAGACCTAACATTGTTTTATGTGTTTTATGTAAAATGAGATTCATAGACGTGCATTAGTGAGGGGTATAACGATGTCGCTTTATCAAATCCACACATCCAAACAAATGTTATAAATGTGAAGGTTACTTTATTTGTAGACCGATGACCTGGTGAGAGTCGCGGGTAGCCGATAGATGACAGACGCACAGGACCGGTTGTTGTAGCGTTATTTGGGGGAGGCCTATGTCCAGCAGAGGACGTTTTAAGACTGATATATGATGATGATGATGAACTTTATTTGTCGGTTTATTACCTCGTCACGTATTAACGGCTGAATGAATTTGTAACTTGGCACATGGGTAAACCAAGTCCTGGAATAGAAAATAGAATACTTTTTATCTCGGGAGTATGTTTCCTACCTGCCAGCGTTGCGAAATTTGTTCGAAAGAGTCACCGCGGCACTGGAAAGCAAAGATTTCCTACCTGTCAGGGTCCCGGAATTTGTTCGAAAGAGTCACCGCGGCACTGGAATGCAAAGATTTCCTACCTGTCAGGGTCTCGGAATTTGTTCGAAAGAGTCACCGCGGCACTGGAACGCAAAGATTTCCTACCTGTCAGGGTCCCGGGATTTGTTCGAAAGAGTCACCGCGGCACTGGAACGCAAAGATTTTTTACCTGTCAGGGTCCCGGAATTTGTTCGAAAGAGTCACCGCGGCACTGGAACGCAAAGATTTCCTTCCTGTCAGGGTCTCGGAATTTGTTCGAAAGAGTCACCGCGGCACTGGAATGCAAAGATTTCCCACCTGTCAGGGTCTCGGAATTTGTTCGAAAGAGTCACCGCGGCACTGGAACGCAAAGATTTCCTTCCTGCCAGGGTTTCGGAATTTGTTCGAAAGAGTCACCGCGGTACTGGAACGCAAAGATTTTTTACCTGTCAGGGTCCCGGAATTTGTTCGAAAGAGTCACCGCGGCACTGGAACGCAAAAATTTTCTTCCTGTCAGGGTCTCGGAATTTGTTCGAAAGAGTCACCGCGGCACTGGAATGCAAAGATTTCCTACCTGTCAGGGTCCCGGAATTTGTTCGAAAGAGTCACCGCGGCACTGGTACGCAAAGATTTCCTTCCTGTCAGGGTCTCAGAATTTGTTCGAAAGAGTCATCGCAGCACTGGAACGCAAAGATTTCCTTCCTGCCAGGGTTTCGGAATTTGTTCGAAAGAGTCACCGCCGCACTGGAACGCAAAAATTTCCTTCCTGCCAAGGTTTCGGAATTTGTTCGAAAGAGGCACCGCGGCACTAGAATGTAAAGATTTCCTTCCTGTCATGGTCTCAGAATTTGTTCGCAAGAGGCACCGCGGCACTGGTACGCAAAGATTTCCTTCCTGTCAGGGTCTCAGAATTTGTTCGAAAGAGTCACCGCGGCACTGGAACGCAAAGATTTTTTACCAGTCAGGGTCCCGGAATTTGTTCGAAAGAGTCACCGCGGCACTGGAACGCAAAGATTTCCTTCCTGTCAGGGTCTCAGAATTTGTTCGAAAGAGTCACCGTGGCACTGGAACGCAAAGATTTGCTCCTTGCCAGGGTTGCGGAATTTGTTTGAAAGAGTCACCGCGGTACTAGAACGTAAAGATTTCCTTCCTGCCAAGGTTTCCGAATTTGTTCGAAAGAGTAGGTAACCGCGGCACTGGAACGCAAAGATTTTTTACCTGTCAGGGTCCCGGAATTTGTTAGAAAGAGTCACCGCGGCACTGGAACGCAAAGATTTCCTTCCTGTCAGGGTCTCGGAATTTGTTCGAAAGAGTAACCGCGGCACTGGAACGCAAAGATTTGCTCCTTACCGGGGTTGCGGAATTTGTTTGAAAGAGTCACCGCGGCACTGGAACGCAAAGATTTCCTTCCTGTCAGGGTCTCAGAATTTTCCCTTTCGCTTCGCCTAGAGCGGAAGAAGTCATTTGATGACTTCCCATCCTAAAAAAAGAAAACTAGCGATAATTTTCGAATAAAATGCGAGCGAAGGCTCTGTCGGCAACTAGTCTTTTCAACTATTGACAGACTACAGACTATGACAATTCGGTACAGCTATGACAATATACAGTACATAAATCTGAAGTCTAATTATTACTGTACACAGCGTTCAAAATCTAATATGCTTCATTAGTGACAATAGTGATAGTCAACGTTACATAATATGGAGAAGTTACTAAATGATAGTGTTGTAATTACAATTTATACAAAGAATTTCTAAATTCGTTAAAACTTTAAAAAAACAAGTCTACCTCGGAACATATTGCATTATATTGACTGCACATTCTGGAAAACGGATTGTTTTCAGAAACATTATTGTTACTATCGGGAATACTGGGAATATGCACGCGTTTGACCACTATCTCACCTGATGGTAAGCGATGATGTGGTCGAAGATGGAGCACGCTTGCCTAGAAGTAACCTATTCACTCTTGACTTATAAGATTAGTCAAAATAATATTTCTTTTAATCAACTGTAAAAAAACATAAGTCCAAAACACAAATTATAATTCAGAGCGCATAACAACTCCCGATGGCTCCTGAAGTCCTGAACTGTTTGGACATAAAATTAACATAAATTTACATAGTTTTAATATAGTCATCCATTGTACACAGGCTGGATAAGTAGTGGAATTAGATTAGGAAAGTTTGTCATAAGCGTGTCAATATTTTGATTCCATTTATTGGTCGTGAAAGGTTTAGGCTCCAACTAAGTACGGTTGAACCTATTCATAATATATTTTTTGCTCGCTGATTTCACAGAGTCATCATCATCACCCTCATCATCATATCAGCCGAAAGACGTCCACTGCTGGACATAGGCCTCCCCAAGCGTCGCCACAACGACCGGTCCTGCGCGTCCCGCATCTATCGGCTACCCGCGACCTTCACCAGGTCATCGGTCCAGCTTGTGAGAGGCCTTCCAACGTTACGTCTTCCGGTACGCAGGGTCAATGGCTCACCAATTTTGTTGAGTATAAGAAACTGAGGTGAAAATGGTTATTGATTTATCTAACGAGAGCACTTTATGAACAGTACGTCTGCCATGAGTTTTATCAATCTATACTCGCTAGCAACTGTAGTTAAAAAAATGTATGAAAACTTTTATAAAACAAGTTTCTAATTTATTTGTTTAAGTTCTTAACTAAAAAGCAAGCAAGTTGCAAGTAAAACTTTAGTTAACAACTAAAAAAATGAAATAGAAACTTTTTTGTTAAAAGTTTTCACACATTTTTTTAACTACAGTCGCTAGCGAGTTTAAATTGATAAAACTCATGGTAGACGTACTGTTGACGCGTTGAGGGTTTTAGTCTTTGGTTGCCTTGGTGTTTGAATTTGTTATCAATTAATGTTCAAACGTTGTCTGCTAACAACGCATAGCCTAAACCGCTATATTTATTTATTTATATATACTTTATTGTACACCAAAATTAAAATACATTAAAGAAACCTTAAACTAAAAAATATACAATTGGCGGCTTTAACGCATTCCGCGATCTCTTCCAGGCAACCTAGAATGGATAGGGATAGCCTGAACACGAAATGGGGTTGCACATGGTGCAAATATAAAGTTAAGAAAATTTTTAGAAAAAATGCAATACAATATACTAAAATAGATACATTTATACATACATATTAAATATGCATATTTATATATATTATAGTATATATTTCTATATTTATATTTTTTTCCTACTCCTGCGCTGTTCTTTTCTGATTAATTTCGTTGCGGGATCCAAGACAGTTGAATCATTTCACCGGACTCGTCGAGTTCAACTGACTCGGCGTTGTGGCCGGCACTGTTTTTCTGGCTTTCAGGAGTTTAAGTGGTTGGGAATGTGTGGTAGGTGGTTTAGAATCTAAAACAACAGTAATAAGGGATGAAAAAGCTGTGTGGAAAGTCGTCAATTTCCCCGACACAAAAATAACTAAGGGTAGGCGGGCATCTTGTTTTGTACCAAATCACAAAATCAGTTGTCCAAATTGGGCTTAGAGCCAGCACTTTTTGGAAGTGAAAGCTTTATAGTCCCTCAAAACGCTAGCGCGTCACCACTTCCCAGTATTTTAGCTGGGAAGAAGAAGGGTAGCAATAAGCTTCCCAGCAACGATGAAAATAAAATGCCACGTACACAGATTAAGGCTTGTTTACATGCCAATGTTTGCGTTTTCAAGCTTCGGTTATTTCCCACTTTAGAGCTATTAAATACTGTGAGGTGCTTACTGTCAGACAGCTCTACATACTAACTATAATTTTGAAGCAACATCATGAATTAGCATATGACTCCAACCTTACACATAGGCGTAGAAAACAATTGGTATGTACTCGTGAACATAAATCGAAAACTTCTTTATAAGAAGACTAGCTTTTGCCCGCGGCTTTGTACGCGCATATCCCGTTTTTATCCCGTTCCCGTAAGAATTTCCCATTCCCGTATAACCTATAGCCTTCCTCGACAAATGGGCTATCTAACACTGAAAGAATTTTTCAAATCGGACCAGTAGTTCCTGAGATTAGCGCGTTCAAGCAAACAAACAAACAAACAAACTCTTCAGCTTTATATATTAGTATAGATTTTTTGTATTTCTGGGTCCCCATGTCTATAGTAAATTAAACTATATTTAGGATATTTGCTCGCTTAATAGGGTTCGTTGCAAAGACAGGGTGAAAAAGTATTTGTTGACACTAACTTATGATGACACAGAAAAATTATATACCGTACCAAGGTAGGCAGGGTCCTTTGTGCAATTTCTAATTCACTCTTCGTTACTTTAAATCGACACATACACTCAAATAGTCACACCAGCTTACTCCGCACGTATCATTTCTTACATCGTCACACACACACCCCAACACTCACCTCCCTTTACACTCACACTCACCTCTCATCACACATACTCAACACCTAACTTTATTTTTATTTTTTAAGTTTTGTTTTTCTTATGCAACTCAAACAATGCTGTACTCGTCACCATAATTTTTGTATGCTAATATTATTCCGTGAGGTTTGGCGCTGTATACCGAGATACAGGTTCTTACCTAGTTCGGTTACAGAGGCACTTACTATACTGTATTGTATTCATAATTATAACACTAGCTTACTAAATTTAAGTCTCTTTTGTACAAACTTTTTGGGTAAATTAATACTAGTATTATTATTATATTATTATTATTAATGACCTTGTGCATATAAACGGAGCTAACTACTCCTCTACGCGCCACTCCGCTAGCCGCATTTTTAATTTATTGTAAAAAAAATAACACATATGACAGGACACACACAGGCACAGGGCACATTTGACTGGTAGAGAATGCCTTGTTGCATTTTTTATTTATTTTCGTTTGTATTGCAAAGCACTAGATATTTTTTTTTTAGAGTTTTGTTAAAAAATTAAGGAGTAAAAGAGTTTCATCTCAATGATTTTGGAGGTGATTTGGTGATGTTTTTCTTATTATATCATACCGATGTAATAAATTCTGGCTAAACCAAATTACATAATCATGTAGATTACTACCTATTTTTTCAGATGTAATTTCTCAATACATACCGACGAAAAGTTGCTTCATCTGCACGCTGTTTTTAAGCATTTCTCGAGAGAGCAGCCGTAACGTAATCTTACATAATTCCAATTAACCACAAAATTATCCTTATCAACAGCACTACTTAACCATCCAAAATAATCTTAATCACAAATCATTGGACTGTTACTACCAGGAAGCCATACACTCGAAGCAATAATATTTACTATCAATACTTTGTTTGACTTAAAAAGTCGCTGGAACGCTCCAAATCTGCTAGTCGTGTTTTTATTAACTTTATTCTAAAAATTACTTATAGTTTGTTAAAACGTTTATTTCCCGCAAATAACAAGCAGAGTGTTAGTGCAGTGTTTATTTTATGTATGTTTACTGTTCTCTCGAAGTGTAATCAGTAAAATAACAATTAAGCGACCAACTAAAAATCCTTTAAAAAGTGCCGTATCACAGTGACTATTCCGCGAGTGCACGAAATTCACACCTTTATTCAAACTACGTAACTGTCAAAATCGTATAAACAAGTGCTTGCCGTGATACTACCCACTGTTTAGTGTTGTTACTAACACTGTTTTTCGAACGTAGCAGCTGACGTTTGCGTTCCAGGGGTCAAGGTAAATCAAATCTGAACAGTAACTTTGTCAACAGTGTGACCAATTCACTTTTTCTGAATGTTCAATGGTCAGGTAAAATCAAAGGTTCCAATAACTTCGCTCACAGTGTGACCAGTATATTTTCCCTGAATGCTCAATGGTCAGGCAAAATCAAAACAATAAGTCCGTGTACAGTGTGACCAGTATGGTCAGTGGTCCGGTAACAATAATTTCGTGTATAGTGTGACCAGTATACTTCCTCTGTATGTACAGTGGTCAGACCAGGCAACATCAGATCAATAGTTTCGTGTGCAGTGTGCTCAGTATACTTTCACTGTATCACGGTAATAACGGCAAGAGGGTGTTTAACGACTTGCGAGTATATTTACCCTGCAGGATGGAATGCTGTAGTGACGCATCGGGTGAAAACATCCTCAAATGCTCCGTTTGTCGGGGTAAGCACCACACTGAGTGCCTTAATCTAGCGCCGAACCAGGTTGCTACCCTGAGTAATGAGTATAGGGCTTCCTGGAAATGCCCATCTTGCTGTAATGTGACTAGGCGTGGCAGGTCCAATTTAAACACACCCGTGCGCAGTTTCACCCAGCTCCCTGTCGTTGATCACTCTATGGATATGTCATGTGATAATCTGGAGCATGTTTCACTCAGCTTATCGGCCAGCGTGGATAATGAAACTCCAGCCGCAGAGAAACAATTGACAACCATTTCCAGTAATGACTTTGCATCTTTCACTCAAGGTCTCCAAGTAACACTAAGTCAGTGGCGAAATGACATGAATAAGGATATGCTGCAATTGCGCGATGATATTAAATCCACATTGACCGATATTCGGAACGAGATGCAAACATTACGCTCTGAGCAAATCCTTATAAAACAGCGAGTATCTGATCTCCGTAATGACGTCATAATGCTGCAAACTTCATCGCAGAGTCAGTCAACGGAGCACGATGTCTTGAAGAAGCGTGTTGATGAGCTGAATTGTCAGCCGGCGCAGGTTATATCTGAATTAATAATTAGCAACCTGGAAACTAAGATGGACACACTAGAGCAACAGGCTAGACAATGCAATGTAGAAATATGCAACCTGCCTGAAAAGCGTAATGAAAACCGGCCTGCAATTATTGAAGCTGTAGGAACCGCCCTAAAGTCGCCGATATCATTGAATAATATTGTTTCGGTGCACAGAGTGCCCCACGCACATCAGCAAAATACAAGACCTAAAAATGTAATCCTTAAGTTTACTTCTCGCCTACATAGGGATAACTTGCTTGGCGCCTTTCGTAAGGCTGGCTCACTGAAGACCGACCAAATCGGTATTGCTGGCACGCCCAATAATATCTATTTTAATGAGCACTTGACTTTGAGAAGGAAGCTATTATTTCGCAAAGTTCGTGATATCGCAAAAAAACATAATCATAGATATGTTTGGATCAATAATGGTACCATATTGGTGCGCGAGCGCGAGGGTGCCAGTGCATTCGCAATACGAGGTGAAAACGATATTGACAAAATTAAAACAACATCAGCGGGATAATTGCTTCGTTCTTTTGTGTCTTTTGGGTTTTCTCTGCCAAATATTTGATTTTATTCTTATTCATCTAAAATGTATGTTGCCTATGATAAAACATTGCTCAATTTTTCTTCTGCATGCCTTATTAAGAAGTTTAAAATATCTTCAGGATTTAACTTTAGTACTACACAATTTCATTATAATTATAATTGTTGTAATTAATTATTTAATTCTAATGATAACTATAATTGTTAAATGGGACTCAATTTTTGCTTTTATGTTACATTTTAATCCATTGTGTCTGTGTAAAAATACTGTTACTGTCTTTTGTGAGTGCGACCAAAGACAGTCGGATTTCCTCTTTCAAATTGTAAAGTTTTTGAGCTTCCGCGATTTAATCATACGTGAACCTATTCGGGTTAGCAATTTGACGATATTTGAACTTATACCTTCATACATACTTATTGTTATACACGAACTTATTGTAAAGAGCTACAGTAATGGATAGTAGTGATAACATATCTGTTTATTACCAGAATTGCCGAGGCATGAGAACTAAACTTCAATCCCTGTCTGTTAATATCTTATCGTCTTCTTATGATGTGATAGTCTTAACTGAGACTTGGCTTGTACCTGATATAGCTAGCGCTGAGTTTGTGGATCCTCGATATGATGTTTATCGTTGTGACCGCGATCGCGTTGCTACAGGAAGGCGAGATGGTGGCGGGGTATTAATCGCAGTATTGCGGGAACTAAGGTCTTGTCTATTTGACAATAATCGTCGCAACAACCTCGCCTGCATTGAGCATCTCATGGTTGCGTTACCGAGCAAAAATGATTGCTCTAAAATACACGTTATTAGTGCAGCATATATCCCACCGTGGGCTGCGACTGATCTCTATAGCTCATATCTGGACATACTCCTGGACTCCTTGAATGAGCCTAATATTTTATCTATTATTATAGTTGGAGACTACAATCTTCCAGATATTTCATGGAAGGAGGCCCATGCTGGTGACACGCTTAAGTGTTCTGGTATGATTTGCATTGGATCATCCCCAATATGCTCGCAGTTGCAACACCTTATGTCAGCAATGGATGCCTACCAATACAATAGCATACCAAATAATACTGGAAAAATCTTGGATCTGTTCATATCTAATACCTTCAGCTCCGTAAGTTCTCCTCCAGACCCACTTCTGCCCATAGATCCTTACCATCCTCCGTTTGTTGCAATATCCTCTATAAGTGTAAATACGCAAACCCTAAAACGAAAGCCCATGAGGAAATATGATTTCCGTAAGGCCAAGTACGAAATTATTAACAAACGGATTGATGAAGTTGAATGGTCGACTCTGCTGGGTAATCTTCCATCGGAGGAAGCTGTAGAGACGTTTTATGAGATATTACACGATATAGTTGAACCGAATATCCCCCAGGTCAAGTCTCGGGCACTTGACTTTCCTGTTTGGTTTTCCCGCCAACTTATTAAGACCTACAAAAAGAAGCAACGCCTCTGGATCAAGTGGAAGAAATTTGGGAACATTAAAGATTACAACATGTATTCAGAGTATCGAACGTTGTTTAAGGAGACATGTAAGAGCTGTTACTCCACTTACATTAAATCTGTTGAGGACAATATTACGACTAATATAAAATATTTTTGGACATATATCGCTAATCGTAAAGATAAATCAGGCGTGCCTTCTACGATGCAATACCATAGCCTAAAGTCTAGTGCTCCTGACGAGATTTGCAATATGTTCTCAGATTTCTTCTTGTCAGTTTTCGAACCCGCATCTCCCTCACTGTCGACATGGACCCCGCCAGCACACTGTGACATCAAAGCCAGTTTGGTTGACAGCTTGCATATCGAAGAATCTAAAATACTCTCAGAGTT
The DNA here is from genome assembly GCA_947578705.1 of Lacanobia wlatinum. NCBI lineage: Eukaryota > Metazoa > Arthropoda > Insecta > Lepidoptera > Noctuidae > Lacanobia > Lacanobia wlatinum. Next base: position 28,301,285 of record OX388029.1, read on the forward strand.
GAAACAACTTGATCCCTCTAAAGGAGCTGGCCCCGATGGGTATCCAGCTGTGTTTTTCAAGGCAACTGCTGGTAGTATCTATAAACCATTATTTGTAATTTATAATAAGTGTTTAAGTGAGGGTGTGTTTCCTGAGGTATGGAAAAAAGCTAACATCACGCCCGTTCATAAGGGTGGCTCTAGACATAATATTGAACAATATCGCCCGATCTCGATTCTGTCGACCTTGTCAAAGCTTTTTGAAAGACTAGTACATAATGAGATCTACCCTATTCTACATAATCTTCTAATCCCTGAACAACATGGTTTCGTCAAACAACGGTCTACTCTATCCAATTTGATGATCTTCAGTAACTTCCTTTTCGAAAATATTGATGCACGTCTACAAATTGATGCGATTTACACAGATTTCAAGAAAGCCTTTGACAAGGTCGATCACGAGATCTTACTTAGTAAAATCGCATTTAATGGCATACGGGGAAATTTACTCCGCTGGTTCTCTTCTTATGTTAAAAATAGGACTCAGAGGGTGGTAGTGAATGGATATCAGAGTGATTATGTGCCGATAACATCTGGAGTTCCGCAAGGCTCAATCTTGGGTCCACTCTTATTCATTATTTATATAAATGACATTGGGAAGTGCTTTAAAAGTACAAAATTTCTCATGTATGCTGACGATCTGAAAGCCTTCAGGGTTATTAACACCAAGGAGGATTGTTTTATGTTTCAGGAAGACCTCAATAGACTCACAGAATACTGTCGTGACAACAAATTACACCTCAGCATTTCCAAGTGTGATTGTATAAATTTTACAAAAAACAAATCTGTCATCGGTTTTGAGTATAAGTTGTGTGAAACTGCATTGAATAACACATCCATTGTTAGGGATCTTGGTGTGCTGTTCGATAGTAAAATCTCCCTAAATCAACACGTTGAAAAAATAGTGAATAACTCTTTCAAGATGTATGGTTTCGTTATAAGAGCATCCGCCGAGTTCAAACGTCCTTCCACCTATCTTTATTTATATAAAACGTTAATACGCTCACAGCTTGAATATGCGGTTCCAGTCTGGAATCCGTTCTATCAGAAATACGTGGATGAGATAGAGAAGGTCCAGCGTAAATTTCTTCGTGCCATGTACTATAGATGCCACAAGATATATCCATCATATCAAACACTGCTAAAGAGGTATAACTTGTTAACTTTAGAATCTAGACGTAAACTACTTGAAGCCAATATTCTGTATAATATCGTCCACAATAACTTTGACTCCATTGAGCTTACAAGTAAGCTATGCTATACGGTGCCCCGCACTGTCAACATACGTAGTGTTCGAGCCGGAACACTGTTTGCTGTAAACAGTTGTCGCACTAACTCGGGATTACGGTGCCCTACTCGTCGAATGGTTGACACTTACAATAGTAATTTCATAGACATTGATATTTTTATGTGCTCTAAATCTAAATTTAAATGTAAGGTACTAAAATTTTTATCTGCGCAGTCTAACTGTTAAGAATATTATAATAAATAAATTTCAAGACACCTTTTGTAATTCATTAATTGATAAGTTTGATTTAATGTAAGTGTAATTAGTAATAATTTGTGAGTCCCTCTATATTCTATAGTTTAATTATTAATGTATAATTTAATTTAATATCTAATTTAATTTAATGTATAATTTAATTTAATGTATAATTTAATTTAATGTATAATTTAATTTAATGTATAATTTAATTTAATGTATAATTTAATTTAATGTATAATTTAATTTAATGTATAATTTAATTTAATGTATAATTTAATTTAATGTATTATTCAATTTATAATTTGATTGAATGCATGTTTTTTTTTTTGCTTGTTCTATAACATTTTATTGAATGCATCTGAATGTTTTAACAAACGCTATAAAAAAATAATTTGTATTTTATATTTGTTTGTCCAGCGGCATTTTCTGCCGGTATTATTGGATGTTAATATGTGGATAATGCAGTGGGCTGCAATATTGTAAACGCTCGTTTAATGTATTTTTTTTTTGTTAATATGTATATTGCAGCTGTTTGTTGTCCCAATAAATAAAATAAATAATAATGACTATTTCCCAATAATTAGCTCTACATGACGTATTACATTCACCGACCAATCCAATTTGGTATCATGTTATCCGTATTTTCTCGAATCATCGAATCATTGGTCTAAGAGTTATAATAACGGAGTTATAATGGTGTAGCTGAGGAAATGTAAGTTTACGATACGTTTCTATGGCACTAAGATTAACCTTAAACACAGGTTTAAATTAACCTAGATCGGGCTGATCGCTACCTGACATTGCAATTCCGAACAACCATTACTTTCACCTATAATAATATCTTAGTTTTAGTTTATTTTAAGGCTGTTGACTACTTGTACACTTATTGTAAAAGTTTTATTTGAATAAATTATTAAATAAAAAATAAAAAAATATTATGTTCAAGTTCAATGACACATCACAAGGCTGATACTTCTTTTCATATGCAGAAAAAGTACTAAATTATTTAAACTGCGTACGTACCTATACAGTAGTGAATAATATACTTACACAAATTGGTAATACAAATAAATTACGCAAAAGCGCGTACAAAACAGAAAAAAAATCATTACGGGAAAATATAACGTCAAAAACAAAAAAATCAAAATCAAAATCGGTTCATCCGTCCGGGAGCTACGATGCCACAGACACACACACACACACACACAGACACGTCAAACTTATAACACGCTGTCGTTTTTGCGTCGGGGGTTAAAAATGGGACATCAAAAACGGTTACGTACTTTTCAATGCATGCAAAGATGTTGGTCATGACGATGATGACGATGCTTTTCATTGAGTTTTCTATGCAATGCGTGATCCAAACTCAAACTAGAACTCAAAATATTTATTTCCAATAAACCATTTACAGGCACTTTTGAATTGTCAAGGTCGGTCGGTCCAAAAAGATGAAGCTATTTGCACATTCCAAAGAGTAGATCTTTCTGTAGAAGAACGTGCAAGAAACTCCACGGACAATCTTTAAAAAAAATATTACAAATCTTATGCTGTACGGGACAAGGACAATAGTCTGTTTTTACCCGACTGCGCCAGAAGGAGGGTTATGTTTTTTGAGAGTATGTATGTATGTATGTGTGCGTGTATGTTTAAAGATCGGGTTAAAGATCAGGCTTGTCATCCCTGAGTTATAACTAAGATATTCATAATTTCAGCGGCCCTATTAAAATCACTATGATCTCAGTGTTGGAGGGAGATGGAACTATAAAAGATGCATAGCACTTTCTCTTTTTCACAACGGAATTATAGCATTGGCACGTAATTATTGAGCCCGAGATTTCAAAATCTAGAAGAGTGCTATCATCTTCCGCTGCTTTTAATTCAGAGTTAGCAAAATGTCGGTGTATTTTGTTTTCTGTCAATTTATTAAGATAATAAAGTCGCGATGTTTAATAAAGATAAATAATTAATCAGTTTTACCGTTACATTTAGAAAATAAACAACCTATTTGCTTGATCTACCTGAATGAAAGGGCTCAAAGACGCAATTTCCCGTCCATTTTATTATCAAACAAGTGTCTATTTCTCTCACGAATGTTCGCGGCCCAGTGGTTCGGTTATCCGTTGTTTTCCAATTACTGTAGGCGGGTAATTATACAATTTTGTATTAAACTCAATTGTTTACATCAAGTTTATTTAGAAGCAATCGTTTTATTTTTAATGTGTAATGTGGGTAGATAGAATTTTATGTATTACGGTTGTTGGTTCTGTGTGGTTGATTTAGATTGTCCCGGATTCTAAATAAAATACTGGCCAAGTGCGAGTCGGACTCGCGTGTGAAGGGTTCAGAACGAATTTAATTTTTTTAACACGTTATTTTAACACTATAGACTTATTATAGGTTTTCCTGTAATCTTTAGGTAAAGACGATTCATGTCAAAATTTTAGGCTCAGTAGATTCGGAGATAAGGAGGGAATGGTAATTTTTCGTCTAATTTCTTGAATAACTTCAAAACCATTTATTTTAAAATAATGAAAAAAATATAATTAAAACCCTCACAGTAAGCCCTTTCATTTGATATGTCACACGATATTGTTCAAAAAACTTATTTTTTAATTTCTAGTTCCTAAAAGTGACACCCATACTAAAAATTTAATGATTTACGTAACGCGTACGTGTTTGGATCACAGAAGTCCATATGTGTACCAAACTTCAACAAAATAGGTCCAGTGGATCCGGAGATAACTGGCTGTGACAGATGGACAGACAGACAGATACACGAGTGATCCTATAAGGGTTCCGTTTTTTGTTCGGAACCCTAGTATTTAAGTCTATGTTGTGTTTAACTTCCCATGAGCAAAAGCCAAAGGTTGTATTCGAATACTCCCCACTTATTTTCCAAGAATAGGTACTCCTAGTGACCAGTTTTCTTGTAAAATAAGTGGGTGGCGGGTGGCCTATTTTTTGCGTCCCTGTTTTGCCAAATGTCGGTTTTCTATCGATTACAACTCGAGGAGTGTGCGTTAGAATTTTACAGTTGAATTCCACCAAACTCGTTCAAGCTGAGATGGGTCAATGGTACCTGAAAGCTTATAACCTGTGTATCTTTAAATAAACTGTGGCTTATATGCAAAAAACTACGCTTTAAGAAGGATTTACGTAAAAGTATCCACTTTTATTTCTGGAGAATTTCATGACTTTGCTTAACAATAAGAATAAGCCAAGCAACGATCAGTAGCCCTTTTTAACCGACGAAAAAGCGGAGGAGATTCTCAAGTCAACGCGTATATTTTTTTAATGTATGACCACGTTTTAATTTTTGCAGAGTAGTCCGATTTTGATAATTCTTTTTTATTGGATAGGGTATACCTCGAAGTTGGTCACATATTTATTGGGAAGAAAAGATCCTACCCTAAGGGTAGAAAATAGGGGTGATTTACTGTTCGCTCACAGATTTTAATGCTGAGTTGTGTAGCATTTTTTGTAGGCCTACCCATGTTGATATACAAAGCTTGTTTTTTTTAAAGAATTTCTTTATTACAACAAATAATAGTTAAAGTAGGATTATATAACAGTTAATAGATAAAAAAGGTAGGTAGCGCTATTTTAAAAGTAATGAAAAATTAAGCATGTAGTAATCAGTAGATTGTAGCAAAAAAAAAAATACAATTTCGGAAGTCGGTGTTTAAATTACGAAGAAACAATCAAAAACACCGACTTCCGAAATTGTTTTTTTTTGTAATTTTTTTTATTATTTTTTGCTTTTCAGTTTTTTCGGAAGTTCAATTTATTTGTTCAAAAGTTTTTTTTTAAGATTGAGAAATCGTCAAATGACTCCTCCCGCTCTGGGCGGAGCAGAAGGGAGTGTCAGACTCTTACTGACTAAAACCCATCCGTGTTCCTCTTAATGCCCTTTGCGTTCCAGGGCCGCGGTGACTCTTTCGAACAAATTCCGCAACAACCAATAGCCCTTCAGAGGTTTTTTAAACCATAATATGGCATCACTTTCAATCTTCCCTGATAAACTTCATTTATCTGTATGCTGATCACGATTCTCTGAAACAGTTATTAATATTAATAGGCTATAACCTCTTCCAGGAACCCTTAACCATATCTGAGAAACCAGATTTCCGAAGTCAGAGATGTTATCACTGGTAAGACAAATGCTGAACTCAGTAGTCTGATTAGTATTCTACACGCGTGAGTGGGAAGATTCCCCGTATGCGAAGGACTATCATTACAGTCGAACAAAGGGATTTGTTTACAGGCAGCTAAGTTAAGAATATTTTCATTGTGTGTATAGCTAGGGAGTGGAATTTCCTGCCGGTTTCCTGATAGCTACAGCCTGAGGGTTTTTAAGTCAAGAGTGAATAGGTTTCTTCTAGGTAAGCGTGCTCCACCATCGACCACATCAGCGCTTTCCCATCCGGTGATATTGTTGTTATACAGGAGTCTATCAAAGACAGTAAAAAAGTAACATCTACTATAAAAGTCGATACAGTTTTTGGCGCCAAGACACTTGGGCCGTTTCTTTGGAATATACCGAGCTTCCTCACTGCCTCGACACCTTTCCGGTGGTCGCCGATGGTTGCAATTAGTGTAAAAGTCCTTCTCAATATTTTGTCTTTTTTAGGGTACGGACGGACGGATAGTGGAGTCTTAGTAATAACTAAGACTCCACTATCCGTCCGTCCGTCCGTCTGTCTGTCAGCGGGCTGTATCTCAAGAACCGTAATATGTAGAGATTTGAAATTTTCACAGATTGCGTATTTCTATTGCCGCTATAATAACACCAAATAATAAAAATTAAGATTTATGGTACGGAACCCTTCGTGTGCGAGTCCGAGTCACACTTGGCCGGATCTATGAATCTACCACTCATTCGTTATTCTAGGTCAAAGAATCAATAACGCGAATTGTGTGTACTAGAACCCAATGGCCTGGCACGCGACGACGGTAAGCGACCGGACGGTATGTCTTTGTTTCCATGGAAGATGGGTAGGCCTTTAGTGTGGGACGCTACTTGTGTCGATACTTTTGCGCCATCCCATCTTCCTAGCTCGTCGTGCTGTGCTGGTACTGCCGCTACGGCTGCTGAGAACCTCAAGCGGCGGAAATATAATAACCTTGTTGGCAATTATATTTTTGAGCCGTTTGGGGTTGAAACTCTTGGACCGTGGGGTCCGAGTGCTCATGCCTTATTTAAAGATCTTTCTAAACGCTTAGTTGACACTTCGCGTGACCCAAGGGCTGGCTTTTACCTCGGACAGAGGATAAGCATTGCCGTACAACGTGGCAATGCCGCCAGTCTTTTGGGCTCACTTCCAGTGGACAGCGATGCGGACGAATTTTTTGACGCCTTATTTTAGTTAGGATATTTTATTTTAAGTGTATATATTTAGTATAGCTTAATTGAATAAAGAAATTTTATTTAAATGTAATAAGAAACCATTAAGCATAAAATTAAATAATATAATTCAACATGCATATTAAATTAAAATGAAAACAGATGCAATAACGGAAAGATAAATGAAATTGCTAATTCACCTAACGTTTGTTCTACAGTACCTCCTTCAAACAATCCTTACAAGATGTACATTAGGACAAGTTTGGGATGAGGAAGTGGTCGGGTATGACAGTTTATATTCGCTTATAAGTTTGTATTGTGTTACTCTACCAAGTTTAAAGGACGTGGTTTGTAATATATCTACTAGTTTAGTCGTAGAAATTATGTACAAATGGCATCACACATAATTTTGAATACTTACTATTGAAATTAGTCTACTTTTTTTAGATCTCGTCTGTGGGCGTATCCTTTGGGGAATACAGGCGTTATCGGTGTGTTGTCAGTTTGGGACATACTCATAAATTTATTCCTGGACTGGTTACGTGTGCTATCTACAGCATCTATGTAAGCCTAGTAGTTAAATGTCTAATTAAATGTCGTCCGAAGAAGCTTTCAGTAATATATTTGTATCAAAGTATTGGAAACTAGTGGACGTCACGCGGTTTCACCCGCGTAGTTCCCGCTACCGTGGGAGTACGGGGATAATATAAAGCCTATGTTACTCCCTGATAATGTAGCTATCCAATGATAAAAGAATTTTTCTAATCGGTCCAGTAGTTACGAAGCCAATTCAATTCAAACAAACAAATCTTTTTTCTTTATAACATTAGTATAGATCATAAAACAGTACATACATAAAGCGAGTGAACAAATAAGTGCTATCTCTTTCAGACGACCTAGTAACCCAGGGATGTAAAAGCAACATAATTGTAACAAGCTCAAATATCCCTACGAAATCCTCTATTGTACTTTAACAACGCTTCCAAAAAACACACACTGGCTCATGTCTTCTCAAATCATCCAAAAACCGCAACATGATTGCGTAATGGCGTGTCTACGACCTCTAACCTGTCCCTTCGTATTTATGTTATCCTGGTACTGCCCACCGTTACAGCGGGATAATTAAAATATACTTCGGCCTTGTTTGTTCACAAGGATCAGCATTATTTTTGGTTAAATTATAATGTAGGTTCTGTGTGTTTAGTGGGGTCGGCAGGCGTATCCTTAAAACTTGGTTGATTTAAGTAAAAAATCTAGGTAGCTAACCGTGTTTCATTTTCATAAGGTGAGTTAGTTTAATGGAAGACTATAATAATAATCCTTACTTATATTATAATTGCGAAAGTAACTCTGTCTGTCTGTCGCGCTTTCATGCCAAAACTACTGAACCGATTTAAATGAAATTTGGTACACAGATAGTCTAGAGCCTGAGAAAGGACATATGCTACTTTTTATCCCTGGAACATGTTCCCTAGGGACCACGCGGGCGAAGCTGCTGGCAGAAGCTAGTAATAATATATAATAATATAACGTTTATTTCTATGTCTAAGACTGAGATTTATGGCTAAACAAAAACATCAAAAGCCGGCCCAACGCGAGTCGTACTCGCACATGAAGGGTTCCGTACAATAAACCTTAATTTTTATAATTTGTTCTTATAACGGCAAAAGAAATACACAATCTGTGAAAATTTCAACTGTCTACCATTTAAGGTTCTTGAGATACAGTCCGCTGACAGACAGACGAACAGACGGACGGACGGACAGCGGAGGCTTAGTGATAGGCTTCCGTTGGTTACCCTTTCCGTACGGAACCCTAATAGTGGAACCCTCTTCTAGTTGGTATGATAGCACAAAAAATTGAAAAAAACTTTAAACCGTAATGGTTAGCCAGTTAAAGTTTTCACAGATTGTGTAATTGTGTATTTCTATTGCCGCTATAACAACAAATAATAAAAACTAAAAGTATAGGGCACGGAACCCATCGTGTGCGAGTCCGACTCGCACTTGGCCAGTTTTTCACAGATTCCGCCTGAGATGCGAATGCATGACATTTTAATCGAAGAGTTGACGTTTTTACAAAACACTGAGTAAATTCTCACGGCATCTGAAAAATAAATCAGATTTTTTGCAACGCGAACTGTCTCCAAAAATAAGACCTATCGATTCGAATCCAACCCAGACATACGACTGAACGTGACCCTAAACTTTACTCCTAGTACTTCACGACATAGGCCTAGGATTTGTAGGATTGCGTGAAAAGGTTCCCTTCGATTGCTTTTGTTTTTATTGTTATTTGCCGACGATACAGGGGTCGGGTTAGGGTTTATCTCAAGAGTTCTGCCAGATATTTATTGTACCGTATCTTTGGGATATTGTAGGCAAATAGATGAGATGTCATGTTGAGCGATAGATCTGAAAAATAAGCGAAAGTATTTTACCGAATATAACATTTTGGAGGTATACGGTACAGACAGTAAAGTACCGCAAACCTCCGTTGTAAAGGGAGACCTCCTACCAGACAGTTGTTATGTCTGGCGGGCAACTGCCCGATACTGCTGATGTATATGTTCAAATCGCATGGTAAACTCTGCTTGCGCGATGCAGGATTTCGACGCAGTAGTTCGCTGTTAGTTGGATAGATGGCGTCGCGGTTCTTTTTGTTGCGATGTAGATTTGCTCCGTTGGTTTTTCTTGTAGCGACATTGATGCCGCTACAACATAATTTGTACTATCTAAATGTTACAAAAATCAAATGTAATAACAATCTTAAGGGTCGATTTCCCAGGTTAAGCTACGATTGCCGATATCTGTCTGCGGATAGGTACCACTAATTGCTGACCATCCGTATCAATCAATCAACAATCTCAAATAACAATATCCTCTAAGAAGTGGAATTTTCTGCCGTAGTCTGTGTTTCCTGATATCTACAATCTGAGATATTTAAGTAAAGAGTGAATAGGTTACTTTTGGGTAAGCGGGCCCCATCGTTGACCGCATCATCGCTTACCATCAGGTGAGATAGTAATTAAACGTGAACCTATCTTATCAACATGGTCATGCTTGTCAAATGTCATTGTCTACAAATTATGACTATAATGATGTGTACCTAACTGTAAATTAGTATTTAATCCAAAAGTTTGCATGTCACACAATTATGACTAAGTGTTATGGATCTATAAATAACTAGCTTCTGCCAGCGGCTTCGCCCGCATGGTCCCTAGGGAACATACTCCCGGGATAATAAGTAGCCTATGTCCTTTCTCAGGCTCTAGACTGTCTTTCTACCAAATTTCATTTAAATCGGTTCTGTAATTTTGGCGAGAAAGCGAGACAGACGGACAGACAGATAGATAGACAGACAGAGTTACTTTCACATTTATAATATTAGTAAGGATTATTTAAGTTAAGACCGAAATTGTGACCGAAAAAAAATGTAGAACCAGGTTTTTTTTAAGGATAGGAAATCATCAAATGACTCCTCCCGCTCTGGGTGAAGCAGAAGGAAGTGTCAGACTCTTACTGACTAAAACCCATCCGTGTTCCTCCTAATGCCCTTTGCGTTCCAGGGCCGCGGTGACTCTTTTGAACAAATTCAGCACACCGGCAGGCACTGGCCCTTGCGGGCCCCGTCTTCTATGCTGACAGCTCTTTGAGGCGCGCGTGGAACACAGCACACCGTCGCCCCGGGCATAGAAGCAGTGACTTCACTATCAATATATTCACTAAACCCCACTAAACCGATGATCCAGTCATATTAATTCCAAACGTGTACCTTGATTGTGTTCAACTAATTGCGCCTTTGTTTACCTCGTTAGTGTTAATTAGCGTGATGCTATTTGTTTATATGTTATTAATTTGAGATATTAACACTGATAGTAATTGGATATTTTATTGTGCGAGTCAATATACGTTTTATTGTCATAGAAACCTTTGTTAATCTGTTTAACTATTGATCGACTGTAATAACTGGATCACTTTGTTCGTCGACTAACAAACAACTTCGTTGTTGTATCCAATGGAAACTTGGAACTAAAAGGGGATATAGTAATATTAATCTACACTAATATTATAAAGAGGTAAGATTTGTTTGTTTGAAATGAATAGGCTGCGAAACTACTGCACCGATTTGAAAAATTCTTTCTACATTACAATCCTACATTATCTCTGATGAACATAGTTATATTACATTTTCAAAAAAAATAAGAGATCCTTAAGTAAATTGCAACAATGTAACCCAAAGTAGCAAATTTTTGCCTATAAAATTCATTCAAGAAAGAAAGAAAAATGATAGAAACATTAAAGTAAAATAAGTAAAACTAACCATTATAAAAATATTTTTACACAGTTAAGAGGCATCCTAAAATTCCTCAGCAGATGCTGCGAAATTTTTATAAGATAAATATCACAGCGCTGGTGTTATGACAGGGCCTGATATGATGCCAAGGATACACATACGAAAAACAACACTAAGATAGCGATACAAATAAAGTAATTAATGTAAAAGTTTGTGTAAAAATAAAACAAAATAAAATGTGGAATACATTAATAAATACAATAAATAATTTCAAAATTAACCAAATCCCAATGGCCCAGTGCTCCAAAATCATTTGTCAATGTCATAGACAAATGACGGAACGCGCGGGCGCACTGTGGGAGGCTATCATATGGTTCACAATTATGTATCATCAATAGTTTTCTCAGCGCACGCCAGTGGTACATAAAATAATGTATATAGTTGAAGTACTCATTATTACCTACAAAAAAGCCCACGAGAGTATAAGTCTAACTATAATGGTTAAGTCGAAATCACTGCTTTTTATTCAAATAATTGAATCAAAACCCGGGCAGAATGGAATAGTGTTGATTTTGGTATCATGATATCAATCCTTATCTATTTAAATGGTTTGATAATTACGGTTGATTATGTACATATAAATTACATTTTAAATTATTCAAATCTGACCTTTCGTTTAAAAGTTACGACGGGTACAAAATGCTCTAAGTAAGTAAAATGTTGTGGTTCGAGCAAACTGCCCTACATTGAGTCTATCAATAAGTAATTTACATATTACCCTATAAAGAACAAGGTATTGGAGGTTAAGTTCGTGGAGTACCTTTAGTAGGTACTCCACGAACTTAATCACCCGCGCGAACGAAGTCGCGGGCGAAGTGCTTGTAATAATAATAATAATAACCAGTTCTCGAAATTGATAATTGTACATTGTATTGGGATCGGTCTATCATCACTGACAGGACTATTGTTGCCAATAAGCCTGATATAGTGGTGATAAACCGATTACAGCGTCGCGCAATGATTGTTGATATAGCAGTCCCTCATGACGAGAACCTCGTGAAGTCTGAGAAAGATAAACAATCGAAGAATCTTGACTTGGCTCGCGAGGTTGTTGACATGTGGGATGTGAACACAGCAGTCATTGTGCCGATAGTCGTGACGGCCAATGGCATAATTGCCAAGAGCCTCGACCAACACCTCAAGAGACTTTCGTTGGGCAGCTGGATTAAGGGCTTGATCCAGAAAGCAGTACTCCTGGACACGGCGCGTATTGTGAGGAGGTTCCTCTCTCTGGAGCCCTGACTACCGGTAACTTGGACCCTGTTCCCGATACCGGTGGGCTACTATTTTTATATATATAAATGTATTTTTTATGTTTTTTTTTAAGATAAATTTAAAACTGTAATTAACATGTATATAAAAATAAATGAAACAAATAATAATATTTTTTTATTAAGAAAATACGACTAACACATAAATTGCACATCATTGTCACGCGATATTAAACTAGAGTAATTCAATTATACTTATGGTTAGTTTTCAAGTACCAAATTAGTAAGAGTATACAATGCCAACTAGGTTTTTAGTCAGATCTTCAAACAAGTTGTGTGCACTGAGAGCCCACGATCCCATAGTTTCAAAGCTGCTCTATTACCACGAACAAGTTTATTATTCTTCCGCCACTTGAGGTTCTCCGTTGCCGAAGCAGTGCAAGCTCAGCACGACAAGTGAAGATGGGATGGCGACAGAGTATCGATATCAATGATAAATTATATTTACCACCAATTGAAACCAATCAAACCAATCAAATACCAATGGAATGTCACCGACATTTTATGCAATTCCATTAGTTAATATTTCCCCGTTTTTCTGCTCCGGTTCCTCGCTCCGCGTCTATGGACAGCTAGCCTTACACGTGAATCGTTTTTTGGTAATTTTAAAATATTGAGGCCGGTGTTTTCTAGCTGACTACTCTGAAAAATAACAATTAAACAAACTCAGAGGTCAAATATACAAATAACATCCTAAACAGAATTCACCAGTAATTTTTCAAGGGTCTCCCACATTCTCCCAAGTTTTTTCAAACTGCTATTTCATATATTTTTTTTGTACTTTTTTTAAAGCAACAAAAAAAAACAAAATACAGAAGTTTCAAAGCATTTATTTAAAATAAACCATTTACAGGCACTTTTGATATGTCAAAGTCGGTCAGTCAAAAATATGAAGCTATTTGCACGTTCCAAAGCGTAGATCTCTATGGAGAAGAACGTGCAGAATCTCCTCGGACACTCTTTTAAATCATGTTGTTTTACAAAATTCTAAGTTACATATCCTTGTTGCTTCTGCATGTGAGGACAATGCAAAAGACAAAAGAAACTTATTACAAGAATTTCAAATATAAAGATTAAAATAAGCCAATGGCAGTTAAGAGATGACCAGTCTCAACTGATAGTGTCCGTTCACGAACACGACGCGTGCATAAAAAAAATATGTTTCTACATTACACAAAACTAAGGTTGTCAATGATCAAGTAATGAAAAATAAAATAAAAAAAAACGATTTCGTTCTTACAACAAGACAAACCAGCAGTAGAGATGATAAAAATATTAATAATTCTTTTAGACTCGTAACAATAAAAATACTTCATTACTTTCTTTCATCGCTCAAAAAAGATTGCGTTTGTTTAGCAATCTATTTAATTCAGCGCTTGTTAAATATTAAAGGAGACTTTAATTGTTCCTGAAGTCAGAACCTTTTGACATGGGTTTTTCCGCATTTAAATGTCAAGGTCGGAGAAATTCTAATTAAAGCCAGTATGATGAAGCAGTAGCGTAGCTAGCATGGGTGACACGCGGGGCGGATAATGTGGTGTCACCCCACAAATGAACCCAAATAATATTCCAAATAATCCAATAATATATATAATAGGCTTGACCTTTCATTTTGGTTACGGCAGTCACAAGCCATGTTTCGAAATAGAAGTGTTCTATGCGTGCTGCGTACTTACAAACAAAATCACGTTTTTTCACCCCACTCCCGGCAGGTTTCGTTGCGTCAAACGTTTAGGGGTGACACCCGACAGTGACAAAAACCAGTCAACGAACGGTCGGGTGTCACTCCTGAACAGGTGTCGCCCCTAAACGGGTGTCACCCCTAAACGGGTGTCACCCTTAAACGGGTGTCACCCGGTGCGGGCCGCCCCTCGCCCCCCCTCGCTACGCCACTGCGATGAAGTATTATTACTTGTGATCCTACATAAATAAAGAAAACTTGGAGATCTTTGGCAGTCGTTACGGATAGTGGCAGAAAATGTGACACCAGTCTTGCCAAGGAGTACCGTGTTACCCAGTTAATGGGTTGTGGAGGTCTGGTAGGCAGCCGCTCCACGTAAAACACTGGTATTCAGCTGAATCTGGTTTGATTGGAAGTCGACCACAATAAAGTTGGGAAAAGGCTAGGCAGATGATGAAAGGGGTTCTGGTATAGTCTTTACAGTGAAAAGGCAGCTTGCTCATTTCAAGGTCACTTCACCTAAGTTTACACTGTGTTGTTAGAGTTCCGTAACCAAAGGGTAACGAACGGAGCTACGCCTCCGCTGTCCGTCCGTCTGTATGTCAGCGGGCTGTATCTCAAGAACCGTAATAGGTAGACAGTAGAACATTTTACAGGCTGTGTATTTCTATTGCCGCTATAACAACAAATTAATAAAAATTAAGCTTTATGATTAACTGCCTCCGTGGTCGAGTGGTTTAGGCGTCTGCCTTTTGACCCGGTGGTCGTGGGTTCGATTCCCACGGGAAGAAACATACTTTGTAGTTGTTTTCCAGTTTGGCTAGGACATTGCAGGCTTGAATCACCTGATTGTCTGATAAAAAGATGATGACGTGCTTCGGAACGCACGTATAAGCCGGTGGTCCCGGCCGCTAAATGGCGGTCGTCAAATAAACCATGTCAGAGGCCCTTGAGGCGGTTTAGAAACTCTGACACTAGGGTGTGTGGGGTCGTTAGACCTTACTGCCCACACGAGAAGAAGAAGAAGCTTTATTATACGGAACCCTTCGTGTGCGAGTCCGACTCGCACTGGGCTGGTATTTTTTTTCAGAAGGGACTGACTGATCTAACATAAGTTGTAAGCGAAATAAATAACAAACGTACGTTAAATTTAAACTCAACCGCAAAATACATCACAAAGATTCTGCAACGAGAAGTGGCTTCTGTAACTGGAGACACCTTTATAATATTTTCGATTTTTGTTTATTAAGCTTGATCAGTACGTCCCAAAATACTTTTGACATTCTCCTAATCTATTTGAGGCTTACTTTCAGCTGACGCCAGTCGGCTATCATTATTTCTTCAAGCTTGTATTTTCATTGTAACAAAAAATAAAACCGTAACCGCGAACCTTTCCCTATCTTTGCGAGTACCTGTATATAATACGTCCAAACGCTACAATACATTTCTTCCTCGGATCAAGCTTACCTTAAAATCCAAGCACAAAGAAAATATAATAACATTGTCCACAAAACATATCGAATGTGTTTTACTCCTACACACAATAATTCGTTTATTCAAACACCACACACCTTCGGATTTCAACTCTAACTTTCCCGATATAGAATTCACATCAGGTTGGCAGTGTAACTCCATAATGCCCGCCTCAGGCATACAGTTTTACAACGGGGTTTAAAATATTCCACCGTGAAATAGACGCATGATACCCCGTCAGTCTGTTTGTTGAAGACCACAAAGGGACCCATTCTGACTGGATCCTTTTTAACTGTCAGTTTTGGAAACTGTGACGTCATTTGAGTGACTTTATCTAGCGAATCTTTATTTGTCGTTTTGTAAGGGACGTGTGAGAGATCGAGATAACATTGGGTGTTGGGCGCTTATGATATCCTGGTACATTGTTCTAATATTTTTTATTGAAACTGAACTGAATAAAAGATACAAAAAGGTGCCGTTAATTAATTACTAGTTTCAGTCAATATGTAATCAAATAATTATGCAACCACAATATTTCAGTTAATTGAGTACACATGTTTTCCCACTCATTTGATCAGACATATAATGTTTCCTTGTTTAATTAAACCATGTTTACCGATGTATTTTGGACCGACTGGCTCGTAGAAAATGTACAACATATTTATAATTACATACGTTGGTGGCTTATTTATAACGACATAGGCGGTTGGTGCTCTTTCAAATATGTATGCAGCACTACCGGACAACCTCTTTCATGTTCTTTGCTCCTGGTACAAATGGTTGTGTTGCTACTAATTAAAGTTAACCATATTATAGAGCCAGATTAATGAAGTGGTTGGAAAATGTAATTTTTTGCTGTCAAAGACGAAAGCAAGGTAAACATAGAAATCATAACTTACTTGTAAATGTGGTGGAACCGTACAACCAGTATTTATTTTACTAAATTTGCGACTACTGCTGAACTTGAGCTCCAGGGTTTGATTCTCGAGTCGAGCAGTGTTATTGGGGCGTTCCTACTGAAATCTATACCTAATATTATAAAACTGAGTTTGTTTTTTGGATAGTTGAACGAGTTAATCTCAGGATCAACTAGTTCGAATTGAAAAATCCTATTATCATTGCTATACAACATAACACTACGACCAATAGGAGCGGATCATTCATAAAAATGTGACGCAGACGAAATTGCGCGGGTCATTTACAATTGCCTTGAATCTGCCTAACCTTTACGGAAATATAGGCATGATAATCAAAGTCAAAGTCAAATGATTTATTTCAACTACACCAATAAAAGCACTTTTGAACGTGAAATGAAAATAAAATATAGTGACTCTAGTCGTCCGTTCGCAAAAGGTAGATAGATTCTTATGGAGAAGACCGGACAAGAAACTCCATAGTTACTCTTTATGTTGAATACTAGTTGACCCGCGCAACTTCGTCTGCGTCACAATTTTAATTACTGCTCCGCTCCTATTGGTCTTAGCGTGATGATATATATACGTGGCCTATAGCCTTCCTCGATAAATGGGCTATCTAACACTGAAAGAATTTTTCAAAACGGACCAGTAGTTCTTGAGATTAGCGCGTTCAAGCAAACAAACAAACAAACAAACTCTTCAGCTTTATATATTAGTATAGATATAGATTTATTCCGACTTGATAGTGGTCCGATGGATACTAGGCTATACCTACAGAACAAATATCACCTACGTGACTTGAACCCGAAGCTTGTTTCAGGACCTAAACGATGGGCTCAGAGAGAATGCAACCTATGTTTAGGATTACTGGCTTAAAATGCAATGAGACAATCAATGCTATTCGTATCTGTCTGACGTCACGTCTTGTAATATAGCAGTCAGAATTCATTAGGTAGGTACTTAAGTTCAATATATTCAACTAGCTTTTGCCCGCGACTTCGTAAGAATTTCGGGATCTTCTCTTAGTGCTCCTCCACGGAGTGCAGGTAAACTATATGCCAAATTTCAGCTTTCTACGACCAGTTATTTCGGATGTATGTTATCTGTCAGTTACTCAATCAGTCAGTAACGGAATAATTTTATATATTAGGATTTATTTTCGTAAAGTCGCTAAGTTTATAATCGCATATCCCGTTTTTTCCCGTTCCCGTAGGAATTTCGGGAAATGCTCTTTTGGTGCTCCCATACACTCTCCAAGAAACATACATACAGATACGGTACTAGAAAGCTGAAATTTAGCATGTAGGAACGCACACAAACTAATAACCAGTAGTTTCGGCTGTGCGTTGTCTGTCAGTCATTCAGTCACTCAGTTACTCATTTACTCATTTACTCATTTACTCATTTACTCATTTACTCATTTACTCATTTACTCATTTACTCATTTACTCATTTACTCATTTACTCATTTACTCATTTACTCATTTACTCATTTACTCATTTACTCATTTACTCATTTACTCATTTACTCATTTACTCATTTACTCATTTACTCATTTACTCATTTACTCATTTACTCATTTACTCATTTACTCATTTACTCATTTACTCATTTACTCATTTACTCATTTACTCATTTACTCATTTACTCATTTACTCATTTACTCATTTACTCATTTACTCATTTACTCATTTACTCATTTACTCATTTACTCATTTACTCATTTACTCATTTACTCATTTACTCATTTACTCATTTACTCATTTACTCATTTACTCATTTACTCATTTACTCATTTACTCATTTACTCATTTACTCATTTACTCATTTACTCATTTACTCATTTACTCATTTACTCATTTACTCATTTACTCATTTACTCATTTACTCATTTACTCATTTACTCATTTACTCATTTACTCATTTACTCATTTACTCATTTACTCATTTACTCATTTACTCATTTACTCATTTACTCATTTACTCATTTACTCATTTACTCATTTACTCATTTACTCATTTACTCATTTACTCATTTACTCATTTACTCATTTACTCATTTACCCATTTACTCATTTACTCATTTACTCATTTACTCATTTACTCAGTAACTCAGTAACTCAGTAACTCAGTAACTCAGTAACTCAGTTACTCAGTAACTCAGTTACTCAGTTACTCAGTTACTCGGTTACTCGGTTACTCAGTTACTCAGTTACTCAGTTACTCAGTTACTCAGTTACTTAGTTACTCAGTTTTTCAGTTACTCAGTAATGGAAGAATTTTATACATTAGGATTGATTTTCGTTTTCTAGGACCCATATAAAAAAGAGGAATGTTCTAAAACGATTTTCGAATCAAGGAAACCAGTATCCCAGCAGAGGAAATATGCCCTGAATAGCCTGATTATATTTATGTCAGAAGGTGCACTAATGAAATAACATTTTATTCAAACGAGCTTGTAAATTCTAGACCAAAGGCAGTTAGTAAATAACTTTGAAAAGCACCACTTTCCCAGCCTAGATGCAAATGTACATAGTTGCACTACAAATTAGTCGAGCCTCGCAGCAAACTACCTTGATGTCATGTCACCCTGGTACCTGTAATTACAGTTTTTAGGGTTCCGAACATCCGCAAAAACGGAACGCTTACAGGATCACTCGGGTGTCTATCTGTCTGTCTGTCTGTCGCAGCCAGTTCTCTCCGAATCTACAGGACCGATTCTGTTGAAATTTGGTACACATATTATGGACTTCTGTAACCCAAACACGAACGCATTACGTACATAAGTAAATAGTGACTATAAGGGGTCACTTTTGGGGGTTAAACTAGAAAATTAAATAAAAAGTAATTCAAACACATCGTGTGACATATCAAATGAAAGGGCTTACTGTGAGGGTTTTAATTGTGCACATATTTTTTTATAATATTAAAATAAGTAGTAACTTATTCAAGAAATTAGACCACAAATGACCATTCCCACCCCCTGATCTCCGAAACTCCAGAGCCTAAAGTATTGAAAAAAATGCGTATAATAGTTCTATACAGACATGTATCATACTAAATAAACTTATAAGAAGTCTGTAAAGTTAAAATAACATTTAAAAAAATGAAATTGTTTCGGAACCCTTTGCACGCACGTCCGACTTACACTTGGCCAGGTTTTTTTTTGCCTAATGAGCTTGCCGCATTTAGGTCAATGTGTTTATAACATTAATTAGTTATGCATGTGTGTCATGGTCCGGTCGAGTCCAATTAATTAAATGTTATTAATAACATGCAGGGTTCAAACTTTATTGTTGGCAACATTGTGGTGTATATAGATTAACATAGTTATTCTGTGTATGTATAGGCATAAAGAGATTATACCAAAGGTTTTTCAGATCTGTAAATATTTGGACACTAATCCAAATATTTGTGCCCAGTCTGGTTGGTGTGACGACCTTCGAACGTGGGTGTTTATCTACGATATGTCATTTAGGAGAGAAAATTCTTTATTAATACTCATTATTAGCTTATCGGTTTCGCCCGCGTAACGTAAACATATATTTTTTTAAAACGTTTCCCCAGACTAGGAATTGTTCCTGTATCGTGGGTGCGTTTACAAACATACAAAGTCACATACACAAATAGCCAAACCCGGAACGAATATCTGTAGGCAATACAAATATTTGTTCCGTGTGGGAATCGAACCCACGACACGCGGCGCAGCAGTCCATGGCTCAACCACTGCGCCACACATTAACTCTTTCTGCCACTGAAAGTCCCTCCAAAATCGGCCCAGCTGATTCGGAGATTAGCCGCAACAAACAGACCGACAGATGTTATAAGTGTCGCATATTATTTCATATACATTAAGAAAAAAAAAGCTGTGATTTTGATATTACAAATGGACACTTTAATTTTATTTATTTGTATGTAGGGATGTATCGATGTATATACATACATACGTATATACAGTATGTACATACATTAAGAGATTCTGTCTGTTACGTTCCTAAACCAATCTACCTAGTTTTCCCAACTTTGTCGGGGTCGGGGTCTTGGCTAACCGTATGCGGCTAAATACCAGTATTTTATATAGAACCGCCTGTCTGATGTTCATGTGGATTTCCACATCCAAGATCCTCCTTTCTGAGGAATCTCGATATGAAATGGAAGATGGCAAGCATTGCTTAACTTTAAAGTTCGACCCGAACAGCTGATGTTAGGTACTTAGCTACGAGCTGCACTGAAACATTGCCTTCCTACATGTTGGTATATATATATATATTTTATTTGAGATGTGTTTGCTCTTGACTCTAGTCCAGGTCAGAGATTACGGAGACAAAGTCGACGATGGAGCGAGCTTACCCAGAACAAGCCTATTCACACTAGGGTTGTATGCGTTCGGAAAAACAGATGCAGGTAGAGAGTTCCACTCTTTCTGTGGGCATTTGAAAACGTTTAGTACGAATTGGTGGAAAAGCAACAAGGTAGAGATGGTAACTTACAGTGCGTCTAGATATCCGATGGTAGAAGGGGGCTGGTTGGATGAACTCGTGGAGTTTTTGGGCACACTCACCGAAGTACCTACTATATGTATGTGTATATAAAGTTATCCTGAGTTCTAAGGAGCAACAGATGCTGCCTTAAGTACAAACTACTTACTTTCATATACCTAGGTATATAGTCTTGCCAACTTTCTTCCCAATTAACGACTTGAAAACTTATTGTTTCTGATTACTAAGGAGTTAGGAACGCTTTTATTGTTTTTGTGTTATTAGTACTGTTTGTTTTATACATGGTTCACATTTGTTGCGTTGGTCCTTCGACAAAATATATGATACTAGTGGACGTCACGCGGTTTCACCCGCGTAGTTCCCGTTCCCTTGGGAGCACGGGGATAAAATATAGCTTATGTTACTCCCTGATAATGTAGCTATCCATCGCTGAAAGAATTATTCAAATCGGACCAGTAGTTTCGGAGCCTATTCATTTCAAACAAACAAACAAACAAATCTTTCCTCTTTATAATATTAGTTTAGATTTGAAACAAAAATACATTCACAAAAAATTTTTAGGGTTCCCTATCCGGATGTTAACCAATGGAGCACTATTACTAAAGTTCAGCTGCCCGTCCGATCGTTCGTCTGTCGGTCAGTCAGCCGGCTATAACTCATGAACTGTAAATAGGTTGTTGAAATTTTAACATTGTGAGTATTTGTATTGTCGCTATAATAACAAATAATTAAAAAAATTACAAGTGTTAGTTGAACTCGCACACTTTGTGTTCGCAATGCCACATTTTTCGATACTTGCGAAACTTATAAACTCGAATCATGAGTTTTCGTAAGAAGCATCGTCTCCTAATGGTACGGAACATTTCGTGTTCGAATTCGACTCGCAATTAACCGTTTTATTTTTCAGTTGAACCAATCTATACACTATCTATACTTCTATACTAATATATATAGCTGAAGAGGAAGTTGCGTGGGTCAACTGGTTTTATAATAAACTAGCTACCAAAGAAAAAAATCAACCTCTTTAATTTCTAGAACAAATGTACCAACGTAACACTAATAAATACAATTTGCCGACAAGTTACCCACGTGCCCCAAGCCTAAATTAAGTGAAGCCACGATCCAAACGTAGCTATAAATAATTAATATATCGCTCACTAATATATACGGGAGCATACAGAGGCCTGGGGGTAACGATGCGTGCAGTGTTTTAATTCAATCAATATTCGTTGGGGTCACCTTGTAATCCTTATTGAGGTCTGACTCAGGCAATAGTCTCAGAGCCAGAGGTATTGAGAAAATAGGTATTTGGACCAGAAATATTGAGAAAATTCTCCTTTGTTTTTATGATTTTTGGTCCTTAAGTGGATATAATGTAGACTTTTCTTTCTTTTATTGATAGTATTGCATTTGACCTTAATCTCACCTCATTTGATACGTGATTTTTTTGAACAAAGTGATATGAGTATGACTAACGTGAGCATAAAAACGATAATCATGAAACCATGGGAAACCATGGGATGAAACAATACCATCGGAGGTTTTTATGAAATTTTCAACATCAAAATAAAAAGCAATTTGGTTATTTACTTTTTAGTATCAGTATTTTGTTTTAATACTTATTTCTGCAGGTACACAAGAGGTACCAAATCTACTTATACAGTACACTTAGCCACATAAAATATTGGTTAGCAGTTCACCCGCGGTTCTGTCATCAGGATGGCGGGAGTACCTAATTTTTAAAATATCATTGTACGGGTGTAGCTACACAGATTTTCAGGAGAGGCACGTAAAGGTACAAAAACCAAAACCAAACCACCAAATACCACCAAATAACTGCAATAAATTAAGGCAAATCTGAAAAGTACACCCGCCATTCTGATATACATGAAATTTTCACAGATTGTGTATTTCTATTGCCGCTATAACAACAAATAATAAAAATTAAGATTTATGTTACGGAACCCTTCGTGTGCGAGTCTGACTCGCACTTTGCAAATTTTTTTTCAATGTTATTGCGTTCTCATTTGCTTGTTAATTTTCAAACATTGTACTGGATGAAATGACAAGCTTTTCGACCATGTTCGCGTTAACAATACACGAACCATGAAGGGACCTCTCTTGCCTTGTACGTAATGCAGATAGTCAGTGTATAAGTTTAATTGTGAGGACATATACATGGTCATGTAATATCGGGAACAATGGCGACCCTAGTATTGCAGTAATTCCAGGTAAACGGTGGATTAATCCAGCATGTCACGGACATGGTTTGATATCAATTTGCTATAATCACAATGTACAAACCAGAACATGATAACATAATAGGGCTTAATCAACTAACCAAAACAAAAATTACAAACATTTGCCAAACCAAAAATCCCCCCTATAGCGTTGCCATTATAAAATACTGAAAAGAGTGACTATCGAGTTTCTTATCCGTTCTTCTCCATAGGATCTTCCTTTGCAAATACACTCCTAGAATCACTTTTTGAACTGTAATTTTTGAAGTTCAAAAGTGCCTTTGAATAGTCTAATTGAAATAAATGATTACAATTTGTCTTTAAATGATTCAGGGAAAGAAATTTGAAATCACGCCTGTATTTCCCGAAAGTTTGGTCAAGCGGAGGTGTGCCAAAATCCACATTTTGCCAGTTATATTTTCAGCCTAACATAATAAGGGAGCGAGCCATCAACCGGGCACAACTCCTAATAAAACTTAGCCTGATACGGGATCGATACCAGGATCTCATACTCAGTAGGAGGTCTTTCAATTGATTAGAACGAGGCATAGTCGTATAGAGCATGTGTTTGCATTGCATTGTGCACCAAATACTTTTGGACTGCGGTCCACACATAGTTCTCGGCCTATTTCAGCTATTTTATCTTTAACCAGCCATATTAATGCCAAATCGCGGTTTCTAGCTGTGGCGTGGCAGTGGTTTGGCGCGTTTTAACTGTGCATGGTGACCGCTCTGTGATTTAGATGCTCATTCCATTGCAGCGGATTTTGTTTGTGCCAAAATTTATTTGGTGTGTGTGGCTTAATAGCAATATTTTCTGCTTGTTATTTTCTATTCTGTAATAGGAAATAACATGCTGAAAATATTTTTATTAAGAGACGAGTACCGAAATAAATGTACTGTGTGTGTATATTTTAGTAATTATGAAAGTCTCGATAAAGTGGCAGCAATGACTTAAAATTAATAGTTTGTCATTCAAAAAACCTCTTCATAATAATAATAATACTCAATCTTGTACTGTGCGGCTGCAGCGGCATGTCGTGTAGCTCATGTCAAATTTCCAAACAGTGACAGAGTTACACGACCAGCTGTACCAGCTTAGCAGTGCAGGATTGAGCGTCGTATCGGTGAGGCTAGAGCACTCATC
Organism: Lacanobia wlatinum; assembly: GCA_947578705.1. Lineage (NCBI taxonomy): Eukaryota > Metazoa > Arthropoda > Insecta > Lepidoptera > Noctuidae > Lacanobia > Lacanobia wlatinum. Next base: position 28,325,739 of record OX388029.1, read on the forward strand.
GGCAAACTTATCTGCTTCAGGGAGGGCAACACTCGCCGCAGAGTGATGCGCTTTGTGAGACGGGCGTTTTCGGGGACTGATGTCAATCCCCGAGATTATATATCCCGTGTCACAGAGCGCATCGACATCCTGAAGCAGAAGGTGTATGCATGGGCAAACCGTATTCGTAGGTACAAGCGGCGAGTGGAGCGATACACTCAGAATCGCACATTCCAAACTAATGAGAGGTGGGTTTATAGGGCTTGGGAGCGACCGGACCAAGGTGTGACTGATACGCGCCTACCGGATAATGACGCCATATGTTCATTCTGGCGCAGCATCTGGTCGGTGCCTGTCAGTCACACCGAGGGTGATTGGACTCTGGAGGTCGAACGCGCGTGCGATCCGATACCAGAAATGGGGGCAATTATCATCAGCCCCCAAAATGTAGCTCGTGCTGTCCGTCCGTTGCCTAACTTTAAATCTCCAGGGCCGGACGGGCTGCACAATTTCTGGATCAAATGGTTCACGAGATTGCACGCTCGCTTGGCATCTCAATTCCAGTCTGCCTTAGAGTCTGGGTCGCTGCCCAAGTTCCTAACCACAGGAATAACCCACCTGCTCCATAAATCAGGTAGTACCGCGGTGCCTAAAAATTATAGACCGATCACGTGTTTACCGACGGTCTATAAAGTTCTTACATCCATTCTGAGAGGAAAGATTAACCATCACGTTGATAGTAACTCAATAATGTCTGCTTCTCAGAATGGATGTAGGAACGGGTCCCGCGGTACTAAGGAGCTGCTCTTCATCGACATAGCCATCAGCCAACAGGTTCGACGTTCCCGAAGAGATGTCAATATGCTGGATAGATTATAAGAAGGCCTATGACTCGGTGCCCCATACATGGCTCATGAGGGTGCTGGAGCTGTACAAAGTTGATGCAGTTCTACGCACCTTCCTGATGTCGTGTATGGGGCAGTGGAGGACGGTCCTTCACTATCCAGGGTGTCGACAGACCCAGGCGAACAGCGAACCGATAAGGATTGAGCGTGGAATATTTCAGGGTGACAGTCTGAGTCCACTGTGGTTTTGTCTGGCCCTCAACCCTCTCAGTACATTGCTGGAGTGTTCGGGCCAAGGCTACCGGTTGAGAAGAGGTGGTCAGGTCATATCGCACCTCCTTTACATGGATGACTTGAAACTCTTTGCTCCTAACAATTTGCAACTGATGAAGCTACTGAAGGTAACTGAAACCTTCAGTAGCGCCATCAGGATGGAATTTGGTTTGGACAAATGTACGGTCATGCATGTAAAGCGAGGAGAGATTATGGAATCCGTGGGAACCCAACTCTCGGATTCCATATACCTTAGGTCCCTCTCCTCAACCGAAACTTACAAGTATTTGGGTATGTCGGAAGCGTTAGGCATCAATGCTGTTGATGTGAAACTATCGTTGAAGGAGCGCTTCTTTGGCCGCCTGAACAAAGTACTTAACAGTCTTTTATCAGGCGGTAACAAGGTGCGCGCCTTCAACGGTTGGGTCATGACGGTTTTGATGTACTCTTTCAGCATACTCAAATGGACTCAGACAGAACTTGACGCCCTGGATAGAAGGGTACGCTCACTGCTCACCGCAAATCGGATGCATCACCCACGGTCATCGGTGATGAGGCTGTATATCCCGCGGAAGTTCAGGGGTCGTGGCTTCTTAAATGCTAAGACCCTGCACAACCGCGAGGTATGCAGCCTTAGGGAGTACTTCCTAGAGGCCGACGTGGGTATGCATCGAGATGTAGTAGCGGTGGACAAAGGCCTTACCGCGCTCTCCTTGGCTAACGAGAACTGGCGCAAACCTGTGGTATTGGATACTAATGACCGCAGGGAGGTATGGCAGAGCAAGGAGCTTCACGGACGCTTTTATCGGGTCCTACATGGGCCCGATGTAGACTTTTTAGCGTCCGTAGCCTGGCTGCGTTTTGGTGACCTATTCGGGGAAACCGATGGTTTTGTCTATGCGATTATGGACGAAGTTATGATGACGAACAACTACCGGAAATACATTGTAAAGGACGGTACGGTTGACATATGTCGGGCATGTCACCGGCCCGGAGAATCAATCCGCCACATTATTTCCGGTTGTTCTAGTCTAGCTAACGGAGACTATTTGCACAGGCACAACCTTGTAGCCAGGATTATCCACCAGCAACTTGCTCTTAAATACAATCTTGTGGAATCTGAAGTACCGTACTATACAACGTGTTGTTTTGCATCCTCGTCAAATTTCAGGAGGTTGTCATAAAAGACATAAATAATCAATCGAAAGTACGGTAGCGGGCAATAACTAATAAGCGCTGCTTTTTTTTGTTGTTGAAATTTAACAGTATTTCAGAATTAAGCCCTAAATTCAAACAGAATCACCCGACTACGCACACAGCGACAATGCAGCTGTGTGCGTGAGTGTCGACGTCTTACCTACGAAATGCCAGCGCGCGCGAGCGATCAATGACCGGTAGCAATAATTTTACCTAATTTTATTTCGAAAATCACTTACATTATTGTCATAAATTTCGCTTGATAATTAACTCATCTTTGAGCATCATTGGAATACGGAAATCTTACTAATGACAATAATACTAGTTCGCCAAAGAAAAGTTCACTGACCTGTTATCAGATGATCAATAAAATGTTAGTTTTGCTTTTCGTAGTGATTTTGTTTTTATTTGTGGATTTCCTTCCTACTTAACGGGCTTAGGACCGGCAAGAATGCCTTAGTTAGTGTAGCGATATTTGTGATGGTGATATTTTCGACTCTTAGGTATTATTGGCGTAGTTAAAAATAAAATTTGAAATCAACTTATTTACACTAATAAAATTGATTAAGCTTACAACGTATTTACAAAATGTACAAATAAATAAATTACCTACTTAAGTTACCCGGAGGTATTGTTCAAAGTTGCCACCATCACACTCTTCGCACAATCGAGCACAACGTAGCTGGTTTTCCTTCAGCTTACGTAACACTAACACATTCGTTTTTAAAGTGTCGAAAGCACTAATGATCCTTGCATGTAATTCTGTTACACTTGTCACTTTTAACGTCTCCCCACAAATAAAAGTCTACAGGCTTCAGGTCTGGAGAACGCGGAGGCCAGGCCACAGGTCCTCCGCGACCGATCGAGTGGTCACCAACTTTTCGGTCAAGTACTTGCGTACTTGCCGACCATAGTGAGAGGGAGCGCCATCCTGCTGGAAGTAGAGGTTGTGCCTTGCGGTAGTGGAACGGGTGTTGAAGTTCACGTTTCAGTAGGCGCCACACTGTGGTGTGGTGCACTCCTAAGTGTTGACCAGCCTCCCGCGTGCTTGCCCGTGGGTCTCGCTGGAAGTATTCCAGGATGTCTTCCTGCAAGGCGACAGGCAGGCCTACGCTGCCGCGAGCATGAGCATGCCGGGGAACGTCAAACTGCCGATGATCCCACAGTCCCTGCGTAGCAGCCAGCATGACGCTCTGTGATGGGGGTTCCCGATCGGGAAACATTTCCGTGAATATCCGGTTGGCTCCACGTAGGCTGTCTCCACTGATGGCATACAGGCGGACCATCTCCACCATCTCTACATTTGAATAATAATTGTCCGTCATCTTGCACATCTTGCACTAGCGGAATTCGCAAAACAAAACGTACGCACACTTCGGAAACACACTGTTAGTTCCGGGGCCGCGGGGGCCGGGGGCGTGGCTAGGAGCTTGCGCGGGAGAATCCCCGTACCGTGATTGGGGTGCGATTGATTACCTACGAATTTATCGAATGATCGTTGTGTTTGTGTGTGAAAGCGCGATTATAAGGCTAGTAACAGACGGGCCGCGGCTGGCTTATACTTACGGATTTCCGTAAATAAAAAAATAAAATTAAAAAAATACCTACCCATTTTACTGTCGATTTGGGTCGAGAATCATTAGCATAATTACGTCCTTGAATTTGACTAGGATGCAAATCAACACGTTGTAGGTATGTGCCCGACCCAGTTCTCGAAAATGGCAATTGCACATTGTATTGGGATCGGTCTATCATCACTGACAGGACTATTGTTGCCAATAAGCCTGATATAGTGGTGATAGACCGATTAGAGCGTCGCGCAATGATTGTTGATATAGCAGTCCCTCATGACGAGAACCTCGTGAAGTCGGAGAAAGATAACGAAGTATCTTGACTTGGCTCGCGAGGTTGTCGACATGTGGGATGTGAACACAGCAGTCATTGTGCCGATAGTCGTGACGGCCAATGGCATAATTGCCAAGAGCCTCGACCAACATCTCAAGAGGCTCTCGTTGGGCAGCTGGATCAAGGGCTTGATCCAGAAAGCAGTACTCCTGGACACGGCGCGTATAGTGAGGAGGGTCCTCTCTCGGGAGCCCTGACTACCGGTAGCTTGGACCCTGTTCCCGATACCGGTGGGCTACTATTTATTATATTTTTAAATGTTTATTTTATTTTTATAGAAATATTTAAAAATATAACAAATATGTATATAAAATAAATAAATGGAATAATAATAGTAAACATCTATTTCAGAATCTCTTCCATAATTTGTTAGTAACAATTTAAATTTATAAACAAAAACAAAAATATCTTTATTTCAGACAGTATTATAAACTATAAATATAAATAAGTATTATATTATAAACTATAAATAAGTATTATACATTAGTTTCTGGGGTAATTTATCGGTCGTTTATGTGTCCGTTAATGCTATTTGGTTGGTAAGTGGTTCATAACAATACTTTCTTCTTCCATTTTCTATAATGGAGATAGTATAATGTTTAATAATCTATTTTCGATAACTTTTATAACAAGTATTCTTCAGCATTGTTGCTTGAAGATAGGCTTCTAAAATAAATAAAAAAAACTGGCCAAGTGCGAGTCGGACTCGCGTGCAAAGGGTTCCGAACGAATTAATTTTTTTTTAACATGTTATTTTAACACTACAGACTTCTAATATGTTTCCCTGTAATCTTTAAGTGAAGATCTATTATCGCCATTTTTTTTTCAAAATTATAAGCTCAGTAGTTTCGGAGATAAGGGGTAAAAATTATACGAAAAATGACCATTCCTCATGGTCATTTTTCGTATAATTTCTTGAATAACTTCAAAACTATTTATTTTAAAATTTTGAAAAAAAAATAATTAAAACTGTCACAGTAAGCCCTTTCATTTGATATGTCACACAATGTTATTCAAAAATGTTTTTTTTTTTAATTTTCTAGTTAGAGCCCCAAAAGTTACCCCATACTAAAAATTTAATAATTTACGTAAAATTTCAACAGAATCGGTTCAGTGGATCCGGAGAAAACTGGCTGTGACAGATGGACAGACAGACAGATAGACAGACCCAGACAGACACCCGAGTGATCCTATAAGGGCTCCGTTTTTTTTTTTGGAACCCTAAAAATAAATCTGTTGTTTTCAGGCGTCGAAGGTCCATAGCTAGAATACTCATATTACAACTAACATAGTATTTTATTCTTATTCCTAATTTATAGTAAATGCGACAGTTTGTGAGGATTTCAATGAAACTTTACAGTAATATAGCTTATCCAACACAATAATACATGGGCTATAGAAATAATTTATAAAGGGGGATATATGCTATACATATCCGACATAAAATTATCACATCTCAAACAACAAACTTTTCCACGTTTGTTACAAAACAGTCCTACCGAGAACATAGTAAGTATTTCCTGAGTTATTACAGGAACGGAGGCACCTGTAAAAGTGGCATAAAGTAGATAACACAGCGGTAAGGGCGGGAAGTTCTCCCATTGCCAATGAGAGCTCACCAACGACTGATAACAAGTTCTTTTTAAGGGTAGGTGGTGTTCGATAGGTGAGTTTATTGTGACATCATGTGCAGGTGAGTTTTTACCACTTATCTTGGTTTTTCTGGTCTGATGTTATCGAATCGATAGGGAAAATCCTCTGTTAAGCCTCCGTAGATTACGAAAGATAATGTACATACGTTACAGCTATTGAAAATATTAGAACATGAAGTTGTCACCGTAAAATGGCTGACTCCGTAAGATTATAAAATATCTTGACATTTTTTTTTTGATGGGTTTGCTCTTGACTCTAGTCTAGGTCAGAGATGACAGAGACAAAGTCTACGATGGAGCGAGCTTACCCAGAAGGAGCCTGTTCACTCTAACTTTGAAGAGATTAGGGTTGTATGCGTTTGGAAACACAGACGCAGGCAGAGAGTTCCAATCCTTTGCTGTGCGCATTATTAAAGACGTTTGGAAACGCTTAGTGCGAATTGGTGGAATAGTAACAAGGTAGGGATGGTAAGATGCAGTGCGTCTGGATGTCCGATGGTAGAAGGGGGCCGGTGGAATGAGGTCGTGGAGTTCTTGGGCACACTCACCGAAGTACAATCTGTGTAAGACCGACAAGCAGGCAACCTTACGGCGATGAGCCAAGCTATGTAGCTTGGTATCCACCAGTTTTTCGTCACCGATGAGCCTCTTAGCTCTGCGTTCCACCGAGTCAAGCGCGGCAAGCTGATACTTAGCTGAGCCATCCCAAAAGTGGCTACAATACTCAATACATATTTTTAACTTTCGATAATTTGTCAAAGTAACATTTGGAATACTTTTTTACTCATAAAAACTTCACAGTCTATCTATAAATCTCTCGAAGTCATTTCGAGAAATTGTGAACCGACATGAACTGGCAACATGTTGGCAACCAATCAGTGTACGGTTCTACAATTCATCGAGAGTTTACAATCTGTCAAGGTATTTTATAATCAAACGAAGTTTATATTATCCGGTGACAGAGTAATTGAAATGAAAACCTGTATATTTATTTATTTGTTGTACTCCTACCGCAGTGTAGTCGTTGTAACCCAAAGTTTGAGTGGTAGAGAATGCCGTGCTGTGTTAAGTCCGCACATTTAACACTACTAAACATTTAGTTTACAAAATCAAAATCATAATCAAATCAAAAGTCGTTTATTCAAATTAGGCTGAGAGCCAGCACTTTTTGAACGTCAAGTCTTACAAAAGACAGTCCCCCAAAACGCCCGCCCGTCACCACTTCCTAGTGTTTTAGCTGTGGTGAAGAAGTGGCCAACAAACTCCCCAGCGACACATCTGTCTGTTACGTTTTAAGAACTTGAATCTATATAAAAGTATGCTAAGTAATTATACATGACACGTAATTTACTTGTTAGCTAGCACACTATGATTCGGATAATGATAGAAATGTATATTAAAAAAATAACGAATTGACCTACATAGTCAGATAAATAAAAAAAAAACAAAATAGAAACAATATTATATGAATACATATAACCTGTGATAAGCTAATTACTTAAAGAGAAAGAACTTGATAATTATGACATTGTCTTGCGTTTAACACAGCGACCAACTATTCTTATCGTCTAAATAATCATTAATAGAATAGTATGCCTTCGAACAGAGGTTAGAGGTTAGACAATAACCCAGGTTACATAAATCAAGAATAGCTACACTTTTTCAGTGATGTGTGCACTTGAGCGTTTCTGTGAAAAGTATTTGCATATAGAGTGGATATTTCTTAGAACTAAGAGGTTTGCAGTATAAATGCATGTTTAAATATTAACCTGGTAGCAGGCCATCTCTTCAACTAGACTCTCCAGACAGTCTAGAAAAATCTAAAAAGCAGACGACAAAGCAAGATTTTTTTCCCAAAGTTCATTCACCTCATAAGTCATAACGAAAAAATTGAACTGAAGAATCAGATAAAAAGCAGATGCTCCCGTGAGGGCTTCGTCTTAATGAAACGACACTTATTTCACGGTCCGAATCGAAATTCAGTAATAAAACTAGTGAATTTGTTCGGAGCGGCAATAAATTTTATTTATCCTCCCCCCCACCCCGGGGGGAAACGACGAATATTTTATTATCGCCATAGTGCATCAAAGTTCCGGTTCATACCTCTTTATATACCCTTTTTCATTATATTAGTGGATGGAAAGTCGTAACTTTGGCCATGTGGATGTGGGTGCAGGATCTTGCGCAGTGTCGTTATGTGTCGGGGTTTAAATATGTCTGATGAATCTGCATTGGACAGGGTTTAAGAGGGGACTCGGTTAGGTAACTCTTGGGACTTTCTCCATACAAACGCATTCCGCTGTTTTCCTCGTGCATAATGCTGCTAGAGCAATGATTTTTTTCCCAAAAAATCTAGTTCAAATTAATACATGCCTCTCAAATCAAATCAAAACATAATTACTTAAAGAATTATGACAATCTAAAAACCAGAAAAAACAGCCCGTTTTTATCGCCATGTTCAGACGACTGTCAGAAAAAGGAGATTGCTCTGCCCCCATACATTGTTCGCCCTGGAGCCAGAAGCATCGGAAAATTATGTATTGTGTTGTTGATCATTAGTAAACTCCTATAAGATCTTATTTTCATAGCGGACTAGCTGCAGAAAAGATATATGTCCAAAAAAGTATCAGATTTTGAGGTTATAATCTAACCATGACAACGAATATTAGATATAGTTTTTCATAGGTCCGAGTGATCTTTAAGAAACTGATTAACAAAATCATAATACATTTAGCTATTTTCAGTACCTACCTAAATAATTAGGTACCTTTGCAGTTTTTTTTTTCTAAAGCCTAAGTGTAAGTAAATAGGTAAGTGCAACGTTTAAATGCATAGAATCTAATTAACATAGGTAGATAGTGGATACCTGTATTCTTAGCATTTGTTTTGGAGTGAGATTAAATGTTTGTGTATATTAATGTATACTAGCTGACCCGCGCAACTTCGTCTGCGTCATAAAATGTAATTATTTACGACATCACATTAAAAACCTCAAAAATAACAGTATTTCTTCACTATTTAATAGATGTTATCTATACATATAATAAAATCGTAGACTAACCGTGTCTGTACATTGAATATTTTCGCATGAAAATTACACAGAAAACTCAGGAAAAAGGTATAAAACACTAAAATGCAATTTTTGAAATTTTTGTCTGTTTGTCTGTTTGTCTGTTTGTCTGTGCGTTTGTGGGAGCATCACGCTTAAACCACAGATTAGATTGCAAATCTTAGTACTTAAAAATATTAAGAGATAACCCGAGTAACATTTAGCGTTTATTTCATCAAAATCGACCCACAAAATCAAAAGATATTGAATTTTTAAGTTTAGGAAGAAACTTCCTAATGTATTCTGATGAGTCAGAGCGCCATCTATTGAGAATAATAAAATGCACGAAAGCATTCAAAATTGTTGAGTTATTTGTGAAACTTTTAATACGTGGCAAAATAAGAGTGATCATTTTATACCTTTTCGTTATTGATCGATACAATCGATCCACAAAATCAAAATATATTGAATTTAGAGTTTAGTAAGAAACTTCCTTATATATTCTGATTAGTCAGAGCGCCATCTATTGAGGAACCAAAAAATGCATGAAAGCATGAATGTTACACCAAAACACATTGATTGAGTTATTTGTGAAATTTTTAATACGTAGACGTAGTCTTCTATACATATATTATAATAAAATCGTAGACGAACCGTGTCTGTACATTGAATATTTTTGCATGAAAATTACACAGAAAACTCAGGAAAAAGGTGTAAAACACAAAAATGCAATTTTTGTTTTTGTCTGTTTGTCTGTTTGTATGTGCGTTTGTGGGAGCATCACGCTTAAACCACAGATTAGATTGCAAATCTTAGTACTTAAAAATATTAAGTGATAACCCGAGCAACATGTAGCGTTTATTTCATCAAAATCGTCCCACAAAATGAAAAAATATTGAATTTTTAAGTTTAGGAAGAAACTTCCTAATGTATTCTGATGAGTCAAAGCGCCATCTATTGAGAATAATAAAATGCACGAAAGCATTCAAAATTGTTGTGTTATTTGTGAAACTTTTAATACGTGGCAAAATAAGAGTGACCATTTTATACCTTTTCGTTATTGATCGATACAATCGATCCACAAAATCAAAATATATTGAATTTTTAGTTTAGTAAGAAACTTCCTTATATATTCTGATTAGTCGAAGCGCCATCTATTGAGGAACCAAAAAATGCATGAAAGCATGAATGTTACACCAAAACACATGGATTGAGTTTTTTGTGAAACTTTTAATACGTAGACGTAGCAAAATAAAAGTAAACATTTTAATACGTTATCGTTATTTACCGTTACATACGGGCTTCTTATTTAACCTCTTCCGCTGCCAAATATTTTGTCAGTTTACATGGTCGATAGACGGCGTTGCACTGATGACGCGTTTTTCTGAATTGTGGTGTTAAGATTTTCCGCTCGAGAATGACCTCACACAATTTCTAAACACAGTCGTGTTTCGAAGAAATTTCGGTTTTGGTCTCTGAAAGGTCTTAAACTGTTAGGGACCATAATTGGTTAAATCTCTGGTGCTGGTTTCGTTTAAAGTGCATTTATCGTAGAGTTTTAAACTGATTTAGTTTTGCGAAGTTCTGGACGGTTCGACTTGCGGATCAGGCCTGTAGGGTCCCGTACCAAAGGTGCTGTGCTGACGGGACCCTACTGCTAGGCCTTCGCGATTGATTCCGTTTAGAGCGAAGCAACGAACGGTTCGATTTGCGAAACAAGGCTAATAATATAAATAAAAATCTTATATTTCAGACAGAGTCCATTTTTTGGTTAGTAGTTAGGTTTAGGTTTAGTTTAGGTTAGTAGTTTGGTTTTTTATAATAAGGTATCGTACCAAAGGTGGTCACGGTGACGGGAGCGATCGATTTTGGGAGGCTACTCTCTAAGTCCGAAGTCCGTAGTTTCGGGCTTAGTTGCGGACGTATTCTACTCCGTATCACCTACAGACTTACGATTAGTCCCGAACCCGAACTAAGAATGAATGACAACACGATTTCACAGTAACTGTCAAATCGTGTTATCATTAGTTCTCATTGGTTAGATGATACGGAGTGGAATATTTTTTTTTTACAATAGATAGGCATACGTTTGACCACTATCTCACCTGATGGTAAGCGATGATGAGGTTGAAGATGGAGCACGTTTGCCTAAAAGCAACCTATTCACTTTTGTCTTAAAGACTCCCAGGTTGCCCGCAACTAAGTTTTTAATTCGTGCTAAGTATCAGACGGTTCGATTTGCGAGCCAAGGCAAATTATAGGGTTCCGTGCCAAAGTTGCTAATGGGACCCTATTATTTAAGCCTTCGCGTACGATTTTGATTCGTGCGAACCCAGTCGATTTTTAGGGTTCCGTACCAAGTTTGCTAACGGAACCCTTTTTTTTAATAAGCCACTTAATGCGTTTTATTTCTGTCTCGCTAATATAAAAAATATCTTCTAGAAAAAGGCCGAATCTTTCACAATATAGCATAATTCTTAATCTTCTTAATATATTTAAAACAAAGTCGGTTTTGTTCGAACACTTTTCTAACTCGAGAACGGCTCGACCGATTTTCATAGTTTTTAGATTAGTCTTCGTCCGGAATAGCATAATAAGAATTAAAATACAAAAAAAAGAGTAGGTAGGTAAGGTAGGTAGGTAGGATAGGTAGGTAGGGTAGGTAGGGTAAGTAGGGTAGGTAGGGTAGGTAGGTAGGTAGGAAGGTGGGTAGGTAGGTAGGTAGTGTAGGTAAGGTAGGGTAGCTATGGTAGATAGGATAGGTAAGGAGGTAGAGTAGGTAGGTAGGTTAGGGTCGGTAGGTAGAATAGCCAGTTGACGGGAGCGAAGCCGCGCGGGTCAGCTAGTTATACATATAAACCTACGTCTTCAATCACTCTATCTATTAAAAAAAATCGCATCAAAATCCGTTGCGTGGTTTTTAAGATTTAAGCATACATAGGGATATAGGGACAGAGAAAGCGACTTTGTTTTATATATTAAACATTGCGCGCTGTTCAAACGCGTGGCTATGAAACCAGCCTTACCAATTAGGTAGCCGGTAAGTTGTGTTAAACCTACAGTCCTACTTTAACTTACTGATTGATTATGTTTGAATAAGAAATAAAACAAAGATTTTAATTTCATGTTTATTGTTCATCTAAATTGGCAATTAAAATATTGTCTAAAAACTGTGCAGGGGTCGACATTATTTTGATGTCTCACATAGCTTTAATACAAAATAATGGTCATAATTACAGCAATATTGTACGATTGCTTGTCGACCAATTTGAGCTGAATCAATTGCTATGTAAACAAAATATGTTTTATTGCTGATATGGCGGCTGTGAATTTTGCCCCGTAATATCCATATGGTTTCGGAATTATTTAATTGTAGTTCATTCAAATCTGATGAACCTGCAACAAAAAAAAATTGTTGGTTACACATTGCATTTATAGTACAATAAATAAAACAATTTGCACTACAAATGTTGCATGACTATAACTGACCAGAAAAGATCTATAGCTAAACAAAATAACACATCAGGCAAGTTTAAGCATACTATGGTCGGCACCAGATAAACATGTAATAAAGTACATAGATGTTTCTCTAATATCCCTTCGTGGATACTCAAACAAAAAATTATGAACCGTTTTTCATTACTAGAAAACCTAAAGGATCACAATAGAAGTTGATTCAGGACAGCTTTATGTCATTATTTCTGTTTTTGTTATTTGGAAAGTCAATAAATGTATGAGGGTCAATGACTGTTATTGCATGGGTATCTGATGTTTACCATAGCCTAATTTCTTGCAATAGTTAACCAATCAAAAACGTCTCTCACCTTTCAGGGTTGAACTCAATTTCGCATAATATCTAAAATGTGGCTGATACTTTCTGCTTGTACGGACGGAGTGACATTGGATTCGTGCCAGAGAACAACCATATACCACACGTTGATCATGTTGATGACCAACCATTGGTACTTCTTGCAAATCTTGTGATGTTGTGGTAATTCTTAACAAATAATGTATGACAAACATCACATATGTAATCATTTGCAGTCACCTGTAATATAAAAACATGTTATAAGTATAAAATAAACATGTTTTATTTTATATTTTCTCTTCTATACAGAGCCATTATAAATATAAATAGTTACAAATGGAGGTTAAAGCTTACTTTTTGTGGTGCAACTAATTGCTGTATTTGCACAAAAATGGCATCATTATGGAGAATATGCGGTCTTCAGATGAATGAATCAGATGATGTGAGCGTGCATGCCCGAGGTGCGAACATTCTATTGCAGAGTGCACAGCTTCTACCAGCATTACTTGTTAAAGAAGTGTTAGTCATCTCTTGAGCTCTTGTCCAACAAGTGGTGCATATGAGATGAGCTTTAACCTAAAAAAAACATACTTAGTTCAATTGTATTTTTATAGAGTTACCTATCAGATTTTTTCTATTATAATGAATATACCAAAATACTTTATAAATTGTTTCTTTTTTTTTTTGGAAACGAAAATTGCAAACATATTGTGTTAGTAAAGAAACTTATTAGTGAAAAAAAGTCTGAGAGATCGCAAACAGAAAGGTACAACAAAAAATAATATAGGTGCAAACAAAGTAAAAATGTAATTACCAAAAGAGGTGCAGTCCATTGTTGTACTCAATGACGAATCTGATCATCTTCCAACAACATGGAACCACCAGCAGAGCCGCAATTTACACAAAATACACTTTCTATAGCGTATGTGTTAGTCTGGTCGTTTTTGAAAGCAATCAGAGTCCATTATAATAGCCTAGTCGTAATATTAGTAGTCCCGAAAGTCACCAAAACAAACCAACACAATTACAAAGAGCAAGCGACGCTAATTTAAACAGTGAAACCACAGGTGACAGACAGACAAGTGACAATTTAGTGACGTCAAAAATAGGAGTGTGTGTAAAAATACGACACAACTTATCGATATTCCCTAAGAGTTTGTTACAAGGATGACAATGTCCTACTTAACTTATAAAAACACTCTTCGATACTTTTTATAATATGAATACTTAATAACATTTGTATAACATAACAAAAACATTTGTAGTACCTACCTACTTAATGTATTCAGTAACGATAAGTATTTTTACCCGATTGCGGCGATCGTTTAGTTAGAAGTAAACCACACACTTTCTTAAACGATCATAAGAAAACCCTGAATAATGATCATGGTGAAATACGAAGGTTTTGATCACTTCAGCATTATTCTTACTATCTATTTAAAATCGAGTATGACCTCATGCACAAAGTACCTATACTCAGATGGTTTTTTTGAATTAAGTATACATTTAGGGAATAATATATGGAATGGTAATTGAATGCTTTTATTGTATCTTCTGTTTGCCCTTTATTCGAAATAAATTCAAAATATGATTTATATTCAAAATAATTACACTACAGTTCTTTAAAAATTCAATCGATTGATTACTATCGATTGGGCATCCCTAATCTTTTTGACATGACATGACGTTTGGTGAAGATGGCGGCGATTCATGTTATTATTCGTGAAAATACTTTTTAATGTTCATTTTGGCATGCAGCTAGTCCGTGTTACAAAAATACTTGCAACTAATATAATAAAATAGAACATGAATTATCGTGTATGTCCGATACTTTTATTGCACAGGGCGAATTTGGACATTGTCTTTTGATAAGTTTTTAACAAAATAAAAAATAAAAGAAGCATAGATATAGTCTTCCTCTAAATTTTAATACATGATTTTTTTAGATCAATTCAGCTTTGAAGATGAAAACAGCGGAATACAAAACGTCTTTTAGTCAAGGTTTTTATGGGTAAAAATCAGCCTGAGCTGCAGTTGTTGCTTTCGCACTTTACTTGTTTAGGGCACAGTGCGACGCATCGGCAATAGTTTCTTCAAATACCTATTTTTCCTCGGGACTAGAGTCCCCTCTTAACAGCTAAGCTTGGTTATGGTTGCTTAAGTTCTAATACCATGAATGTGAAAATAGTTTATTGACACTCCTGAATAGTTATATTCAGGAGTGTCAATAAACTATTTTGTAGCACTTAATTCAGTTTTGCAAAATAAACTGTGTCACGCTCTGTTGCTGTGACAAAAAAACTGAGTTACGCTCTATTGCTGTTTTCTGTACAAACCTGTCACACGTGACATTTTCATTTTGGACAACGCCTCACTATTGGTTCAGGTTTGTATTCATGCCAATGACCTTGTGCATATAAACGGAGCTAACTACCCCTCTATGCGCCACTCCGCTATCCGCATTTTTAATTTTTTATAATAAAAATAATACATGTTTTTCAAAAGTAACAAAACCAAATCATTTTCGTTTGTATTGCAAACCAGTAAATATTTTTTATACTATTTTGATAAAAAATTAAGGAGTAAAATGGTTTCATCTCAACGATTTGCAGGTGATTTGGTGGTTTATTTTCTTATTATATGATACCAGTAGACAAATTCTGGCTAAACCAAATTACGAATCATATCATGTAGATGTAGATTTTTTTCAGATGTAATTTCTCTATAAGTGCCGATGAAAAGCTGCTCCATCAGCACGCTATTTTATGCTTTTTTCGAGAGAGCAGGCTTAAAACTCTCTATTCTACTATCGAGTGATATGAGACGTATTTCGTAGAAAGTGTGATTTCCGCGATGTTAGACCTTAAGATTGAGAGTAAGAATATCGGTTTAAGTTTGTGGAAAATGGTTTAAATATCGGCATTTCTGCATTGCATTGTGCCTAAAGCAAGCAAAAAGGTAAAGTACTTAAAAATAAAAGGTGGCCAAATTGGATGTTTTATAAAAATATCTGTTATTTATCCATGATTTTGTTATAATAATATCCTTCCCTTTGTTCCCTGTGTCGTGAGTTCTGAATACTAAGGGTCGTGACGTCAACGAATAATTTTGAAAAGTTCATAAGAATTTTGCAAAATTTGGCCTTACATCAAAACAGTGGCAGAACAAAGTTATATACAACCGATTTGGCCACTCTCTAATAAGTTTTTAAAATTCGCGTCAGAATCTATATTTAGATATATCTCTTTTTATTGCTTTCGGTGGATAGAACGAGTCATAAAGCTATTTCAGGGAAACATGAAAACTCCACGGCACATAGCTTGAAATAAATATTCATACAAATCAGGATCTCGTTTAGGATTGTCATATTAAGGCACTTGTCACACCGCCTGCGAGGATGCGAGTAGCTATCGACTATTTGCTCGCTGAGGAAAGGGACAAAAGATATAGATCTCGTGTGAGTAAAAGAGACATACATACATGGCGGCTCTTACCGTAACCGTACCATAACTGCCTCCGTTGTCGAGTGGTTTAGGCGTCTGCCTTGTGACCCGGTGGTCGTGGGTTCGATTCCCACGGGAATAAACATACTTTGTAAAGTTGTTTTCCAGTTTGGCTAGGACATTGCAGGCTTGAATCACCTGATTGTCTGGTAAAAAGATGATTCCGTGCTTCGGAAGGCACGTATAAGCCGGTGGTCCCGGCCGCCATATGGCGGTTGACAAATAAACCATGTCAGAGGCCCTTAGGGCGGTCTAGAAACTCTGACACTAGGGTGTGTGGGATCGTTAGACCTTACTGCCCACACGATAGGAAGGAAGGAAGGCTCTTACCGTTAGTTGATCGCAGCGACAAGAGCTAATAAAGATTGTACTTGTTCAGCGACACTCGCTCGGCGATGCTCGCTTGGCGGTTAGAACAACCAAACCACGGTAATTTCTGGCTTTTACTTGCAATTTTCCTCAGCGATAAGTGGTCGGTAGCTACTCGCTTCCTCGCCGGTGGTGAGACAAGTGCCTTAGAGACCTACTATAAATACGTAGGTATAAGTGAATAAGTAATACATATCTTCTGGAACTCATAAAGAAAATCTCTTATTTTCAGGGAGGCCATGTGTCTTCTTCAAACGACATAACAATGTCGTTTGAACGTTGACATATTAATATTTTTCTGATTTATCTACTACGTAAGCATTATCTTCACCCTGTACGTGTTCGATTGTAGGGTGAGCAGAAACGGAGTGAGATTTATTTGAGTTCATATACTATCAATATCATCATCATCATCATATCAGCCGAAAGACGCCACAACAACCGGTGCTGTGCGTCTCTCATCCATCGGCTACCCGCGACCCTCACCAGGTCATCGGTCCACTTTGTGGGAGGCTTTTCAACGCTGCGTCTTTCGGTACTAAATCGACTTCTAGTCAATCCGCATGCAACTTTTTGAGGGTTTTATCCAGCGGATAATTAGTTAATCTAGAAAAAAATATTCGGAGGTAAAACCACTGGCGAGAACCAGTTTATCACAAATTGTAATTTCTTATCATTTGAATCCTCATAATGAAACGAGTATTTTTATACGTTTTCTTTTCAGGAATATTGTGTCGCTGAAATAAAATTAATCTTAAAAACATTATTAATTTATTTTTATACATCCAGGAATTCGTGGGCTCAGTGAAAATGGTGACAGAAGTTATTAATTAACTTTTTTTGATAAACAAGCTTGTTCCCGCAGTTTTGCTCCAACGTTTTTTCCAACAAAAACTGGGTGTAATTTCGAGTTAAAAATAAACTGAGGCACTCAACGATACCTTGGTTTTTTATAGTAGTTTAGTTAGGTGAACTACTAGAAAACATTTCTGTAAAACACGTCTCAGAATTAATTTTCTTTTAAATTCCTATGTAATTACCTAAGAATTCCATCAGCGAAATGACGCCAAGCAGCATAGAACCCCCACATACTAGGCTCACATAACACCCAAGGAGTTCACAGAAACTGTGAAGCATAACCAAGCGCCATTATGGGATAAAAAGTAAACTGAGGCACTCAACGATAACATGGCTTTCTAAAAGAGGTCCGCCTACAAACAATTTTAATAATTTAAAATAATGGTTTAGTTACATGAACTAATACAAAACATTAGTGTTTAAGTGAAACACATCTCAAAATTCGTTTCTTGTTTATAGATTGGTTTGAAATTCTTAAGTTTTTAATTATACTAAGAATTTAAACAGCAAAACGAGGCGCCAAGCAGCTAATAGCCACGCCACACGCCCACACGTACTAGGCTTGCATAACAGCGAAGGAGAAGGATCGGTAGCTATAGTTTTAGTGCTGTATATTCTTTTATTTATAATCTTTATTTAGTTTAGTGTATACATATTCTCCGGTAGTGGTAAGTTACATAATTATATAATTTTTACTTAGTAGGTAAGTATGAACGACCCGCCCGACCCGGGGGACCTCGTTCCCCCGGCAGGCGTTTTTGTTACAATTCACTCTAACGAATCTGGAATGGATACCGATGGGTCATCGTCGGCCCGTAATCTAAAAAGAACGCGTCTACATCTGTGCAAACATTGCAATAAACGTCGCCGTACCCGCAAAAATCTTGGATCCGAATCTTCCGGTTGTAGCTGCAATGATTCAAAAGTTACTGAATCCTCCATGCCTACTAAAATTACTATGCCTACTCAACCTGCACCTCATATCCCGACTCCTTCTTTGGTTCCCGCCATTCAGATTGGCAGAACAAATTACGAAAAGTCAGATAGCGCGCCTTTTTTGATTCATGTTCAAAAGACATTTTCTTCTCCTGACGAAGGTACGACACTGCACCCCATCACTTTTGGAAAATTCTTGAAGCATAACGCCTTCAAAAATATTATAAACGGAAGCGTCAAAAAAAATTGGACGAAATAAAATTTCTCTCTCTTTCTGTAATCATCTAGACGCAAATTCTTTTATTGAACATGAGAGCCTTAAAAAATTTAACTATAAAGCTTTTATACCCACATTTAATGTTACACGAATGGGTTTAGTTCGTAGTGTTCCTGCTGAATGGTCTCCCGAGGAAGTTATGGATAATATATCAGTACCAATTGGGTGCGGTCCAATATTAAAAATCCGAAGACTGAATTTTAAAACCACAGTTGATGGAACAACCACCTGGAAACCATCTCAAACGATAGTCGTAACTTTTGATGGACAAATCTTGCCAAAACGAATCTTCATGTGCTACAATGCTTTACCAGTAGATTTATATATTTTCCCTACCATACAGTGCTTCAATTGTTGTAGGTTTGGTCACACAAAAATTCAGTGCAGGTCCAAACCTCGCTGCTATAAATGTGGCCAAAGCCACTCTGGGGACAGTTGTGAAAAAGAAGAAGAAGCTGCCTCTTGCTGTCTTTGCTCTGGCTTTCACTTTGCAATTAATAAATCTTGCCCAGAATTCTCTAGGCAAAAATCAATAAAAAAATACATGGCACAGAGTTCAGTTTCCTATGCCGAAGCGGCTAAAGTACATCCCCCAGTGACTAAATCATATGCTGATACTCTCTTTTATCCTC
The DNA here is from genome assembly GCA_947578705.1 of Lacanobia wlatinum. Classification (NCBI taxonomy): domain Eukaryota; kingdom Metazoa; phylum Arthropoda; class Insecta; order Lepidoptera; family Noctuidae; genus Lacanobia; species Lacanobia wlatinum. The sequence continues at coordinate 28,345,022 of OX388029.1, forward strand.
TCCTTCCCAAAAATTTGCAGATAACCCACTAATTTCATCCCCTAATCCTACCACTAGTTATAAAAAGACTGTCTTCCTGAAACCACGCTCACCTCCAAAACATGTTCAGGGATATAGTAAAGAAGCCCACAACACTATTGTTAGAGATTTTGCCATACCTCAGCCTTCAAATGGCTGTGATCTGAGTAATAATGGTAATAATGAAACAAATGACACAAATTTTTCCATAAACAATCTTCTTTTTGCTTTACACAATCTTCTGTCCCAGTTCAACATGTCACCGTCCAACGTTGCCCAATCTTTCAATTTCCCTCAACCCATTCATAATGGACTCGTCCAAAATAATCCAGTGGAACTGTCGCAGTCTAATAAACAAAAAGAGTGATGTCATTCATCTAGTAAACAAATATGAGCCATTTGTCTTTGCTTTAGCAGAGACTTGGCTTAAATCATTTCATATTTTTAAAATTAATGGTTATTCAACCATTAGAGAGGATAGATCTGATGGGTATGGCGGAGTAGCTATACTTATTAAGAATTCTATCCCTTTCTCTTCTGTTACATTACCACCTCATAGTGAGGAAATTTCAATTGTAGCTATTAAAGTGTATAATACTTGTCTTGTTTCTATTTACATTCCTCACCCTTCCTCTTCTGTTCTTCAAGAGGTGAATGACCTCTTTTCTTTGCTACCAAAGCCATTCCTGATATTGGGAGACTTTAACTGCCATCACCAGTCATGGGGTTGTTCAACATCCAACAGTTATGGGGATGAATTACTTGATATAATAGACTTACACAACTTATGCATCTTGAACTCAGGAGAAGCCACACGTCGGTGTCCTCCCAATCAAAACCAAAGTGCAATTGACCTTTCCATCTGTTCTCCAAGCTTAGCCTCATCATTAACCTGGCATACTTTAACAAGTACTTATGGTAGTGACCATTTTCCCATAGTTATTACATATCCTCTTTCCAAACCAAAAGCACCACTAAGGAAATCAAATTTAAAGCACAAACTACCAAATAGAAATAACAATGACTGGGATAAATTTAGAGACATTGTTGACAGTAAGCTTTGCTCCTTGCCTGTCATATCTGATGGCAATGAAAACATTTGTGCAGTAGCTTTAGCACACATATTAATCACAGCGGCAGATGAAGTTTTTCCTGTAAAAAATAAAAATATTAGTACAATCCCTTCACCTCCATGGTGGGACTCTGAGTGCACAGAATTGATTAAGAAACGTAAAGAGGCGGAACACAATTATAACCTGGATATGTCTGATGACAATTTTGAAATCGTTACTAACCTAATTAATGAAACCAGTAAACTTTTCAAGAAGAAAAAATTTGAATCTTGGCGTAACTTTTGCTCATCAATTTCACCGAATACTCACCCTACGATCGTCTGGCGTAATATTCGTAGATTTAGGTCCATTTACAATAACCCTGCTCCTATTCCTGATTCTTTAGCCAGTGATTTCTTAGATAAATTGGCTCCTCCTTGGGTGCCTGAGACTATTGAACTTAATTCGCCTCTAGTATCTAGTAACCATGACACTTCTGCGCTAGAGCTGCCATTCACTCTAATTGAATTAAAGTATGTTATTTATAAAACTAAGGACTCCGCACCGGGCATTGACGGCATTCCGTATTCCTTTTTTGCTAATTTAAACGACGACGTTCTCAGTTATTATTTAATGCTTGTTAACTCTGTTATGATTACTGGACACATCCCTGATGAATGGAAACGTCAAATGGTGTTGCCATTCCTCAAACCAAATAAAACTCCATCTGATGCTTCTTCATATCGCCCTGTAGGAGCACGCGCACCTACTAAAATGTTAGCGCTGCAATTCCCAACCACGCGAGGCGGGCTAGCCAGTCGTTCCCCGCGCTCGCCCAGATATAGTTGTGCTAAACATTCTTATGTGTTAAGGAATAGCTGAGGTAAAATAAGTAATCAATTATCGTCATATTGTGAACTCTTTATTCTTGAACAATACAAGCGAAACCTTCGTGAAGTAAATCAAGTGTTTTCATTGAACTCTCCTTACTAATAATCAGTGGTACACAGACACTCGTACATTGGTGACTATCCGACGCGAGCGAACACGTAACCATACAACGGTGCGATAAACTTTCCACGTGTAAGAAACAAACCGCGTACTTGGGAACGGCTCAACGACAACTATATCTGGCGCGTAATTCGATAGTAACGCTCTATCACACGGCATCTCTCTAAAAGACTGTGAAAGTTAAACAAAATGTCTCAAGAAAGTACTTCCGATATCGTGCTAATCTCCGTGTCCTCAAGGATACCAGATTTTTGGACAGATCAACCAAGTTTATGGTTCATACAGTTCGAAGCATCTGTAGCGCCACAAAAAACCAGCGATGAGGCGCAGTATCAATTGCTGGTAGCGAAACTTGGCAAGCAGGTCATAATGCAAGTAGCGGATATTTTGAAGACTCCACCAAAAAGTAACAAATACCAAAATTTGAAAGACCGGTTGTTGGTAGTGTACGAGGAATCGGAGAACAAACGGATACAGAAGCTGATTGGCGAGATGCAACTGGGAGATCAGAAGCCGACCCAACTCCTGCGGCAGATGCAGACTCTAGCAGGAGATAGAATAACGCCGGAAACATTGCTCGTCATGTGGCAAAACCACCTACCGACGTCGGTAAGGACTGTTTTGGCAGCAACGGCAATCACAGAACCGGAAAAGCTGGCAGCAGTGGTGGACAAAATATGGGAGACCAGCAGCCCCAGGGAGGTGGCAGAAATAACAGGAAAAAAGTCAGATACACTAGAGGATACCGTAGCCAAACTATCAATCGAAGTGGCAGAACTACGCAAATCCAGAGGTACGGACAGGTTCGACCGCAGGGCATACCGCGGCACATCAACAGCACGTGCACGAAGTACCAGGCAACAGCGAGGGCGGTCAACATCGCAACGACCACCAACAGGACCAGGGTTATGCTTCTACCACAACAGGTTCGGCGACAAGGCGTTCAAGTGCAGACAACCATGCAAATGGACAGGCAAGGCCCAGGAAAACTAACAACCGTACAGTCGGCGACGGGAAGCTGTAACGGAGGTATTATTATTAACCGTCGTTTGTGTGTAAATGATAGCATTAACGGATACAATTTTCTAGTAGACACCGGTGCCAATGTGTCAGTACTACCAGTATCTATGGTCAAGCGTAAAAAAAAACAATCTCAAGAAGATTACACTCTGTACGCCGCAAACGGTACACCCATAGAAACCTACGGTACGCACACATTGTCACTTGGACTTAAGTTAAGGCGCGAATTTAAATGGACATTTATTATAGCTAACGTCAAACAACCCATATTAGGAGCAGATTTTTTAAGCCATTATGGATTGTTAGTAGACCTAAGTGCAAGAAAGTTGATAGATAGCACAACAAAGTTAAATGTTCTAGCGACTATAGAAAATTGTACAGAAACGTCAGTCAAAACGGTTAACGAAAGCCACCCTTATCACGAATTGCTTACCACTTACCCTGAAATCACTAGACCCACGTCATTTAGGGAGCCGCCGCAGCACTCGATCGTGCATCACATCGAGACATCAGGCCCACCGGTACATACCCGGGCAAGACCGTTGCCGCTAGACCGATATACCAAAATAAAGGAAGAATTTAAGAACATGCAGGAATTAGGTATTTGTAGGCCCTCCAAAAGCCCATGGGCAAGCGCTCTGCACGTAGTGCCAAAAAAAAGACGGAAACATTCATCCGTGTGGTGATTATAGGCAGCTAAACGCCATCACCAAACCGGATAGGTACCCGATCCCGCGCTTACACGACTTCACATACATCCTCGCAGGTAAAAAAATATTTTCTTGCATAGATGTAAACCGTGCCTACCATTACATACCAATTAACCCAGCGGACGTAGAGAAAACGGCAATCATAACGCCATTCGGGTTATTTGAGTTCCCACGGATGACCTTCGGCCTAAAAAACGCAGCGCAATCCTTTCAAAGGTTCATGCATCATACAGTCTTAGAGGGTTTAGATTTCCTATTCTGTTACATCGATGACGTCATTATTGCAAGTGACAACGCGGAACAGCACAAGGAACATTTAAAGATCCTTTTCGATAGGCTAAAGAAATTCGGTCTAACCATAAAATTAACAAAATGCAGTTTCGCAGTAACTGAATTAGATTTCGTTGGTTTTCACGTGTCGGCACAAGGAATACGGCCTCTAGACGACAAGGTCAAGGCGATTACCGACTACCCCAAACCTAAAACCGTCAACGACCTTCGTAGATTTTTAGGAATGGTAAATTTTTATCGCAAACACATTCCACACGCGGTGAAAAGCCAAGCTTTGTTATCAAAGTACTTACACAACGCAAAACGAAACGACAAGACGCCTATTGTATGGTCAACAGAAGCTGAAACAGCGTTCGGTGAATGTAAGTCGCAGCTCAAAAACGCGGTCACGTTATCCTACCCAAGCAGCAATGCGACGCTTGCACTAATGACGGACGCATCGGATACCTGTGCGGGGGCGGTACTGCAACAACGAGTTAAAGGTACATGGAAACCGCTAGGTTATTTTTCAAAACGCTTATCCGATACACAACAGCGTTACAGCACTTACGATCGCGAACTACTTGCCATCTATATGGCAATTAAACATTTCCGAAAATTATTCGAAGGGAGACCATTAACAATATTCACAGATCATAGGCCATTGGTACATGCGTTTACAAAACTAAATACCGATGCCGAAACATCTCGTAGAACAAGGCAATTACTGTTCATCAGTGAATTCACTACCGATATTCGTCATGTCAGCGGTGACGACAATGTTGTCGCCGACTCACTATCGCGTGTCGCAACCATATCCGGTCCCACGAGTTTAGACTACGAACAATTCGCCGAAGCGCAAAATACCGACGACTACATTGCACGGTACACAAAAAACGGGGTCAAAAACAATAACATTACGATCAAACGTTTAGCGTTACCAAATTGCAACCGCGAAATATATTGCGAAATGTCAACACAACAGGCAAGACCGGTCGTGCCTGAAAATTTCAGAAAAAACGTTTTCAACCTGGTTCACGACATCAGTCACCCCGGAATTCGGGCAACTCGCAAAATGATCTCGGAAAGATTCTTTTGGCCGAACATGAACACGGAGATAGGCACATGGGCACGAGCATGCGTTAATTGCCAAAAAACCAAAGTAACCAGACATAATATATCAGAATATGCAGATTTCCAAAGCTCAGGTCGGTTAGAACACATCCACGCAGATATCGTCGGTCCATTACCCATATCCGAGGACGGATTCAGGTATTGCGTCACAATAATCGATCGAGGTACTCGTTGGCCAGAAGCGTTTCCCATACGTGACATTACGGCGGAAGCAGTGGCAAAGGCGATATACGAAGGCTGGTTTACGCGCTACGGTTGCCCAGTCAGACTAACGTCAGACCAGGGACGACAGTTCGAAAGCCAGCTTTTCACAGAGCTGCTAAAGTACTTAGGCGTGACCAAGATACGCACAACTAGTTACCATCCGCAGGCTAACGGTATAGTCGAGCGCTGGCACCGCTCTTTAAAAGCATCTTTAATGGCGCGTTTAGACACCAAGTCATGGGTGGATGAGCTACCAACGGTCATGTTCGGCTTACGCGCAGCAGGTCGAAGCGAAAACGGCGTAAGCGCAGCCGAGTACACGTTCGGAAAACCACTTCGGCTACCAGGCGACTTTTTCGATAATTCCAGAAGTAAAATCGATGACACGAACACTTTGTTAAAAACAGTTCATGACGCAATCGCAAAGTTAAAACCAATGTCAGAATCGCATCGCGAGAATCGTAAGTGGTTCGTATTTCAAGACCTAAAGACATGCAGTCACGTATTTATAAGAGACGGCACAGTTCGTAAACCACTTAAGACACCGTATGACGGGCCATACAAAGTTCTAAAACGCGGAACCAAACTTTTCCAAATACAGTATCCCAATCGGCAGGCAACAGTGTCTATAGATAGGCTAAAACCGGCATACTTACTCGACGAGGAAAACGATAAAGTCGCGACAGCAAAACCTAATTACAACAAAACGCAGAACAACATGTACAAAGAGCAATGTCATAAAACAACGAGAAGCGGTAGAGTCAGCAAAAGGCCTGTACGTTTCAATATTTAATAATCGACTGTAGCATAGTATCAACAATATAAAGTAAGACACGCGCAATTATAAATCACTAAACTAGAGGCGTGGCGACAGACACATCTCGCGAAAATTACAGACAAATAAAAACCATCTATATGGGACAGTATAACAGCAAGAAAGAAGAAGTCATTATTGCACAGGTGGGAGCAAATCAACAGATTGACGAGTTGAAAAACAAGTTGAATACCTATGCCATAGCAGTAATGGCGGTCGCAGCATGTGTCCTTCTAATTATGTTGTGTCTCTGCTGCAAACGAAGTAAAACACATGCGCGAAAATGGGTACAGGATCAGTTGCAGAACATTGTTGTGGTTGCCAAACCACCAGCAACCAGCGAAAGAACCGACCAGCAGTGTCCAGCGCCCACCAAGGTGATATTTTCCTAATCATAACATTATCGACACTATCATTCATTTGCATTCGCAGTTCAAAACAGAAGCGTACTTTCGTTAAAGATTGACAGACGTTAAGTATACCTTATAAAGTTATACCATTATGAATGTATCGTGTAACTATAACGACTCTTATTGTCCGGCGTTGTCGTAACGGAAGCTGCTGACCGTACGGTGTTATTAAATATAGCAGAGTGGATGTTACGGCAACTACCCTTAAGTTAATGTTAAGGCATATAGTAATTAAGTGAACATAAAGGCGACTCTAAAAAACAGATGTCCGCACACTGTATAATGTCTTAATTCACATTAGGCATACCAATGCCAGTATATATTATGTATAAAAAAATATATGTATTCTCAAAACCTGGGAAGCGAACCTAAACTATTACCTACTGTATCTACTTAGCAAACAAGTCATGTAATTTTAAACAGCGTAGGTGAACTTTATATTTACATTATGTACACGTAGCATACAGATAAGCAGCACACCGTCATAAGCAGCATTAAGTTACAACATTGTTAGTATAATGGAATGTGTTGAATTGTAAATTGATTAGTCAACGGAACGAAATGTAATACAAATATGGGAATGTAATATTATGTAAAATTTTTTTGGCACAAAAATTTTAGGAAGGGTGTGATGTAGGAGCACGCGCACCTACTAAAATGTTAGCGCTGCAATTCCCAACCACGCGAGGCGGGCTAGCCAGTCGTTCCCCGCGCTCGCCCAGATATAGTTGTGCTAAACATTCTTATGTGTTAAGGAATAGCTGAGGTAAAATAAGTAATCAATTATCGTCATATTGTGAACTCTTTATTCTTGAACAATACAAGCGAAACCTTCGTGAAGTAAATCAAGTGTTTTCATTGAACTCTCCTTACTAATAATCAGTGGTACACAGACACTCGTACAGCCCCATAGTTTTGTCTTCAATTTTAATGAAAATAGCGGAACACTTAATTAAAAACCGCCTAGAATGATATGTTGAAAGTAAGGGCCTTTTGGCGGAATCACAATATGGCTTTAGAAAAGGTAAAAGTACCACTGACTGTTTAAGTATTTTAACATCTGATATTCGGTTATCCTTCTCTAAAAACCAATCCACCGTAGAAGTTTTTCTTGATATTAATGCGGCTTATGATAATGTTGTATTATCAATTTTACAAAATAAATTAAAAGCCTTACGGATTCCATCGAATTTGTCGAATTTCATTATTAATATCCTGACTGCACGCTCTGTTAACATGCTAATAGGAGATCATGACGTATCTCGCCTTGTATGGAGAGGTCTCCCTCAGGGTTCTGTGCTCAGTCCCCTTCTATACAACATTTACACTTTTGATATGGACTCATCCTTAACAAACCATGTTATGGTTCTTCAATACGCCGATGATTTGTTATTGTACTCGTCAAGTCACTCTGTTGAGCAAGCTAGTTTTAATGTCAATTCTGCTTTGTCAATACTAGAGTCATGGCTACATTTAAAGGGCTTGGATTTATCCACTTCTAAAAGTGCGGCTGTTTTATTCACCCGGAAAAAGAATATTCCATTAGTACATCTGATTTATAAAGGAATACCTATTCCAGTAAAAGATAAATTCAAATATCTAGGTGTAATATTGGACTCTAAATTAAGCAGTGTTCCCCATTGCGATTATATTGTTAACAAATGTGAAAATCACTTAAAAATGCTTCGTTGCCTCTCAGGTGTGTGGTGGGGTGCCCATCCCTTTTCTTTAAAACTTATTTATAACGCAATCATCAGAAGCACTTTGGATTATGGATTGTTCGTTCTGGAACCTGGCAGTGTTATGGCTTTTAAAAAATTGGATCGCATCCAGTCTAAAGCTTTACGCATTATTTCGGGCGCTATGAAGTCTAGTCCCATTAATGCACTCCAAGTCGAATGCGGGGAAGCCCCCTTATATATTAGAAGACAATTCCTATCTGACAAATACGTGTTCCGGATTCTTCAGCTCTCAACTCATCCTCTCATTCCCAAACTGGACTCTTTAATGTTGCAGATGGAATCTTCAGATTATTGGTCTCATCAACATGCTCCTTGTTTAGTTGTCAGCTATAAAAAAATCCTTTCAATTTCTTCGCCTATTCACCGTTCCAATAAACTCCCAATATTTAGCAGTAGTTATGAGAGTTTACAGTTCAGTCCCATCATAACTTACGACTGTGTGAGTAAATCAGATCCGAATTGTCATTTAAATTTTAACCATTTTCTGTCTGAACATTCAGAATACCACCATATTTTTACTGATGCTGCCAAACGTACTCCGACGAGTTGTGTTGGGATAGGTACATACCATTCTCAATACAATATCGTACAAAAAATCAAACTACCTCCGGAGACTTCCGTTTTTACAGGTGAATGCTTCGGCATTTTAAAAGCCATAGAATATATTCGTGTTTTTAAGCTCAAAAAAGCTATAATTTTTACCGACTCTCGAAGCGCTCTTCTAGCCATCAATAAATCCCCTTACGAAGCCAAGTCTCAGCTTTCTTTAATTTATCTAATAAGAGAATTAGCGTTCAGAATGATCACTGAGGGTAACACACTACAATTTGTATGGATTCCGGCCCACGCTGGAATCCATGGTAATGAAGTGGCTGACGCTCTGGCAGGTGATGCGGTGTATTGCGGGGACTTAGACCCATTCAAAATTTTTATCTATGACCTCGTTAAGATGCCTATGAGATTTCTTCGGGATACCTGGAAAGTAGCTTGGGATGTTAGTAACAGATCAAAGGGACTTTATTTTTCCCTTATCCAACCCGAGATTCCAGAAAAACCATGGTTTTGCCGGGCAAAATTTGGCAAGATGGAGACATCTGTTTTAATAAGGATGAGACTGGGTCACGTTTGTTCTCCAGCCCATCTTGCCAAATTCCATATTATCGACGACCCTATTTGCTTGTGTGGCACAGATGTAGGCGACTTAAATCACATGTTTTTCTCCTGTCCCTTATACGACCGTTCTTCCTTCTTCAGTAACCTCTTATTCCTTGATATTCCTTTTCCTACCTCAATACTTTCTTTACTTTGTACAAATAGTTTTCCTGTATATAAATGTATAGTCTCATTCATCACCTTCAATAATATTAAGTTATAATTATTCGTCATTGTATTTTGTTCATCATACATTAAAAAAAAAAAACACCTGATCCTATATATCCGTCCTATTCCAAATTCCGATAAAATAATTTAGTATTATTTATTATTTCGTTTCCCTAACTTTATTATCTTCAAATCAAGTAAACCAAACGTGTCATTGGCTAAATGCACAAACCGTGCGAAGCCATAGAAAAAAAAAAAAAAAAAAAAACAGCGAAGGAGTTCACAGAAACAGTGAGGCATAAAGAAATATTACTGAGAAAGCATTTAACAATGTGTACAGCGGTTGAAATAAAAACGACCTCGTCGGAGAACCAAACACCTGCGCCTGTTAGTGCTACCGAATGTTTTGTATTAAATATTCACTATTACTGTAGGTACTGAACGTTTGTATGTTAGTTACCGACAAAATGGAGTGTCTACTATTGTTTATGGTGCATTACGGTCGAAGTAATATGAAGGAATTGGTTCTGAAATGGGTTTTGGTAGTTTGACCATAGTAATATGTGGCTTATAAGTAGGTAGTAGATAGTTTTGGACCTATTTTAACAAAGAATACTTAATAAATTGGCTGTATACCTATGGCTTTTGGGTACATTACACTGTGTGATTTTTATGTGGACGAAGACCTGAACTATTATGTGGCTGGTGTGTGGTGATCTGGAATCTGTCACTAGAAGTCCGGAAAATGGACTTGTATCAACTCCATGGGTATGTAGGTTTCTTGAAAAACCGAAAGCCGATGGGGTCGAAAGGTTTTGGAATGGTGACTGCGTATCAGAAGTCACAGCGTTGGAAGGCCTTTTTTTTAACGACTCTTACTTACTAAAACCACCCCGGTGTTCCATCTCTCACCTACGCCGGGGATCGCGGGAACTCATGCGACTTCCGTAATCCCCGGCTACTGCCGGCCCGCCTCTGCGGTTCACCTCGGGTCAGCGAGGGGAGTGAGGTATTTGACTCCCCCCGCGACGTCAAAGGGGAAAACCACGCGCCATCACCTCGGGTCCGGATGAATGGGGGGCGTCGGAAATCCCCAAGTCCGCCGCCCTTGGACAAGATCGAGCAATGACCTGGTAACAGTGTAGCGGCATCAATGCCGCCACAAGAAAAACCAACGAAGCAAATCTACATCGGAGCAAAAAGAACCGCGACGCCATCTATCCAACTAGCAGCGAACTAAAATCCTGCATCGTGCAAGCAGAGTTTACTGTGCGATTTGAACACATACATCAGCCCGAATATTAACTATCGGGCAGTAGCCCGCCAGACACAACTGTCTGGTAGGAGGATCCTCCCTTTACAATGGTGTGCGGGACTTTACAATCTGTACCGCATACCACCAAAACAGCCTGGTGAGGGCCGCGGTGTTTGGTGGATACAAGACGCACGGGACTGACGGTGATTTTCGTCTGAATGATGAATATATAACCTTACCTAGCTCTTATGAACTCTTAGGGGAATTCAGGCGTATATTCATCCATCGGCTTTCGATTTAAACACAATATATCCCCTTTTAACTGAAGATACGATTTATTTTTATAAATACAATATTTTCCCGTTTCAACTAAAGAAACGATTTCTTTTTTAAATACAATTTCTGGTGGCTTGATCACATCAGTCGCGCACGTCCAAATTCTTCATCTATCATAATATCGTAATTCGCACGTACGCACACGTAAACCATCGCTCGCCCAGTACGCACGAAGCGAACATCGCTTTGATCCTGCCATGATGGCGCTTTTCCATCGTGCGTGCGTTTTTACAGCGTAATGTGATTAGACGGGCCTTGATGCAGCGTTGTTGTTTGACCCTTTTGTTTTGGTAGTCTTCTACTAGATAACTACAACCTGTAACATAATACACGCAATACCTCTTAAGGGGTCATTGAACTCATTATGAACAACTTTCACTATGGAACCAACACTGAAATCGCGAAAAAAAAAAACGACTCCCCCATACATTTCTGTGCGCATAACTCGATAAAATGTACTGATCAGCTGATTTTTTTGGCGAATTCGGGATTGGTCCTATAGTAAAAGTTGTTCATAATGATGAGTACAATGAGCCCTTCAGAGGTATTGCGTTTATTCGATTATACGTTGTATAAGTAAAATAAAACAAAATAAAACTTCTAGTATTTCCTATCAACAATCAAGCTACTTTAAAGGTTTACTAGAAGATGTTTATTTTTTAGTTAATCTAGCAATTTCTCCTGTATCGTGGGTGCGTTTGCGAACATACCCACGATACAGGAGGATAAACTCACATACAGCCAGACCCGAAACAACTAATAGGCCATGCAAATATTTGTTCCGTGCAGTAATCGAACCCACGACACGCAGCACAGCAGCCAATCGCTTAAACACTCAATCTCAATCTTAGAATTAGTCTATACAGGCTGACGGAAATATAGCTCTGTCCTGTTTTGAATACACATTGGTATTAAGAATCAAATCGTCGGGGATAGTGCAAATCCGCGAATCTACCATGCGTAAAGTGTGCGTATCTGCACTGCGTGTTGGTTTACAGGGGAAGGTTAAAGGTTTTTTTTTTATTTCAACGGATTTTGACCTCATTTTAACATGGAGGATATTATTCATGTGTTCTATTCTGTGTATTGTTAACAGAAATCTATTAAAATCTGTATTGTATATTAGTAAAAAACTATTTGAGTCTAATATACTATATTGTATGGCTACATTTGTCAGGTACGCGGAATTATCCAATGCTAGTTCCGCGGATTTGCACTATCCCCGACGAAATGTCAATTCTATTTATTTTAAAACAATGTTAGCATTCGCATGGCAGTTGCAAACTTTTCTTTTAAGTACGAGAATTGACCTTCTTATTCAAATAGTCTAAACAACCGCTGGAATGTTTAGATTGATATAGACAACCGTAGGCTGACAATAGAGTTTTATTTTTAATTTACTTTATTTCGTAAAACAAACAATCGTACATTGTATATTAAGATCTAGATACACAGTATCCTTAATATATAAAGCTGAAGAGTTTGTTTGTTTGTTTGCTTGAACGCGCTAATCTCAGGAACTACTGGTCCAATTTGAAAAATTATTTCAGTGTTGGATAGCCCATTTGTCGAGGAAGGCTGTAGGCTATACGGGAATGGGAAATTCCTACGGGAACGGGAAAAATCGGGATATGCGCGTATGAAGTCGCGGGCAAAAGCTAGTTCTATATATAACTGTACAATCCACTTTGTTCCCACATATTACTAGGTTATATTTGATACAGTTTTGGTAAAATTAGATAAAATCAATATATAACAACAATACATTTTTTCGCTATCTTAAAATCTAATAGTTATGGACATAATACAAATAAATAATGATTCTTTTTAGATATTATAGAGATTATTAGATTCCCCTGAAGCTGCTATGCTTTACAGAACATACAGCTAAATATTTCCAGCACTTTCAACATTTATATCTCAAAACGGAAAAGGGGCTGATAAATAGAAGAGATTAAAATAACCTTGGTACTCCAGCCTCTCAATATTGTCCCTTTAAACATAAATTCATCAAAGCTAAATCAAACTAAATATTTGATCGAGTTGTCGCTGCCTTGAGTTTAATCTAGGTTAAGATTGGATCGTCTAGCTAAATATTGACGGGGCATATCTAGTGTTTTGTCACCCGGTCGGACGGAGGCTGTCCCTGAGGCCCCGGGATGATAATTCACGGTCATCTCTCGTAGTTGTCTTATTGTTAAGTCGCTTTTACAATTACCTTTCTAATACTTTGGCTTTTAAAAGATATTTGTATCATCACTTTGATTTCAGAACAGAATATTTTCAGTAGGCCTTTTTTTTTTTTACTATATATAGGCATACGTTTGACCACAATCTCACCTGATGGTAAGCGATGATGCGGTCGAAGATGGAGCACGTTTTCCTAGAAGCAACCTATTCACTCTTGTCTTAAAGACTCCCAGGTTGTAGCTATCTGAAAACACAGACTCTGGCAGAAGAAACTGAGGGGTTGGTGAGTGATTATGTAAATGGCGTCGCCATTTGTATTGAACCATATGCTACGGTGCTAGATATGGTAAGGATTTATATTACCACTAAGTGTACAAATACTTTAATTTTAAAATAAATCTAAGTTCTTTTAGAAATTTATTAAGATGAGTACTAGATTTCTAAAAGTACTTAAGCTAATTTTCAGTCATGGGTATTGATACCTAATACCCGGCACTGCCATAGTCACAGAAACCTACAGATTTTAAGACGACTTCGTAAAAAAATCTGTTTTAAAACTTCAGTCTCTAAACACTACCTACATTTCAACAAAACGTTAAAATTGCAATCAGCAAAAACCTCTTCCATGTAACTTCTAAGTTTCAGCTATGAAACTCTTTCCTCGGTCCGTTTCTTTCTGAAACAAACACGTAGGAAAATAAAACTTTATCGGGGTACACTGTAGGTGCACTTTCTGTTCCAACTGTACCCTGGGCGGTCGGTATTCTGTACCTACAGTGTACCTGGTCGCTTTCTCAGACAAAACTGCGACCGTTCAATGTGAAAGCTGTGTTTTAGAATTTTAGAAAGGTTAGTCGCAAAATGACATTTTTGTGTACCTTCACAGAATATTTTAAGATTTTGTATAATAAATAGATAAGAGTCCAACAATACCACAGAGTTCGGAGTTGTTTAGGTGGTCTAGATGGCAAGAGAGAGTTGTATGGACATTTTTCATTATCCATGCAGATATCATTGTCAAAACGTTCCACAAACCAACCAAGCGTGGCAGTAAATAATCCATGAAGACTAAGAGCCTACGTCTTTTTAACGTGCCAACGACGAACGTTTTACGAACGCGCGCTCACGGCGCTGTAGATGACCGAAAAGCCTGTACTGTCTGCATCTTAATTTCGTATAAAGCGCGTTAGCGCCCGTCATCAGTATGTCGCCGGCGCGTTAAATAAACGCCGTGTGCAAAAGCCCTTATGACCTGCGACAATGAGGGTTTTTTGAAACGACATGCACCAGGTACATGCATTAACGTTATGTTTATGTCATAGGTAACGTATTCATAGATATCCTCTCGTCTAAATGGTACCATTTGATGGCATAAATTTTCCTAAAACCTCATTCTAGCAATGACAGCTGAAACTTGCGCTGAACGCAACTTGCATTCAATCGAGTATTAGATTGGTGTCTCTAGTAGATTCTGTGTCGTAACGATTTTGTACTCAGTGCAACAAATCCTGTTCCAGTTTTATTTGCGAACGCGGATAGTGAATAAATAAATGGTTTAACATAAGAATCGAAAATCCTCTTCTACTATTTTTTATATTGAACAGTGCAGGTAGTAAAAGTAGGTCAGTTTAGAAAATAAAAAGATGCAGAACCTCATTACAAAATTGACGATGTTATAAAAAGATTCATAATATTCTGCAAGCTAATACCAGCTGATAATACCAGCTCAAACACTAACCAACCTCTAAATGGGTTAAAGAGCTTACAATTTTACGAGACTAACCCAGGTATCAAATAGTGCATAAATTATGCTACGACGGAGCCCCATATAAAAGCTTTCACTGTCCGCGGACGCAAAATTGCACAGTTATCCTGATGTAGAAAAATATCGTACAATGTTACAAGCATCAGAAATGCTTTAATCAGATAACTAATTAAGTTACATTACAATGGCGCTTCTCCGCAGTACATGACTCTCCTTTTTTTTCAGAAACCTGTAAACCTGAGAACGTAAGGGCTACTTCAGGTAATGATGTTACCATAGTTGAATATAATAAAATATATTCTTGCGACGCAGTGCTTCTATACAAACCACGTTCATTGTTCCTTTATAAGAGTGTTTGAAATGACCATACACCTGCACTTCTAAGGACCTAAAAACGCCAATAACCTCGCAAGCGTCTACTGAACCCAACAATGAAATATTTATTTATTAAAACTTTATGCACAAGTAAAAAACATTGTACAAAGGCGGAGTCAATGCCTTAGGCATTTTCTACCAGTCGAACTTAGGGTGGTGCAGAGAAAATATGGCAGGTGCAAATATGTATCGAATTATTTAGCATCGTCTTGAAAAGAAGAAGATATTGTGCGATTTCCAACAAAAAATGCACTAGACTAGAGTCAAGAGCAAACCGACCACAAATAAAAAAAAAACCGGCCAGTTGCGAGTCGGACTCGCCCACCGATGGTTCCGTACAAATTTGTAGGTACATATTACTTTAAATTAAGACTATATATTTTTAAGATTAAATTACAAATGTATATATAGTTTTCAGACTTTTGCCTATACTTGAAGTATACGACGGTATTAATTGCCAAATTTCATAGTTCTAGGTCAACGGGAAATATACATTTTGATTCTCTTGAGAGTGTCGAAATATACATTTTTTGCGGCATAAACTGCGGTATTTTTTTACGTTAACTTAGAACTTTAATTTTTTCACAACTTCAAGGTACCGTAGACTTGAGTTATAATTTCAACTCGATACCTCCACGCGTTCCTGAGATAAAGGGTCTTGACAGACAGACGGACATACAACAAAGTGATCTTATAAGGGTACCGTTTATTCCTTTTGAGATACGGAACCCTAAAAATAAAAAGAAATATAAATACATAATCAAAAAAACTCTACTTGCCACTGACAAACTATTTCTTCTAAAATATGAAGCGTATGTAATTACAAGTGTGTAACACAATTGGGGTGCACAAGTGGGTCACTGATTACGGCAAGAATAGGTGTGACCCCACTCCCCACTGCCATATATCGGGGTCCAACCCAATCCGGGCTAAGCGGGAATTTATCGACAGAAAAACTCAATTATACCGGCCAGGGTACTCGGAACAGGGGAATGAACTTCGTGAACTTTTGAATCTTGCTCCGAAAAGATACGTTTAATACCTGATATTACAACAGCGGATGTGAATAAGTAACGATTTGAGAGGCATTTTATTCTAATACTAGTTGACCCGCGCATCTTCGTTTGATCCGCTCCTATTGGTCTTAGCGTGATGATATATAACCTATAGCCTTCCTCGATAAATGGGCTATCAGATAACAATGAAAGAATTTTTCAAATCGGACTAGTAGTTCCTGAGATTAGCGCGTTCAAGCAAACAAACAAACAAACTCTTCAGCTTTATATATTAGTTTAGATAAATAGGGAAAATTGATTTGAAAGTTCTGGAGTGGCGACCGCGTACCAGAAGACGCAGCATTGGAAAACCTCCCATAAGGTGGACCGATTACCTGGTGAGGGTCGCGGGTTGCCGATGGTTGCGAGCCGAACTGGTTGTTGTGGCGACACTTGGGGGAGGCCTATGTCCAGCATTGGACGTCTTTCGGCTGATATGATAATGAAAATTGATATTAAACAAATATCCCTGGTGAGGAGCTCGTGGCTAAATTATAATGACCACACGAAATGATCTTCGGACTAAAGCGAAGCTAACTGAGGTTCGTGGATGGGTAACCATCTATCACATACCAAGGCTCCTTTGTGATTCGGGAAGTCCCGGCCGTCATTTCAAGCTCTTTGACAGAAAATCTGATACAAGTCTTAGCCAAGAAGTATCGATTTACGATTTATTTATGTGGTTTGTGGGTTAGAGAGGTCTGCAGTCGTTTTATGAAAAATACTGGCAATTAGCTGGCATCCGATTAAACAATATACATTGTTACTAGAACGCCTACTTAGAGTGATTGATTTAATTATTTTTTCCTACTCCTCCGCTGTACCTTTCTGATTAATTTCGTTCGGGATCCAAGTCAGTTGAATCGCTTCTCCGGGAGTGGTCGAGCTGTATTGACTAGGCGTTTTTAGGGTTCCGAACAAAAAACGGAACCCTTTTACTCTTAGGATCACTCGGGTGTCGGTCTGTCTGTCCGTCTGTCACAGCCAGTTTTCTCCGGATCCACTGGACCCATTCTATTTAAATTTGGTACACATATGGATTTTTGTTACCCAAATACGGACGCGTTACGTAAATAATATTTTTTTTAGTATGGGGGTCACTTTTGGGGGTCAAATTAGAAAATTAATGAAAAAGATTTTCTAACAATATCGTGTGACATATCAAATGAAAGGGTTTACTGTGAGGGTTTCAATCATATTTTTTTCATATTTTTGAAAAAATGGACGTAGTAGATCTTTACCTATATATTACAGGAAAACCATATATAAAAAGTCCATAGTGTTGAAATAACATGTTCAAAAAAATGAAATTCTCTCGGAACCCTTTGCACGCGAGTCCGACTCGCACTTGGCCAGTTTTTTGGTGATTGTCACTGGTTGATTCTGGCTTTCAGGAGTTGCAGTGGTTGGGATTGAGTGGGTGGGCTTGTCCCATAAAAAAAAAACCTACTAATATTATAAATGAGAAAGTTTGTGAGGATGTATGTTTGTTACTCTTTCACGTCAGAACGCCTGATAGGATCTTCATGAAATTAGGCACAGAGGTAGATTATAGTCTGGAAAACTGGCCAAGTGCGAATTGGACTCGCGTGCAATGGGTTCCGAACGAATTTTATTTTTTTAACATGTTATTTTAACACTACAGACTTCTAATAGGTTTTCCTGTAATTTTTAGGTAAAGATCTATTATCTCCATATTCTTCAAAATTGTAGGCTCAGTATGTTCGGAGATAAGGGGGGAATGGTCATTTTTCGTCTAATTTCTTGAGTAACTTCTAAACCATTTATTTTAAAATTATGAAGAAAATGTAATTAAAACTCTCGTAGTAAGCCCTTTCATTTGATATGTCACACAATATTGTACAAAAATCTTTTTTTTTAATTTTCTAGTTTGACCTCCAAAAGTGACCCCCATAAAATTTTTTTAATGATTTACGTAACTAGTCCGTGTTTGGGTCATAGAAGTCCATATGTGTACCAAATTTCAACAGAATTGATTTAGTGGATCCGGAGAAAACTGGCTGTGACAGACGGACAGACAGACAGACACCCGAGTGATCCTATAAGGGTTCCGTTTTTTTTTTCGGAACCGTAATAACACATAAACTACAATATAACCCGGGAGTATGTTCCCTAGGGATCACGCGGGCGAAGTCACTGGCAGAAGCTAGTGTTTGCTGAAGAAGTAATCTCTAATGATCTAATTATTCCACTGATAGAAAACTATACACGTGTCACCTAGTGTTACAAGCTACTTTTGATCCCTGAAAAATGCACGGCTCCTGAACGATAGAAGAACAAAGCCAGTGACCTATAAATCGCGACTTTTTCGAATCTACATGAAAATTATTGGAGTGAAACACGATCGAATCGCCGCGACGTTATTCAATTATTCATCTCAGTATACCTAGTTCACTTTCAGTCGCTTTTGTGCTAAAATATTGATACTCGTACATAAAACTAGACTATTTTTGCAGCTGTTTCAGTAGAATAGAATAAATTATTTATTCGACACAAATACAAAACAACAACAACTAATACTCAGTAAAAACAAATAATGTTACAGAATAATTCAGTAATATTTCGCTGGACGTGTCCATACAGAAAGGGTCCACCATACCACCGTACTATCTCAGGTTTTGCTGCCATCTCAGCGTTGGCTATTTAATTAGTACACCTAGATGATTCCGTGCTTCGTAAGGCACGTATAAGCCGGTGGTCCCGGCCGCCAAATGGCGGTTGTCAAATAAACCATGTCAGAGGCCCGTGAGGCTGTTTAAATACTCTGACACTAGGGTGTGTGGGGTCGTTGGACCTTACTGTCCACACGGTAAGAAGAAGAGACCTCTAAAATGTTTTCAATAAACTCCCACCAAGATAATATTTGGCACGCAATTTAAATAAAAAACAAAGATACCTGACATAGGAAACCATTCTTGTCCAATACTCAAGAAACGAAACTGAAATACGATCTCCAATTGTGAAAACTCCTTTAAGAAAGGGTCTTCACAATTGCGGCTGTTAATAATTGTATCCATCGGTGTCTCGGCGGGGCGTCGCGGGACGAATCCGGGGTATCGCGGGGCGAACGCGGGGCGTCGGCAAACAACAGGGTCTTATCGGCCGCAAGACATTTGAATGATGAATTGCGATCTCCAGCAGGATATTGAAGAGTCTTCGAATAACTTTGTAGGTATTGTTTTTGTCTTAAAACTGGTTGTTGATGAGTAATGGGAAAAGGGTAGACCTGTTAATTGCGAATGGGATTCCATTGTTTGAAAAATAATTTTATAATACATCTGTGTTTTCGGAAATTGATATTGGTAGAGTCAGGGTCAATATACGGGTATAGTAGCCAGAACGATTGAAACCTTAATTGTCTGCCAGTAAAAATAAGCTTAATAAAAGTATTCAGTGATTTTGTTTCGGACTTTTTTCAAATTCTCCATTGTACAGGTTGGAGAATTATTAAAAGCTCCTGCAGATGTGGTCACCAGTGTGGTTTAGAAAAGTAAAAATTCCACACTGCTTGGTTTACCCTTTTACCCTTGAAAACAAAAACAAAAAAGAAAGGAATTCTCCTTACATTACTTACTTAGTTCAATAAAGGTTTCATTCAAGAAACATTACAAAAAAGGGACGCAAAAAACTCTCAAGCCACCGCTTAGCAGAACCATTGAAATTCCACGTTAAACAAAAAACTTGGTCAAAGAAGAAAGTCAGAACTTCTCAAGAAGGCAGAACTTTCAGCACTTTCCCGTTTTGTGTAAACAACTCTAAAATTAAGTTGTTCTTAATGAGTTCAGCGATCTACCAACTAAAATTAGAATCTGATTCTGCTGGTTGTTCTTTACTGAGTAAATGCTGAGTCATTGTGTACAAATGCGGAGACCTGGTGTCCTGAAATACAGGCCTACAGCTTAGTTTAGGCACCAGTCTCCCACAATATTAGAAATGTTGTCTGACTGATACCATGTAATATTGTGTTGAGAAAATAAATAAATATTATTATTATTATATTATTATTGTTTCTAGAAACTTATATATTTAAACTAATACTATAAAGAGGTAAAGTTTGTGAGTTTGTAAGTTTGTGACGTTGCAGGGGATTAATCCCTGGATCTACTGAAACGATTTTGAAAATTCTTTTACAGAAAGCCACGTTTTTTGTGAGTGTCATAGGTTATAATCTATATACTTACCCGCCCAATGACGTAGGAACGGCTCAGCTAGTATATAGATAAACAAGGAAAATTGTTTGTGTGAATGCCTTTTCAAATGGATTAATTTAAAAAACGAACTTCCAAAAATTCATCTAGATTCGTACGAACTCAAAAACCTTAGCAAACCTCAAACCTATTTTTCGTATTTTTCAATAAATCAAGAACTGCTATTGCTAATTATTTCAAATAAAAACTGGCGAAGTGCGAGTCGGACTCGCGTGCATAGGGTTCCGAACCAAATTCATTTTTTTAACATGCTATTTTAATACTACAGACTTCTTATAGGTGTTCCTGTAATCTTTAGGCATAGAACTATTATCTGCATAATGATTTATTTAAGTTAGTTATTTTTAGGTTATAAAATTGATTTGTAACGATGAGGGTGGCATAATCTGTTTAGATTAAACCCTCTTTAATAAATAAAGAAAAAAAAAAAACTATTATCTGCATTTTTTCGAAATTTTAGACTTAGTAGTTTCGGAGATAAGGGTGGGAATGGTCATTTTTAGTCTAATTTCTTGAATAACTTCAAAACTATTTAATTTAAAATTATGAAAGAAATATACCACACACAACAACACGATACAATTTGGAAAACTTTATTTTTATTTTCTAATTTGACCCCCAAAAGTGACCCCCATACTAATAATTTATTTATTTACGTAACACGTCCGTGTTTGGGTCACAGGAGTCAATATGTAGGTACACCAAATTGCAACAGAATCAGTCTAGTAGATCCGAAGAAAACTGGTTGTGACAGACGGACAGACAGACAGACAGACAAAAATACAGACTTCAGACAGACAGACACCCGAGTGATCCTATAAGGGTTCCGTTTTAACGGTTGTTTGGAACCCTAAAAACCTCAAAGAACAAACCTCAAACAGTTTTCCAAATCACAAACTAAATTTACTTAAAAAATGGAAGAATTGTCGGTTGCACGTTACATGTTGCAGAGCTAAGTAACTTCAAAGTATTTTCCTGTTTACTCAGGTAAACAATTGTAGTTCTACTGCTTAAGTAATTGGTATATTGCGTTTTTCTGCTATGGTAATAATGGTGTGAGAAAATTTTGTTAAGGGGGATTTCGATAAGGAACCCACCCTCCTTATCGAAATCCCCCTTAACAAAATTTTCTGCAGAAGTGTAAAATCAGAATGAGTAGTTTGGTGCATATTTCTTTAGTGTTTTTAAAGGATAACTTGAGGAGTGTCCGTTCAAAACTAGCTATTTACATTTTGAGCTCGTTTCGTTTTTTTTTTGTTCGAATTGGGCTCGGAGACATGAATTTTTTTGAATTTCTCGGAGACATGAATTTTTCTGAATTTCGTAAATGAATTTGATAAAAACTTGCTATTTATAGGCTAAAACACAATTAAAAAATATCAATTTTGCTCAAAATTTGCTACTTACATTATTTAAGCATATTTTATTTTACGATAATAGAGTTTCCGATTATAATGGTCCTTTGTTTGATTTTATGTATACTGGTTTATTGTTTGATTTTAGTTTTTCTGATGATAATGGTCATTATAATAGACGTCTATTTACTACCATCTGCATCAAAAGTGTCTATTAACAAATTTCTTAATTAAAAAAAAATAATAGACAAAGTTTAAAAAAAAATGTTCAGAAAACTATACAACTATATCTTGTAAAACATACCACACAAAATTATTCTATATAGTGGGCGCTCTTAATTATTCAATATTGGCAGTTTCTGGAAAATTCATTCTGATGTAATTAGCTACTTTTGAACAGACACTCCTCATTTGCGTTAAGCATAAAATGTTTAAGATTCTTTGACCACATTATGTTTATAGGGTTCCGAACAAAAAACGGAACCCTTATAGGATCACTCGGGTGTCTGTCTGTCCGTCTGTCACAGCCAGTTTTCTACGGGTCCACTGGACCGATTCTGTTGAAATTTGGTACACATATGGAATTCAGTGACCCAAACATGGACGTGTTACGTAAATTTTTAGTATGGGGTTCACTTTTGGGAGTCAAACTAGAAATTTTAAAAAAAACGAACAATTTCGTGTGACGTATCAAATGAAAGGGATTGCTGTGAGGATTTTAATTATATTTTTTCATAATTTTAAAATTAATGGTTTTGAAGTTATTCAAGAAATTAGACGAAAAATTACCATACCTCCTTATCTCCGAAACTATACCTATAAGATGTCTATAGTGTTAAAATAACAAGTTAAAAAAAAAACTCGTTTGGAACAATTTGCACGCGAGTCCGACTCGCACTTGGCCAGTTTTTTTTTTCAAGAATTTGAAGAAAAAGTTTCAGTTTTGTTTTAAATACATGCGAATTTAACTGTGTCTGAATGTCTGTCTGTTCGTTTATTACCTTCCACGTTTATATGTTCTGGTTTAAAAGGATACTTTCGATTCCTGGATTATGTTCTCTTGTGATTTTCGACTTTCTAGCGGGCGAAGCCACCAAGCTAAATAGTTTCAAATATTTATCATTCGTTCTATCAAGCAACATCAACAAGCGGAAAAATTTATTTATCAACAAAAATACGTACACACAAAATTGTGTTCCACCTCAGCAGCGAGTGACACGCACGACGAGCCGCGGTCCCGTCGCACGTACACCGTCGTGAAAGCATCGCACGTGCCGCTCTATGATTGGACGGCGACGTTTGAGGCCAATCAAATACGAAGCGGATGATAGAAGATGGGCCTGTACCCTTTATATTCCTTTACCTTAGTATAAACAAGTCCACTGGATGATAAGTACAGGACCGGTTGAGCGCACTCTATAAAGTTTTTCGTCGCGATTTTAAAATGCGAAATGAAATTGAACTAATAGGTATAGAAATAGCAAAGTAAATATTTTCGTGTGACGCACGGTTATTTTTTACAGATTTTTGTATAGTTATAGCATCACAATGCGCGCTTATGCTTAGACCTTAAAATAGAAGAACGAGAATAATGATGACGTCAATTAACAATTTATTAAATTCCCCAAGTTGTAATCCGAATTTTCTACTTCCAAGGAAAATACAAACACTATAAAAGCGATGGAAATTATTTCAAACGTCAAGACTTGTCTAGATCAAACATCAAAAACAAACAAGATTTTCCAAGAAACATTTTTTTTTTTATTTCAGTAAAGGAAACTTATAAAGTAAGAAGCTAAGATAGTTCAAAGTTAGAAGAATGTCTATAACGGAGCTCGAGCAATTAAGTCGGTTTCCCATCTCGGAAATTGAGTCTTCAGGAGACTTTTTAGCTTTCACCAAGTGCTTGGTAAGTCCCGTTAAAAAGTACTAAAAATCTGTCGTTGAATGTTGGCGAAGACGATTTGAGGGTAGTATGAAGAATTAATTATGTATGAGCGGAGTTGAGAGGTATTGTCTTGAGGAAAAGTTCTCCAGCAGCCTTTCATACTGGAGGGTTATAAGGACTTAAGTGTTGTCAAGGAGATACAGCGAAAAGGTATGTACTTGACTAACAATGGCTTACTGTTGTCTTTCTACTTGAGTTTGTTATTAATGAAATATGTCATGACTTTAGTAGACGATTTTAATTTTTATAGAACGTAATATTAATTGGTTTATAGTAATATCTTATGGATATCTTATCATATCTTAAGAGGAAATGCTGGCGGCGAGACTTTGTATGTAAAAAGTCATAATTCGAGGTTTGGCTCTCGACTGTTTTCTCCTCCAATATTAGACTAATATGAGAGATATTTCACAAACTGAATAAGAAGGATGTGTACTGTGTCTCTGTGTTTTCTTTTTTTGATTAATAGTTGCCAATTTTGTACACTAGGGCTCTGTTGACAGCGATTTATCGGACAACTTTGAGCATTTTGTGAGACTAGTGCTTATACGGTTAACAAATTATCAAAAAAGAAAACATAGGGACACAGTATATATCCTTCTTATTCACTTTATAAAATATCTCTTAAATCGGTTCAATATTGGAGGAGAAAACAGTCGAGAGTCAAACCTCGAATTATGACTTTTTACATACGAAGTCTCGCCGCCAGCATTTCCTCTTAAGGGACTCATCAGAGAATGGGCAGCAGCGTTCTCCGTAAAACGCAACACCATACACTGCGATCGCCAACCCGCCTGCCAAGCTTAGGGATTATGGCAAACCCTCCTTTGGGGGAGGCCTATGTCCAGCAGTGGACGTCTTTCGGCGGTTATAATGATGATGATGATGTTGATGATGAATATCTTATCTTACCTCACAAAATAAAACTATTTTTAGGATTTCGAAAGGGTAACCACTGGAACCTTATTACTAAGCCTACGCTGTCCGTCCGTCCTTCCACCCGTCCGTCTGTCTGTCAGCAGTAGACAGTTGAAAATTTCAAAGAGTGTGTATTTCTATTGTTGCTATAGCAAAATAATAATAAAAATTGAATTTTATTAAAAATTTAAGGGACAAAATGGCAAAAAAACACGTTTCTTGTTACGGAGCCCATGCGAGAAAAGGGTTTTATTTTTCAGTTTATGGTACGGAACCTTTCGTGTGAGAGTTTGACTCGCAATTGGATGGTTTTTCAAACATGTTAATTGAAAACGTGTTCATGCAAGCTAGAATTACGCTTCTCTTGTACCAGGAGACCAGAAATACTTAAGAGATTTTCTGCTGAACTCGATGAATGAAGAGAATAGCTCGCCTGAGTAGCCAGCCAGCCAGCTTACCATCAAGTGAGATAGTGGTCAATTGTTAGTCTATTATTAGAAAAAAATACCACGTATAACAGAATAAACGCAATACCTCTTAAGGGGTTATTGTACTCATCATTATGAACAACTTTTACTATAGAACCAATCCGGAAACCACGAAAAAAAGAATCAGCTGTTCATTACATTTTGTCCAGTTATGCGCACATTGTATGGGGGAGTCGATTTTTTTTTCGCGATTTCTGTGTTGCTCCCGTAGTGAAAGTTGTTCATAATGATGAGTTCAAAGAACCCTTAAGAGGTATTGCGGGTATTCTGTTACAGGTTGTATACCCAGTAGTACCAAGTACTCAGAATCTGGCCCAAATGTAAATGATGTTTGTGCCCGTACCGTGTAGGATAATTATTTAATTATATGACCTGTTGTGGGTCCCCGGGGAGGCGGGATCAGGCCTAGTTCAGAGTCTACTTTATAAAGGTACCTATTGTAGTAACATAATTAACAATATACAACTTCATTTAAATTCTCCTAAATATCCCTATTTTAGTGGTCGAAAATAAGGATATTTAGGAGAATTTAAAGCAGGCGGGCAATTTTGAGCAGGCGGGTTGGCGATCGCAGTGTATGGTGTTGCGTTTTACAGAGAACGCTGCTGCCCATTCTCTGGTGAGTCCCTTAGTCGCCTCTTACGACACCCACGGGAAGTGATGGGATGGTATTATTCTTTTACGGCACCATAAGGCACCGGCCGACACCATACGGTAAAGCTCAGGGGGGCTACTCTCTAACGAAATCCGTAGTTTCGGGCTTAGTTGCGGGCGGGCGTATTCTACTCCGTATCATCCTCAGACTTACGATTAGTCCCGAACCCGAACTGAGAATGAATGACAACACGATTTCACAGTAACTGTCAAATCGTGTTATCATTAGTTCTCAGTGGTTAGGTGATACGGAGTAGAAAATGCCCGCCCGCAACTAAGCCCGAAACTATGGATTTCGTTAGAGAGTAGCCCCCCTGGTTGGGATGGGGACTTTTGGTACTTTATTTCTTCTATTGTACCCAAGGTCTGTACAAAAATTTCAGCTCTGTCGGAGTTTCTGTTATTTGATAACAATTTTTTGTCTAATTTGACCGGACTATCCGTTCGGTTTTTGAATTATAATGTTTACAAACAGACAGACAGACGCGGCGGGGGGCTTTGTGTTATAAGTAGTGTTCAGAAGTTAAGTGAGTTATAATTTGTATCAACAGCACTCCACTGCTGGACATAGACCAAATAATGACATTGATGTTTCTGGAATGTAAATAATCACATTCAAATTCTTAATAATACTTGTGTCTAAATATAAAAGTATTTTTATCTCGCTTATCCTACTCGTGAACAGTTAAACATACGAATAATAATTAATAGATTTTTTGACGCCATATTATAGTTAGGAGTTTTATTTTCTATTTTAAATATATATAGTTTGTTATTTAAATACAGTTTATTTGTTAGTATCGTCATGTATTTTATACGATGACTAGCTGACTCGGCAAACGTTGTTTTGCCAAATAAAAAAAAATTACCCTACCACCTATGCTCATACCTACCGAATATACACACAAAATTTCATGAAAATCGGTCGAGCCGTTTTGGAGGAGTTCAGTCACAAACACCGTGACACGAGATTTTTATATATAAGGTTTTTCAGTGACATGTTAAAATTGTATATGAGTATTTCATAAAATTAAAAAAAAGTAGAAGATTATTACGTGCATAGTTTGTTTGGTATCATAATTTACAACAAACATTTGAAAGCGAAGCTAGATTTTCACGACAGCTGTATTCAAATATTGATACATTAATTAAATCTCTTGATAACGTTTAAACTAGCACGTAGATATTATGAGGATAGTAAACAAAGATATCTTTACACAAATTGGGCAGACGGGGTGGATAGCTTCATTTTGTGTGAGTATTGTTCTTGGTTTTGTGTCTAGCATTATATGACATTAGCAACTTTGTTGTTCGTCAAACTGCGGGTCTAAAAAAGCCACTTTAGCCATTGATATATAAACACCCAAGATACACACTCAGCATCTCAAGCGCAAAAAACAAGCGCAATATGTATAATTGTGTGCAAGTTTCAAACAGTCTCGCATCACTCGCCATACTGCACTGCTTTGTAAAAACATCTTTAAGCGATCCGTGTAAGGTTGAATTTGCAAAAAAAAAATGTTTATGGTATAACTACACACAACTCACACATGACACTTGATACATGTCAGTTTTTGACGACAGTTTCGAGTGTTGCATTTGTTCGAGACTGTGCATCTTGGGTTTTTTTATATATCAATGACTTTAGCAGAATCGGAAAGCAAATCACGCTACCTGTCACTGTCAAATTTTCCCAATCAAAATTGAACCTAACCGCGTAAGCGATAAAGATGAAAATTAAATTTGACAGATTGTTGTTGTGATTAATATTATGATTCTAATATGATTCTCCTAAAGTGGCCTTTTTAGTCCCCCTGGTCGGTTTTCAGTTAACTTAAACAATGCTGGCCATATTATAATAGCCAATAATAATGAGTTTAGTTTTATCTGTTATTTAGGACGTATTTCTGAATTGAGAATTTAGAGTTAAGAACGTACCTATGAAATTATGTTTTACCTCCGATTTCTGAATTAAAAATTTTCAGTTAAGTATTTGTCATTATCTCCTGAAAACCTGTAAAATTTTGGTATAAAAGATCTTATATCAAAATACTGAATTTAGAAACTGGTTCTTAATGCCATTAAGATCATAATATCATATACATAGGTTTACGGTTATTTTTACTAAACCAATGGATCTTTTTATATGGAAAAATAAATAAATGAAATTAAATATACCGGCCAGTTTTCTTGCAAATAAATTTCAAGTACTAACTTACAGACAAATGTGGATTCTAATCATATAATTAGTCCCAGAAACTGCAGCTGCCATTCTCCCCCCTACATCCAAATTTCCTACAAATAGCTTATAAATGTTAGTTCAAACAGCGCAACAAGAAAGTTGCCGCTAGTTGTGCAGCCCGTCAACTAACTCGGGAGCAACAACTAAATATTCATCGTCTATTGCTTTCGCTAAGTTCTCGTAACTTTAAATGTATATTGGCGGGTAGTCTTCTACTGAATCTGTATTCTAGAGTAGTTCTTGGAACAGTCATCATCTGCCTAGCCTTTTCCCAACTACATTGGGGTCGGCTTCTAGTCAAGCCGGAATTAGCTGAATACCAGTATTTTACATGGAGCGGCTGCCTACCAGATCTCCACAACCCATTAACTGGGTAACACGGTACTTCATGGCAAGACTGGAGTCAGATTTACTGGCTTCAGACTATAGTTCTTGGAACAGTAATTTTTTAAAAGGCTTCCTATTAGACGCTTTTTAGGGTAACATACCCAAAAGATAACCAACGGAACCCTATTGCTAAGCCTCCGATGTCCGTCAGTCCGTTTGCCCGTACGTTCGTCTGTCTGTCAGCGGGCTGTATCTCGAGAACCGTAATCGGTATATGGTTGAAATTTTCACAGAGTGTGTATTTCTATTGCCGCTATAATAACAAATAATAAAAATTAAATTAGATGTTAAAGGGGGATCCCATACAAAAAAGTATTTTCGGTTCATGGTACGGAAATATTCGTGTGAGAGTCCGAATCGCACTTGGTTTTAGGTTTTTTGTAAAGGTTATATTGTGTGATTTGTGAGGCGTGAAGTAATTAAAGTCCGATAAACTATACTAGTGACAAACTATAATTACCGTTCGAAGTTAAGTACATCCTCTAACTTACCATTACTTTTTTTATTTGAGATGGGTTTGCTTCGCCTTGAATCATCGATTGCATTATAGCTGATTATTTACTGATATTAAATGTGATTCATTCCTATTGATATAGCGTCTAAATATTGTGGATATCCTTCAAACTGACATGGAAAATGGGCCAATAATATCTCGAGTGGTAAAATTACTTGTTTGTTCGGGGTAGTCTCCAGAAGCGCTGACTCGATAAATCAAAGTCAACGTCAAAACGTTTATTCCAATTAGGCCATTAAACGGCACTTTTGAACGTCATTCAAATTACAAAAAATAAAAAATAATAAAGTGATTCTACTGTCCATTCGGAAAGGTAGATTTTTGTGGAGAAGAACGGACAAGAAACTCCATCCTTACTCTTTTCAAATAAATATTTTACAATATTTGGTATACAAAATTTTAGTTATATGTGAGGACCATGCACCTAGGGTACGTAGAGGTAGACTTATTAATTTCTAAATAAGTACATGATACTCACACATTTACAAATATTGGAATCACTAATTAACAGTGTGTGAGTTAGCAGAAAAATACAAACACAAAAAGAAACAGAACATCTATAAAGTTAATAAATAAAGCAACCGGTCTGATTTTGTCCACAACATTGATTGTCCTATGGAGCAGGACCAGCATGCTTCCAAGCATTCTTATCCTGATTGTAATCTTCTAATTTGTAATAAGCTTGTTTACAAAGTGTGCTATTGATATACGTTTTAAATTGTCTTTCATTTAGTTCTAACATGTCACAAGGTATTTTATTGTAACATTTAACACAGTACCCCATGAAACATGTGTGCACTTTAGCTAATCTACAAAATGTTTGATCTAATTTATCTTTATTTATAGTATTAAAATTATGTCTATCACTAATTTTACTAAAAAGATGGCAATTTTTCCGAACATACATAATATTTTCACATATGAATTGGCAAGGGACTGTCATAATATTAATCTTTTTAAAAAGTTCTCTTAGAGAATCGCAGCGACGCAGATTATAAAGGGCTCTGATAGCTCTCTTTTGTAAAATAAATATGGATTCAATGTCAGCAGCCACAACAAAAAACCGTATGACATAATGCTGTGAAAGTAGCTAAAATAGACCAAACGTGCGGTTTCTACGTCTGTTAACTGTCTTATCTTCCTAACAGCATAAGCAGCTGAGCTTAGCCGCCCCGCTAGAGATGTTATATGAGGTCCCCATTGTAATTTCTCGTATAAGGTGATTCCCAAGAAAACTGTCTGATTAATAAACTCCAGTTTTTCTCCATTCCGTACATTCTTTCGAGATAGAATACGGCACTATCCCTGTATGCCTTAGCCTAACGATGGCAAATCCTGCATGATATGCCCCGAGGATACTTAGTAGATGAAGCCATCCGAATGTATAAAATTCTTCCGTTACTAGCTGAGTGACAGACAAACAACGCACAGCCGAAACTACTGGTCGTAGAAAGCTGAAATTTGGCATGTAGGTTCCTTGGGGAGTGTAGGAGAGCACTAAGAGAGGATGTCCCGAAATTCCTACGGAAACGGGAAAAAACGGTATATAAAAAAGCTAGTAGTTTTATAAAATTTCAAAACCAAAAATTTTAACAGTGCATCAAAACTGTGCCTTAATTGGAGTAAAAGCTAAACTGGAACAACGATATTCATATTGTGTTTTTTGTTAGTAAAATGTAGCAGCGACAGCCATTGCAATAACAATATTTTATAACACACTAAATTCTCAATAGTTTAGCTTTTTTTACTGCAGCAACGCGGCTTTAAATAAACTTACCAACTGACAGATTTAGTCAGATGGTCATAATCGTTCCATTAATTAGCGTCGAGTGGTTCTGTGCTTCCCCTTCACTGAGGATTCCTGCACTTATCACCAGGTCATCAGCCCTCCTTGTGAGACACCTTACAACGTTGCATCTTCCCGTAATTAATCTTCACTTTAGATCCTTTCGGCATTATCCGTCCTGTAAGGTACGTGTCATGCTAACCTAACTTTTTGTTTTAATATAAATGTTATTCATGAATATATCCATTTAACGGCAATTTTGGTTAAGAAAATTTATGTAACAATAGTTTTCATGAATTTATTACCCTGCACTTTTTTAACACTTTTAGTACCAAGCACTCAGCGTATGGGACGAGCAGTGATTCGTTCGTGAGCCCACAACCCGCATCTGAGTCATCGTTTTAAGTAGCTATAGATGACTTGTGTTCATGCGCGGGTTGTGGGCACACGAACGAATTGTTGTTCGGCCCAAGTGTTGAGTGCTTGGCACTAAAAGTGTTGCTGTGACAGAAATCAGATGTGACGACCATGTCGGAGATGATGAAAATCAGTGCAAAAATTTACACAGATTAGGAAATTAATCCTTAAACTTTAGAAATTCCATGATAAAATTATAAATCACTGCCAACTTCCTAGTTGTTTTTCACAGTAGATAAACAGCACAAATAGCTAAGTTAACAAGTTACTCCAACTTGTATCGGAAGTTGCTCCATCGTCTAAACATACGCCAAGTTTGTGAATACTGCAGGATTCGCAGCGGGCTTTATTGGGAATAGAGATTCACAAAACGTTTACATTAGGTGATTGGAATAACTAGTTTCAATCCCTAGTTTGTATATCAAAATTCCATGCCAGAGTCTGTGTTTCCTGATGGCTACAACCTGGGAGTCTTTAAGTCAAGAGTAAATAGGTTACTTCTAGGCAAGCGTGCTCCATCTTCAACCGCATCATCGCTTACCATCAGGTGAGATAGTATAAAAACGTGTAGTTTGATAGAAATTAAAAAAATAAAAAGTTTTATGTCTGACTGAATATGGAAATAAGATTCAATCAATCTTCCCAACGATGGGGTCGGCTTTCAGACTCAAATTTGCCGCAAAGTTCCGCTTTGTTAATCCATATAAATAAAAAACGCGCGACTGCAGCGCTACACCCGCGCTGCGGCCACGCATCAGTTCATCGATCGACCGATCGTAGTTTTTTCGGCTTTCTTCAGGACAAATAGTATTTTTGAAGGATTTATTTTGTTCTTCAATATAAAGTTCCAAACGGGGAAGTAATTCGTACAATTGTTTTCTTGATAATCGTAAGTAATTCTGAAATTTTTGGTCACAGTAGTAGCCTTTTACTTTACGAAATTCAGTTCGTTGACTTATACAAAATAACGGCAACGTTTTCTTAGGTTTCTTTTATATTTATTTTTCCAAAACCTTTTTTCGTTTTAATAGTAACACTAACAACAATGTTTCGTCGTCAAAGTCCATCGTGAAACTAAATGTACAACATAATGATGCTCGAACCTAGCGGTTGCAGCGTGGCAGCAGTGCTGCAGCACTTTTGCAACTGAGTACCAGCATTTTATATAGGCCTCCACAACCCGGTAACTGTTTAATCCAATACCCCCAGGTAAGAATGGTGTCAGATTTTCTGCTTTCTGACTACCCATAACGACTGTGTGAAAGATCTTCAAATGACAGCTAGGACCAACGGTTTCACGTGCTTTCCGAGGAACGGATGAGGCTCAAGGTGAGGTTAGTTATTACTAGGTTTTGCCCGCAACTTCGTACGCGCATGTCCCGTTTTTTCCCGTTCCCGTAGGAATTTCGGGAAATCCTGCCTTAGTGCTCCCCTACACTCCACAAGAAACCTACATGCCAAATTTCAACTTTCGACGACCCGTAGTTTCGGCTGTGCGTTGTCTGTCAGTCACTTAGTAACGGAAGAATTTTATAAGGATTAAGCCACAAGCTCCTTGTGATCAAATTAATAATTATATACTTCTATATTATATTACAAATGCGAAAGTTTGGATGTTTGTTACTCAGTCACATCTGAACGGCTAAACGTATCCTAGTTTTTCGCACAGAGATAGATTTAGTCTGGAATAACACATAAGATACTTTTTATCCAGATGTATGTGTTCCCTCGGCATAATTTTCGAATTTCACCGACATTCTTTTCACATCCCTAAACGCCAGTAATTTCGAACTTTGTTTTTCTTCCATTAACTTTTTTCTCTAAAACTCGTCCTCTTTGTGAACGGACACTAGAAGGTATTTAATTAAGCTTTGCAAGTAACTTTTGTACTGGTTTGCGAAGTCTAACCACTTGATTGGCTAGTTTCTTATTCTTCTTTGTCGTTCTCTCACTGCTGAGGATCGCGGCTACATGCGACTCGTCTCCAAATCATGCGGTCTTCTGCATAGTGGACCGCTCTGTACGTGCTGCCTCCAACAGCTTTCTTTATGGCGTCAGACTATCTTGCTGGTATCCTGCCTTGAGCGCGTTTCTTTCGACCCCCAGGTAACAGCTACATAAAATAGACTCTGGTATGGAACTCTTCTCCTCAACTGCACACACAATAATAGTATTCCCAAAACTCGGGATGTCCAGTATAAAACGATGGCGCATCACCATTCGTCTTGTAGTCCAATGATGAAGTGGGGTAGGAACTAAATTGTATGATATCAAAGGAGACTACCTGAAGTGTAACCAATAGACTGGCAACACAGAGATGATGTTGAAGGTTTTATAGCTTTAACTCGACCGTCACAGGGGCTCTAGATAGGCACATTCCATTAGCGGTAGCGTGGCGAAGACAAAATAGGGAAGGAATAAGTTTGCATAATAAAATATTTATTATCTATGCAGTTTATCTATACAACGTGTAAAAGAATAAACGCAATACTTCTTAAGGGATCATTGTACTCATCATAATGAACAACTTTCACTATGGGACCAATCCCGAAATCACGAAAATAAAAAAATCAGCTGTTCAGTACATTTTGTCGAGTTATACGCACATAAATGTATGGGGCAGTCGATTTTTTTTCCACGAACTCGGTGTGTCACTGTGGGGTGCCAACTGAAAACCAGCGCTGGGTGTCTGACGCCCAGCAAATGCTGAGATGGTTACCCTTTCGGTATGGGCACGCTCAGCGCAATTGTGTACCTACTACTACTTCTGTTTACTTTGTCGCTGTGCGTTTTTCTGTGCTGAATAAATGATTTTCTATTCTATTCTTCTATTCTATGAGTTCAATGACCCCTTAAGAGGTATTTCGTTTATTCTGCTACAGGTTGTATAACATTTTTTATTAAAACAAAAAGTAAAAACTATTTTAAATCACAAGACCCACCAACCACAAGACGAACGGAGATGCGCCACCGGTACATGGTGGACATCCCACCCACACGCACAAAACGTTTTGGGAACACATTCCTAGTGCGTACAGCTAAGGAGTGGAATTCCCTGCCGGAGTCTGTGTTTCCTGATAGGTACAACCTGGGAGTCTTTAAGTCAAGAGTGAATAGGTTACTTCTAGGCAAGCGTGCTCCATCTTCGACCACATCATCGCTTACCATCAGGTGAGATAGTGGTCAAACGCGCGCCTATAAACAGTAAAAAAAAAATCTGTCCCAATCGTGAAGAACAAATAAAGCTAAACTATGCAATAGAAACACACTTATCGTATGTTGCGTTGTTTACGATAAGTGTATTTCTAAGCATAGTTTTTCATATAAAGTCCAGATATCATAATGCGTTGCATACGTTGCGTACGTGGGACCATTTTGTCTCTCGCTTTAGTATTTTATTATGCAATTAAAAATGGCATGCATATTTCCTATTGTTAAAACGTCAATGTTTTGGATTAACAAACGCTGTCAAAATTTCACGTTATCAATACATTGATATATAACAAAACCCAAGATGCACAGTCTCGAACAAATGCAACACTCGAAACTGGCGTCAAAAACTGACATGTATCAAGTGTCATGTGAGAGTTGTGTGTAGTTTACTATAAACATTTTTTTTAGCAAATTCAACCTTACACGGATTGCTTAAAGTTGTTTTTACAAAGCAGTTCACTATGGCAAGTGATGCGCAATTTTTTTTGCAAATTCAACCTTACACGGATCGCTTAAAGTTGTTTTTACAAAGCAGTGCACTATAGCGAGCGATGCGAGATTGTTTGAAACTTGCGCATATTGCGCTTATTTTTTGCGGACGTTTTTGAGATGCTGAGTGTGTGTCTTGGGTTTTTTATATATCAATGTATCAATATCTTATATTTTGGCATTTCGACTGTCACATCGGATAGAATGACACTTTGTCTAAAGCTTCAAACCAATCATTGCCGATGATTCAAATGTATGACTAATTTTGTATCTTTGAGGTAAATACGCATCATCATCATCAAGAGCTCGTGGCTAAGTAATAACAGCCGCACGGATCGATCTTTAAGGTTAAGCAACGCTTGCCAAGGTCGATCGGTTGATGGGTGACCATCCTAACATACCGAGTTTCCTCCGTGCCTCGGTGCGCAAGTTAATCCGTTGGTCCCGGCTGTAATTTGTAGATCTTTGGCAGTCGTTACGGATAGTCAGAAGCCAGGATACCTGACACCAGTCTTGCCAAAGAGTACCGTGTTACCCAGTTAATGGGTTGTGGAGGTCTGGTAGGCAGCCGCTCCACGTAAAATACCTGGTATTTAGCTGAATCCGGTTTGACTGGAAGCCCCAATATGAGGCTGGGAAAAGGATAGGCAGATAATTATGATCATCATCATCATATTAGCCGAAAAACATCTACTGCTGGACATAGTCCTCCCCAAATGTCCCCACAACAACCGGTCCTGTGCGTCTCGTATCCATCGGCTACCCGCAACCTTCACCAGGTCATCGACCTACCTTGTGGGATAAAAAATACACGTAAATATTCAAAATCTAATGTCGCTATCAAAAATATTACATATTAGTAACCCCAGCCAATATTCATTTTCGATAACAACGTAGGAACAATGAATATACCTTGCTTTCGATTATACAACAATATAGGTTCACTATACCGGATTTAAATTGCTTTCGATTATAATTGGCAATTAGCCGGCGTGAACACTGTGTACTTGCTACTCGTACGAACGTGCATTACAACACAGATGGTATGCACGGAATACTGAATCACAATGGTGACGAGGAAAAGTTATGTAAATTAAGAACAAATACTAATCATCATCTACCTCCTTACTAATCATTAATAACAATTTATTTAGAGTCTGCACTGTACTTTTTCCACGTTCTTTTTCTTCTTTTATTTACAGTCAACTTTAATAGTAGAGGTATAAGAACTACAGATACGTTACCCACACTCAGAAATGGCAACATAAAATGATGGTAATTATACTCCGCACGCTAATGTAGTTATTTTGCTACTGATTAGTACCAAGAGCACTTGCGCTGTTTTGATGTTGGTGCATAACGAATCTTTTTAAAATACGTAAATGGTCATCTCAATGTTCATTTAAAAGAAATGAACATTGAGATGACCATTTACGTATTTTTAGTTTTAAAAAACCAACCGCAATACCAGGAGGTATTGCGGTTGGTTTTTTAAAACCCTAATCTTATTAAAACCCAGCAAAATTACTTCGCGAATAAAATCTAAAAAACTATTGTCAAGGTCACCAGACTATACATCATCAGAGTGAAGAAAATCTTTTCATTTTCGATACGCACGGGAAAGCCTCTTGAGTTATGGTCGCGGTGTCCGTACGGCCACTGTCCGGTACCATCCGGGCCCGTCCGGCCGGTGTCCGTTATCGCCCGCACCGGACAACGACCACGGGCAATTTATTGCTTTATCTACCCTAGTTTTAATATTCGTGCGCAAGAAATTTATCGTCTGTGTGGCGACCATTTCCTCCTCGATTCTGGTGTGTTTGCAAGTTGTTCAGTTGAGGATGTCGTATGTGTAGTGTAGGGGCTTTGTAGGGTTTGGTCTAAGAGAGGAATTAAAATGTGTGATTTATTGGAGGCTCATCTTGTATGTTCTGGTAGCGCCAAAGGGTACTTTCAAATTCCTGACAGTGAGTATGTGTATTTCACTTTGAAGATAATATTATAAATTACAAAAAGTTGTTGTGATTTTTTCCAGAACAAGGCAGGAAATTGCTGAATTTCAGACCATTGGGATGGTTACTCGTACAAGAATACATCTGAGATATAATTTTTAATAATAAAGGCAGGAACTACCAAAACTTCTGTTTAAAATTGCTTTACTAAACTACGAAGTTATATAATCTACCAAAATACTTCGCAACCAAAATTGATCAAACCAACTTTTATAATCTCCTGGTGCAAAATGTACTCCAGTCTTCTCAATTCGTCAAATACTGTTATTTGACACAATTTACACTGTAAATTGTGCTGTCTATGCTTTATATAAAAGCCATTTCTCGATAGCGAACCTGAGACTATTAGATCAGAAGCCAAGCCTTTGTTTCAGGCCTAAAACGTGATGGACTCGATTTTCGTAGAAACCTTTCACGGGTAAGCAACGTTTGTAAAACTATCTGATGCTCATGTTGCGGGTATACCATATTGGAATTTGAAGTATGTTTTCGTCACGTGATAAAGTTTATTTTTGTGTTTCTATAGTTTTGGCTATGGTTTAGTTTTATTTAAAATACCGTGTTACCCAGTTAATGGGTTGTGGAGGTCTAGTAGGCAGCCGGCAGCCATGTAAAACACTGGTATTCTGCTGAATCCGGTTTGACTGGAAGCCGAGCCCAATATAGTTGGGAAAAAGGCTAGGCAGGTGATGATGTTAGTTTTGGTAAGGGTACAATAAAATTAATTAATAAAATTAATAAATTAATTTTTACCATATTCATTAGGGCCAAACAGTTACATGATTAGGTGATACATTACGAATGTGAATAATACCACCACCACCCCAGAGTTGAGTATACTAATATATAAAGCTGAAGAGTTTGTTTGTTCGTTTGTTTGTTTGCTTGAATGCGCTAATCTCAGGAACTACTGGTCCGATTTGAAAAATTCTTTCAGTGTTAGATAGCCCATTTATTGAGGAAGGCTATAGGCTATAAAATCATCACGCTAAGGCCAATAAGAGCAGAGCAGATAAAGTTGTGTGGGTCAACTAGTTAAATAATATACCTAAATGATTATCGTAACGTATCTGTTTGTTATTAAAACGATAGAAAAAATTGGTGAGAGATTTTCATTTCATTCGTTCACACAATGTTATGCAAAACTGTTTGAAATAATTTAACAAAATAGTCTTAAGATATAACAGTGTTTTTTCAATGATGAAACAATGTACGAACATTTTGTTCAGGTCTGCACATCTGCACACTTATTGATATTTTTACGAAATAAAAGCGTATATGTTTTTCAAAACTATTTACCATTTTTACCATTTTTAAAGGAAGTCAAGTCAAAAGTCATTTATTCAAATAAGGCTGAGTACCGGCACTTTTTGAACGTCAACGTTTACAAATAGACAGTCCCCTAAAACGCCCGCCCGTCACCACTTCCTAGTGTTTTAGCTGTGGAGAAGAAGTGGCCAACAAACTCCCCAGCAGCAAATCTGTCTGTTGAGTTAGAAGGACTCGCATTTATACAATAGTATGCAAAGTTAGGAAAATAATGGAACATGGGTAACATGTACAATCTAAAAACTAAATCATTTGCCACTTGTAAGCTAGCACACAAACACACAAACCGAAAAATGCAGTCTATATTTTTTGTCACACAAAATCTTAGAAAATAATGACTTTTGTAGTATGTACACTACTACCAGAAGTCACCAACACTTTTTGAAAATATACAGAAATTCCTTAAAAATACATTTCAGCATCAAGAAGTATGCAAATATGTTGTTGCTCGTATGCACTTCAACGTTTCTATGCGCCGTGAGCCACAGATCTTGGAAACACCATGGCGGACGCTCCTAGAGACTGCAAGTTTAAAACCTTTCTTACAAACCAATCTTGTCACATAGTGTCATCGTTTATTCAGGGACGGCTGGTGACAATAATTATGATAATTGCTATCACATGGTTGATCTTCAAGGTGACGCAACACTTGCCAAGGTCGTTCGTTGGATTGGTTGACCATCTATCACGTACCAACACACCTTCCTGCCTCGTAGGGAACGGTAAATTGTCGCCATCGGTCCCCGCCACAGTCAGCCACTGTCAATGAAGAACTATGCAGATAGAGAAACTAGGTTATGCCCGCGGCGACTTCTTACACGCATATCCTATGTTTTCCCGTGCCCGTAAGAATTAAGGGGAATCCTTCTCTTCTTAGTGCTTCCTATACTCCATAAGGAATCTACATGTCAAATTTCAGCTTTCTATGACCAGTAGTTTTGGCTGTGCATTGTCTGTCACTCACTCATCAGTAACGGAAGAATTTTGTATATTACGTTGATGATAAATCTATGATTTGTAGATCTTTGTCAGTTATAATTAGTATTCAGAAGTGCGAAAGTGTGACAGTAATTAGTCTAGTCATGGGGTATTCGTTACTCAGATATTAGATTGTAGAAGCCTGATTGGTAGTTGTGCTGTGTAAAATACTAGTAGTACTAGTATCCAGCTACATCCGGTTAGGCTGGAAGCCGACCCTAAAAAGTTGGATAAAGACTCAACACGTATTTTTGGATAAATCTTTTTTATTTCTATTTAGTCCGTCCGTTACATTTACAAAAAATATTGCACACATATTTTTTGCCATTTCAAATCGATAAAAATTTATAAAGATATCAAAGAGACCAAAGTTACAGCGCAGGGCTGGTGACATCACGTCGCTAATGATAAATGTACTGTCGTTGTGACGTCACACGACTTTTCAACGCACTTGTCTTAATTTTTTTTTACGTGAAAAAAGAAAAAAACACATCGAATATTTTTTAGAAATCTATCTGACGGACTAGTCGCTACTGGACCAATTCCCTGATCTGTGCTACGAGCATAGCGTAGGCGGCATTTCTCGGTTACCGCTACGTGATTACAATGCTACGCCGTAGCGAGCTCCGGTGCTACGCGGTATGTGCTACAAAGTGTTCGCCATAAAATTAAGATGTCGCATACGATTGCATCAATTGTTGTGGCGGAACTTTATTGTTGTTGTAAAATGTGGTAGAATCTAAGTCTTTATCGTTATCTTAACTTCTAAATCTAAACTAATATGTAAAGGTTATTTTTAATATGTAAAGGTATATTTTTAGAAGCACTTATGGGACTACAAAAATTATTACGTTGAAAAAAAGCTAGATTATCACTGAAATTCATAGCATAGTTACGTCATGAATTTTAGTGATAGTTTAACTTTGAAAACCATTTTTTTTTTAAACTTTGCCCCACCCTAGGAATTTCTCCTGTATCGTGGGTGCGTTTACAGACATACAACTTCACATACACAAACAGCCATACCCGGAACAACTATCTGTAGGCCATACAAATATTTGTTCCGTGCGGGTATCGAACCCGCTACACGCAGCGCAGCAGTCAATCGTTCAACCACTACGCCAACCGTGTCGTCAGTCGTAGTGTCGCAATTTGCAGCCAATGCTGGAAAAATGCTCTGTTCCTGGGAGATAGGCTATAGAAACGGAGCCGCTGGTAAAACTTAGGACATTCCAAAATAATATCACCTAACTTTTTTATGTAAAATTTATCGCAATATCGATGTCAACCATTTTGGATTTATTTGTTTCAACGATAATCCGCTCCGGTGATAATCCTCTGTACTATTGAAATCTTTACCATATTTTTTCACGATATTTTTTGACGTTTCCTGTTTTTAAACAATAGTGCTGCATGAAATGATACTGAATTTTTGTCTGCTTTTAATCCGTTTCATTTTGCAACGGATATTTTATATATGTACTCGATATATTTCGATACGACATAGTGAATTAAAACAATATATTCCTGAATTGTTTAGTTTAGATAAAAGCTGTCATTATTCGCGTGCGTGTGAAATGTTGAATTTAGTTTGAAATGTTCGACAGTTGGATTACTTCTGTCACACATTCGCAACCACTGCAACTCCTGAAAGCCAGAAAGAATCAACAGTGGCGACCACCAAAAACGCCAAGCCAATGAAGCCCGATCCCGCAACGAAATTTATCAAAAAATTACACCGTAGGAGTAGGAAATAAATAAAATAAATATATATATATATCTGGCTAATCTGTCAGGAACGAGTCCAAATCGTCACACCCGCCCGTCAGGCACCCACTGCTTGACAATCCGTCTTGAAGCATCCGTAAAGTGTGACCTGCCAAGTCCCGTTTCGGCCTCGCAGACTGATCTCCAACGTCGGCGATGCCTGTCCTTATTTGTTGTGCTATTGTGTTGTGGATTCGAACGGTGAGTTTGATTTTTAATATGCTACAGTCCATCGCCTTTTGGCAAACCTTGAGTGAAATAATGTTACATTTTAAATAATTCCTTTATGCTCATCGATCTAACGACTCCAGGGAATCATTGTGTGAGTTCCAGGAATTCAAACTTATTATTTATCATCAAACAGCCCTCTATTCAATGCAGTACAAAAAATGTTAAAAAACAAATGAATTTTCTATAGCACAAAAACTTTTCTATTGTAACGTAACATAGGATAAGCATTTTAAAATACACAATGCTCAAACAGCTTAATCTCATGAT
Organism: Lacanobia wlatinum; assembly: GCA_947578705.1. Lineage (NCBI taxonomy): Eukaryota > Metazoa > Arthropoda > Insecta > Lepidoptera > Noctuidae > Lacanobia > Lacanobia wlatinum. The sequence goes on from OX388029.1 coordinate 28,386,927, forward strand.
AATGCTCTTTAGTGTTCTGCTAGAAGAGAAACATAAGAAAGAAAACAAAAGACCCTTGAAGCCAGCTCATATAGTTTTATCAAATAGCTAAAAGAAAGTTCAAAATAAAATCTAAAAAGACTAAAGTTAAAATTGTCGCGTAATTACGTTGCTGGATAAAAGAAATGTTAGGGGTGGTGCACATAAGCTGGAAAGTAAAACCAATTCAAAGGACAATTTTTCAGCGTACTCTGACCCTGTTTTGGGCGAAGGCCTCCCACAATTTTTTCCAGTCATCCTTTTTTGACCCACCCCAAAACCATTCCTCCTCATATCCTCATCTCAGTCTTTAAATGCTTATTTAGTACCTATAAAAAAATTGCAAGTTTTATCATCATTATAATTATCATTTCAGACGAACGACGTCTGCTGCTGGATGTAGCCCTCCCCTTAGCGACGCCACATCGACCAGATTGACGCGGCCTTCACCAGGTCATCAGTCCACCTTGTGGCAAGTAAGTACAAAACAAATAATCCCAGTAAACTGTTGGCAGTGTTTGTCTTAAAAAAAAATAGTCTGCTAGCAAAACTTTTACCAGACCAAAATTGGTGTTAAGTAATCAAATCTCAAATCGTTTATTGCAATCCATAATGTACACATACAGGTGGTAAAAGGAACAAATAGAAACAAATTATGGACCCTGTCGGGCACAGCAAAACTTTAAATAATTAGGAGAGAGGAAGAGCGCTTTAAATAACTTTTAAATTAAATGTTTATTATTTCCTGTTCAACATATACCTTTTATTTAATAATTAACCTTTTTATTACTTTTTAACGTCGTCAGTCAAACATTCGAGATTCATAACTTTATTAAACTTGAAAATCGATGTCGTATAACGAGCCCAACAGCTAATTCCAAAGACATATTCAACTACATGTTATCGGATGTCTATATTTCACCCAAGTGTCACACAAATGGGTCACGTTTAATATATCTGAAGGAAAATTTATGCAGAATCCGGTTTGAACATGTATTTTAGATTTTCACTCGCTAATCTGGCTGAAAGGAAAAATGTGATATTAAACTGTTTTTATTTTATTTATGAATATCAAATTGGTAGAAAATAATATTAACCATCATCATCACATCATATCAGCAGAAACCGTCCACTGCTGGACATAGGCCTCCCCCTAGCGTCGCCACAACAACCGGTCCTGTGCGTCTCGCATTCATCGGTTACCCGCGATCCTCACCAGGGCATCGGTCCTCCTTGTGAGAGTCCTTCCAACGCTGCGTCTTCTGGTACGCGGTTGCCACTAAATAATAATAGTTTAATTAAATTTTAGAATTCCTAGAAGGTTTCGGCAGAGTGTGCCTATGGTAAACTTCTGCCGTAACATTTCGGCAGTTTAATTTAATATATCGACGGCACAAATACAAACTTTAGGTTGCTATTATGAAATTCTAAATGATGAAACTCAACAACATTACCCGACCTGGTTATCGAATAAATCTGGCTTAAATAACCAGTAGTGATTGCGGCCAGTGAGGATATTATTTTCATCATTTTATGAACGCGTGGAACACAGCGCGCCGTCAACTCGGGCCTGGTTCTGATCAGACGGCGAGCCACCCAATGCTCGACGTCCGCAGGCCTGCGCCTACGGTGGCCGGGAACAAACTCTACCCCTACTGACATCATTTTACACAATACTAGCTTTTGCCCGCGACTTCGTACGTGCATATCCCGTTTTTTCCCGTTCCCGTAAGAATTTCGTGAAATCCTCTCTTAGTGCTCCCCTACACTTCCCAAGGAACCTACATGCCAAATTTCGGCTGTCTACGACCAGTAGTTTAGGCTGTGCGTTGTCTGTCAGTCAATCAGTCAGTAACGGAAGAATTTTATATATTAAGATTAACCAGGATACTAACAGATCTCAGACTAGATCAAGCTTTCAGGGGTTCCTAAAATATTCAATCATAAATAACTAGTCTCCAGCGTGAACATATCCTTACCTCGCCTGTTGACCTCATTCGAGGACAACGTAAATAAGTGCAACGTGAATATTTCAGCGACAGAACCCGACGAGCGATGTCCCTTAACTAACTAACGATCGAATTTTATCTAGAAGGCTTTGCGATCTGATGTCTGGAAATAATAGGGTTCAAAAAAGAAAGAAAAAATTTATGGCGCTATATATTACGCATACGATAAAATTACCAAAAAACGTTGTATAGTTGTAGTAAAAGGCGCTCTACAACGCCTGATATTTGTGTGAATTGGTTTTGTTTGTTTATCACGTTTTCATGCCTAAATTGCTGAACTGATTTTGATGCATTTTGTTACAGAGATATATAGGACCCTTGAGACGAGGGAGGAGCTATTTCTGTTTGCCAAAAATAAAACCTAACACGAGAGAAACCTTGGTCGAAAGCTAGTTAAACAATATTATAATAATAAGCGTGGAAGGCAAAAAATCATGACACTTGGTAGCAGAATTTGTGATCAAAGCATTTTTACGTAATTCAAGCTCAAAAGCAACGTTGCTGATAGGATGTTGTTGTTATAATGCGCACAGCAAGAGCTCTTACAACCCTCATCTCTTTAAAGTCAGAGTGAACAGGCTCCTTCTGGGTAAGCTCGCTCCATCGTAGACTTTGTCTCTGTCATCTCTGACCCAGACTAGAGTCAAGAACAAAAGTATCTCAAATAAAAAAAAAATGTATGAACTACTAAAGTTTGGACTCTAGAAAATTATCAACGGCTGTCAAAAGTCAAAAGTATAATGGATAATAATATTTTGACCACTTGATATTTCGGTAGATCGATGTCCGGTTTCCGAGGTATTTTGTCGGTTCACTAACACTATGTGTCGTAACGCCATTAGTCGGTTAGTGGTTAAGGATAGATAAACGAACGATGAAGTACTACGGAAACCGGGCACAAGTCAATCACAAACATACATTTTGGGCACAGAATGTGCTGTGTTGTGTATTCTTCTCTTGACCTCGTTTCCTATAATAGTCACTATATTTTATTTCTACAAAGCTTTAGGAGATACTTTGACCTTAATCAAAAGCCATTAAAGCAATAAATCGCAAAGGAGCCCTGGATATCACACATTCACGCTCTATCTACCAGATAATTAACAACCGGATTAATTACTGTTTTAGTGCCTAGACCCAGTTTGTAAGGACACGAGCTAATTGACTCGAATCTAACCATACATAATAAAATAGATTGCTCTTCTAACTGTTGAAAAAGTCTCATATAATTATGTCCTAAATTGGGGAACTAAAATATAGGTATTAGAGAAAGTAATGGGATATTATAAATTGCATATCAAATAAATAATCGCCTATCAATACATACTCATCATTTATATTCTGCAGATTATTCGAAATCATACATCAATATGACATTACTTTTTTCCTCATAATGCAATACAGTTAAATTTATTTTTGTATAAAAATAGTACATACATAGCATAAATACTGACTGCACAGCAAATTTTCTATATTTATGGACAACACCCCGACTCAGACTACCCCGACTCGGATAGGTTAGGTTAGAAAATCAATTGTAGTGTGTTTAGTGATATTTTGAGTTGAATATTTTGCTGTGCAATCAGTAATTTTGATGGGAATTCGGAATCTTATTGCATAGAAAAAGGATATTTTTTGATTTGCGTTTAAATACTACCCGAAAGTAATGGAGTGGTTTTATTTTTGTATTTTTGATCTAGTCGGTTCACATTCCCATCAGCCACATGTGGTATTCGCTGTTTGTTTTACTTCAAAAAGTCTAAAGTAATTTATTCAAATTAGGCTGAGTACCAGCACTTTTCAATTAATCAATCTTTATTTGTGAACACAGGTATTACAATAAAGGTCTTATGTAAATATTTTAGTCCAGCTCTATGTCCTACCAATGAAGTTGTTGTACAAATATATAAGCTATTAGCAATTAATTTGAATTTAAAAAATACAAGGTCAAATTCGAGCGAACAATGTCAATTAAATGTATTATAAATTAATGATGAATAAATTATAATTCATTTTTTACATGTATGTCAATGGTAAATTATATTAAATGTCATATTTTATCATATTGTAAATAATGTCAACTAAATGTATTATCAATATTTAATTAATCAATTATAAGGTTTTTGAATGTCAACGTTTACAAATACACAGTCCCTCAAAACGCCCGTCCGTCACCACTTCCTAGTGTAATAGCTGTGGAGAAGATGTGGCCAGCAAACTCCCATTCATCTGCAACACCAAAGGCATTTCATTGCCATAACACCCTATTACGTCTGTACTGTTTCATCAGCATCTGCCTAGCCTTTTACCTACCTACCTTTTATATTGGGGTCGGCTTCCAGTCAAACCGGATTTAGCTGAATACCAGTATTTTACATTTTTAGACCTATTACAATTTGACTGTGTTTTTTTGCGTAAAATGGCCAACTTTGGCCTTTTTATTCTCAGAAACTAAAATGTTTAGACAACTTTGGCTTATTGAATAGTTGAGAATTGTTATTAGTTTAGTGTGTAGTGGTCTCAATTTTTGCATTTTTATCTTATCTGTTTTTACAAAGCCAAAATTTCGAAGTAAATTTCTCATGAAAAGCCACTTTTTCGTGCTCGTGGGTTGAACTACTGTACCAAATGAAGTGAAAAATATATCATAATATTCCTTAACAATGGTTTGGTTCAGAAATAAAAATGGAATATCCGTAAAAAAAACATTAATATTATTACATCCGTAAAAAAAACATTAAATCATCATCAATACATTAATATTATTACGTAAAATTTATACCAAAATACGAGTAAAGAAATAAAAGTTTTGTAAATATTCACTAAATAAATTAATAATAATCCCTAAAATAAATTGTAACTGCCTAATTTCTACATAATGCGATGAGTCAACAGTTTTGTCAGTGAACACGCAATTTTGTTATAGGGCTCTTAAGGGCTAGACGAAGTGATCCTAATAGAAGTCTCGTATTTTGCCAGTTACGTCTAAGTCGATTGTAATGTCAGCAAAACTATGGCTAATAATATACGAAAATAAACTGCAGGCTACTAAACATTATTTTAAAGTAGGAGCATTAGTCAATTTTTATCGCTGTCTATACTGAGTACTTTAAAAACTAGGTACATCCGCCAGGTAATTCCGCCAAGCCCGTTCCATCATGGGACCACAAGACGAACGGCGATGCGCCACCGGTACATGGTGGACATCCCACCCACACGCATAAAACGTTTTGGGAACACATTCATAGTGCGTACAGCTAAGGAGTGGAATTCCCTGCCGGAGTCTGTGTTTCCTGATAGCTACAACCTGGGAGTCTTTAAGTCAAGAGTGAATAGGTTACTTCTAAGCAAGCGTGCTCCATCTTCGACCACATCATCGCTTACCAACAGGTGAGATAGTGCATGGTCAAACGCGTGCCTATCAATAGTAAAAAAAAAAACATTTCTTCAGTTTGCTCTGATTTGCTCGACAACATCCTAATTACTGCGACGCAGTGGACTCGAAGCCCGATAAACTGGCTTGATCAAACCCATCGGGACTGAATATCGTCATTGGCAAACTGTCAACTGAGCCTTTGCAAAGATTCATTCGGTCGTGAACTTTACGTTTGTGTTCAATCTACCAGGAATATAGACGCCTGTAGAAGATGTTCCAGATTATTAATTTTCCATTTTCTATTGTCGTATTGAGAGTAATATTAGGGGTGATCAATAAATGCAAGTGTACATTTTGTATGACACCGTGTGTAGCTACACGTAGGGTTCCGTACCTAAAACAAAAAAAGTTCTTGTAAGGAATTCCTTTACACACTTTACGAAAATGTCAACTGTCTACCTACAATAGTTCTTGAGATAAAGCCCGCTGGCAGACAGACGGACGGACAGCGGAGACGTAGTAATAGGGTTCCGTTGCTTATTCTTCGGGTACGAAACCCTAAAAAACTAACAGGAGACGTTGATACGAAAAACCGTCAATTTTGTAAGTATTGCTCATTATGTAGTTTATTAGACGCGGGCGTGTTCTGACATGTCCCGAGCACGCACTAATATTTTTTAGCTCCTCCCGGACCACGGTTCGTCCACGTAACGGGCACAGCACGGATATGTGTGGATGAACCTTTAAATAACACTTTTCGTAAAATGTGTGTGTGTGTGTATTTGTGTGTGTGTTTTAAGAGGTATTTCGTATTGTCGTTGTAGAGTGTTAAAAAGTGCCTGGCATTTAAAATGGGATGTTATAAATTGCATATCAAATAAATAATCGCCTATCAATACATACCCATCATTTATATTCTTTTTTACATCAAATAACTTACTTCACTACAAATAAACTAAATTTTTAATAAAACTCAAACTGCAGATAATTCGAAATCATACATCAATATGACATTACTTTTTTTCTCATAATGCAATACAGTTAAATTTATTTTTGTACAAAAATACTACATAAATAGCATAAATACTGACTGCACAGCAAATTTTCCATATTTATGGACAAAACCCCGACTCAGACTACCCCGACTCGGATAGGTTAGGTTAGAAGGCTAAGGCGGGAGCGAAGCGGAGCGGAGCTCCCGCCTTAGCCTTCGTGTTTATTTTCTTTTTTTAAACCACCCAGAACTATGGTGGGCGCAGTACAGTTTTGTCGTGCATTAAGATTATTAGCTGTGCATTGATGAAAATTTGCTTTAGGAAAAATCGCTGTACGCTGCGAAAATAAATTGTAGTGTGTTTAGTGATATTTTGCTGTGCAATCAGTAATTTTGATGGGAATTCGGAATCTTATTGCATAGAAAAAGGATATTTTTTGATTTGCGTTTAAATACTACCCATTTAAAATCAAAATTAGAGATAAACTACAACTTGCTTTCGCACGCGACTTCATAGGTGTATATTCCGATCCCGTATAGCCAGCCTTCCTCATGAATATGGTTATCATATACAAAAAGAATTTCCCAAATCTGACTTGTAGTTCTAGAGATTAGCGCGTTCAAACAAATAAAGCCTTCGGGTTTATTATCGAAACTAATATTATAAAGGGGAAACAATTTTTGTTTGTTTGTACCGAATAGGCTCCGAAACTACAGAACCAATTTCAACCACTTTTTGACCAATAGAAAGCTAAATTATCAGGAAGTAACAGGCTATATTTTATCTTTGAAAAAAATAGAGATCTCTACGAAAATTGCAATACAAAACCCACGCGAACGAAGTCGCGGGCGATGAGCTAGTATTAGTAATTATAAATTGATCGCCCCAATAGTGCCCCATAAGTGCATCTCTGCAATCTTCTTTTGCAGAGATGCACTTTTATGCTCTCAACATTGATATACAAAAAAACCCGAGATGCACAGTCTCGAACAAATGCAACACTCGAAACTGTCGTCAAAAACTGACATGTATCAAGTGTCATGTGAGAGTTGTGTGTAGTTATACTTTAAACAATTTTTTTTGCAAATTGAACCTTACACGGATCGCTTAAAGTTGTTTTACTTAGCAGTTCAATATGGCAAGTGATGCGCAATTATTTTTGCAAATTCAACCTTACACGGATCGCTTAAAGTTGTTTTTACAAAGCAGTGCACTATGGCGACCGATGCGAGATTGTTTGTAACTTGCGCATATTGCGCTTATTTTTTGCGGACGTTTTTGAGACGCTGAGTGTGTATCTTGGGTTTTTTATATATGGCTCTCAACCAAAAAGCTTTTACAAATAATCCAGATTAAAAATACAAAGTATGTAAATAAGTTCCACTTTAAATATTTCAGTATCAGAAGGCGCTCGATACTAAGTTAGTAACGAGCCAATGATTTTAACCGAATGCTTTGAAATGAGAAAACTTCTTTCATTCGTCCCTCAGTTTCTTAAGTTCGTTTTTAAAGTGCCATTTTAAAAGCTAGTTCGTTAAAGTCGTGGTTCGTGAGTTTAATAGACTTTTGGTTTTTAGGTTCAATAACTAGTTGGTAACAATGTGACTTTCGTTATACTAAAGTAAAGAGAAGTCGCCTTGATGTGATAAACTTCTTCTTATCGTGTGGGCAGTAAGGTCTAAAGATCTATACACCCTAGTGTCAGAGTTTCTAAACAGCCTCAAGGGCCTCTGACATGGTTTATTTGACGACTGCCATTTGGCGGCCGGGACTACCGGCTTATACGTGCCTTCGGAAGCATGGAATCATTTTTTTATCAGACAATCAGGTGATTCAAGCCTGCAATGTCCAAGCCAAACTGGAAAACAACTTTACAAAGTATGTGTCTTCCCGGGGGAATCGAACCCACGACCACCTGGTCACAAGGCAGACGCCTAAACCACTCAACCACGGAGGCAGTTATAAACTTAGGAACGGTCATTGACGCTTGGGGAAGGCCCATGTCCAAGTGTACGTCTGTAGACTATAATGATAATGTAAATGTTAAAAAAAACTTTGTAAGCTTTAAAGTTGATTTGAGATTTCGGAATCTAAAGAGCCTGTGATAGACGTCAGATGGTCTGGGATCCTAAAAATCACCAATGCGTTTTTGTGATAGCACATACGTACAAAGACTAACTTTATTTTTTTTTTTATAATTTGACGACACGGTAGGCGCAGTAGTTGAGCGATTGACTGCTGCGCTGCGTGTCGCGGATTCGATTTCTGCACGGAACAAATATTTATATGGCCTACTTGTTCCAGGTCTGGCTGTTGTGTATGTGACTTTGTATGTTTGTGAACGCACCCGTTACAGGAGAAATTCCTAGTGTGGGGTAATTTTTTTTTTTTTAAAAAAAAACAACAACTGAGTGATCGTTTCGTTTTACTACTTGGAAAAAAACTGAACAGATCAGGTTTTTCCCTACTAAGTTGGAGGAGGCTTCCCTACCAATGTGACCAGTAATTACATTGAACTTCATATCTGGCCTCTGTTACTCAATAACTGGGAAATACGACCCCTTGACAAGAGTGGTTGACAGCCTTCAAGTAAGTAACCAGCAACGACTTTCAAAGATTGGCAAATGTAAGGGTGAGGCCAAACGAACGTAATTTTATGAGTTGCGTAAAATGTGTCGGCGGAATTCGGTTTCATACTAAAGTCCAACTTATTTTCCGTCGCAGTGTGGCACAAACAGGACTTTAGTATGTAACCGAATGCAGCGTAAATTCTGCCGACTTATTTTACGCGACTCACAAAAATACGCTCGTTTGGCCTCACCCAAAGCCGGGATCAACTGCTTCACTACCTCCTACTTTCGGGGCACGGCTTAGTTGGATAAAACAGATGGCCACCGATCCGTGGATATACCTTGGCATATGTAGCTGAAAGCCTCGTATCCACTAGGCAACATTTGACGCGCAACACATGACGCTCACAAGTTCAGCAACGTGCACAATAACGCGCGACGTTGCCAGCAGGTGCGCAACATTGCCAATGTTACTAAATAAAAGTTCCTCGTTGCTGTTCAACATGATGAACAACATGTCACGCGTTAATTGTTGTCAAGTGGACACGAGGGTGTAACCACATCAATCGACACGAGCAGCTGTTACATTTTAAACCGACTTCCAAAAAAGAAGGAGGTTCTTAATTATATTGATGTTTTTTTTTGTATGTACACCGATTACGGTATAATTCAATGCGGTATAATTGCAAATTGGTGCCGTAAAAATTTGATTCAGTTTGTATCAGTAGTTTTATTTTACGAGCATTTTTACTTACTTGCAATTTCTGCGTAGACAACGTCGTCCAAATATCACCACTAAAAAGTGAAAAAAACATTTTTTTACAAAAAAAAAAATCAATCAACTTTCCAATAAAAACACAAGAAAGTATAAAATAACTTTAATTTCGGAAGTCGGTGTTTTTGGTTTTGCTTTTTCGTTTTTCACACCGACTTCCGAAATTAAAGTTATTTTATACTTTGTAGTGTTTTTATTTGGAAGTCGGTTGTTCATGGTTCTAATAAAAAAATAAAAAATCTGAAATCAAAATGACCTCGAAAACAAATGAAAAGAAATAATGACCTCTGTTGAGTTACGTCTCTTGAAGCCCACAATGCCGACGAACAATAACACTTAACTGGATTTAATTAAGTATTTGATTGATTTTGTGCTCGACGGAGACTGACAATAGAATGGCTACTGGCTCGGAGATTGATAAGCCCTATTATATTTGTGAAGATCGGAACATCATTGGGTTCACTAAATGTTGTAGGTACCTATTACCTCCAAGGTTGCGATTTTTTTAGAAAGAGTCACCGTGGCCCTGGAACTTTTTATTGATATATTTATAGAAATAGAAAATTAAAATGGCGTGTGGCAAACGAACTCACGAATAATTCGCATAGTCGCAGTCACGAATAATCACATTTAACACATCTTCGATTTATCTTTGACTATCACTTTTTGACTTGATGTTATCCCGTATGGTGTCGGCCGGTGCCGTATAATAATAATACCATCCCATCACTTCCCGTGGGTGTCGTAAGAGGCGACTAAGGGACTCGCTAGAGAATGGGCAGCAGCGTTCTCTGTAAAAATCAACACCATACACTGCGATCGCAAACCCGCCTGCCAAGCGTGGTGATTATGGCAACCCCCACCCCCTCTTTTGGGGGAGGCCTATGTCTAACAGTGGACGTTTTTCGACTGACATGGTTTCATGTTGAACCCTAAACTTACACAGAAACACGTGCATAAATCATTTTAATAAATAAAGTTAGTGAATCAAAAACGAATAATAAACAAATGTCTTCTCAAACTATTATTAATAAAGTTTATTTACATCGTCAGACTTCTTTGAAGTAGTTTCACACACGAATTATAATTTAATAAATAATAAGAAAACATACCCAGACACATTTCGATGACATGAGTGTTCTTAAAACTTATTTAATTTCAACAAATTCGCTTAAACTCAAGTATATAATATTGGCGCTTGGCACTCAGCCAAAAACGTAATATAAGTACTTGTTTTTATGTTAAAAAGTATCTAAGAGCGAGACTAGGTAGGTAATCTGTCTTTTCGTGGATGATATAAATCGCCGAGTAAGGGACATTGTCGAGGGGATGCGTAGCGATATGACAATGGCGGACATTGTCATATTAAAAATGTTCTGCGGTCACCGATTTTTGTAACAATATTATCCATGTAATACAGTAAGACTATTAACAGTATTACAAACGAAAAGAAAGAAGTAACAAAACAAATTTATTTGGCACACACAGATACACACAATGTAGGTACAGATAAAAAGGAACTGCCTTCGTACGTGCATAACCCGTTTTTTTCCGTTCCCGTAAGAATTTCGGGAAACTATCGTCGACTTTAAAAGTTAGACCTTCAGATAATAAACTTATTTTTTATTTTTTTACTATTGATAGGCACGTGTTTGACCACTATCTCACCTGTTGGTAAGCGATGATGTGGTCGAAGATGGAGCACGCTTGCCTAGAAGCAACCTATTTACTCTTGACTTAAAGGCTCCCAGGTTGTAGCTATCAGGATATACAGACTCCGGCAGGGTGTTCCACTCTCTAACTGTACGCACTATGAATGTGTCCAAAACGTTTTGTGAGTATGGGTGGGATGTCCACCATGTACCGGTGGCGCATCGCCGTTCGTGTTGTGGTACGATGATGGAACGGGCTTGGCGGAATTAAATTATGCAATTCCGTTGCACATTCTCCAAAATGCAACCGGCGGAATTAAATTATGCAATTCCGTTGCACATTCTCCAAAATGCAACCGGTAGAAAACCGACAGGCTAGCAACTCGTCATCGATGCTCAAGACTTTGGAGCTTCGTCGCGACGAGCCTATCATTGCCGATGACTTAAAACATCCGTTTAGGAAAAGAACTCACCTATCGCACCAGAGTTTACCTCAGAATTCTATTCAACAATCTGCATGTATTGCAGCGTCTTGACGTACATGTGACATCCTCAGATATTGCCGAGATATAAGACTGAAAAATTCATACAAACCCCTATTTATATTCAAGAAGCGTTTCAGTTCCAGGTTGATCTGCCAGCAAATGAGAAACGTTGACTGTTTTACTTACATATCGAGCTGCATAAATAATGCTGGGACGATGCTGGGACCCAGGAAAGGAAAATATAGGTCAATTTAAAATTAAAATTGTGTACAGCCCAGGATGCTTTATATGCCGTGTTTTGCCACGTACGGTGGGAATGTAGATTGGACTGCAATCAGTTTTCGTGTACGGCATGGGAGTATCTTCGTATAACTTTTTGCCATGATAATCTGTGTATTATCAATATATATAAAATTCTTCTAATGCTGTAATATTATAAAGCTAAAGAGTTTTTATCGTTTGGTCGAACGCGCTAATCTCAGGAAATACTGGTACTGGAAAAATTATTTAGTGTTGGATTGCTCATTTTTGCTACAAAAGGCTATAAGACAACAGGAGCGTAGCATTACGGTTCAGCTTGTATAGTTATAATTTTACTAATACTATAAATCTGCAAGTAAATCTATCTGGCTGTTAGTCTGTACGTTACCTCTTCACGTCTTAACCGCTGCTTGGTTTTCGTTCAAACTTAGCAAATGGATTGATCATGTCATTGAAAAGATACTTTCACGCGGGCAAAGCCACTAGAAATGGCTCGAGTTATCATAAATTGAAATTTTGTGTGTACATCTTTTATTGGAAGTCCTAAATAAATATAAAATATAATACCAGTACCATATTATGTAGACGAATAAATAAAATGAAAGGGACTATCGCTTAAGGGTATATCAGACATCTAAGAATGGACATTCATTTGACAACCTACGCTACATGAAATCAAAATCGAAATATAAGTTATTTTGAAAACCAAGAAAATATACTTGCGTGCAAAAATAAGAAGTAGTAAGAAACCATGATCTTAATCCTATTGAATATAATCTATGAGATAAGTTTGACATACGCATTAGGACTAGAACTCAGGGTGCAAAAACTCCGGCGGCGACCTGTCGCGGTCGGCCTTGTTTCAAGCCATGGTCCGGAGCGAGGAGACTTGGGAAGCGGTCACTTCCTTCTGCGAAGCAGTAATGCTAGCGAAGGAGGAAGCCGAACGCGCGAGGGAGAGGGAAACCTCACGCCCCAGCCGCCGCAACAGAAGAAAACGCCCCGGGTGTCGGGAGTTGCAGGGCGATTCTCGGCCACCGTAGGCGCGGGCCTGCGGACGGCGAGCATTGGGTGGCTCGCCGTCTGATCAGGACCAGGCCCGGGTCGACGGCGCGCTGTGCTCCACGCGCGCCTCAAAGAGCTGTCAGCATTAAAGACGGGGCCCGCTAGGGCCAATGCCTGCCGGGGTTGCGGGATTTATTCGAAAGAGTCACCGCGGCCCTGGAACGCAAAAAGCATTAGGAGGAACACGGATGGGTTTTAGTTAGTAAGAGTCTGACACTCCCTTCTGCTTCACCCAGAGCGGGAGGAGTCATTTGATGATTTCCCACCCTAAAAAAAAAGGGTGCCAAAACTCTCCAGGAACAGATCCAGGCGGAGAGGGAAAGTACAAGTACAGTCGTTTTTTGACAATTTGCGTTCGAGTTTTTGTGCAAAAAATCAATAAAAACAAATTTATTTACTGTTAAAAGAAACCTTATTTTCCTCTCTATCAGACAATATTAAACCCAGCACATTAATCATCATCATTATGTCATAAACTATCCCCACGGGGTTGTTCTATTTTTTGCACGCAAAAATATATCCTCGAGTTTGTAGTTTTGCAACCCAGTGATGTTAGTAACAAAGTAAGAGTATTAAATCAGCAAAATTGTGGTTTCGCACAAGTTAGAACGAGTTTAAAGTTAGTCGTGATAAGATTGGATCTTACGCTTGAGTTATTCGGTTTTCTTACTTTTTAACCTTATTTGTGAAGAAAATAAATCGTTTTTTATGGGGTTCCGTTCTTCAAAAACTTAGTTTATACCAACTATTGCCTTATGGTATCGGCCGGTGCTGTATGGTGCCGTAAAAGAATAATACCATCCCATCACTTCCCGTGGGTGTCGTAAGAGGCGACTAAGGGACTCACCAGAGAATGGGCAGCAGCGTTCTCTGTAAAACGCAACACCATACACTGCGATCGCCAACCCGCCTGCCAAGCGTGGCGATTATGGCAAACTCCCCCTTTGGGGGAGGCCTATGTCCAGCAGTGGACGTCTTTCGGCTGTTATGATGATGATGATTGAGCGGGCTGCTATGTACATGACAATGAGGCTTCAAGAATAATGTGTTATGACCAAAGTAACTAGGACCTGCTTTTGGTAGCAAACTATGGAGTGTCTGGTTTTGAAGTTCAGCTGGACAAAAATAGACTTATTACATAGTAAGTTTTCTGCATACGTACTAGTAATGGTCCATCCTCCAAGCGTGATTTTTATGGCTAAATATATTATGATGGTTTTTTTTTAAATTATAGTCTAAATCTGTTACCCGCGACTTGTGGCCTAGTTTGACCCATAAACATGACGAAACTCACACTACCTTCGCTGCGATTGACCTTGACAGCGATGAAGGAATAATTTCTGGTTTTTACGCAGCCGACGCCGCTGATAGAAGCAAGTCAAAACCTTATTAAGATTTTACATTATTAAACCGGTCGTCCTATGAAACAATAACTTTACCTATCTTATGTTTATCGATCTCCCAAGTTTATATTACAACATCGCAAGCATCTCATAGCTCGTCGAGGAGTGCGCCATTCTTGTCAAACACTTGAGGAACGTATACAGTCAGTATATGCAAAGAAAACGTAATCCCTTTCCAAGCAAATGTTTTCTTCTTTTCATTGGACCTGTCCATTCAAAATATTGATAGAGGTAAAACGTTAGAGAACAAAATAAAAACTGTTTGAATGTTTTTATTGCTACTCAAATCTGGTGTTTTTGAAGTCTTAAGATTAAGACTGGTTCTGTCAAAAATATGCTGGTAACTGGTGGATGCCAAGCTACATAGCTCGGCTCATCGGCGTAAGTTTGACGCTGGTCGGTCATCTACATATTGTACTTCGGTGAGTGTGCCCAAGAATTTCACGACTTCATCCCAACGGCCCCCTTCTACCGTCGGACATCCAGACACACTGCATCTTACCATCCTTACCTTGTTACTATTCCACCAATTAGCACTAAGCGTTTTCAAACGTCTTTTATAATGCGCACAGCAAAGGAGTGGAACTCTCTGCCTGCGTCTGTGTTTTCAAACGCTTACAACCCTAATCTCTTCAAAGTTGGAGTGAACAGGCTCCTTCTGGGGAAGCTCGTGCCATCGTAGACTTTGCCTCTGTCATCTACGGCCTAGACTAGAGTCAAGAACAAACCCATCACAAATTTAAAAAAAAATGGCACAAAGTAATATAAATTTTTGAGGGCCGAGTCACCCGCATCCGTAGGAGAATACCCATTGCAGTCCCTACACGTGGTCCCCGGGTGGTGCTAATCAGGTGACAATAACTGGTGGTAGGCTTCGGCCGATGGCTTGCGACCACCCACTGGGCAAAGACGTACCGCCAAGTGGCCTAGCCGCGTTCCGGTACGATGCTCAGTGTAGCCAATCCAGAGGAGTTGGGTCGAAATAGTTGTTCCAATGCAGGCAGACCGACCAGGCTCGCGTTGATGGGCGTATCGGGAGACTAGTCGCGGAGGGTAGCGGGATCCGAGGCACGGTGCGCCGCTGGCCGACCGCAGGTAGTTGGGGGCCCAAGTAGTATACTAGCCATACATGAAAGGCTGCCCCGCCAACTGTCGAAAAATCCCGGAATGCACCATCGTGCTGGTTGGCGACCAGACGAGAGGGCCCGATGGACATTCCGGGGGGGCTCGGGCGTCCCCGCAGTCTCCAGACTAGTCCCCCATTGATGTCGTCCTGTCAGAGCGTGCCTGAGGGTTAGCAGCATGGAACCTCATTTCACTTCCTTCTCCTCTACCTTACTCACTCACTATGACCAGGAACAAAAAGAGAAAAGCTGTACAGCGGCAGCACGCCCTCTCGCACAAAGTGCACCTCTCAAAAATACGAGGTCTGCACTCAAATCTCGCCGCAGTCCATCACCGCCTAGAGACTGAGAAACCAGCGCTCTTGTTTCTGTCGGAGACGCAGATCGGATGTCCGTCAGACGTGTCTTACCTTTTATAACCAGGGTTTACCCTGGAGCACCATTTTAAACCACGCGCGGGCGTATGTATGTACGCCCGTGACGATATCTGCTATCGGTGTCTCCGCAATCTTGAGGACTCCAGGTTCTCGACGCTGTGGGTTTTAGTGGACACAGGCCTGGACAAAATTGTCTACGCCTATGTCTACCGTTCGCACAGCGGTGATTTGGAGGCGACTGGGCTTACACAGCACCTCAGTGAGGCGGCGGATGCGGCTCAGCAGCGGTACCCTTCTGCCCAATTGGTGCTACTGGGGGACTTCAACGCCCACCATCAGGAGTGGCTCTTCCCATACCAGTGCACAGACCATGCTGGGCGAGAGATGCGAAAGCTAGCGCTAGCGTTAAATCTTACCCAGCTGGTCCAGGGGGCAACGAGGGTTCCGGAAGTTGATTCGCACACTGCCAATTGCTTGGACCTTCTGCTGAAAACAGATCCAGACCGCTACTCGGTGTCGATTTCTTCACCACTGGGTAGTTCCAACCACTGTCTGGTGAAGTCTGTGTCCGTCTACTCCCCGCCCGAACCCAGCCCAAGAGGCACCCGGCGGGTATGGCGATACAGGTCAGCAGATTGGGATGGCATGCGATCTTTCTTCGCATGTTATCCTTGGCAGCCTACTTGCTTTTCTTCGACTGATGCTTCATCGTGCGCGGACGCCGTGACGGATGTGTTGCGGAGGGGAATGGAGTACTACATTCCGTTCTCTGACGTAACAATGTCTGGCGAAGCTCGTCCATGGTTTGGTGCCGAGTGCAATCGCGCTGATGCGCTTAAACACGCGGCATACCTAGCATGGGTCGACGCTCGTGCGCGCAAAGCAAATGACGTGAGTCAGAAGAAGAGAGCCTTCAACAGGGCTGCCAAGTCCTGCAAGAAGGTGTTGCGGAGGGCTCGGTTTGACCACATTAGCCGAATAGGGAACAAACTTGCTTCATACCCAGCAGGTAGTAAGGCTTTTTGGTCCCTGGCTAAGTCGGTCGAATCGAACTTCTGCCGCCCCTCACTACCACCACTGCTGAGACCCGACGGGACGCTGGCTCACTCCGCTGAGGAGAAAGCGAACTTGTTTGCTTCTTTGTTTGCGGAATCTTCACGTCTGGAACCTGGTGGCGCGAGGCCCCCTGCTTCTCCTGGTGGATGCGAGTCGAGTATGTCGAACATTCGAATTCATCAGAGGGACGTTCTTCGGGTACTGCGTAACCTAGACGTGAACAAGGCTAGTGGCCCCGACGGAATACCGGCAATTGTTTTGAAGACTTGTGCGCCTGAGTTGTCTCCAATCTTGACACGCCTATTTCGCCTTTCGTTTGAGACTGGAAAAGTGCCGAAGGCTTGGAAGCAAGCTAACGTGCAGCCCGTGCCCAAGAAGGGTAGTCGAGTTGACCCGTCGAATTATAGACCTATCTCAGTAACATCCATACTCTGTAAGAGTATGGAATGCGTGCTGAATCATAAACTCCTGGCATACCTAGAAGCGAGTGATCTCCTTAGTGACCGACAATACGGGTTCCGCCGAAATCGGTCAACTGGGGATCTTCTTGCGTATGCCATTCACATCTGGAGTGAGGCCATAAAGAAGCACGGGGAGGCACTAGCGGTCTCCCATGACATCTCGAAGGCCTTCGACAAGGTCTGGCACGAAAGCCTTATTAGTAAGATTCCTTCCTTCGGTCTGCCTGCCGGATTGTGTGATTGGATCGCGGATTTCCTGAGGGATCGGTCTATCCGAGTGGTCATAGATGGCTGCTCGTCTGGACTGCTGGATATTAATGCCGGGGTTCCTCAGGGGTCGGTGCTTTCGGCAACACTGTTCTTGCTGCATATTAATGATCTGCTTAAACCCGGTACCTTTGGGTATGCAGATGACAGCACTGTTGCTGAGAGATACGTGACCAACGCACGAGCTGGTGGGTCGCAGATCCGGTCTCTTCGGGAGGCTATGGTTGAGCGCTTGAACGTGTCCTTACAGGCTGTCTCAGAATGGGGCGATGCCAATCTGGTCAAGTTCAATGCTGCTAAGACCCAAGCGTGTCTGTTTTCCGCTAAAAGGAGCCAATTCCACCCAGCTCCATCTTTCCGAGGTGCAACCGTGCCGATAACCGACCAACTTGAGCTTCTTGGAGTTACGTTGACATCTACCCTGAATTTTGGCCCTTTCATAGAGGCAAAAGCTCAAGTGGCTGCAAAGAAGTTGGGGATCCTAGCAAAGGTGAGACGGTACTTCACGCCGGAACAGCTGCTCAAACTCTACCAAGCGCAAGTTCGATCATGTATGGAGTATCTCTCATCTTTGGGACGGATCTGCCAGATACCAGCTTGATGCGCTTGAGTCAATTGAGAAACGAGCCAAGAGGATCATCGGCAATGATAGGCTCGTCGCTACGAAGCTCCAAAGTCTTGAGCATCGACGACGAGTTGCTAGCCTGTCGGTTTTCTACCGGTTGCATTTTGGGGAATGTGCGACTGAATTGCATAATTTAATTCCACCAAGCCCGTTCCATCATAGGACCACAAGACGAACGGCGATGCGCCACCGGTACATGGTGGACATCGCACCCACGCGCACAAAACGTTTTGGGAACACATTCATAGTGCGTACAGCTAAGGAGTGGAATTCCCTGCCGGAGTCTGTGTTTCCTGATAGCTACAACCTGGGAGTCTTTAAGTCAAGAGTGAATAGATTGCTTCTAGGCAAGCGTGCTCCATCTTCGACCACATCATCGCTCACCATCGGGTGAGATAGTGGTCAAACGCGTGCCTATCAATAGTAAACAAAAAAAATAAAATAAAAAAAAAGGTGACCTTGAGGTACCTTCTGCTAATGTTTAGGCAATGTTCGCATTCTCATATCAGCCGCAATCTGTCTAAAACATCTCCAATTTTCCGACATTTGAACAGATTGAGTCTTATATGCAAATGCAAAAGTTGCTTATGTTAGTAGAATTGGCTCTCTCACCAATGAATAGAATATCGAAAAACTTTTTACAACTCTTTTAACACCGACTTCAGAAATTAAGGTTATTTTAAACTTTGTAGTGTTTTGTTTGGAAGTCGGTTATATTTTTTTGTAAATTTTTTTTAATTGTTCACTTTGAAGTGGTGATACTTGGACGACGTCTTCGTCAACGCAGAAATTGAAATAAGCAAAAATGCTCATAAAATAAAAACTACTTAACCAAACTGAATCAAACTTTTACGGGACCAAATGGCAAGTATACCGCATCGAACTAAAAGGAATCACAGAAACCGGATAAGAAACCTCGGAGTAATCGGTGTACATACATAAAAAAATACCCACCGAACTAAAAACCTCCTCCTTTTTTGGAAGTTGGTTAATAATATTTTCAACTAAATACTAAATAGTGAATGTTTCGAATGTATTTCCTGTGAAACAAAAAGAAAATGACATCTAACAAGCCTCATAATATTCCTTAAAAACAGTTTCACTAAAAATAATCAGCGTAAAAATAATCTACAGTAAATGCAAAGAAAACAGATGTTTTCTTGCGAAAAATATATTTTACGGCAAAAGCCGTCACACGCGACATAATTTCATATAAAATTCACACTTACGCCAGCAAACTAAGGTGACAGGACAGGTGTTCCGTCTTCAAGAATATGGCGGTAACGTCGATATTTATATTGTGTTAGCTGAAAATGTAGTGTCAACGTATTTTTGGTGGAAACTCGAAATGGAAGACTCGTTTTCTTTAAGCAAACATTTTATCTAAGTTTTCTTCTTTTGGTAACGTATACATCATTCTTTAAATTCTGGAAGATTTATTTATATTATATTAATTTTTTAAACTTGGGGCTTCCTTGATTATTATTTTGAAATGAAGGCGGCTCATTTAATGTACGCGACATAAACTACGAGTACCTCTAGGCGCGATTTTTTTTTTTATAATTCATTAAGTTGATAGGTACAATAAAAATAAATAATGCATTAAAATTATGAAACACTCTGTTAGCAATGTTAACGCATCAAAACAATGTCGCTGTTCCATTCCGCGCTATCCTTGAAATGTGTTCCAAGGACAGCGCGGACAGGCTCGGACTGCGCTCGCTCCTGGATGTTTCGAACTACGTCAGACGTCATGATAGTGAATAACATTTTTTTTTTAATTTATGTTTTTATAAATACCATTTTTTTAATTAAATGTGTCATTGAATAGATGATGAAGTGGGCTGACGTTGTAAGACAAATTGCACCGTGTATATATTTTACCCCTTATTTTGGCTAGGGCTTTTTAAACACTAGTGGACGTCACGCGGTTTCACCCACGTAGTTTCCGATCCCGTGGGAGTACGGTGATAATATATAGCCTATGTTACTCCCTGATAATGTAGCTATCCAATGCAAAAATAATTTTTCAAATCGGTCCAGTAGTTTCGGAGCCTATTCAATTCAAACAAACAAATCTTATTTCTTTACTGGCTGACCCGCGCGGCTTCGCTCCCGTCATCTGGCTACTCTACCTACCGACCCTAACCTACCTACCTACTTACCTACCCTACCTACCTACCATAGCTACCCTACCTTACCTACCTGCCTACCTACATACTCATTCTTTTTTTTTGTATTTTAATTCTTATTATGCTATTCCGGACGAAGAAATTAGTCTTCGTCCGGAATAAAATACAAAAATATGAAAATTGGTCGAGCCGTTCTCGAGTTAGTTAGAAAAGTGTTCGAACAAACCCGACTTTGAGAATTTTGCTATATTGTGAAAGATTCCACCTTTTTCTAGAAGTCATTTTTATATTAGCGAGACAGAAATAAAACGAATAAACTGAAGGAAGACGGACAGCGGTGGCTTATTAATTAAAAAAGGGTTCCGTTAGCAACCTTGGTACGGAACCCTAAAAATCGACTTGGTTCGCACGAATCAAAATCGTACGCGAAGGCTTAAATAATAGGGTCCCATTAGCAACTTTGGCACGGAACCCTATAATTTGCCTTGGCTCGCAAATCGAACTGTCTGATACTTAGCACGAATTAAAAACTTAGTTGCGGGCAACCTGGGAGTCTTTAAGACAAAAGTGAACAGGTTGCTTCTAGGCAAACGTGCTCCATCTTCGACCGCATCATCGCTTACCATCAGGTGAGATAGTGGTCAAACGTATGCCTATCTATAATAAAAAAAAAAATCTACTCCGTATCACCTAACCACTGAGAACTAATGATAATATGATTTGACAGTTACTGTGTGTTGTCATTCATTCTTAGTTCGGGTTCGGGATTAATCGTAAGTCTGTAGGTGATACGGAGTAGAATACATCCGCAACTAAGGCCGAAACTACGGACTTCGGACTTAGAGAGTAGCCCCCCCAAAATCGATCGCTCCCGTCACCGTGACCACCTTTGGTACGGTACCTTAAATTATTATTAGCCTTGTTTCGCAAATCGAACCGTTCGTTGCTTCGCTCTAAACGGAATCAATCGCGGAGGCCTAGCAGTAGGGTCCCGTCAGCACCTTTGGTACGGAACCCTACAAGCCTGGGGGGCTACTCTCTAACGAAATTCGTAGTTTCGGGCTTAGTTGCGGGCGGGTGTATTCTACTCCGTATCACCTACAGACTTACGATTAGTCCCGAACCCGAACTGAGAATGAATGACAACACGATTTCACAGTAACTGTCAAATCGTGTTATCATTAGTTCTCAGTGGTTAGGTGATACGGAGTAGAAAATGCCCGCCCGCAACTAAGCCCGAAACTACGGATTTCGTTAAAGAGTA
Organism: Lacanobia wlatinum; assembly: GCA_947578705.1. Lineage (NCBI taxonomy): Eukaryota > Metazoa > Arthropoda > Insecta > Lepidoptera > Noctuidae > Lacanobia > Lacanobia wlatinum. The sequence continues at coordinate 28,408,842 of OX388029.1, forward strand.
GCCCCCCAGATTCGCAAGTCGAACCGTCCAGTACTTCGCAAAACTACGATAAATGCACTTTAAACGAAAGTCGAAACCAGCACAACTCGGAGATTTAAGCAATTTTGGTCCCTAACAGTTTAAGACCTTTCAGAGATCAAACCGAAATTTCTACGAATACGACTGTGTTTAAAAATCGTGTGAGGTCATTCTCCAGCGGAAAATCTTAACACCGCAGTTCAGAAAAACGCGTCATCAGTGCAACGCCATCTATCGACCATGTAAACTGACAAAATATTTGGCAACGGAAGACGTTAAATAAGGGCTTCTTATTTAACGTCTTCCGTTGCCAAATATTTTGCTTTCATGCATTTTTTGGTTCCTCAATAGATGACGCTCTGATTGATCAGAATACATTAGGAAGTTTATTACTAAACTAAAAATTCAATATATTTTGATTTCCGGGATCGATTGTAACGATAAATAACGAAAAGGTATAAAACTGATCACTTTTATTTTGCCACGTATTAAAAGTTTCACAAATAACTCAACAATTTTGAATGCTTTCATGCATTTTATTTTTTCTCAATAGATGGCGCTCTGACTCATCAGAATACATTAGGAAGTTTCTTCCTAAACTTAAAAATTCAATATCTTTTGATTTTTTGGGTCGATTTTGATGAAATAAACGCTAAGTTTTTCTCGGGGTATCACTTAATATTTTTAAGTACTTAGATTTGCAATCCAATCTGTGTTTTATGCGTGATGCTCCCACAAACGCACAGACAAACAGACAGAAATTTCAAAAATTGAATTTTTGTGTTTTATACATTTTTCCTGAGTTTTCTGTGTAATTTTCATGCAAAAATATTCAATGTACAGACACGGATAGTCTACGATTTGATTATATGTATAGGAAAAAGGTATAAAACACAAAAATGCAATTTTTGAAATTTTTGTCTGTTTGTCTGTGCGTTTGTGGGAGCATCACGCATAAACCACAGATTGGATTGCAAATCTTAGTACTTAAAATATTTGGCAGCGGAAGACGTTAAATAAGAAGCCCGTATGTAACGGTAAATAACGATAAGGTATTAAAATGTTTACTTTTATTTTGCTACGTCTACGTATTAAAAGTTTCACAAATAACTCAATCAATGTGTTTTGGTGTCACATTCATGCTTTCATGCATATTTTGGCTCCTCAATAGATGGCGCTCTGACTGATCAGAATACATTAGGAAGTTTCTTACTAAACTAAAAACTCAATTTATTTTGATTTTGTGGATCGATTGTAACGATAAATAACGAAAAGGTATAAAAATGATCATTTTTATTTTGCCATGTATTAAAAATTTCACAAATAATTCAACAATTTTGAATGCTTTCGTGCATTTTATTTTTCTCAATAGATGGCGCTCTGACTCATCAGAATACATTAGGAAGTTTCTTCCTAAACTTAAAAATTCAATATCTTTCGATTTTGTGGGTCGATTTTGATGAAATAGACGCTAAATGTTACTCGGGTTATTGCTTAATATTTTTAGTTACTTAGATTTGCAATCCAATCTGTGGTTTATGCGTGATGCTCCCACAAACGCACAAACAGACAAACAGACAAACAGACAAAAATTTCAAAAATTGCATTTTTGTGTTTTATACCTTTTTCCTGAGTTTTCTGTGTAATTTTCATGCAAAAATATTCAATGTACAGACACGGTTAGTCTACGATTTTATTATATGTATAGATAATATTAGTGTAGATTTATTACGTCCGTAGTTAAACCCATTCTTTTATTACATTCGCCTTCTATTTATCTACCAACCGTAGTAAATAAAAATCTCGTCCCAACAATAATAGCAGTTGTTAAAACAAAATTGAAACTATCAAACGAGCTTCCATCAACCGACATGTTCCAGTCCAGTCTAGTTTACGTCGAATCAAAATAAATTGGCGAGATACAATCTGCAAACATTTGATATACACTTTATAGGTTGGGGTTCAAATAACAGTCTCATGTACTGGAATCGTTTTTATTAATGACATTCAGACATTTCAATTTATTCTGTACAATATACAATGTTATTTTATAACGTCTGGCGTACTCCCTACGATTTTTGTAGCATTGTTGTTTTTGTTTATTTAAATAAAGGTTCCTACAGACAGGCGCGTCGCGACAATGCGACAACATGTTTTATAAAACAATTTTAGTTTAAAAAAAAACTATCGCAATGTCGCGTCGTGCCTGTCTGTAAGAAACTTTTATGTTATTTCAACTTAAAATTAAATATATAATTTAAGTTAACTAAAACAAAAAGACAGTTAATTAATTACAGTAAAATAATACAAAGTCTACAATCAAATGAATTCTTAATTAAACCTTGTTTTTAGATACAATACTGTTATTTAAAGCTCTTCTTAGAATCTTTAATAATGTACAAGAATAACAGTCTATTTTAATACAGTTTCATTAAAATAAAAGCAACAGAAAAACATAAATGTTAAAGTGTTTGACAGAATAAAAACCTTTTTCCTTATTTCCATCAATTCCTTGGAACTTTTCAAAACAATTTCAGGACGTAGCAAAAATATTAACCAATTAGTAGGGTTTGTGGCTCACCAACATCAACCTATTCAAAAACTCACGAAAGTCTTAATTACTGCTTTGCGTGCGGTGCAACGCACCTTTCTCTTCTTTCTTTCTTTCTATTAAAATTACATTTGTAGCATTTCAGTGAAAATGAGTATAACATCGTTGTCGCTTCGCAGTTGTCTGCGAGAGCCATTATGGGTGCTAGCTTGGTTTATTTTACTATTAATAGGCACGCGTTTGATCACTATCTGCTAGTAAGCAATGATTTGGTCGAAGATGGAGCACGCTTGCCTAGAAATAACCTATTCATTCTTGACTTAAAGACTCCCAGGTTGTAGCTACCAGGAAACACAGACTTTGGCAGGGAATTCCACTCCTTAGATGTACTCACAATGAATGTGAGCCAAGTCGATCCTCTAAATTAACATATAAGACCAGTAAGTCTCAATAAGCCACCCCGTATTCGTAAGACGTAGACCGCGGTAACGAACCCGATCCGATTATCTGATGCAGAGCATGTCTGTACGTGGCCACTTCTCTTTGGCTGCAGCGTCAAATTGAGTTTAAGACTCGTGGCTTCAGGTCGCCTTTTCCAATGAGCCATGGATAAATTGATTCCCAGGGGTATCTTTATCGACGACGTCATCTACGTGATACATAAGTAGTGTAAAAAGACCCGTAATGAAGCAGAGAGTTCCTTGTTTTCCCGAATTTGTGGTACTTTTTTTGTACTGTACCATACTAAGGCTCTAAAAAGTGGTGATTATCAGTGACAGTGTGGCAATCGCGATGGCCAAAAAAGTTAAAATTTAAAGTCATTTGATACCAGAGGCTCAATTCTACTAATTTTAGCAACGATCAACAATCTGTCAAAAATGTGTGGAAATCGAGGCTTTTTAGACAGATTTCATGACATTGACATGCGAATACGAACGTTGCCGAAAAATAATAGAATTGGCACTCGTAGTTAGGGTTGCCACCTAAAGTACAGTGCAAATAAAGTACATTGGTTAGTAAAGGTAGAAAAAAAAACGTACACGTAACAAATAAAGTACAGATTTTTCTTTACACCATTATTTTGCTTCAAAACATGTATTTCGTTACTTTTAGCAACTTTTAACACATTATTCATTCATTCATTTAATCTTTAGTATATCGCACCCAAAGGGTAACCAACGGAACCCTCCGCTTTCTTTCCGTCCGTCTGTCTATCAGTCAGCGGGCTGTATCACAAGAACCGTAATAGGTAGACAGTTGAAATTCACAGCTTGTGTTTCTATCGCCGCTATAACAACAAATAATTAAAATTAAACCAAACTAAAAATTAATGCGGGCTCCATAAAAGAAACATCAGATTCAGAGACTCTTTGTTTTTTTCTTCTTGCCATTTGCTATTTATCACGGAAAAAAGAACTGTCTGTGAATTTTTTGTACAGTAAAATATGAAATGAATTCCAGTGAAATCAAATGATGCGAAATAAAGTCGTAAAGTTTAAAGTACAATTACCAGAAATAACGTACAATACGTTATTATAAAGTACGGGTGGCAACCCTACTCGTAGGCCACGTTAGATTTCTCATTCTAATGATCAACTTTAAAGCTTTATGACTTCATCGCTGATGAAGATATTTAAAAACATATTTTATAATTTTATTTTTTACAAGAGCGAATAAATATTTTATTTTAGAGAAAAAAACATGCATGTTTCCTTTTGCTATCGCTGATAGCTTTGTCTGAAGGTGCTTTAAAAATTTTTGTTATGATTTATTTATTTAATAGTTTATGTACACACATTTAACAAATACACAGAAAAGAAGGAAACACAGAAATAGGTACAAAGGGTGGAGGGGAGGGGGGGGGGGAGATTCAGTTGAGTCACAGTGTCAATGTGTTTGTGTTTCTCATGACCCGTCGTATCCCGTTGTATACACAGTATTTTGTGTGAATTACTGTGAGTGCCAAAGTAAACGGTTTATTTTTTCACTTTAAAAATCATTTGTCGTCAAAAAATTCGTTTTTTGGCCATTATTTCTAAAGTGTTACTTAGTTTGATGTTTGTATGAAGCCTTAACAGGGAGAAAACAAGGGTCAACAGTAAATAATGACATATTTAGGGCTAAGTCCAATCAGTCAAGTTTGACTGAGCAATCCAGAAATATGTTCTGTAGTTTTGAAAGTTACCCTATGTACCAGGGTTGCGGAATTTGTTCGAAAGAGTCACCGCGGCCCTGGAGCGCAAAGGGCACTAGGAGGAACACGGATGGGTTTTAGTCAGTAAGAGTCTGACACTCCCTTCTGCTCCGCCCAGAGCGAGAGGAGTCATTTGATGATTTCCCATCCTTAAAAAAAAATCCCATATAGTCCTAATAAATAAACCTGTTGTAGAATCTTTTTAATCGTAATCCGATAGAGCAAAAATGCTATAAATAAAGAAAAGCAATTATATGGATTATAAAAATAATAAATTGTTGAGTAATAACAAACTATCTCCATACTTTATACTATAAAATTAATTACAATCGTATGTTAACTTAATTATTCATTTTTCCGAGACCCTGAGAATAAATAAATTCATTCAATTATATCCGTTCAACTTTTAAAGGTATGTTGACACAAAATCAGGGAGTACGCCACATAATTTAAAATTGACAACATTTATGCAAAATATGAAAACATCAATAAATAATTTGGGATTAAACAATAATATAACGTGATTTGTAGCTTATTAACAAATTGGCACGTCCACTTAATTATATTTACAAATAAAATATACATGTTACAGTTCTCGCAGACGAATGCAATGTGACAATTCAACAACAATGCGACATCGCTCTTTTATAATAATTTTTCTATTGCTTTACATAATTTCTATAATATAAGCGTCGTCACATCATTATCGCATTGTCGCGTCGCACTTGTCTGTAGTCAACCTTCAATTTATCACACTGCACCATATTAACAACTAATGCGAGGCAGAAAGGTCAATTGGATTCAAAATGACTAGCATGTCAAATTACCTCACTACGTCTGCTTGCAATTGAAATGTCAATTAAATATGTACCTAAAGGTAATTGATAGATTGTAAATTGGTTCATATATAATGACGTGTTAAATTAATTAGTAACACTAGCCTCGCCGTAGGTTTCTGAATGGCAGATCAAGTCTCTCTGATAATTCGATCTGATTACAGTAATGATTGATCATAGTAACTATCTCGAATATAGGTAGGTCCTTGAAGTAGGAATGCCCCGCGTAAGCAAGTTAGTTTGTTGTATAACTATTAGTCTGGACTTTGAATTAGGAAATCGATTACTAAGGAATATAGGCAACGTTTGTAGAACATTGAAACAAAGAGTGTAATATAAACAATCTAAAATTGTTTATTCCCATCCATAATGTACACATACAGGTGGTAAAATGAATAAATAGAAACAATTATGGACCCTGTCGTTTTAAGTTAAAATCATGGCGTTATTGAAAACAATAGGAACTAAACAAAGTGTCATTATACCAGCAATAAAGATGATCAAAAAGTATACATACATACATATATACAAGACGTATGGGATTGACATGCGCCAACGAAATGCCATCGGTTAAATTCCAAGTATATTTGGTTTTCGGCAATCCTTATCGCTGTTTGAAAGTTACTTTGACAAGAGCTAAATGTTTCCACAAATCGCCATTTAATAAAATCAACAAACTTATACCGAAAGTAGAAAATAAAACAGGGAAAAATTAATAATGAAACCATGTTCCCTTCTGCCACGCACTGCGTTCTTACCCTCGGAGTCGTGTTGCGGTTGTTTTATGTCGCACTGTGGTGACTTTAAATGTTGTCGCGACCTTAATGCGACTTCAAACTTCAAAGTTGTGCCAACATAACAAAACCACAAACGACATTCTGTTTTCACTTTTATCATAAATACATCCTCGTCAACCGCAAACTGAGTTTATGTCGACTTTAATACCTTAATTTTATATTTATAACATTGTTTATTTTGTTTCCGCCAGCAAAATATACTAGCCAACTTCAAACAATAGTAGAAACAAAAGTTCCAAATTAATTTGCGCAGTCCATTGCTAGCTATATACGGGTTAATCAACAGAACGGTAATTGGAAAAGGCAGTGGATTGCAATGGAGGTTTAATCTCGATTCTTCGCAGTTCTTTTAGGTCCTAAAGATTTTTATTTACAATTATATTCTATCTAGAGGCGACTTCAAGTCTGGGGGTGTCGATAAAGGCCAGCTCTGCTTTCAGTTCAGTCTTGTCACGTCTCGCGACAGTGTGGTCTCTTGAAACCATTTCTCAAGAATGGAGACCTAGTAGTATAGAAAATGGTGAAATGGGAAAATTTTAAGTGCACAAGTGTACTGGAAATACGTTTCAGATTTCTAGTATTGTAACTGAAACGGAAATTCCTTTTTGTTGCGATTGTTGCTTGTTGCGGTGGAAATTTTACTGGAAAATAAGTCTGTATTTGGCGTTACAGAATACAAGCGTCGTACATGGTTTAGGAAGTGTTTTTCAGAATTTAAAGAAAATTTAAAAATATTATGTATCGCTGGCTGGTAACCAATATATCCAACCTATTTTATTGATTCTAACTTTAGCACTTATTTAGTTGTTAGTAAAGTCTAATACAGTCATATTGTCAGTTATAAGGTGATAGGTAATAACGACTCGGTGAGTTTTTGAAGAACATGTAAAAAGCATATTTTTATTTAAACAGTTAATTTGAGGTAAATAAGACAAACTCCCATATTATATAAATCTTAGCAAAAAAACAAGTACCCAGCGAAGTACGCACAGTCTTACATAACTAAACAGTAATAACTAGAATACTGGCAAGTCTTTAGCCACGGTATATGCGGGTAGTAACATTTTTATGTGGCTTGGCAACTTATCCAAGAAACAATAATAATGTACGGCTTCAGAATAATTATGGGCATTTTGTTACGTAGAATGTGGCATAAAATAGGCCGAGTATAGCATTTGGTGGCGTAAGCGGCCATTTTATGAAACGCGCTATAATATTGGTCAATCTGAATGTTAAATGAACTAAGTTACAGATAAAACTAAGGTTTTTTAGCTAGGATTAAGGAAATACCCTGATGCATCTTTTCATTTTAGGTTTAATTTTAGTTATTTAAAGGTTGAATGTTTAATGAAACCGAATAACCAGCCAGATTTAATTATATGTAATGTCTCCAGCAGAGAGATGCGACGTGATAGTGCGACGAAGATCTCTCATAAAAATCGTTCTAGGGATTGCTATATTTTTTACAAACCTGTGTTTCATCGTTGTCGCATTGTCGCGTAATGTCTGTCTGGGGGAACCTTAAAATAGAATGAAGTGAATCTATGAACTGAAAGCAGTGCTAGCCTTAAAAATAATTAATATAATAAATAACAATTGAGCAAAGGACTTGATATATTTTTGTAATAATTTATCTAATTTAGAATGTTAGAGTTCGCGTGCTCATATGAAACAGATTTAATTAAGTGTATTTTTTAATTAGCCTCATGAAAATATATTATTTCTTTACATAATATTATAACGGATTATTTCACAGCAGAATATAAATAACTTTCTTTTACATAACTTGTATGGTAGGGGTGTCTGCGTTGATTGAATTTATTTACATTTGAAGATTACTAGCAATGTGTACATAAATATTAGGCCAAATATACTTAAACTAACAAACCTGTATTTTGTCACATATTAAAAGCGATCGTCACGTTCGTTTGTACGGCAAACCCGGTTGCGTTGTCGCGCCGGCAGAGGGCGCTTTCCAGTTTTGCCGTACAAATGACGCGACGATAGCGTATTCACGTTATGATCACTTTGTATACGAATGCCGCCTTAGAAGGTATACCTTCTGAATTAAGATATTTTTCCTATTTTGCCTAAGGACTTGGTGACCGTTTTTGTAAAATAGAAATTTTGCATACATTGAACAAAATAATTGCTATAGGTATGTATGAGTACTGCGTATGACCCACTTCCATGCCACAATCCCTGCATGCATTTGACACACTAATTTCAATTTTGTTTGTTCGTTTTGTTCTATACTCCCCGTCACGAGAAGCTATAAATTTTGTAAACAAAGAACTTCTACTCAGATACGTAGCGACAAAAAATACTCCCAAATTCAATCAACTCAAAGCAACATACGTGTAATACGAAACTAACGAGCAATTTCACTTGGTCGGGTTATATTTTATAGATATAAAGCGCTGTCGTCAAATGTTTTGTGGTACTGGCACGCGTCTGACTCATGCAACAAACATTTGAAACAATTGAATGTGTGTATACAAAATTTATAGCTTCTCGTGGCGGGGACTATAGTTTATCTTCTTTTTCTGACACCATCGACAATTAATTGACACCGTGATTCTGGCTCTAGTTAGAATGACGTTGTAATGACGATACAAACTTGCGGTCCAAGTGGGCCTTAGAAGTAAATTATTTGACGAGAACAATTAATTAAACACAAAGTGTTAAGGCGCAGTTCTGTTTGATCAGCTAAGCAACCCGTTCTTATTAACTCGAACATGTTTGAGTAGGTAAACCACAGCAGCTTAATTGGGCGGGATTTAAACTTACTATCGCTACACAACACTATTGTTGACGGATTATAATTACTTAGCTGTTTCAATAAATTCACGAAGCAATAATAATCGTTTTCTGAAACAGTACATGCTACATACATCATTTTTATAGGTTCCTACGAAACTTGGTTTGCAAGTCTAACAATAAATAAACTCGTTGTTTTTAAAGACTCCAGTTATTTTCGTCAAAATCTGGTTCATTTCGTTTATTGAATGACGAGCTTAGGTATGAATGTTTTAGTTACATGACACAACTCACTCTAACATAAACAGACTACAGGCTTATTTTTAAAAAAGAACCATTTAATTAATTATACTGAATAGCAATTTCTATACTTAAATTCTCTTTAGAAATCAATAAGGATTCTGCTAATCAAGCACTAATCATAATTTAAAATTATCACGTAGTTAATGTTTTTTTATGAATCAGGCTGCCAAAGATTCTCGTGATGTTTATTTACTTATTTATATATATTTCATTGTACACGAAATTTAAAATACGTTAAGAAAAGATCCAATGATTTGTCGCCAATAATTTGATAGGGTCACCATGCCATGAGATAAATAAACAGAAAATGAATACAGAGGAATTGTTTAACAAATCCTCCCGGTCGACATTGCTAGTGCTCCCCTCTCCAACGCAGACAACCCTCAGACTCCAACTTAACTCTTAACACTCACAGCACTCGCCAGTCCGTACGTACACACTACACGGCATGTATGTCTGTGCGTCACGACACACTAACACTTTACTTCAAAACTGAAGGCACTTGTCTTCTCACTAAAAATAACAACGTCCAAACAGCTGTCTCTATGCGCAGTCGGGAACTACTGCTCGGGACTGCATCTGTCAACAAAGAGGATCATTACAAATTAATTTACTTGAGGCTCTATACTATAGCTTAAAAACGAGTAAAATTACTCTGAGAGTGACACATTGTCATTCTGTGAGTAATTTCACTCATTTTTAGACTCTCAGTCGCAATCTGTCAAACACCTCTAATTTCCTGCATTTTCATAGCGAATGCAATTGTCGAAATGCCAAAGTACAGGGTTATTTGTAAAACACAAACAATCTATTAGGCAGTGAAAGTACGAGAACGAAGACGAGACCAATCCTGAAAACTCAAAAAAAAACACCGGTAGCACTCCGGGAGTGCCGGCAGAAGTGAAAACTTTAGTATTAACGTTGTGTTTAATTATAAGTACAAAAATACTATCATTTATGAGGTAGAATACAATGTTTATTTATTGCGCTATCGTACACAAATATGACAATTTACATGTTATTATTCATAATATTATATCGTTATTTATTTATATACTAGCTGACCCGCGCGGCTTCGCTCCCGTCAACTGGCTATTCTACCTACCGACCCTAACCTACCTACCTACTCTACCTACTTACCTACCATACCTACCATAGCTACCCTACCTTACCTACCCTACCTACCTACCCTACCTACCTACCCTACGTACCCTACTTACCCTACCTACCCTACCTGCCTATCCTACCTACCTACCCTACCTATCTACTCTTTTTTTTGTATTTTAATTCTTATTATGCTATTCCGGACGAAGACTAATCCAAAAACACAAAAACTATGAAAATCGGTCGAGCCGTTCTCGAGTTAGAAAAGTGTTCGAACAAACTCGACTTTGTTTTAAATATATTAAGAAGATTAAGAATTTTGCCATATTGTCAAAGATTCGACTTTTTCCAGAAGATATTTTTTATATTAGCGACACAGAAATAAAACGCATAAACTGAAGGAAGACGGACAGTGGTGGCTTATTAAAAAATAGGGGTCCGTTAGCAAACTTGGTACGAAACCTTAAAAATCGACTGGGTTCGCACGAATCAAAATCGTACGCGAAGGCTTAAATAATAGGGTCCCATTAGCTACTTTGGCACGGAACCCTATCATTTGCCTTGGCTCGCAAATCGAACCGTTTGATACTTAGCACGAATTAAAAACTTGGTTGCAGGCAACCTTGGAGTCTTTAAGACAAAAGTGAATAGGTTGCTTCTAGGCAAACGTGCTCCATCTTCGACCGCATCATCGCTTACCATCAGTTGAGATAGTGGTCAAACGTATGCCTATCAATTGTAAAAAAAAAACCCAATCCGTATCATCTAACCACAGAGAACTAATGATAACACGATTTGACAGTTACTGTGGAATCGTGTTGTCATTCATTCTTAGTTCGGGTTCGAGACAAATCGTAAGTCTGTAGGTGATACGGAGTAGAATACGTCCGCAACTAAGCCCGAAACTACGGACTTCGGACTTAGAGAGTAGCCTCCCAAAATCGATCGCTCCCGTCACCGTGACCACCTTTGGTACGATACCTTATTATAAAAAACCAAACTACTAACCTAAACTAAACCTAAACCTAACTACTAACCAAAAAATGGACTCTGTCTGAAATATAAGATTTTTATTTATATTATTAGCCTTGTTTCGCAAATCGAACCGCTCTAAACGGAATCAATCGCGGAGGCCTAGCAGTAGGGTCTCGTCAGCACAGCACCTTTGGTACGGGACCCTACAGGCCTTATCCGCAAGTCGAACCGTCCAGAACTTCGCAAAACTAAATCAGTTTAAGACTCTACGATAAATGCACTTTAAAAGAAACCAGCACCAGAGATTTAACCAATTATGGTGCCTAACAGTTTAAGACCTTTCAGAGACCAAACCGAAATTTCTTCGAAACACGACTGTGTTACAAATTGTGTGAGGTCATTCTCCAGCGGAAAATCTTAACACCACAATTCAGAAAAACGCGTCATCAGTGCAACGCCATCTATCGACCATGTAAACTGACAAAATATTTGGCAGCGGAAGACGTTAAATAAGATGCCCGTATTTATGCTGCTCCGATCGACGTCATACTCAACGCCGGCTGTCGCTGAAAACCAGCGCTGTGGCTCTGTCTCGCACACGGGTCCTAGCATCATGCTGAGCGATGGCCGTTTTGCGCGAATGTGACGCATATCTTCCCAACTGTTATAAAATATTAATTTTGTTTTATTTAATTTTATTTTTTTTTGGTATGCGTCATGCTTGGCGCAAATAAACGCTTTTTCTTTCTTTTTTCTTTCTGTATGTAACGGTAAATAGTATACGATTTTGATGAAATAAACGCTAAATGTTACTCGGGTTATCACTTAATATTTTTAAGTACTTAGATTTGCAATCTAATCTGTGGTTTAAGCGTGATGCTCCCACAAACGCACATACAAACAGACAAACAGACAAAAATAAAAATTGTATTTTTGTGTTTTACACCTTATTCCTGAGTTTTCTGTGTAATTTTCATGCAAAAATATTCAATGTACAGACACGGTTAGTCTACGATTTTGTTATATGTATAGATGACTACGTCTACGTATCAAAAATTTCACAAATAACTCAATCAATATGTTTTGGTGTAACATTCATGCTTTCATGCATTTTTTGGTTCCTCAATAGATGGCGCTCTGACTAATCAGAATATATAAGGAAGTTTCTTACTAAACTAAAAATTCAATATATTTTGATTTTGTGGATCGATTGTATCGATCAATAACGAAAAGGTATAAAATGATCACTCTTATTTTGCCACGTATTAAAAGTTTCACAAATAACTCAAAAATTTTGAATGCTTTCGTGCATTTTATTTTTCTCAATAGATGGCGCTCTGACTCATCAGAATACATTAAGAAGTTTCTTCCTAAACTTAAAAATTCAATATCTTTTGATTTTGTGGGTCGATTTTGATGAAATAAACGCTAAATGTTACTCGGGTTATCACTTAATATTTTTAAGGACTAAGATTTGCAATCTAATCTGTGGTTTAAGCGTGATGCTCCCACAAACGCACAGACAAACAGACAAACAGACAAAAATTTCAAAAATTGCATTTTAGTGTTTTGTACCTTTTTCCTGAGTTTTCTGTGTAATTTTCATGCGAAAATATTCAATGTACAGACACGGTTAGTCTACGATTTTATTATATGTATAGATTAGCCTTGTTTCGCAAATCGAACCGCTCTAAACGGAATCAATCGCGGAGGCCTAGCAGTAGGGTCTCGTCAGCACAGCACCTTTGGTACGGGACCCTACAGGCCTGATCCGCAAGTCGAACCGTCCAGAACTTCGCAAAACTAAATCAGTTTAAGACTCTACGATAAATTCACTTTAAAAGAAACCAGCACCAGAGATTTAACCAATTATGGTGCCTAACAGTTTAAGACCTTTCAGAGACCAAACCGAAATTTCTTCGAAACACGACTGTGTTACAAATTGTGTGAGGTCATTCTCCAGCGGAAAATCTTAACACCACAATTCAGAAAAACGCGTCATCAGTGCAACGCCATCTATCGACCATGTAAACTGACAAAATATTTGGCAGCGGAAGACGTTAAATAAGATGCCCGTATGTAACGGTAAATAGTATACGATTTTGATGAAATAAACGCTTAATGTTACTCGGGTTATCACTTAATATTTTTAAGTACTTAGATTTGCAATCTAATCTGTGGTTTAAGCGTGATGCTCCCACAAACGCACAAACAAACAGACAAACAGACAAAAATAAAAATTGAATTTTTGTGTTTTACACCTTATTCCTGAGTTTTCTGTGTAATTTTCATGCAAAAATATTCAATGTACAGACATGGTTAGTCTACGATTTTATTATATGTATAGATGACTACGTCTACGTATAAAAAATTTCACAAATAACTCAATCAATATGTTTTGGTGTAACATTCATGCTTTCATGCATTTTTTGGTTCCTCAATAGATGGCGCTCTGACTAATCAGAATATATAAGGAAGTTTCTTACTAAACTAAAAATTCAATATATTTTGATTTTGTGGATCGATTGTATCGATCAATAACGAAAAGGTATAAAATGATCACTCTTATTTTGCCACGTATTAAAAGTTTCACAAATAACTCAAAAATTTTGAATGCTTTCGTGCATTTTATTTTTCTCAATAGATGGCGCTCTGACTCATCAGAATACATTAGGAAGTTTCTTCCTAAACTTAAAAATTCAATATCTTTTGATTTTGTGGGTCGATTTTGATGAAATAAACGCTAAATGTTACTCGGGTTATCACTTAATATTTTTAAGTACTAAGATTTGCAATCTAATCTGTGGTTTAAGCGTGATGCTCCCACAAACGCACAGACAAACAGACAAACAGACAAACAGACAAAAATTTCAAAAATTGCATTTTAGTGTTTTGTACCTTTTTCCTGAGTTTTCTGTGTAATTTTCATGCGAAAATATTCAATGTACAGACACGGTTAGTCTACGATTTTATTATATGTATAGATTACATTAATTTTTATCTCTTAGAAAAATCAACTTTCATCCATAATTTCGTAATTCCGTAATTTCGTATCCTTGGATACGCGTGGCACGCTGTACATAAACACAGACGGACATTCGCGCAAGCGCCCTGTGCCGCCTAAGCGGAGCAGCACACTCAGGCACGGTAGAAAGAGTGGGAGATACTAGTTCCTCTCCCTTCCCCTCGATCTTACGCTTTTTCGATCAGCATCACGTGACCCTGACGCGAGTCCGTCTTACGCTTTATCGATCAGCATCACGTGACCCTGACGCGAGTCCGTCTTACGCTTTTTCGATCAGGTCACGTGTCTTGACGCGAGTTTAAGATTTTATACCCATTACAGAAAAAGTGCTCAACGCCGCTAAAGTTTTCACTTCAAAATATAAGCTGTTTCTTACATTTTTATTGGCTAAATATTACATTTTGTATGAAACAGCCATTGATATATAAAAAACCCAAGATACACACTCAGCATCTCAAAAACGTTCGCAAAAAACAAGCGCAATATGTGTAATTGTGCGCAAGTTTCAAACAGTCTCGCATCGCTCGCCATACTGCACTGCTTTGTAAAAACAACTTTAAGCGATCCGTGTAAGGTTGAATTTGCAAAAAAAATTGCGCATCACTCGCCATTCTGAACCGCTTTGTAAAAACAACTTCAAGTGATCCGTGTAAGGCTGAATTTGCAAAAAAATTGTTTATAGTATAACTACACACATGACACTTGATACATGTCAGTTTTTGACGACAGTTTCGAGTGTTGCATTTGTTCGAGACTGTGCATCTTGGGTTTTTTATATGTCAATGGAAACAGCTGATATTTTTCTCGAGTTTTCAGGGTTGGTCTCAAAGTAAAAGTTGTTTATAATCATGTGTACTTTCACTGCCGAGTAGATTGTTGGTGTTTACAAATAACCCTGTATTAGAGTTGATATTTCGACACCGTTTGTCAATCCCATACGTTTCTGACGTGTTAATAATCGCCGTCGCGTTGCTACGCTTCCGCTAACGGAATATAACTTATCTAGAGCTTCGAGCGTCCTGTTTAAGTGATCGATAAATATTGAAATCGCCATCTTCCTGCTCTTAAATCATAATACCTGCGGTCGGAGCAACACATTTTCTTTTTTATTTTCCTCTGTCAATAAAATAGAAGAAGAAAGAAGCTGCTCTTGACAAAAGTGACAGCACTTTTCAACCTAGTTTTTTGTATAGTCAACCAAAACTAGGTTTAAATATGTTGATATTCAGATAAAATTATATTTCTCTCACCGTACCGGGTTCTTTTCTAACTCCTACGCTATTTCCACTATTAAACTCTGGAATGTGCTACCTCTTGACATCATGAAGGCTGAGTCGAAATTTTCTTTTAAACGTAAAGTCCGAAAACACTACTTAAAAGCCTGTCATTCTTAGTTTGGTATTCGTCATGATTATTGTGAGTTCTCTTGATCAGAAGGATTATTATAAAACATCATATTTATTCGTTTATTATTTTAGCTTATATATGTATTTTATTAGTATTAAATATAATATTTGTATAATGTTCCCCAAAAGATTCCATTTTTTTTTTTTGTACACCTACCACAGTGTAGTCTTTTTAACCCAAAGGTTGACTGGTAGAGAATGCCTTGTTGCATTAAGTCCGCCCACGTACCACTACTGTACATAAAGCTTAAATAACAGTTAATGTTTTTACCAAATCAGTAATCCCGTCATCGTTTTCTGGCGTAAAGGCGATGGATTGATTGAAAAAGGACACTGGGAAGAGTGGGACAATATAGGATGTTTAAAAAGAAAAAAATAGTAAATATATACCTATGTGGGTATCAAAATATACCATTTATCTCTATTTTTCCATAAAATTCCATTTATCCAGCATTAATGACATGTAAGCATCTGCAAAAACGTATTTATTCAATAAACGATTACTGAACCGATTAAATGGCCGCCTGGCTTATCAATTTTATCTTTTGGGAACGCTGCCAAGCGCGGGCATCAATTGTTTTCTTTTTTTTTTTTTCAACAAAGTCTGTGCCAATATCGTGAAGGCTAATTTTGAGATAAAATCTAGGATTTACTTAGGCGTGAATTGCTTGCAATTTACTTTACAATCATTTGCATTTTTAAAGAAGAAAGAAAGAAAGAAAAAGAGTTTTTTTTTTATTTACGCCAAGCATGACGCATGCCAAAAAAAACCAGCCAATTGGGTTTTTCCCACCTATGGCCAGCGGAGGCGTTGTCGCCTTCTAAGTCTAGCTCTTCTAGTGGTGACAATGGGCTATCCATGGTTTGCAGATGGAAATAATCAATATAAACATGGCCGACCCGGGTTTCAAGCCCGCGACCTTATACTCTGCAAAAGCGTGCGGCCATAGGACCAACGCGTCAATTAAAAAGATGAGTTGAGTAGTTAGTCTAAATGTTTTTCTGAAATACTTTTATCGTGCTTACAGTAGGTGTGGAATTCCCTAGTGAGATCCGTGTTTCTTGATAGCTACAAGCTGGGGGTTTTAAGCCAAGAGTGAATAATACACAAGGTTACTTCTAGGCAAGCGAGCTTCATCGTCAACCACATCATCATCAGATAGTGGACAGACGCATGCCTATCACTATCAATAATCCTAGCCTTTTTCCAACTATATTGGGTTCGGCTTCCAGTCAAACTGAATTCAGATGAGTACCAGTTTTTTACGTGGAGCGGTTGCCTACCAGACCCACACAACCCATTAACTAGGTAGCACGATACTTCTTGGGAATACTGGAGTCAGATTTATTGGCTTCTGACAATCCGTAACGGCTGCCAAAGATCTACAAATAACAGCAGCTACAAACGGCTTAATGTGTTTTCCGAGGCACGGATGAGTCTTCGTATGTTACAATGGTCACCCATCCACAATCCGACCTTGGCTAGTCTATCAATAATATTTAAGCACTAGCTGACCCGCGCGGCTTCGCTCCCGTGAACTGGCTATTCTACCTACCGACCCTAACCTACCTAACTACTCTACCTCCTTACCTATCCTATCTACCATAGCTACCCTACCTTACCTACCCTACCTACCTACCCTACCTACCTACATCCTTACCTATCCTATCTACCATAGCTACCCCACCTTACCTACCCTACCTACCTACCCTACCTACCTATCCTACCTACCTACCCTACCTACCTACTCTTTTTTTTTGTATTTTAATTCTTATTATGCTATTCCGGACGAAGACTAATCCAAAAACACAAAAACTATGAAAATCGGTCGAGCCGTTCTCGAGTTAGAAAAGTGTTCGAACAAAACCGACTTTGTTTTAAATATATTAAGCAGATTAAGAATTTTGCTCATTCCGCGCGCGCCACCCGACCGTGACGGACGTCTGCTCCGTGACTCATCGCTGCTCGCTCGCTCGCTGCTCGTCCCGCTCGCCGTGACGTCACTGTGGTCGCTGACTACACATTTTGATCCGACGCTGCCTTTTTCAAGGCAGCCGAGAGATATCTTATTTCCGTTTCGGGTACTGTCAAAAAACGTGGTGACCCCTTCAGGGTAAATCCACGTTTCTCGTGGTCACTCGGTGGAAACCTTTCGGTGCCAACGAAGCCGAGTGGGTGGGTGCTTGACGTTTGAGATCAGTAATGATCTCAAACGTCAAGAAATCCCAGTCGCTGCGGTCCACCGTATGCACCGCCGTGGTGGAGCACCATACAATATGGTGCTCATCGTCTGCAATCCCACAGACGACAAATACCACCCCATTTTTAAAATATCCAAGATTTGTTACTTGGAGGGCTTAAAAATGGAAAAGCCCCGTCGTAGCGGTATAGTTGGCCAGTGTCACAACTGCCAACTATATGGCCACTCGCAGCGCAATTGCTTCGGCAAGCCGCGCTGCGTCAAGTGCCTGGGCGACCACGGCACCCCTGACTGTCCCCGTCCAAAGGACCACACACAATGCGCCGAACCGCCCAGCTGTGTGCTGTGCGGAGAGGCTGGGCACCCGGCTAACTACCGTGGTTGTCCCAAGGCCCCCAAATCGTCTGCGCCCAAACTGGCAAAGCGTGCAAACGCTCGCCAGCAGAGGGAAGCCCCCACGACCCAACCCCCAGTGGCCCTATACCCTCAGCGCCCCAGCCCTTGGAACGCGCTGAACCATAGGGCTCACTTCCCGGCGCTCGGACCCGCGCCTACCCAGACCCAGGCCCCTACGGCCCAAAAGCCCTCCCCGGCCATCCCGGCCCTCATGGATGTAGCCATACCTCCATTCCCCCGACCACCGGTCGCCGTCGTCGGAGCAGCCGCCCCTCAGGCAGCCACTCCTCCCCCCCCACCACCACCAAAGGCTACCTCCAAAGTCCCAATCCACCCCATTCCCGAGAATGCGCCTGAAATGGCCATTCACATTAACATGGCCTTCTACAAGGCCTTCTACTCCCCCAGAGCTGTGGCTATGACCGAAGCTCTGAAGGCCTCTAACATCACTGAACACGGTGCCGTATACCGTGACTTCAGTGATGTAGTTCACTTTATTAGCCTCTATGAACGTCTCCATGGCTAAGTCCCCCGCAGTAACATGTAGGTTTAGGCCGAAGTCCCTCCGGATAGGGTACTTCAACTCCAACAGCCTCTCAGGCCAACGCGATGAGATCGCCAATTTCCTCCGCGACCATCGCATAGATCTGCTTCTGGTGCAGGAGACTTTCCTCAAGCCCCATCTTCGGGATCCTAAAATTGCGAACTATCGTTTAGTTCGCAACGACAGGACCCGATGTCATGGGGGAGGAACTCTCATATACTACAAATCGTCCCTATACTGCATTCCCATGTATCCGCCCGCCACCCTAACCGAGCTTGAGGTCTCTGTCTGTCGGCTCGGCATGACAGGCCACCAACCCCTCACGGTCATCTCCGTCTACGACCCTCCCACCACCACTCCCATAGGCCCCTCCCTCAGAAATGACCTCACAACTCTTCTTGGCTTGAGTGACTCCGTCCTTCTGGCGGGGGACCTCAACGCCAAACATCCCTCATGGAATAGCCACACGGCTAATCCCAGAGGCAGAGCTCTGTTCGAGCTCAGCAGCCCCCTCAACTTCGATGTCATCGCTCCGATGCATCCCACCCATTACCCTCACCAACCTAACTGGCGACCCGACGTGCTCGACATCGCTCTCCTCAAGAATGTAAACCTACGTTTACATTCTGTGGAGGCGGTGGACGAGCTCAACTCGGATCACCGACCGGTTATTCTGGAGCTCACTCCCAGATTCGGTCCTCCCGACCCCTCCCAACCTCCTCCCACCAGAGTGATCACTGACTGGCGCAAAGTAAGTGAAAAACTGAAAGTCACCACGTCACATCACCTGGATAAAATCCCGGATCACATAGAGTCAGCTGCCGACACGGCGGCCGCGATCGGCTCGCTCACGGAACATGTACAGAGTGTCCTGGACGAATGTTCAAGGGAGGCTCCGGCGACGGACGACCGTCGCTGGAAACTCCCGGACGATGTGCGTGAACTGTTGACCGAGAAGAATGCGGCCGTCCGTGCCTACAGCTCTTTTCCCTGTGCTAGTAACAAGGCTTTTATGCGTTACTTACAGCGTAAAGTAAGCAATCGCATCAAAGAGTTTCGTGACAAGCAATGGGATCAGATGCTCAGTGATCTCCAGCCCAACCACCTCGCATTTTGGGAGCTTCAGAGGAAGTTACGCGCCTCCGAGGTTACCACCATGCCCCCCCTCATCCGCCCCGACAACACTCTCGCGTTTAACGACGACGAGAAGGCCGAATGCCTGGC
Organism: Lacanobia wlatinum; assembly: GCA_947578705.1. NCBI lineage: Eukaryota > Metazoa > Arthropoda > Insecta > Lepidoptera > Noctuidae > Lacanobia > Lacanobia wlatinum. Next base: position 28,429,176 of record OX388029.1, read on the forward strand.
TGACAGCCTAGAGGCCCAGTGTTCCCCAAGCTCGAACCCAGTCGACCCGGCCCACCTCGCCGAGGTGGACGCCGAGGTCGAACGTAGGACCTCCCTCCCTCCCGTCGAGGACCCCGACGACCCTCTCCCTCCCGTCACTCCCGACGAGGTGGAGAAGATCATCGGCCAACTCAGACCCAGGAAAGCCCCTGGGCGCGACGGCATTACCAACAGGGTAGTTCGACTCTTTCCCAAAACTCTGATCGTGTTGATGACCGCCATCTTCAATGGCGCTCTGTCCAACAACATGTTTCCGCAGCAGTGGAAAGAGGCTATCGTGATCGGCATTCCCAAGCCGGGTAAGCCCAAATCCTCCCCGTCCTCCTACCGCCCCATCAGTCTGCTCAGCTCGCTCGGCAAGATCTACGAGAGGCTTATCTATAAGCGTCTCAAGGATTACGTCGAGCGAAAGAGTCTCATCCCCAACGAGCAGTTTGGCTTTAGAGCCACTCACTCGTGCGTCCAACAGGTCTACCGCATCGTTGAGCATATCAACGGCCGCTATCAACGCGGCTTGATGACGGGAGCCCTGTTCTTCGACATAGCGAAAGCCTTCGACAAGGTCTGGCACAACGGTCTGATATACAAGCTATATCAACTCGGGGTGCCAGATCGTCTCGTGCTCATCTTACGAGACTATTTGTCGAACCGCACCTTTCGATTCCGTATCGAAGGTGCGCTTTCCACCCCCCGCCCCATCCGCGCCGGCGTACCGCAAGGCGGTGTGCTGTCGCCTCTTATTTTCACGCTGTTCACCAGCGATATTCCCCCCGATCCCCAGTCGCAATTAGCGCTCTTTGCCGACGACACGGCCGTTTACTACTCTGGCAAGAGTGGTAAATCCATATCTCTTCACCTCCAAAGATCCGCCAACCGCCTAGGCGGTTGGTTTCGGAAATGGAGGATTGAGGTAAATCCCGAGAAAAGTCAGGCGGTCCTGTTCCGCAGGCCGCGGGCTAGACTCCCCCCGATCCTTCCACCGATCAAGATGTTTGGCAAGCCGATCCCTTGGGAAGAGCGAGCCAAATATCTAGGAGTGATCTTGGATAAAAACCTCAGTTTTATGGAGCACATTAAGGCGGTGCGCTCGCGCGCCGCCTTCGCTCTCGGTAGGCTCCACTCGATGCTGAACCACAACAGCAAGTTATCCCTAAAATGCAAGCTGCGTATCTACACCACTTGCATTCGCCCCATCATGACCTATGCGTGTGCTACATTCGCCCACGTAAAGTCATACCGGATCCATAGGTTGCAGTCCCTCCAAAACCGTTTTCTCCGGAAGGCCACGGGTGCCCCGTGGTTCGTTCGGAATGAGCGACTCCATGTCGATCTCAAAATCCCGACCATCAAGCAGTTCATGAAACGCCTCACGAAGCGTTTCATCGAATCTGCTGAGAGGCACCAGAACCCTCTTATCGCATCGGCTACCCGATACGCTCCCTCCCAGATTAGTAAGGTCCGCCGTCCACGGCATACCTTACTAGAACCCGATGACCCAATCACCCTTGTACAAGAGAGCTGTAGGGAAACCAGTACTCTTAAACAAGCACACAAACCGCGACCCGCCGCCTTCCGGCCTCGCCGCCGAGGCCCCGCGCGACGTCCCAGTAATAATAGCAATGTTGTTGTTGCTCCCCGTCTTTTGCCTAACGAGCCAGCCCGCGTCGCTGAGCCATTAGCTTTAAACCCCCTAAATAATGTCATGACCCAGCCTGTCCCTTGCTGCCCTCCCGATAACGATGCCACTGAGCCGAGGCCCGAACCCCACAGGGGGTGCCCCCAGTGAGCAGAGTTGTAGGTTTAAGTATTTTTAGTTGCCTTGGCTGGGGGCTTTAGAGTCATTCTGAGGCCACCACAGGCTAGCCCGGTTAAGTAGTAACCACCCGTCTAGAGGTGAACTACGAGTGGTCATTATCAAAAAAAAAAAAAAAAAGAATTTTGCTATATTGTGAAAGATTCGGCCTTTTTCTAGAAGATATTTTTTATATTAGCGAGACAGAAATAAAACGCATTAACTGAAGGAAGACGGATTATATTATTATTAAATAATAGGGTCCCATTAGCAACTTTGGCACGGAACCCTATAATTTGCCTTGGCTCGCAAATCGAACAGTTTGATACTTAGCACGAATTAAAAACTTAGTTGCGGGCAACCTGGGAGTCTTTAAGACAAAAGTGAATAGGTTGCTTCTAGGCAAACGTGCTCCATCTTCGACCGCATCATCGCTTACCATCAGGTGAGATAGTGGTCAAACGTATGCCTATCTATTGTAAAAAAAAAAATATTCCACTCCGTATCATCTAACCAATGAGAACTAATGATAACACGATTTGACAGTTACTGTGAAATCGTGTTGTCATTCATTCTTAGTTCGGGTTCGGAACTAATCGTAAGTCTGTAGGTGATACGGAGTAGAATATGTCCGCAAATAAGCCCGAAACTACGGACTTCGGACTTAGAGAGTAGCCTACCAAAATCGATCGCTCCCGTCACCTTGACCACCTTTGGTATTATACCTTATTATAAAAAACCAAACTACTAACCTAAACTAAACCTAAACCTAACTACTAACCAAAAAATGGACTCTGTCTGAAATATAAGATTTTTATTTATATTATTAGCCTTGTTTCGCAAATCGAACCGCTCTAAACGGAATTAATCGCGGAGGCCTAGCAGTAGGGTCCCGCCAGCACAGCACCTTTGGTACGGGACCCTACAGGCCTGATCCGCAAGTCGAACCATCCAAAACTTCGCAAAACTAACTAAATCAGTTTAAGACTCTACGATAAATGCACTTTAAACGAAACCAGCACCAGAGATTTAACCAATTATGGTCCCTAACAGTTTAAGACCTTTCAGAGACCAAACCGAAATTTCTTCGAAACACGACTGTGTTTAGAAATTGTGTGAGGTCATTCTCCAGCGGAAAATCTTAACACCACAATTCACAAAAACGCGTCAACAGTGCAACGCCATCTATCGACCATGTAAACTGACAAAATATTTGGCAGCAGAAGACGTTAAATAAGAAGCCCGTATGTAACGGTTAACAGTATACGATTTTGATGAAATAAACGCTAAATGTTACTCGGGTTATCACTTAATATTTTTAAGTACTAAGATTTGCAATCTAATCTGTGGTTTAAGGGTGATTTTCAAAATTTTTGTACAGTTACAAAAATGAAACAAAAGTGAATACCGTTACAAAAATGAACAACGTCACAAAAAAATAACAAAAATGAAATATTAGGGCTATTTCACAGAAGATAATTAAAACAACGTAATCGCATTTTAATCATTTATTAATAATATAATCAGTCTTTTGAATTACAGTCTCAAAATCTTATGGTCATTAACACTTTTATAATTACTTATTGAAATGTCTAGGCGCTCTAGCCCAATCAAAATAAACATTTTGTTGAGGAACATAGAGTTGAAAATGTTTAATAACCATAAATACGTCACTACAAAAGTGATGATTAAATGAATTATTTTTCAGCAAAACAAATAAACAAACACAGTATCTATATCACATACGCCACTCATGAAGTAGGGAACAATAATCAACAGTGGCTTAAGTTTTAAACTTTCGAAATTGTTGTGCGGGAGTCATCGGCATTCCTGTATAAAATAATAATACACAGTCTCATTAATTAAATATTCATATTTATGAAAAAATTACTTATCCATTATACTTGTACCTTTTCTTTTTGTACTTAATTTAGATATTCAGTATTAATTTACAATTAAAAATACTTTTATTGTCTTTTATAATATGAATTTTCGCACAAAATTATATTACTAACTAAATACTATAAATTGCTGTTTTACATCTTTTGAAATCGATTTTTTTAATGTTTTGCGTATTCCTGATGTATGCTATTTTTTTTACATTTTGAGTATTTTATAACTTATTTATTTTTGAAATATTTAAAAAATACTGTGCAAATAAAATGATTAACAAATCAAATCAAATAAAAAAGAAATCAAAATCGTCAAATTATATAAACAATGTTTCGGTATGAAATCAGCTTTACTTCATTTTTGTTACATCATTTTTGTAACGCAACAAAAAAAAAGTAACAAATCGTTAGAAAAATGAAATAAACCATGAGTTGAATTACAACCTCAAACATTTGGAGGGTAAAAAGAATCTTATTGGATTCACCCAGCTTCCTTTTAGTAGTAAGTACAAATTATTCTTTAAATTTATATAAAAATAATAAGAGATAGCCTTACCGTTGTTTTTATAGCTGAACAACCAAAATGAAAGATTTATTGTTGAAAAAACACTGCACACGAACAAACACACTTTTCTTATTGGTGGCACCAGCTGTCAAAATGGTGGACAGACGTTCTGTTGTCATCTGATTGGACGGTTTTAAATGGAGAATGTTGCCAGTTGAAAACCCCAAATATCTACTAATATTGGTGTAAGGAATAACAAAAATGAACGAAATGGAAGACATATTTTGAAACAATGTTATTATTATTATGCATTAGGTTATTTATTTATATTTTATATCATTTACATTATAATTACAGACATAAAGATATCGTGCAACTAGAACATGTAAATATGTGGGTAGTTTCCTCATTATGTTTTTTTTTGTTACGCGCTTGTGCTTAGAGACACGAGGTTCCTGTATGAAAATATTATGAGGCTGAAGAAGAAAACATTATCTTTTTTTAAATTTCCTATTATTATGATCTGAAATGTTGAAACCCATCTGGAAAAAATGTTGCTCAAGGATAATAATACTAGTTTGATCACTTCAATGCATTTTTCTTGGATAATATTCACGTAGACGTTTTCACACAGCAAAATGTACAGAAATTTTGAAAATCACCCTTAAGCGTGATGCTCCCACAAACGCACATACAAACAGACAAACAGACAAAAACAAAAATTGTATTTTTGTATTTTACACCTTTTTCCTGAGTTTTCTGTGTAATTTTCATGCAAAAATATTCAATGTACAGACACGGTTAGTCTACGATTTTATTATATGTATAGAAGACTACGTCTACGTATAAAAAAATTCACAAATAACTCAATCAATGTGTTTTGGTGTAACATTCATGCTTTCATGCATTTTTTGGTTCCTCAATAGATGGCGCTCTGACTAATCAGAATATATAAGGAAGTTTCTTACTAAACTAAAAATTCAATATATTTTGATTTTGTGGATCGATTGTATCGATCAATAACGAAAAGGTATAAAATGATCACTCTTATTTTGCCACGTATTAAAAGTTTCACAAATAACTCAACAATTTTGAATGCTTTCGTGCATTTTATTTTTTTCAATAGATGGCGCTCTGACTCATCAGAATACATTAGGAAGTTTCTTCCTAAACTTAAAAATTCAATATCTTTTGATTTTGTGGGTCGATTTTGATGAAATAAACGCTAAATGTTACTCGGGTTATCACTTAATATTTTTAAATACTAAGATTTGCAATCTAATCTGTGGTTTAAGCGTGATGCTCCCACAAACCCACAGACAAACAGACAAACAGACAAAAATTGCATTTTAGTGTTTCATACCTTTTTCCTGAGTTTTCTGTGTAATTTTCATGCGAAAATATTCAATGTACAGACACGATTAGTCTACGATTTTATTATATGTATAGATGAGGCAGCCTCTCCAAGCAATCATCAATCCTAATATATAAAACTCTTCCGTTACTAACTGACAGACAACGCACAGCCGAAACTGCTGGTTGTAGAAAGCTGAAATTATTCATGTAGGTTCCTTAGGGAGTCTAGAGGAGCACTAAGAGAGGAATTTCCGAAATTTCCACGGGAACGGGAAAAAACGGGATATGCGCGTACGAGGTCGTGGGCAATAGCTTGTATTTTACTAAAAAACGCCAAAAACACCTTCATATTTACAGCTAAGAAACATTCGATTATAATATAACGGGAAACATAATGATGTATCGAAAGAGTAAACACGATTTTCGTGCGCTCCATCCGAAGTTAATAAAGCATGAATTTTCCTAATATCGTTCGAGAATTAAACTTAATATTACTTGGATATATCGCGTCACACACAGCAGATACGTCACGAACCGGGACGGAACCCGAACTCATTTACATAACAAATTTTGTAGTAGACTTGGTAAGAAACCGAAGAAGGTTCGGAAATATTTTTCATTTTCTCGTTATTCGTCTTCTTGAGGCTGGTAAAAGCGCCTGAGTCGAGCTTGTCTTTTTTCTACACTAATATTATAAAGAGGAAAAATTTGTTTGAATTGAATAGGCTCCGAAACTACTGGACCGATTTGAAAAATTCTTTTAGCATTGGATAGCTACATTATCAGGAAGTAACATAGGCTATATATTATCCCCGTACTCCCACGGGAACGGGAACTACGCGGGTGAAACCGCGTTTAGTCCATTGTGAATAAATCATCAAATGACTTGTGAACCCAGTCGTGATGTTTCAAACTTTGCGCTCCAAGGCCGCGGTAACTCTTTGTAACCATTCCACAACCCAGGCAGGGAGCTTGTCTTCAATCTCTTTTTTATGCGACTACGGCAAAGCCAAAGTAAGGGTTATGATTTTAACTGTATGTAAGTATGTTCCACCATATCGCTTAAAATACCAAAACGATTTTGATGAATGAGGTGTCAATAGATTCATAAAAACACTCCAGGTGACAAAGGCTATGTAAATTTTCACTAAATTTTAAATGTGAGAATTTACACGTAAATTTCTGACCCTGAAAAAACAAAATTGAGATAATCATGACATGTTTGGTATCAAAAGAAAGGTCTTAACGAGCACGTTACAAAATGTTCGTATCTTGTATTGTCTAAGTAGATTAATATGTTTGAAATGTTAACAAAGAAGCGAAAGTGAGTAATACTAGAAAGTGCCTATAATAAATCTGTAGTAGAGTTGTTTTTGTACATAACTCTGTAGACGGTTTACAGTTTTTTAAACTTTATTCTTGTTAGGTGTAAGTAAGGATAACTTTATGCTCGCACGACCTTACAGCATTGTGCTAAATCAAAGTAAAACTTATTATTTTACTAAAATACTATAATAATAGATCCACTTTGCGGCTTTGCTAACAAGAAAGCAGACTCCGGCTGCTACTAAAATATTTTACTTTATCAATTTTTAATTCATGTTTTTTAACCTTCCTCGTCCCAGTGAAAAAAATATATTAACTCTAGCTTTTATAGTTGACCCGCGCAACTTTTGTTGGTCTTAGCGTGATTATATATAGCCTTCCTCGATAAATGGGCTATCTAACACTGAAAGATTTTTTCAAATCGGACGAGCTGTTCCTGAGATTAGCGCGTTCAAGCAAACAAACAAATGCTTCAGCTTTATATATTAAGTATAGATTTTCCCGTTCCCCTATAGCCTTCCGCGTGAATGTGGCTATCATATACAAAAATATTTTTTCAAATTCTACTGGTAGTTCCAGAGATTAATGGGCCTCATCAGAAGGCTTAAAGCCACTCAAAGGGCAATGGAGAGGGCAATGCTTCGAGTTTCCTTGCGTTATCGAGTCAGGAATGATGATATCCGCAAGAGAACCAAGGTTACCGACACAGCCCGAAGGATCGTCAAACTGAAGTGGCAGTGGGCAGGGCACATTGCTGGCAGAACAGATGGTCCATGGGATCGAAAAGTTCTGGAGTGGCGACCGTAAGACGCAACGTTGGAAGGCCTCCCACAATGTGGACTGATGACCAGGTAAAGGTCGCCGGTAGCCGATGGATGCGAGACGCGCAGGACCGGTCGTTGTGGCGACGCTTGGGGGAGGCCTATGTCCAGCAGTGGACGTCTTTCGGCTGATATGATGATGATAAGATATTAGGCAGGTGTTCATGTCTTCACCACATAATTATTTTTGACCAGCTTACGTGGTGTGTCCTGTCAAATTTGACCTTCTCCATTAATCTACTTAATGGTACCATATGACGTGAGTAAAACGCGATTTTTATAACTTGATAATTACATTCGCGAAACTTTTTCGTTTTATATTCGGTTGTCACCAGGGAGTGTAGTTTTATGGGCTATAATGTACGGAACCCGCGTGTGTAGGAATCCCATAAAAAGTAGCTAAAATATACCTTTGCGGATTTGCTAATGTAGCCGTAAAATTTTGAAAGGTCTTAAAACTGATTTAGGTTGGCTGGAATAGATAAATAAACATAATTTTATATGTATATTCTTGAGTGCCTGACTGTGGCATTCTAAAACCGAGGTCATGATGTGAAATATATCTAGTTCTTGGAATGAAGGTTGGTGTGCCGACACGACTATTTCATTACGTGTTTTTCGAATTTGCTACGACTTTCAAAGTAGTAGTAGGTTGAAAAGGCTTACATGTCTTTGTAAGATCTATCAGCGTAACTTTTTAGCTATTTCAAGCTATTTGCAAAATCACTACAAATTATAAAACAAAGTCCTCCGCCGCGTTTGTCTGTCTATTCGCGATAAACTCAAAAACCACTGCACCGATTTGCATGTTCTACCAATGGATAGAGTGGTTCTCGAGGAAAGTTCTAGTATATAATTTGCCGAAAAAAAAATAAGGCATCTTTAAGAAAATTGCAGCGCGTACGAAGTCGCGGGCAAAGTGCCCGCGTGGCGAAAATATCTTATATCTTTCTCTCTCTTTTTTTCTTTCTTTTTTTTTCTTTCTTATTTCTTTTCTGTAACTTATATGGTGTACATAATAAAGAGTATTCTATTTTATTCTATTCTATTAGGGTTTTCATTATCCACTAGATATTGAAATAGATTAACACTGAGTCTTTTCCTCTTTTGAGGTCGGCTTCCAATCTAACGATATACAACTTTGTACCAGTATTTTAAATGAAGCGATTGAATACCTAATACAGAATCCTTATACTTAAAATCTTCCGTTACTGGTGACTGACTGAAAGACAACGCACAGCAGAAACTACTAGTCGTAGAAAGCTGAAATTTGGCATGAAGGTTTCTTGGGGAGTGTAGGGGAGCACTAAGAGAGGTTTTCTCGAAATTTCTACAGTATCGGGAAAAACGGGATATGAGCGTACGAAGTTGGCGTGCAGATGTTAGTATTACATAAAAACAGTTTTCTCTAAACTCCAGTATTTTTCTCTCAAAATATGAGATGATTGGGCCAGAGTAACATTCAAATAATCATGATAATTACGTAAAGGCACCTTTATTTGCCAAAAGGTCGGCTATTAACAATATCTATAGTAAAATTTAATTAGTGTTCAGGTAGATACCTATTGATACCCGGTCTGTTTATGATAAAATTAGGTTCCAAATACAAAATTGTTTGGCAAAGATCATAGATGAGAACAATGGCCAATTAAATTAGCTGATTTCAAAAAACCCTTATAATACAAAATTTTGAAATTAGAACGAAGCCATTTTCAGAGGTTTCAAGAATGTTCACAATGTACCTTCCAAATAAAAAGTATGAAGACATTTTCACTTTGTACACAAAACGTAAATAATAATATCTTGTGAACAACAGAAAGTTACTTACAAGTCAACTCCGAATGCTTTCCCGTTTACCTTATTAAATTACATTTTTTCTTAATACCTCAAAGTGTACGAAATTCCACGGATTTCGTTAAAAGCAGGCTCTTCCCTAAGCGAGATTTTTAAGTCGCAAATATTTAAATTAAAAAAATAATCTTTCGCTTTTTATTAGGTCCCTATTTCGCGCCATGTTTTGGTTAACCAATCTGGGGTTCAAAATAAAACGCAAAAAGGTTTTAATCAAACCCGAAGGTTATTACTTCCTTATTTGGCGGTCAAACATACGCTTTTGTTAATGAAATTTAAACACTCCATGAAAGAAAGAAAAATAATTTTGGTTATTTTGTAAAATATTGTTCCGAATCGGCTGCAGTAAAATTTTTGATAACCAGTATTTCAAACAACCTAGCACTAATTTTTTTGACGTATAGTAACGTAACGTAAAATTTTACAATAGCTCAAATACTTGTTTTGCACATAAATGGAATTGAATACTATATTCATATTTTTGAATAATACAAGTTGTTTATGTCGCATCAAATTAGGCCAAAGTACTATTGGGTTGTAGTTTTTTTTTTAATTCAAAATTTACTTACTGTGATGGTACATCAGTCCTAATAATACAAAATATTTATTTTGTTTCGAAACGTTTCACATGTTGTGAGACACTTAGAAAAATCATAAATAATCTCTTGAATAGCCAGGCGTTAGCTAAATAAGAATTTATAAGTAACTGAAAGAGCTCTCACTCATCTGTTTGCGATAAATCACCTTAGAAAAAACCCCAAGCGAATTCTTAAAACAATTAAGAAATTACACAAAAAAGGGTCCGACAGTGAGTCGCCAAACATATTGGGGTTCCATGCTCGGCGAGCGAAGCGCGTAGCCTGGCACTGGACCTCGGCCGTCCGTCAAGGTACAAATTGAAGTTTATGGTGCGGAACCCATCGTGTGCGGGATCGACTCGCGCTCGGTTGTGGTCTTACCAGGTAGCCACATCTGTTGGACTCGGCGAGGCTCGACGCTGAAGGCGTTGGGGGCACTCGGTGTTAGGTCTCGGGAGTGGCCGGTGCTAGTTAACCGAGTTAGGTTTGATTAGGCCGGAGGCTATGTCTCGGAGATGGCTATACGCCATAAGCTATAAGGCTGGTGTTAGATAAAATAGCAGACGTGTGGTCCGTTGTAACCCTTAGGATAGCCAGTATTATTTATTAAGTTAAATATAAGTTAGATTAATTTAGTGTTTAATACGTGTGTGTGAGTGTGAGAATGTGTGTTGGAGCTGTTGGGGTGAGTTCTTTATTGTTCTGACTTATCCTAGGCTGATAATGTGCTTAATTATACACAGTGACATTAACGTCTATAATTTCATAACAAAACAGACAGATACGTGTTGCTGGGGAGTTTGTTCCGCTACTTCTTCTCCCCTAGCGCAAACACTAGGAAGTAGTGACGGGTGGGCGCTTTAAGGGCTGTCTATAGGTTTTGATAGAGTTGAAGTTCTCAGCTCTATTTACTTCTTGAGTTTGTAACTCTCGATTGAAGTATCTATTTGTATTTGTACTAATTCTTGAATTTATATTTTCTACCTGCGACCACTGAATTGGTCTGATACGACCACTGATTCGGTCAGATACGACTACTGATTCGGTCAGATACGAACACTGTGCCTTACAGATGTACTTGTTGTACGAGGAGTGCGCTTCCTGGGGTTGGGTTGACCACACATATCTATATTATACAGTCAATGCACTGTTAGGGACCAAGTCTCCATTATGAGCTTGATGCTGACGCTCTGCCGCTGTAATGCCGCCTCGTCACGATTTTCAGTTCGAGAGGACTGCTAGGGACCACGTTCCATATGAACGTGTTGTCGACGCTTTGCCGCTGAAAAGCCGCTTGTGTCACTTAAGGAAGTGTTACTCTAAAGTGCCATGGGTACGGAAGTGAGGTATCGTGTGAGTAACTATTGACCTTAAACCAGTTACGCTAGCGTAAGGGTTTCTCACATGATTTATTATTAATTAAAATATAATAATTGGTTTTCCCTTTGTTAAATTGTTACTTTCTAAAACCACTTCTATTATATTTCATAACTATGAATTCCTAAGTCTATTCACTATGTATATCAATCCATACTCTGTCCTATCAGTGTGATAAGGCGATGGATTATTTCATACTTTTGGAATTCACTTCATAAACGTCGGGAGAAGTCCAGTCTGGGCCGAATTCTACGAGGCCGCGCGGGGTGGGGCGCGGCCTTCCCATTTACGAATGGGACCGAAATTAACGATTAGGATAATTCTAGGAAAAACGAAAATTTTATCAGCCTAGGGTATTTTAGGAACAGTCACATTACCATTAACGTTACGTCAAAACTATTGTAGGTACTAGACCCTCAGTACCTATCTATCTAATCTAGTCACTGTTTCAAACAGTGTAATTGTGTTTCTGGTTAATATGCGAAGCTACTGAATTATCAGTTAAACAGTGACTACATGACTTGTTTATTGTAGTGTGAGATGTGTGCGTTTGATGTTCTTCCAGTCTTAATAAAGTGACTTATAAAAGCTACTAGCTGACCCGCGCGGCTTCGCTCCCGTCAACTGGCTATTCTACCTACCGACCCTAACCTACCTACCTACTCTACCTACTTACCTATCCTACCTACCATAGCTACCCTACTTTACCTACCCTACATACCTACCCTACCTACCTACCTACCTACCCTACCTACCCTACTTACCCTACCTACCCTACCTGCCTATCCTACCTACCTACTCTATTTTTTGTATTTTAATTCTTATTATGCTATTCCGGACGAAGACTAATCCAAAAACACAAAAACTATGAAAATCGGTCGAGCCGTTCTCGAGTTAGAAAAGTGTTCGAACAAACCCGACTTTGTTAAAATATATTAAGAAGATTAAGAATTTTGCCATATTGTCAAAGATTCGACCTTTTTCTAGAAGACATTTTTTATATTAGCGACACAGAAATAAAACGCATAAACTGAAGGAAGACGGACAGTGGTGGCTTATTAAAAAATAGGGTTCCGTTAGCAAACTTGGTACGGAACCTTAAAAATCGACTGGGTTCGCACGAATCAAAATCGTACGCGAAGGCTTAAATAATAGGGTCCCATTAGCTACTTTGGCACGGAACCCTATAATTTGCCTTGGCTCGCAAATCGAACCGTTTGATACTTAGCACGAAATAAAAACTTAGTTGCGGGCAACCTGGGAGTCTTTAAGACAAAAGTGAATAGGTTGCTTCTAGGCAAACGTGCTCCATCTTCGACCGCATCATCGCTTACCATCAGTTGAGATAGTGGTCAAACGTATGCCTATCAATTGTAAAAAAAAACCACTCCGTATCATCTAACCACAGAGAACTAATGATAACACGATTTGACAGTTACTGTGGAATCGTGTTGTCATTCATTCTTAGTTCGGGTTCTGGACTAATCGTAAGTCTGTAGGTCGCTCCCGTCACCGTGACCACCTTTGGTACAATTATTTACCAAAGGTGGTCACGGTGACGGGAGCGATCGATTTTGGGAGGCTACTCTCTAAGTCCGAAGTCCGTAGTTTCGGGCTTAGTTGCGGACGAATTACCTTATTATAAAAAACCAAACTACTAACCTAAACCTAACTACTAACCAAAAAATGGACTCTGTCTGAAATATAAGATTTTTATTTATTATTATTAGCCTTGTTTCGCAAATCGAACCGTTCGTTGCTTCGCTCTAAACGGAATCAATCGCGAAGGCCTAGCAGTAGGGTCCCGTCAACACAGCACCTTTGGTACGGAACTCTACAGGCCTGATCCGCAAGTCGAACCGTCCAGAACTTCGCAAAACTAAATCAGTTTAAGACTCTACGATAAATGCACTTTAAACGAAACCAGCACCAGAGATTTAACCAATTATGGTCCCTAACAGTTTAAGACCTTTCACAGACCAAACCGGAATTCCTTCGAAACACGACTGTGTTTAGAAATTGTGTGAGGTCATTCTCCAGCGGAAAATCTTAACACCGCAATTCAGAAAAACGCGGCATCAGTGCATCGCCATCTATCGACCATATAAACTGACAAAATATTTGGCAGCGGAAGACGTTAAATAAGAAGCCCGTATGTAACGGTAAATAACGATAAGGTATTAAAATGTTTACTTTTATTTTGCTACGTCTACGTATTAAAAGTTTCACAAATAACTCAATCAATGTGTTTTGGTGTAACATTCATGCTTTCATGCATTTTTTGGTTCCTCAATAGATGGCGCTCTGACTAATCAGAATATATAAGGAAGTTTCTTACTAAACTAAAAATTCAATATATTTTGATTTTGTGGATCGATTGTATCGATCAATAACGAAAAGGTATAAAATGATCACTCTTATTTTGCCACGTATTAAAAGTTTCACAAATAACTCAACAATTTTGAATGCTTTCGTGCATTTTATTATTCTCAATAGATGGCGCTCTGACTCATCAGAATACATTAGGAAGTTTCTTCCTAAACTTAAAAATTCAATATCTTTTGATTTTGTGGGTCGATTTTGATGAAATAAACGCCAAATGTTACTCGGGTTATCACTTAATATTTTGAAGTACTTAGATTTGCAATCTAATCTGTGGTTTAAGCGTGATGCTCCCACAAACGCATATACAAACAGACAAACAGACAAAAACAAAAATTGCGTTTTTGTGTTTTACACCTTTTTCCTGAGTTTTCTGTGTAATTTTCATGCAAAAATATTCAATGTACAGACACGGTTAGTCTACGATTTTATTATATGTATAGAAGACTACGTCTACGTATTAAAAGTTTCACAAATAACTCAATCAATGTGTTTTGGTGTAACATTCATGCTTTCATGCATTTTTTGGTTCCTCAATAGATGGCGCTCTGACTAATCAGAATATATAAGGAAGTTTCTTACTAAACTAAAAATTCAATATATTTTGATTTTGTGGATCGATTGTATCGATCAATAACGAAAAGGTATAAAATGATCACTCTTATTTTGCCACGTATTAAAAGTTTCACAAATAACTCAACAATTTTGAATACTTTCGTGCATTTTATTTTTCTCAATAGATGGCGCTCTGACTCATCACAATACATTAGGAAGTTTCTTCGTAAACTTAAAAATTTAATATCTTTTGATTTTGTGGGTCGATTTTGATGAAATAAACGCTAAATGTTACTCGGGTTATCACTTAATATTTTTAAGTATTTAGATTTGCAATCTAATCTGTGGTTTAAGCGTGATGCTCCCACAAACGCACAGACAAACAGACAAACAGACAAAAATTTCAAAAATGTCATTTTTGTGTTTTATACCTTTTTCCTGAGTTTTCTGTGTAATTTTCATGCAAAAATATTCAATGTACAGACACGGTTAGTCTACGATTTTATTATATGTATAGATAACGGATGTCAATATGTCAAAAATCTATGGGATTGACTTGCGATATCATAATTTCAAGAGATCAAATATTTATTTATTTATTAGGATCGCCAACATTGCATACACCGTACTTAAAGCATATATACGTGCATATTTGGCATTTTAATGACGTAACCTATTGGAAATTCCATAATTTTTTAACCAAAAATATCTACCACAGGGTAGTCTTTTTAACTCGAATGTTGACTGGTAGAGAATGCCTTGTTGCATTAAGTCCGCCCATGTACCACTATTATACCTACATAAAGCTTAAATAAATAAAGAAACATACGCTTACCTAATGTCGCTTTCCAAGTCTCTTTACAGAATAAGCAAGACTATACAAGTTACTCATATGACTCACACCCTGCTTTAGACTGTCCCAAATCTCTTAATAATACTTAAATCTTTTCTTTTAATACTAGACACAGCATACCAGCACCCTTTATCATGAAATTTTTACCTGTTTGAAACTTACAGCTATGTATCCCTTTTTTGAGGAAATGCTGGCGGCAAGACTTTGTATGTAAAAAGTCATAATTCGAGGTTTTGCTCTCGACTGTTTTTTCCTCCAATATTCGACTGATATAAGAGATATTTCACAAACTGAATAAAAAGGATGTATACTGTATCTCTATGGTTTCCTTTTTTGATTAATATTTGCCAAATTTGTACACTAGGGCTCTGTTGACAGCGATTTATCGAACAATTTTGAGCATTTTGTGATAGTTGTAGTGCATATACGGTTAATAAATCACAGTATATAACCTTCTTATTCAGTTTGTGCAATATCCTTAAATCGGTCCAATATTGGAGGAGAACACAGTCGAGAGTCAAACCTCGAATTATGACTTTTTACATACAAAGTCTTGCCGCCAGCATTTCCTCTCAATACGAGACACAGCCCAATGGGATTACGTTCCTTCTTTTGCTTCGTCACTGACAGCATTGAATTTTTATCCACGCACAGTCAGACATATTCAACATCAAATACTCCACATACAAACCACTGACACACACAGTACAGTTGAAAGGGCACATGGAGATTTTTGATACAGCCTGACCCTGTGAGTGAAAGAGACAACGCTCTGCAAAGCTGGCGTTTTTTGAAAAGTCCGTGTACCAAATGACTGTTCATTTAGCCGGGTAATATGTGTCCATGTCCAGAGGCCATGGACATGTGAGTTGTGACGTCACTCTTGTTTGCCGACAAAAGGGTTCCCAACTTTTTGATCAATTTTGTGTCAGTTTTAAAAAGCAAGGTTTCTGAAAGTTATCGGTTTGTTCACGAGAACGAATACCGGTGTAATGGAAATGTGTTTTAGTATATGCAAAATATTGCCTATTATGTGCGCTATTTTACTATTTTAGTCCAAGTCAAAGTCAAAAGTCATTTATTCAAATAAGGCTGAGAGCCAGCACTTTTTGAACTCAACGTTTACAAATAGACAATCCCCCAAAACGCCTGCCTAAAAAACCATGGCTAACAAGACGACCATTCACCACAACCAGCACCCGTTCACGAGCATAACGCAAAGATCAGCCATTACCTCCCTCGCCATATTTGAGGGTTAGAGGTAACCCGACCTCCGACGCTACCGCAAGCAGTGAAATCTAAGGGAGCTTGATGAACTTGCTGCCGGTTGTTCAGGATATAATAATATCAAACAATTTTCTAAGTCAGTAGTTAATCACATGTTGCAATAAACTCAATTATAAAAAAAAATTGTATTGGGAGTATTATGTCAATACAAAAAGTAAAAGAGTAAATCTGACTCCAGTCTTGCCAAGAACTACCGTGTTACCCAGTTAATGGGTTGTGGAGGTGTGGTAAGCAGCTGCTTCATAAAAATACTGGTATTTACCACAATAAAGTTGGCAAACGGCTAGACAGATGATGATGTGCGTTATTTTACAGCTGAACAAAAGTAAGGGTATATCTTAAAATCCATAATTTTGATCTGCGACTGAAGATGCTTCAATAAAATTATCATCTAGCTTGGCTGATTGCTTTGTTCTTTACCTCTACCCATCTTTACAGGTGGAATTTAAATTATTTAGTGAACCCATCGTATTAAGGGTAAGCTACTAGAAAAGTGTTATCCTAATTTCAATCTACATTACAAGCTGCCATTGGCCCTTTACGTGAAATTTATATATTTTTGGTTTTATAAGCGGATTTGTTTCTTCATCAGGGTTATTTTCATTTCATCCTTTGTTTTCAAGAGGTTTGAAAACCTATGTATTCCATAAACATCTGAAACTAAGCGTACTCACAATTAATTGAAACATGTCGTGCCCCTGAGGTAACAACTTGGAGCGGGAAATTCTCTAAATTTCATTTCCAATTCGAGATTGAAGCTTGAATTCGAGAATTGTTGAGGTGTGAACACACGATGGGAAATCCCAATGTTTTGAAAACTTTTTCTACTTCTTTGTTTTAAGTCGCACCTAGGTATCTTGAAGCGAAAATGATAATAAAAGTGTTTCGCAGGGCAAATATCGATCGTACGTATGTGAAGAAAAAGTAGGGAATATATGTGACGCGATATTGCAGCGTTGGGTCGGGTAGGTTTCTGAGTACCCGTGTAACACTACTAGTTATGATACAATACTTACTATTTTTACTAAACATATAGGAGGATATATGCGGCCTGGCGGCGACGTAAAGCCGAACGGATGTGCTGCGCACGTGCGGCGGCTGTGTGCGGATGGTAGCGCGACACCGCAGCGTCAGTCACCCGAGGAGCGTTGGGTAGTCGTCATACTACTAGTTACAAGATACTTACTATTTTTACTAAACATATAGGAGGATATATGCGGCCTGGCGGCGACATACAGCCGCACGGACATGCTGCGCACGTGCGGCGGCCGCGTGGCGATGGTGGCGCGACACCGCAGCGCCAGGTACCCGCGGTGCGTCGGGTAGTCATCTGGGTACACATGTAGCGTCCGCCATGATGCGCGGAGACCGTCGCCGTCCGCCCCGGACACAACCGTGTCTGGTGTTATTAGGGGATCCTGGTGGAGAAAGAGAGAATTCGTTAGGGAGATATTAGTCTTGCTAAAGATGATGACAAAATCTAATGCTCGGTTACTTTCGGTTTATAACTGTAAAACGAAAAAAAATGTGCAAAATGTCTTCTGATCAATTGTAGCCACACTGAGGGTAAAACCGTTGTAGTTTAAGAAAAGATTGTATTTGTAAAAGGGTGTACTGACGTTGAATTTACAAAATGAGATGAGACTCATCCGCTGATGATGAACGTAACAGTTGGATGAGTTCTTCCGACAGTACACCTTTGCTTGAAATGTATCGAAAGTCATAAAATATGGTAGGCAAGATACAATTTTTTTTTTTGTAAATACAAATAAGCACACTATCTTACCATCAGGTGAGATAGTGGTCAAACGCGTGCATATCAATAGTAAAAAAAAGTAACTAATATGCAACATCGAAATACCAAAGCCAATTTTACGTATTTCCTATCATTGGCGATTTGTAAAAGATCATTTCAGTATAAGTCCACATTGTTTTACCAGCAAATTGCATTTTGAAAACATAGTCATAAAAGTATTCTAAAAGACTTCTCAAATTTCAGCTCAATCTGCTCGACTCCCTCTAACTTACAAAGCATGCACTCAATTTACCAAGTTCTTACTTACTTGCGAAACTCGAGCTAGCACTTATAAATTCATAAAAATCTGCCACAATACCGTATTTTCCTTTACAAATACTTCATCGAAGCCGCAATAGTTTGATATTATTGTTGCCGACGAATTCAGAAAGTTAGACTTTGTGTCTGTCGACAAACTGTGCACTTACGGGCAATTTCATCTCTCAGAACTTTCTCCTGCGCGACTAACTTATGTAGCGAATAACTTGACCCACATTGAGTATTTTTCGAGAACCGATTGATTGAATTATCTTATTGTGTTGTAGTTTTCGCAAGTGTTTTTTCTTGTGGAGTAAGATTGAGCGATTTATGACTGAAACTTTGGAGCATGTTTTATTGTTTGTCGAGTTAGCTTTAACTTTTCTTTATATCAAGAATTGAGGACTTTTATAAGGCAAATAAATAAACTTTCCCTGAGAATTCTATTTATATTTTTGCCCGGTTTTTCAAAGCTATGTTGGGATCGGATTCGAGTCTATACGGAAGTAGCTGAGTAACAGTATTTTACGTGAAGTTACTGCCTATATGTATAACTGGTAACACGATACTAATTAACAAGACTGGTGCCAGATTTTCTGGCTTCTGACTGCCCGTAACGACGGTCAAATTTGCTTTGAACTACTCTCGGAACCTACGGCAGAGACACGGCGAATACTCAGTATGTATGTCACTCATGCACGGACCAGCCTCGCCAAGCGTTGCTTTGAAAATAACTCAAAGAAGTTAGTAGTTAGCTAATAGCATCGTCTTTTTTAACCAACTTCTAAAAAAGGATAGTCTCAATTCGGTGCGTACCGATTACTTCGAGGTTTATGATACGATTTCTATGATTCTTTTTTAGTTAGATGTGGTATACTTCCTTTTTGGTCCCGTAAAAATTTAATTCAGTTTGGCATAGCAGTTTTTATTTTATGAGCAGTTTTGCTTATTTCAATTAACAAAGATGTCGTCCAAGTATCACCACTTAAAAGTTAATAAAAATAAAAACTTGTTTACAAAAAAATAGTATAACGTAACCTTTATTTCGGAAGTCAGTGTAAAAGAAACAAAGCGAAAAACACCGATTTCCGAAAATAAGGTTATTTTATCCTTTGCAGTGTTTTGTTTGGAAGTCGGTTATATTTTCAAATAACTCAAAAAATCTATTAGTTAGCCACTAGCATCGTCTTTTTATGTATTCTAATTCTATTTCCATTTCTGAAATCTTTAAACGTTGCAGAGGAGGTACGGCTGAGCAGTGTTATACTAATCCAATAAGCTACTCATACCGTGCTAGGAATGAAGGAACGGAATCTAAGCTGGCTAATGAAAACACGACCACTAGTCAGTTCCTTTGTGTAAGTAAGCTTACCCCGGCATTGACCATTAGACTTTGAAAATACTAGACTATGCATAAAGCTGGAAAAGACGAATACTATGGGAACTGAAATTAGTTTAAGTTTTGTTTATTCTTACTAATATTTTAAATGCGTAACTTGTTGTAAGTGAGTTTTATGTTGGTTTGTTTGTTACTCTTTCATGCCTAAATAGCTGAGGTTTGGAAAGACCCTAGGGACTATAGGTAACTTTTTTTGCAAAAATTAAAGCTTGAAAGCAACCAAAGTCGAGGGCAGTAGCGAATATTGACATATAGCTACATTAGAGCCACATTATGTTTACTAAATATGAATAAGTAGTAGTAAAACTTTTAATCAAATTAATAGTTTATATTCTGTCTGGAATATACCGTCTCGTTACAAAACTGTACCTTCCGTTCATAATTGCGACAAGACTTTTCGACAAATCGTTGATGGGTATGTTCACAGATTGATAGGGTATAGTTTATTAGCCTCCAGACGGAATATTTACAGGAAATACTTGCGAATAGCGAAAAAAGTATCATAAGTTCGCATTAATCTAAAAGTTGTAACAGAGATATCGCAAAACATGGATAGGGATCATTGTATTCATCATTAGCATTAACTTTTACTATGGGATCAACGCTGAAGTCGTGAAAAACAAATCAGCTGTTCAGAACAGTAGAAAGCTGAAATTTGTCTGTCTGTCCGTCTGTCACAGCCAGTTTCCTCTGGATCCACTGGACCGATTCTGTTGAAATTTGGTACACATATGGACTTCTGTGACCAAAATACGGACGCGTTGCGTAAATCATTAAATTTTTAGTATGGTTAACTTTTTTTTTTAATTTTCTAGATTCAACTAGAAAATTAAAAAAATGAAAAGACTTACTGTGAGGGTTTTAATTATATTTTTTTCATAATTTTAAAATAAGTTAAGTTTTGAAGTTATTCAAGAAATTAGACGAAAAATTACCATTCCCCCCCCCTTATCTCCGAAACTACTGAACCTAAAATTTTGAAAGAAATGGAGGTGATAGATCTTTACCTATAGATTACAGAAAAACCTATAAAAAGTCTATTGTGTTAAAATACCATGTTGAAACAAAATAATCGTTCGGAACACGGCCAGTTTTTTTAGTGTTGGTCCTATAGTAACACTTGTTCACGATGATGCCCTTTCAGTTTTTGCGTTATTTCCAATACACCTTGTGTACAATTTTTTCATGATATCGGAAATTATGAAATTAAATTACTCACACAGACACGTGTACACACTACTTCGAAATACCAATTTTCTAAAGAAATATATCAAGCAATTAGGTTTCATATTTCCTTTCACGATCATTTCTAAAAGGCAGGTACCTAAAACTAATTATTTTCTGAGAATAGAAACCGTCTAGTGGGGCTAGTTTCTGTAGAATTGTGGACAAGTAATAAAACGCTTACCAGTTATTAAATTACCTGTGAGTACTTTAAGTTTTTCTTTGAAATATACAGAAAAACACGAATGTTTTTCCTTATATTTCGAAATTCTAGGCAAATGTAGGTTTAGGGACCTTTCAAATGGTTTTATAAAATACCTTAGACCCAATTTGCCCTATCAAACCAATAGGCTAAATTAACCTTAAGGGTTTTCCTTTAAGCGGGGACTCAAGTCGGTAACTCTGGGTCTTTCTCCATACAAACGCATTCCGCTGTTTTCTTCGTGGATAATGCTGCTAGAACAATGATTTTTTTTCTAAAATATCTAGATCAAATACGTGCTTCTATCAGTTCATTTTTTCGAAAAAATAATAACTTAAAGAATTATGACAATCCAAAAACCCGAAAAACAGCCCGTTTAAACCGCCATCTTCAGACGACTATCAGACAAATTTGATTTAAAAAAAAAAATAGAACATAATAGAAGCATAGATAGTCTTCTTCTAAATTTCGATACATAATTTGTATAGATTAGTCGAGTTTAGAAGAAGAAAACAACGGAATACAAAACGTCTTTTGGTCAAGGTTTTTAAAGGTAAAATCAGCCTCTGTTTCAGCTGTCGCTTTCGCACTTTAATTGATAGGGCGCAGCGCGACGGCATCGGCAATAGTTTCTTCAAATACCTATTTTTCAAGTTCCTCGGGACTAGAGGCCCCTCTTAAAAGCAGGAAGTAAAAACCTGAGAGAAATAAAACAATATAAAATGCATTGTCTGATTGTTAAATGCGTACAAATAAAGCTCTTTTTAATCGTTAGGAAATCCAAGCTCACTCCATCGTCAACTTTGTCTCTGTCACCTCTGACCCAGACTAGAGTCAAGAGCAAGCCCATCTTAATGGGAACACATTCGTAGCGTGTACAGCTAAGAAGTGGAATTCCCTGCCAGGGTCTGTATTTCCTGATAGCTACAACCTGGGAGTCCTTATGTCAAGAGTGAATAGGTTACTTCTAGGCAAGCGTGCTTCATCTTCGACCGCATCATCGCTTACCATCAGGTGAGATAGTGGTAAAACGTATGCCTGTCAGTGGTAAAAAAAAAAACAAATCCTCGTGGATATCCTCCACCCAGGGGCAGGGATCCCTCCCTGATCCTGGGCAGACATTTGCTAACTAAAACCACACGGTGTTCTGCAGCCATCTTTGTTGGAGTGCTTGCGCATTTTGTCACTCTCTTCCAGCAATGTATTGGCCCGCTTGAATTCGTAACGGCCCCATCAAACCCTGACATTTAAAAAGTTACTCGTATTATTTTTGTTCCCATCGACAAAACTAAAGTCGTCGGTTCGAACCCAGGCCGATATATTTTATCATCACTGCGCTCAACAACGGTAAAGTTTAAAAATTGGAAGATATGTGACATCCAAAAGGTGCTTACTTATTTATTTATGGCTTAATCCTTCTCACAGAGAGGAGGTCTGTTGCCAGCTTTAGGAAAATTATAGGCTGTCATCTGAGAAGTTCTTGATTGAACACCCTAAATACTTTCAATATATCTAAAGGTTTAACACAAAACCCCAAGCTCAAAAATCCCACTTTCACAAAAAACCATGAATGCAGTCAATGAAAAAATAAAAATACCTGTCAAGTTCAGCCTTCCAAATTCAAAGGTGGATTAGTGAGTCAGGTAGCGTCCCGGACCCCTTAGCAAATGGTTAGTATTCCGCGGCGCCGCCTGTTATATGCAAATAATGTGATCCATACATCGAGACACTTTGTCGGACACTTGACGACGTGAGACGTGTTTGGTTGGTGTGAGGGGGTGAGCAGGGGTGGTGGTTTTAAATTGGGAATAAATTGGTGTGGATTATAAACTGAAAGTAACCATGACACTATGAAAACACCGGAATAATTTGCAATAGCGCTCATCAACCCACCTGCACTTAATAATAACATCATTACATGAAAAACTGGTCAAGTTCGAGTCGGACTCGCGTGAAAAGGGTTTCGAACGAATTTTATTTTTTATCATGTTATTTTCAAAATTTTGCGCTTAGTAGTTTCGGAGATAAGGGGGGGAATGGTCATTATTCGTCTAATTTCTTGAATAACTTCAAAAGCCCTTATTTTAAAATTATCAAAAAAAAAAATACAACTTAAACCCTCACACTAAGTCCTTTCACTTGGTATGTCACACGATATTGTTCAAAAAACTTCTTTTTTTTTAATTTTCTGGTCTGACCCCCATACTAAAATTTTAATCATTTACGTAACACGCCCGTGTTTGGGTTACAGAGCCCATATGTGCAACTACAGACTACGGACAGACACACAGACAGACACCCAAATGATCCTAGAAGGGTTCCGTTTTTTGTTCGGAACCCTAAAATCGATTGATAACTTACAATTTATTGTCGGAGTACGTGTGAAGAGATATTATTATGTACTTTGTTGCAATCTGGCGCCAACCATAGTACCAGGTTAAGTACATACCTAAAGTGCCTACAAAAGTTCTCGTAGTAAGTTTGAACAGCATGATTTTATGAGCCCAAATAAACCAAAATTGACTGCGATGAGTTTTTGTTGATGAAATTCTTAGTTGATGGTTGTTGATGGGTATACTAAAATCTTCTCTTAGGCGAAACAAGTCAAGTTCTTTTCAATAATTAGAAAATAAAATAAATAATAAGGTAATTAGCTAATCAAAAGCTTGACACGGGCCGCCAATCCCATTAAACCTGATAAAGACCCATCACATTATACTAACGAAGTGAAACTTTATTTTTTAAACTCCTATCTATTACATAGGACTCGTCCGTCTGCGTCCTATCGGATCAGATAGCGTCCATGAGGAATGGATCCGGTCGGATTTACTCGGGTCCGGTCGGATCCGCTAGGGTACGCGACCGCGCCGCCGCGCCGCCACTAATCTGATTCCGATACGCCCCTGACAACTTTTATTCAAATGTAATGATGTTTTTAGAGGACCTAGAAAATGGAAATAAAAGCGTCTATTTGTCTGGATTTTCTTTCGATTACGTAAAAAGGAAAAAAATAAATGGGTCTACAATGAAATGTTTTTTGAATGGCCAGCTATTTGTCAATGCTACACTGAATTATTGCTTAATACTTTAGGCACTGAATATTCTAGAGATTTTTTACTACTTTGATGAACATTTAGGCACAGGCATATATCAATGAAACTAAGAAGAAAACGTAATATTATTTCTCAATGAATTAGTAGTTCATATTCTCAGTTCTAGGATTCAGTATATCATGCAAAACTTGTCTAACATTAAAGGAGAAGTAGGTACGTAAGTACTGAGTAAGCAATACTACCCCAGTATTCCCGGGAACGAATAAATCGTTTAGCTTAGTTAGCAGTAAAGTTTAGACATTGTATGTAGAGCTATATAACTTGCAGCGTGCTCGTTTAAGGGTGCCTCCCCATTACAGCGGAGTGAGACAGCGGAGCGGAGGATTTAACCAATGGAATTGCATAAAATCTCCGTACCACGTGAGTCACTGGCATTTTGACTGCCATGATTGGCTAAAATTTCTCCGTGTCTCCCGCTCCGCTGCCTCGCTCCGCTGTAATGGACCCTAATTCTGAGTTGGTTTATACTATTTGAGTATGACATTTGAATAAAAACATTACATAATTTATTTGATAATAGACAGCAAATATTAAGAATGCTAAAATTTTAAACCAACTTTCAGTCTTTAATAAGCTCTATAAAAAAATTGGAACAAGCCCGCCACACATTCCTAACCACTGCAACTCCTGAAAGCCAGAATCAACAGTCGCGACCACCTGAAAATCGCCAAGCTAATGAAGCTCGACGAGTTCCGGATTAATGATCCAACTATCTTCAATAAACAATCGGGAAGATTATTATCATTAGTGCAGGAAAATTAAGGAAATCAGTGCGAATAATTCGAGTAGTTTTCAAAATTGGAAAATTAGAATAAATAAGAATTAAAAAAAATAATATCAATTATAGATACCCTCTATCTCCTAAAGTATTGATCCTAAAGTTAATTAATGTAATGACATAATGTAGATAATTAATGTAGAAGCAAAATTTAATGAAGATAATTAATGTAGAAGCGAGCAAGGAGATATTTTTAATAGTTTTGGAGATACAAGTTAAAACTGAAAAAAGATATCATTCCCCCTCTCCCCCACCGCCGGCTCAGCTCCCACCCTCGGGGACTTTGAGTATGTTCATCTGGATACCTTAAAGAACAACTATACCAATTTTCAAAACTAGAACTTTTATCAGAAATCGATAGAACACGGGAACAAACAATATTACAGCCAGATCTCCGTTATCAACATTTGTTTATAAATACAACTCTAGTAATATCAAGTATTGTTTACATTCTATATTATGGTCAGTTTATTCAAGAACCCAAAACAGCTTACAGTGTGTGTGTGTGTGCCAATAGAAACGTCAGCAGACCTTTTGTTGTGACCAGAGTCGTAAGCGTATCAAATTGCAACAAAAAGCGCCGGGCGTTGACAGATGTTGATGTTTGACGCGCCCGGACGTTGACAGGTTAAAACGATGTTTATGTCAGTCAGTAAGTCGTTTCAAGTAAAACATGGATTTATTTTCTTCAAGAAAGCCATCAATCCATGCAAGATCCCCTGCAGTGGCACAGTAACTAACAATTAAGTTGAAGAACCATCACAATGCTACAATAATCTCCTCCCTTGCTTGATCCTTGACTAAAGTTTAGGATCCGGACGTATTTAATTCAAATTAAATAATTTTACGACCATGTCCGTACACAAATTATACGTTTGTGAGAGTTGGTCGACTTTGAATAAGGGCTAACGGCCACTACTCGTGATTTTGTGAAAAGTAATAGAAGTAGTAGTAAGAAGTAGTAGTAGTAGTTTCTCAATCGCTTAATTTGAATACTAGTAGTCAAATTTAGGGATTTAGGAACTGCTTTACTTTTAGTTATAATCCTATAATCAATAGAAAAAAAACAGTTCAATTTTCCTAACGATGAAAGCATTACATAGACACTAGAAAGTGGACAGGCTGGTTCAAAATGAGTCGTCAAATGGCATGAAGAAATACAAAATTTTGTATTTCTGTTTGATCAAAAAGTTTGAACCAGCTTGTTTGGTCAAATTACTTGAACCCGAATGGCCCGCAAAATTTGAGTAAATGACTTTTAAATGTTAAATTCGAAAACCTCAATGTTTCAAAGCCCATCAATTAAAAAAAAAACATAAAAATCTGAAATAGAAACTTTTTTATTTGCGAAAGCGCTACGTTAATTTTCTGGTTATTTTCTTCTTTCAAGGAACGAAATAACCCTAAAACTCTATTAAGAAAAGGCAGAAAAATAACAAAAATCCCATTTCGCCGGTTCACTGGCCGCTGAGCCGAACAAGGCAACAATCCCCAAAGTAATGACTTAGCGTCCGATGGACGGCACAGCGGAACACTGAGGTACTTCCGCAAGCCATCAGCGAACGTAATTCTTATTGTTTTCAGTTCATTTAAATAATTAAACACAAGCTCGCTATTAGAGTGATGCCACACGATGCGTTTTGTTAGTTGATGCTGCGATGACTGAGCGGGAACGCTACTTTGTACTACATAACGTGTAAATCAGAAAGGCATGCCACATGGTGCGGTGAAAAGGGGTTTCAGCTCTAGTGGATTAGAGCTAGTATAGTAAGTAAATTTTACATTCAACAAAGCGAGAGATGTGTGCGAGGAATGTAAACGAGGGACGCGATCAAAGAATGTGTGTGCCTGGCCGCCGCTTAACTAGTCCACTACGCTTCCTCGCACCACTCAGATACTTTATCATCTTCGCATCGCGTAACCTCCCCGCTTAGCTTTGGTGGAAACAGTACACATAAATTTTCACAGCACTGCTAAATATTCTCGCACTGTCTAACTACCTCACACATCTCTACTGGTAAAGCATCCCAAGGCTGCATTTATCCGTGCTTCGGAAGGCACGTATACGTTGGTGGTCCCGGCCGCCAAATGGCGGTCGTCAAATAAACCATGTCATGAGACGGTTCAGAAACTCTAACACTAGGGTGTGTGGGGTTCATTTACGAAGGGCGCGTGGAGGCGCAACGCCGGGGCGAGACTCCTCTGCCGCGGCAAATCGCAGCGCGGCGGACGGAGCTCTGGCGGGATCTCATGGCAGTATGGAGACAACGACTATCGCAACCCAGCGCTGGGCACGCCACAATTGCGGCGATAAGTCCCCTCTTTGAGGAGTGGCTAGAGCGGCGCCACGGCGTCCTCACCTTCCGCCTGACGCAGGTACTCACCGGGCACGGTTGTTTCGGGAGGTACCTGTTTCAGATTTGGCGGGAGGATACGCCCGGTTGTCAATACTGCGAGGATCGCCCGGAGGATACAGCGGAGGTCTGCCCTGCTTGGGCGGAGCACCGCCATGTCCTCATAGAGGCGATCGGCGGCGGCGACCTCTCGCGTCCGGCTCTAGTTCAATCTATGGTCCGGAGCGAGGAGGCATGGGAAGCGGTCACCTCTTTCTGCGAAGCAGCTTAATGCTAGCGAAGGAGGAGGCCGAACGCGTGAGAGAGAGGGAAACTTCACGCTCCAGCCACCGCAACAGGAGCAGACGCCCCGGGCGTCGGGAGTCGCAGGGCGATTCCCGGTCACCGTAGGCGCGGGCCTGCGGACGGATCGGACGGCGAGCATTGAGTTGCTCGCCGTCCGATCTGAATCAGGCCCAGGTCGACGGCGCGCTGTGTTCCACGCGCGTCTCAAAGAGCTGTCAGCATAGAAGACGGGGCCCGCTAGGGCCAGTGCCTGCCGGGGTTGCGGAATCTGTTAGAAAGAGTAACCACTACCCTGGTACACAAAGGGCATTAGGAGGAACACGGATGGGTTTTAGTCAGTAAGAATCTGACACTCCCTTCTGCTTCACCCAGAGCGGGAGGAGTCATTTGATGATTTCCCATGCTTAAAAAAAAGGGTGTGTGGGGTCGTTAGACCTTACTGCCCACACGAGAATAAGAAGACTAGAGATGTGAGAGGATGCGTAGCGAGGGATGTGTTTGTTAAAACCAATAGAATCGCTTCATTTACTTAGCCTCGCTCAGCGTAAGCGATTCTATTGGTGGAAACGCATTTTAAAGTGCGCGTTGCGTTGTGTTGTGACGACGCAGTCTGTGTCTCAGTGCGTCGAAATCATACCTTTGCTTCAACGCAACGCCCGTGTGGCACAGCTCTTTCAAAGTACAAAAGTAAATTCCTCATGATCGTTTTGCGTAGTAAGGTTTAATTTCCTTTATTGGGGTCGTGCCCTCATAATCTGAACAAAAGGTCTTTAAAATTAATGAGATTTTCTGATGATTGGCTGTTTTATTAATGTTACATTGACTGATGGGGTTGTTTTGCCGTGAAATTGTGAATGGTTTTGTCGAATTAATTTTTTGTGCGGCTTTTTTGGTACTTGGTTGATTGAATAGGAAATTGTAGTAGAAATAACGTAAAAGACGAATGGTGGAGCAGCTGCCGAATAATAAACTACATTCATACATACAAATTGTATTAAGATAAACGCAATACCTCTTAAGGGGTCATTGTGATCATCATTATGAACAACTTTCACTATGGGACCAACAGATAAATAGCAAAAAAAAGTCGACTGCTCCGTACAATTGTGCGCATAACTCGACAAAATGTACAGAATAGCTGATTTTTTTTCGCGATTTCTGGGTCTGTCCCATAGTTACAGTTGTTGATAATGATGAGTACAATGACCCCTTAAGAGGTATTGCGTTTATTCTGTTACACGTTGTATAATTATGTAGTTTGATTGGCGTGATTGCAATCAAGTGAATTTTTCAAATCGAACCTGTAGTTCCTGAGATTAGCGCGTTCAAGCAAACAAACAAACTATTAGTACAGATTTCGGCGTCCGTCCCGTAAAAAAAGTTGTTCATAATGATGAGTACAATGACCCTTTAGGAGGTATTGCGTTTATACTGTTACAGGTTGTATCGTGAAAGTAGATCATTATCTCAATCTCCCACGAAAAAGTTTTATCTATGTTCGGTTTTACGGGTTCGGGTTAAAGATTTATCTATACTAATATAATATATAAACATGAAGAGTTAGTTTGTTTGTTTTTTTGCTTGAACGCGCTTATCTCAGGAACTACTAGTCCGATTTGAAAAATTCTTTCATTGTTCGATAGCCCATTTATCGAGGAAGGGTATAGGCTATATCATCACGCTAAGACCAATAGGAGCGGAGCAGTAATGAAAATTGTGACGCAGACGAAGTTGCGCGGGTCAGCTAGTAAATTATAAATGTGAAATTCAAATCTTAACCGGATTGCGTGAAAGACTTACAAATATCCATATATCCATCCATCTAAACATTTAAAATCTTACTTGGCTACGGGGCACTTTAGGGAACCATGTTCCTAACATTTTTTGTTTTGAAGTGTCCTCTACTCATGCATGTTAAAAAAATAGCGGCGGGGTGCTGTGCCACAATGGTTCTACGTCCTTTCATCCAAATTCGTTCAGTTGATTTTGTGTAAAACAGTCACAAACCGTCATCCTGGGTGGATGAAGGTTTGTGACAAACTTTCCTGACAAACTTTCACATTTATAATCTGCCTGCCTAGCTTTTTTTCAACTATATTGGGCTCAGCTTCCAGTCAAACCGGATTTACCTGAATACCAGTATAAACTTTCACATTAGTTACACAATAGTTGCAAAATTTGTGTGTATGTGTGTGAGTACTATGTCCCCTTACTAGCAAACTTATTAATTTGACCTCTGCTGGCATTTCTTTATTGTAACTATTAGTAGTATATAAGTGCTTTTTTGGGAGCATCGTCTTATTGTAAAGCTTATTTTTGAAAAGAGTAACTATGGAGTTTCTTGTCCGTTCTTCTCCATAAGAATCTACCTTTTGCGAACGGACGACTAGAGTCACTATATTTTATTTTCTTTTGACGTTCAAAAGTGCCTTTATTGGTCTAGTTGAAATAAATCATTTGTCTTGACTTGACATTTGACTTGACATTTATAATATTAGCGAATAATAGGATGAAGATCCTACACTGATAAAACCACTCCGCACCAACTAATATACGACTCTATTAAAAGTTTTAGCGGAATATTTTCATAACTAATGCTCTTACCAAGTCAGTAGCAAGAATTTATGAAACAAACCGTATCCGAGCTATTTCCTTGTAAAAAGAGTAACAGATTAACTTGCTGTTACGTACTTGCTTTCGTTTTACGTTAAATTAATTATGTTTGTTCCATTAATATATTAAAAAAACCCAAGATACACACTCAGCATCTCAAAAACGTCCGCAAAAACAAGTGCAATATGTATAATTGTGCTCAAGTTTCAAACAGTCTCGCATCGCTCGCCATACTGCACTGCTTTGTAAAAACAACTTTAAGCAATCCGTGTAAGTTTGAATTTGCAAAAAAAAATGCGCATCACTCGCCATAGTGAACTGCTTTGTAAAAACAACTTTAAGTGATCCGTTTAAGGTTGAATTTGCAAAAAAAATGTTTATAGTATAACTACACACAACTCACACATGACACTTGATACATATCAGTTTTTGACGACAGTTTCGAGTGTTGCATTTGTTCGAGACTGTGCATCTTGGGTTTTTTATATATCAATGGCTTGTTCTTAAAAATGGTCGTAAGTAGAACTTGGAGGTACAATTATTGTAAAAAGCCAACCAACTTTACCTCTTTGTGACTCTTCGATGCTGGAGATCGCAGTTCATATTAAAGAGGTCCGAAGAGTATTGTGCAGTCTAGACGTGAATAAGCCAGTGGACCTGACGGCATTCCAGCGAGAGTGTTGAGGCAATATGCACCTGAACTGTCTCCTGTGTTGACTCGCCTGTACCGCCTCTCTCTTGAAAAAAGAACGGTGCCGAAATCATGGAAGCTTGCGAATGTGCAACCGGTGCCCAAAAAGGGAGACCGTGCTGACCCTGCACATTACCGTCCAATCGCATTACCTCCATCCTATGCAAGGTTATGGAAAGGGTTCTTAACAGTAAGCTGCTGACCTACCTTGAAGACAATGATCTCCTCAGTGCCGTCAATATGGTTTTAGCCGGGGACGGTCAACTGGCGATCTTCTTGTGTATGTCATGCACTGCTGGGGCGAGGCCATCAAGAGACACGGCAAAGCACTTGCTGTGTCGCTTGATATCTCGAAGGCCTTTGACAGGATCTGGCACGCAGGTCTACTCAGCAAGCTTCCTGCTTATGGCATCCCAGCTGGTTTTTGTAGCTGGATATCAGACTTCCTGAGTGAACGGTCGATCCGAGTAGTCGTTGACGGCTGCTCCTCTGACCTCATGGCTATTGAAGCCGGAGTTCCTCAGGGGTCTGTTCTCTCTGCAACTCTTTTCCTGCTTCACATCAATGACCTACTTCAGCCTGGTCTTGTTGGGTACGCAGATGACAGTACGGTTTCAGAGAGATACTTGTCCAGCGCAACAACCGGCGGATATGAAGTTCGTTCCTTGAGAGAGGCCATGGTAGAGTGGACAAATTTGACTTTAAGCCTTGTCTCTCAGTAGGGTGACGACAATCTGGTCACTTTTAACGCCACCAAAATGCAGGCGTGTCTTTTTACCGCAAAAAGGAGTCGTTTTGACCAAACTCCTACTTTTCGGGTTGCATCTGTTCCTGTGACTGATCGACTAGAGCTCTTAGGCATGGAGTTGACATCCAGTCTCAACTTCGGCGCCACCATCGAGTACAAAGCCCAAACCGCGGCCAAAAAGCTGGCCATCCTAAATAAGGTGAAGCGATACTTTAGGCCTGGACAGCTTTTAACCCTGTAAAAAGCACAAGTCCGATCCTGCATGGAGTATTGTAGCCACCTTTGGGATGGCTCAGCTAAGTATCATCTTGCCGCGCTAGACTCGGTGGAACGCAGAGCTAAGAGACTCATCGGTGACGTAAAACTGGTGGATGCCAAGCTACATAGCTTGGCTCATCGCCGTAAGGTTGCCTGCTTGTCGGTCTTCTACAGATTGTACTTTGGTGAGTGTGCCCAAGAACTCCACGACCTCATCCCACCGGCCCCCTTCTACCATCGGACATCCAGACGCACTGCATCTTACCATCCCTACCTTATTGCTATTCCACCAATTCGCACTAAGCGTTTCCAAACGTCTTTTATAATGCGCACAGCAAAGGAGTGGAACTCTCTGTCTGCGTCTGTGTTTCCAAACGCTTGCAACCCTAATCTTTTCAAAGTTAGAGTGCACAGGCTCCTTCTGGGTAAGCTCGCTCCATCGTAGACTTTGTCTCTGTCATCTCTGATCTAGACTAGAGTCAAGAGCAAACCCATCACAAATAAAAAAAAAATAGGCAATGGTGAGGGCTATGCGGTTATCGAACCAGCAATGAGTATATCCGCAGGAGAATCAAAGTTATCGACATAGCCCGAAGAATCGCCAAACTTAAGTGGCAGTGGGCAGGGCACATTGCTCGCAGAACAGATAGTCGAAAGGTTCTGAAGTGGCGACAGCGTACCGGAAGACGCAGCGTTGGAAGGCCTCCCTTAAAGTGTAGGAGTACCTCCCACAAGATAGGCCGATAACCTGCGGGGATGTAAGTATCACAGGACTGGTCGATTGGGGGAGGCCAATGTCCAGCTGTGGACTTCTTTCGGCTGCAACATAATGATGATGGCAAGGTCTTGTCATAAGAAGTACTCTTAGTGTTCGTGCGGTATCTTTCCACAGACCTTGACCCACCTTTCGTTTTGCGCCGCATACTCCTGTCACCTACACACTTGTGGGCCTAATGCCTGCGTCAGCAAACGGTGTTACGAGTAGAAGAAAGTATTTAGAAAAAGGGTGTTAGTACCATTAAACAATTACTGTACAACACATTTCACGTCTTTGTTTTTTTTTTCAAAATGGCCGCGGTTTCGGCATGCTTCCGCTAACGTTCTTTAGCAAAATCTATCAAAAAAAGTTCGTACGTAAACAAAATATTAATACAGATCCGGCCCAACGTATCACGTTAAGTAATATAAAAATGAATACACTCTAATGATGACGGATGAGGTTTCTAAAAAGCAAAAAAATACTATCTCCGCTAGAATTTCTAAGGAAAAAATATTCAGATATTTTCCAGTCTTTTAACATCACCTTTCAGTGAGGATCGTGACAAATCGATGCGATGTCGGTGACTTTGACATTCGCACACTTTGAGGAGAAAATCTGCGTATCAAAATTCAGCGCGCGAATGGAGACGTCGGGACTCATCACGAGTAATTTAAACAAATTCTATCCGTCGATCAATGACAAACACATACATTTGAACTTGGTCTCCAAAAGTTGGCTGAAGATGCGATATGTATAAAAGTTATGATATAGGGTTTCAGGTACCGTTGGTCTAGATGAGTCTTCTCGTATATATAGAACCTGTATCAGAATAAACACAATACCTCTTAAAGGGTCATTGTACTCATCATTATGAACAACTTTCACTATGGGAGAAACACTGAAATCGCGAAAAAAAATCCACTACGCATGACTCGACAAATGTACTGAACAGGTATTTTTTTTTGCGATTTCGGGATTGGTTCCATAGTAAAAGTTGTTCATAATGATGAGTACATTGACCCCTTAGGATGTAATGCGTTTATTTTGTTACACTTTGTATGCAAACTAACTTTTCAGGAGAGACAGAAAATTTTTACACATTAAATGTAATACACATATTTTACTATTCTTTTTTTTACTGCTGATAGGCACGCGTTTGGCCACTATCTGATGGTTAGCGATCTTCGACCACATGAAGATGGAGCACGCTTCCCTAGAAGTAACCTTTTCACTCTCTTTTCGACTTAGAGACTTAAGGTTGTAGCTATCAGGAAACACAGACTCCGGCAGGAATTCTATCTGGTAGACTAGTATATCTTACGAGTTTACACCAAATTAAGGTTGTTTTTTTTTGTGATGGGTTTTTTCGTGACTCTAGTCTAGGTCAGAGATGACAGAAACAAAGTCTACGATGGAGCGAGCTTACCCAGAAGGAGCCTGTTCACTGTGACTTTGAAAAGATTAGGGTTGTCAGCGTTTGGAAATGCAGACGTAGGCAGAGAGATCTACTCCTTTGCTGTGCGCATTATAAAAGACGTTTTGAAACGCTTAGTGCTAATTTGTGGAATATCAACAAGGTAGGGATGGTAAGATGCAGTGCGTCTGGCTGTCCGACGGTAGAAGGGGGCCGGTGGGATGAGGTCGTGGAGTTCTTGGGCACACTCACCGAAGTACAATCTGTAGAAGACCGACAAGCAGGCAACCTTATGGCGATGAGCCAAGCTATGTAGCTTGGCATCCACCAGTTTTACGTCACCGATGAGTCTCTTAGCTCTGCGTTCCACCGAGTCAAGCTCGGCAAGCTGATACTTAGCTGAGCCATCCCAAATATTAATTTTAAAATTAAATTGTTAATATGCTTGTTACGAGAGGTCAGCAACTCATTTTTTTCTATCGAATTAAAAGTAATCAAAGAAACAATTAACTCCAGAGTTACTGTTTGAAACTTTTTGCACAAATATCACATTTTACCAAAAAAAACTGGCCAAGTGCGAGTCGGACTTGCGTGCAAAGGGTTCTGAACCAATTTTATTTTTTACGTGTTATTTTAACACTACAGACTTCTTATAGGTTTTCCGGTAATATTTCAATATTTTAAGCTCGGTAGTTTCGGAGATAAGGAGGGGAGAATGGTAATTTTTGGTCTAATTTCTTGAATATCTTCAAAACTAATTATTTCAAAATTATGAAAAAACATAATCAAAACCCCTACAGCAAGCCTTTTCATTTGATATGTCACAAAATACAGTTTGAAACTCTTTTTTTTTAAATTTCTAGTTTGACCACCAAAAGTAACCCCCATATTAAAATTTATTAATTTACGTAAAATGTCCGTGCTTAGGTTACAGAAGTCCATATATGGATCAATTTTCAACAGAATTGGTCCAGTAGATCCGGAAAAAACTGGCTGTGACAGACGGGCAGACTGACAGACAAACAAACAGACAGACATCCGAGTGATCCTATAAGGGTTCCGATTTTTACGGATGTTCGGAACCCTAAAAATGGTAGTTATGACGTTTTACATTTAGACCGACGATATTTATATTTTACGAGGAACCTCAATCAAAGAGGGGGAAAGAGCAACTGGATTAAATTGCATGTGTTATTTATTTTGCTTTGTGGCTGGCTGTCAAGAATTTCGGCGTGCGGTTTGTATATCCTTACTTTTGCAAGATTGATGATACCCTAGCTTACTGTTTTAATTTCAAGAATGATAAATTGTGTGTGGAATGTACACGCGAGTGCTTAGCAGAGTACTTACTGTGTTACTAATGGAGGAACGGAAGTGCATTGTGGGGGAGTTGTTTCGATTAATGGTCTATAATGTTGGCTTAGTAATATCTTGTATGAGCTGGACTACAGTTGAGATCGCGTTACACAACTTTTCCATCTATACTAATATTATAAAGAGCAAAGATTTGTTTGTTTGTTTGTTTGTTTGAATTAAATAGGCTCCGAAACTACTGAACCGATTTGAAAAATTCTTTTAGCATTGGATAGCTACATTATCAGGGAGTAACATAGGCTATATATTATCCCTGTACTCCCACGGGAACGGGAACTACGCGGGTGAAACAGCGTGACGTCCACTAGTTTGTTATAGAAATAGAATTCGCTGCGATTGTATATTTTCATGTAATTCTAAACATTTTCAACCAATATAAAAGTTATAAAATTTGCTATTGAAATATTTTGCAGGCTCATCAATAAATGAAATAAACGTTTTTAATTAAAATAAAAGTTATAAAATGAAAATGTGATAAATTTTTAAACGTTTCATTTAGCTAGGAGCTTTATTTCTTTTAAGTGTATTTTAAAAAACTGTACATAAATTGTTAAATAAATAAATAATTCGTTTCATACAAAAAAAACTTTTTACAAAAAAATACAACCTGTCGTTGTTTTTGGTAGTTTCTTCGTATTTTGACACCAACTTCCGAAATTATAGATATTTTTTTTATTTTGCAGTGTATATTTTTTATTTGGAAGTCGGTTATATTTTTTTCACACCTAACAACACGACTGTAAAATTGCAGGAAGGCAAAATACGCAATTTCGTTTACTTGGATGGATACAAGTGCACAAATTCCAGCTATTTTGATTTAAAAGCCAAACTTCCTAGCCGATTTTAATAACATTTCTATGGGACCAATCGTCAAGCATATCGTTTCAGATAATACAAGAATTTTTCAAATCGTCCATAAATGACGGAGTTATGGGGTAATAAACATTAAAAAAAACCCACTGATTTGAGAACCTAGTCCTTTTTTTGAAGTCGGTTAAAACATATGAATATAGTATCCAATTCTAATAAATATTAAATGAAAAACGAGTATTAAGGTTACCTATACTAAAATTTTACGTTACGTTACTTAACGTCAAAAACATTCAAGCCCTCCGTTATCAAAATTATGACAAGTAACACTAATTTAAGAAAATTAAAGCCAACCACATCTAAACATTTTAACTGAATCCCACATAAACTGAGTCCGGGACGTGTCCATAATCTTACGTCACCGCAGCACATAGGTAGCTAATCAGGTTAGGTCTAGCCCCAGACTCAGTTAGTGCACCTAACTTAATTGTGGCCAACACAAACCAGGAGATAACTACATTAGTAAGAAGAGTGTAGAGAATCAAGCGTTTTAACAGACGGATATTGTTGTTATATAACAATACAAGTTTTAAATAGGTTATTTCTAGGTAAGTGCTCCATCTTCGACCACATCATCGCTTACCATCAGGTGATAGTGGTCGAACGTGTGCCTATCAATAGTAAACAAGGTATCTTATAACGGTTCCTTTATCACCTTTTGAGTTACGGAATCTTAAAAAAGAAGAAAATATAGAATTTGGAGTTTAAGATAGATTGTAGATGTGTTTTAAAAATAGGTACATAATACCTAATACTTTCCTGAAAAAAATCTAAATCTTTAGATAGACTTCCAAAATAAAAGGACTTTTTTTTTCTTTATTACGTAAACATGAAATGAAGACGATATAAGTAGTACACTTTTACTACGTGACGTCACCAGCCCCACTCTTGAACTTTGATGTGCTTTTTTTAATCTACCGGACGGACTAATCTTGGAATTTTTTTTTTTTTTTTTTTACTATTTATAGGCTCGCGTTTGACTACTATCTCACCTGATGGTAAGCGATGATTTGGTCGAAGATGGAGCACGCTTGCCTAGAAGTAACCTATTCACTCTTGACTTAAATACTCCCAGGTTATAGCTATCAGGAAACACAGACTCCGGCAGGGAATTCCACTCCTTAGCTGCACGCACTATGAATGTGTTCCCAAAACGTTTTGTGCATGTGGGTGGGATGTCCACCATGTACCGGTGGCGCATCGCCGTTCGTCTTGTGGTCCGATGATGGACGATTATTCCACGGCAACGATCTTACTGAGATAAAAAGTACTTAATCTTTAGCCTAATCCAGATGTGTGTACCTGTGTCAAGTTTAAGGGTGCCTGTCTATTTTTCAACGGAGCGAGGCAACGAATCGGAGAAACGGAAAATTTTTGAAATGAAATGGACAAGCACCCTTATCCAAACCCATTCAGCTGTTGACGCGTGATTAACACAAATTCAAACAACCAGATGTACAAACTTTCACATTAGGAGGATGTATCTAGTATTTGCAGATGTTTATTTAACTCAAGAAATTTTGGTCAAAATACGACCTGAACCTGTAACTCTTCAATCTAGGTAAATTCATGAAAAGCTCGTTACTAACTAACTTCACAAAATTTCAAACAAAAGTTATCAATCAATCCTAATTTCTTTGTTTTTAGAGAAAGTGGCCTGCGCGAAATGGACTGAACTACTTTAGGCCAAGAGTGGCAAAGCTCTTAGAATCAGCCTAATTCTAAGTAAGGTGATCTCTTACTTTGTATGCCTACCTAATAGTATAAGTACCTACTCATCATGTGTATAGCCTTTTTCCAAATGTATTCGGGTTGGCTTCCAGTCAAACCGGGTTTAGTTGAATACCAGTATTTTACGTGGACGTCCACTACCCATTATCTTGGTAACACGGTACTCCTTGGCAAGACTGGAGTCAGATTTTTTCGCTTTTGACAATCTGTAAGCTGTTTTAACAATGGGCCTCATCAGAAGGCTTAAAGTCACTCAATGGGCAATGGAGAGGGCAATGCTTGGAGTTTCTTTGCGTGAACGAATCAGGAATGATGATATCCGCAAGAGAACCAAGGTTACCGACATATCCCGAAGGATCGCCAAACTAAAGTGGCAGTGGGCAGGGCGCTTTGCTTGCAGAACAGATGGTCGATGGGGCCGAAAAGTTCTGGAGTGGCAACCGCATTCTAGAAGACTCAACGTTGGAAGGCCTCCCACAAGCTGGACCGAAGACCTGGTGAAGATCGCGGGTAGCCGATGGATGCGGGACGCGCAGGATCGGTCGTTGTGGCGACGCTTGGGGGGGGCCTATGTCCAGCAGTGGACGTCTTTCGGCTGATATATGATGAAGGAGTTTTAAAGATCAACAAATACCAGCCGGGACCAGCGTAACATGCTGTCCGAGGCACGAAGAAGTCTCGATATGTTAAGATGGCCACTCATTCACAGAACGACCTCGGCAAGCGTTGCTTAACCTTGAAGATCGACCGGTGCGGCTATTACACTTTAGTCACGAGTTTCTCTAATGGTATAAGTACTACAGATATTCATTCCATTCAAACTCTCTTGTTTAAAACAAACAATGAAACCAACGATGAAATTGACCGCAACAAAAACATGAACATTATTATGACCAAAGAAATAAGACTACTCTCGGACTTCAAAATCTAATTTATTTGAAGCCCATTGAGGATTGTCGTAAAGTTTGTAAACGTTTACCGCCGTTATAAAGTTACGTTTGTTTGTCTTTCCCGTTTGAGATAGCCTTTCCTTTTCCGACCTCCTACAATTCAATTATTCTACGAGTAAGTTTGTCTAACTTCGAACGTTCGTCCGGGGATCTGTTTTAGTTATTCATTGTTAATGAATTGATATGTAAACCAAGACTCAATCAAAATTACACTGTAGGTACTGTTACTCCTGGCAGGGTTGCGGAAATTGTTCGAAAGAGTCACCGCGGCCCTGGAATGCAAAGGGCATTAGGAGGGACACGGATGGGGTTTAGTCAGTAAGAGTCTGACACTCTCTTCTGCTCCACCCAGAGCGGGAGGAGTCATTTGATGATTTCCAATCCTTAAAAAAATAAATACTGACACTGCCGAAAGTAGAAAAGGAAAGAAGAATATAGAATCGTTAATTAAATCATTAAAAAAAAACTGGTCGTTTTTTTTGGATCAACCAAAAGTAGACACAAAATATTGCCATTTAAAACACATCATTTATAACAATGAATTCGTGAAGATTAATGAGATGAATCTAATGTATTAAAATAAAACATTAATAAGTTTCATCACAGTAATATTCCCAAATTGTCAAGGAAACGTCAAAAATAATGAAAGTATATGGAAAGTTAATGAATTACAAAAGAAGATGGATGACAATGATAACAAATGGTATAACATTAATAAAAAAAATAGAAGCCAAAGGTCACACGTGTCCCGAAGTAGACTTCCTAATTGATGTACAGATATATAACACAAGGAAAGTAAAAAAAAGTATTCCATTAAGGAAAGGCTTTTGGTACTAGACGATGAAGTACAGAAGAAGACGTATAATCACATTTTTATAAGACTTTTACGAGGCAGTTAAGCTTGTTACAGAGCTGTCTGCGTCTAATACCACGAGTACAATTTCCGACTCAAGGAAAGATTTTTAAGACATCTCAAATGATGTAACAGCGTTAAAGTCATGAAATGCCGTAGAAGAAAATAATTTCTGAGGAAATGTCTAAGATAATTATGTGCGAAGCTATAAAAGCAACGGTGGTTTTAAAATAAAAATGTATGCAGTACAAGTCTGGTACAGACAACATCGCATTTGAAATCATGACATCACATTTTATTCCGTAGCTCCATTTCTGAGAGATCTCACCACAGTCAAGAGCCCTCTCTTTAACGGAGTCCTGCCTTTAAAAATATATCACCAAATTCTTTTATACGAAATCAAATACACCGGCTTTTGGAGCGTCGGGACTGACAAAAGGCGAACGTAGACGCCGATACCGAGCTCTGAAAGGAAAAATCGTTAGCTCGACAATGGAGAGGAGAAATTAAAATAATTTCTAGCACAACAGGTCATTTCAGCCGTGAATAGATCGTGTAATTTGTTTGATAAATGTGTCCAAAGTGATGCTTTTTGTCTGATGAATGATTTTGTTACGACAGGTGTTTTGTCATTCATTTTAGAGGCGAAATGTCATGATAAAGGCATGAGAAAACCTTTTAACGAAATCAATAATCTAAAAGAAAACATATTAAGTTCCACAACCCCAATATATTCAGCGGAAAAGCTGATAAAGATGACGAATCCATATCACATTCATAAAAGGTCCAAAGCTATCATTTCAGCCTGCCAGATAAAATAAATCCATGAATTCATTGCAAACTGTGATGACGGATATAAAACGTCCCTCAAGTAAACATAAAATTTCAACAATCCAGGTTAAACTTCGCCATTCGACTGACATCATGTAGCGTCAGCTTTCCAACGAGAATGGCTATAGGTTTCCAATAAAATAAATAGCACGCTGGTTATACCTGTGAACTCAGCTTTTACGAACTGAAAGCTATATTTATTTGAAAATCGATAAGAGCTAAACACGAATGTAAGTCGTTATTCTGTGGGCTTAGACGTCTAGAGGAGTCAAGTGCTTTAGTTGGGTTTAAGGAATCCTAGATTTTTTTTTCAAAGCAATTTGTACTTTAATAGGATATTTTTGTTTGTATTTTACTTTTTGTGGACGTAGAGCAATGTAAAGACTTTATTAGGACCGTAATAACATAATGGTTGCCCATGTAGCTGTGATAATAATAGTATTTTATTTAGTGTTTTTTGTTATATTGTTGTTGTTTTGGTTGTTCTTTAATTTTATTAGGTATGTCATAGGAATTTGAGTGATGAATAAATCATCAAATGGCTCCTTCAGCTCTGGGCGGATCAGAAAGAGTGTAAGTCTCTTACTGATCCATCCATGTTTCTCCAAATGTTCTTAGCGTACCAAGGCCGCGGTGCCGCTTTCAAACATATTCTACAACCCTGGAGTCCAGCATACCTTTTTTTTTAAGGATTGGAAATCATCAAATGACTCCTCCCGCTCTGGGTGACCCAGAAGGGAGTGTCAGACTCTTACTAACTAAAACCCATCCGTGTTCCTCCTAATGCCCTTTGCGTTCCAGGGCCGCAATGACTCTTTCGAATAAATCCCGCAACCCCGGCAGGCACTGGCTCTAGCGGGCCCCGTCTTTTATGCTGACAGCTCTTAGAGGCGTGCGTGGAATACAGTGCGTCGTCGACCCGGGCCTGGTTCTGATCGGACGGCGAGCCAGAGTCCAGCATACCCTATGTGGTACATTGTGCGCTACACGAGCCCATTGAAACTTGGCTCTGGTGCTATACAGAGTTGTCTTTGTTAGCGTGTTATTGCTGCAGGGTCCGTTAACTTGTTAAGAGGTCTAATAAAGGGATTTCTGAAACCACTATTTCCTTACCTCTTGAGGCTCCGAATCGACGAACCAGTCGATGGTGGCAGCTGGTAGCGAGTAGTCTGACGTGCAGTTCACTAGCGCTTGCTCCCCAACTTGTACTAGTGTTGGCAGACCCGTGATCAGTGGGTCGTACTCCGGCATTACTGGTGAAGAGATTACATTGTTAATTGTTGTAAAACCATCAATGTTTAAATTACCGATTTGACAAAGAAAATGTCTCTATTTAGTCATTTCTATTACACCGACATAAATATTTATCAATTATTTTATCCATAGAGGTATATATAAACTCTTCCGATACTGAGTGACTGACAGACAACATATAGCTGAATTTGCTTTATGTAGAAAGCTGACATTTGGCATGTAGGTTTCTTAGGGAGTGTAGGGGACCACAAAGAGAGGATTTCCCGAAATTCCTACGGGAACAAAAGCAAAAGCTGTCAGCCATCTTCTTTAAATCATCGATCCATCGTACCGCAGGGCGTCCCACACTACGTTGCTATTGTCTTGTTGCTATTCCACCAATTCGCACTAAGCGTTTCCAAACGTCTTTTATAATGAGCACAGCAAAGGAGTGGAACTCTCTGCCTGCGTCTGTGTTTCCAAACGCTTACAACCCTAATCTCTTCAAAGTTAAAGTGAACAGGCTCCTTCTGGGTAAGCTCGCTCCATCGTAGACTTTGTCTCTGTCTTCTCTGACCTAGACTTGAGTCAAGAGCAATCCCATTACAAATAAAAAAAAGCCTCTTCTTCTTTTTGAGTCGATTATGACTCTTAAACATTTTGTGCCCAGTAGGTGGCCACGTTCACACCCATCAGTGACATGAACAGGTCCTCAAAGGTGCACGTGTAAGGGCCCTTGGGACACTTCAACTTGCATCGCAGTTGCAATCTCTCAAAAAAGCCTCAATTTTCGTACATTTTTGACAGATTGCGTTTGCGTTGCGAACATTGCTTTAAAATTAGTAGAATTAGCCCTCTGTGTTCCTACAAGTTATGAAACTGGAAGTATGACTAAATAATCAATACTCAAGTGGACGGGTTGTACCCTTCTCTAACTTTTAACTCGCCTGTTATTTTATTGTTACGAGCTTAACAAGGGTTATCCAATATATTTTGGGTAGACCTCGACTTTGTATTCTATTACTATGTTCTGCCAGCGGCTTTGCCTGCGTCAAAGTCGAAAAACATCCCAATTGAAAATAATCTCTTCTCCAGGACATTGTCTATCTGTGTACCAAGTTTCATTCAAATTTATTTAGCCATTGATACGTGAAGACGTAATAAACATATCGAAAGACTTATTTATTTATTTAAACTTTATGTACAGTAGTGGTACATGGGCGGACTTAATGCAGAGTTAGTCTTCTTCATCATCATCATCATTTCAGCTAATTGCCGTCCACTGCTGAACATAAGCCCCAAAGAGCACAAACCATCCTGGTCCTGAGCAATCCGCATTCATCCGCTGCCAGCCACCTTCTTTAAATCATCGATCCATCGTGCCGCAGGGCGTCCCACACTACGTTTACCCATACGCGGTCTCCACTCAAATACATGTCTGCTCCAACAACCGTCTTTTCATCTACAGACTAGAGTTAGTTTTGCGTTTATAATATTATACTAGGTTTTGCCCGCGATGTAAGAATTTCGAGAAATCCTCTCTTAGTGTTCCCTTATACTGCCTAAGGAACCTACATGGCAGTTTTTACGACCAGTAGTTTCAGCTGTGCGTTGCCTGTCAGTTAGTCAGTCAGTCACTAGTAATGGAAGAGTTTAATATATTTCATCGTAAAATGGCAAACTCTGTAAGATTATAAAATAACTTGAGAGATTGTAAATTGTCAACTGAACATTGGGAATGCTTTGTTACGGATCAAAATTTGATAGTTTATAATTTCTCGAATTCATTCCGCAAATTTGAAAAAATTAAACCAAACAATATTCCTAACATTACACACCCAAAATAAACCCAAACAACATCGGACAACAGCAGGTCCATTAAATTCACACACACAAACAAACCAATGAGAGCCTTGTTTCTTGTAGACTTGTGCTCTGATTGGTCGCCATTTTATTTCAGTTCACATTTTTTTAGAATAACTTCGAGAATTTATAGTCTATCAAATTTTGATGCGTAAAGACGTATTCTAAATGTTCAGTTGACAATTTATCGAAAGTTTATAATCTCTCAAGTTAATTTGTAATCTTATGAAGTTTGCTATTTGCCGGTGACATATCTATCTTTACTAATATAATATAAAGCTGAAGAGGTTGTTTGTTTGTTTGAAAAATTCTTTTAGTATTAGATAGCCCATTTACCGAGGAAGGCTATAAGCTATATATCATCACGCTAAGACTAAAAGGATCGGAGTAGACGAAGTTGCGCGGGTCAACTAGTACACTGATAAGTATGGATAGTTTGGATATTCTATCATTCATGTTGGCTAGCATTCCGGGGCTTCGAAAAATATCCTAAAAACTTTTTCAAGAATTTGTATTTCCTGCTCGTGTAAATAACTAGACCAAACGCTAAATTGCCGGCAGTGATATAATAATGGATTTTTCAGAATTATTTCATCGACTTGGTTTACTTTTCATGAGCAAACTCGACAAAATTGTTTGCCGTTTTCCAGTTTATTTTG
Source organism: Lacanobia wlatinum (assembly GCA_947578705.1). NCBI lineage: Eukaryota > Metazoa > Arthropoda > Insecta > Lepidoptera > Noctuidae > Lacanobia > Lacanobia wlatinum. Next base: position 28,474,046 of record OX388029.1, read on the forward strand.
TGTTTTTGTTTGACAAATAAACATGCTGTTGTAACGTGTATATTTACAGGAATACATTTTATACCTGTGAGTATTTACAAAACACTAAAATGAGATCAATATTTTGTATTAAAACGTAGCTACATTTGCAAGTTATGGCTTAATACACCGCACGATGATAGAGTCGTACAAAAAATACCATAAATTCCATTTCCAGTTTCATTCCGAAATCATATCTTCCTTGAAAATGTCTTTGTGAAAGGGAAACTACATCTCAAATGTTAGATTTAATACCATTTCCGCAGTCTGCTTCCCTGGTACCATTACCGTAGATTCTGGCTTCCACACGATAATCTTCAGCATAGGACGACATTATATTATATTGGGCTCATCATAATGAGATAATGTTCAGTAAAGCAAATAATATTTGTCTGTTCGGATTATTATCTTATGTAGAATTGCGTATTGATATTAAATTGTGGTCTTTCTTGTTTATTGATATGAGTATTGTTGGTTTTGGGTTCGGCCATGGGTTTTGCTCTTACATCACTGCAGGGTTTATTGTTCCCGGAAATAACATCTTTCTGTTGACAATAATAAGTTTTTTTATGTGTTGTTACTAGGTTAACATGAATGGAATGTAATCTACTGACTAATAGGATTAAGATTGTTTGGTATCTAGCCCTTAGCAGATTACTTATACGAGTATAACCATTTTTTCAGACGATTAATATTTTTTAATAGAGTTAGTCTGTTTTTGATGTTTTAATGGAGTGTGCTAGCTTACAAGTGTCGAATAATTTTATTTTATTTTAAATATTGGTTATATTTATTTTTCTGTATCATGTATTGTAAACTACTTTGCATACTACTCTATAAATTCTAGTTTTTAAACCAAACAGTCTAATGTGTTGCTGGGGAGTTTGTTGCGCTCCTTATTTTCCCCAGCTAAAACACTTTATGTAGAAATTTGACGTTCAAAAAATGCTGGAACTCAGCCTAATTTAAATAAATGACTTTTGTTTTTTTTGTAATCATTGGTTTGCACGATATTATTTTACGACAAAACTATAAAACAAATTACCAGGGCAGCATACTCACCAGCGAGTGTCATATTCGCTGACCGCTTGTCAACGGCGAACCGAGGTCCTTCGCTGGAGACTTCACAGGTATACTTAGCAGTCCCTCGCTCTGGTCTGACGGTGATGACACACACCTCAGGGTCACAGGAACTGTTCGTCACGGATATGTCTGTGCTGTTAAAGACTCTTGTTTCAAGCTGTGGACAAAAGCAGGGATTAGAAGGAGGTAAATGATGGCAGTTATGATTGTCATAGATAATTCATTTGAATGTGTTTTAATTCCATTCAATTATAACTAGTTCATTATTTGACCGCGACTTCTTACGCGAAAACTCTTACAAAAAACATTAATACTAAATAATTGTAAATTAATTCATAAATTAACCTCTTCGTGTTGTGAGGAGGTTCCTTTCTCTGGAGCCCTAACCACTGGTAGCTTGGATCCTGCTCCCGACAGCGGTGGACTACTATTTTGTATACTTTAAACGTTTTTTTAATAATGTATTTCTTTTATTCTACGTGTATTTAAAAAATGAATAAACGGAATAATAAAAAATAATATTTTTTATTCGAAACACAACATTACCCTCTTTCTCAGGCAGTAGGGTAAATATAGTATAGTACAAGTCCCTACCTTACACCAACGCCAACTGCTTCCCACAGACGTAGCATTTAGTGTCCCAGCAGTGGAAATGTCATAGACTGATTGATTTTGATACAATTCAGGAGAATTGCCCAGTATCTAGACCATCATCATCTGCCTAGCATTTTCCCAACTATATTGGGGTCGGCTCCCAGACAAACCGGATTTTATCTGAATACCAGTATTTTACGTGGAGTGGCTGCCTACCAGACCTTCACAACCCATTAACTGGGTAACACGGTGCTTTATGGCAAGATTGGAGTCAGATTTACTGGCTTCTGACTATCCGTAACGACTACCAAAGATCTACAAATGACTGCCACGACCAACGGCTTAGCGTGCTTTCCGAGGCATGAAGGAAACTCGGTATGTGTGTGTGTGTGTGTGATGGTCACTCCATCCACAGACCAACCTTGACAAGGGTTGCTTAACCTTGAAGATCGACCTGTGCAGCTGTTATTATCTAGCCACAAGCTTCTAGTATCTATCTAGTATCCCAGTATCTAGACCACATTGTTTAAAAAATAAATTCTCGCATTGTCATTCTGGCTACAATTCTTTTTGGGTCAATGTTATGCAATTCACATATATTATGATTGCATCTGTAAGAGCTATAGCTTTCACAGATGGCCATGATTCTTCTCCGGCGCGAATAGATCATGCCATTTTATTTCCCGCGGGTGTCGTTTGAACAGATAACCCTTCCTCACACTTGAATTTTACGAGTTTTGCGGGCTGACAAAAAGCCAATATATCCTTGTTTGTAAGTAGCTACGTAAGCATAGTTTTTGTCTCGAGCTTTATTTGATTTCAGAATTGTGTCAAAGGTTCCATAGTTGTGTCTTCGGCTGCGTTTTTACCAGAGACGTGCGAGTGGTTCCCTATCCTAACGGTAACCAACGGAACCCTATTACTAAGCCTCCGCTGTCCGTCCGTCCGTGTCTGTCGGCGGGCTGTATCTCATGAACTGTAATAGCTTAAAAATACAAAGGTACGGAACCCTTCGTTAGCGAGTACGACTCGTACTTGGCCGGTTTTTTACCGACTTCCAAAAAGGAGGAGGTTCTCAATTCGGTGGGTATTTTTTTATGTATGTACACCGATAACTCGGAGGTTTCTGATCCGATTTCTGTGACTCTTTTTTAGTTCGATGCAGTATACCTACTTGCCATTTAGTCCCATAAAAATTTGATTAAGTTTGGTTTAGTAGTTTTTATTTTATGAGCATTTTTGTTTATTTCAATTTCTGCGTTGATGAAGAAGTCGTCCAAGTATCACCACTTAAATGTGCAAAATGAAAAACTTTTTACAAAAAAATATAACCGACTTTTAAACAAAACACTACAAAGAATAAAATAACCTTAATTTCGGAAGTCGGTGTTAAAACAACAAAAATACATAAGCAAAAACACCGACTTCCGAAATTAAGGTTATTTTATTCTTGTAGTGTTTTGTTTTGAAGTCGGTTATATATTTTTGTAAATGAAAAATGTTTTTTTTTTTTTATTCAATTACAAACAAAGTTAGTTCAACAGTATTGAGGTAAGAACCAATAGAATCGCTTGCAATGAGCGAGGCTAGCTAAATGAGGCGATTCTATTGATTCTTAACAAACACATCTCTCGCTAGGCCTCGCTCATCTCTGTTGAAAACGCACCCTTAGGCTTTGTTAACGCGGAAAGTTTTAATGTTTTCCGGCATGAAAAGAATTGAATGTATTTTTTTCTGGATAACTTCATTGAATCAGCTTTTTCGTAACTAGTTTAATAGCCGTAAAGCTGAACCAAATAGAAAGATATAATAATTTTCAGATTTGTAATGTTAGTGGCAAACTGAGACAAATTATTTTTCTATCGGTTGCATTTTGGGGAGTGTGCGACGGAATTGCATGATTTAATTCCGCCAAGCCCGTTACATCATCGGACCACAAGACGAACGGCGATGCGCCACCGGCACATGGTGGACATCCCACCTACACGCACTAAACGTTTTGGGAACACATTCATAGTGCGTACGGCTATGGAGTGGAATTCCCTGCCGGAGTCTGGGTGAATAGGTTACTTCTAGGCAAGCGTGCTCCATCTTCGACCACATCATTGCTTACGATCAGGGGAGATAGTGGCCAAACGCGTGCCTAGCAATAGTAAAAAAAAAACAAAAATTAAATCGAGAAGACGTCCATGAATCGGCACACCTAATTATAGCACCTTTTCAATTCCCGCTACGTAGATATAACAAAATATGTCTCGCAGATTACCAGCACGAGTTTTAAAAGCTGTTGAAAGGCTCTTCAGTCTCTCAGAGCCCTCAGTTCGCCCTCATTCCGTAAAATATTTCCTAGTCGCAGATTCAAAAGGTGGTATATAACAGGTGAAAACATCCACCACTTTGAAATAACGTTTATAAAATTTTATATACGTGTTCCGCGTTCAGGTTTTCCTTGTCCAACCATTTTTTTGTGGCTGTTGCCGTGATGAGCTAAATATACGGACGAGCTGTGCACTGTGAAAAACAAAATATATTTTTTGAGGTTTCTCGTTTATTGAGGTAGATGTTTTTTTTAATTACGCAGGGAGATTCAAAAGTTATTAACGTTGGCGAGAATTTCGTTTTAAAAAAGTGTAAACTAGAACCATAAATACATATCGGAACTCACAAAAAAGTTAGGATAAAAAACTATTTTGTAAGTAACGAAACGTGAAGCCAACTTGATTATAGCAAAAAGTGTGATACGTTGCGGTTTGGGTCAACTCATGTTGGATAGTTTTTACGCGCGTCCGGCTGTCGCCGTAGTGAAAGAAGGTCACAATAGTGCACTAATGACTTTATACTGAGAAGATTGCTCCATTACATACTGGCTCTTGAAGTTAACTTCATTTTATGTCAGGTCAATACAGAGTATTAAAACTATGGTAGGTAAATAAAAGAGACATGAAAATTTTAACAAGATATTTAACTTTTTGTTTAAAAAAAAATCTGTTTTTACTTACACAAACTTGAGGGTCTGGCACGAATATTTTGACGTATTAGTAACGTTACAATATTGTTAACTTAAGTGACTAAAAATCATGAAACTTATAGCATTTTGGTTTAATATTATGCGACGTACAAAATTTGTATCATACGAACATATGAATATATAGTATCCAATTCAAATAAATAATATTATATGCAAAACGAGTATTATAGTTTTGGCAAAATTTTACGTTACGTTACCTTTGAAAAATGAGCCCTATCACAAATACGGAAGCACTTTTATTGTTTTCACAAAATTCGGAGGTAATTAAAATTTCTCCTTTGAAAAATGATCCTGAAAGAAACGTTGGCATTTACAGAAATAATGAAAAGACGAAACGACCTTTTACATGAAGACAAGACAGCCATGAATTTGAATTAAGACATTTCAGTACAAACTGAAATCTGAAACTTTAAAGCCTACATCTAAAGCTTTCCGAGAATTCAAATCATATTAAAATTCATGTTGGAACATTAAGGCTTTACAAAATAGGCTAATTCACGTATTTTACATTTTTTTTTGCCCTTAATGGTGTCTACCGAAGGCTTTTGAATCGGACGCAGATAACATTAAATTTTATACGGATTTGGATTTTTGGAACATTGAACCTTTTAGAAAAACCGGTCAACTGTGAGCAGCGGAATTCGAAATTGCAAAATTTCACAATTTCGAGTAACTAAAACTCGCACTAGATTATTTTTTAAATTCGTTTTTATAATTAAGTATGAAAACTAAACATACGCGTACAAGATAATAATTAATTATTTATTTAACGACTAGCTGACTCGGCAAACGTTGTTTTGCCATACAAAAAAAAATACCATACCACCTATTCTCACATAGGTGTGAGAATAGGTGGATTTTCATGATTTTTTTTGTGTGTATTAAGTAGGCTTAATACACACAAAAAAAATCATGAAAATCGTTCAAGCCGTTTTGGAGGAGTTCGATAACAAACATCGTGACACGAGATTTTTATATACAAGACAAGATTAGATTAGATAAAGCGAAAACCAAATAACGCAGAGAATCCTGCAAAAACATTCTGTGATCCTTTAATTAAACTGAATTTTAGTATGTGGTAATGGAAATCCAATATGTAAAACTTGCAACTGTATATTTATTACGGTTCATGAGAAACAGTCCGCTGACAGACAGGCAGATGGACGGATGAACCTTGCAGGCTTAGTAATAGGGTTCCGTTGGTTATTGTTCGAGTGCAAAACCCTAAAATGGACATCGGAAATTTCTGATATTAATATTTTTTTGCCGAGTCTTGGTGGATTGTGACCTTGAATTGGCTATTATAGCTTCATTGTCCAGCAAATGTGGAGCAACAGATTAGTAGATACATAAGGAGTAGTTTGGTATGCTAACAGCTTGAGCAGTCTAACCTGTTGGCTCAAAGGACCAGTCATTAGACATATTAATATCAGATGAGCGGATGGGTACTGGTGGTGGAGAGTTGGGGATTCTTTTTAACAAATAGTACCGTTTCTAATATGTACAAGGAAGGAAGTGAGATAATTTGATGCTTAATAAAATATGGTTTGCAACTCAACATACGAATCCATATGTGTACCAAATTTCAACAGAATCGGTTTAGTGGATCCGGAGAAAACTGGCTGTGACAGACGGACAGACAATCATCCGAGCGATCCTAAAAGGAAGGGTTCCGTTTTTTGTTCGGAACCCTAAAAAACCGGCCAAGTGCGGGTCGGACTCTCATACGAAGAGTTCCGTATCATAAACCAAAAAAAACACGTATTTTGTACGGGAGCCCCTTTTATTTATAATTTAATAATAGATAATTTTTATTTGTTGTTATAGCGAAAATAGAAATACAAAGTCTGTGAATATTTCATCTCTACCAATTGCGGTTCTTGAGATACAGCCCGCTGACAGACAGACAAATGAACGGACGGACGAACAGCGGAGGCTTAGCAAATGTAGCATTTACTTGTTTAAAAAAATCAGACCTTAATATTATTTTACTGTGTAAACTAATTAATGTAACTTACCTCCAAATCAAAGCCCATTGAGAGCAAAAGGTTGTATTCAGAGGTACCTAAACTTTAAATGAATTGAATACAAATCTAAATTCAGAATTCAAGATGAATATAAATTCGAGTTTTCTCAATTTATTTTGTGTAACACGATAGTTTTTGTTAAAGAAATAATTTAATTAGATTTTAGAACTAACTAGAATTTAGAAAATGTTTTGTCTGTAGAATTAAAATTTCCATTTCGTCTATCTCATCTATTTTTGGGCTAAGTTTAAGTTTTAGGTACTACCAAAAAATAAGGATCATTGCTGTGTGAGATAAATATTTTTTTTTAAACATTTTTGGTTTTGAGTATCTATTTCAAGTGCGATTTGGAGTCAGGATTACAGACCTGGGGGCTACTCTCTAAGCCCAAAGTCCCAAGTTTCAGGCTTAGTTGCGGGCTTATTCTACTCCGTATCACCTAACCACTAAGAATAAATGACAACACGATTTGACAGTTACTGTCAAGTTGTGTTGTCATTCATTCTTAATTCGGGTTCGGGACTAATCGTAAGTCCATAGGTGATGCGGAGTAGAATACGCCCACAACTTAGCCCGAAACTACGGACTTCGGGCTTAGAGAGCAGCTCCCCAGATTCTAAAACTTAGACTGCAGATGTAGGCAACATAGTCGTATTATTATGTGCCCCATGTTTTAAGAGCCATAGATTGAGACCCAAATTCAAGAAATGGCTTAGAAACGGCTGGGTTGGTTTTAGATTGATCTACAAACAATGGTGATCCAGGGAAATTACCTCTAATTTCCCTACATTTCGACAGATTAAACGATATTTAAAAATTAGTAGAGTTGTCCTTTTGTTATGAACGAGCTCATTTTGGTTTTTCATACATCTGCACGCCGACTAACCAACAATTCCTCCTGTTGAAATAACCCCACCACAGTAATCAGAGATCAGGGGAATGGCGATGTCGCCGAGTATTATGGGGAGAGTAGAGCTGTCAAACTTTGACTGCTGCGCGGATTGTGCACTCTGCAGTGACTGGTCTCTGATATAAGGACTACGGCATCTAATATACATCATTATTATTGATGAATTTTTATATAAATTACACTAGTTTACAAGGTTTTTGTCCTGGAACGGAAAAGTGTTTATTCTTAATTAATGAGGTGCTGCAAGTTTAGAAAAAAATATTAAAAAATTCCAACACGTCACATTTCGAAAATACTCCCCATATATTTTTGCAAAGATAACGAGACTAAAAATGAATTAGTGTCGACGTTTTTGATATTTTTTAATAATCCAAATGCTTTTTTTAGCACCTTTGATATATTAAAAGAGCTGCTTGGACATCCGCACGTGTAATTTAGCCCTTGGTTTTATGATTAAAGCCAAATGCTTTTAGCGATAGGAGTAACAATCAGTTCCGTGGTTGCATGGTGGGTCTTTATCATTTGCTTGCAATTTCAACAATCTATTTAAACTTGCATTCCAGCAGCTTAGCGTTCTTCTACATTTTTCAATAAACACTTGAGAAACCCACTTTTATCCCGATGAGAGACCGGAATTTTCAAGTAATAAAAGATAGGCATATTTGAGTGTTTTCTTTATAGAATATTCTTTCTTAGATACAATAATTTCACCAAAAACAGCCAGAATGTACTCTAACCAACCTTTTTGACCTTTTGGAAACAAACATTTATCAAAATGAAGACTAGCTATTTCGGAACAAACTTGTGGGTAGTCGAAACTAAAAGGGGTCGATATCTTCCATCTGTGACGTGATAAAAATTAAAAATGTACATGTTTGCATTGAGTTATTGCAGCTAATTAAAAAAATATGTAATTTACTGCAAGGACATTTTTTTTTATTTTTTTTTTTGTAAACTAGTGTTATTATTTTAAATGATTAGAATTGTATTTAATTCTAATTTTACTAATTCCATTGTAATCTGATTATTAATTCTTTTGTAACCTAAATTGAAATTATGAAATTATTGTTAGTATTTTTATGTTATTGCACATTATAAAATATGTACGGCATGCTTTACGTATAACCAAGATATTTGTATGAACATAATATGAAATAGCTATAGCTGCTACAGCTATCTATATTTTTGCAATTAAATAAATTAATTAATTCATACTAATAAAAAGGTTTTTCAGGGATCAAAATTGTGCTACAAAAATTCTTATGAGAACCATTATTTTATATTGAAATAATTATTTTACGGGTAATAAATATTGAAAAGCCTGTGTCACACTGACTATGTTCAACGATTTCAGTCCAAAAACATAAATAAATAAGTACCATAAAGTGAAATTAAATAAGTATCTATGTACTGAATGAATCGAATACACAAAGTAAACTTTATGAATAAAAATGAGCCCAGTATGAATCATAGCTTCGAATATTAGTGCACGACTACACGACACAACCAATTATGTAGCTTCGGCGCTGAATTGACGTGGTATCGTGTTTCAATTTACCCCGTAAGCGCCGATTCATTATCGCTCTGGTTATGAAAAGACGACCAGTAAAAGGAAAACGGGTAATAAAACGAGATAAATGCGTAAAAGGACTCGAGAACATTGTTGTAATTTGAGAAACATTTACTGAAATAAATCAAAGGAAAGTAATATTATTATGTGTAAAATTATGTGTTTCTAGATAGATAGAAGCTTCAGCAAGTAAGTGTCTTCGATTAGGTTCTAAGTAATATTCTTACTCTTTGTTTACCTATATGTTTGTAAAAGGCCATCACTGGATGTACTAATTCAATTTTGAAAATTAACTCAATCTTAGAAAGCTACGCTACCAATAAGTGCTATCTCAGGTATCAGACTACTTTATAAAATTACTCAAATTTGCACAACATTTCTACATTTTACCTATTTTTTATGTAGCTTTTAAATGTAGCAATCAAAGACTATCGCACAATAAAACAAACGTTTGTCAACAACGTTGCATCGCGTGGAACTAGCGAACGCTTGCCAGGCCGTGTGTAGGGGCACTAAAAGAGCGGCTCTAAATAATTCACAGCTGAATTACGATCCGCCGCGGATACACGTAAATGTTTCGAAACGTTCAACTTTGTCGAGGTTTTGTTTTGAGGCTGCTGAAATTGAAAAGACTACGTTTTAATAAAAGATAATATTTTTGACGGTATTTAGGTTGTTATAATTATTTCAACAGGTAGGTATCATATGATACCATTTCGGATGGAAATAAAGAGAGAAAATAAAGAAACGAAAGATAAAGTAAATCGAAAACTGGCGAAGTGCGAGTCGGACTCGCGTGTAAAGGGTTCCGAACGCATTTTATTTTTTTTAACATGTTATTTTAACACAGTATACTTTATATAAGTTTTCCTGTTATCTATAGCAAAAGATCTATTATCACCATTTTTTTTCAAAATTTTAGGCTCAGTAGTTTCGGAGATAAGGTGGGTTCACTAGTATATGGTCATTTTACGTCTAATTCCTTGAATAACTTCAAAATCTTTTATTTTTAAATTATTAGAAAAACATAATTAAAACCCTCACAGTAAAACCTTTCATTTGATTTGTCACACGATATTGTTCATAACACTTTTTTTGAAATTTTCTAGTTTGACCCCCAAAAGTGACCCCCATACTAAAAAATAATGATTTACGTAACGCGTCCGTGTTTGGGTCACAGAAGTCCATATGTGTACCAAATTTCAACAGAATCGCTCCAGTGGATCCGGAGAAAACTGGTTGTGACAGACGGACAGACAGACAGACAGACACCCGAGTGATCCTTTAAGGAAGGGTTCCGTTTTTTGTTCGGAACCCTAGAAATGGAAGATCGTTAGAAAACATTACCCACTTTTTGTGGCAACCAGATTAAAAATTGCATTTTTTTGTCCATATTTAGGTACCTACGAAACTGTTACAATTTATTTTTATCATAACAACAATAGAAAAAAATAGCAAACGAACAAACAAATAAAACTTTCAGTTAAAAAACGTCGTAATACGCTGTCCGTAAGGCCTGAACATCAGGAATATAATATGCAAACTCAATTACAATGTTTCCACGTAATTTTTACCGTATTCCGGGCCGTCTCGTTTAAATTTACGTTTTACATATTTTTTTCACGTTATCCCTCGGGAATTTAAATTATGGTGCAACCGTTTTGATCTGTCATGTCATTACTTCTGCGGAGACTTCAAAAGATGGGGATTTAGACTTCGGAAAGAGGGATTCCGACTTCAAAGTCTTCTTTAAACCTTTGTTTGATGTGCTGCTTTGTTCTGAATCTTTTATTTATTTTTAACTTTTACTGGCTTTGGCAGGTATTGTAGTACAGTTTTTTGTTTAGTTTGTTGGTTTACCTACCTAGTGAAAAAAATTGAGGACAGTAAAAATTATAATTATAAAAGTTATATATAGACGGTGCCGTAAATAATACCATCCCATCACTTCCCGTGGGTGTCGTAAGAGGCGAGTAAGGGACTCGCTGGAGAATGGGCTGCTCGTTCTCTGTAAAACTCAACACCAAACACTGCGATCGCCAACCCGCCTGCCAAGCGTGGCGAATATAGCAAACCCCCCCAAATCTTGGGGGAGGCCAGTGTCCAGTAGTGGACGTATTTCGGCTGATATGATGATGATGATGAAAAATTATAAAACATGTTTGAAAGAAATATAATTACGTAAAGTTACGTTTGAGATTTCGCGTGGCTGGATGATGAGTTAAACGCGAGGTCAAAGTAAAAATGTACGGATTGTGTGAGAAATAACTTGAGAGTTTGTACGAAATACCGTGAGAAGCAAAGAGCTCCAAATGAGAACCAAAAAATATCTCCAAGAAAAAATAAAATAATAACCTTTTAAGAGAGCAGATTTCGTGGAAATTTTCAACGAAATACCAAACTTGTCCTGTCATCATATATTTTAAGTAAATTGCGAAACTTTTGTTTTAGGAACACCGAGAGGAAACCAAACTCGACTAAGTTTACATAGTTTAATATTTAATTTCCGTGCTTTCATGGTAGAGGACTTTCTCAGAATTGGTGTAATTCTGGAGAGTGACGGAAAATCATGGGACTAAACCTTGCTTCTGTAAACTTTTTTAGAGATAAAGTTTAATAAAAATCTACAAATATTGACACTTAAAAAAATGTTTTAAAGCAACAGCTCTAAGATATTTTTTTAAAGCATCGTAATATTTCAATTTATGAATGCACTGTGGATTTAAATAATAATAACATAGTAAATGTGTAGCCAAAGTTTTTTAACTACTTTGTTTTTCTGTATTATTTCAAATGGATACAATTATAACTACCACCTAAAGGCGTCGTCCTAATTGGCTAACGATCGTACCAGTTAACGATGCGAACTTGTCGCGCGATTAAAATAGGGTAGACGACTAAAAAAATCAAATTAATCCGTCAAATAGAATTCGTATCGTATTTTTTCTTTTTTAATGTAAACACAAGACTGTATCTGTGTACTGTATCATCTTATGATACAGAGCATTGAAAACTCGTTTGACGTCACATTTCAGTGCATTTTTTACCTAGTAGTGACGTCACAAGCCCCCACTTCGTCAATTTTTATTGATTTTTCGATAAAATCTAACTGACGAACTAAATAGAATCATATTTTTTTTACTCAGGCGTCATCCTTATTAGTCGCTGCGATAATTTGCAAGCTTCAATGAAAATAAATAGGTGTGTTTAATCTTGTCGTGCGACGAAATTGCATCGTTAACTCGTATGATCGCTAGTCAATTAGGACAACTCCAAAGCGTCTGAGTTGCATCTCTTATGTTCAAATCTCAAAATCGTAAAATCATCTCCCTTCCCTTGTCTCGTTTTTTTTTTTCTACTACTAATAGACACGCGTTTGACCACTATCTTACCTGATAGTAAGTGACGATTTGGTCGAAGATGGAGCACGCTTGCCTAGAAGTAACCTATTCACTCTTGACTTATAGACTCCCAGGTTGTAGCTATCGTGTTACTAAGGGGGGTGCAGAACCCTTTTCTTCTTCCTTTCGCCTCCTTCAACCGTCACGCTAGAATTCAGTTTCTGAACCAAACATTCACGTTTGCATTCACATTTCCGTCGCAATCTGTCAAAAATATATTGAAATTGAGGCATTTCTGACAGATTGCAACTGAGATGCGAGTGCGAACGTTGCATAAGAAATAGTAAGATTGGCCCTCAAGTTATGTGGATGTGTATGTGTGTATGTGTGTGTATGTGGTGTGTGTGTGTGTGTGTGTGCGTTGCGAAATAATTCAAAAGAGTTACAGTGGCCTTGGAATGCAAAGAACGTTTGAAAGAACACGGGTGGGTGTTAGTCAGTAAGATTCTGACAGTCCTTCTCGCTTAGTGCAGAGCGCGAGAAGTCATTTGATGAAAAAAAAGCCTAAGGCTTAAACAACCCACATCCCACTTCCTAATACCATAAAATGTTATAACATAATTACTGTCTATTTTCCTCTAGCAACACCTGACTCCATTAACTAATTAAATTCGCCGCGAGCCTCAGTGTTGCCAACACGAATAAAAGGAAACTCGTTTAGTTTACAGAACGTGACAGGAAGGAGGTAATAACGATAAGTAGAGGTCGTGTTTGAGATAAGTGGTTGCTTTACGAACGCCTTGTGAAGCATCAGGTTGCTGTTTCTCAACCTGATACTGTTTGACTTTTAAAGACAATTGCCTTCAATATATTACTAGCTTTTGCCCGGTACTTCGTACGCGCATATTCTGTTATTTCCCGTGGGAATTTCTGAAAATCTTAGTGCTCCCCTACACTCTTCAAGGAACTTACATACCAAATTTCAGCTTTCTACAACCAGTAGTTTCGGCTGTGCGTTGTCTGTCAGTCACTCAGTCACTCAATCAATCAGTAACGGAAGAATTGTACATAAAAATGTGTAACAGAATAAACGCAATACCTCTTAAGGGGTCATTATACTCATCATTATGAACACCTTTAACTATTATAGGACAAACACAGAAATCGCGAAAAAAAAATGACTCCCCCTCACATTTATATGCGCATAAGTCTACAGACAAAATCTATACTAATATATAAAGCTGAAGAGTTTGTTTCTTTGTTTGCTTGAATGCGCTAATCTCAGGAACTACTGGTCCGATTTGAAAAATTCTTTCAGTGTTAGATAGCCCATTTATCGCAAAAGGCTATATCATCACGCTAAGACCAATAGGAGCAGAGCAGTAATGAAAATTGTGACGCAGACGAAGTTGCGCGGGTCAGCTTGTGTTATATATAGCCGCTGATATTTTTTTTGTTTTTGTGTTTGGTCCTACAGTAAAGGTTCATTAATGTTGATTTGATGTGTGTTTTATGGATTTTTACTGTCTGAATACGTTTTGATTGATTAATAGTAAAATGTGTTCATAATGATGACTACCCTTTAAGAGGTATTGCGTTTATTCTGTTACATGTGGTGTACATTATTAAACGGTTCCGTGACGATAGAAACTTGTTCTGAAGTTATTCCATAGCTCCTACTGAATACGCCAGCATATGCTTGTGGCAATGCAAACGCTTGCTACGTAGGAACTGGGGCATCAGTCCCGGTACAACACACTGGCTATACACCACAGTCATCAGACCAGTAATCACAGATAGCTCTCTAGTCTGGTGGCCCAGGACCGACTTGAGCACAGAAAGACCTCGAAAAGCTGCAGCGATTTGCATGTGTGGCAATCACTAGCAGTATGAAAACTGCTCCCACTGCGGTTCTGCAGGCCATGCTGGGATTACCACCACTACACCTTATAGTGCGGGAAATGGCGGCCCTAGCGGCTCTCAAGCTCAGCATATCTGTCACCTTAGGTACAGACTCCTGAATCAAGCACACGCGCATCATGGAGGATGCTGTTGGGCGGAAACCTATGATGACTTCACCCAACGACAAAGCTCAAAAGACGCAACATTTCCAGAAGCACTATAACTGCATAGTCCTAGCGCAAGAAGTGGACAACCACTCAGGTCTCGTCAGAGCTGAGAATTTACACTGACAGATCAAAGACAAGCGACAGAACCGGAGTTGGAGTTTACTCCAATTACCTTAACATCAAAATATCCAGACCGCTAGTTAAACTCAACACCGTCTACCAGGCGGAATGCATGGGCATTATCCTAGCGATCCATGCCATAGAAGCCAGGAGAGTCACGGATACATTCGCATACTCTCCGACAGCGCCTGGTGAGGAAGTGAGCAGAGTCTATAGACAAAGCGCCATTTTATTAGCGTAAGCGATTGAGGAAATGCCAGAATATAAGCGATTGATCCCGTGATATTTCGCTAGCGTTTCAACTCAATACGTTTTTTTTTGTTTCGACAATCGCCTTCGTAACGCTTCTGCTGTCAGAACGACACATTGTCTAAAGCCTCTGAGTGCTAATAATAATAATGTTCAAGCAACTTTCGCATTTGCATGTCGGTCGCAATCTGTCAAAAATGTATGGAAATTGTGGCTTTTCTGACAAATTGAGACTGATATGCAAACGTTGCTTAAGAAACAATTATAGAATTGGCCCTCAGGTCTAAATTCGAATTTACAATAGTAGGCTCGATTTCTTACGCGAAAAAAGTCGAGAGAGCATTGCTCTATCACTATGTAACTTATGTATATAACTTATGTTGACCAAAGAAAACTCTAGCACAGAAACTATATCTGATATTTATTCATGTGACTATTCACAATATTACTATGTACAGGTAACTCTTTTTTAAGGATGGGATATCATCTAATGGCTCCTTCCGTTCAGGGCGGAGAGCGGGAGCGAAAGGGAGTGTCAGACTCTTACTGACTAAAACCCATCCGTGTTCCTACTTATACCCGTTCCAGGGCCGCGGTGACTCTTTCGAACAAACTCCGCTACATCTTCAGGTCACCTGAATCAACTACTAAATACTAATAAACAACTAGTCTAATAAATTCTTGAAATTATATACAAACGCGTATAAAACAAAATAAATTATAGGACATCATCAGAAAGCGCATACAATTATTATTTTTCGTTCTGTCGCTGATAAAATGCCACTATCTAAAACTAGTTGTCTGAAATTCTGACCGGATTATGTTATTATTAAAATTACTTTTTCCATTTTTTTTAACGATGGGAAATCATCAAATGATCCTCCCGCTCTGGGCGGAGCAAAAGGGAGTGTCAAACTCTTACTGACTAAAACCTATCCGCGTTCCTTCTAATGCCGCAAACGCAAAGCGTTCCAGGGGCTCTAGACAAGCGACTTTCTGTCAGCGGTAGCGTGGCGAAGGCGATTGTCATAACGTCAAAAATGTATGCGATTGACAAACGCTGTCGAAATGTCACGTGATCATTCGCTATATTTTGGCATTTCGACAGTCGCATTCGTTGATAGAATGGCACTTTGTCTAGACCCTCAGAGCTGCGGTGACTCTTTCGACCATACTGCAATAACCATTTACACGATATTATTATTTCCTGGCTACCAGTATAAAAACTAGAAAATAGAAATAAGTTGGTCCTTATTTTCTTTAGCATAAGTTAGCAAACTACAAGAGTACAAAATCTAATAACCGTTACGTTAAAACACTTTCCTAGTTCAGCCGTTTTGTATTAAAACTTCGCTGTACGGAACCAAATAGCGTATAAAAACAAGGTAGCGCATCATTATGCGCGCTCACGAAGTTCGCTAACTATTGACACGTTATTGTAAGCAGACATATATGATACTTGATGGGTCGGGTACCTGCCAGAAAGTTTTACGTGAGATGCTGAATAGAAAAGGGATAATTTTGACGGGTTCGATTTAAGGCCCAGTTTTCGCAGTGTGGGTGAATTCTATGAAGGTATTTATTTGAGTAAATAGTATTAGAGTTGATTTTTCAACAGTTAACTTTTAACTGAAGAATAAATATGACGGTTTTACTTTTTACAGGGTGCTTCAAGAGTGCGTATATTTAAAGGTGATGATCTGTATCTGATGTACAGTAAAGATATCATAAAAAAACTGGCCAAGTGCGAGTCGGACTCGCGTGCAAAGGGTTCCAAATTTTTTTTTTTTTTCACATGTTATTTCTACACTACACTTCTTATAAATTTTCCAGTAATTTTTAGGTAAAGGTTTTTTCAAAATTTTAGTTTCGGAGATAAGGGGGAGTGGTCATTTTTCGCCTATTTTCTTGAATAACTTCAAAACCATTTATTTTTAATGTAAGGAAAAAAATATAATAAAATCCTTCACAGTAAGCCCTTTCATTTGATAAGTCACACGATATTGTCAAAAAAGCTATTTTTTTTAATTTTCTAGTTTGACCCCCAAAAGTGACCCCCTTACTAAAAATTTAATAATTTACGTAACACGTCCGTGTTTAGGTTACAAAAGTCCATATTTGTACCTAATTTCAACAGAATCGGTCCTGTGGATCCAGAGAAAACTGGCTGTGACAAGCGGACAGACAGACAGACACCCGAGTGATCCTACAAGGGTTCCGTTTTTTATTCGTAACCTAAAAAGAAAAAAACCTTGCTTTTTTAAAAATTAAACTCAGTTAAGTTCTTTTTGTTCATGTTTACCTAAAACACGAATAGAGAAAAGCTTAGTTTGCCTGAAGAACTATCAACCTTCTCGAATGCTTCAATATGTACTTGTTGGAGATCCTTAATAAATAAATAAATAAATATTTATTGCCAATCTCAATCCCTTCCATTTTTCCTAAGTCTGCCAACATTCTTACTCTGTCTTCCCTTGACAGACCCCTCTACCCTCTATTCTACAATACCCACAGAACAGAATAATCCACACGCGTATTAAATAACGATATAGTTACAGAAGTTGGATCGTTTCACGTTTTTAATGTGATTTTTATTCGGATAGCGAAAGTGTACCGGTTTCAGTCCTGTCTCGCGAAGTTTTAATATATGTGGGTATTACCGTTATCTTGCGATTTATTTAAATGGCGACGGCTGATGGCGGCTGTGACGCGATAGGGAGCTGAGTTTTTTTTTAATGTCGCGGGATAGGATTTGGCGTGTATCGGGGATGTGTTCCTCTCCTGGCGTGTTGGTTTGAGTTTAAATGAAAAAGTACTGTCTTAGATTTTACGGTTGCTTGATTCCCCATTGTGATTTAAATTCTCTGAAAGTACTGTAGTAGGAACAGCTTGTAGTATTAAATAAGATATTTATTTTGATTTGATCTTTGATTAAATTTCTTTACATTCATTAGTTTTTCATAATTATGTCATCCCCCTATGGCCTTGCTTTCGCTGTCACCTATCATCTCTCTATCATGATTTGAATTCGTGTGTCTCATTTTGTTCCTAATACGTCCATTGTAACCTTTCTAAGCGTTGAAAGGGATTCAACCAAACAGGTCAGTTCTCACAGTACACAGCTCATTGCCGATTGTAATTCGATTTTATAAAATTCGTTAACATAATGTTAGCGTGAGATAGGGTCCCTGAATTTGAACAGAACTAATGCACACAATTCTATCCCAACCAAATGGCGACGATGCAAAGGGTTTGTTCCAATTCATGGCTCACATCTTGTGATAGTAAAATAATGTTTAGGATACGACGGCACTGGCATACGCTATGCGTAAAAGCCCATTTAAACGAATAAAGAGAGAAAAAAAATATGTTAGTGTGAGGACTGCCTGTTCCACTATAATCATTATTCATCACTTAAGTAAGGCGTAACTGGTCTGGCTAGGCCTGATGACCTGGTTCATCTCGAAAAAAAAAAAAGAAATCCCTTAGGAAGAAATTTTGAAAATTCCTCATAGCGTCAAGGCCAAAACTAGATCTATCTATATATATAAAAATGAATTGCTGTTCGTTAGTCTCGCTAAAACTCAAGAACGGCTGGACCGATTTTAATAACTCTTTTTTTCTTGGGTTCACCAAAATACAGGGAAGGTATAAAAGCAAAAAAAAAGGGTAGGTAGATAGGGTAGGTAGGTAGGGTAAGTAGGGTAGGGTAGGGTAGGGAAAGTAGGGTAGGTTAGGTAGGTAGCCAGTTGACGGGAGCGAAGCCGCGCGGGTCAGCCAGTATTGTATATTTTATTCTGTCTAACGAATAAAGATTGAAATAGCAAGTTGTATTTTTTTAAGTACATAATATTAAATAGACATGATAATACCAGCAAATTATCCAAGTAAATATACCGAGTAAGCTCACATGATTGTTAATAATGAAGCTTCAGAAGTGTACTGACCTGAGAACGCAGATAATACGAGTTCCGTCAACTGCTCCGACATAAACCGGAGTCGAATCCATTGCGCATTCATGGCCGAATTATCGACATTTTATATCTTTGGCTTTAACGTCAGCTTGTTCTTGGTAACAGTGGTTTCAGTTGATTTATTCACGATGCAATCATCGTCACGACCGCGTAGTCCAAAACTGAGACATGTTTGCATTATTGTAACTAAATTTGCTAAATAAACTACATTATCTTGCGCACAATACAAGTCTTATAAGTATTTTTTTATTGACGGATATGCTTGCTCAGGACCACAATCACGCCTGATGGGAAGCGATGAATGAGGTTTATGATGGAGCGAGCGTGTCCAGAAGATGCCTGTTTACTCTTGCGTTGAAGGCAGACGGGTTAACGTAATAGCAAATTTTGCAGGATACTAAATTCAAATCGATTTTAATGATACGGTATACCATGAATGATAAGGTACAAAAGTACGATTAGAAAATAAAATTTATACTTCTATAGAAGCTACAAGGTAATCTTCTTCTTCTTATTGTGTGGACAGTAAGGTCTAAACGACTCCATACACCCTAGTGTCAGAGTTTCTAAACCGCCTCAAGGGCCTCTGACATGGTTTATTTGACGACCGCCATTTGGCGGCCGGGACCACCAGCTTGTACGTGCCTTCCGAAGCACGGAATCATCTTTTTATCAGACAATCAGGTGATTCAAGCCTGCAATGTCGGAGTAAAACTGGAAAACAACTTTATAAAGTATGTTTCTTCCCGTGGGAATCGAATCCACGACCCTCGGGTCACCAAGCAGACGCCTAAACCACTCGACCACGGAGGCAGTTCAAAAGATAATGAAAAGTGTTAGATTCAGCCAACAATCTTTGTATTCTCTTCTATGCCGACACAAAAAGCGCTTACTACACGTAGTTCTAGCTATAGTAGAAAAAAAATCCTATGAAAATATCTTGTATGCTAGAAACACCTGAAAAATAAAACAAATTTCATACTTTACATGCCGAGCCCGCACGCCAAATCTTTTTACGCGAAAATTACGCGACTTGGTACCGCAAGCTGCGACATTTTACCTCTATATTTATGCGCATAAGCGTGAAAAAATGGCGCTCATTATTCCTAGTTGTGCGCACAGTTTTCGACGGCGTGGTTTAAGTTAAGAGAGGAAGCGGATTGGAGCTATTGTAGAATGTATCGAGACTGCAGAGGCATGTGATCGTGTAGCGCCACAAGAAAAACCAACGTAGCAAAATCCCGTCAGCAGCGAACTACTAACGAAATCCTATATCACGGTATCAGAGTTTTCTATGCGATTTGAACATATACAACAGTCCGAATATCAACTATTGGGCAGTTGCCCACCGGACATAACAACTGCCCGGTCGGAAGATCCTCTCTTTTCATCGGAGGTTTGCGGGACTTTACTCTCTGTTCGGCATAGTCAAAGTCAAATCATTCACATTTCAACTAGTTCTTTATAATGCACTATACATTGTCAAAATAACAGTGTAAAAATAATAGTAAATTGATTCTACTTTTTTGATAAAACTGTAACTCAACATACTGATCAAAATTCCACTTTTCTAAATTGCACCAGAATATTCTGCTTAAAAAATTGGTGATGATTAAGTAACTAACTAACAGACAAGATGACAGTTTTGTAAAGTACTTAATTGTATTTTTTTGCACTCATGCTGCATGAAGTTAATGGCACAACAACGTAATAAAATGCACTATGTTATCATACATAGTACTTAGGTAATGAATAACCCTGCAAGTGACATTAACAGACTACTTTTGCAAATAAATGGATGATAAAATTTTATCGCGTAAGCGATTAGTGCCTGGAATTAAAAAAAAAATGCAATTATTAAAAATATCTTTATGAATATAGAATTTTCAATTTTGAATCCACTTGCTAATACTGATTCAAATTGAAACTGGTGTCAAAAACAGTGTGTGACTGCACAAGCTGGGGTTTGTGTACCCAATTATTTTGTCATGGAACAACAGTTTAGTTTTTCTTCTAAGGCCGAAAACTCATATTTTGGAAAAACTCGCCTACAAACTATTAATCACTGTGTTACATGAAGAGTAACGTTCTGGAGTACAGTAAAGAACAAGATCCATTTCAGTCTTGTTTGCACTAGTGTTTCAAAACGCTGTCACTTATGCTTTATACCGAAGCCAAGAACGACCGCGACTGAGGCCATCGTTCACAGGATCACGGACCGGATAGATATGACGGGCCTGCGATTTTTAACGCGCTACAGTCGTAAGAAAGAACGACTAATTTGTCTTACAGGTTTAAATGTAGGAATGTGTCTGCCTGCCTAAGATAAAAAGGATTGCAGGAAATGTATTGTGTGTATTTTTCTGTTTTATTCAAATCTGGCTGCAATACTTATAACATTCTGAAAAGATGAGATAGGTGAAATAATTCATGAATTTTAAATGTAAAAGAACCACCTCTTTAATTGCATTCATGAATACTTTCGCTTGTCATCGGAAAGTTTTATTTTATTTTAATAGAACTAAACAGACAGCTGTCACAATTTAAAATTGGCCTTTTTTACTTTGACAGTTGTCTGTCTCTGCTCTTATCTAAAACAAGTTAAAGCGAGTCACAATATGGCTCAGAAACAATTATTGTCAAGAACTTGTCAAAATGTTTTTAAATTAGAGATATTTTTGAAGGATTGCAACAGTTATATTGAGTATACTTTGCGGCTTACCCAAATGTCCTTACTTTGACATTGTTCGTCGGTTCGTTGAGCTCCTCAAAGTTCTGAGTTGAGCTGCACGATAAATGACAAATGCTTGCACTGTCTGGACAAGGTCACTCAAACCACCGTGGTGCTTTCCTCAAAAGGCCACCTCAGACGTTAACCTACATGATTTTCATATGTTATTGGCGATTTTATGGACTTCAAAAGAGACTATGACCTCTGAGTTTGTTTCGGTGTTTCTTCTCAGGGTAGTCAGCTAGGAAACATCCGGCCTCATCTAGATTAATATGTCAAAAAAAAAATGACGTGTAAAAGAGTTACTTGTAACCTATTATCATTTATCATTATCGTTACTGCGATGAAAATTGCTTGCCTAGCTTATTCACAACTATGTTGGGGTCAGCTTTCAATTAAGCTGGATTTAGATGAATGCAGATGTATTTTATGTGGAGCGGCTGCCTACCAGACCTCCACAATCCATTAACTGGGGGACACGGTATTTCTTGGCAAGACTGCTGTCAAATATTTCTGGTTTCTGACAATCCATAACGACTGCAAAGATCTACAAATCTAATTGAGCATAATTTTGTTTATACTATTACTTACTGTCCATGTTTAGCTGTAAGTTTTCCAAAAATAAATAATGGAATGGTCATTTAAAACAATAGTGAGTAAATCATATTCATCTGTAATCGTATCTTGGTGCTTATTGATTAAGATCTCTGCTGTCTTTCGCCTGAAGTCGCGCTCTTCTTTTCTGAGACCAGACTTCGCGATTTTGATCGCCGTTGAAGTTAATGGCTCTCAGGAAATGCAGTGGTTGGAAAAACTTGTACCAAAAAATAGAAGTTAGTAAAAGCCGTCTTCCTTATCTAGTATTTATTCCCAAATTCTAAAGTTCACCCACCATTTAACTTCATCCTTTGTCCCCCAAACATTCCTCAAGTTGACGATGCAACACTGCACATTACTTAAGGCCAGTCCCGGTCTCCGCATTCCTCTGAACACACATTTATCGTTGTACAACCTGCCTTACAGTGGCGGATCCAGGATACTTGTTTGACCACACTGAGTGTAGGTTTTGCAAAGTAAACCCTAAAAAAAGCACATTAAATTTTATTTGACTTAACGCATAACAAACGCAGGCAAACTTGGCCAGAGAGCGCTCAAGACAGAAACATTTGGAAGGAGACAGAGGAGGCTTTTACCCAGCAGTGGGCCACAATTGAAGCTAATAATAAAAAAAAAACTAAAGAAAAACACATAACCAGCCTCTTTACATTACTTTTCGTAAATTGATTTATGATTAAACTACCAAACAATCTGGGCCTCTGGGTATCTGGGTCTTTGGGCGGGGCTTGAGCCCCTTAGCCACCACCCCTGGATCCGCCAATGCTGCCTTATATTTCAAATAGGAACTTACACCACACACCGACAGACGTGCTAAGAATTTATTATTAAAGCGTTGGTTTCGACGATGTTCTCTGTGTCGAGGATTACGAGGTACTCACGGATATGTTTTCCTTAGTTACTTGTGTGAGATATAGCTTTTTGTTACGAGTAGGTACAATATTCTATTCTTGGAATTGTGTTAAATATTATGAGACTTCGGAGTATTTGCTATTCATCAGGATTTAGCTTTGAAGATGTTGTTTCTGTTTTTATCGTGACAGTTGGAAACAATTGGTAACATTGAAAGCTGGTGGAGTAAGCAGTATGTATATGAAAAAAAAAACCGGCCAAGTGCGAGACGGACTCGTCCACCGAGGGTTCAGCTAGCAGAGGGTAGCTCCACATTACTTTAAATAAAGACTATATTTTTTATGATTCAATTACAAATGTATAGTTTTCAGACTTTTCCCTATACTTGTACTATAAGACGGTATTACTTGCCAAATTTCGTAGTTCTAGGTCAACAGGAAATACTGACTGAAGATAAACGGTATTGACAGACAGACGGACGGACAACAAAGTGATCCTATAAGGGTTCCGTTTTTTCTTTTTGAAGTACGGAACCATAAAAATAAAAAAGACGTTAGGAAATGGTTCCTGAAGTAATTAACTAGAATGTGGAGGATAGTACAGAAACTCCCTCTTTGTTCCATCACACCTTGGATGAGGGAAATGCAAAAGATCAAATGTTAAACTGCAATTATTAAATAAGATATTATTTTTACTTTCTTAGGTGGAAATGCCAGAATTATCAACAGAAGATTCCTGTATCCATTTTTTTAACTTTTTATAGACAAGCTTTTGACCACTATCTCACCTGATGGTAAGCGATGATGTGGTCGAAGATGGAGCACGCTTGCCTAGAAGTAACCTATTCACTCTTGACTTAAAGACTCACAGGTTGTAGCTATCAGAAAACACAGAATCCGGCAGAGAATTTCACTCCTTAGCTGTACGCACTATGAATGTGTTCCCAAAACGTTTTGTCCGTGTGGGTGGGATGTCCACCATGAACCGGTAGTGTATCGCCGTTTGTCATGTGGTCCGATGATGGAACGGCGGAATTAAATTATGCGACTCCGTCGCACATTCACCAAAATGCAGCAGGTAGAAAACTGACAGGCTAGAAAATCGGAGTCGATGCTCAAGACTTTGTAGCTTCGACTCGACGAGCCTATCATTGCCGATTGTCCTCTTGGCTGTACTAACTGTCTGTCTGTTTGATACTGTCTTCACATCTTACGACTAAACGGAATTGGATGAAACTATAGACCGTGTCCTGGGATAGATAGATATAGAATATTTTCTTTCCGGGAGTATGTTCCTCTAGGATAATTTTTGATTTTCAAGCAGGTAAAACCGCTGGCAGAAAATAGTTTAACATAAGACGTACAATGAGCAACGCAAACTATAGCCAGATAGATAAATAATAAATAACGTACTCTATATGGTAATACTGTTATAACACACCGGTGCTTTAAAATAAATCCCACAATACAACTCTAAAATGTATGATTCTCACAGAATAATGAGACTCAGTACTGTACACAAGGGAGTTGCATTTATTCGAACTCATATTTACACAAACTAACACACAGAAGTTACTGCGGAATCCTCTTAAGCATGATGAAGTGTTGGACTAAGCTGTTACTATAATTTTGTAGATTATACCTGTATAATGGAATTATTTTCAGTTAAGGAGGTTTTCATGGTGTGGGTATTTGAATGTGCAAATAGAGTCGGAACTAAAGAAGATGTGAACAAATATTCTAGAGGGTGTAGGTAAATATTCTAATCAAAACATTGTTTCATCCACTGATTTCACTACCCTACCACTCACAGTACATGCTGAAATAGGGACCTTTTTGGCCTCGCACAGACTAAATTAATACTAATTAGTTTTATAGAATTTTACATTTGTCTGTTTTGTGCGAGTCCCAAATCAACATTTTTCTTTCTTTTCCATGATGCATTATGATGCAACCCGATGTACTACGGTGTAGCTCAATGTGCTACGGCGTAGCTTTATGTTCTACGGCGTAGCTGCACGTGCTACGGGGCGTATTCTATACTGTGCTAAACCTCGTATTCTTCGAATTGGTATTTTTTGTAATCATGTATCGAACCCACAGTCGTTTCTCGAAATTAAAAATTGGTCGGTAGTTTAGCCGTTAAAAATATAATGTAATTTCTCATTTTTACGTATATTTCGTCATTGTCTATCGTAATAAAATCTTACTATAAAAAGATCTACAACGAAATGACAAAGCGAGTGTTTTATTTTAATTTCAGGTCGCCCACGCGTATCTTTGAGAACTCTTGAGCTACCTACTACATTAGCCTCCAGGACTGATATTATTCCGTACTAGAGTAATTTTATGAGTATAATAATAAAAAGTTTTTTGGAGGTACCGTTTCTTTTATTGTAATGAATGAATGAAATGTAAATAAGGTGAACAACTACGTAAAACTTTATTGCGCACCGAGTCTAAGGCTAGTTTATTTCTTTCTTGTTGCTCAATTTTTTGAAGGGATTTATTGTCGTTATTGTGTAACCTCAGTCTGTATGCCTTTGCTGTGACTAGAGTGCCATTTCTACAAATTTTTAAACAACAAACTGTCAAAAATGTATGGAAATTGAGGCTTTTTTGATAAATTGCGACTGAGATGGGAATGCGAACGTTACATTTTTTTTTTACATAAACGTTAGCCTTGTAACCCGGTCGTGGGTTCGATTCCCACGGGAAGCATACTTTGTAAAGTTGTTTCCAGTTTGGCTAGGACATTGCAGGCTTGAATCACCTGATTATCTGATAAAATGATGATTTCGTGCTTCGGAAGGCACGTATATGAAAGCCGTTGGTCCCGGCCGCCAAATGGCGGTCGTCAAATAAACCATGTCAGAGGCCCTTGAGGCGTGGCGTGGTGAGGTGTGTGGGGTCGTTAGACCTTACTGCTCACACGATAAGAAGAAGAAGACATAAAAATTTGAAGAATTGGCCTTCAGGTATTTAAAACCAAATTTGGTCTGGTCTGGCGAGTCATATAAGGCGTTATGCTGGGTAATTTCATGGGGTTGCCGCTGTCGACCCAGGAGTAGACTGTTACATTACGGTTTTAGCCACAAAAATAAAAAATAGCTGTAAGAAGTGGATTCAGTGGAGTGAAAGAAGGGCGTTCTTGGTTTTAGTAAAATAACTTTTTGTTTGTCTGTCACCGGAAAATTTCAAACTTCGTAGAATCTATACTAATATATAAAGCTGAAGAGTTTGTTTGTTTGCTTGAACGCGCTAATCTCAGGAACTTCTGGTCCGATTTGAAAAATTCTTTCAGTGTTAGATAGCCCATTTATCGAGGAAGGCTTTAGGCTATATATCATCACGCTAAGACGAATAGGAGCGGAGCAGTAATGAAAATTGTGATGCAGACGAAGTTGTGCGGGTCAGCTAGTTGTTAAATATCGCGTGATTTAGTTTTTTTTTTTTAAATAAGCCACGGACAAATTGAAAAGTATTGAATTTGGGTGGGATTTATTGTATACAAAACGATTTTTTCATAATATATCGAGAAATTGACCACTTGGAACCATGAAGTAAGAAGCTTTTGACTTTTTATAGTAGGCTTATGTGAAATAAAATATTTTGAATTTAAAATAAGATTGAAACAACTACTGAAACAAACGCATGCAGACGAGAGTATGCATTTTTCATAATTTTTTAACAATCATGTAATTTAATACTACTTGGCTGATAAATTCTGTTGATAAATATGCCTGATAGACTGATGCAGTTTTTGCGATATGATTTTAGAGATGAGAACTACGAGTTCTTATCTTCCCAGACAGAACAGTACGTTTACCAACTCTTTTTCTGCTAGAAAAAGAAATATTAACCAAAACATAAAAGAAAAATATAACTCAAAATAGTTCAGCCATGTTAGGAACGGGTATTAGTGGCAGCTACTTGGTTTCCGTGGTCACACCATTTATTATTACCCAAAATCATCATCATCATCATCATATCAGCTGACAAACATCCAGTGCCCCAAGTGTCACTACAAGAACCGGTCTTGTGCGTCTCGCATCCATTGGCTACCCACCAAAATATCGTCATCAAACTCTAGATTCCTTTTGCACCTCAACTAATCCCAAACGTAACAATTACGTCATGTTCTTCATAACATACGTAGCTAACAGAAACAGGAATGTGATCCATTTAATATTAACGTGGACATGTCACAAGAGGCCACTACACCTGTGATCTTACTCGCGTATAGCCGTCTTGCCATCTTAGGGTGATAATAGACTTACTCGACTGGTGGTTCCGGGCTTATTGTTAACTTTGAAGTGTGTTGTGTGCAGTCGTGTCTTAGAGCGTGACGTAGTGACTGTACTGGACAATACGGCGACGTTAAGGTCAATTTAGCCAGCTGCATAGTTTGGGGCATGGAAAACGGAAAGGAGGTCAGGATCAGTTAAGAGTTTTTGACACATTTATACCTTATTTTTTTGGATGGGATGTCATCAAATGACTCCTTCCGCTCTGGACGAAGCGGAAGGGAGAGTCAGACTCTCATCTCTAAATGCCTTTTACTTTCTAGGGCGGCGATGACTCTTTCGAAGAAATACCGCAAAAAATCTACTCCCTAATGTCGCTCCATTCAGATAGCACTTTGAAAGGGCGTAGCGTAAGAAATCGTTGTGCCGGTGACACAAAAAGGAAGAATCCAGGCAATACACTTTTGAGTGTCTTTTAATCACCGGTGAAAACCTTCGATACAATACTCGTATTTCGTTATAAAACATCAGCGAACTTAATCTTCACTTAAAGGTTTATAAATATAGCATCGTGATTAGCTCCAATAAAACACACAATTCTAAGGCCACAATTTTGGCTTGTCCCAGAGAAGCCAAATGCCACATGTCTTCGTTGGCCCAGTGTGCACTTCCACGTCTTCCACCCACACATTCCAGGGCTAAAATGAGGCAAACGCGAGAGCTATTCACGTCCAGGTTGGGCAGCAAATGAATTGTCGACACGAAAGGAACTAGAGAAAACAAAAAAAAAATTAGTTGGATTGTTGACCCAATGGCTTATCAATGAATGCCCGGTTTTTGGGGTTTTCTATCGGTAATTTATCTGTACGTTTACGCTATTTTTCATAATGCCAATGGCTGGTTATTGGTTAACGGACAGATAAACGACCGATAAAACCTCAGAGACTGAGCATAAGTCCCGCAAAAATTGGGGTTAAATAAGTTACCACTTGAAGCCAATTGAAGTCAGTGTATCCACCCCTTTACTATAGTTTCTACTCTGCAAGTCTAAGGCGTGCCCACACATGCATAAATAGAATCTTAGGCCCACGAGCCGTCTGGCCTTGCTCTCAAAACATACATATTTATACTAGCGACGACATATTTATTCAAATCAGTTCTCTGCTTCCTCTAGTCTTCCGAAAACGAGGGGAGTCATTTTTCAAGGAATGTTTACTTCAGAGTTGCTTCCTGTCTCCTGTTCTATATTGAGGAAAGTAGTGAGTCCAGTTTGAAAAATAGTGTAGAGTCTTTGTTTGTTTTCATATTTTGACTTAATGATGATACTAGCGCCGAGCAGCGGCTCTGCCCGCGTCATCTTTCTCTTATCGTGTAGGCAGTAAGGTCTAACGACCCCACACACCCTAGTGTCAGAGTTTCTCAACCGCCTCAAGGGCCCGCGTGAAAGTGGAAAATGACTCCAAGGGAACATATTCCAGAAAATGAAAGGGCTATGAATGAAAGGGATAAAGTCGTTTGGTGGTTAAAACGTGAAGAAGTAACAAACAGACCGACAAACCGATGGACAGAATTTCATTTGCGTTTATTTCTAGCTGCCACCCGCGGCACCTGCCGCGTGAATGTCGAAAATTATCTCTAGGGAACATACTAACCGATAAAAAGTAGCCTATGTGTTGTTCCAGACTAGACAGTAGACTCAACTCTAGACTAAATAGTAAAAAAAAAATATCTACCTTTTTGCAAAATTTCATCAAGATTCGTTCAGCCGTGTTGACGTGATTGAGTAACACATCCATACATCCAAACTAGTGTAGACTGGTGTAGACTAGTAGAGACTAGTGTAAACTGGTATATACTAGTATAGATTAGTATGGATTGGTTAGAGTTGTGCATCCCAACGTAGTATTCATTGCTCGTTATTTTACTAATACCACAATTTATTACATCTATATTCTACGAAATTCTGTCAGTTGTTTGAAGTATAGAGAGACATGTAAATTGTTTACCACTAACTGTGTTAAGAGTACACGAGCGAATCGTAGTCTTATAAATAATTATGAGGTTGAGTCTATTTATAAACTTCTATTTGCTCCTGTATTGCGATTAACTTTCTTAAGAAAATATTTAATTTAAAAATCATCAGTAGCTTGAATAATGGTCAATTGTTTAACCATCAATGAATATCCTTTTAGTGGCACCAATGTCGCCACAAGAAAAACCAATGGAGCAAATCAACATCGGAACAAAAACAACCGCAATCTATCCAACGAACTACTACGTCGAGATCCTACATCGCGCAAACAGAGTTTACCGTGCATTTGAACATACAAATCAGCCCGAATATCAACTATCGAGCAGTTGCCCGCTAGACACATCAACTGTCTGGTAGAAGGATCCTCCCTTTTCAACGGAGGTTTAAGGGACTTTACTCTCTGTACCGCATACCCTCCATATCCTTTTTTTTAAAAGGATAGGAAATCCTCAAATGACTCCTCAAGTGCCAGACTCTTACTGACTAAAACCCATGCGTGCTCCTTCTAATACCCTTTGCGTTCCAGGGCCGCGGTGACTCTTTCGAACAAATTCCGCAACCCTGGCAGAGACTAATGAATATCCTATAATTCTTCTTCTGTCTATAATGTCAAAGTCTGTATGTTAAACTAATTTGTATGTTTGTTAAGCAATTAGTCGTCAACAGCTGAATGGTTTTGAATGTAGAGCACGGATAGACGTTGGCCAGAATTAGGCCACAGATTTTTTTATCCCGGTAGAACATACCGCTGGTAAAAATTTAGACGTTAGCCTAGCTGAAATCGCCGTGAAAATGTGATCAAATAAATCTTGACTTTGATTTAATAATAATTATTAAAACGATACCCCATTAAGCTCAATTTAAGACCTCTTCCACCTTTTGCTTCAAAACCATGTTTATTAATAGCTCTTAAATAGAGCTATTAATAAACATGGTTTTATTAATAAACACAGCTCAGTCTACACTGGATGGCGGCTCAAAGCGGAGGCTAATCTGCGGAGCGTCTAATGGCGGAACGGATGGATCCTTATCATCCGCTCCATTTAACTGGCGGATACGCGATTGGGCTGCCAGATCGGGTGTTGAAGTGCCATTAATTAAATTGCTTGCATAGTGTTATGGATACTTGTATTGTTAATTAATATGAATGAATTATGACACTAAATCTCTCTCTATTTCATGGGACGTAAGTAAAACTGGTAAAATGTTAGATGTTATAGTAAGTTCCCTGATAAATGTGAAATAACGGTCACCACCCACGTACGTTGTAAAATGTACGTTGACCCACGTACATTTATTGACTTTTTTAAATTCAAAAACATAAATAAAGACATAAAGCTGTCCTGAATCGACTTCTATCGTGATCCTTTACGTTCTCTAGTAATGAAAAACGGTTCATAATAATTTATTGTTCGGGTATCTACGAAGGGATATTGGGTAAAGATCAATGTATTTTATTGCAAGTATATCTAGCGCCTACCATTGGTGGACTATTAGGGTTCCGAAAAAAAAGAAACCCTTATAGGATCACTCGGGTGTCTGGACCGATTCTGTTGAAATTTGGTACACATATGGACTTATATGACCGAAACACGGACGCGTTACGTAAATTATTAAAATTTTAGTATGGAGGTCACTTTTGGGGTCAAACTAGAAAATTAAAAAAAAAAGTTTTTTGAACAATACCGTGTGACATATCAAATGAAAGGGCTTAATGTGAGGATTTTAATTATATTTTTTTCATAATTTTAAAATAAATGGTTTAGAAGTTATTCAAGAAATTAGACGAAAAATTACCATTTCCCCCCTTATCTCCGAAACTACTGAGCATAAAATTTTGAAAAAAAAAATGGAGATAATAGATTTTTACCTAAAGATTACAGAAAAACCTATTAGAAGTCTGTAGTGTTAAAATAACATGTTAAAACAAATAAATTCGTTCGGAACCCTTTGCACGCGAGTCCGACTCGCACTTGGCCAGTTTTTTTTTGTCTGCCTTATTAAATGTTTTGAATACATGGTAGGCCGTTAATTCAAAGACAGCATTTTATTTTTCACATCCCAGACGCTATGGTGAAATTGTCCGTCAATTAGTACATGATAAGTGGTTTTTAATCCTACTCTGCTTATACAGATTTGACACGATTAGGTGTCTCATTATTTTATTTAAAAATATTCACAGTCTAATAAGATAACAGTACCCAAAAAGCCCAAACCTTAAAACCAGACTGAATTTTTCGACTCAACGACGCAGAATTAGTCCAAAATACCGCGAAAGTGTGAATTATTTCGCAGCTCTAATAAGTCAGAGGTTTACGCGCATTTTGTTGGCTTTACGTCCATTTGTCACGGGCGTGTAGGTCGCGAGTAATAAGCACAAAAACGTTCAGACACGGTGACACGACTCTGCACTGCAAATGACGCGTGCAGAGATTAATTTAACTCTGCAGGATTGAGCGCGAGTGTTGTTGTTCCCGGAAGTTTTGTTGGGAATTGTTGGAGTGTTCTGATTGTGTTGTAATTATCTTTGTTTTGTTTTGCGTGGCGTTAGCTTCTAAGATCAAGGTTGGGGTTCGATGTTGCATTGAGGAAAGCTTGTTAATATCTTAAGTCAGTCCATATTTCATGTGAAATAATTTTCATCATCTATTTTTTTTCTGGCAATGCAGCCGGTCTCTTCGGCACGTTACCAGTTGACAGCGTTGAGGATGAATTTTTTATGCTATATTTTAGTTTGTTGTTAGTTTTTTGTATTGAGGAATGGGCTTGCTCTTGACCACAATCACGTCTGATGGAAAGCGCTGGATGAGGTCTATGATGGAGCGAGCGTGCCCAGAAGATGCCTGTTCACTCTTGCTTTGATGGCAGACGGTTATATCTTGAAGGGAACACAAACGCTGGCAGAGAGTTCCACGCTACACATCTATGTGATGTATCACTTAAATTACTTTTAAAATCATTGACTTTTAGTCCGGTCAGTCTTGTTCTTTGTACAACTACTACAATTTAGCCGAGTACAAATACTAAGTATGGAACCATACAATATCTCACCTCCATAAGCCAGAAACTGAGTAACACGATACCATTTTAACCGACTGCAAAAAAGGAGGTTTGTTACCTCATAACTCCGTCATTTATAAACCGATTTAAAAAACATTATTTTATCTAAAAGGATATACTTCCCGATTGGTCCCATAGAAATTGTTGGAATTCTTTCGTTGGATAACGGTTTTTTGTCATCCAAGTAAACGCAATTGCGTATTTTGCTTCCCTGCCGATTTTCCAGTGGAGTTGTTAGGTGTGGAGTACCACTAAAAAGTGAAAAAAAAAAAAAAAAACTTTTTACAAAAAAATACAACCGATTTCCAAAAAAAAAACAGTGCAAAGTAAAAAATAACTAATTTCGGAAGTCGGTGTCAAAATACGAAGAAACTACCAAAAACTTCCGAAATTAAAGTTATTTTTACTTTGTAGTATTTTTTTTTATTTGGAGGTCTGTTGTATTTCGTTGGCAAGACTTATGACAGAGGTATCCCTCTACCCATCCACGGACCGGCCTTGGCATAAAACGCCTATAATTATAGCTTTTTCCCGCAACTTCGTACGCGCCCGTCGATCCCGTATAATATCCGGGAAATGCTCTTTAGTTTCAAAATCCTTTATTTCAAATAGACCACTTACAGGCACTTTTGAAGAGTCAAGGTCTGTCAGTCAAATAGATGAAACTAATTTTGCGTTAGCAACAAGAGCAGCAAGTTGCTCTGCAGCAAAACTCACTCACCGACCCTATCTTCAGCGCGGCAGTTGCACGTTCCAAAGAGTAGATCCCATGGAGAAGAACGTGCAAGAAACTCCATGGACACTCTTTTAAATCAGTGTTTACAAAATCACGGTTACAATCGTTATGAAATAATTAATGACTGACATTATACAATACTATAAAAGATTGGGTTTATACCATGCAAAGATAATATTACAATCTTCAGCAGGTCCAACAAGGTTTTCACATCTTAATCAAAGTTTGGGTACTTTAGTCGTTGTGGAGCGGACCAGCATTGAGACAAGCATTTTTATCATAAATATACTCCCCTAGATTATAATATGCCTGTCTGCATAGTGTGTATTTTATACAATTATTAAATTGTGTCTCATTCAGTTCTAAAATATGTGGCGGTATTTTATTATAACACTTTAAACAATTTCCCATGAAAGATGTTGCTACTTTATCGTTATTTACAACCTCAAGATTGTATATATGTATTTTCAATATATAGGGCAAAACATTTATAGAAACTAGAAACAAGAAAGGACCCAAAATTGAGTATTATAGTACCCCCATTTCTACGTTTAATCCTGTTGGTTTGTTGCCGTTTATATGAACTAGCTGCTATCTGTTATTCAAATACGATTTTACTCAGTTCAATGCTGTTTTGCTTAGTCCGTAATGTTCTAGTTTCAGGAGTAATGTTTCATGGCTCAAACAATCAAACGCCTTCGACAGGCCGCAGAAGATACTTTTGAAATCTTGCAACTCTTCTCACACATTAAAGATTTGTTTTAATAACGTTCCACCAGCGTCAGTTATATAACGCCTCTTGTTGAAACCGTACTGTTTGTCATGTAAGATGTAATTCCCGTTAAAGTGACTGAGCATTTGATTTAGCATAACCTTTTCAAAAATCTTGCTGAAAACCGGCAGTACAGAGACGGGTCTATAGTTATTAGTATCTTTACTGTCCCCGGATTTGAATAAAGGAATTACCTTACTGTATTTCTTAAGGTCCAGGAAAACCCCTTGATCTACACACAGATTGAATATAAGTACGGCGCTATAGTGTCAGTAATGGAGGTACAAACTTTTACAGACATACCCCATAGATCTTCTGTTAATTTGATCTTCAAGGAACCTACATGTCAAATTTTAGCTTTCTACGACTCGTAGTTTCGGCTGTGCGTTGTCTGTCAGTCACACAGTTCGTCACCAGTAACGGAAGAATTTTATACATTAGGAATTGGGCCTTTAAGTGAAACTGTTTGTCTACCTTAAACTCTAACAAAAATCCCAAAAATTATTCCACATTCCACAAAATATAACAAACTGCAAAGCAGCTGAATAGTTTCGTCAACCGCCACCTTAAGACCGCGACTGCAAGCCAAAGGTAATGCGATGAGAAACGACGTCAATTCTTCAAGGCTTACCGAGTTTTATGAATACTGCGCCGCGCTCTGCTGAGCTTAAAATATTATGTGCGTAAGCGATATTATGGCTTAAATACCTCGCCGTCTCGAGGGGATATTCTTAGATAATTTTCGTACTAAGTGTTGGCATTAAGTTGTAATATCTTTTAAGGATTCGAGAGAAAACCTTCTTGTTTCGTGAATTTTTAAATAGTTTGACGCCTTTGAAGTTTTTTGTTTATGTTTTGATAAAAGTTTCTGTGAACATTTTAGTTTTTCTTTTTTGGAAAACATTTTTGACATCCAGTTTGAAATGAGGAAGATAAAGTCCATAACCTGTGTAAGAAGCTATGTTCAGCAATCGGTCTATAGGCATAAATAAGCAGTGACATTTTAGCAAAATGTCACGTACTCATTCCCAAACATCATTTCGACGATTTTTTCTATCGCTGACAGAGTATCATTTTGTCTAAACACCAAGGTCCACTTAGCTGCGGAATTACTCTAAGGCTGAGGGTCCAACAAATAAATAAATAAAAATCCGGGAAGCGGAGCGAGGCAGCGGAGTGGAGAAGCGGAGTGAAGAAGTGGATCGGCCCCGTCGCGTGAACTCGGCCTAGCTCCGCAGCTCCGCTCCGTATCAATGGACAGATAACAATCCGTAACTCTGATCCGCGTTAGGGTGCCTGTCCATTTACGCGGAGTAAGCCATGTCAGTCAAAATGTCAGGGACTCACGTAGTGCGGAGATTTTAAGCAATTCCATTGGTTTCTCCGCTCCGCTGCCTTGCTCTGTGCAAATTGAGAGGTATTCTTACTCCCACAATCCGCTCTGTCGACTCGTTCCACGTCAATGGACAGGCAGTCTAACTTTACCATAAGCGAAAAATACATCAACTATGTTCATAAAATGAAAACGAGTACAGACACAACTCTCTTTATAAAATAACGAATCCGGAACCACTGTTCAATTTATTAATTACTACTAGCATCAATTTCAATTAATTAAATTATCGTAATAAACATTAATCTAACCACACAATTGAAGATTTTTACGCGAATCGCTCCGTTCACAGCAATTCTTTTATTACGGAGATAAAAGGAGCAGTTTTAATTTGATGCCTGTAGAGAGGAACTTTATTCAATTAGCTGAGGATATTAATCTTCAAGTTTTGTGAGACTTTTTTGAGGAAGTGAGGACACATTGTCTTGGATTTCGGAAGAAAACTAATTAGGTCTGGGTAGGTGTTGTTTTCAAGTTACTCGTTTAATTTTGTAGAACAAATGCATGGATGAAGACAATTTATCCATCTTATGTATATACAAATCAATGAGTATTTCCTGAAATAAAGAGCACCAGGTGGCAGCACTGAAGCGTCAATTCCATGCACCTGTCAAAAAGCTTGTTTTATGACATCTGTATTTTTTTTAACGCCCCTCACTAGGAATTTCTCCTGTATCTCGGGTGCGTTTACAAAATATATACAACTTCACATACACAAACAGCCAGACCCGGAACAACTATCTGTATGCCATACAAATATTTGTTCCGTTCGGGAATCGAACCCGCGACGCAGTGCAGCAGCCAATCGCTCAACCACTGCGCCAACCGTGTCGTCAAATTGACATCAATGTCGTGTTTACGTCAGTCACTTTTTCTATGATAAGGACCTCTCGCCTATGTGGTACCAACTGTTGGCATACATTTTCCAGGAAGCCCTTATTGCCGTGCGTTAGTCTAGCAAAAACTCGAAAAAGTTCCGTCCGATTTACGTTTGTTTTTTATTTGCTTTGCTCAAAATCCCTGATATGGAAGCCAGTTAAAAGTTAAGGAAAAAAAATTGTTACCTACAGTCAAAATTAATTTTAGGTTAGTGGTAGTTTACTGGTTCATATAGTCACGGAATGGAGTGCGTTAGTCTAGCAAAAACTCGAAAAAGTTCCGTCCGATTTACGTTTGTTTTTTATTAGCTTTGCTCAAAACCCCTGGTATGAAAGCCAGTTAAAGGTTTAGGGAAAAAAATTGTTACCCACAGTCAAAATTAATTTTAGGTGGTACGAAGTTTACTGGTTCATAAAGTCATGGATAGGAGGAGTGTTCATGTTCAAGTCCTGAGTGACTAGACCAAATGTTCACTATACTATTAAACTATCACTACAGTATACAAATATACAAGTACAAGCTGGTGGTCCCGGCCGCCAAAAAGCGGTCGTCAAATAAACCATGTCAGAGGCCCTTGAGGTGGTTTAGAAACTCTGACACTAGGGTGTGTGAGGTCGTTAGACCTTACTGCCCATACGATAAGAAGAAGAAGACTACAATATAACTAAAAGATGAGAGTCTGCCAGTCATTGAAAAGAGAAACTGCTGGCAAAGACAATAAAAAAACAAAAACAATGACCGCTTGAATTTGAGACAGTCACACTTTGTCTACGATGACGATGGTCAAAAGTCCTTAATGTTCGAGATTGATCACTGACCTTTTTGTAGCAGATGTCAATCGTATATATTTTGGAATTTTTGACAATGGCTGATTAATATTACTTGGCCCAGAGAGCTAACTATTTTTACGCAACGTTCGGACTCGCACCTCCGTCGCAATCTGTCAAAAAAAAACTCCATTCCATCCATTTTTCATCCATTCATTTCAAATAATCAATTATCCATTTCCATACATTTTTGCCACAATTTATGAACCAATTTCGATTTTGTTCTTTTTTTTTTGAAAGATGAAGAAGCGGCTGCCTACCAGACCTCTACAACCCATTAACTGGGTAACACAGTACTTCATGGCAAGACTGCAGTCAGATTTACTGGCTTCTGACTATCCGTAATGACTGCCAGAGATCTACAAATGACATCCGGGACCAACTTTTAGGACCCATTAGTTTTTAATTAATATATAATCCATGGTGTTTGACAACTGGGCTTAACCCAGTTGTATATGTCCCTTGGTGCCTATTGGCCTAGCTCTATTCTGTCTCCTGCTTGAAAAGGAGGGAAGTGGAAATTATACATATATTTATTTTCCTACTCCTCCGCTGTACTGTTCTGATTAAATTCGTTGCAGGATCTAAGACAGTTAAATCGTTTCTCCGGGACTCGTCGGGCTTTATTGGCTCGGCGTTTTTCTGGTGGTCGCCACTGTTGATTCTGGCTTTCAGGAGTTGCAGTGGTTGGGAATGTGTGGCGGGCTTGTCCCAAAAAAAAAAAAAAAATCCGGGACCAACGGCTTAACTTGCTTTCCGAAGCACTGAGAAAACTCGGTATGTTAAGACGGTCACCCATCCACAGACCAACCTTGGCAAGCGTTGCTTAACCTTGAAGACCGACTCGTGCGGCTATTGTTATCTAGCCAGGAGCTCCTCGACTAGTAGAATACTATACAATATGACAAATTTCAAATCCAAGATGATGTCAATTTCCACACATTTGCGACTGATATACGGATGCGAACGTTGCTCAAATAAAATTTAACTTGCAAGATTATATTAAAGACAGACAACGGGACAGGTGAAACTAAATAAAAGCTTGTAATTAGTAGAATCGGCACTCTGAGTTTATGGAGATGGTCAGTCAAAAAGTCGTCGCTAGTTGCTCATTTCAAAACATACCTGCACTTCACGCAGCATCTGCATTGATATATAAAAACCCAAGATGCACAGTATCGAACAAATGCAACACTCGAAACTGTCGTCAAAAACTGACATGTATCAAGTGTCATGTGTGAGTTCTGTGTAGTTATACTATAAACATTTTTTTTTTTTGCAAATTCAGCCTTACACGGAACGCCTAAAGTTGTTTTTACAAAGCAGTGCAGTATGGCGAGCGATGCGAGACTGTTTGAAATTAGCGCACAATTATACATATTGCGCTTGTTTTTGCGGACGTTTTTGAGATGCTGAGTGTGTATCTTGGGTTTTTTATATATCACCACCTTTGTACAGTATATTTTACTTGTGCGTATAATTTTAATAAAACAATTCACTTAATAAACTTCAATTGAGTCTTAACTTACAAACATCTGACGAAACCACAGCCAAAAGTATTTCAATAAACTACGTTAATAACTTCTTTAACAATCTTAGCTAAGTGCACGCAAAGTTGTAGACTAACCATTTTTAGCTGTAAATCAATATTGATTGGGCTTAAAATCGCTTGAAACAATAACTGTGAGAATGGTACACCCTTCAAAGGACTTTGACCTTTGGTCACGGTAAAGGGCAAGAGTCAATACAATAAAAATGAAGTGTTGGCAATAACTATGAAGTATAAAGCGTCGACTTTTAGAGGGAGACGTAAAAAGCATCGTTTTGTATCGCGAAGAGAATTGTAATAACGAAGTTATGCTATGTGGGGATGGAAGAAGATATACTGAATACTGGAGCAAGCTGGTAAGAACGACAAGACATGAGGTAATTAGATTCATCAGATGACGTTTTCATGTGCGTGTCTTGGGAAAAATAATGGTGACAACAAGGACATTATTTTCAATTATACTTGACATAATTGTCAATGTGAATTTGACAATTAAAAAGCGAGAAAACAGTATTTAAGGTACTTTATCTCCATGTGGCAAAGTCTTGGGACACCCTGTATACTCTTAATTATAATCTGTCTTTGTTCCAGATTTTATCCAGATCCATTTAGCTTTTCTGGCGTGATTGTGTAACAAACATCCATCCGAACTTAGCGTTTTGAAAAGTAATAAGATTCATCTTTCGTTTGTCAAAACCTTTTGTGATTTATTATTATTTAAAACGCAGTACTAGCACTGTTACGTAGAACACAGCTGAAGATGTTGAAGCCAAGTAGATTCTAAGAAAGACAAGATAAATAACGTTGGATTGGCACCCCGGGCCAGCAGACGTCGCCAGAAGGGACTCCGTCTTATTACACTTCTTTCTCATTCCCCTGTTTATTTACCTTGTTTTATTTCACAGACTGAACTGAATACTAAATCTAAACAAGATATAAATCAGTACCTTTAGTATTACGGGTATAAATCAAAGTTCCTGCCGTGACCTGTTTGACTTTCAGCATTGTCTTGGGACTTAACATTCTATTCGTCGTAGGGAGTGTGATCGTCTTTAGTTTTCTCTTCTAGTATTCAACCTATTGTTTAACTCATTAGGTTGTCGAGCCGTTTGTGGTTGAAGCCCTATAAGTATTGCCATTTAAAGTGGCAACGCCGCCAGTCTCTTGGGCACATTACCAGCTGACAGCGTTGAGGAAGACGAAGGAAATATTTTTATGCAATATTTTAGTTTCTTGTAAGTTTAGTGTGTTTGTTAATTTTAGTTATGATTTATTGTGTGTTAATTTGTTACTATTACGTAGAGGGTAACTTTTTTTCATTATTATTGATAGACTCGCGTTTGACCTCATTATCACCTGCAACTACGAGTACCTCC
The DNA here is from genome assembly GCA_947578705.1 of Lacanobia wlatinum. NCBI lineage: Eukaryota > Metazoa > Arthropoda > Insecta > Lepidoptera > Noctuidae > Lacanobia > Lacanobia wlatinum. The sequence goes on from OX388029.1 coordinate 28,514,097, forward strand.
GTGGTCGAGTGGTTTAGGCGTCGACTAGTTTTGTAATGTTGTTTCCAGTTTGGCTAGGACATTGCAGGCTTGAATCACCTAATTGTCTGATAAAAAGATGATTACGTGCTTCGAAAGGCACGTATAAGCCGGTAGTCCCGGCCGTCAAATGGCGGTTGTTAATAAACCATGTCAGAAGCCCTTGAGGCGGTTTAGAAACTCTGACCCTAGGGTCGTTAGACCTTACTGCCCTCACGATACTATGAAGAAGATCACCTGATGGAAGACTATAATGTCGTTGACGATGGAGCACGCTTGCCAGGAAGTAACCGATTCACTCTTGACTTAAGGATCCCTAAGTTACAGGTATTAGGAAATTCAGACTCTGGCAAGGAATTCCACTCCTTATCTGTACGCATAATGCAAGTATTTCCAAAATGTTAGGTGCGTTTGGGTGGGATGACCACGATATACCGGTGACGCATCGCTTTACGCCTCATGCTAACAGCTCCTACTAAACTACGCATTTTATTTCGATAATGTTCAGAAGCACACGCAAGATGCAATTAATCCTAATATTTTTGACTGAAATCACCAACATGCTTTAGACAAAATGACAGTGATAACGTTTATCAAACAATCTGACAAGCCTTTCCCAACCAAGTCGGGGTCTTCCAGGTCATCCGTATGCAGCTCTCTACCTGTAGCACAGTTACTGGGTAACACTAAGCCCCTTGGCCCTTGTGTCACATTGATTGGATTCTAAGTACCAGTAATGACTTTCGAATACACTCAACATACTTTACAAGGCACGGAGGAATCTTGGTGTGTTATGACGTTCCACGACCCGACGATTCGATTGTGCTTGTTATTCGTGATCGCCAATACTTTTGTACTAGTTGGCAATGTTACTGAAAATGAAATGTCTCAAGAACTCTGAACATGCAAGCTCGAATAAACCTTCGCAGTGATTCTGAGAATAAAACACACGCCCTAGCTAGCTAAGCCCTTTCTAGAAATCGATCGCATGACCGAAAGGTCGTGATCAGAGCAACTATTTTTCGCTCCCGATGAAGTCCAGACATCACTCGCAAAATTTGCGTGTGCCAGTTAAAGCTGGCAGAAACAAAGCTACCTCTAAAGATCTATTCCTGGAAAAGCAAATGGAATTTAAATTTCGAACGAGCCGTTAGTAAATTTGTTCGAAAAATTCTCTTATGTTTGAAATTCGCACCATTTTCATTATTAGCAGAAAACATTGTTAACTGGTTTTATTTTATTAATTAGACCCGAAACAAAAAAATGAATTTTTTTCAAACAAAACTCCTACGCTACTCAGTGTAATAATTGGTTCTTTTTAATTAAGTTTCAGTTTTGAATATCCTTAAATAAACACATTATTCGTGTAACATACGAGTCACTTTTTTCTTCATGTCGCTCGACAGTAGCTTAGATTTGAGTGGCACAAAACAATGTCACTTCCACGGCATCATTGGTGGCAGCACATAGATCCCTTAGTGCCCTTTACGGAGACGCGGGGCGTCAAGCGTCACGTGCGGCGTGGCGATGGCGGCCCGCACTAAATTCAAATATAATGGCGTTGTATGAGAGCGTCTACGGAGAAGCAATTTACGCACGCGGCATGCGGCGTCACACGCCGCGGGCCCGCACTAAATTCTATACTTTGTCTGTATGTTTTGCAAATCATGTTGCACAACGCCAAAAAATCTATCCACATGAGTATATAGAACTAAAAAAATTGAGCATAAAAATTGATATGAGATATAAATAAGCAAACAACCACGCATAGTTCCAAAATACACATTACCTAAACAAACTACTGAAATACACTAAACATTGAAGTGTTTTCCGTATTCAGCGCGGGTCGGATCGCACCGCAGTGGTTTTGTTGTGACAGCAACCAGGCATCCGTTCGGGGAGTGACGCCCAACAAACACACATAGATTAGCTTTGAACGGAGCCGCACAAAAGTGATATCGCTGATAGCCTGGGGCTGAAACAATGGTGGTTAATTCTCCCAAACTATTGTAGGTTTAACGCAAATATTAGGTTTATTTGGCATAATATTTTGGAAAGGGGTCCAAACTTTTTTCTGTGGGAGCTGACATTAGCTCCCCGCCGCCATTTAGAGTATTTTTTTTTTCATTACGGAGTACGATCTAACTGCGTATCTAACTTAAACAAGCAATTTTAAATTAAATTCTAATTCATAAATCAGAAGCAATAAAATTGCCTATGTCATAAACATCCAAACAGAATACAGAGCAGTGACCATTTAATACATATTAATTTAATTCCCTAAAGGATTAACAATGACACTCATACTCCCACTTACACCTAACCACATTCAACCACTAAACCGAATGACCCAGTAAACAAAACGAACCTAATTTATATGAAATGAGGCGACAATAAATACGAGTGCATTGCCCCACGGAACGTTAACACCACATTAATAGTGGACCACAAACGAATCGCTGTGACAGCGCCAATCTGTGCGTGATAATGAAGCTGTATGGTCACGGGGATATATTATGATCTGTTGCATTTCGTTTTAATTGTTATATTCCATTTTGCTTCGGAGTCCTATAACCTACTATTCGTTGTTTGTTTTGATCGGAGGATTGCTTTGTTGACTGGGTACTTTTTGGCAAGAAGAACGAAAAAAAAAACTGGCCCAGTGCGAGTCGGACTCGCGTGCAATGGGTTCCGAACGGATTTAATTTTTTTAACATACAATTTTAACACTACAGACTTCTAATAGGTTTTCCTGGAATCTTTTGGTAAAGATCTATTATCTCCATTTTTTTTTCAAAATTTTAGGCTTAGTAGTTTCGGAGATAAGGGGGGGAATGGTCATTTTTCGTCTAATTTCTTGAATAACTTCCAAACTATTTATTTTAAAATTATGAAAAAAGTAAAATTAAAACCCTCACAGTAAGCCCTTTCATTTGATATGTCACACGATATTGTTAAAAAACTTTATTTTTTTAATTTTCTTGTTTGACCCCCAAAAGTGACACCCATACTAAATAAAATATAATTTACGTAACGCGACCGTGTTTGGGTCATAGAAGTCCATATGTGTACCAAATTTCAACAGAATCGGTCCAGTGGAACCGGAGAAAACTGGCTGTGACAGACGGACAGACAGACAGACAGACACCAGAGTGATCCTGTAAGGGTTCCTTTTTTTTCGGAACCATAAAAACAAACTCAAAATGGCGGCAGGGGGCTAATGCCAGCTCCCATAGAAAAAAGTTCGAACCCCTTTTCAAAATATTATGCCAACTAAACCAAATATTTGTCTTAAACCTATAATAGTTTGGGAGAATTAAGCACCATTGTTTCAGCCCCAGGCTATCAGCAATATCACTTTTGTGCGGCTCCGTTCAAAGCTAATCTATGTGTGTTTGTTGGGCGTCACTCCCCGAACGGATGCCTGGTTGCTGTCACAACAAAACCACTGCGTTGCGATCCGACCCGCGCTGAATACGGAAAACACTTCAATGTTTAGTGTATTTCAGTGGTTTGTTTAGGTAATGTGTATTTTGGAACTATGCGTGGTTATTTGTTTATTTATGTCTCATATCATATCATTCATTTAATATGTCACACGATATTGTTTAAAAAACTTTTTTTTTAATTTTCTTGTTTGACCCCCGAAAGTGACCCCCATACTAAAAATTTAATGATTTACGTAATGCGATTCGATTTCGCTTGTGTGAAAGTCGAAAATAATCCCGAGAGAACATGTTCCCAGGATGTAATAAAAGTATCTTATGTCCTGTTTGAGGACAAGGTCTAGTTACCTGTTTGTAAAGTCTAATACGAATCCAATCTGCCATTAAAACTTGAATGGGTATAAAACAAACAGACCGATAAGTTTTCTTTAGCATGCTTCTGAGAACGGCTTCGACCGCGTGAATAATGAAATATTCTAAAGTATAAAAAGTCCATGCCCCACAATTTTTGTTGATCTAGTGTTATAATAACATTTACCGTTTGGCCGAAAAATGCAAAAAGCCCATTTTTGCGAACTTGAAAATGGGGCATCGATTGGGGTTTCTTTCAATTCTATTTATGATGGTATCCCCAACATCCGTTTCGCATTAGTTCAGTCAGCTTCACCAAAAAACTAACCCACAAAACCAGCATATTCAAAACCTACGAAATCCGAGCACACGAGAACGTTCTCGAAATGATTTTCAATTCGCGATCGGCCTGCCACCACCCGTCCGGAGCTGACCCAAACAAACGGCGCTGTCATGTAGCCGCGTCACTGTCACACGGTTTAGCTTCGCCGACTACAAAACAGAACTAACTGGTACTGCATTTTGGCAATTGAATTGAATAAATTATTGTTTCTGATTTAATTGAATGATAAAATGTAGGAGAAAAAACTGGCCAACTGCGAGTCGGACTCACGTGCAAAGGGTTCGGATAAAAAAAACAATATTTACGTAACGCGTTGGTCACAAAAGTACATATATTTACCAAATTTCAACAGAATCGGTCCAGCAGATCCGGAAAATACTGGCTGTGGCACACGGACAGACAGACAGACACCCGAGTGATCCTATAAGGGTTCCGTTTTTACGGATGTTCGGGACCCTAAAAATACCATGTTTGGTCATGCATGCTACATCACCGGTGCCTGCGGTTGTCTTCCTACGAATTAATCCTTACTTAATATTATACACGCGAAAGTAACTCTGTCTGTCTGTCTGTCGCGCTTTCACGCCAAAACTACAGAACCGATTTAAATGAAATTTGTGACACAGATAGTCTTGAGCCTGAGAAAGGACATAGGCTACTTTTTATCCCGGGAATATGTTCTCTAGGGACCACGCAGGCAAAGCCGCTGGCTGGCAAAGGCTATATAACATCACGCTATGCGCTACGATCAATAAGAACGGAGCATTCATGAAAAATGACACAGACGAAGTTGTGTGGGAATAAGGAAATTATTCACTAGTTTTTGATTTCGTTAATTTAAACTAACGTTAAAAATGATGTCGGGGGACCGCACGGCATATCTATATTTCTATGGACTATGGGTAGACCTCTTGTGTAAGGTGCTATTTGAGTTAATATTCTTGCGTTATCCTATCTTCCTGGCTCGTATAAACATATAAGAGGACCCAGCTGGGTCCTTTGGCTTAACTAGTACTCAGCTAAGTATTTGTTAAGAAGTTTTGCAATGCCACTCACTCGATCTACCCATCTTCTTCTTATCGTGTGGGCAGTAAGGCGACCCCACACACCCTAATGTCAGAGTTTCTAAACCGCCTCAAGGGCCTCCGACATGGTTTATTAAAATCTGACGACCGCCATTTAGCAGCCGGGACCACCGGCTTATACGTGCCTTCCAAAGCATGGAATAATCTTTTTATCAGAAAATCGGATGATTCAAGCCTGCAATGTCCTAGCCAAACTGGAAAAAAACTTTACAAAGTATGCTTCCCGTGGGAATCGAGACCACGACCACCGGGTCACAAGGCGAACGCCTAAACTACTCGACCACGGAGGCATCTACCCGTAATGAACAGCAAAAACACCCCAATGTCTTCGCTTTTCTTTATCGTAAATTTAAATGGCTTAAAATTAAATATTACTTTTCTATTCAGCACACCGAGGAGATTTTCATAATTATTATAAAACTTAGCTTAATGGAAAAAAAAAACACCGGTAGCACTCCGGGAGTGCCGGCAGAAGTGAAAACTTTAGTATTAACGTTGTGTTTAATTATAAGTACAAAAATACTATCATTTATGAGGTAGAATACAATGTTTATTTATTGCGCTATCGTACACAAATATGACAATTTACATGTTATTATTCATAATATTATATCGTTATTTATTTATATATTACATTAATTTTTATCTCTTAGAAAAATCAACTTTCATCCATAATTTCGTAATTCCGTAATTTCGTATCCTTGGATACGCGTGGCACGCTGTACATAAACACAGACGGACATTCGCGCAAGCGCCCTGTGCCGCCTAAGCGGAGCAGCACACTCAGGCACGGTAGAAAGAGTGGGAGATACTAGTTCCTCTCCCTTCCCCTCGATCTTACGCTTTTTCGATCAGCATCACGTGACCCTGACGCGAGTCCGTCTTACGCTTTTTCGATCAGCATCACGTGACCCTGACGCGAGTCCGTCTTACGCTTTTTCGATCAGGTCACGTGTCCTGACGCGAGTTTAAGATTTTATACCCATTACAGAAAAAGTGCTCAACGCCGCTAAAGAAGTTTTCACTTCAACAATAGTGACAAACGTGTAGTTTGTCACTATTGATTTTTAACAACTAAACAAAACAACAATGATAATAACAAAATAATAGTGGCTATTATGGAGAAAGCGTGTATGACAGACAGATGCGAGAAGTTGGTAGTCTGAAGGAGGAAAACAAAACAGACATTGAAATCGTAGGTCTGTTTTGCTCATATTGCACAAGGCTTTGATCAGTATCCTAGAAAATCAATTTCCACATTAAATTTAAATTTGGAAGAGAACACGAGGAGATGCAGAGGTGCATCATTTTACAAAGCAATATGAGCCGTACAGACAATTATACACAAATCCTTTGGACGAGCCCGTCCGCCCGGCTGTGAGTGAGGCCACAGAATAGATATGTCTAGAAGGCCGACTCCATACAACGATCAAAATAGGATAGACAAACAATGCAGGTCGCGAGTGCACTTGCACTGCACGTAAAGCGCGAATGGCTTTATGCAGGGTGAAAGGCCACAATACATCGTGAATTCGCGACTTATTGTTGCATGCAGTAATGGCTAGATGAGTTTCAAACTCAAACTCAAAGCATATATTTCAAATATACTATTTACAGGTCAGGAGTCCACCATAATAGAATATCATTCTCTTTATTGAACACCATATAAGTTGCAGAAAAGATTGATGAAAACATTACATAGTGTGACACAATGCCCGGTATGAACGAAAATTAAAAGAAGGAAAAAAAAAAATTATTTGGGACTCGCCGAAGACAGACACAAAGTAAAATAAATTAAAAACTAACATTACCTAGTAAAATTAATTAATAAAAGCTAACAACAATTCACTCTGTGTGAAGCCAAAAAGGTCCCAATCTCAGCATATGCTGCGATGTTTAAAAAAATAAATAGGTATCACAACGCTGGTATTCTGATAGGGCCTGGGGGCTAATTTCTAAACCCGAAGTCCGTAGTTTCAGGCTTAGTTGCGGGCGTATTCTGCTCCGTATCACCTAACCATTATGAATTAACGACTCACACGATTCGACAGTTACTGTCAAATCGTGTGGTCATTCATTCTTAGTTCGGATTCGCGACTAACCGTAAGTCCGTAGGTGATACAGAGTAGAATACGGCCGAAACTACGGACTTCGAGCTTAGAGAGTAGCCCGAAGTCCGTAGTTACAATCGCGCATTTATATCATATGGGTAATCTCTTGTGCCCTTGCACTCGCGCAGGCTCTTCACTCTGTGTCACCTTTGTGTGCCTGCATTTTCGCTAGTCATATGAAGCTAGAAATGTCCTTCTGTGTCCATCTAGTTCGTGGTCAGACGCACATCAGCCAGCGACGAATGATGCCTTCCGTCCCGTTTCACTCACAATTGTTTTATTGTTGGATACTGTTTTTCTGATACTACCTAATTAATTTTGACGTTTTATTTTGCTTGGAAAACAATGTGTACAAAGCGAATTGTTGCTAAAATTCAGTTTATTTTGGTAGCGTTTACTGTTCAAATTATTTTCACTATATATATATATATATATATATATATATATATATATATATATATATATATATATATTTGTAAAATGTTGAAACTTTATTCCGAAACACAATAAACCGTTGTGAATACAAAAAATACTGTAGATTATAAGAAAATATTTAATAGTTCAGATAAAGTTTTTATCGAAAACAAATTGGACACGATGCCCGAAAATTGGGAAAATCTAAATTACTATTCTATACATAATTTGTATTATCTAGAAAATTTGAATAATAAAATAACGACGACCGTTGGGTTAGCTAGTATCAAATGAAAACCGGTCAAGTGCGAGTCGGACTCTCACACGAAGGGTTCCGTACCAAAAACCGACAAAAAAAAAACATTATTTGCATGGAAACTCCCTTAATTTTTTTTTTTATTATTTTTTGTTATAGCGGCAATAGAAATACACACTGAATATTTCAACTGTCTACCTATTATGGTTCTTAAGATATAGCCCGCTGACAGGCAGATGAACGAACGGAGGGACGGACAACGGAGGTTTAGTAAAAGGGTTCCGTTGGTTACATTTGAGTACAGAACACTAAAAACCATACAAGTACTCACCACCTGTGGCGTGTATCTGAAGATCTCGTCCAGGTCGCGGTACCACTTGACGGAGTGCAGCGGGGGCTCGTGCTGCTGCCGCATGTACTGGCAGCGCAGTTCGGCCTCGCGCCGCGGGTCGGCCCACAGCGGCACCTCCAGAGTTGTGATCGTGTGGGACACACTTCGAGCTGGAACAAAGATAAAGATGTAGGTAAGTAAAACATAATAATTAAATAATCATCATCCTTTTTGCCTTTCTACTAAAATTCTGGTATACAGCTGAATCTGGTTTGACTGGAAGCTGACCCCAATATAGTTGGAAAAAGGCAGTCCTCTTTGTTTTTCTCAATAGGTATATTTAGGGTATTTCAGGCGTTATGAGGGCTATTACATTTTTTCATGGATTTGAGCGATCGACCCGAGTTTTGATGTGTGATTATGGTTTATATTTAGACACAAATAAAAAAAAAAAAATATGGCCAAGAAAGTTTGATTCTTTTTCTTGGGAGTGTTTTAAATAAACATTTTAATTTGTTTACGTAAATTGGTATAAACCTTGTCTCTGCAAAGGATGTTTCATAAAATTTTACTTTAGGCATATTTTGATGCTTTGTTACATCGAAGATATAATAATTTAATTATTAATAAAAATGTTTATGATACAACTGTATCTTCTACTTTGGAGTACTTTAATCAATTTATTATGTTTCATACAGTAACCAAAAATAATTCCGTAAATCAGAGAATTACTGGTAATTTTTCGACCGAAATTAAGTTTTTTGTCTATGAAAATATAATCCAAATTCAAACAAAAAATAACTAATAACTAAGGTTACGATGATAACGTGCTTGAGAAAAAAATTGTCTATTTAAATGTAAGACAATATTTTTAATTAAACAATTGTTGTATACAGCGCTAAAATCACTATAAATCTCGGGAAACGCGGTCTGTAGCTTTAATCCGGGCCAAGCGCTCGATTTTGTAATAGCGCCCTTATCTTTAAATTATTTCTAGAAATGCCTTTTTATAAAAATTTTCATAGTTGAGAAAGAAACTACACGTGTTTTGTAACGGATTTTAAATTGATCAAACAAGGGGTTAATAATAATAAATTAACATAATAATAATGTTCTAAGATTCATGTCACATAACAGTTTGGTTGAGGTTTTTGATGAAAAACAATATTTTATACCAAAAATTACCTCAGAGCACGTCATTCAAATAAATAAAATATCTCAAAAACTCAAATAGTTGAAAACGCTATGACGTCAGAAATTGACACACCAAGAAAATCCACAAAAATCGTCACCCCATCCGATAAAACACATATTTTCACGCATCTATCAGATGAAGCTATCAAAGACGTCCCACATATTGATGCGAGTTTGTTCCTAACTTCGACAGAAACATGTCGAGAATTTAAGCTCAATGTATAAGTTAGTTTAGTTGTTATCTTCGAACAGATCAATTTACTATCTGAATGCCCCGAATTCCTTCGCTATGTTATTTCTTATCTGCTTCTATCGCTCTCTCTGCTTCCAATTACTGGTTAGCTGAACTTCTACCGATAGTTTCTGAACATTAACACAGTTTGCAGACCGCAATACTGTAATTAAACAACAAATTGTAGTTTCAACAGATTTTAGTTTTGCTATTGGATTATTTGTATTGGAAGTTTGCTGTGTTAGTTTTTGGATTTAGAGAAGATTCTGTTTAATCGGGAGATAGTGTGATTTTTGGTGCACTGTACCTATGACATAACATTATATCACGCCTTGATTTCTTACGGTTAGGCGATGGTGTACTGCAGTGTGATTCTATAAACATCCACCTAAGTGTACACGGTGAGAAGTTGAAAGAGTAGGTCAGCTGTAATACATCCACCCGCACATATTTTGGACTTAGAAATAAAAACATTTTAATAACAAGCATAATTGCATGGCCACAGATCAACAATCCTAGCTTTCTATTGAGAAATTCCAGATGAACACAATCTAATTACTCTGCAACCTAGCCATAGGAATTGTGACCCGGTATTTAAAACAATACAAACTCGGTCTAGCTAGTATAAATGGGGTCACCGCTGTCGATTTTAGCAAGGAGGACTATAGGGAACGTGCAGCACAGAAGTGTCAATGTCATGTATATTATACTTAAAAGTTTCGAATACTCAACACTAGATGGCATAGTCAACGGCATGCACGTTCCCTATCGAACCCAGGACTGTATATGTAAACATTACATCAACGTGGTACGTATGTAATTATTATAATAATCAATTTATTTTAGAAAATCCATAATTTGCCAGTAAACATTAACCTTAATAACTATGTAAGTAAACATGCAGATTGGACAGTTAATAACGTACAAGCGGGCAATCAAATTTCCCCGCAATGACATTCAGGAGACTGTTCGAGCTACTCCGGACCCTCTGCAGCAGCGACGCGGCACGCTTACGTCTGATCGCTGCGAAGCTATCAGTGCGCGCATCAGCAAACATTCCCGACGCACTGTAGAAGCGTGGCAGCCCCAGCAGCACCCTGAACGCATAATCGTATTGAACTCGAAGAGTTAATGGCTTTCTGCGCTTATTAATTTATTTCAGTAAGACAAAAATAGCTGTCATAATCCTAACTGCAAAAACAACTTTTTTATTTTTATTTAAGATGGGTTTGCTCTTGACTCTAGTTTAGGTCAGAGATGACAGAAACTAAGAATCATAATAACCATTAATATTAATACTACCTACATAAAACTAACAACGGCTAAAAGATTTTTGATCACGAAAAAACCTTTTGAAATACTTGTGTAAAAAATTCCACGCTGTTTATAAATATCCTCCTAAATCTTGAGTTTTTCGACATCGCGTAAGAATATGCCAAAAATATGGATATATTTGCCTTTTTGTGATGTATTTTTATATAGTCCATTGTACATGAAATTGGGGTACCTAGTAGATATGTTTTTTAGAAAAAATTGTATTGTTCATGATTAAAATTCATGTTGTTTTTTTTATAATTTATCAAATTTTCGATATTCTACATTGTTGTCTTTAAATTTTTGTGAAGTCCATGTAACTACCCAGTATTTTTCAACATCGTTGTTTTAATGATACGAAGTCTTGAGCATTGACACCGAGTTGCGGTTTTTACATGGTAGATATCCCACCCACACGCACAAAACGTTTTGTGCGTACAGCTAAAGAGTGAAATTCCCTGCCGGAGTCTGTGTTACCTGATAGCTACAACCTGGGAGTCTTTAAGTCAAGAGTGAATAGGTTACTTCTAGGCAAGCGTGCTCCATCTTCGACCACATCATCGCTTACCATCAGGTGAGATAGTGGTCAAACGCGAGCCTATCAATAGTAAAAAAAATTACAACTCAAGACCCCTGCCCACAATAGGCAATAATGGTCTGTAGTTATTCATGGAATGCCTCTATCCACGTAATACAGGGCTCGGCTATTCCGAATAAAAACGATTCTATGTCGTCGAGTCCTTTTCGTTTTCTATCTTCTTTGAGTCGTTGTTTATTTTTAGCCGCGAGGCTTACACCCTCCAGACTTTTCTAGCCAACATCTACTAGTTTTGTACAAAATAAAAGATAAATCTTGTAAGGTTTCTTGGAATCGTAAATATTTATTAAATTATGTAGTGTGTTAGTGTAAGTTGGCTGGTATGTTAAAGGAGTATTATTTTTCGAACTAACCTATTTATTCTTTTAATATATTGTGGCCATAAGGATTAGTAGTCCTTTTTTAATTTACGAGCAGTTTTTAGCAAGTTTGTCACAAAGAAACTTATTAAATAAGCCAACAAACCAATTTTCATCATTAGTAGCAGTTCACAAAGCAAACTCCAAGCTAAAATCTCTTAACACTAATTAAACTTAATTTTCGAAGCTAATTTACAACTAAGATTAATTAGAACTAAGACATTCCGAAGAAAGAGAAGCAAGCTTTCATAGCTTCATCAAACTTGATAGTTTAACCAAATGCTCGAAACGGACTGTATAATGAAATCGTTACTGCCATGCAAATTTCACTTGCGCGATTCAGGATCTTAATACCAAATTTAGTTCAACGCCATCTATTGTTTATTACCGCAAACTAAACCCATCACTTTGTCAATGAAGAGCATTAAACAATGTAGTTGCGTACGTTCGTAGTCAGTGTAAGCCAACCGTAAGGTCATTCGCTCTGTACACAATATTGTTTCTAAATCCGACCCTTGCTGATTTAATAGTCATAAAACGCAAACAAGGCCACGCATATAAAGTGGAGATTTTGCAATTTAAGTCAGTAGACGTCGTGAGTGTGATTTCTGGAGTAATTATTTTAGAATTATGGCGAAATTAAGTGTCGTGCCGATCATTGCCTATGGCCGATGTGTTTCCGATAACTGCCAGTCAAACCCTCGTATCAATAGTTATGGCTCTTTGATGTCTGGGACGTATTGTGATATGGAGTTGTCGTATAATCACTGATCGAGGTCCGTTGTGTGTTGTTTGGGGGAAATTGCTGGCAAATTGGTTTTGGGACAGTTACAGACTTTGGGGTCATTGATGGAATTGATTGTTGCTTTTGTTGTACTTAGATGATGTTTTAATAAATATCTCTGAACTGTATAACAACGTCCTGGTGAGCAAATTCTTAATTCATTTTCTATAGATAATTCTGATAATCAGTTGGTTAACATTTGCTAAAGACAGTCTAGTGTTTTTATTTTGTTTTTCCTGTGGGAAATACAAATGAATATTTTTCTTTATTTCCCGCGTCAATAGACAGGCAGCCTAAAACTGTGAATGCGGTACGCATTCACAGTTTTAGGCTGGGTAGTTTTTAGGTGGTAGGTTTTAGGTGTAGGAGTTAAGTTTCACAAAAGTAATCCAATTTAAAAATACCACCTGTAAATCCGCAACATTCAACACAATTTTCCGAAAGCTTAAGCAAAAAATGTGTACACATAAAAAGATTACCAACCGATAAAACGGTTCGTTGGAACACAAACAAATCTGAAAGTGTTCGTTCTAACACTCAATGTAATCTCGAACACGATCCCGATCAAGATTTAGCCTCGAAAGAATACTCTAAGTCTTCTCGCTTTTCATAATCTGCTTTCGTGATACAGATTAGTATTACTATTCAATGCCTGGGGTCTTTTCAGGGTTCCCAACATTTGTAGGAAAAACGGAATCCTTGTAGGATAACTGATGTGTCTGTCTGCGGGTTTGCGGGGTTGGGTTCGAACCAGATCAAATATTGTACACATGCACTTCTGTTATCCAAATGGATTCAATACTGAAGTTAATAAAGAAGATTGATGAAAATTGTTTTATTGTTTCATTCTGATTCCGACTGAAAGTACTGACATTAAGACGCACTGCAAGTTACCATCACTACCTTGTTGCTATTCCACCAATTCGGAATAATAGTTTCCAAACATCTTTTAAAATGCGCACAGCGAAGGAGTGGAACTTTCTACGTGCGTCTGTGTTTCCGAACGCATTCTACCTTAATCTCTTCGAAGTAACAGTGAACAGTCGCACAGGACCGGTTGTAGTGGCGACGCTTGGGGGACGCCTATGTCCAGCAGTGGACGTCTTTAGGCTAATATAATGACGAACAGTGGACAGGCTTCTTCTGGATAAGCTCACTCCATCGTCGATTTTGTCTCTGTAGCATTTGACCTAGACTAGAGTCAAGAGCAAACCCATCTCAAATAAAAAAACAGCCCATAAATTTGAAAAAAAGACAGATTTCGTAAATATTACAGGAAAGCTATAAAAAGATTTTGGTTTCAAACTGACATGCAAAAAAGTTGATGATTCGTTTGGAACGCTTTGCGCGCTAGACCGACTCGCACTTGACTGGTTTTTTCCCAAGTAACCACTACGATAGAGCGTGGGAGCTTCATAAAACATTCAATCGGTTGGACCCTTCTTATGTGCTCTCTATAAATTTTAATACGGTCCAGGTATAAGAAGATGGAAAAACATTAATACAGCGTGTAGTGAAATGTGTCTTGGATTTGCATAAATAAGCGTTGGGCTGTAAAATATTCTGTTAGCGGGTGTTGTTTTAAACGGTAATGCGGAGGTCTAATGGATTCGGCCGCGATTACGGTGTATCGCTTTTATCCTTTGTTGCAAGAGCGTGTGAAGGGTGGATATGAATTTTTGTTGTGTGCTATTTTTGCAAGGTTTTATTTGCCTTTATTTCTACAACACGTGATGATCCGGACTGTGGATATGTTTCTTAAACACATCCATCGTCCTTTGATAAATAAAAAACTGGAATTTTGATAATTTTTGTGTCATGATAAAATTATATTTACTATTTGAATTCTGACATTATTAAAGATACCGTCGGTATCGGCGTTTAATCTTATAGTGTTTGCTTATAACCATGAGAAAATGGCCCGAGTTTAGGTATGTACTTTTTGCTAAGGAGTGGAATTCCCTGCCGGAGTCTGTGTTTCCTGATAGCTACAACCTGGGAGTCTTAAAGTCAAGAGTGAATAGGTTACTTCTAGGCAAGCGTGCTCTATCTTCGACCACATCATCGCTTACCAATAGGTGAGATAGTGGTCAAACGCGTGCCTACAAATAGTTAAAAAAAATACCAATGAATAGTATGTTAAAAAAAACCTTCTAGTATGTAGATTTGTAGAGTCTAAATATAAATGGTTTGAAAGAAATGAACAGAAAATAAATACCTATCGCAGATTTAAGAGCTTGTTTTTAAACTTCTTTCTGTTATTTCAGCACAGTTTTTTTTTCTTCAAACGCTCACCTAGTTTCTGTCGTAGCAAACTACGACAAGCTCAGGTTTGAAAACTTTCCTTTTAAAAACCAACCGTTAAGATAAGCAAAAACTACTTCAAACTGCAGTTGTCCACAATTAGCTGAGAAATCTGAGCTTGCAACCAAAATAATTTCTCCTAATTACCTCCAAAACTAGCTAAAACTTAGCTATCTCCGAAAACAAGTCAAGAATTCCAGTTGTCAACAGAAAATGAGATAGCAAGTAATACTTTTCCTTATTAAATTAACTAGTTTTCCTTTTAGCTTGGGGCAGATGCAATTTTTCGCGACAAGATCCGTCGCGCCCCAGTTTCGTGTCGTCTGTTTTGTGCTCTGAACGTGGCGCACATTTTTGTTTCCTCAAGACGGATGGAAATGAGGGAGAAGTGGGCTATAGTGCGCTTGGAGGGGTTAGGAATGTTGCAAGCTTGTTTTTGAAACTTAATTGTTTAAGTTAAGAAAGTAAATAGGAATGATTACAGCGTAAACAAATTAATTTGACTAGATTTTGCCTGCATATATCTCGGTTTTTTCCGTTCTCGTAGCAATTTTGGGCAATCCCCAAGGCTCTCCAATGCACCTACATACCAAATTTCATCTTTCAAGAACTAGTTGATTCAGCTGTGCTTGGTCTGTCAGTCACTCAGCTACTCAGTCAGTCATCATTAATGGAAGAATTTTGTATGTATGTAGATGAAGATTTAGTTCATCAGTTGGAATATTATTAACAATATTGAACACGTATTTTTACGATAAAACGCATCAAATTTCATGACTGGGGGCTTATTACGTCGTTTCTATGTCAAAAATGGTACAGTTTTTGTGTAGACGTGATGTAACGTGAAATTTTAACGCATTGTGTCGTCATTTTTCGTTTATAGTTAAGTACAAAGGACAAAAATACGATTCTAATATGTTCTGGTAATCTAAATGACGAACTAAATAAGTTTTAGAGTTCCTTAACCAAAGGGTAACCGACTGAACCCAATCACTGAGCTTCCACCATGCGACCGTCTGTCCTTCTTATAACTAAGCCTCCGCTATCCGTCCGTCTGTCTGTCAGTGGGCTGTATCTCAAGAACTGTAATAGGTAGACAGATTAAATTTTCACAAGTGTGTATTTTAATTTCCACTTTAACAAAAAAATAGTCAAAAATAAATAAAATTAAGGAGTTTAAGGTACGGAACCCTTCGTATGAGAGTCTGACTCGCTCTAGGACGGTTTTTTTGGATTTTGATGATAGAACTGACTTAACGAGCTTATTATCATAACCCATTTAGTTGATGTTTAATAGTGTAAAACAACCTAGTACATGAACATCAGAACTGGTCCTTAATTCCCAGAGCCATTTGCAGATATCATCGAATAATACCCTCGTGAAAAATAAGAAATAAATGGTCCATCCCGTTCGGAACAGATGCCCTGTTTTACGGCTCTCTGCTGAAGCCCCATCATTTGTGCAAGGATATTGAATGAAACTTTCTTATTTTACAAAACGCAATTTTCCAAGTGTTTTGTTTTTCGCAGATCTTCGCTTCTTTTCGTTTGATTGGAATGATTTATTCAATTCTTTTTGAAAAGCGAACTGTAATGGTGACTAGGAAAACGAAAATCGAAGTGGTTTAAGTTTCGAAGCTGGCGTGCTCCTACTATGAATAATTTGAAGCTAACCTTGCATGAAACGAGGAAGAAAGTCTAAGTTACTCTTAGAAGCGCTTTTGGAATAGGTACAGTTACTGAATGGACCATTAAACTAGGAAAATTGCTGTACACAAAGAGTTTTATAACGTGTAACAAAATAAAAGGAATACCTCTGAAGGGATCATTGCACTCCTCATTATGAACAACTTTCACTATGGGACCAACACTGAAATTACGAAAAAAAAAAATCGACTGCCCCATACATTTATGTGCGCATAACTCGACAAAATGTAGGTACTGAACAGCTGACTTTTTTGCGGTTTCTGGGTTGATCCCATAGTTTAAGTTGATCATAATGATGAGTATATGAATGATATCTGATGAGATATTGCGTTTTTTCTGGAACTCGTTTTATAATATCTAAGTAAATAGTTTCTGCTACAATATATCGCATCAAAAACACAAATGTGAAAAAAGGAGCCAAAATGAACTTTTGCCTCCCTTTTTCGCATTTATGTTTATATTAATAATATCCGTGATTGTAGATTTTAGCGAAAAAAGAGTTGAGATCTAAATGGGCGCTAAGTTCTGTAGATAACCCTGAAATAAGATAAATTAAGGCTCGTTATTCGACTTGGCTAGTTTTACATACATTTGCTATCTTATATCTGGCTTTATTTTCATCTTTATGTTATTCTTACGCAAGTTATAGTTTTTATACTGAAATGTCGACATATCTTACATTTCTAAGATTTGCTGGTAAAACTAAAAACTAGCCAAATTTCAACTTTCTAAGATATCTTAAAGTGGGTTAAGTTTTTGATCTTAAAGTCAGTGAGTCAATAAGTTACAGAAATGTCGGTCTTTAAATGTTAATATTTAAATAATAAATATATAGGATCGTCAGGATTTATTCCGCTAGATTCAGACATCATGTGGGCAGAATATGGGTTTCGTGCAATGATAACACACTTGTAGGTACGACACACTGCTTTTATTAAAAAATCACAAATCACAATTTAAATTAACTTAACGAATCGAGTACAGTTCCGAGACGTCTTAACTCCGATGCGATCAGACAGTAATTGTCCACCTCGCCGTCGACTTAAAACATCACGACTCTGTAGAAGCGCGCTGTGGTGTGGGTTGAACAAGTGGGGTTGCCACTGGCGCGCTTGCGATTCGTTTCATGTCCGTACTAATGACCGGATGCGACACGGCCATTCTGCGATGCACACGTCCTCGTGTGTTTTTAATCTGAAAAATACAAAAGTCCGGCACAGTATCTGCTCGTCTAATCCTGACTCAAACGAAGACTGTTGAGATAGTTAAAATTAGGACTAAACTTCTTAGAACCTGTTTTATTTCCCAAGCAATGATCAAATAATCTTCAAATTAGGAATAAAGTAGGCTAGTGTACGAACTATAACTATCTAGTTTCGAGATTACCGGAACCAAGCACACATAACATTTCACATTACATTAACCAAACAAAAACAAAACCTCAGGTATCTCGTTCATGGTCAACAATACTCATACTCTATTTCCCACGGGAATACCGACTCATTCCTTGACTCTATGGTTTTTGCTTCTAGGCAAAACCCGACTATACTACCCAGGGCTACCGCGTACCGCGTACCCACGGACTACTCATTGAGCATATACCGATTTCCAACGGGCTACAGCTACGATACCTCTGGTACAGTCTCCGACCTACTGAATCGAGAACCTGTTTACATAAACTAAGGTGATGTCAATTCATCATCTATTTCATCTACAATCTCGATTTGTACTTGGCCCTCGGGCATCTTCCGAACACGGTCATGAGCGTATTTGTAAGTACGCTTATTGACAAGAGATTTTAAAACGTATCGATCGCCATCTAACACTTCTACAATTTGAAATGGACCTATATATTTCACGTCTAGCTTAGTTTGATTACGCTCCTCATTCTCAATAAGCACGAATTCACCGACAGAGAACCTATTCCTAATCTTCTATGTTTTTGATTAATTGGCCACAATAGTTCGAAGTTTGATGAAAAGTAATTCGATTGAAATATATTCTTGGGTTTGAGTTTGATTCGCGATTTACTAGTATTTGGGATTATCGAGTCCAAGTACCACCGACAGTCATAAAAAAACATTAATCAAAACAACAGGTATCTTATTCACAGTCAACAGCTATCTCATAGCTCCGTAAAACACAATTTCTACACTCGCACTTCCCCACGGGAATGCCGAGTCAACTCTCTTGACAACACTACCTAGAGCTATTGCAACGATACCCTGATTCAAACTCTCCCGTCTATACCATCCAGGGCTACCGTTCGATACTCTGGTACAGTCACCGACCCACTGAACTCAGAACCTGTTCACAAAAACTAAATGATGCTAACGCATCATCTACTTCATTACTTCACAACGTCAATTGGTACTTGGCCTCGGGCAACTTCCCGACAAAGAGATTTCAAAACATATCCACCGACCAGTTATGATCATCGGAGCTTACAAAAAGAAAATCAACTGGGCCAGACCATTTTTCCATCTATCGTTCATGTAAAGGAGCGACGTTTATGAATTACTCTACGTTAACCTACGAACATAACGGTCGTCGCTACACTATACAGTTTGAATGAATTAATCTTATTTTAATCACATCCGTATTAACTCGCATACTTAGTAGGCAACACGGTAGTGAAAAATGGAAAAACTATTTAGGAAAAGTTGTGATAGCTCTGAATTCTCTGTAGCTTTAATCCTAACTGTCGTTGTGTAAGGAAATCTGTTACCGTCACGGTAATACAAGAGCTTAGTCCAAGTTTTCATTAAAAACGTCTAAGTTGGAACATGACCTTCTGGCAACCTTGCCAGGCAATATTTCATTCTAAAGTTTGCAATGAATAAAATGTTGAAACTGTTACCGCCAATGGGAAACTCTTTAAGTACTCGCTTTGTGCTAAGTATGTCAAAATTACCTAGCACCATCAATCCAACCACCGAATTGGTATCAACCCCTTTAAAGCTTTGTTAGCTATTCAAATAAAACTTGAGCGACTCACCATGTATTCCAGTCAGCCTTGAACGCTCTTAACCTCACAGATGTTGACATGATACTTGGCTACTGCAGCCTGCCAACTGCTTGCCGACCTTCGATCTGTCACGCTCAGAACCGCTCAGAAGTTGCAGTTGCTCAGCAGTTGTTGCAGCATGCCAACCGCTAGCCTCCTGCTGGCTTCATACACCATGATACGATATCTGAAACTGAAAAACACTTCGAGAGTACAAGTCCAATAAAAGCTGTGGTGGGACTAAAGGTTTCAGGTTAGCGTAGAAGTAGCAGTACTAAAGTTAATAAAAATCTAAATCTAATCAGATCATTGGCACCAGAAAGCGGCCTATGCCCAGCAATGGGCGGTCAGGTTATGGAAGGTGATAAGTCAGAACATTATTGTTGCAATTACACAATTTCCGGAATTAAGGGTATTGTGAAAGAGTATTCTATTCTATTCTATTCTTGTGATGATGTTGATACTATATCTCTCTAATGTCCCAACAACAATAGCACTAAGCTCTTCGATCTATTTCTCTACCAGCGATAGCAGAGTAATATCGCTTCATCAGCATTATTTGAAACGCCTTAACCAGCAACACCAAAGCTATAGCGCCTTAACTACTACTACACTAAGGCGATAGTCAACATGAGAAAAACAGCCTCACTTTAGGCACCTTAGGCATAGAGCCATAAAGTGACAAGTCAATTATCAAACATCGATAATTGCCAATCATGAAACCGTAGCTCTTTGTGAGTCGGTCTCCACAGCAAAAACGTTTACTCGTAAACAAAATAGAAAATGTTAACTACTGAGCGCCTCAGCTCCACAGCAATTTCAAAATGAAAATAGCTCACCAGATTCACGTGATGATCCTCGCACACCTCCACACACTTCTCCTTCAACTTCCTTGACCTGGCAGCTGTTGTGAAGTTGCTTGCTTCCGTTCCACACTGGTTTTCATTGTTCAGTTTGATGAGGGTAGCCGCATAAAACTCGACGAATAGGAACTTGACTTTGGAATTTTCCTTGAATTGGTCCTACGTTGAACCCATATAGGTTATCTACGGCTAACACACAGGCTCGAAGCTCTTCAGCGCCTTACTTATAGCCAAAATAAACTGCACTGCACAACACTGCATCCTCGACAAAACATATGACCGCGGTGACGCACTATGATCGAACGTCGAACTTAGGTTTATCGGATTGAGTTCCACGGCACATCATGGCACACATCGAGTGTTTAGCGTCTGGATAAGCGCACGCGTTTAAAAAAAGAACGAAACGCGATTTCCACTATCACTGTCACCACGTGTGATTTCATTAGCACGATTTGATCCCATTTCTGATATAGGATCGTTAGGATTTATTCCGCTAGATTCAGACATCATGTGGGCAGAATATGGGTTTCGTGCAATGATAACACACTTGTAGGTACGACACACTGCTTTTATTAAAAAATCACAATTTAAATTAACTTAACGAATCGAGTACAGTTCCGAGACGTCTTAACTTCGATGCGATCAGACAGTAATTGTCCACCTCGCCGTCGACTTAAAACATCACGACTCTGTAGAAGCGCGCTGTGGTGAGGGTTGAACAAGTGGGGTTGCCACTGGCGCGCTTGCGATTCGTTTCATGTCCGTACTAATGACCGGATGCGACAAATATAATAACAAAAACTGTTTGATTTACATTTATAAAATTTTGGATTCTAGACATGCTAAGGGGATTTAATAAATATGCCAGTTTTCGTGTTTGTAGGTTAAATATGTTTCGAATTGTTTAGGGGTCAAAAGTAGCTCGTAATGGTTCGTCTAATATTACACACGGCTGCTGCGTCGCCAGTTCCTTTTTTTAACTTTTGGCTGGACACGCTGCCGCGTGTGTAGATCACCACATTTGTGACACATGATAGTTAAAGTTACGACAAATAAGCCTACCAACTTTTTTCCTAAGGCATCATTCATTCCAGACAAGTTTTTTAATCAGAGCTCATACAAAACAATAATCCGTACAGACATAAAATTATTAGATCCAATAAATTGCGAAACGATCCACGACTAATCCTTAGCAGAAACTTTGATTATTCCCGCGATAACTTTGCTAATCCCGGGGCGAATAGTTGGGGTAAGACCAAACTTTTAAAAGAGATCGGCCGTGACATAATAGGTGATGTTGGACCAAGTTTGTCTGGTCTAGCGGTAAATTAGAAAGGGTCTGGTCTGACGCGTCATCATGATAGTGAATTTGGACCGTGATATGGCAGAAAGTTTGGGGATGCTCCATTGGTTGGTTTTGAACAGCGATTAGTCGGCTGAAAAAAGAACGTTGTATATTTTTACGCGACTGCTCTAGATGAGAGAGACGAATGTTTTTATTTTTTTAGAGTATGTACGAATGTTTGTATGTCTAGTTCTTTGGACTGCCCTGTAGGCTTTTTTTCTTTATTTATTTAGAGGCTTTTACCTTATAAAGGTACGTCAGCCTCATCATATCCTAATCTAAGTAATTACTACACGTAACTATATAGTCTAAAAAACTTGGTTTTACTACATTATAGAGATACTAGAAGACTCGCGCAACTTCGTCTGCGTCACATTTTTCATTATTACTCCGCTTTTATTGGTCGTAGCGTTCCTCGATAAATGGGCTGTCCAATACTAAAAGATTTTTTCAATTCGAACTAGAAGTTCCTGAGATTAGCTCGTTCAACCAAATTAACAAACAATTTTTTCGGCTTTATTTCTTCAATATTAGTATGGATATTAGAGAAAATTAATATGAATTGTGAAAATAAAAATTGATTTTCTCAAAAATACAAACATATTTTTTTTTCCTACATTTTAGTGAGACACATTTTTGGAATCGTCTCCTCGAGCCCTTTACCTTGATACCCCATTCGATAGGTTTTAAAACTATATTTTTTTATTTTTATTATTATATACCCAGTGTAACTCTCACAATCAAGACAAATCTAACGACACCTCTTAAGCTAAAATTCATCGAGCCGATCAGGCCGCAGAGCATTCCAAACAATTATACATATATATTTACATAGATACATACATTCACTCGAAAAACATAACCCTCCTTCTGGCGCAGTCGGGTAAAAATGGACGACGAAGATGTGGAGTATCACAATAAAGGGCTCAAGGAGACGCTCCCAATATGTCACTCACTCGAATGTTGGAAATAAAGTAAGGACTTGTATAATAAAAACTCAACTAAACATGAGTTTATATGCTTGTAAATGCACCCACGATACAGGAAAAAATCATACTATAGGGCAATATTAAAAAAAAATTACACCTTTTTACTAATTTTTCGGCAGTTGGTTGGTAGTTGGCAGACAAAATGTCTGCTGTAAATGAACTGCTAAGGTTGGCTACCTCTGTGTCGGTTTCGGTATAAACTTCAGCAATGTCAGCATGAAATTTAATAAATGTTACTCTCATGAAACGAGACGTAAATTGCTATAGCTTTATCATGAATATTTACTGAAATAAGTATTTCAGTGTACAACGGTTGTACTTTCATAATACGGTATAAATGCCAGCCTGCTTTGTCAGCCATCCTTTTTATCTTTATAGATTCAGTATCAATACAGAAACCATACATTAAATCTGTACCATAACGAAATGTTATCAATATATATAAAATTCTTCCGTTACTGAGTGACTGACAGACAACGCACAGCCGAAACTACTGATTGTAGTTAGCTGAAATTTGACATGTAGGTTCCTTGGGGAGTGTAAGGGAGCACTAAGAGAGGATTTCCAAAAAAATCTACGGGAACGGGAAAAACGGGATATGCACGTACGAAATTGCGGGCAAAAGCTAGTTTAGATCTAAACTAATATCATAAAGCATTAAATTCCTCTGAGTTTGCTTCGGTGTTTCTTCTCAGGGTAGTCAGCTAGGAAACACTGGCCTCACCTAGATAAATATGTCAAAAAAAAAATGACGTGTAAAAGAGTTATTTGTAACCTATTTGCAAAATAAATATCATTTATCATTGAATTTTTTTGTTCGACTGAAAGAAGTAATCTCTGAAAATCCGATTTCGAAAATCCATCCAATGATAGAAGGCTACATTGTCACTGAGGTTTACAGGTTTTTTTAAAATACAGTTGGCTCAGGAGCATGGTTCCTGTGGTTTCGGATATAGGAGCAAAGCCGTGAGAAAAATTACTCACTACTAAATAGACGACTAATCCCAAATATAACCCCCTTAATGGTTGTATTCATGCCAATGACCTTATGCATATAAACGGAGCTAACTACTCCTCTACGCGCCACTCCGCTACCCGCATTTTTATTTTTTTAATAATGAAACTAATACATGTTTTTAAAAAGTAACAAATCTAAATCATTTACGTTTGTTTTGCAAAGCAGTTAATTTTATTTTTTGTACTCTTTGATAAAAAATGAAGGAGTAAAATGGTTTCATCACAACGATTTGGAGGTGATTTGGTGTTTGTTTAACAATCCAGCGAACAAACATCTTGGGCGGTGAACACAAAACATGTAACTTGTTATCTGTTACACGAGAAATAAAATCGAGGTAGAACGTGTACTTTGGAAGGAGGACGGTTCTTTAGGGAGGGAGCTGTTGATTTTGAGATAAATCTTAGCAGTAAGTTTAGTAAGTTACTTTACTCCACGATTGCTGGCAGTAATGTCTCAGAAAGGTGCTTTCCCATTGCGGAATTTATTCGAAAGAGTCACTGCGGCCCTGGAACGCAAAGGGCATTAGGAGGAACATGGATGGGTTTTAGTCGATAAGATTCTGATTCTCCCTTCCATTCCGCCCAGAGGAGTCATTTGAACATTTTCAATGTTAAAAAAAAAACTACTGGTTGAGTTATTTACGGATCAAAAACTCACCCTTGGTATATATTGGGTTTAATTTGCAAACTTTACAGATTCTACTGTAACATACATACTATACACGTTGATCCGCCGACGTTATTAGGGTTCCGAAAAAAAAGGAACCCGTAAAGGATCACTCGGGTGTCTGTCTGTCTGTCTGTCTGTCCGTCTGTCACAGTCAGTTTTCTCCGGATCCACAGGACCGATTCTATTGAAATTTGGTACACATATATATAGACTTCTATGACCCAAACACGGACGCGTTACGTAAATCATTAAATTTTTAGTATGGGGGTCACTTTTGGGGTCAAACTAGAAAAAAAAAGTTTTTTGAACAATATCGTGTGATATATCAAATGAAAGGGCTTACTGTGAGGGTTCTAATTATATTTTTTCATAATTTTAAAATAAATGGTTTTGAAGTTATTCAAGAAATTAGACGAAAAATGACCATTCCCCCTCCCTTATCTCCGAAACTACTGAGCCTAAAATTTTGAAAAAAAATATGGAAATAATAGATCTTTACCTAAAGATTACAGGAAAATTATTATTAGAAGTCTGTAGTGTTAAAATAACATGTAAAAAAAAATTCGTTCGGAACCCTTTGCACGCGAGTCCGACTCGCACTTGGCCAGTTTTTTTGCTTAAAATCCTGATAAAATATCGTGTTCGTATTCTATTCAAACATGATTTAAAATGGACTACAATTTTAAATTGAATAATACCATGATACAATAATGAACCAACCTTTTAAATGGACCGTACCTGTAATACTTATGCAACATTTTTCATCTACAAAGCACTTTTAATTCCGTACTAATTAATCTTATCTACCGGGATCAAAAACGGGATTGGAGGTGGAAGTTTGCGAGAATCAACGCAAGAAAGAACTTCACTGCTCCAGACAAACAGAAGGCAGATATTCCAAGGTATTGCTAAAAATAAGTAAGCGAACTTGATTTAAGCTACTGAGCAACAAAGTGTTTTTGCAACTAGAGTTAATGATACAGCCAAGAAACATTACAAAATTTTAAACAAATAACTGAAATATTTCAGCTCCTATTCCGACAAAATTCAATTAAAATTTTACTTTTCGCTGCAAGTTGTATCGATTAGGGGAAATAGGTCAGCAAAGTACTTGCAGGAGCTTGCAAGCTGTCACTGGTTCACTAATAGTATTGTAGAGTTGGGAGCCAATAATATTGCTTGTTTCCAAGCTAGTGATGTTACCGCTCGGGGATTCGAAACTGTTACCTACTGTATTGTTTTCAGTAGGTGAGTATGTTTCGAGTTTATGATATTGTGGTTGAATCTGTTGGAATTGGAATTGAATAGTGCAGTGGCTGTGAGATTTGGTTGAGCTGAGGATTGTGTGTTTGATTGCCGTTAGGAGCGTAATAAATATGTGACCACCATTAACATTTCCACCAATTCGCACTAAGCGTCTCCAAACGTCTTTTATAATGCGCTTAGCAAAGGAGTGGAACTCTCTGCCTGCGTCTGTGTTTCCAAACGTTTACAACCGTAATCTCTTGAAAGTTAGAGTGAACAGGCTCCTTCTGGTTAAGCTCGCTCCTTCGTGGACCTTGTCTCTGTCTCTGTCATCTCTGACCTAGATTAGAGTCAAGAGCAAACCCATCACAAATAAAAAAAACCATTATAGGTTTTCGAAAATAATTATGAAGGTCCTTTTTATCGGGGTTTACACTAAGCCCCAACACAAACGACCATCGTATTTGTAATTAATCACTGTAACAGGCAAAGCAGTTTTTTGCCAGTTGTACCGTATCGACTTATTTGAAACCACGCGAAAACTATTATTTTATACTATAATCTGTTTTTTTTTTAATTTATTTATCTGAAATCATGTAGTTATTGATTGATTACGAAAATTATTTCATTGATAGTAAGATCTCTGAATAGTATGGCTATTTTATATCTCGGAAAAATGCACCGCCGCTATGACCATGGAAGCAAAACCGCGGGAAAATCTTGTGTGAAATAAAATATCCGTATG
Organism: Lacanobia wlatinum; assembly: GCA_947578705.1. Lineage (NCBI taxonomy): Eukaryota > Metazoa > Arthropoda > Insecta > Lepidoptera > Noctuidae > Lacanobia > Lacanobia wlatinum. The sequence continues at coordinate 28,540,825 of OX388029.1, forward strand.
GTGTCGGCCGGTGTCATATGGTGCCGTAAAAGAATAATAACATCCCATCACTTCTCGTGGATGTCTTAAGAGGCGACTAAGGGAATCGCCAGAGAATGGTCAGCAGCGTTCTCTGTAAAACTCAACACCATACACTGCGATCGCCAACCTTACCAAGCGTGGCGATTATTGCAACCCCTTCTTGGGGGAGGCCTATGTCCAGTAGTGGACGTCTTTCAGCTGAAATGATGATGAATAAAACATTTACAATTCAAAATACTTACGAATAGTACTTTGCTAATCGTAGCTCCAATCGAGAGCAGCAATACAAAAAACAAAAATAAATATTTAAAATGACCACCATATCTCACGAACAACCACTAATTGCTTACTCTAAAAAAGGTTTAAAAAAAAACCTATCAAGTAATTGGGTTAATACAGCAGCGTCAAACACAGCATCGTTGAATTATGCAAACAGTCGCATACATAATCCCTCACCAAATTATCATAATATCCTTCGCGTGTTAGTTAAAATTGCACGTCGCTTCGTTGCGCGTTTTATTATATTGCAAATGTATTCTGTGCTGTGTTACTGCGTAATGTATGTGAAATTATGGTTGAGAGATAAGGTCGGAATATATATCATTAGTTAATTGAAATGTCAATGTGTGATAATAGATATTGGTCGTATTGAGATAGGGATGGCTTCTGTTAGTTTAGTGTGTACCATTGTGATTGTGTTGTGAGTCGGGAAATACACTAGATGGACTTGGTTATGTCCACCAGATTTCTCAACGATAGATCTGATTGCGTCCTACACATATCAAGATGCTACTCTATGAACTAGTATCTCTCGGTAATATTATTGACCTGTCACATTATTCTACAGAAAATAAAATTAAAAATTTGAAAAGCCCTCTATTTAATATAGGTACGATTCTTTGAGCCAAGCGTCTTCGCCTCGGGAGAGACTTTAAAGTTTTTTTTTTGTCGGGGCTTTTTTAAATTTAATTTTTATTTCATGCTTCTTAAACTCCCCTTTAACATAGTGTACATTATTCTACTACTCAACCCTTTCATTTGATACCCATATTGAGGGAGTTGTGAAAAAAAAAAAATTAACTATCCATTTTGTGGTGGCGGCCATCTTGGATTTGGATTTGGATTTTTTATAGTGTATAGTATTCTTCTAGTTAAGCCCTTTCATTTGATACCCATATTGAGGAAGTTGAGAAAAAAAAATCTTGAATCGATTTTCATCAAACATAGTTAAGAACACTTCCGACTAATTTATCTTTCAAACAAAAAAAAAACAAAATCAAAATCGGTTCATCCTTTAGAGAGAAACGATGCCACAGACAGACACACAAACACACACACACACAGATACGTCAAACTTATAACACCCCGTAATTTTTGAGTCGGGGGTTAAAAACACAAATCTATGAATACGGCGATATATTATCGCGGCGACTCGACGAGTGACATTGAAGAGCAAATTGTCAAGGAGACGCTGTGCGCCCGCCACAAGAAGCATCTCTCGCTGGGCACTCGCTTCAAAACATTTTTACAAAACAAATCAACGACGACTATGACTTCTTGCGACGACTTGCGGAAATTCGCCGCGGATCGCTAAGAATCTTTTCCAGAATCGCGGCGACCTGTCGCGAGTTACAACGAAGAAATTCACTCCCCTGTGGAGGTGGTTCGTAAACAGAAATTGGACCGATATGCCAGGAATCAAGTCGCAGGTAAATACATAAGTACATATTTTTGCCTTTCATAGCTAACCCAAACGCCTAGAGCCCCTAACAAAAGTTACACAACTAAAAATGAGATATTACTTAGATCTCTTTTGTTTCTATTTTGCCTTTTTGTTATACAAGACTAGAGTGGTGCCTGAGGCTCTGCAAAAGGGGTCAAAAGTACTTTTTACTAGAAATAATTGTATCTGCGGACGCTAAAATCTAACACAAAGTTTCAGTAAAAATATTAAATGCTGTGTAAGAAATTGTGGTTACTTAGTTACCATGGGTGGAAATTTACAGTACATTAATTTTAACTAAATAATGTGAGACCAATAGTTAGCCAAGTCGATCGCGGCAACAGAGGCGTATTTCAGGTCTTCTGGGATGCTGTAATACTGAAACTTTGGGCACTTCAACAGAAGGGGGCATTGTACTTTATGCGGGCCATACACATTCCAATAATTTGATCAAACAAGCTGGTTCAAACTGTTTGATCAAATTGGCAAGAATGTGTGTGGGAATATTTGATCAAAAATGAGTCGTCCAATGGAATGAAGTAATACGAACCAGCTTGTTTGATCAAATTACTTGAACGTGTTTGGCCCGCACAATAACCAAAACAAAAACCCTCTCTATCTTGTAGAAATCTAGAAACCCATGCAAAAATTATAAATTTAATGTTATATCACTCTAATTGAAGTCTATATTGATTTAAAATGCACAGTCTATCTGTACCCAGAGTAATGTCGTCTTCTGCATGCATTTTAATGAAGATACTTCAGTAGCGAGGCTAAAGCGAAGATTATTGCAGAGATAGTAAATGTGCTATGCAAAATACCGGAATTAACGGTCTTGTGTCGGGATCTCTTTGAATATATTGCGAACATCCTCTTTCTGGGTAGTAAATTATTACGAGTTCTAGTTCTTATGCCAGGGATTGAGATTATTGCAGGTTTTTATTCTTGCTGTCCACTGTAAGACGGTAACACGGTAACTGTATTTTTACAGGCTATTATGTACCCGTTTTGTGAAAGTTGGTGCTTAAGGCGTACTTTGCCATAAACAAAAGTTTTAATAATTAAAAAAAAAACCCTTTTTTTAAGAAAATCTTTGCCCCACACTAGAATTTTTTCCTGTATCGTGGGTGCGTTTACAAATATTTATAAATACACATATAACAACAGCCAGACCCGGAACAACAATCTGTAGGCCATACAAATATTTGTTCCGTTATTTGTTATTTGAATCCGCGACACGCAGCGCAGCAGTCAATCGCTCAACCACTGCGCCAACCGTGTCGTCGTATTGTTGACCTTGTGATACGTATGATATTAGAGACGATTATTAGATTACGTATGATTTCGTTCGTTGTGATATTAGAGTTTATTCATGAATCATAAATCTGACAGTCAGCCTTACCAGAGGTTATCGTGTTACTAATATTGTCCCAACAGTAGAGGTGAGATAGGCAATTGCTTTATGTAAATCACTGATAAATCAGCTGCGCTGTTTCGACTGAGAAATCTACCCCGAAGTTTTCAAGTCATCATCATCATCATAGCAGCCGAAAGAAGTCCACTGCTGGACATAGGCCTCCCCCAAAAGGGAGGGTTTGCCATAATCGCCACGCTTGGAGGCGCGTTGGCGTTCGCAGTGTATGGTGTTGCGTTTTACAGGGAATGCTGCTGCCCATTCTCTGGTGAGTCCCTTAGTCGCCTCTTACGACACCCACGGGAAGTGATGGGATGGTATTATTTTTTTACGCCACCATACGACACAGGCCGACACCATACGGCGGGCTGTCTTAATTCAACAGTGAATAAATTACTTCTAGGTAAGCATGCTCCATCAACGACTACATAATTGCTTACCATGTGGTGAGATTGTGGTCAAAAAGAAACAAGAAATAAATATATACAATAATGAAACTATATGAAATACCAAGGTAAAAACCCAGCCTTTAAAGACGACCCTTTGAGCATAATGATTGGCATTCTATCTTTTTAGCAATCGTTTCTTATTTTATTGTTCGGTGGGTACCTACCGCTGTAACTTCGGGTTGTCAGGCCATCGCCTGTCGTTTAGAGCCAGTAACCCTTCCCTACTCAAGTTTACGAGCTGTGCTGAATGCTAAACAGCTGACGCGAGTTGATGGTTTTCAACTGTTTCTGTTTTAAACCAGTTTAGTAGAGAGGCGAAAATTTTGTTGGTTTTGGTATTCAGATTGAGTCATTTCAACTAGTTACTATAACTATAGTAAATATCAATTCACCGGAAGCGTCAATATCAGAGAGGCAATTCTTGTTTATCAAAATTAATTTTCAGTTTCAATTTGCCAAAGTTTTACTTACATTTTTAACGGACTTAAAAAACACCGGTCAAGTGCGAGTCAAACTCGCCAATCGAGGATTCCGTACAAATTTGTAGGTACATATTACTTTAAATTAAGACTATATTTTTATGATTTAATTATAAATGTACAGTTTTCACACTTTTTCCTATACTTGTAGTATAAAACGGTATTAATTGGCAAATTTCATAGTTCTAGGTCAACGGGAAATACCCTCTATATTTTGATTCCCTTGAGAGTGTCGAAATATACGTTTTTCGCGGCATAAACAGCCGTATCTTTTTTTACGTTAACTTAGAACTTTCAATTTACCATAGCTTCAAGGGACCGTAGACCTGAGTATGATATATTATGGTACGGAACTCTTCGTGTGCGAGTCCGACTCGCGCTTCGCCGGTTTTTGCCCCAGTTGCCCAACTGGGGCTGTTAAACATGAAAATTGTTTCCTGTCCAGACATCCAGAGATCCTACTTCTGTTTTAGAATTAAAATAAGAATGCATGGTCAATACTATTGAAACATTGCAAAAGCTAATCCACTAAGGGACGCCGGCTATTTCTAGCACAAAAGCAAAAAGAACATTTTCTAAGCTTACTAGTCTAGTTATTAGAAAAGACTGCTCCTCGTTATAAAGAGAAAAAATAAAGACATAGCCCATGTTACGAGGCCATTACATTTGAGAGCGAGCCTGTTAGTGCTTGCTTACAGGTACGCTAGACCCGGTTAAGGCACTCGTCTCACCGCCGGCGATCAGCGAGTAGCCAGTAAAGCTTCAAACTCGAAAAAGTTGGCGATCAGCGAGTAGCGAGTGAAAAGTTTCGATAGTTTTGACGCTCGGCTTTCAGCGAGTGCTTTTGTGCGTCGGGCTTTTACTCGCAATACTCGCTCCGGTCCGCACTATAGGTAGAAATAACCGTTGTTTGGTGAGTTCCGACCGCCAAGCGAGCATCGCCGAGCGAGTGACGCTGAGTGAGTACAATCTTTGATAACTCTTATCGCTGTGATCAACTAGAGGTAAGAGCCGCTCACCGGCAGTGTGAACAGCCAGCTATCGACTATGAATGTATGCGTCTCTTTTACTCACACGAGATCTATATCTTTTGTCCCTTTCCTCAGTGAGCAAATGGTCGATAGCTACTTGCTTCCTCGCCGGCGGTGAGACAAGTGCCTAAAGACTAGAATCTTATCTTTTATACACATAAACGGAAAAAAGATATGATATCTTTACTTTTATTATCTTTCTTAGTTGCAGAATTAGATATTAAGTGGGGTATAGGTACAGGAGAGACTCGTATTAGTCTGTTTAATTAATAAAACGACGGCGTTGCTCGTAATATCTTCTTACTTATCGACCTAAAGTGTTTTTATTTTATTAACAGTGAGTGTCGTGTTTATTTATTTTAATAAATATTTTATGGACAGAAATTTGTAATATCGGTAAATGACTTACACCCGTAAAGTGGCTTTACACTTCATGTTTACGATGATTAATTTAATTATGGCTATTATTTTCAAATACCTTAATTTGTCACTGTTGCGTTAGTTATACAACAAAGCAACACTTTTATATTCCCCAAAGGGTTAGGCAAAGGTATACACCCACATGTCGCTCGTTGTGTTCAATCTAATAAGGAGTAAACATATTGCCATCAGCCGGGTAAAAAACCTGAGTAACTGGGCTGCTTTTGATAAATTCTAAAGGGAAAAACTGAATAATACTTTTTCCAATACGAACATCGAACCCAGGAAAACAACCTATAGTGCTTGCAGCCACGACAACAACGAGGCAGTGTACTGACAGTAAAATATTTAAAAAATAATTTATTACAAGTCTTAGAGAAATTAAATGCCAGCTTTTCCTCACATAACGGAATTGAAAGTATACCTTGGATGGATTGCAATGTATTACAGAATTTAAATGCCAACTCATTCAGATTAATTGTGGGTATGCTTCAATTGGCTTTTCTCAAAATAGTTAAACTCATCGCACACTACTTTAGTTTTGTTTGCGTTTAGTTTTAGGATTTTTAACTCTTTGCAATAAAATTAACAAAGAGTTAAAAATCCTAAAACTAAACGCACACGCGGTAAAAACTAAAGTCGCGCAGTGGCTACTAGAAAGGGACTATGCCTGCATGGAGTCTCTGCTTACGTACATCACCTAATCTCTCTCACGCACCCCGATTTCGTTAACATTCACTCACTCAAACATGCGCGCACGCACCCCCCGAACACCCCACCTATCTTACATGCGCACTATCCCACACAAGACTCACCTTCTACTACACGCACAAACACCCTCACACACATATGCACACTTCACAACTAAAGCAGAACTCATAAATTATTGCAGCGGTAGTACGACACCGTTCATCAATTGTTGTAACAATAATAGTGTATAAGAGTTTTGAGGGCTGTTCACTGTTTCTCAAAATACAGGTTATAACCTAGTTTGAGAGGCAGGGCTCAAAAATTTTGTACAGATTTTACAACTTACATTAATAACTGTATACATTTGTGTTACATTAATAACCTACTATTTGTTGCTGTAAGTATCTGTAGTTTTTGATGAATAAACGTATTATTATTACTATTCCACCCCACTAACTTTTCTTCCACCTAATAGCTCCTCAACTAGAGGTATTCTCATCTAGCGACAAGAGAGCCTAATATATTATCTGGTACATAAGTAGTCATAACATCGGCCAGGTGAGACTATAGCACTCAGTACGAGTATGTTTGGTAAACAGAGTCCCGAAAGTGGAAGTGGCTCGAGTTCCAGAGTGTCGTGTGCTCTTGTTTGTTGATGATATCGCGTAGTGTTAGGAGCTGGGAAAAATTACGGGTTAGTGTTCGTTTGCTTACTAAGAGTTTTCTTACACACTATAGTTCTTGTTTGTGAAATCTTTTAGCCATGTTATGATTAAGTTAATGCGGCGCGGTATTTAGCTGATTCTTTGTTCTTACTATGGAGAATTTAAATTTAAGATTTGTTTATCAGTATTTGAACTTTTTGCATGGTTATTATTATATTGTGAATTAGGCTGTAGGTGATTGTTTTATAAACTAGATATTGTTGCGTACTTATTGTAAGAATACCTACCTTTGTTTAGTAGCAGTTAGCAGCAAGGTCCAGTTGCTATTAAATATAAGCAGTCTTGTAGCTAAATAAAAACAGCTGCTACACAGTCGATCTTCATTTGTATAGGTTAAGCAACACTTCTAGAAGTCGGTCCTTAAGGGTGCTTGTCCATTACAGTGGAGCGAGGTAGAGGAGCAGAGAAACGGAGAAATTTTAATCAATAGAATTGCATAAAATCTCCGCACCACGTGAGTCACTGAGGTTTAAAAAAAAAAAGAAAACATTTATTTCAGGCTATCAAACCCATAAAAAACCAATACAATAATTTAAATCAAATGACATTATTAATTGTTTTGATTGACATGATTGGTTAATATTTCTCCGTTTCTCCGATCCGCGCAAATAGACAGGCACCCTAACTGGGTAACCATCTTAACATGAGATTTCTACATGCATCAGAAAACATGTTAAGCCACTTGTCCTGGCTATTGTAGAGCTTTGACAGTCGTTATGTGTAGTTAGAAGCAAAGTAATCCGTCACCAGTCTTCCCAAGAGGAATCCTGTTACCCAGTAACTGGGTTTTCTCAGCCAATTAGCCTGGATGTCAATGTGGTTAAAAAGAGGTTAAGATAGTCTTACTCAGGCTTATCGTCTCAATGAAACAACCCATTGGGAAAAATATTGATTCTGACAAGAAAAAGAAAAACTGAACACAGATAACCCAAGAGTATGGTATAAAAACCAATGGAAATAAGATAGCCAAATAACAGATATTCCTACAACAAGAATTACAAACAACAAACCCATCCATCGTCGAATCATCAAGTAAACACAATTTACTAGATAATCCATCCTAGCAATACTCCATCACCGAAGATGTATGTTTATGTGCCACTAAAATATATGTGATAGCGCTGGAATATTAGCCCCGGTGATAAAAATACTCGTCACATCACACTATGGCCTATCCAGTCAGACGGCGTCATAAATCCGCGGAACTGTGATTAGGGATGGGACCAGGTGTATCACAAGTAGGTATAATATCCGAATATTTTTTTACTGGAAGGTTTTGGCGTCAAATGATGTCGTAAATCCGCGCTGGTGCGGTTAAGGATGTACCGTGTCGGATATTAAAGTTGGAGTAGTTTTACATAAAAAATGTTTAGGTGTCTTTGTATGTGTGTGAGTGATAGATGAACGCAAGGACTTTTGTAGAGTCAATGTAAACTTACTAGTTTATCGGGTAGGATTGAGGTGAAATTGTTTGTTTGAAGAATTATCTTTAGCTGTAGGTACAGGACTGATTACAAAAAATATTTCAGTGTTTGAAAGCAACACTTTTCCTGCCAATCAGAAGCTATGTTTTACCCCGAAAAATGCGTGAATCCTGCAGAATAGGAAACGATGCGCAGTCGCGGGATAAAGAAGTTTGTGTGTATTTTTTTAGAAGCTGTAAATTGCCGTGTGAAGCGTGAATACTCACTTGTCAATGTATTATTTTACCTCCTCCTCCTAGTAAAATTCGTGAAAAACCAGCTCTAAGAACTACAGAATTTTCCTAACTATTTACATAATAGTTCACAGTTCATACTAAATAACACAAATGTTTCCCCAGATGTGCATCCCGTTTTCGCCCCAGTGCCTCGTATCCATACAACAGGTGCAGAGAGTTTAATCTGTGAACGTGCTCGTGTTTCAGCTCCAAAATGACAATGGGCTAGTGCGAACTAGTGAGGAAGGACGTGGACTTAAGCTCTTATAGATATAATGCTTGGTAGTGTTATGATTGATGATGGTAGGAATATTTGTAACTAGAACAGTAAGACTGATGGAGGAATTGGTAGATATTGCTTTAGTTGTGTATTTGAAGAGGCCTTTGTACTACGCTACAGCAATAAAAAGCTATTGTTTAAGGGCGTTTAGACGAGCAACTTAAACTGCGCGACTTCAAAACAATCTTAGTATTGCTGTAAATTGATAAGTGTAGCCTTGGCATAGTTTTACATAGTAGTCCACATGCCCAATATATACGAGTAGTACTGTAATGAATTTTAACTAATATAACGAACGCGACAGTCAGTTAGTTTGTTACGCTTGACCGCCTAAATTGCCGTATCGATTTTGATTAATTTTGGTACAGATATAAATTGGATTTTGAAAACAGCAATGGGCTACTGCACACTATGGTAGGCGCCAGATAAATTTGCAATAAAAATATGCGGCCTAAAAAAAAGAAAGAATGTTTGAGAATGTGCAAGTAACGCTCTTTTAAATGATACTGATATTCCACATGCCCTAGTAGCCCCACATCGAATTTTTAAGAACCCCTTTCAGTTACTGTTGTGAACAAAATATATACATTCATTTTTATTTCATTCTTATTTGCAAAATAGTTTTGCAAACTACATCTAAAACTATTCCCAATTTCAAGTTGATAGCATTGGTAGATCTTGAGATAGCCAGCTGTAACAGATGGACAGACTTAGTAACACTATAAGGGTTCCTCTTTAGCATTTTGGTACGGAAACTTAAAAACGATTCATAACTTATTGTTCAGATATCTAATCAAATATTATCTTGTTGTTTAAAAAAGGTGATCCATAGAACATAGGCAATTACCGACCCATTAGCCTTCTTCCATCACTTTATAAATTATTCTCATCAATTATAGAGTAGAGAATCAGTACTATGCTCGAAAAAAGGACTAGAAATGAACTGGAGCAAAACAAATCTTATGACAATTGCCGCACAAAGCTCTATATGTCTAGACAATACACCAGTAGAGTAGGTTACGAGCTATATCTATCTAGGAAAACAAATTTCTTTCCAAAAGCTAAATAACGATGCAGAAGTAGATAGAAGAATAACAGCGACATGGAAAAAGTTTTTATTTAAAAAAGTCAGATGCCAATGAAAATCAAGAGCAAAGTCATGGACTCAAGTCTCTTGCCTTCATTAACCTACGCCTGTCAAACATGGAGGTTCATACGTAGAGTCAAGAATAAAATCACGTCTTGTCAGCGAAACATGGAGAGAAGTATCGCAAAAATCAGGAAATCTCAGAGAATTCGTCACACCACCGTCAGGCAAAAAACAGAAGTGATAGATGCTCTCACCTACGCTCTAAAGTTAAAATGGAGATGGGCAGGACACGTAGCGAGAATGAGCGACGAACGTTGGACAATTCGCATGACGTCATGGCCAGGTCCGACAGGCACTTGAAAAAGAGGAAGACCTGTAACTAGATGGACAGACGACATCACACGAGTTGCAGGGACAAACTGGATGACAGAAGCCAAAGACCGCGACCACTGGGGTTCTCTGGAGGAGGCCTTCACCCTCACTACCTGAGGGGTTCATGCATGCATATTTTTTATTAAATATCTATATTTTAATGTAAATTTAACAATAATATTGAAATTTAATTTATACATTTGAGATCTTATTTATTGAAATCAACAATTGAATTTGTAAACTAGTTTAATATATTTGATATATTTTAATGTAAATTTATTTAATGAATAATAATATTGAAATTTAATCTATACATTTGATATTTAATTATTGAAATGAATAATTGAAATTATAATCTAATTTAATATATTGTTTAAATTTTAATCTAATTGGATATTTATATTATATTTTTTCTTGTTTTTTGCAATCAATAGATCAAGATTAAATAAAAAGATGAGCAAATTATAAACTAAATAGAACTAAAACAAAAATGTAATGTGAAAAATCTTTTTTATAATTATTAATTCATTATGTAAACACACTCAGGTAAAAAATGTTATTTTTTCTTTAATGCATGAAATAAAATGCTTTTTTATTTTTATTTATTTTATCTACGAAGGGATATTAGGAAAAGGTCTTGGTACTTTATTGTATCTGGCGCCTTAATGCGGGCGAAATTGTGAGCAAAAATAAACTAGTCGGTTATAAAGGGTATCTTGAATCTTAACTTTTTTTTTCAACCTATGTTGTTCCACTGCTGGGCAAAGGTCTCTCCCATAGCCTTCCAATCTTCCCGGTGTGTTGCCTTCTCCGACTAATCCGTCATGAACGCCTCCAAGTCGTCACGCCAGCGTTTCCTAGGCCTTCCTCGGCAACGACGCCTGTCCTCTGGCTCCCACTGCGTAACGACACTGGCCCATCTGACTTGATGCATCCTACATAATGTGATCCGCCCAATCCCACTTCAACCTGGGAGATTTGTTGGCCACATCGGCGATCCCTGTTTTGGATCGAATCGTGATGTTACGTATTCGATCGCTGAGCCTAACACCTAGAACGCTTCGCTCCATCGCCCTTTGGCAAACCTTAAGAATTCTTCACTACAGAACTAATCGACTACACAACACACACTTGCACAACACACAACACACACACACATACACACAACACAACACACCGCACAACACACACACTACACCACACCACACTTACAGAACATTTTATCAGAGAAGAAAGAAAAGAAAGTCTTTTACAAACGAGAAATCTTAGCTGCGGTATACGTTTGTACACAAACGTATAATCATTCATCACAGTTCTTCTTTGAGTTAGGACTTGAAGACCGTTTACAACATAGTTCTGTAAACGCAGACACTTAACAGGAATTCTGTTTAAGACTGATGCTTAGCAGGTTACCTATGTAAACATAACTCGAAGCTAACTACTGTTTGTTTGGGATCGCAGATCTACTCAAGTAGTGTCTATATTGACACAGAAACCTTCGAGCATTGAAGGAGTCTTATACCACCTAGAATATCTTAGTTACCTTGCAAGAATCAATTTATAGGTTTGTAGATTGCACATGTACCTGTGATTTTCTTGTTTGTGGTGGGGGTGTCCACAACACTTAGGGCCGTGTTTTTCAACGGTCAGATAGCTTTATATGTAGAATAAGTTTATTATTTAATAAGTTGTTTTGACATAATGTGTATACATCGCAGTCGGATTGTATAAATCGCCGTATTACATACGGCTAGCCGTTTCCAAAAACAGGGCCGTTTTGTATTGCGGCGGGTTAACGATTAGCTGGATTGTCATTGCGAGATGTTCTACAATATGGCGGCTCACGTTTAACCTCGTTGTACTTATTTCACAATTTAGGGTGACCATGTACTAACTAAATGAAATTTTTTTTAATTGAAAATCAATTTTAATGTTTAGAAAGGTTAGTACCTACTTTGTAATAACTTTGTACATAGTACGACTCAGATAGGTTAGGTTTGAATGGTATGACAGGAGCTAAGTGAGCGAACTTAGTTCCAGTCAAACCATTCATGTTAGGTTACTTTAAAGCCTTTACACAGAAATAGAAGCCGTCAACCGTTCCTTCATAAATTTGTCAAAGAGGCAGATAATGACCCGCTCTATTACATTACGGCTAGCTATATTGAATAACATAAATCGGCGAACACTTTCTGGCGGACTTTGACTCAGCCGTATTCAACCCGGCTAATCGTTGACCCGCAATAAAAAACGGCCTTGTTTTTGGAAATGGCTAGCCGTAATGTAATATGGCGATTTATACAATCCGACTACGACATACACAAAAGCCTCAATTTTTATTCCTCAAAGAAAAGTGGTTTAACTATGGAAAAAACTGCCCTAACACGTCAACCTACGGTTTAATACTAAAAACTATTTTATTAAAAAGTCCAGCAAAATTCCACGCGACGATGAAATATCATATCCGCATCCGTAATCCGCGGACAAAATATCCGCTGCTCAAGTTCACGTGCTCGATCATTTCCGTGTAACATCCCTACGTCCCGATGGCTATCAATTTGTTACTCTGACATTTTTACGCGATCATCGGCGGCTCGGCGCGGCGCGGCGCGTTACTGTGCGGTTATTGATAAACTCGCCTGCCCACTGACTACGCCCGTTGACACATCGATAACAATATTTTCGAAGCTCTTTATTGCTTTCAATTTTTATAAATCACTTTATCGATTAAAATTTGCATATTTTTTACGAGTTTGCGATGTGTGCGGATCAAATTTAAATTTGTTTGGATACGGATACGATTACACGTCCCTAGTCATGTTTAATATTGTAATACTTCATTATTTTTGTGTCCAACTCTTCGCAATTTTGTTCTATATTTTAACGTTTTTTGTTATTGTCATTTCATTGTATTCCCGGAATAAAACTATAAAACTGTTGTATAAACAGCGAGGAAAAACAAATCGCAACAAAATCCGTACCTACACAACAATATGCATTCAAAACCATTACTTCTCCAATTTATGCAGCGAAGTAAAAACTGAATAACAGAACCAAATGTGGCGACAAGCTCGCTAAAAGTCCCGGAACTTGTCAAGGACCGCAGTTCGATTGCAGGCTTTGTGGTCGCGAGATTTTATTAAAACTTTTTTTTTTAGTTATCAAACATTCATATTTTACCGGGACCAAGTTTTATTTGTCCCCAGCGCTTTCCTTCAGCGAATAATTTAATTTTTTGCACCCACAAAGCTTGGGATTACGTAAAGGTCTGTAACAAGTTTTTGCTTCAGAAAATTAAGTCTTTGATCGCTTTGGGATTTCTACTGAGAACGAATCAATCATCCGCCGACGTCGTTTAAAAATTATGTTTTTTGATTGCGTGGATCTAGATAATTAAGTTTTTTTGCTTCGTTTAATATTTTCGATTTAAAATATTGTAAAATTTCATATCATCAGTTATTCGTTTATGAATTCGTTATATTTATTTCGAAATCATGAACTTACAAAACGAAATATTAGTGAAGCGTGCATTGATATATAAAAACCCAAGATACACACTCAGCATCTCAAAAACGTCCCCATAAAACAAGCGCACAATGCTAGTTTCAAACAGTCTCACATCGCTCGCCATACTGCACTGCTTTGTAAAAACAACTTTAAGCGATCCGTGTAAGGTTGAATTTGCAAAAAAATTGTTTATAGTGTAACTACACACAACTCACACATGATACTTGATACATGTCAGTTTTTGACGACAGTTTCGAGTGTTGCATTTGTTCGAGACTGTGCATCTTGCGTTTTTATATATCAATGAAAGCCTGACTATAATTGTAACATTTTTTATTTCAATAAATTAAATCATAGACAACTTTCAGAACGCTTCTAAAAGCGAATAAATCTAGTCTTTTTACGGGAAAATCAAATCCTTAAAGTGTTGTAGGTTTCCCTCTTCCTAACATTTTGCATCAATCTGACACCAGTCTTGTCAACGAGTACGGTTTTGCCCAGTTACTGGGAGACTGTGGGGGTCATATAGGCAGTTTCTTCATATAAAATGCTGGTTCTCAGCTACTGGTGATATAGGAGGACGACCCCAATGTAGTTGAGAAAAGGCTGGACTGATTTTAGCATATTTAGGATTCCGTACCCAAACGGTAACCAACAGAACCCTATAACTAAGCCTCCGCTGTCCGTCAACAGTTGACAGTTGAAACAAATAGTAAAAATTAAATTAAATAAAAAAACCGGCCTATGCGAGTCGGACTCGCACACGAAGGGTTCCGTACCTTAATTTTTATTATTTTTTGTTATAGCGGCAATAGACATAAATAATCTGTGAAAATTTGAACTGTATACCTATTATGGTTCTTGAGATACAGCCCTCTGACTGACAGACGGACGGACGGACGGACAGCGGAGGCTTAGTTATAGGGTTCCGTTTCTTATCCTTTGGGTACGGAACCCTAAAAAGCATTCTGCATGATAAATCTGATGAAGGTCTGATCAGAGGCCTTAGCACGAATATATTGACGTATGGTAACGTTAACGTAAGTTAATTTTGAATGTGAAAAACTACAACCCCATAGTATTTTGTTTTAATTTTATGGGACAAACACAATTTATATCATTCAAAAATATCAATAAAGTATCTAATTCGTCTAATTCAAATGAATATTATGTGCGAAACGAGTATAGTTGTTTTAGTATTTTTTTTTTTTTTTGTCAAAAATATTCGTGCTAGGTCCTCTGAAGCTAAGTTTACAAATAGATATTTTATCGAACACTTATCGACTTTAAGAACACATTTCACAAATATTTTTCAGTGAATCTTAATCTCATTGATTGTACGAACCTTCTGGTTTTCCCGAATGGGTATTTTTACAAGTATTTGGCAAAAAAAAAAAACATTGTAAGGGTGTCACAGTATGAAAAAGATTGGGAACCCCCTGGTCTAGACTGATTTTATAATTTTTACGCAACACAAGTGTAACTCCCACCTCATGCCAACCAAAAAAGGCAACAACAAACTACAAAAAGATTCGCGAAACACTCGCCAACATATCAACAAGTCGATAATACCCCTCAGATTTGGAAGGGTCCGGAAGGAATACTAATCTCTTCCGCCTTTGAGCGGGATCCAAAGGTGCAACCCCGGAGAGGCTGAGGAGGGTTCAACTTGCAACTGGGGCTGTAAAAGTGGCGATTACCTTTTATCAGTATATCCTCTATGAGTGTTGCAGAATGGGCCGGAAAAGTTTCAGGGAAGAAAGTTTTTTGGCTGATATTTTGTGATGATGATATGTAAGAGAGGTAAAAATATGCTTTAAGTGAGTGGCATGGTATCGTTTATAAAATTAAAAAAAAACTTGAGAGGTGTCAAGGGACACCCGGATGGAACGAAGTTCCTTTCGATTAATTAGTGAAGGAATTGTAATTTTTTTTTTTTTTTTTACTATAGTAATATTTTTTTTTATTATTAACAAATATAATGTAATATTAACTTAATCAGTAGGCTCAATTTTAGTAACAATTGGCTTGTCAAAATAACTGGCTTACAACTATAGCAAAAAGTGTCGTTACAACTTTTGGTCTTAATTTTTTCCGTCTAGCCCCCTTTCGCAACGCGCGATAAGGAACTTCGTTCCAATAAAAATAAATAAAAATTTGAATCTTGTTTGAATTTTATAAACGCGAAGGTTTGGACAAATTAATATTTGTTACATAATCACGCCAGAACGGTTGAACGGATCTGAGGAAATGTGGCACAAAAAAAAAACTATGGTCTGGAACAGATACAACTACGTTTATCCCGGGAGTATGTTTTCTTGGGATAATTTCCGACATTCATTAGCTTCTTCTATTAAATATTACGTTTTTTTACGGAAGTGAAAAGTAAATGAAAAAAACTGGTCAAGAGCGAGTCGGACGCGCGTGCAAAGGGTTCTGAAGTTATTTTTTTTAACATGTTATTTTAAAATTATAGACTTTTTTTAGATTTTCCTGTAATCTATAGGTAAAGATCTATTATCTCCATTTTTATCAAAATTTTAGGCTCAGTAGTTTCGGAGATACGGCGCGGGGGGAATGGTCATTTTTCGTCTAATTTCTTGAATAACTTCAAAACCATGTATTTTAAAA
Organism: Lacanobia wlatinum; assembly: GCA_947578705.1. Lineage (NCBI taxonomy): Eukaryota > Metazoa > Arthropoda > Insecta > Lepidoptera > Noctuidae > Lacanobia > Lacanobia wlatinum. The sequence continues at coordinate 28,557,356 of OX388029.1, forward strand.
TTATTAAAAAATATAATTTAAACTCGCACAGTAAGCCCTTTTATTTGGCATGTCACACGATATTGTTAAAAAAAACGTTATTTTTTAAATTTTCTAGTTTGACCCCCAAAAGTAACCCCATACAAAAAAATTGATAATTTTAAGTAACGCGTCCGTGTTTGGGTCACAAAAGTCCATATGTGCACCAAATTTCAACAGAATCAATCCAATAGATCCGGAGAAAACTGGTTGTGACAGACGGACAAACAGACACCCGAGTGATCCTATAAGTTTTTTGTTCGGAACCCTAAAAATGTATACAACTATTTATGAAATACATCTTATAACAAGAGATAGCACGGTCTTAATTTCCAAAAAGTAAATCACAAAGTGGAATCAGAAAGCTGTCTTCAGTCGATCACTAATTTACCCACCAAAAGCAGTAGCTATGCTCATGACCAGTAGGATAATAATAAAGATCCCAACTGCCTCATTCGCACAAAATTCATCCAAAACCAAAAAACACTTCCACGTCGTCTATTTCCATAAAACTAAGTGTACGTGTACCTTCCTCCATCCTATTATTTAGGAGCAGCATACCCCATTCCTTCCTGTCGACCCTAGCGAGTTACGACGCAGATAAGCAGCTGATATATACTTTTTCTTTTAGCAGTTCAAGATATGAAAATATATGTTATTTCTCGCAAGGGACGAAGAGGTATGTTAATACTTACTATACCCTTGTAGTGGTTAATTTAATGCGGAAATGATCAACCAGGAACCTCAAGCTCGAAAACGGATAATTTTGCAGCAGTAATCAGAACTTGTCTTCTTGAATTCTAGAGAGAATTTTGAATTATAAACTTATCTAAGTAGAAATCATTTTGATTAATTCTCAAAACGTCGTTAAATTCATAAAGAACTTTAAGTACCGCACTGACAAAAACAACCAAAAAATCTTCGGCTTCACTTCGTCTCATTATCATCCCGTCCTTGACCCAATTCATAAGCAGTAAGCGTATCTTCTTTTTCACTTAATTGTGAATATTATTAAAAGGGGACTCTAGTCCCAAGGAATTTGAAAAATAGGTATTTGAATAAACTATTGCCGATGCGTCGCACTGTGCACACTAACAAGTAAAGTGCAAAAGCGACAACTGCAGCTCAGACTGATATTTACCTATAAAAATCTTGACTAAAAGACGTTTTGTATTCCGCTGTTTTCTTTTTTAAAACTGGACTGACCTAAAAAGACCAAAAAAAAATTTGAGGAAGACTATGCTTCTACTATTTTTTATTTTGATAAAAACTTATCAAATTTGTCTGACAGTCGTTTGAACATGGTGAAAAAAACGGGTTGTTTTTTCTGGTTTTTAGATTGTCATAATTCTTTAAGTAATAATGTTTTGGAAAAAGAAAATGATAAAGGCACGTATTAATTTGATCTAGATTTTTTGGAAAAAAAATCATTGCTCTAGCAGCATTATCCACGAAGAAAACAGCGGAACCAGACCCGAGTCCCCTCTTAATAGCGCATAGCAAAATCACTGTGGAATATTGCTGATACTACCGTCTTATTTTAGCCTATCTCTATCCCTTTCTCCCCTCACTCTCTAGTTTACTCAACTTACGTTACGTTCCTACATTATCTATTATAACGCACACATACTGTATAAATGCAAACAACATTGCATCACAGGTACAAGAGCACCCCGCTAAGTCAGCAATCTCATTTAACAGTGTTCAAGAAAAAGGAGATTTTCTTCTTGCTGCACCGTTCTATCAATAACTAGCTTTAGTCTCCCTAGAGTGCAACAACTTTTATTTTAACATAATGAAAACATGACGCGCTGCCACAGCGTAGATACGCACAAAAGGCCAGCTGCATACGGGTGAAAATAAACTCGTACACATGCAAGCGTACGTAGGGAGATCTGAAACCATTGCCGTTGAAGAGTGCGCTAGTATTCGCTGTACGTGTGGACTTTGTCTACATGCGCGTTGGATGGGCTCTAGAAAAAGTGACATTATATTAGCCACTTTTCCACCTGCTCCCGCATTCAAATTGCATTAAAATACAGGCTACCGAAGTACGATAAGATCAATCGCTCGCTCGTACACTGCAATGAAATTAGATGAGCATGCGAGTGAGTTGCTTGCAGGTAGATAGCGGCCTTACAAAAACGGTGGCTAAAACTTAAAAAGTCGAAAATGTCGAGGGTTACCATTGCGGTTGCTCATATTAATCCATATATTTTGAACTTTTTAGTGCTAATCATTATCCTGATAGAATGTATTTTGGATTAGATTAGATTTGAGGGATTTGAGTAAGTAGACCGGATAAAGGGTGATCCTAAACAAATGCCATTCGTAAATGCATGCCCTGTACAAGAAGCGTTTATAAGAGTGCGTGCGTTTTCACTCGTATGGAGTTGACATACTGTACCTATCTATTCTGTAGCGCAATCTTGGATGTACCACGATGAATCTGTACCGTCGTAAATATTACTTTAGTTGCTTCCAAGGGGTTTATACCCGGTTCCAAGAGTATGTGGATGGATTTTATGATGTTGTTAAAATGTTTTTGGTCGTTTGTCTATCCTTTCAAATTGTGGCGACAATGCTGTTCGGATTGAATGGTGGTTTGATTCGTCAACTACGTTATTTTTGACATTGTTATTTGTTTCTGGCTAACCGTTTGATGTGTCCCTTGGCGGTCAGTCGTGTCCTTTATGCCTGTTCTGTTTAAATTGAATTTTTGTTTTGAATTCTGTCAACATATATGCTTATCATTTGTTTCTCGGAAATGCCAACAATCTCGCGTCTCTATTATAGTTCTGTGGTGACAAATTACAAGCTCTACTATGCTTTACAGCTAGTCGTAGTACGCAGTGCGAGCTAGCGTGCGAGCAAGCCTGCTGAGTAGCTGCACTGCAGTAACTTGCATCGTATGTACGTATCTTACGAGTTCTTGCCACGTGCGAGTTGAATAGTAGCTGGTATTCGAGTTCATTCAACATTTTTTGTTTTCACTATCTGCTCGCACAGTAACTTGCACATAGCAGCAGCTTGGCCATCGCTGCAGCTATTCAGCAGGCTGACTCGCACGCTAGCTTGCACTGTGTAAACTAACCATTAATAGATACTGAATTTAAATAAGGTTTATTTGCATATTTCCCTCCAGCTCTATTTTCGTATAGCAATAACGAAACTTGATCCTACAACAATGTCTCCTGGGTTAGACTCTCGCGTCTAACTTGATGCTATATTGATTTTTAATATTCAAAGTTTGCTAACTGGAGCGCGCGCCTCGCAACTTTTTATGACTTGGTATTGATACCGCCCCCAGCTCTGCATACTTCGCGAGAGTACACTAACAATATCGCAGAGAGGAATAGAGCTCACAATATTTAGAATATGAAACCGGTTCCGGGAAAGACTGGAAGTCGTAGAATTTGTGATGAATCCAATTTCTATGTAGGTCGTTCAGTTCCGTTCGAGTCGGATTGATCCGAGCAAGAGCGATGTTTTCCAAACCAAGCGCAAAGCCTCGCTTTCAATCCTCGATAGCTCCTGCCTCAGGAAATATCGTTCAGAAACCGTTATTTATTATCAGATTAGCAGCATTGCCGCTATCCCGTGTATTGCGGAAACCGCGAATCAAGGGATTACAAACATTTTTTCTCCCCGAATCTCCCCTCACTGAATAACTTAAGCCCAAATGAATTGACGTGATGATTCTTGGTCTTAATTGCGGTGGAAAATTATACGTATCTGGCTTCCGTATTTATTTAGGATTTACTTTTCGAGATAGTAAACAAGATAAATCCGGGGAGCTGTCAGGCGAGAAATTCGAGAAAACGGAGAAACACAGACGTCGCGAATTTTCCACCGATATGGAATGAATGGTCGGAGTTTTTTTATCCTTCTTATCTGCGGAGCGCCCCGGGCGAAGGTTTGATGGAACCGGGCGGGGCGGCCATGCTGTTAGTGTTACTTTGTTTATCTGAGCTGGCATAAAACCTGAGATAAGTTTTTAGAAAAATTTAATAAAACAAATCCCTTCAGTCTCTAGACAAAGTGCCATTCTACTAGTGATGAAGATTGTCTTTTGGCAGCGTTTTTTAATCACAAACATTTTTGACGTTTTGAATTTTAATTTAAACGCTTTTTGTAAAATTAAAGTTGCGTAAAAATTACTAGAAATTAAAAGATTTTCAAAATTATTGGACACGTATTTTTTCTTTTTTCACGTAAAAAAAAAATGAAGAGAATACAGTGCGTTGAAGACACGCGTGACGTCATGTCGCTGGTAAAAATTGTCACATCATAGTGACGTCACGCGTGTTTTCAACGCACGATATCATCTTCATTTTTTATTTCTTTTACGTGAAAAAAAAAAATATGTGTCCAATATTTTTAGGAAATATATCTGACGAACTAATTAATTTTTTTTATTAAAATACCCTATTGTCCCTCAGAATAAGTAAGAAGTTATTTTTGGATGAAATGGCAGCACTTGCTATAAAGTTGTGTGTCGTTGGAAATTTTTGCTCAGCATCTGTGAAACTGTGAACCTTGTTAAAACTTCAAGAATATGTGTCTTCATACTTGTGAATAGTTCTGAGTTCACGCTCGCTCCATGTTCTAAATATTTTGGGTTTGAGTCATCTAAATTAACTGAACTTTAAGCATTGTTAATGAAATTTTCAGGTTGCAAGATAATGATGATGGCAGATTTTTATGTGTGATATTTTTACAAGTTATAATAATAAACACTAGTAAAAGAGACAAAGAGAGATACAATCTGCAAAGCAGTTTTGTTTCACACGGGTAGCACCGACCCCACGGACCTGATCTCCCGGGAGAAGTCTTGTTCCACATCTCCGGCTTGCCTTTATTGGCCTTTTAGGAACAGAGCTCCCACCTCTTTCTTGCCTTAATCGGCCGGTCTGAGTAGAGATTCGCAAGAGAAAACGTGCTCGGAAGAACGATGTACTTTTTTGTTTGTATAATCCAGTAAGATGCTGGCACGGATCTTGAACTTACTTCCGAGATTGTTTTGATAGCCGTGGTATACCTTTCCACTCCTCCAGCACCTCAGGACATGTTGCCTCCTTGGCATTAAGTCACTTTGTGCTAGCGACCGTTTTCGGGGGCCCATTTGTTGAGTGTGCAATTCACCCCCTGCCATTTTAAAGCCGTGTATATTTTCAGTGGTTAGGCAGGGACCCATAGTTCTTTCATAGTATATGGTAATGAATCCACTCAACCGCCCAAACCCATAGCCTGTCACCTTTTGTTACATTATGCAATAGTCCTGGACCTACCGGGGATTGTCCTTGGGTGTACTTTGAGAGTGCATATAGGGATAATCATCGGTTGGTGCCCCATTCCATGAAAAATGTCTAACGGGACCTCTGCGAGTTGGCTTTGGCCCCTCATACGTCCACCAAAGGACCGGGACCTCAGGGACCCGAGATTGTTCAAAACACTAATAATAGTCACAATGATGTTTTTTTTCGATTTCTTCAATTATCATCGTCATATTTCAACTAATTTTCACCAAAAACTTAATGAATTATACTGCTAAACCTTTCTCATTGGTCACTAGTTCACTACTTCCATTGGTGATAACTGTATAAAACATTGTTTGGTAGTTTAAGAGTTTATCACGTACAAACAGTTGAGCGCGGAATAAGTAGTAATGGTGATTTAATTGTATTAGAGCACAAGATCCAATTCAGAAGTTAGGCTAACAGAAAATATATATAGCTGATGGAATTTCGGACTTAATAATACAGCGTTTGTACTAAAATAGAAACTACCGGAATTCCCTGCATTGCTCTGACATTTCACAAATTTCATGTGACGAACGTGCATAAAAGTATAATTAACCGCACGAACTATTCTGCGATATAGTTTCATTTCCATTTTGTGACGAGTGTGGAACCCACTCGTTTGCACGCAATTGTGAACGGTTTGCAGTGAAATATCGACACTGAATGCGAGTAAAATTAAATTACAACGGTCTTTTCTCCATTGCTAGATCCAAAACTAATTTTGAGAGTTTACTTTTTGCGTTTGTGTTTTTGTTAGGTAATCTCTGGACACATAACGTTTCGAGACCACATTCATAGTGCGTACAGCTAAGGAGTGGAATTCCCTGCCGGAGTCTGTGTTTCCTGGTAGCTACAACCTGGGAGTCTTTAAGTCAAGAGTGAATAGATTACTTCTAGGCAAGCGTGCTCCATCTTCGACCACATCATCGCTTATCATCAGGTGAGATAGTGGTCAAACGCGTGCCTTTCAATACTTAAAAAAGTACTGATCCGATCACAATTTTTTTATTTCTGACTAGCACTTCGCCCGCGACTTCGTTCGCACGGCTTCGCACGTTCGAACTTCATCTCATTGTCCTCCCTCTATAAAGGCTAACGTGTAACTCTTATTGATAGACTAAACGTAGAGCTGTTCGTTCAATCCGCGACATTTTTCTTACTTAGAGTATTTTTATACCCATCTTAACTTTTAAACGAAAGGTCTCAATTGCATAATTTAAAGTGTAATTTACGTATAAATAACCAACCTAAATTACCAAATCATTTAAATGGATAAGGATTAATATCATGATACCAAAATCACCACTATTCCATTCTACCCGGGTTTTGAATGAATAATTTGAACAAAAAGCGGTTATTGTGACTTACTAATTTTTGATCAAATTCTCTCGCAGAAATTCATGCCAATTTGATAAAACTGTTTGAACCAGAGTATTTGATTAAATTACTTGAACGTATATGACCCGCATGAGTATCCAGTATCTTAATCCTAAACAATTCAACACCCGAATATTAACTTTAAAAGTTCACACAGATTTTACCCCAGAAACCCCAAAATATTACTAAACCAAGGCGCCCTAAAATAACCATATCTCATACAAGCCAATCAACAAGAACATCAGCCAAAAATCTGGCGCTAATATCATATATAATTCAGCGGTACTCCTCTTAATTTTATGATCATGTCGGATTTTTTCCCGACATTACGTACGAGATCTCAGGTACCTAGCTAAAGGCATGTTTACACGAGGAGATATTCTCGCCGAAGAGAGGCGAGAATGACAGTGTGTTTCTCGCAATATCGGACTTTCTGCCTTTTGTAAGAGGAAACAGGATCAAAATCAAAAACAAAAGTCATTTAAGATTCAAATTCAGCCTAATACAGCACTTTATGTACGTCATTCGATTTTAACATGAAGACAGTTTTTTAAATCACCCGCCCTTTACCACTGCATTGTGATTAAGCTGGGTAGAAAAAGTTATGTTACAAACTCTCCAGCTTGAAAAAGCGAGATGATCATATGGAAAAGGGTGAAGGAGGCATTGTCCCTGCATTGGGGCGAAACAGGTTTGATAAGACGACCTTTACGAGAAACATTATCAGACTGTTCTGAAAACATGATTTGTAACAAATATTTTTCTTCTTACCACTTTATTTTTTCAAAGACCAAGCAATTTTTACCTTTGGCCATGTGTAAATCTCACGTGCTAACTTTCAAAAACGGCCTATTCGAGGCGAGAATATCTCCTCGTGTAGACCAGCCCTAATCGTGGGGGTGCTACGAATTATTTAGACGCAACCTCTGCTCCAGGCCTTGTTTATACGTAGCTATAATATATAGCAGGGATTCGCCTGGCTATAGCTAAGCTTCCTTTTGCACTTCTGTAAGTTAATCCTTAAAAACCAAATCCAGGCTTGAAATTAGTGGCGTGCTTTGTGGGGGATTTTTATTAGTAAGGTTATACTGTACTATTGGGAATATTTGCTAAGCTGATGGGATTATGGGTCATCGAGAGGTTTGCGAGGTAAACCGATGATAAAAAATTTGAGGTAGAGATCATTCGATGTAGGTAATAAAAGTTGGTGGATCAGGTCATGACAGGGCGCACCGCATATTTTTGTTATGCAATAAATTGGCCCGATGGAGTGGTCGTGTGTGCAAGATATGAAAATGCCATGTTTCTTGTGAAGTGAACTGTTGACGGTATTATCTTTTCTATTCTAATTCTAAATCTATGGCTATATCCGAGCAAATATACGCCAAATATGTCGAAATTTCATACTAACTTCTTATTAGAAATTAACCCCCTTTAGGGAATGGATTTTCAAAAGACCCTTCATGATGCTTTTACAATATTAAGACACTTTTAAACAATAATTATTATGCCACACAAATGCAACTATCTTTACACAAATATTAAACTTTATCTTTTGGAGCAATCCTAACCGTAATACGAACAAATATGCATAAGTATAGGTACTAATACAGTAAGTATATGTAGGTAAACGCATTACAAATGTGGCTGCCAGACGAGCGCGTAATATTGAATCCAATTTTAACTTTGCCGATACGGAACTGTGGCAATATGATAAGGATGTTTATCACGAATGAGCGTACCTATATACCTTCGTTTTTGTGTAGGATACGTTATGTATGGAAAAAAAACCGTTATTGTCATATTGTCGGCGCTTTTACAGTTTCAATACAAATTGACGTTTACGCTAACTCGATGGAGAGCGTAAAAAACTCGCACTATGGCGTCGAATCGATCATAAGAAGTCTTTGACAAAGTGAAAGATGAACAAAATGCCAAAATGTAAGGGATTGATCAGTCGACCTTTTGATGAAGCATCTCATCATCTGCTTAGCCTTTTCCCAACTATATTGGGGTCGGCTTCCAGTCAAACCGGAGTCAGCTGAATACCAGTATTTTACGTGTAGCGGCTGCCTACCAGACCTTCACAACCCATTATCTGGGTGACACGGTACTTCTTGGCAAGACTGGGGTCAGTTTACTGGCTTCTGACAATCCGTAACGATTGCTAAAGATCTACAAATGACAGCCGGGACCATGCAACGGCTTAACATGCTTTCCAAGGCACGGAGGAAACTCGGTGTGTTAAGATGGTCACCCATCCACAGACCAAACTTGACAAGCGTTGTTTAACCTTGAAGATTGACTGGTGTGGCTATTATTCTTAAATAGCCATGACGCATCTCATCATCCCATATTTAACCATGAGCTGGTTTAGACTTGGACTGCGAAGGCACAAAAAGTAACGGCGGTCCCTAACGGCGAATAGCGCATTTCACTATAGGAATAATGTAAATTTAGTTGTGGTATCATCATTAAAATTAAAAATGTTACACTTTATAGTGTTTTTAGGGTTCCGAACAAAAAACGGAACCCTTATAGGATCACTCGGGTGTCTGCCGGTCTGTCTGTCTGTCACAGCCGGTTATCTCCGGATCCACTGGACCGATTCTGTTGAAATTTGGTACACATATGGGTTTCTGTAACCCAAATACGGACGCGTTACGCAAATCATAAATTTTTTAGTGTCGGGGTCAATTTTAGGGTTCAAACTAGAAAATTAAAAAAAAAAGAAGTTTTTTGAACAATATTGTGTGACATATCATTTGAAAGTGGTACTGTGAGGGTTTTAGTTATATTTTTTTTTCATAATTTTAATTTAAATGATTTTTTAGTTATTCAAGAAATTAGAACAAAAATGACCATTCCCCCCCCTGTATCTCCGAAACTACTGCGCCTAATATTTTGAAAAAAAAGTATGGAGATAATAGATCTTTACCTATAGATTACAGGAAAACCTATAAGAAATGTAGTGTTAAAATAACATGTTTAAAAAATTAAATTCGTTCGGAACCCTTCGCACGCGAGTCCGACTCGCACTTGGCCAGTTTTTTATTTGGAAGTCGAGTGTATTTTTTTGTGAAAAAGTTTTTTTTTTTGAGTTTGTGAAATTTGTTTTCACTGATAGAATGTCATTTTGGTGAGAGACAAGTTTAAGAGACAGTCCAACTCAATCAAAACATCAGTTGAATGGAGAACTTTCTCCTGTTTCTGAAGGCCGTTATTTAAAAATTGTTTGCTTTATGAATTACAGCAGAGCTTGCGTTTCTAATTTTATAAAAATGTTAAACGATTTGCGGCAACTTTCTGACTTTCAAAAAGTTATCTTACTGTAAACGCCTTAGTAAGCGGTTGCAGAAACTAAACTTGGACAATTAAACTTGTTAGTGTGCATCGTGCTTGTGAACTAAAATTGAAAATAACTCGTATACCTGTTATAACAATCTTCAATTTATAAAAAAATGTTTAGGAATTCTGTCGACTAAAAAAAAGTAAATGCTAAAGTTTAACTAATAATTAGTAGATTCTTAATTTGAATTTCAGTAGCATACACCAAAACGTTTATTAGCAGAGTATGTATAGGGGAATAAGCATTCTCTTCCGTGATTGGAGGAGAATGCCTATAGGCAGCTTAAGGGCTCTTAATTCAAATATTATCGTTTCAAAAATTCGAATTTAAAATGTACTAAGCAGTACTTACACTAAGCATTATGGTTAGAGATTCATGAACAAGCTTGTAAAACTTCTACCTAATAACCGCCATCTTGAAATGCTTTTAGCCGTCTGAAATTGGAAACACGGAACTTATTGAAATGTTTTACTCACATGAGTTTAAATGGGTTCCAACTATTGAACGGTTTCCTCTGAGAGGCAATGCATAAATATGCATTAACGTCAGAACCAACAGCCTCGAGCTCGTATCGTTAAGAAATTCATACAGGGCCCTTACACCTGGAAACGCAATTTCCTATTTCTTTTTTTTTGTAAGGAAATGTTCTGAGATTTGCATTAATGAGAATGTAGGTAATAAGTAGCTTTGATTGGTGGGTTATGGGATCTTGTTGGGTTTTATTTGGAATGTATTGTTCGGGATTAGGACAAACTTGGTTGAATTAGAAATTGTTCAGGTCGGTATTCAGACTAACTGGATGAACTTTGTACGAGTATTTTACATGAACGAATGCATATCATAGTGTATGTGTATGTGTGTGTAATATGGACATTAGTCTGAAATAAATGTTATTATTTTTCACTTTCTCGGGTCCCTGGAGACCCGGTAATTTGATAGATGTACGAGGAGCCGAAGCCAACTCGCAGAGGCTCGGTTAGACATTTCAAATGGAATGGGGCACCAACCGACGATTATCCCTGTATGCACTGTGAAAGTATACCCAAGGACAATCCCCGGTTGGAGCAAAACTATTGCAGAATATGGAAACAAAAGATTAAACGCTATGGGTTTGGGTGGTTTAGTGGACTGATAATCGTTTACTATGGAAGAACTATTGGCCCCTGCCTTACCACTGACAATTATAACGGCTTTAAAATGGCAGGGGGTGACTTGCACACTCAATAAATGGGCCCCCCGAAAACGGTCGCTAGCACAAAGTGACGTAGCGCCAAGGAGGCAACATATCCTGAGGTGCTAGAGGAGTGGAGAGGTATACCACGGCTATCAGGACAATCCCGGAAGTACGGTCAACACCAGCATCTTACTGGATTATACATCCTTCTCCCGAGCACGTTTGCTCTTGCGACTCTCCACTCAGACCGGCCGATTAAGGCAAGAAAGAGGTGGGAGCTCTGCTCCTCGTCAGTGTTCACTCCGGCCAGCCAATAAAGGAAAGCCGGAGATGAAGAACAGGACTTCTCCCGGGAGATCAGGTCCGTGGGTTCGCTACTGCCTAACAGTTCGCCACAAAACTGCCTTGCGGATTGTATCTCTCTTTGTCTGGCCCCTCACCTTAAGTATGAGTACCTAAGGTTCATTGGGGCACGCAAGCCTCACCACGACGTCAACGTAGAGATGCGGCGGTGGGGTTATTATTATTATAGGGCCTAGCACGAATATTTTTACGTATAGTAATGTTACCGTAAGTGAATTTTGAATGTAAAAAACTACAACCGAATAGTGTTTAGGTTTAATTTTGTGGGACATACAAAATTTATGTCATCCAAAATTATGAATATAGCAATTAATCTTTACTAATATATAAAGCTGAAGAGTTTGTTTGTTTGCTTGAACGCGCTAATCTCAGGATCTACTGGTCCGATTTGAAAAATTATTTCAGTATTAGATAGCCCATTTATCGAGGAAGGCTATAGGCTATATATCATCACGCTAAGACCAATAGGAGCGGAGCATTCATAAAAATTGTGACGCAGACGACGTTGCGCGGGTAACGGTAAACGAGTATTGTAGCTGTACATTTTACATTACGTTACTATACGTCAAAAATATTCGTGCTAGGCCCTCAAGACTCTAACACCCTATAAATGGGTAACGTTAGATTTACCGGCTTTTCGACTATTCCTATAACGACATTAATGACGTAACGAAGTTTGGGAATAAATATTTTTGAACTTTATCTCTTAATTTTCGTCTGTTACAAGATCTACAACGACAGCCAGAAACTTAACGTGCTTTCCGAGGTATGGAAGAGTCTCGGTCACCCATCCATAGCTCGACCTCGTTAGCCACAGCTCACGGGCTTCTTATCACCAAGCGATCATTTCAAAGTATGAACGGTTGGTGTTAAGGCTTGTAAACATGCCAATGACCTTGTGCATATAAACGGAGCTAACTACTCCTCTACGCGTCTCCGCTACCCGCATTTTATACTTACTATAAAAAATAACACCTATTTTAAAAAGTAGCAAAATCAAAGTATTTTCGTTTGTATTGCAAAGCAGTAAACATTTTTCTTTTTTTAGACTTTTGTTAAAATATGAAGGAGTAAAATGATTTCATCTCAACGATTTGGAGGTGATTTGGTGTTTTTTTTTTCTTATTACGTGATACCGATACATAAATTCTGGCTAAACCAAATTACGTATCATATCATGTGGATTACAACCTATTTTTTTCAGATGTAATATCTCAGTAAATGCCGACGAAAAGTTGCTTTATCTGCACGCTGTTTTTAAGCATTTTTCGAGAGAGCAACCTTAATACTTTTACTTACTCTTAATTGCAATAATTACTCTGACATAAGTCAATCCGATTGGCGATCGCGCCATGTAACCGTACAAGCTGATACTGTGGTAGGTAAATAAGTACGACGGACAGTGAAGAGACTAGTCAACAAAGTACCAAGAAAGTACAAATAGCGAAGCAGGCAGGTAGTTTTTAATTTGTATATTTTACTAGCACTTCGCCAGCGACTTCGTCTGCGCTGCAATTTTCTTAAGGATCCCTATTTTTTTCTAAAAAAATTATATACTAAAACCTTTATCGAGAACCATTCTATCCATTGGTGAAAACAATATGAAAATCGCTGTAGTAGTTTTTGGGTTTATCGCGAACAAACAGACAGACGCGGAGAAGGAATTTGTTTTATAATATGTAGTGATAGTGATTATTATGAAGTGTGCGTCTGTTTTAGGTGAAATAAATTATTTTTTCTTTCTTTCTTTATTTTTTTTACAAAAACGTGGAGCAAAATATTAACAGATCTATCAAGTAACTAGGTGTCACCGTAACTTTTGGCAGAACTGATGTCAGATTTCTTGGCTTTTAACTGCCCATAACAACTGTCAAAGGATCTTCAATGACAGCCGGGCCCAACGGCTAAATGTGCATTGGAGACAAAGTCAGTGGAGTCTAGATGTATTAAATGGCTAGTCACCCATCGACGTAATGTCCTCGGCAAGCGTTATTTAACCTTAACCATCGACACGTGCGGCGGTTATAACTTAGCCAAGAAATAACTTGCCAAGTGCGAGTCGGACTCACTCACGAAGGGTTCTGTATCACATACCTTCATATTATTATTTGTTGTTGTAGCGGCAATAGAAATACACAATCTGTGAAAATTCCAACTGTCTACCTATTACGGTTCTTGAGATACAGCCCGCTGACAGACAGACAGACGGACGGACGGCCTGACGGACGCACAGCGGAGACTTAGTAATAGGGTTCCGTTGGAAACCCCTGTTGTCAATACTTTGAAATACTTGCACTATGATACTCGCTCCTAATTGCAATAATTACTTCGCAAATCAATCCGATTTGCGATCGGTCTATACTACCGTACAAGCTGATACTGCAGCAAATTATATTACGCAAACGATATTATATTACAAAACTTGTTAACTTGGAATACAGTTACAAACTGTGGACGTCGTAATACAGTCACTGTACGAGTTAAGTTATTATACTAGCCTCTCTCAAACGCGTTACCACTTGCTTAGTAAGTTCACTCCAAGTTAGGATAGCTTGCAGCGTCTAAATGAAACTTAACTTGCTCAAACTTAATATGTGAATGTTGCTAACTTATTTAATAATATTTGTCCCTATGCTTTTTAGGGTTCTGTATCCGAAAGGTAACCATCTATCTGTTCGTCTGTCCGTCCATTCATCAGTGCGTCTGTCTGTCAGCGAGCTGAGTGTCAAGAAACGAAATAGGTAGACAATTGAAATTTTCAGTGTGTACTTCTATTGCCGACAAATAAAACAAATTAAATTAAAAATTAAGCGGGCTCCCATACAAGAAGCGTGTATTTTTCGTTTACGGTACGCAACCCTTCGTGTTAGAGTCCGACTCGCACTTGGCCTGTTTTTAGCAAGGGTTCTCGTGAAGAAGTGTTTCTTGAGAAATATTTCTGTCGTTATTTTTTGTTGTCAAAGAGCTCTGTCTCGTTTCGATTTGAAGAGTTGTGACATCAAAAGAATGAGAGTTTTCAAAATTGTCTTTAATTTGACTTCAACTATGTTTATTTTTTAGTTACGTGTTTATGCCTAAATCGGTGAAGCGATTTTGATGAGTTTTGCTACAGTGATAGATGGGAACCTTTTTTAATGTTGGGAAATCATTAAATGACTGCTCCCGTTCTGGACGGAGCAGATTGGAGTGTCAGACTCTTACTGACTAAAACCCATCCGTGTTCCTCCTAATGCCCTTTGCGTTCCAGGGCCGCGATGACTCTTTCGAATAAATTCCGCAACTGGAAACGGTTACACTTTTTTTTTTGCAGAAAATCTATGGAACGCTACGCAAAAGCTAGTTATATTTAAGGACTAGTTGACCCGCGCAACTTCGTCTGCTCCGCTCCTATTGGTCTTAGCGTTATGATATTTAGCCTATAGCCTTCCTGGATAAATGGGCTATCTAACACTGAAAGAATGTTTCAAATCGGACCATAGTTCCTGAGATTAGCGCTTTCAAGTAAGCAAACTCTTCAGCTTTATATGTTATTAGTATAGAAGTAGTAAGATAGATATGGTAAAATTCCACCAAGTGGGTAATTCTGTTGGTTTTTACAACTAGCCGTCAGGGGACCCGTTTGTCAGTTCTATTTCCTCGTAATAAAGAGGTTTCTTCTAGTTTATTTCACAATAAACCTACAAGAGAAATAGAGTAACAAAATATACGTTTATAACCGATTTTTTTGAACCCAGTCCGTGCGTACCAATATTTCTTATAATTTATTCAGAGCCACCCTTTACCAACGTACACTGCCGGCCACGAAATTGACCAACAAATTAAATATTAAACAAACCATCCATCGAGCTGAGTAAATAAGTTTGTTCTACAGATTTATTTCGCCACGTAAAATTAATGTTTATTTTATTATGACAGATGGAATTAACATTTATTTTATTATATTAAGCAGTTTTCATCTGAGTTCGATTTATCTTTTTGGGTTTTATAGATATTAAGTAGAATTGTTCGTCACCTATCGTTGTATTTTTGTAATAAAATAAACACACGGTATTTTTACTGCTGTAGCGTTTAATAAATATTCTATTCAGGTGTCAATTTGTACGTATAATTTATAACACACAATGAAATTAATTTTGACTCGAAATGGAACTGTTTTAAGCGCTGAAAGTTAGTTGATTTAATGAATAATATTTAACTGATGTTTCGTAGGAAACTTTGAATTAAACAGTATTTACTTGGAAATATCTGGGCGCGTAGTTTTCTCCTAATAACTTTCAGGTAGAATGAGTTGAGATAATATTAATATTACTTAGTAAGTACTTATTTTGGATTCAGCAATAACAACTTGCTAAAAAAACCAGCTTGACTATTTTTTATCAAAGAGTAGAGAATAAAACATAAAAGCAATCACAATCAACTAATCCGGTTTCAAATGTCGAATTTATTTTCCCTAATTCCTCACAAAAAGTCATTATTCCTTAAACGTAACAAAAATTATCATCAAAGCGACGCTGTAAAAACGCAGTGGAACGTAAAATAAAAGGCAAAAGTCGGCGTTTCGTGACCCGTAGGCACTTAAGTTGAGACCCACGATACGTCGCGGGCAAAAGCAAGTCATTACGCCTAATGCTAAAATATCCTATTCTCGACCTCCGCGTATTGAATACGCAACAATACGTGCCTTTCTCGCAATAAAGGTTTAATCCCCAATGTATACTTTTCTTCGGCCTCCAGTGTACTTATGAGATCAAAAGAAATATTCGCTTTTTTGTTTCGTAGGAAGCAAGTAGGTAGTAGTGTACATGCGTTATGCATTAGACTACGCACTTTGGGCTGGTGGAGAGAACTTTACGAGTCTAGTTTATACTATCAAGAGGATCCCCGTTGTAGGGCAATATCTTATGAAATATTTATTTTTGTCTTGAGATTTCCACGAGAATTCTTAGGCCATAATCCCAATAACTAAATCACCAGTAAACTTTAAATCACGGCTTTCCTCGCCTCGTTATTTCTCTAATATAGCCAAGAATTTTTTTAAAGTCATTAATTTAATTAGTTTTGTCGATTTATCGCTGCCGACAGTTGGCCTTCATCGGCTACGTGATTATTTTTCAACCATTTTCTATAACGAAATCTTAATTGCTGAAATTGCCTCATTAACTACTAACGATTAAACAATTTTAGGGGAGCCCCTTGACCTTTAAACTTCAACGCTCTTGAATTCTGGTAGGTACGGATTAGGCGGCATTCAAGTTTGAAATAGGAATCCAATAATTATCAGAAATAGCTAAGTACTGAGCCGATTAATTTTGTATGGCTATTGGCTGTAATTTTGCTATACAGGGTAAGCGCTTTCAAGAGAAATAAACATAAATACAGCAATAACCTTCTACTATTAGCATTCAAAGAAAATAAATGGAGCGAGCAAGAAAGTTTCGACGAGTTTTTGAGTAATAGCTAATAATAAATAACGGCCTGTTTGAGTCTAAAAATAACCTAAACATTGCTTTCTGTACTAAAATCTTTACTTTATTTTAAGTAATATAAAACATCTACCCAACAATAATTCCGAACTTACGCAACACCCAAATGTCGGATATTTATCGACAGTTGCACCCTCCAAACCACATCGGACGACCACAACTTGCCAATTTTATATAACGACACTGCATTTGGCAGCCCTTGTCGCCTGCGGGCCCAGCCTATCCGACCGGACCATTTTACGATCGGCTGTGCATAGAACTGGTTCCCTGTTTAGGCTTTTATCACCATGAGTGAGCAGTGCGCGGGATATTCGGGAATTTCTGGCAAATTCTGGCACATTCTGCCAATTTCTGTCTTATTGCCTGCGTAAGTGGAATTTTATATAAGCCGAATTGGCTTGTCATGTCCCGTAATAGTGAGTATCATGTACCGTTATAGTCTTGCACGTCATGTACTGTAATTGTCTGTCGGATAATTTAGAGGATTTTCGTTGTTTTTGGAGAAAGATTTTCATGTAGAAAGAAGGTATTTAAGAGTGATTGATCTTGGGATGACTAGGCTTTTCGTAGGTTGTGTTTTTAGAAGATATTCTTATCTGGTCTTTTATTGAATATCGGTTACAGCTATCATTCATCCATAGCAGGGTAATTGATATACAGCCAAGACAACGGCATGTTTTACCGTCGAGTTTTGATAGATTTAGATTGGACCGATACTTACAATCTCGAGAGTACGTTCCTTCGCTCGAGGATAAAGTATAACAGCCACACGAACCGATATTCATGGTTAAGCTACGCTTGCCGAGGTCGATCTGTGGATGGGTGACCATCTTAACATATCGAGGTTCATCCGTGCCATGCCGTACAGCTGTGGTCCCGGCTATCATTTGTAGATCTTTGGCAGTCATTAGGGATTGTCAGAACAGAAGCCAGAAAAACTAAAACCAGTCTTGCCAAGAAGTACCGTGTTACACAATTGTGGAGGTCTGGTAGGCAGCCGCTCCACGTAAAATAATGGTAATCAGCTGAATCCAGCTCAGTTGAATCAGCTGAAAGGGCTAGGCATGTGATGACGGCACAACGCTGGGAGAAGCAAACCAACTGTATAAAATTTAGGTAATAAACGATACAGGACCGCCTTAAACTGTTTGAAAGTTATAATAAGTATTATTTTTTGTTTTCAATTGACAATGACCCTGGACACTTCAGAATCAGCGCGTGAGAAACTGGGGCCTGTTCTTTAACCAAAAACAAACAAAATTCCGAACTAACACGGAACTCATAAATGCTAATAAGTCTATAAAACTTTACGCCAAAAATTCCTTAAACAAAATATAGAAGACATTCACGTATTTCATTATTCCCTGGTACAACAAAACTTGCTCGTAATCAAAGTTTTATTGAAATTTCGCTTTGGCTCCAATCCCGTGCGGTCGGCGACTGTTGCCTGCGTTACACGAAATGCGAGTTTTATAGACAACACGACTTCCGTAACTTCGCATTTGCCTTGTTTTAGAACTAATCTAGGTTATCCTATATGCTATATTTTATAATGCGAGTTTTGTGGCTTAGGAGTTATGGGTCGTGAACGTCTGCAGATTAAAACTTTTGAACAGACCTGGAACAAAAGGCGCATTTTCTTAAACTCTTCAATGTTATTCTACAGTAGAGGTAAATTTTGTGATGAATTTTATTTACATCAGTCTAGCGTTTTCCCTAGTATTAGGGTCGGCTTTCCAGTCAGACAGGTTATATGTGTTTTTTCATATTGTTCATTTTTTTATTATTTTTTTTATTTATTAGGTCAGTTTATTAGTAGGTCAATCCAATTTTTTTTTACTTATGTTTCACTTTATATAGAGTGTGCTAGAGTATATTTTTAGTGTGTATATATAGAGTATCTTTTTGTGTCATGTGTTAATTAATTTGCATACTATTGTATAAATTCAAGTTCTTAAAACGTAACAGACCGATGTGTTGCTGAGGAGTTTTTAGCCACTTCTTCTCCACAGCTAAAACACTAAGAATTGGTGACGGGCGTTTTGGGGACTATCTTTTGTAAAACTTGACGTTCAAAAAATGCTGGTACTCAGCCTAATTTGAATAAACGACATTTGTTTTTTTTTTTTCAGACCGGTTTCAACTGAATACCAGTATTTTACATGAAGCAACTACCTATTAGACCTCCACAACCCATGCATTTGACACTGTTTACCTATTACGGTTCTTGCGATACAGCCCACTGACAGACAAACGGACGGACGATAGATGGACGGACAGCGGAGACTTAGTAATAAGGTTCCATTGGTTACGGAACCCTAAAAACAGTGTAATAAGGCGAAATTATTGTCTCAAGCATTTTCCATCAATCAAGTTTAAGGTGTTGCAACTATTTTCCTACCTCCTTCAACTAAATCATTTTGACAGTTCACTAAGGGATTTGGGTCAGCCATGTTTACGGTGTTCTGGTCCATCTTAGTTTATTTTACGAGTTGCGAGTCCGTGGCATGCGTACTGGCAGTTTTCACGGTGTATCCCACTGATCTTTTGGGGTACATGGTCCATTTAGCGTAACAACCTTTTAGGGAGCGTGGTGATCTTTTGGGTACAATGTCCGTGGTCTATTTTCGTTCAGGTTCCATTTTTAGGGGGCGTGGATCTTTGTTTAACTATCTAGAAAGTATTATGATAAGTGAGAAAATGTTTTAAGAGAGTATAGTCCACTGCACGTCAGTGGTAACATTTTGACTTAAAACTGGCCTAATAGTACGGAGTTTAAATATATTAGAAGCTAGCTTATACTAATTTAATTATTATGGTGTGTACTGTAACGCTGCAGATTAGGGCTTCTACAACGTCTGGGGATCGTTATAAAATAAAATACTTTTGGTGATTTAAAAGATCATTATATTGAGCTGGTGCTCCAAATAAAACTTTCACAGTTCTGTCAGAAAAACAAATCAATCAACGTATGTCATTATTTGAACCTATTCTAAATTATGAACTGTCTTTTCTAATTCTTCTAAAGCTTTTTTATAATTAAGTTGACGGAGGTCCCCGTAGGGTGAGGCAACCAAGGAAGATGTGCCACAGTACAGTACCGAATAATGCTTTTTTAAGATATGAAATGGGTCAATTCTGTTACCGTCAATCATTGTCGTTATCATTATTTTAGACAAAACCGACCGTTAATCAATCTAAGCTCTCTCCAAGCACCACCACGTAATACAATTTGATGCCTGTTACATTCAGTGGTTTCCCAATTCTATTGTAAACTAGTGGACGTCACGCGGTTTCACCCGCGTAGGTCCCGTTCCCGTGGGAGTACGGGGATAAAATATAGCCTATATTACTCCCTGATAATGTAGCTATCCATTGCTGAAAGAATTTTTCAAATCGGTCCAGTAGTTTCGAAACCTATTCATTTCAAACAAATCTTTCCTCTTTATAATATTAGTGTAGATAACTCGAACGTACAAACAACAACGACCATTATCTTACATAAAGTTACTTGCTGTTACTTAATAAATACAGTAACTTATGTAAATACATTCCCATATAAACGCGCACTTCCTAAAGGTTACCCTAAAAGCATAACAAAAGCGTCTTGAATTACCCGCTTAAAGTATTACCCACTTCACGTCACTACCGCTCACTAGGAAATACAATACATTGGTTACCCGTCGGTCCCATATTACCCGACCCACACATACTCGTACAGTAATACACAAAAATATTCCGCTCCCACACATACACAATACTTGATGGATCCCTAGTACGCTCAGGGCCGTATTTAACCTATTAGAGGCCCTGGGCACAAGATATTGGGGCCCCTATGATTTAGACAAAGAACTATTTTGCTAAAGCAGGCAAAAAAAACCTTATCTGTACTAATATTGTGAAGAAGATTTTTTTTTTTTGTTTGCACCTGATAGGCTCCTAAACTACTGGACTGATATTAAACATTTTTTAACCAATAGAAGAAAAAATTTCTGGAAATAACATAACATAGGCTAAAAATTCAAACAGGTTTAAAATCATAAGAAAATTGCAGCGCGTGCGAAGTCGTGGGCGAAGTACTAGTTTCAGATATATGCAACCGTTTATAAATTCACATTAAATGAAAATGGTAATAATTCTAAAATCCGGAGCAGACGGACTCTTTAGCACTAACAATTTAATGCTTAAAAAATATTCGTTTGTTTTTTTTTTTAATTAATATACTTATTAATCAGTCGTCGGTAGGTGATCTGGCATCATAGGGGGCCCTGTTCGATCGCGGGCCCCTGGGCACGTGCCTAGTGGGAAAGAGTACCTGAGTACGCTCAGCGAAAGTAATAATTGAACATCAAAAGTTATCGCTGTACTGGGAACAGCCCTGACTGTACGTACAACTAATGTAGCACAGCCCTAACTAATCATAATTTTGTTACAGCGCCACCTGTGAATTGGGCTGTCACTTCTAATAAATGTTGTTTTATTCAATTTTGTATCTTGTTATGTTCGTCGTAAAGTTTATATATAGTTGCGATGTTTTTGGCTTATGTTTTTAAAGTTCGTTCACGATTTAATTACTTTTCAGACAGTGACAACGGAGTACCTACTCTGAAATAATTGTGGGTAATGAGACGAGATGTGTTTTATGTAAGTGATAGAAAAATAAAAAAATACAAGTCTTTTGAGACTAGTAAGGTACAGTAGCAGTATTTCTCTGCATTCTATCGTAGTTATCAAATTGTGGCACGTATTTAATACAAGCTGTGGTTTACCTCTACATTCCAAATGAGTACTGAAAACTGCGGCGAATATATTATGCACATTAAAATAATGTCAAACGAGGTAATTGCATAACACACAATTAATAGGAATGACTCTTGTTCTGATATCTCAACAAGACCTAAAGAATTTATTAAAGCTGCCAAGAAAACTAAATTTTCAAACGTAAGAAACTTTGGATTAGGAATTTTGTTAAAAATCTTCGGATCAAAATAGTTGAATCATTTTCTGTCACAAAATTAAGATGTGAATTATTCTTCCTACATACATAAATGTTGTGTTTTTGAGAATGGATGGACAAGATGGTTCCGGCAGTGCGATTCTCTAAACATGTCGAAGTGAAAACTTAGGCGAAGTGAAGGACAAGTGAGCTGTCAAACCATACAGACAAAATGGAATAACAGCTCACTTGTTTTGTGTTGCATTTGAAACTCGGTTACTTATATGTTACCCATTTGTTAAGTTCTCAGTAACACCCTAAAGTATTGATTTGTGCCCGATCACCGCCAATTGGTTCGCCTCCTTTTACATGAGACTTAGACGTAAAACGACTGTCAAAGATCTACTAATGAAAACCGAGACCAACAACTTAACGTGCTATCTGGAGGTGGAGGCATCTCGGTACGCTGAGCTCTGGTCACCCATCCTTGTACCAACCTCGCCAACCGTTGCTTAACCTCAAATATCAACCCATGTGGCTGTTATAAGTAAGCTTCAAGCTCTTAAATCCAAATCTACATCATATTTAATCTACACAATATTTTATTCAGTGATACCCCCTACAATCTCCCCTGACACACTTCTGTACAAGTTCATTTTCACGCCAGTTCACAGCAGGTGAACTGGCGTGCATTTTACACATCTACTAAGTGCTGCACTTATGGGAATAACCGCAGGCTATGTAAATATTGTAGGCGTATGCGGAGTCACTTATATATGTGACTACATACTGCCGTGGTATAACTAAAATGCCGTTATCCGACATCTGGTCGAAATTTTACTTTAGATGATATATTAATGAGAAAAAAATATGTATCGATCGGTGTATAATAGCTTCGGAAATTTGCAAACACAGATCGATAGATATTCTTTTTTTTATTAATGTATCATCAAAAATTAAAAATCGACCCGATGTCGGATAACGGCATTTTAGTTATGCCACGGCAGCATATGTCTAGGTTGCTGTCAGGTACGAAGTTTCTCTAAAGCGTTGAAAAAATAGTAGCATAGTTAGGATTCCGTATCCAATGAGTAACCAACGGAGCCCTATTACTAAGCCTCCGCTGTCCATCCGTCCGTTTGTCAACGGGCTGTATCGCAAGATCCGTAATAGGTAGACAGTTAAAATTATCTCAGAATGTGTATTTCGATTGCCGCCATTTTGATTTGTTTTCAAAGTTGCGGCGCACGATCTAACGTGCAAATAGAGGTAGACAAAAAATATTTGCAACATGGTACCCTAAAGTGACACGCCCTTTCTTGACTAATAATTTGCCCGGTTTCAGAGGTCAGCCGGCCATTCAACTGTTTTTCTGTTGTTTTGTTTTGTATTTTACTAACATAGTTTTCATGTATATTAATTTTACTAACACTACGAGTCTTGTTTCTTGACATAAATGTAAATTATTATTATAATTATTATTATTCATAAGTCCATTAACGCTATTTGTTGTAGCACCATTGGTTGGCTAGAGGTTAACGGACAGATAAACGACCGATAAAATGCCTCAGAAACTGGGTATTAATAATTCAAATATTCTGAATTCATAACAACGTTAAATGATTAAGCCCTGTGTACCTTCGGACAACCACAAAATTCCGTCACTTTTCTAATAACACGAAACAATCCCCAATAACCGGCACGTCACACGTTTTCCTCGAAACATTACCTATAGGTATAAATAAAACAAATATTGTTGGAAAACAAACAGACACCGTCCCTCAGAGGCCTAAACAATCAAATCTATAATAACAACGAAATCTGGCGAACTTTAATAGAACACCCTGTACATACGGTGCTTGAACAAAAACTTTGAAGTCTGCGAATAACAATATTCTTGTTCATACATAATAAAAACTTAATGGACTGCGAAACTCCCATTTCAGATGAAGGAAGAAAGAAAGAGACAACACTATCTTTGTCTATACAAATAAATAAAATTGTTGAAGAATCTGTTTGAAATACCAAAAAAATAATATAACCGACTTCCAAACAAAACACTACAAAGAATAAATTAACCTTAATTTCGAAAGTCGGTGTTAAAAAACAAAGAAACAAAACCAAAAACACCGACTTCCGAAATTAAGGTCATATTATTCTTTTTAAAAAGTTTTTTTATTTTTCACTTTTAAGTGGTGGTACTTGGACGACGTCTTCGTCAACGTAGAAATTGAAATATGCAAAAATACTAATAAAATAAAAACTACTGAGCCAAACTCAATCAAAATTTTATGGGACCAAATGGCAAGTATACTGCATTGAACTAAAAAGAATCACATAAAATAAAACCTACTGAACCAAACTGAATCAAAATTTTATGGGACTAAATGGCAAGTAACCTCGGAGTAATCAGTGTACATACATATAAAAAATACTCACCGAATTCAGAACCTCCTCCTTTTTTGGAAGTCGGTTAAAAACAGCTTTCTACTAAATGCATTTATGAAAGTAAACGATACTTACAAAAATACCTTATTAATTTTTTTGTCTGTCTGTTCCAGCTAATCTACAGAACAATTAGACCGATCTTCACGGGAATTTCACTGGCGATAGCTGATATAAGGAGTAACTTGTTTCAGAAAAAAATGTTGCTCATAATGTAACACAGTATTTAGATGTTTACAGCTGCTGTAATAAACACTTTATTAACTATATACAAAACATAAAATTCTTATGCACATACAATACGTTATTTAAAAAAAAAACGGGCTGTCTGGGGACTGCCGATAAAGGTGAAAACTAAGTAACACATTGAATAATTTAAAGTGTAATTTTGTACATGTACGTAACCAACTCTGATTATTAAACAATTTAAATAGATAAGGATTAATATCATGATACTAAAAACACCACTATTTCATTTCACCCGGGTTTTGATTGAATAATTTGAACAAAAAGCGGTCATTGTGACTATTATGGTTAATAATAGTTAGATATATATCCTCGTGGATTTTTTGTAGATATTGATGTCTTCTATAAAACTGTAGTACATCACTTTGTTCTATTGTCAAAAGTTACCGTAGCGTACGCAATATAACCTTGTGTTGTTAAGGGCTTGATTTGTAGTGGACTGTAAGTGGACTGTATAGTAAAACGATTTCTTTAAATACTTATTTTATTCACTGAGCACTTTGATACAACGCAACGTTAGTCGACTTGGCAAGAACGATCTTCAGGAAATCGCTATGACATTGACATTAAAATAATTTTAACACAGATTAAAATTAACTTTGTGTTGCCATCAACATTATCGAAGTTTTCATTAGGATCCCTAACTTTTTGAAAATATTGTATAGCCTATGTTACTCAGTGATAATGTAGCTTGCTAAGGGCTAAAGAATTTTTGAAATCAGTCCACTAGTTTTAAAGATACAAATCTTTCCTCTTTATTATATTCGTGTGGATGGAAAGCGTTCGGTGACGATGACGCAAAATCATTGATGTTTCCTCACCCAAAAAGTGCTCAACGCGCCTAAAGAAGTTTTACACTCAACGCGCCTAAAGAAGTTTTACGCTCAACGCGCCTAAAGAAGTTTTACGCTCAACGCGCCTAAAGAAGTTTTACGCTCAACGCGCCTAAAGAAGTTTTACGCGCAATGCGCCGAAAGAAGTTTTCACTTCAAAAAACATAATATATGTAGTTTTCACGCAGGCAAAGCCACGTCCAGAAGCTAGTACAAGAACATATCTCCATCCTCCTCTACCTAAGGAGCAATTCGCTTTAACACAAGATAGTGTTCGGTATGTGACGGTATCTTATAAGTGAAACACAAAGTAGGAACATAAGTGAATACATAAGTTATAAGGACTGAACTTGGAGAGGACTGCTCAAAGATTAATATCATGAATGTCGGACTTACTTTGTCTTGTGTATGAAAATTTGACACGTGTATTGTTCTTTCATGCTGAACAAGTACTGGGATATTTCAGCGGAAATATCTGGCTTTCGCTATGGCGACACTTCGAAGGTTATTAAAAAGCCTACCTAGTTAATTGTTTAGTACTTTGGAGGTATGCGGTACAGAGAGTAAAGTCCCGCAAACCTCCGTTGAAAAGGGAGGATCCTCCGTCCAGGCGGTTGTTATGCCTGGCGGGCTACTGCCCGATAGTTAATATTCGGGCTCATGTATATGTTCAAATCGCACGGTAAACTCTGCTTGCGCGATGCAGGATTTCGGCGTAGTACTTCGCTGCTAGTCGGATAGATGGCGTCGCGGTTCTTTTTGTTGCGATGTAGATTTGCTCCGTTGGTTTTTCTTGTGGCGGCATTGATGCCGCTACAGTACTAATGACACAATATGATTGCTTAGACAAAATAGTTTAAAATGTAAGAATGCACACGGTAATTTTCACTATACCAATCCTAAATATCGCTGCAGTGCCAAGCAGTATTCTTGCATAAATACTTATTTACTTCCTACTAATATTAAAAACCGGCCAAGTGCGGGTCGGACTCGCACACGTAGGGATCCGTACCATAAATCTTAATATTTATTGTTATAACGGCAAAAGAAATACACAATCTGTGAAAATTTCAACTGTATACCTATTACGGTTCTTGAGATACAGCCCGCTGACAGACAGACGGACGGACGGACGGCTGGACGGATGGATGGACAGACGGACAGCGAAGGCTTAGTAATAGGGTTCCGTTGGTGGATTTATGGATGGATGTTTGTTACTCTTTCACATCAGAACGCCTAAAAAGATCTTCATGAAATTGGCCCAGAGGTAGATTATAGTCTGGAATAAGACATACGCTACTTTTTATCCCGGGAATATGTTCCCTAGGGATCAAGCGGGCTAGTAATGTTATAAATGCAAAACTCTGTTTTTTTTTCAAACAGATTTGGATGGAACTACTAGGGACACAGGTGTACTATGTCCAGGACATAGGATACTCTTTATCCCAGAAGCATTATTCCCTTGGGATAATTTATGGATTTTCTGCGGACAAAGCTGCAGAAGCTACCACTATATGATAGGAGCATTCCGGATGAAATCTTTCACAAGATGCCTCACCACCACTAGCTGTTTAATTTCCCCGACTCTTCATCCATACACAAGCCGTTGACACTGACGTAAAGCAAAGCCAAGAGCTGCATATTAACCCTGTCACCTCTAACCCGCCCCACAAACGTCCACTTTCACGTAAGCCTCAAAGTTTTAAGCCCGACCTTCTACCTGGTCCCCTTGAGGGATTATAAACTTGAAATTAAATATGTATGTAGTACTAACAATAGACGAGCCTTCAACACTTTTACCCCACTTTTGTTCCAACTTACCCCACCGTACCTCATTTTGCCCCCCTTCGCCCTTGACTCGCTTTCGACCATATAATAACATGCATATTAAAAGTTCGCGCAAGTCCGCAATAGCGGAATGGAGTCAAGGTCTCACGGTAGAGTGAGCCAAGATGTGGGTATTGATAGTTGGAAAAATTGGCAAAGGGTTTTAGAGGGTATAAAATGGAAAATCTGAGTTCTAAATGAACATTGAAAATTTAGCTGATGGATGCGAGACGCCCAGGACCGGTCGTTGTGGCGACGCTTGGGGGAAGCCTATGTCCAGCAGTGGACGTCATTCGGCTGATATGATGATGATGATTGAAAATTTAGGAAACGAATACGTACTTGTGACAGCGAATGTTTAAAATAGATAAAAAACTGGCAAAGTACGAGTCGAACTCTCAGACGACGGGTCCTGTACCATAAACAAAAATAAACACATTCTTGTATGGGACACGCCCTTTATGTTTTTACTTAATATTTAGGGTTCCGTACCCAAAGGGTAACCAACGGAACCTTATTACTAAGCCGCTGTCCGTCCATCCGTCCGTCCGTCTGTCTGTCAGCGGGATGTACCTCAAGAACCGTAATAGGTAGACAGTTGATTTTTTTACAGATTGTGTATTTCTATTGCTGTTATAACAACAAATAATAAAAATTAAGGTTTAAGGTACGGAACCCTTCGTGTGCGAGTCCGCCTCGCACTTTGCCGGTTTTTATGTTTTGTTGTTATAGTGGCAATAATAACACACTAAATAGGTACACACTCTGTGTTTTCAACTGTCTACCTATTACGGTTCTTAAGACACACAGACACTGCTCGCTGATAGACAGACGGACGGACATCGGAGGCTTAGTAACAGAGTTCCGTTGGTTCCCTTTCGGGTACGGAACTCTAAACACGATATTTAATTTAATATTAATTATTTGAGAAATGGTTTAATTATAACCAGATACATCGTAATGTTATTATTATGACGCTGACCAAACTAATTAACTGTTATATAATCAGATGCAATGATCAATAAATCATTGGTTTTCCAGGCTGAAAATTTCAGTGCAAATTACTCCTCGTCCGAAAACCGAACGACAAACCATAATTACACATGCATTATGTAGTTAAAAGTATAATCTACACTAATAATTTGAAGGAGTAACATCGTTTGGTTTTAGAAAGTAATATTTAATTTGCCAAGCAAGATGCAATGATCATAATTCACTAGATGACCCGCACAAATTCGTCTGCGTCACATTTCTCATGAATGCTCTGCTCCTATTGATCGTAGCTTGATGTTATATAGCCAATAGCCTTCCTCGATAAATGGTCTATCCAACCCCAAAAGAATTTTCATAGTTTTATTAGCGCGTTCAACAAAGGAAACAAACTTTTCAGCTTTATAATATTAAGCTCTGAATGGCATAAATGATGAGAACGCCGCATCTGGTCAGGCGTAAGCTCACCCCGCAACACAGTGTTAGGGCCCGAATCACTTCTCATCCTCTTCTTACACACTACCTGCTGTCAATCTCTGCTTAAATTTAAAAGAGTGTCCGTGGAGTTTCTTGCACATTCTTCTCCATAGAGATCTACGCTTTGGAACGTGCAAATAGCTTCATGTTTTTGACTGACCGACCCTGACATTTCAAAAGTGCCTGTAAATTGAATCTTGAATACTTGTACTGAACACTTTAGTACAAGTGGGAAATGGTCAGATCACTGCACGTCATAGTCCACCCAAACATTACTAACCGCTGGCAGCGCAGCACCAGTTACTATAGAAATGTATTTAATCTGTAAAATTACTGATAAAATTCCAAAAAAAAAACTACACTGTTACTGAGTACCACAAGCAACTTTTTATCCCAAAAAAAAACGCACACTTCCTATGAAATATAGATTAAAGGAGCGAAATAGCGGGCAAAAGCTAGTAACAAAAAGTAAATCATGTACGATAAACCTTGGTACGTTTTACACAACCGTGGACGAATTCGCACGTCGCACATTATATCCCAGATCGTAAACTCACACAGACTAGACCACCAAAATGAATATACATGGAAGTACATAAAACCGTGCGTAGGTAGTAAGTGTAAAAGCTAAGTAAAGAAATCGGGTTACGGGCCGTAATTCGTTAACTAGTCCTCTTACTATTTAAGTACAGGAAGCCTACCTAGTATCCAGCTGTTATTTGCTCCGTGATAAGGCACCCTCGTAATGTTGTGAGTGCTAGTATTTTTTTCTGGCAATTACCTTGGGCTGTTTATCACATCGCCGAGCAAGTCTCTAAAAGCTTTCTTCACTAGTTTTTTTTCGCGTTTCTGTACCTTGGTCTATCCTTAGTCTTTGATCATCCTTCTGGAACCGATATTTTTTCCGGATCTAAATAGCCCATAATGCTCAAACTAGTCTTTAAGGCAGGCACTAAAACCTATCCGATAGTACCACATTTGAAACTTTGCGGAAGTCCCTTAAGGCAAGTCACAACCTTCAAGTATCTGGGCCACTGGGTTTCCGACGACCTTAAAGACAACCTGGACATTGAGCGTGAGCGCAGAGCGTTGGCTACGCTGTTTAGAGTGTATTGTCAGTCGTTTTAAACATGCAGTCTGTGGGTCAAATATACGCAGAGGGCATACAGCGCTCTGCGAATCTAATATAATAATGCGTTTAGGGTGTTGATGGGGTTGCCGCGCTACTGTAGTGAATCGTTGTTCGCGGAGGCGGAGATTGATGGTTTTCACGCAATCATGCGCAAGCGATACGCTGCCACCATGCGCCGGGTACGCGCCAGCCCCAATAGCATCCTGAGACCAGTATGGGACAGGTGGAACCGCCCCATACTGGGGCATTGGATAGGCCTACATGTGACTGTGTTATCGGTAATTATGTTAATTATGATAGTTATGTTAAAGTTACATAGAATGTAAGTACCTACTAACACTAGTTTCTAAGTTTTTGAATACTAACCAAAAAATGGACTCTGTCTGAAATGTAAGTTTTTTTTATTTGTTTTCGTGGAAGTCTGTTTGAAATGGAATAAATTTCCAAGGATTGCTACCTAGAAAACAAAAATATCAACTTACAACTTGACGTTATGTGGCCACTTTAGCAGAATCATATTAGAATCATAGTATTAATCACGCAACAATCTGTCAAATTTCATTTTCATCTTTATCGCTAACGCATTAGGTTCAAGGTTGATTGGGAAAATTTGACAGCGACGGGTAGCGTGATGTGCTTTCTGATTCTGCTAAAGTGGCCTTTTTAGACCCGCAGGAATTATAAATGTTTCGATATTATGACATTTCGGTGGTACTAATCAATTGACTTTTTAATTAAAAAAAATCGTAATCACGTTATTTCAATCGTAAAGCGACTAATTATAAAAAATAATATTAATAAACGTTTATTTAAGATAACTATGATCCAGTTTGTTAGTAGTATGATAACTTATAACTAGTGTTAGTAAAAGCACACACACTCACTCGTACACTCACACACACACACACACACACACGCTCTTCGCTCTCAGAAATATATTTAATGATCGATCTAAGTTCTTCGTTTTATAGCGTGCAATGATAAATTTGTTGTTTCTGTTATAAATGACGAGCGAGATAATTTATAATCAATAATCAACCAATCACCAACAACTGACTAGAAACATACATTAAAATATTAAACATTATAGAACGAACTCACTATAATAAATAAAAAGAAAATGTACAAAATAACTATCCAACGTTGTAGAGCTTGTTATTTTCCTGAAAGAATATAAACAACTAATGAACACTATATTTTTCCTTCAACCAGTAAATAAACCTCGGCAATCCGTCTTTTGATACACCACTATCTATCTTTTGATGAAATCAATGGTAGCAATATACTAGTACTCATTTATGCGGAAGATTCAAATGGTTTTGCTACGTGATTGACTGAAGAAAGTGGAGGCTGACTGAAGCGGACTGAAACAGTAACTGATGGTAGGTACATTCCAGACAGTCGGTCTTACTGAATGTTTATCTTAGCTGTCTGAATTCAAGTGAACTTGGAGTTGCTTTCAACTTCTGCTCGTGTAAACTTTTTTTTGACGTGATACCGTCTTATTAATCGAGCGAGCGTGCAAGTGAGAGCGCGGAACAAGCGATAGAGAGGCACGATCGACCAAAGCGTTCGGCTTGTTTGATAAGAATTCAATTGTTTTCTTATGACGTTATCACGTTAAATTAACATCCGTAAACCGACAGACAACCAATCTTTTTTAGGATTGATTGCGTGCGGAAATCAAACCCGCGACACGCAGTGCAGCAGTGAATCGCTCCACCACTGAACCAACTGTGCCGTCAACTTAAGCTCTTCCTTTTGCAGTTTATTGGCAGCACCCAGGAGTCTGAATTAGTGCTGGATTGTTGGTTATGGGCCCTTCCACCAATACATGGGACATGACCAGCAATAGAGCACAATCCTAGCTGCTGCTAAGAAACTTAACATAGACCATCAAAACTGTTAGGGTGGATTAAAACATAAGTCACTATACACATGGTCTCGACTACCTTATGGATCTACTAGCTTCTGCCAACAGCTTCGCCCGCGTAATCCCAAGGGAACATACTCCCAGGGTATATAGCCTATGTGTTATTTCAGACTATAATCTACCTCTATGTTAAATTTCATGAAGATCCTTTCAAGCGTTCTGACGTGAAAGATTAACAAACATACATCCATCCATCCTCACAAACTTTCGCATTAATAATATTATTAGGATTATGGCAAGTTTACATATTGTGTGTTTAATATACCGTCCTGCAAGCTCTGAACAGCCACACGGTCAACTCTGGGCTGATTCTCGAGTGTCACCAACGTCTTAATCAGGTTGGTAGACATTATAAAGTAACCATTTAATGGATCAAGGGACAAAGCGAGTCCCGAGGCAACGATGCAGTGGATGAACTCGCCAGAAGGGGTTCGAGTATGCCAGCGATGGGACCCGAACCCATCGTGCCTCTGCCTTTCGGGTACCTACGCAATCTAGTAAGGAAACGCACCGGAGAAAAACATCACAAGCTATGGGTTGACCATGGTGAGTGTAGGCAGGCCAAAGAGGCACATCCCTCTATAGATGGCCGATTCACTTAACAAGCCCTAAGACTGACTAAACAACAGTTGCATACAGTCACAGCCATAACAACTGGCCACGGGTCTTTTAATAAACACCTCTATGCTATAGGAGTCACTGACTGCCCGCTATGCAGAGCCTGCATGGAGGAGATTGAGACAGCAGCACACCTGCTTCTAAGCTACCCGGTCGTCGCGGAATACAGGGCCAAGTACTTCGGTAACCCAGGTACCCTCAGTGAGATAGTTGGTAACACCAAGGCGTTGCTGGCCTTCCTTGGGGAGCTGGGGTGGATCGAATGACAAATTTGTCCCACCTGCACGCAAAATACGCGCTTAGTCGTGGAGTTGCAGAAACCAGCCCGATTTACATACATACATACATTAATAGGCTCCACTTCTGCGTAGCCTTCGGGAATTAACACGTATATCGGACAATAAAGATAAGTTATTATGCTAACTCTACCAACCCTCTATATACGACCTATCGGCCTTAATAGAGGCAAAAAATGGACGCGTTTTTTGTGGAAACCTTGAAGATCGTAACTTCGATATTAGGCCGATATTTTTCACATTTTTGCTACAGTAGTTTTTATGTAGATATTCGGTTTGATAAGATTTAGCTCGTCGTAAAGCAAGTTTAATATTAGAAGGTCCGACTGGGGAAATGATTGATTTTTTTCGTTATGGGTCGAAGGTTCGCTTCCTGATTAGAAGAATATTGTGAATTTAATGTATTTGTTCTGAGGCAAATACACTGGTCATCAAAAAAATCAACCCAGCCACTTTTTGTTTAATATTTATCGATTGTTTCACAGATAAGCTGTTTCACATGTTTGTTTTTTTTATTTTGAGGATTGGATATGATGTTTGGCATCTTATTGCACTTGAAGGTACTTAACAATTTTTTTTATACAGAAATACTGTCGAGTGCTGATTTGATTGTTTTATGTCGGAACAAATTCGAATCGTTCTTTCAGTCCGAAACAGACTTTTGAAGGGATTTCATGTTATTAAAGTTATTTTTGTTTACCGAGGCAGTAGTTTTGATTTCTTTGTCTAAAAATAATAGACACTACTGAAGCTGAGGCAGCCCAAGTGGCTTTGCTCCAGCAAGGCTTAAGTCAACATATCGTGACCACGAGGTTACAACTGAGCCGTTCTGCAGTGCGGCGAGTTTATCAAAGGAAACTGGGCAGTATAGAAGAAAATCTGGATGAATAAGATTTGATTGTTAACTAAACTTCATTTTTTTATATCATTGGATCAAACCAGCCAGCCAGAAACCCTGACACCAGTCTTGCTAAGGGGTATCGTACTACCCAGTTACTGGGTAGTGGAGTTCAGGTAGGCAATCATCATCGTCATCATCATATCAGACGAAAGACGTCCACTGCTGGAGATAGGCTTCCCCCAAGCGTCGCCACAACGACCGGTCCTACGCGTCTCGCATCCATTGGCTACCCGCGACCTTCAACAAGTCTTCCACGTCATCCAGGTCAGATAAGCAGTCTTTCCACGTAAAATACTGGTATTCAGTTGCATTTAGATAGACTGGAAGACTACCCCGATATAGTTCGGAGAAGACTAGGCACATTATTTTACTGTAGAGCGTAGTATGAAATATCATTATTTAATAACTGTACTATCTTTAGGCCGTGACCACGTACGCACGAGTTTCAGACGAGTTACATTGTACCCATTTGCAAGTTAATGATTTTAATGAAGTTTATGGAGTAATAAACTCTTTTATCTATACTTATACTTACTAATATATAAAGCTGAAGAGTTTGTTTGTTTGCTTTATCGCGCTATTCTCAGGAATTACTGGTCCGATTTGAAAAATTATTTCAGTGTTAGATAGCCCATTTATTGAAGAAGGCTATAGACTATATATCATCATGCTAATACCAATAGGAGCGGAGCAGACGAAGTTGCGCGGGTCAACTAGTCTTTTTTAAAACTTTTGTATAATTAAGATCGTTTGTTTCCCAACCGAAAGTTAGATTATTTTTTGGAAAATTTAATCATTTCAAAAGATATGGTTAAGATTGGATAAGTTTATTGCAAATTAGCTATTGCCCGCCACTTCGTACGTGCATATTATCTCGTTTCTTCCCGTTCCCTTAAGAATTTCGGGAAATCTTCTCTTAGTGCTCCCCTACACTCCCCAAGGAACCTACATGCCACTTAGTCAGTAACTCACTCACTCAGTCAGCCAGTTATAGAAGAATTTTATAGGGCTTGATGATGTTGCTAAAAGTAAATATATTTGCAACTACTGAAGCTCATCTACTTTGTATCCATCTGAAATATACTGTGTTTTATGTATTTTGTATTAAAGCAATTTACATAGACATACAAAACTATATACCTAACCAACTAACTTCTATGCGAAAATGTATGCTTGACTACTGAAAGCACTTCGTTTATTCTCTTTCATAATTTATTAAAATATTCATACAATATGATTACAATGCCGCTCGCGGCTCCGTCCATGTGAATGTCGAACATTATCCCAAGGGAACTATTACTGTTACTATGTGTTATTCCAGAGCATAATCTATCTCTGTACCAAATTTCATCAAGATCCATCCAGCCGTTCTGGCGTGATTGAGTAACAAACCATCCAAACATCGAAACTTTCGCATTTATAATATTATTATAGGATATAATAAATAACAGTTCTAGAAATTTCCCCTAAGATTAAATTACTACCTAACACATTTTCAATAACCGAAATTAAATGGCTCAAAAACATTAAGCTGATTACCACGATCCTGCTCAATGGAACAAAACGTTATTTTATCATTAATCACTTAAAACCTCAATCCCTTTTATTTGTAAAAAAACGATCAATCAATCAAAACAGCTGTCATACTTATTCGTTCAGATAGCCTCGTTAAAAAACTGGGGTCATAGCTTTGTCTGTTAGAACTCCTTTTGTACCTAAAATAATGGTGTAAAGATCTAGGTTTCATCCATTCGATGGTCAATTTCCGTAATTGAAACGTTTCATAATCTATTTTCTTTTCAGTTCAGCGACAATCAATGTACAATAATTACACAAATGTAGGTAATAAAGAACAAACATTACTGACGAATTGAGACTGAAATTAGAATGCGAAATGTTCTTAAAAATACAGAAATGTTGCATCAAGTAAATCAAGTTCCTAAAAAGAAGACGTATTAGATCCAGCTGCCGATTGACATTTATTGGTGGCTGCAAGTTGCATCATGAAACAAAACACAGTCGTTTAAATTAGCCAAGAAAATAGTTACATAAAAATCAAGATGCCAGCAGTGACCATCATCAAATTATCAAAATCATTAACCACCCTTGATAGTTATTGCTGCTACCATTCATCTTTGCGAATTGACTTACATTTTTATTTGATTACTTCATAAGCTATACGAGAAAATCCTTTAAAAATTTAGAGAATGTTAACTCAATATGTAATTCAAGATAGCTTTCACCAAAACACCTCTAAACCTAATAAAAACTAAACCAAACTCACCAACAAACATGCCGACTAATAACAACAACATTGTTAATAATAATTCACTGCACTGTTCTTCTGTCACATTATTCAGAACTTTATAATCATTCACCAAAGTGTCACTTCTCCGTACTTTCACATTACTTTCGAACTCGCGTATTCGTTCGCTCCGGACCGCAGAGGGACGTGCGGTTGGTGCGCGCGACGGTTGTCAACTGCCAGATGCCAGATGATAAGATACCGGCTTGGGGTTGCTACATGTAAACTGTAAATACCTACAATTTATTTTTAGGTTCTCTAAAATAATTCTTGGTCGTCGGGTGGTGAGATGTAGAACCTAGATGAGGTTGAGGAAAAGAAAAAGCTGTGGGCAACTCACGCAGTGGATGATGATGACTCTAAAATTCGTCATTGATAGGCCTCCAAACAGGTGAACCGATGACTTGATGAATGCTACAGGATCTGCTGGATGAAAGAAATACGACGCTTGGGGAGATAGTTGACCAGTAAATGTTTTCGGCTGACGTAATGAGTCTGAAATTATGGGGGTATATCCAACATGTTAAAATTAGGCGTAGTCTGCAATAATTAACTTTTATTCGAAGTAGACAGCCTGAGGAATGATTATTTTAAAAGAAGTGGCAAAAGTGCTACGCGGCCGCTACGGCGTAGCGCACTGCTACGTTTGCTACAAAATCGAAGCATCGGGCCGGCTTGGATTTCACTTTTGACTACTTTCACTTCTCTCTGTATCGGAGTTCCTACTTTCGTTTTCCGAGTGATTCCTATCGGTAAGAATAACTTAATAATTTGAAGAAAGGAAAATCAAATATATAGAGATAGAAATGTACTTAATTTTTAATCATGTATCGCTTGACGCACCCAAATAACAAAAGTCACCAGACCCATGTACCACCCATTTCACATTTACACTCCATTGCACTTACTACGCTATTCATGTAAGTCTTCTCCATTTCCCTTTATTTTCGGGTAACCATTCCTAAATCTGGCAATACATATTTAATTGAGAGCCGGCCGGCCGCCGCGCGCCTGCGCAGTACGGGCTTGACATTTTTATGAAAACAATATGTTGACACTTTATTCCCGGAGTCAGGGCTTTGGGCTTTCGAATTAGACTAACGTATAATGTAATGTGTAATGCTAAAAGGTAAGGTATGTAAATAGATGATGTGTGAGATGTAGGTTTTATTTTAATTCGGGTACCCTGGTCTTATATTTAGAGTTTGTTGAAGTTTTTTTTTTGGGTATTTTTAGCATTTGTGAGCTTTCACGGTTTGTTATTTTTGGGCCTATGTAATTCTGCATTCTGCAACTTTGAACTACCTATAGAAAATGTTACACACATGTCATGTAAACACGTAATCACATGGGGCAACGTTTGAGTGGTTAATGTATCCAAAATGAGTTTCAGACGAGTTACAATGTACCTATTAGCAAATCAATGATTTTAATGGAATTACGTTGAGTAGTAAACTTTTTTGCGGAGGTGGATGCGGCTCCACGCTGAATGTTAATTGTATATTTTTATCTGTGTCTGTATCCAATTAACACTAGAATTTAAGCGACATTGTTACTAAACCGACTGGAGTCTGAAATAAAAACATTCTATGCTATTCTATAATTGAGGTCGTTAGTTCCCCGACCAAAACTTAGATTATTTTTTTAGAAAAATTGGTCATTTTTTAAAAGATATGGTAGAGATTGGATAAGTTTATTGCAAACTAGCTTTTATGTATGCATATTATCCCGCTTTTCCCGTTCCCGTAAGCAGCCGTAAGCCGTCCTCTCTTATTGCTCTGCTACACTCCCCAAGGTACCAACACGCCAAATTTCAGCTTTCTACGACCTGTAGTTTCGGCTGTGCGTTGTGTGTGAGTTAGCCAGTCACCGGTAACGGAAGAATTTATGTTATATCAAGCTTAACCATATATGTGTTATGCAAAAGACCAGAGGCTTTTTAATAGGTTCTGTGGTACATTTGTCTACTATTTGCTTAAAATAATGACTTCCGAATCATGTAATGCGCCTAATGTGTCAAATTATAATCTTTCTTCTTTATTTCTTCTTTATTATTTTTTTTTTAATTTGCTCCGCACTAGGAATTTTTTTCGTGGGTGCGTTCACAGACTTAAAAACTCACATACAAAAACAGCCAGACCCGGAACAATTATTAGTAGGCCATACAAATATTTGTTCCGTGCCGAAATCGAACCCGCGACATGCAGCGCAGCAGCCAATCGCTTAACCACTACGCCAACCGTGTCGTCAAAGTTTTAATAATAATTAATTATCTATTACCACTTCAAATCAACTATTAGCGTTCCAAATTAACTATTAGCAATCCAAATCAATTAAGAAAAAGGAATATTGGGCAACTAGAGCAGTGTCCCACTGTGACCATCAGCCACTTCATTTCTCAAACCACCCGGGGAGGAGTCTGTTTGTTGACACGGTACAGTCTGTGCTTACCTATCATCTAACTGGACGGAGTTCGAAGGCTGTATACATGGTGTTTCAGAAGTGTTTCGTTTATTTCGGGGTGATTTTCTGTATCTGATATACAGTAAGCAAACAATAGCATAACTAAAAAACTGGCCAAATGCGAGTCGGACTCTCACACAAAGGGTTTCGTACCATGAACAATAAAAACATGGTTCTTGTATGGGGGCGTCCTTTAATATTTAAATATGTTTTTTGTTGTTATGGAGGAAATAGAAAACACTCTGTGAAAAATTTAATGGACTTATTAAGATTCTTGAGATACAGCCCGCTGACAGACAGACGAACAGACGGACAGACAGCGAAACGTACCTTCCGGGTACACAACCCTAAAAAAATATAAAAATTCAACTGTAAAAACGTTTTAATAATTCCAGACACATCAATTTTCAAGCAGTCTTTTACAGTTGGTGGCATTTTTGTTCAATCACATACTTGATTGATTCATCATCACCCTTAAATATATCCATGTACTTCTCAAACACCCTGTATAGCGCCGATACATCCAAAGAAACACAAGTATTTTCTTACTCTGAAACAATATGAATGAATTAATAATTTAAAGGATGTAGGCGGAATTATTTTGCAATTGAAGACGGGTTAATAATTCAATTCAATATAGAAAATAAATCAGCTGGTTTTGAAACCTGTTTTTATAGCAAAATATGTTGCGCATTGCTAATGAGTAAGCAAAATATGCCTTTTTAGTATACTTAAGACTATTTATGTGCCGTATTTAATGCAATCTAATATTCTATTATATTATATTCATTCATAGCATTCTGTTTTATCTTCTCTAAGTTTTATTTCGTGTAGAGCTTAGCAGTGGGAATCCCTGCCGGTGTCAGCGTTTGTTGATAGCTATACCCTGGGGGTATTTAAGTCAAGAGTGTATAGGTTACTTCTAGGTAAGCGTGTTCAAACTTCGACCATAACATAGCTTACCATCAGGTGAAACAGTGGTCATTCGCGAATCAATCATTGAAAAATAAATAAACACTAAACTTAATGTAAGTGGCCTGGTCCACAAATTTAAGGCTGCTCAGCCTGCAATAGAAAGATCAATACTCGGGGTTACTCTGGTGGATAGAATTCGCAACGAAGTCATTCACCAGAGGACTGAAATCACCGTTATTGCGCGTAGAATCAGCATGCTGAAGTAGAGGTGGGATGGCCATGTCCGTAGACGGACAGACGGTCGATGGAGCAGAGATGTGTTAGAGTGAAGACCACGTAAGGACAAAGGTAGTGTGGGACGCCCTGCGGCACGATGGATCGATGATTTGAAGAAGGTGGCCAGCAGCAGATGGATACAGACTGCTCAAGGTCGGGATGGTTAGCGCTCTTTGGGGAGGCTCACGTTCAGGAGTGGAAGGCAATGATAAAAAAATACTTAAAAATAAAAGGAGGACATCGAACTAAAAATGTCTCGTTTGACTGTTTGCTGCCTTATTTAATTCTTATTCAATATTTTCACCTTACTTACGTCATGATACCAAAACAAACTAAACGTTTCCCACTTTATAAACTTCAATCCCTCAAAAACCCTCTCATTCAGTCAAATGTATTCATCTATAAAACTCCACAGATTGAATACAAAATTAATCTAGATAAGTTATAAGCCAACTCCCCCTCCCCCTCTCATGCACGGACACTTGCCTGCACTGATTGCATTAAGCTGTGCCGAGCAATCCGTGCTTTCGTGCATTTTTCACTTATCCCGTGCATTTGATTGTAAAAAGGCGAACTCAATCTGCGTTATGTAGGTACTAGAGCTGCGCCCAAAATGTTGATTGCTTCTCGATCGTTTTCTAGTACACTTCAATAGGATTTTAGTAAAATGCCGGCTTTATATTCAGAAATTTACTGGACTAAATAAGTGATTTATTTTTGAACAACGCGCGACGGTGCCGATTTTGTTCCGATCAAAAAACTTTTAGCAGCTTAGCAGTCAAAAGAGATAATAACATTTCTGAGTAGACGGAATTGGCGGTCTCTTGGGATACTTTTGGAATGAAAAATTTAAGTTTTGGTCATAATCTTAAAGTCACTTTACTACCTGGAAATTAGTGTAACATCTATTTCGAAAATGAATTAAGTCTTCGTCTAATTTAGACCTGTCAACTAGACTGCTTCAAACTAATATTTTAACATTTTGCAGCAAAATGTATTCCAAATGTATTCCAATTTCAAAAATCTGTGAGATCTCGGTCATCAATGACGGGCAATCCTTTTCATTTAGACTTTTCAACCTATATCGAACACAAATGATTCATTTTGTTGTTACTGAAACGTAAAAAAAATACAAACAATGAAACTAATTCAAATACTTATATCTATGTCCACTACCCGCTGTACCAGACCTGCAGCTGTGCATACTGGTCCAGTGCCCCAGAAACGGGCAATCAGGCTTTTTCACTATCACCTTTAAAATGCTGTTGGTGCTCCCCGTTATCGCTGATAGGGTATCACTTTGTCCATATCCCCTTGTCTATTCTTATGCCCTAATAAACAAATCTTCAAAACTTCCACTAAACCAACCACACTTGGCACGCAAATAGACAAACGCCATTCTATCAGCAATAAAAAATGCATCAGTAAGTGCACAAATACATATTTTCTGTCAATATAAATGGTGCCGGGTTCCGTTCAGCTGTACATAATGCACTTTAATATGCAATATATCAGGCTTTACCGACCACAAGCATCCAAGGAAATTGCCAGATAATTTCCTATATTGACAGTCTTATTAACATTTTGTATTGTGGAACTCGGCGTTTATTATTTAAACTAGCTGACCCGCGCGGCTTCGCTCCCGTCAACTGGCTATTCTACCTACCGACCCTAACCTACCTACCTACTCTACCTACTTACCTATCCTACCTACCATAGCTACCCTATCTTACCTACCCTACCTACCTACCCTACCTACCTACCCTACCTACCTACCTACCCTACCCACCCTACTTACCCTACCTACCCTACCTACCTATCCTACCTACCTACCCTACCTACCTACCCTACCTACCTACTCTTTTTTTTTGTATTTTAATTCTTATTATGCTATTCCGGACGAAGACTAATCCAAAAACACAAAAGCTATGAAAATCGGTGTAGCCGTTCTCGAGTTAGAAACGTGTTCGAACAAAACAAAAAGTGAAAAGTGTTTTGTTTTGGAAGTCGGTTACATTTTTTGTAAAAAGTTTTTTATTTTTTACTTTTCAGTGGTACCTGCGTACCCATTCACAGCATACCTACCGGCGTGATGTTATGTTATGAAAATGAAACTAAGTGCTTTCGGTGTAAAGGTCTCGTCAATACGAATGAAATAAGCCCAAACACTTGGTAGTTCCTACATACCGATGTGGAGTTCCCTGGACTCTCTGTCGTCTCCATCATCAGGTCTGATCCAAACTTTTATTCTTTTGTAGTATCACCCGATATGCACACGAATATCAAGTTTTTACCAAATGCGTGCCTACAATTTTCGAGAGTTGCCCTCGATTTCTCAGGGTTTCCATCATCAGATCCTGACGTGGTGACAATGGGACCACACGGGAAGCACCAGCTTTCAAATAAAAAAGAATCATGAAAATCGGTTCACCCAGTCGGTTAATATGAGATAACAAACATAAAAAAAAATACAGTCGAATTGATAACCTCCTCCTTTTTTCGAAGTCGGTTAAAAACCCACTTTGTTTTAAATATATTACAAAGATTAAGAATTTTGCTATATTGTGAAAGATTCGACCTTTTTCTAGAAGCCATTTTTTTTATTAGCGAGACAGAAATAAAACGCATTAACTGAAGGAAGACGGACAGTGGTGGCTTATTAAAAAAAAAAGGGTTCCGTTAGCAAACTTGGTACGGAACCCTAAAAATCGACTGGGTTCGCACGAATCAAAATCGTACGCGAAGGCTTAAATAATAGGGTCCCATTAGCAACTTTGGCACGGAACCCTATAATTTGCCTTGGCTCGCAAATTGAACCGTTTGATACTTAGCACGAATTAAAAACTTAGTTGCGGGCAACCTGGGAGTCTTTAAGACAAAAGTGAATAGGTTACTTCTAGGCAAACGTGCTCCATCTTCGACCGCATCATCGCTTACCATCAGGTGAGATAGTGGTCAAACGTATGCCTATCTATTGTAAAAAAAAAACCACTCCGTATCATCTAACCAATGAGAACTAATGATAACACGATTTGACAGTTACTGTGAAATCGTGTTGTCATTCATTCTTAGTTCGGGTTCGGGACTAATCGTAAGTCTGTAGATGATACGGAGTAGAATACGTCCGCAACTAAGCCCGAAACTACGGACTACGGACTTAGTGACCACCTTTGGTACGATACCTTATTATAAAAAAACCAAACTACTAACCTAAACTAAACCTAAACCTAACTACTAACCAAAAAATGGACTCTGTCTGAAATATAAGATTTTTATTTATATTATTAGCCTTGTTTCGCAAATCGAACCGTTCGTTACTTCGCTCTAAACGGAATTAATCACGGAGGCCTAGCAGTAGGGTCCCGTCAGCACAACACCTTTGGTACGGGACCCTACAGGCCTGATCCGCAAGTCGAACCGTCCAGAACTTTGCAAAACTAAATCAGTTTAAGACTCTACGATAAATGCACTTTAAACGAAACCAGCACCAGAGATTTAACCAATTATGGTCCATAACAGTTTAAGACCTTTCAGAGACCAAACCGAAATTTCTTCGAAACACGACTGTGTTTAGAAATTGTGTGAGGTCATTCTCCAGCGGAAAATCTTAAGACCGTAATTCAGAAAAACGCGTCATCAGTGCAACGCCATCTATCGACCATGTAAACTGACAAAATATTTGGCAGCGGAAGACGTTAAATAAGAAGCCCGTATGTAACGATAAATAACGATAAGGTATTAAAATGTTTACTTTTATTTGGCTACGTCTACGTATTAAAAGTTACACAAATAACTCATGTGTTTTGGTGTAACATTCATGCTTTCATGCATTTTTTGGTTCCTCAATAGATGGCGCTCTGACTAATCAGAATACAGTAGGAAGTTTCTTACTAAACTAAAAATTCAATATGTTTTGATTTTATGGGTCGATTTTGATGAAATAAATCAATGTTACTCGGGTTATCACTTAATATCTTTAAATACTAAGATTTGCAATTGAATCTGTGGTTTAAGCGTGATGCTCCCACAAACGCACATACAAACAGACAAAAACAAAAATTGCATTTTTGTGTTTTATACCTTTTTCCTGAGTTTTCTGTGTAGTTTTCATGCAAAAATATTCAATGTACAGACACGGTTAGTCTACGATTTTATTATATGTATGGAAGACTACGTCTACGTATTAAAAGTTACACAAATAA
The DNA here is from genome assembly GCA_947578705.1 of Lacanobia wlatinum. Classification (NCBI taxonomy): domain Eukaryota; kingdom Metazoa; phylum Arthropoda; class Insecta; order Lepidoptera; family Noctuidae; genus Lacanobia; species Lacanobia wlatinum. The sequence goes on from OX388029.1 coordinate 28,601,218, forward strand.
CTCATGTGTTTTGGTGTAACATTCATGCTTTCATGCATTTTTTGGTTCCTCAATAGATGGCGCTCTGACTAATCAGAATATATAAGGAAGTTTCTTACTAAACTAAAAATTCAATATATTTTGATTTTGTGGGTCGATTGTATCGATCAATAACGAAAAGGTATAAAATGATCACTCTTATTTTGCCACGTATTAAAAGTTTCACAAATAACTCAACAATTTTGAATGCTTTCGTGCATTTTATTTTTGTCAATAGATGGCGCTCTGACTCATCAGAATACATTAGGAAGTTTCTTCCTAAACTTAAAAATTCAATATGTTTTGATTTTGTGGGTCGATTTTGATGAAATAAACGCTAAATGTTACTCGGGTTATCACTTAATATTTTTAAGTATTTAGATTTGCAATCTAATCTGCGGTTTAAGCGTGATGCTCCCACAAACGCACAGACAAACAGACAAACAGACAAACAGACAAAAATTTCAAAAATTGCATTTTTGTGTTTTATACCTTTTTCCTGAGTTTTCTGTGTAATTTTCATGCAAAAATATTCAATGTACAGACACGGTTAGTCTACGATTTTATTATATGTATAGATGAGGAAAAGTGGGCTAGTTGGCAATAGTTTGTCTTCCATTTAGAATTGTCTTTTCCTAGAAATAATCCCCTGTTATCCATTAATATTGTTATATTTATAGGGACTCCTTCCATTGAAACATTGCCTACAAAAAAAATCGGCCAAGTCCGAGTCGGACTCTTACACGAAGCGTTAAGTACCATAAGCGAAAAAACACGTTTCTCGTCTCCCCTTTAATTTATAATTTAATATTTTTGTAAAAGATCAAAATGTTGGGCTGTGAAAAAGGCGAATGAAAATAGATTGCATGTAGTGGAGATGAGAATGTTGAGATGGATGTGTGGAGTAACGAGAATGGATAAAGTGAGACATGAGTACATTGGAGGTAGTTTAAAAGTGGCGCCAGTGACGGAAAAGTTAAAACGCGCAAAATCGCGCGTGTGACGCCGCGGGCCCCGTCGCGGGCTCCGCCGCGTGTGACGCCGCGGGCTCCGCCGCGTGTGACGCCGCGGGCCCCGTCGCAAGCTCCGCCGCGTGCGGAAATCGCTTGTTCGTAAACGCTTTCATACAACGCCATATGTTTGAATTTAGTGCGGTCCGCTACGCCGCATGCGACACTCGACGCCCCGCGTTCTCGTAAACAAGCACTAAGGGATAATAAATAGTATATATAGTACCACGCCCATCTACAAAGACAACATACCTACTTATTTTAAGTAAAAGCTAACGTGATTGAGAAATATCGGTGCGAATGAACCGCATCAATATTTTTCAATCACCGTTAAAGAAGATAGCCATCGGTCTCTCACTATATTACCTGACTTTATTTATTCATCTGTCCTGTCTACGTGTCACCTGGACGCGTATTGGTTTGTCCGTAATACGTTAGTCAGCCATTTTGTTGCAGTGATAGACCAATGCTATCCTAGTTAGGCCACCAGCGTATCTTAAAAGGCACTACAGGCACATGTCTCATCGCCGGCGATCAGCGAGTAGCGAGTGAAAGGTTCAATAGTTTTGTCGCTCGGCTTTAAGCGAGTGCTTTTGCGCGACGGGCGATTACTCGCAATATTCGTTCCGGCCCGCACTATAGGTAGAACTTACCGGTGGTTGGTGAGTTCTGACCGCCAAGCGAGCATCGCCAAGCGAGCATCGCCAAGCGAGTATCGCTGAACGAGTACAATCTTTGATACCTCTTGTCGCTGAGATCAACTAGTGGTAAAAGCCGGCGCACCGGCAGTCTGAACAGCCAGCTATCGACTATAAATGTATGTGTTTCTTTTACACACACGAGATTTATATCTTTTGTCCCTTTCCTCAGCGAGCAAATAGTCAATAGGTAATCGCTTCCTCGCCGGCGGTGAGACAAGTGCCATAGTAGAATCATCTAATACGATTATTTATGATCCTAAGATCATGTAATATTAATCACACAACAATCTGTAAAATTTTACTTTCATATTTATCACTAAACATACTATCATTAGGTTGATTACGAAAATTTTACAGTTTCAGGTATTTAGCTTGAATTGCTGGCTGATTTTACTAAAGTGGCCTTTATAGACGCACATTTAATCTACTAGGATAAATTTGTTTAAGTTTTCTTTAAATATATTTTATTGCCGTTTTCTATTTTAATACAATTTGCCTTAATTTTTTTACAATATGCGGTGTACCTACAATTCAATAGTGAATATGCTCCACTACTTCAACATAGCAAAACATTGTACAATGTTTTTATTTTGATACATAATTTTCCTGTAAACAAAAATAATTTTATCATACATGAACTTACGCCTTTATCCTTTGAAATCACATTTAATATATTCAACTTCCTCGTATTATAATTATCTCTCATAAATGTCAAAAATGCTGCCTCGAAAATCCACGACTCCCTAAGGCCAAAAAAAGATAATAACTCAAAAAACCAACTCCAATTTTTGTCGCGAAATCCTTAATAAATTCGAGCATCTCATAAGCTCCGTACGTCGAGATTAGGCCTACGTATTTGGCCTGGGAATTAAACCACAATATATTTTGGCCTCAACCTCCCAAAAGAAGAAATCTCGGCGATTTCTTACGTTATTTGACTTTGCACTTAACTTTGAGCAATTTGAACAAAAAATCATACTTAGCGAACGTTGAATAGAGACTTAAAGTCGGTCAGCTGGGGGAGCTCGGGGTTATGTTGCTTTTTGTGAACGTTTTAGTGAAGGGGATAAGGAAATTGGTCTAGCTGGATTGACTTTGAATACAACACTTTTACACGATTGGCCAAAAAGGATTGTTATGATTTTTGAACACAGAACCAATTCTATGAACTAGTAAAGTTGGTTCTGTGGCTATTCGAATTTTGATGGCATCCTCCTTCTGCGATGACACCTTTAAAAAAAAGCTTTGTTCCGCACTAAGAATTTCTCCTGTATCGTGGGTGCAAACTCAAACTCAAATCGTATATTTCAAATAAACCATTTACAGGCACTTTTGAATTGTCAGGGTCGGTCGGTCCAAAAAGATGAAGCTATTTGCACGTTCCAAAGCGTAGATCTCTATGGAGAAGAACGTGCAAGAAACTCCACGGACGCTCTTTTAAACCATGTGATGTATTACAAAATCTTGTGAACATTATCTTTGATTGCTTCTATATGTGAGGACAATGCAAAGAACAAGAACTTGCGTTCACAAACATAAACTAACATACAAAAATTGAACTCGCGACACGCAGCGCAGCTGCCAATCGCTCAGTCACTGCGCCAACCGAGTTGCCTTTCGTCGACATTGTACCTAATCGCTAACTCACGCACCATAGTCTCAAATTAATAAACCTTAAAGACTCTGTTTACATAACACTTCAAAAAGCTGCAATTCTGAATACCTGCAGAATAGTGCGGAAGTTCATGCAGAAAATGAAATTTCTCCTCAAGATCCCTAAGCACTCACCATACGGTACATTGACTTGGCTTGGCCCGTTAATGTAGCTTAAAACTAGCCAAAGAACTAAGAAACAGCACATGCTCTTCCTAAATAATAATAATAAAATTTATTGAGCCATTGTTACAAAGATTGGCTTAAAATTTGCTTAACTTAATGTCGAATTTTAACTATTTACACGTACATTAAGACTTGCAGTGGTCCCCAAACTAGGCGGCGCCTGTATCTTGGGGGTCTTTAACAAAACATACCTATAGGTAGCCAAGTGAAATAGGAAGACATGCAAAAGTAGTGCCAGTGTTTTAAGGGTGCGTTTGCAATTCGGAACAAATTATTCTGTGTTTCGGTACATTTTGTGACTAAACTGAAATTGACTGACTTCTTCGTCTTCAAAAAATAGTAACATTTTTATTGAAAATTGTAATATTTTAATCACTTGGTATTACCGCAGCTAATCGCGCCTTCACTTGTGTGCGTGACTTGTGTCAATGCAGTAGTTCGATTCTATGCCTATCAATTTTGCAAACGCGTCCTTGATGTAAAAACTTTATAATGCATTTTACCAGTTGGTTTGACCTGCATTCTTAAATAATTAATTAATTATGCTCTCAGTAATAAAACACATTTTGTGGCACTAATTAATAAATTACTCGAGTGAATAACTTGGAGGAGAATGCAACAATGCTGAATTAAGTTATGTAAATTTAAACTCGTTATGAATTACCTACATTACAATGTTTTACCACTTACGTCCTACATTCCACAGTTTCAAAATGCTGCTTATTTTTAACCGGCTATAAAAAAAGGAGGGAGTGTTCAGGTTTTTTTTTAATGTTTGCTACCTCATAACTGCGTCACGTATGATACGATTTTTTATGTGCAAGGATATACTTACTGATTGGCCCTATAGAAATTTCATCAAAATCGGTTCAGTAGTTTGGATTTTTAATAAAAAAGCTGGAAAAAAATATGTCAAAAACACTTATTTAAAAGTCTGCTGTTTTTTTTTTTAAAATGTTTTGTTTGAAAAGAGTTCGAAATGAAAACAAAGACGCTTTTTTTATTTTTTTACTATTAATAGGCACGCGTTTGACCTCATCTCACCTGATGGTAAGCGATGATGTGGTCGAAGATGGAGCACGCTTCCCTAGAAGCAACCTATTCACTCTTGACTTAAAGACTCCCAGGTTGTAGCTATCAGGAAACACAGACTCCGGCAGGGGATTCCACTCCTTAGCTGTGCGCACTATGAATGAGAATTCATTTAGGTAAAATAAAATTATTCAGGTATTCATTTATAAAGCCTGTGGGAAGAACGTCATCTATCATATTCCGGCTATTTGACAACCCAGGAACGCCTAGACTGTGTCAACTGCAGAGGTTTATATGGAAAGCACTCAATAGTTTGTGGATCCAGACAAGCAACTGCAATGACAACTTAGCAAAATGGATGCGGTGCTCTTATTCAGAGCATGCGCCACATAATGCAGTGCCACAAGTTCACTGGTTCTTTTTTTTTAAGGGTCGAAGCGGAATGAGTCAATTGATGATAAAAAAGAAAAGACCAAAAAAATGATGCAGCAGTTTACCAGATTCTTTAAATTTTCTTGGGCTTGTTGTATTTGCTATAACATAAAAACATTTCCCAACTCTTTTACTGAAAATGTTTGGTCTTTTAGCCTTTTTTTTAAGGAAATCATCAAATGATTCTTCCCGCTCTGGGCGGAGTAGAGGAAGTGCCAGACTCTTAATGACTAAAACCCATCCGCGTTCCTCCTAATGCCCTTTGCGTTGCAGGACCGCGGTAAACAAATTTCGCATCCCTGGCAAGTGCTCAGACCTCTGCACTTTGGAGAATATAATGAAGACCTCCGATAGATGCTCTTTTTAACGTAGTCACCCACTGGGCTGAAATCAATCTAATAAGTCGACCATTGACTCAAAAAGATTTTAAAACATAAGTTTGTAACAATAAAAGCTAAAATCATTTGTTAAAAGACTAGGTAAGGCCTCATCCTCATACTAATACGCTCAAAGGAGTCAAAAATACCGACACAATAAAATTTCAATAAGGATATTGTCAACAACTAAAGAAGTGGTTAACAATGTGTATTACTATTGCCGCTATAACAACATATAATGAAAATTAAATAAAAATTCTAGGTACAGAACCCATCGTGAGAAAGTCCGACTCGCACTTGGCTGGTTTGTTCACTCCGCAACAGTGCAAAATGCATTACATTTTAAATCGCATAGTGATAGTCAAAACGCATCTTACCATCCCTACCTTGTTACTATTCCACCAATTCGCACTAAGCGTTTCCAAACGTCTTTTATAATGCGCACAGCAAAGGAGTGGAAATCTCTGCCTGCGTCTGTGTTTCCAAACGCATACAACCCTAATCTCTTCAAAGTTAGAGTGAACAGGCTCCTTCTGGGTAAGCTCGCTCCATCGTAGACTTTGTCTCTGTCATCTCTGACCTAGACTAGAGTCAAGAGCAAACCCATCACAAATAAAAAAAAATACGTGCATTAATTTTAGCTTTATTTCATGACAAAAAAGCACACATTTCCACACATAATATTTAAACACACATGTATTCTCAAAACACACGTAAGCAAAAATCTCATTAAAAGACCTCAAAAGACATCAGACAACAAAGAAAGAGTGAGACAAAAATCCATAATTCCACTTACCTTTTTAAACGTCAAGTGAGACAAAAAACTAGATTAGCATACAGTAGCGTGCCATTTATATGCAGATGCACTAAACCAATTATGAAGCCGACGATAATTCCCACTGCTGGGCAAATGGAATTGGATTTACGTCGCTCTAAGGATACGAGCGATTCGTTTAAAGAAATTACGTTTTTTAATAAGGTTCTGAGGTTCCGATTGGAGTTTATGATTAGGTACCTATGTCAAATTGGAAAAGGAGTAAGTGTCAAGTTTTGCGGAGAAATAAAATTTGTTGTAGATGTGTTTTCTCGTCAGAATAATGGTAGGTGGCACTTATTGTTTCATTTTAAAGAAAATCCATCCATTCATCTAATCAAGACATACACTATTATAAAGAATGTTTAAGGTTGAATAGCCAATAGCTTTGTCCCTGTTTGTAGTATCATGCATGTGATTGTGTAGCCTCTGTTGGCGATCCAATACATAAGTGTGTGAGGGATAAAGGAGATAGGGATAAAATATGGAATAAAAAGGAGACACTAATAGCGTGACACTTGACAAGACGGAATTATTCAAGAGAACGTGTTGCGTAAACTCTTTGGAACATGGAACTTCGGCAGAAACTGGAAAACGATAATAATTACTTTAGCTACTTTGAACATCGGAAACAATAATGAACCTAGGTAATGTACTAGTAGTTTAGACTTAGTTACCTCCCGGAACGAGATAAAAATATTGAAGTATACTTAATATAAAACTTACTTTGAAGAGTACTTAGCAAGGAAAACAGTAGGGTAAAAGTAACGAAGTTTGCTTACAAGTTTTCCCGAGAGGTTCATAATTTTTTAATTATACTTTTCAACACACTCGAAAACTGGTTTTTATTGCTTCTACTGAAGGTTTCTTCCTGTTATCTCTTCCAGTGCTATTTTTTAATAATAGTTGAGCGATTTTTTAGCTCGACAAAGAAGCAAAACATTTGTGGTCTCATAATCTTGTAAAAATTTAAATTGTTTTTAAAGTTGATAATCATAATTAGATGTAATAATTCTTTTCTGTTTAAACTTTCTCAAAAAAGAGTGCAATTATTTTTAATGGTTCCAAACAACTGAATGAATACACCGAACGTTTAGTGCCATGCGTTTTTCTGTATAAAGCTAGAGGAACCTATTAAAAAAATCTTTGTACCATAAAACAAACCAACTGCCAAGATTACACACTTGCCACATTTTATCCTTTTAAAAAAATACTGGCTTTTAAAAGACAATTTACAACTCTCTTAGACTCAGCACGTGCACATAAAGGATCGTGTCAGACAAAGCTATGCTACGCGAGGCTAACACGCGACCCACGAATTTATGAACGAGCCACTTTTTCCGGTACACTGTTTTAATGCATGTCTTGCAAGTTTATGGGCCTTTTTTAATAAATGGTCCTTTTTGTTGCATGTCTTTTACGTGCCAAAATGTAGTTGCTTTTTTTAATAATCATTTAAAGCTTTTGGAGTCCACTATGAATACGGTGGTTTTTTGTTTGCAAATAAGTATAGTAGTAGTTGAAAATTTTATTAGTGTAGATTTTGCAAATCTTAGTATGTAAAATTCTTCCGAATGAATGACAGACAGACAACGCACAGCCGAAACTTCTGGTCGTAGAAAGCTGAAATTTGGCATGTAGATTCCTTAGGGAGTGTAGTGTATACGTACATACATAAACAAAAAATAAATAATATATTACTTGTATTTATAACTAATTATAGATATAGTCTATTACTATTGGCTGTATAAATGTATTTCTGTTGTCTCCAGTTATGCACGCGCGTCTCCAGTGATGTGGACCAGTCGTATGACAGCTGTCAGGGATTGAAGACGCGTGCATGAACCAGTGAGCCGATACTTGTGTTATTATATATATTTAATTATCTAGTGCACATCAGTACACCACAGGGTGCACTAAGAGAGAATTTTCCTAAAATCTTACGGATACGGGAAAAGACGGGATATGCTCGTACAAAGTCGAGGGAAAAATCTAGTACTTAACAATTATATTGATAAACACAAACAGAGGGCCTAAACTACTATTTTTTAAACAAAGTTTGCATTCACATCTCAGTTGCAAAATCAGAAGTGTTTTTGAGATGCAAATTTGAACGTTGCTTTTAAATGAGTAAAATTAGCCCTCTTTCATCTCATTAATTTTCAGACAAGGAATGTGACATTTTTTGCGTAGGTAGGTCTCAACATATTGTGAAGGTATACCTACGCAGCTCAGGTTCTAAGCAATTTGTGCCCGCAGTAAGCAATTTTGTAAGAAACTTTTACGAAAGAATTTTGATAAAACAATTCCTGTCAGTCATAATATTTCGTAATCCTTTGACTATTATGAAACTTATTAGATTTTTTCTATTTATTATTTTGTTCCACTAATAAGATATTTTGTTGGATTTCGTGAACATTTTCCGGCACGAAATTTTTAATTAAGGACAAAATATAGGCTTCCATCATAAGCTGTATTTTATTTAAAAAGAAAACACGGCAAACAAAAGCAATATTAAATATGAGGTGTCAGTTAGAAAATATTTTCAATTTGTTGCCAGAGAATTTCTTAAGCCTACAAAATACGTGGTTTATTTAAATTAAAACATTGCTGTAAATTATTTTGTTTTTAATACAAGGTGTGTGTTTGATTTAATATTCTTTCAAGATTTCTTGAACTGTACTACTACTTTTTTTAAGGACGGAAATCATTAAATGTGTCCGTCCGCTTTGGTCGGAGCGGAAGGGAGTATCAGACTTACTGACTAAAACCCATCCGTGTTCCTCGAAATGCCCTTTGCGTTCCAGGGTCGCGGTGACTCTTTCAAACAAATTCTTCAACCCTGGCAGAATACTTTCGCGTACTACTAATACTTTCTACCTACTTTCTACCCTCATCATCTTGTACTTAATCCGTCCATCTTTATTTGGTCTTCCTTAACGCTTATAACCATTTACATTCATATTCAAAACTTGCCTCAAGAAATGTACCTCATTCCTGCAGATCACATGCTAATTCCATGACAACCAATTTTCCACACAACTTATAGGTTACCAGTGTCACTTTCAGGCATTCTCTTACGTACTAGTTCACAGTGTCACTTTCAGGCATTCTCTTACGTACTAGTTCACAGTGTCATGTTCAGGCATTTTCTTACGTACTAGTTCTAGTGATGGGTCGTTGAAGGTTTTTCCATCAACGAAACGTTAACGTTGAATTGCGTCAACGAGTTAACGTTTGCGGGAGTTTTATTGATAAAGAAATACAATTTACGTACGTTGAAAATAACAAAACGTTCATTTTCTCGTTTCGTCAAACGAGTTGAATTCATAAACGTCGTTGTCTCGTAACTCGTTGACAAATTCAACGAGTTGATTTGTACACGGTCAACGTTAATCCCGTTGAAGAGGCATCAACGTTGATTCAACTAGTTCGTTGATTCAACGCCCGTCACTAACTAGTTCACAGTTTTACTTTCAGATATTCTCTTGCGTACTAGTTCACAGTTTCACTTTCAGGCATTCTCTTACGTACCAGTTCACAGTTTCACTTTCAAATATTCTCTTGCGTACTAGTTCACAGTTTCACTTTCAAGTATTCTCTTACGTTCTAGTTCCAGTGTCACTTTCAGGCATTCTCTTACGTAATAGTTCACAGTGTCACTTTCAGGCATTCTCTTACGTACTAGTTCCAGTGTCACTTTCAGGCATTCTCTTACGTAATAGTCCACAGTGTCACTTTCAGGCATCCGCTTACGTACTAATTTCTTATTTTATACATTTGCGTAACATTACTCATTATAATTGCCTGTACTTAAAACAGACTAAAAACAGTCTTCACAGGTAGTTCTCTGATGCCATGACGGTTCTGATCGCCAGTGTTTATGCGGCGTCTTTTCGAAGACCATGCCCCCTCCTTTTATCTGACACCTCATGCCCTGTTACCTGTTCACGTGCGAACCTTATGCTACGTCAGCGGAGTACATTCCGTGGCTTTACCGTGGCCAAATACTGGACAAGGCAAGTAATTTAAAAGAAAAAAAATTGCCATCGATACACTTAGAAGAAGAAGACGCCTTTATAAAGTTATCTCTCCATGTAAAATTACTACAATTTACTGATAGAACTCAACAACCTTAGCCCGAATACGTTCACCTGCTCAGGAACGAAAACTAAAGCAAAAATTGGAGCGAACAGAATTTTTGTTTCGTTTTTTATTGGAACGAGTTGTTTGACTAGCAGACTCGCAGGGCTCTGTGAGTCTGTGACATGTTTCCTGGGAAAGTACAGTACACGAATATTTCCTGGAGCTGTTGTATCGCGGGATTTGATTAGTGAAACTAGCGAGCTAGGGACAAGGGGCAATCTTGTCATGCTGGAATAAACCGTGCGCTGATTTTGTTTTGACAAACGTCACCTATTTCTTGGGGGAAGTATCAGGCACTTTATATTTTCTACTAATACTACTCGTAGTTATCGTTTGGATAGCCGTAGAAAGGTCCCAAGTACCTTAGTGCTCGGTACTTGGTACTTTTCTACGGCTATAGCTTAAGTGCCTGATACTCCAAAAAATCATCTTCAAGTTATCTTATACTTAACCGAAACAAGCAAATTAAAGCAAAGATTTTCTTCAAATAAAGGTGGCCATGAAGGTCGTTTTTATTGATAGCGAAGCGACTATCAATAAGTCTGTTTTGTTTGAGATTGACATTTGCTACTAAAATGTCACGTGGTCCTTAATTTTTTTTTTTTTCTAGATCCCTGGGAAAGATAATTAGAAAAGTTGTGATCAGATAGACACAGCGATATTTCTATTCAAATTGAAGGAGTGCTACCATGAGTTGTCAGGTGTATATACTCCAAAAACAGACTAAAATTCTCTTGGCCCTTTGGAGGTAGACTTTAGTCACTAATATTGCAAAATTGCTCTAGAATGTAATACATTTTAATATCTGTTTCAAAACTAACCTGTGTAAATCATGATAACTTTGAGGCAAGTTAATTAATCCTTAAATTAATTGAATTTTTTTTCAAAATGTTTTAGCATGGCAATGAAATTCATTCTGACTTCAATCTGGCTATATTTACCTACTTCATGCACTTAGATATAGAATCAAAACCAATGTGACCACTCCACGTGGGATTGGATAGTTTTAGAGCGAAAAAATTAATTTCTCACCTCTTTTTTTTTCTTTTACTATTAATAGTCATACGTTTGACCACTATCTCACCTGATGGTAAGTGATTATGTGGTCAAAGATGGAGCACGTGTGCCTCGTAGTAACATATTCCCTCTTGTCTTAGAGATTCCTTGGTTGTAGCTATCTGGAAACACAGACTCTGACACACAGACTACAGAGTTCTGTATTGCTCTCTCTCACATTAAAATCATGGTGGAGTTGGTTCGTCGTTGTAAAAACGCTAAAATTGCTTCTTTCTTCTGAATTCTGAGGAGACCGCTTCATCTTGCCTGATGGTAAGCGATGGATGAGCTCTACAACGGAGCGAGCCCAGAAAATGCCTCTTCACTCTTGCTTATGTACTTTTTTTATTTTATTTGTGATGGGTGTCAGAGAAGACAGAGACAAAGTTTACGATCGAAAGAGCTTACCCAGAAGGAGCCTGTTCACTCTAACTTTGAAGAGATTAGGCTTATAAGCGTTTGGAAATACAGACGCAGGCAGAGAGTTCTACTCCTTTGCTGTGCACATTATAAAAGACGTCTAGAAACGCTTAGTGCGAATTGGTGGAATAGCAACAAGGTAGGGATGGTAAGATCCAGTGCGTCTCGATGTCCGATGGTAGAAAGGGGCCGGTGGGATGAGATCGTGGAGTTTTTGGGTGCACTCATCGAAGTCTAATCTGTAGAAGACCGACAAGCAGGCAACCTTACGGCGATGAGCCAAGCTATGTAGCTTGGCATCCACTAGTTTTACGCCACCGATGAGCCTCTTGTGCTGTACTAAGAAGTACTGTACAAGTAAGCCAATAAAAGCTTGTTCCATCATTATAATAAAAACTGTCTTTCTATATTCAGCCTCTACTGTCTCATTACTGGGCTGAAGGCCTCCTCCAAATCCTTCCAAGAATTCTTTTTCTGATCCCAAGTCACCTCGAACCAGCTCGTATAGTAGTTGTCTAGGTTATCTCGCCACTTCTTTCTAAGCCGGCCTCAGCGGTGCTGTCTATGAAAAGACCATCATAATCATATCAGCCGAAACACGTCTATTGCTGGACATAGGCCTCCCTTTAAGAGTAACCACAACAACCGGTTCTTTGCATTTTGCATCCATCGGCTACCCGCGACCCTCACCGAACTTGTGGGAGGCCTTCCAACGCTGCGTCTTCCGGTACGCAGAACTTTTCAGCCCCATCAAACATCTGTTCTGCGAGCAATGTGCCCTGCCCTCTGCCACTTCAGTTTGTCGATCGTTCGGATTATGTCGGTCACCATGAAAAAAAATAATACAGTTAGAAAAATAATTACTTAAATAATACCCCAACTTAAATAAAACGTCACTAATGGTTTAGTGGACACATTAGTCGGCTGGAACTTTGGTTTAATGGTCCATTACACGTTTAAGATAGCTTTGTGTTGATGAAATAAAATCATGCCTCAGTGGAGACTTGTACAATCACCGTTAATGCTCAGACTACAAGAACTAATGTAAAATAAAATGTTTGATAGCAAGAAATAATGGTCCTGACATTGTCCTATTTTTAGAAAGATCTTTTTTTATCCTTACTTTGTGAAGAAAGCTTTTTTGCGTTTGGGAAACTTTTCTGTGTATTGTAAGGTAGTTTTACTCTTCATAAATACTCTCCTACGTAGGCGCGATAGGTATGAATTATAAACACGACTTTTCGATATTTTCTTTTCGGTACTACATTTTTCCTGACTTTGGACGCAGCTGCATTTTACTATGATTGAATTTAAAGCCTCAGTGCCTCAGTGGCACTTTTTAACGGACCAAGTCCTGCCAATGCCAGTATATTTCCCCTGTGTGTGAGAGAAAGAGAGAGACGGAAATTTAGAGGACTATATAGGGTATGCGAAACAGGGTGTAAAGTCCTGCAAACCTCCATAGAAAAGGGAGGATCTTTTGCCGTGTAGTTGATATTTGGGTTGTTGTATATATTCAAATCGCACGGAGAACTCTGATACCGCGATGCAGGATTTTTAAGACATAGTTTATGTCTGGCGGTATAGATGTCACTGCTATCGTTTTTGTTGTGGTATAGATTCCGTTACAGAACTCATAGCATCTTCCATTTTTACCCGACCGCCAAGGAAGCTTTATGTTTTTTTCACAATGGATAATGACTAAACTTACAATTATTTAAAAGCAATTCATCATCAATCGCACGGCACCTGGAAGTACTCGTATCGCCGACAAAAGGAGGACACGATGATGTCGTCGACAATGGCGCATGTATGCCTAGCAGAAACAATTTATCACTTAAAGACTCCTAATTTGTAGCTAACAGAAAAGACAGACCAGCAGGGAATTCCACTTCAAAGTTGAAAAATCTTATTGATATAACCAGCATCATTAACCTTACCTCTCAATCTTGCCAGCTAAGTCCCGCGATCTGTCCCAAAAGTTGGTGCATTCCTGAAGCCAAGACTTAGTTTAAAAAGCAAGGGGCGGGCCGCATCGCCGCATCGCCGCACCGCCGCGTCGTTTGTCCCGTCACCGGATGCCTGGCTTCGCTCCGGCTTCTCAACTATTTTCAAACTGTGGCCCCACTTTCATGCATATATTGTTTGAATTGAAAGGACGATCGTTGTGTAACAGTTGCGAAAGAATTGTTAGCTGTCACATCACAAATTAATATTTGTGAATGCTGTATTTCAATTGTAACTACAATTAAGTGTAGGTTTTACGTATTTTTCAGTTATTCTACTAATGTGAAATAGCTGTGCCTGACTTTTTACCCGTCAATTACGTTTTGTGTGTGTTTAATCTGACACAGGCCGTTCAAAGATGTACAACAATACATCAAATTGCTACATAAATCATTATTTAATTATTTGTTTTCCGGTTCCTCCTTTTTATCTGATTCTACAGCATTTTTTATAAATAAAATAGGTGCATTACATTATTATTATTAGGTGGTCTACTAGCGCATTTCTATCGACCCTTTAATACCAACTAGAATGACACACCTACCATATATACAGTACTACATAATCTGTTTAACTGTTTTGAAAAGTTTACTAGTATTGACCACTACAACTGTGCTTGCATAAAAAATAAATAAGTCGATCAGCAACTGGTTGTTTTTAAACAATAAAGTCCAAAAAGCCTGTCCAAGGTATTTCTCGCCAACTATAGCGCTGAGCTAAACGGTTCCGTCGCAACACTTGTTCAAACTTCGCATATAATTTATGAGAATCAACTTCAGCAGCTACGATTTTTAACATTCATTTTGAGCAAAATTAAGTATCCGATCATTTTCAAAAGTATCCCTTAGGAACAGACCGGGTACATTAACTTCTTCATAAGTACCTATCGGTAGTCGTGAAGGCTTTTTCAAGCCGCTTATTAATTGACCAGTTTTAATCTTTGCTATTTCTGTAATTTGTTACTTACGCATGAATCTTCCGATAAAAAGTAGCCTGTGACACTGAGCGATAGAGTAGATATCTTGACAAATGAAATATATTTCGGAATTCGATCAATACTTCTAGAGATAACCTTTACCTTAACCTTTTAAGTTTGACCTTTTCGTACATAATGCACCTAATTAATGTAGGTCATTGATATATAAAAAACCCAAGATACACACTCAGCATTTCAAAAATGTCTCAAACAGTCTCGCATCGTTCGCCATACTGCACTGCTATGTAAAAACAACTTTAAGCGATCCGTGTAAGGTTGAATTTGCAAAAAAAAAATGGATATAGTATAACTACACACGACTCACACATGACACTTGATACAGGTCAGTTTTTGACGACAGTTTCGAGTGTTGCATTTGTTCGAGACTGTGCATCTTGGGTTTTTTAATATATCAATGATGTAGGTACATAAAACGGCATAAATGTAACCACATGGTTGGTACTTACATTTTCAAGTCATTTGGGTTCAAACCCTTGGTTGGACCATGGGGTCCAAGTGCTTATACTCTATCCAAAAGCCTGACACTTCGCATGACCCAAGAGCTAGCTTTTACTTAAAATACGAGGATAAGCATTGCCACACAACGTGACAATATCGCCAGTCCTCAGGGACTATTCCAGTCGACAGCGATGCGGAGAAATAGACGCATTTTGAGGTTTACTTAGCTTTTTTTTGCTGCGCTGTACCATTACGTTACTATCACTGCCGTTTCCTACTCAATTTGCAAATAATTAAAAAAAAAAAATACATGCACAGAAAGAAGTAAGAGCACACTACATCTTCAATTTGTAGTGAGAAACTCCGATCTCCATTGCCATAACCCTCGACATTACACATACGTGAATACACCTAATCAAACGTATACTGCCATAATATTCTTAGACTGAATATTGAATATGTAACATCAATTATTTGTCAAGTTTCCCATTGCGACTCGGTTTTACAATGAGCGGGTAGCGAATTTGTGAAATTTTCATAGAATAGAATAGAACAAAACTCTTTATTATGTACACCATATAAGTTACAGAAAAGATAGATGAGAACACACACATTATAATTGAATCGAGTTTCGAGTTTTATTAAGTTAGACATTTGTTTTTTTTTCTAGTAAAACTTTGACAATGCAATGTTTTTAGGGTTCCGTATCCAAAGTATAACCAACGGAATCCTATTACTAAGCCTCCGCTGTCCGTCCGTCTGTCTGTCAGCGGGCTGTATCTCAAGAACCGTAATAGGTAGAAAGTTAAAATTTTTACAGATTGTGTATTTTTATTGCCGCTATAACAACAAATAATAAAAACTAAGGTTTATGTTACGGAACCCTTCGTGTGAGAATTCGACTTGCACTTGGCTGGTATTTTTTTGTGTAAGAACATTCACCAGTAAAAGATAATGTAGAATTATTTTAAGGTGCGATTTTACTTTCCATTGTCTTAAGTTCTATAAAAGCAGCAAACCTAATATTTAAAATTCTTCTGTTAACTGATTGATTTAGTGACTGACAAACAACACACAGCCGAAACTACTCGTCGCAGAAGGCTGAAATTTGGCATGTAGCTTTTCTCCACTCCGTAAGGGGCACTAAGAGCAGGTTTCCCGAAATTGCTCCGGGAAGAAACGGGATATGCGCGTACAAAGTCGCGCGCAAAAGCCAGTGACATGCTAATACCGCCATGATACCATGGTACGAAGAGACCAAAAATACAGGTCGAATAGCACTACCTATCTTTTTTTCGTGATCCAATCAGGAATGATGACATCCGCAATAAAACCAAGGTTTCCGACATACTCCGAAGGATCGGCCAACTGAAGTGGTCGATGGGGCCGAAAAGTTCTGAAGTGGCGACCGCGTACCGGAAGATGCAGCTTTGGAAGGCCTCCCACAAGGTGGACTGATGAGCTGGGGAGGGTTGCAGGTAACCGATGAATGCGAGACGCATAGGACCGGTTGTTGTGGCGACACGCGCGCGGAGGCCTATGTCCAGCAGTGGACGTCTTTCAGCTGATATGATGATGATCTTTTTTATACGACGGAAGCATGTCACCGATTTGAAGGCTATCCTAGTTGTCCCATCACCGCTCCTAGTGTGACCGATTCCCATGTATCGTTTGACGATTCGAGCCGGCGTAGTACAGTGGCACACAGATGCACACTTCATCTTTTACATAACAATTTTCGTATTCCCTTTGCACGGTACGTGCAGCCGTGTTTCGTTCGGTACAGGTGGCGACAGAAGTGATTTCATTCCTTATTCGTTTCGAGTGTCGCTGCATTTTATTTTTGGCTCTGTATTTTATTTGAGTGATGTGATTGGTTTAAATCTTATGATGGGTTTGTCAAAGAGACGAAACCTTATACCAAAATAAAGAAGGTTTAAAGTCATACCGAGGTACAGTCTACGATATGTTTGAACAGATTTACACACTATCTATAGTATCGTCCGACATGCATAAGCACTGTTATAGCCTAAGGTGCGCTTAAATGGGCAATATTATCTAAACAAATAACTTAATTTCTAGGCATCACATATGGCAATACATCTGCAGCGACTTCAATAAAACGCAACAATTTCTTCGGCAATTTTGATTTTTATTAATGTTCCTTACACCTCAAATTGCTCTCTGTTTTGTTTTTTATTTTATTAACTAAATTAAAAGATTTCACCAAATAGGTGCTTGCTGCCATTGCCATAAATTGCTTGATTTTTTTGTGACGTCACAGTTGATCAGTTGATGCTTATAATTAATAAATTTTAAGACTGAAAAATAATCCCAGGAATGACAAATTTCCTTATTTAACGTTATCTTAATGACAGTCATAAACATGAAACAGGCGTGGTTAAGAATAAAAATCTAGTTTTATATTTTACTAGCACTTTGCCCGCGACTTCGTCTGCGCTGCAATTTTCTCAAAGATCCCCAATTTTTTCTAGACAAGATATATTCTAAAACCTTTCTCGAGAACCACCCTATTCATTGACGAAAACAGCATGAAAATCGGTCTAGAAATCTTTTTGAGTTTATCGCAAACAAACAGACAGACGCGGCGCGGGCTTTGTTTTATAATATGTAGTGGTTAAGTAATTACACTACTTTACATTTTATTAGTTGACACGTATGTTATACATGTTGTTATAAATCTGAGCCACAAATAAATCCATTACTATGAATCAATAGAAAACGCATTTTCTAATGAAGAAAATGTTCATAAACCAGTAAATTGCCTATAAACTTAGAAACTGTAATAATATTATTTCACCTTTGTTTGTCTTTCATCAAGTACATAATAAAGCGACATTTATTACCGAATTACTCGTATCTGGGAGTAATAAAACTTGTAAGTAAGAACTTTAAGTGCCTTAAGATAGATCACCTAATTGGGCTAAGTATTGATGGGTACTTGAGGCACTTATAACTTATATTACTGCGCGTGAGACAAATAAGTTTTTTTTATTTGTGATAGGTTTGCTTTTGAATCTAGTCTAGGTCAGACATGACAGAGAAGTCTACGATGGAGCGAGCTTACCCAGAAGGAGCCTGTGCACTCTAACTTTGAAGAGATTAGGGTTGACAGAGAGTTCCACTCCTTTGCTGTGCGCATTATAAAAGACGTTCGGAAACGCTTAGTGCTAAATTGGTGGAATAGCAACAAGGTAGGTAGGTAAGATGCAGTGCGTCTGGATGTCCGATGGTAGAAGAAGGCCGGTGGGATGAGGTCGTGGAGTTCTTGGGCACACTCACTGAAGTACAATCTGCAGAAGACCGACAAGCAGGCAACCTTACGGCAATGAGCCAAGCTATGTAGTTTGGCATCCACCAGTTTTACGTCACCGATGAGCCTCTTAGTTCTGCATTAGATAAGAGATATAGGTGAAAATAAAGATACTTTATTCATAGTACCTAGCAGACGCAAGATTCACTAAGTTGTGTAGCTGTATTATGGTTACATGGACAATTACACATTGTTTCTTGTAGTTACCAGCTATCTATTTACTTATAGCCCTCGTAAAAAAAATGCTTTAAAAAGTGTTTATTCACATATAGTACCCATGGAAACAGTAGACAAGGCCTTGGCAAAGCAGATGCATAATAATTATAATTCCTTGAGACCTTTCAAGGACTGTAAGCCCCAATTGGGGTTAAATGGTATTGTCTTTCAATTGTGTTGTGAGATCGGTGCTTCACGGATTAAATTCATTATTGTAATAAATATTTACCAGGTACCAAAACGAACTATTTTATCTTTAGAACTATAAGCGCCATTGATGCTACTAGTGCCGTACATAACTGTGTGTATTCAGTCATTTTGAGGTTTTATTAAAATACTAGTTGACCCGCGCAACTAGCAACGCACTAGCGACGCAACGTCGATAAATGGGCTATGTAACACTGAAATATATTTTTAAATCGGATCAGTAGTTCCTGAGATTAGCGCGTTCAAGCAAACAAACAAACTGTTCAGCTTTACATATTAGTATAAATATAGATTAATATCATCAAAGCTGTAGTAATGAGAGAATAACAATGATGTTCAAAATAATATTTCTGTAATAATTAACTACTTACCACAAAATGAAGCGAAGCAACGCCTAGGCACTTACCAGCTCAAAAACCTTAATAAAATGTAAAAATAGCGCGAGTAAATGTTACACTGGAATAATTCTCATAACTACCAGCTTTTACCATTCATTGTACAAGAAATCAAAAATAATAGTTGCAAAAGTTTTGAGCTCGCCAGTACGCCCGGGGCCGACTTGCCAAAGAACGCCAGTCGTCCCGCTTTGACTCGCTTTCCGTATTAAATTAACTTTTGTTCTGCAGTGTACCGCGACTGCACGATTCGTTTCGAACGTTCTATGTTTTCGTGTAATGCTATATGTTAATGCTTGTTCGTAGGTTTTGCGGGACCTTTTTTGGTGTTCAGAACTTTGTGTAAAAATAATTGAAAATGTAGGAAACAGAAAGCGCGATATTTGCGCTTGCTGTAACTGGCTCTTTGAGTTTCGTTTGCTTAAATCTTGCATCTGTTTTTGATGTTTCTTCAGTCGTATGTTTACTTTTATGGTTGCTTGTTATTTTGTCAACCATATTCTTCTTTTTAACCGTCTTCCAAAAAAGGAGGAGGTTCTCAATTCAGTGCGTATTTTTTTTCTGTTTTTTTTTTTATGTGTGTACACTGTTTACTCCGAGGTTTCTGATCCGATTTCTGTGATTCTTTTTTAGTTCGTTTTACTTATTTGGTCCCGTAAAAATTTGATTCAGTTTGGTTCAGTAGTTTTTATTTTATGAGCATTTTTGTTTATTTCAATTTCTGCGTAGTCGAAGTCTTTGTCCAAGTATCACCAATTAAAATTGAAAACAAAACTTTTTACAAAAAAATGTAACCGACTTCCATACAAAACACTAAAAAGTATAAAATACCTACCCTTAATTTCTGAAGTCGCTATTAAAAAACAAAGGAACAAAACCAGAAACACCGACTTCCGAAATTAAGTTTATTTTATACTTTGTAGTGGAAGTCGGTTATATTTTTCTGTTTTTTTTTTTTGTGTAGATGGTTAACTGTTTAGATAAATAGGTGGCCACATTCAGTTTTAGTGGCATTTATTATGGTAGGCGCTGGATAAACTTGCAATAAAGTACATTGACGTTTCCTTAATATACCTTCATAGATACCCGAACAATAAATTATGAACCGTTTTTCATTACTAGAGAATGTTTAGGATCATGATAGAAGTCGATTCAGGACAGCTTTATGTCTTTATTTATTTTTGATATTAAGAAAGACAATAAATGAATGTGGGTCTTTGACCGTTACTACACATTTACCTGGCGCCCACCGTTGGTCCCTAAAAGTGCAGGTGTATTGAATGGAAACTTGGTGTACACCAGCATATTATCGGTCATGTTCTGTTCAACCATGAATCACAATTGAATGTGTATTTAATACTAGATTTAATATTGTTTCAGGGTCGTGATAGGACTTCTAGAATATTGCACCAAAGTGCTAAATTAACACTATTAGTTTGAGTTTTTAAGTTGACTCAAAACCCGGGAAAACCGAGAGTAATAAAACAAGATCTTACAAGAACAAACCCCCGAAGAAAACGGCCATAAAAATAACTACCCTCAGAGAACGTTAACACACTTTGACAGAGCCAACGAAAAAACATCGGACCCTATAAAAATGCTACTTAAAAAGCCACCTACATTTCTCATACAAAATTTAGCAACGGGCTAGGGTATAAAGAAACCACTTTATTGATGCGCGCAGTAGTTAATTTCCCTGCGAATTTAGATGCCCTATAAAAGTGTCGAATGTTGGCTATTTTTATTATATTGATTTCCCTTAGTACGTGGACTTGAAGGCTAGTTCTTTGGTGAATAATTTAGGCGTCTAAAAGACTTGCCTGTGGGACTGTATGTTCAAACAAGTGTTTTTAGGTATACCGTTGAAAATTTCACAGATTGTGTATTTCTATTGGCGCTATAACAATAAATAATAAAAGTGAAGGTTTAGGGTACGGAATCCTTCATGTGTGATTCCGACTCGCACTTGTCGGTATATTACAAGGCGGACCGATAACCTGGTGAGGATCGCTTGTAGCCGATGGATGCGAGATGCACAGGATTGATTGTTGTGGAGACTCCTGGGGGAGGCCTATGCCCAACAGTGGACATCTTTCGGCTGATATAAAGATGATAATAATAATGTTTGATACTGCCCTGCGTTTAGTTCTTGCATTGGGTGGTGTCATTAAATTCTTCTTAGCAGAACGTAGTCGGGGACTACGTACCACCACCAATCAGACCACCAATCACCTACTACTACCACCAAGCAGTGAAGGTCGATGTATCCGACTCAACAAACCAGATACTAGATAAAACGTGTTCATGCAATCCATTTATACATAATTTCAAGACGTTTTTTGCTGGAAAATGGCCACGCCCAAAGTATCGTCACATCAACTGATCCCGTGCTTCTTACATCCATAAGATTGTCGTGGCCCTCACGATTTCACCTCTCGAGGAAAACTTCTGCTTGACCCTCAGAAAAATTGAGTGGCTCTACTATACCTTGCCAATGCCATCATGGTTCGGTGGTGAAATGGAATTGTGGTACGCGTCTTGTATAGCTCCGTCTTCCTCCCCCACCGGATTCAAGTTGGTTCCAACATGTTTTTGTAGGGCTTCTGACGTGGGCCTGCGGACGGCGAGCGTTAGGTGGTTCACCGTCCGATCAGGACCAGGCCCGGGTCGACGGCGTATTGTGTTTCACGCATGGCTCAAAGAGACGTCAGCATAGTAGACAAAGCCGCTAGGGTCAGTGCCTGCCAGGGTTGCGGAATTTGTTCAAAAGTTTCACCGCGGCCCAGGAACGAAAAGGGCATTAGGAGGAACACGGATGGGTTTTAGTCAGTACTAGTGGACGTCACGCGGTTTCACCCGCGTAGTTCCCGTTCCCGTGGGAGCACGGGGATAAAATATATATGTTACTGCCTGATAATATAGCTATCCATTGCTGAAAGAATTTTTCAAATCGGTCTAGTAGTTTCGGAGCCTATTCATTTCAAACAAACAAACAAATCTTTCCTCTTTATAATATTAGTGTAGACTAGTGGACGTCACGCGGTTTCACCCGCGTAGTTCCCGTTCCCGTGGGAATACGGGGATAATATATAGCCTATGTTACTCCCTGATAATGTAGCTATCCAATGCTAAAAGAAACTTTCAAATCGGTCCAGTAGTTTCGGAGCCTATTCAATTCAAACAAACAAACAAACATACAAACAAATTTTTCCTCGTTATAATATTAGTGTAGATGTAGAAGAGCCTGAGACTTCCTTCAGCCTATGAATGATGTTATGTTATAAAAATAAGTCAGAATGGAGGTCAGCCTTCAAGTTATTTCTATGTCTAATACAACAGTCCCATTCCACCAGTCCTCCAAAACTCATTTCCCGCACAAAGTTTACTGTAACAAGGTTATGAGCCAAATAAGCTGAGCATAAACGTGATTGTCTTACTGCGCTGATTTATATCCAATCGGAGGCCGCCGATTCTTGCTTGTTTATTCTATGAGTGGGCCGGAAGGGCACTCGACCGGATGTGGCTCTTGAATGGTTGGTAGTCTGAGTTATGGGATCTAGCGATTAAAGTTTTTTTTATTTAATACTAGTTATTCCCCGCGGCTTTGCTCCCGTCAACTGGCTACCTACATAACCCGCAACGTTCTTAATTTTTTCTCTCTTAAGAACCTTCTCCCGATAAATTAGCGTAATCGGTTCATCCGTTCACGCGTGATGCCGTGACCAAGGGAAATAGGGAATAATTTTCATGTTTAAGATAGGTACTCGTAGATCTAATGTTTTGTGCGCTCTATTCTTCTCTGCTTGTGTGTGTGATGACTACTGTAGATGTAGAGCAAAGAATAAGGGTTGGTCATTAGGAAAGAAATCACAGAAGACAATGTCCTAGTAAAAGCTAGATTCCAGTTATGCTGACATTTTTTTTTTCTGACACAATCTGACCCGTGCTCATTTCATTGGGAGCTATTTTTTGGGTTAATATATAGCCTATGACACTCACAAATAATGTGGCTTTCTAATGGTAAAAGAATTTTCAAAATCGGTTCAGTAGATCCAGAGATTACTCCCTATGTCCGTCGCCGCCCTCTTTGACGTCACACCTCACTCCCCCCGCTGACCCGAGGTGGCCCGCAGAGGCGGGCCGGCACCAGCCGGGCATCACAGAAGTCGTAAGTTCCCGAGATCTCCGGCGTAGGTGAGAGATGGAACACCGGGGTGGTTTTAGTCAGTAAGAGTCTGACAAACCCCTCCGCCCGCCCCAGGGCGAAGGAAATCTATGAGGATTTCCCCCGTTAAAAAAAAGCGATTACCCCCTACAACCTCACAAACTCATAAACCTTACCTCTTTGCAATATAAGTATAGGAATAGATGTGTTAGCTCTTGGCTCTAGTCTAGGACAGAGACAATCAGTCGATGATAGAGCGAGCTTACGCAGAAGAAGCCTGTTCACTCTAACTTTGAAGAGATTAGGGTTGAATGTATTCAAAAACACAGACGCAGGCAGAGAGTTCCACTCTTTTGCTGTGCGCATTATAAAAGACGTTTGAATACGCTTAATGCGAATTGGTGGAATAGAAACTTTAGACTAAAGCATGTTAAAGTCCGACCCTAAAATTATCGTCTAGTCCAACGAAAGTTGAAATCTCCAGGACTGAGACCATGTGCAGATATAGCTTCTAATATACTTGTAAAGACGATCACACTACTGATGGCTTTGAATTTTACCACGTCGGCGGTAAGCCTTTGAAATTGAGCTTGCTAGCATAGTTTGGAATTTCAATAGAATCATAAAAACCTGAATCCTGAATCCTGGAATCCTGTCTGTCCTGGTTTCCTGCTTTCTAATCTTTCGGATTACGCACCAGGCCAGTTTGTACTGCTTATCAATTCTGTAAACATATCGAAGTTAAGGCTTGGGTGAAGAGATCACTAAGTGAGCTTTCATTCCATCTTGTTCGACGAAGTTAGCTATCAATCCACGTAATCAAGATGGAATAACAGTCCTTTTCGTGATCGTTCACCCAAGCCTTCACTTCGACATGTTTGCAGAATTGACCGGCTGAATCGCACTACTGGTTTTGTTACCACTCTTGGGGAAAATATGCCCTTATAAATAAGTTTACATTGTACATTTTATAAACTTTCTTATCTTGTACCACGGATCATGCTGGAAACATATTTAGGGCGTACTTCCTGTGTCAGAAATATTGCTTCGGTACGCACCGCGTTTATTGGCGCCGCCCGTCGTCACTCGTGCCCGCAACGACCCCAGTATTATGCGCACCTGATGATTTTGTAGATAATATGCTGAGATTTTTGCTACGTTCAGGTAAGGGAAATGTTGTGGTACTTTCTGCCTAATATTTTGTGGTTTGTATGCTTTAAACTGGCCAAGTGCGAGTTGGAGTTTCACACTAAGGGTTCCGTACCATAAACCGAAAAAAAAAACACATTTTTCTTGTATGGGGCTCCTATACAAGAAAAATGTGTTTTTTTCGGTTAGCCCTTTTAATTTTTAATTTAACTTAACTTTTTTATTTGTTGTTACAGTGTGAAAATTTCAACTGTGTACCTATGACGGTTCTTTAGATACAGCCCGCTGATAGACAGAGGGACGAACGGACGGACAGTGGAGGGTTCCGTTGGTTAACCTTCGAGTACGGATCCCTAAAAATGGATAAATGGGTTGCATTGAGTTGGAAGTTTTAAACAGAACCGATGATGAAATCGTGAAAGCCACGACAATCTTCTGTATGTAAGAAACACGGGATCGGTCGATGTGACGATACTTGGGTGTCGGAAATTGTTCAGCAGTAAACGTCTTGAATCCTTACTAATATTATAAATGCGAAAGTAACTCTGTCTGTCTGTCGCGCTTTCACGCCAAAACTACTGAACCGATTTAAAATGAAATTTGGTATACAGATAGTCTAGAGCCTGAGAAAGGACATAGGCTACTTTTTATCCCGGGAATATCTAGGGACCACGCGTGTGAAACTAGTTTCTGCCGCTGGCAGAAGCTAGTTTTGTATAAATGGATTGTATGAACACCCTATTATCCAGTATCTGGTTTGTGGAGTATGATAAGCATTTACTCGATGTTAAATACTGGTTTGGCAGTATCCAGTTTGACTGGAAGCTGATCACAATAGCGTCGGGAAAAGGCCATGCAGAGACCCTTTGGTTGTATTTTTATTAATCTGCCCAGCCATCTTCAGTGTGTTCCCTGCCGGAGTCTGTGTTTTCTGATAGCTACAATCTGAGGCTCTAGACAGTATGCCATTCTATCAGCGAAAACAATTGTCGAAATGCTTAAAAATAAAGATTTGGTCACGTCACATTTCGACAGCGTTTGTCAATCCCATACATTTATGTCGTTTTGAAAATCGTCTTCACCACGCTTCTTTTTAAAGATGGGAAATCATCAAATGATTCCTCCCGCTCTGGGTGAAGCAGAAGGGAGTATCAGACTCTTACTGCATAAAACCCATCGTGTTCCTCCTAGTGCCCTTTGTGTTCCAGGGCCACGGTGACTCTACCGAACAAAGTCCGCAGCAGGCACTGGCCCTAGCGGGCCCCGTCTTTTATGCTGACAGCTCTTTGAGGCGCGCGTGGAACACAGCGCGCCATCGACCCGGACCTGGTTCTGATCAGACGGCGAGCTACCCAATGCTACCGCTGACAGAATATCTCTTGTCAGCCTCTGGGGTCTTTAAGCCAACACTTAATAGTTTTCTTCTATTATTAACAACACATCATCGCTTTCCATATCTTTGAATCGTCGATCCCGCAATCCCTTAAGACCAGGGTCTATAACCAGTGCATCCAACCCGTAATGACTTACGGAGCCGAAACGTAGACACCATAAGCCTGGTCCACAAGTTCAAGGTTGCTCAGCGTGCAATAGAGAGAGCAATGCTCGGGGTTTTTCTGGTGGATAGAATTCGCAACGAAGTCATTCGCAAGAGAACTTAAGTCACCGACAGTCGATGGAGCAGACATGTGTTAGAGTGGAGACCGCGTATGGGCAAACGTAGTGTGGGACTACCTGTGGTACGATGGATCAGTGATTTAAAGAAGGTGGCTGACAGCGGATGGATGCGAACTGCTCAAGACTGAGATGGTTGGCGCTCTTTGGGGGGAGGCTTACGTTCAGCAGTTGACGGAAATTGGCTGAAATGATGATCGCTTTCCATTAGATGAGATTTTGGTCAAACACGAGCCAATTAACGGTAGAAAAAAATAGTCAGTCATACATTTTTTTACTCATGGCTAGATACAGTTGAGCGTTAAGTACAATGTTATCTTTTAATTTGTTTTAGGGTGTGTATTAACTCCAAAACTGCCGTATTTTGTATTCAGTCCCGTCTAATGAGGTCATAATATTCAGCCGCAGTACTCGAGTTGGTATCAGTCGTGCTCAGCCGATGTGTCGATAAGTGGATCACTCGAGAGCGTCTCGTCTTTAATACTCGTCCTGTGTCGAGAGGTATATCAAGTCAGCCAATCAGGGTGTATTGTTGAACGTAGACGTTCGATTGGGATATACAATACTGAAGAAGAAACTAAGAGCAAGTACGAGTATTTTCAGTGTTTGTTGGAAAGGGGTTTAAAACTTTTTTCTATGGGAGTTGGCATAGCCATTTTGATTTTTTTTTTTCAAAGCTGCGGCGCACGATCTTGATGCATAGATGGATAAAAGACACTTAAACAAATATAGGCATAGATGGATAAACGACACTTAAACGAACAAAAAAAAATTTGCAAAATGGTGCACCAAAGTGTTACGTTGCCGACATATTTGAAGGTAAACTCGCCGTGTGAGAACAATGAAAATCATTAAAAGTAAACTTATCACGCACCTAAATATGCAGTAGATTGTATTCTAATAATAGGTTTTTGCTTGATTTTACCATATATGTAAATGAAACACTAATATTTTGCAAAGTTCTTAATAAAGTGGTTTTCACGTGTTTTTATTTTTACTTTCTCCAATAAATGATTAAATCAAGTTGGGAACTATAATTTGAACTTAATTAATGCATGTAAGAACATAATTAAGTCTTTTAAATGATAGTTATGATAGTCACATGTTGACTTTACTACGAAATATCTCGGCAACGTGACACTTTAGTGACACTTTATGTATGTTACCGCTGTTGTCCGTCCGTCTGTCTATCAGCGGGCTGTAACTCATGAACCGTAATAGGTTGTACAGTTGTTTACATAAAGTGTGTATTTTTATTGTCGCTATAACAAAAAATAAAATTTAAAATTAAAGGGGCTCTCATACAAGGAACGTGTTTTGTTCGGATTATGGTACAGAACCCTCGGTGCATGAGTCCGACCCGCTTTTGACCGATTTTTAGGATTCCGTACCTCAAAGGAAAAAAACGGAATCCTTATAGGATCACTTTGTTGTCCGTCCGTCTGTCCGTCAAGACTGTTTATCTCGGGAACGCGTGAAAGTATCGAGTTGAAATTAAAACCATATACTCAAGCTTATGGCCCTTTACAGCAGTGAATAAATTAAACTTCTAAGTTAACGTAAAAAAAGATACGGTCGTTTGTGCCGCAAAAAAACGTATATTTCGACACTCTCAAGGGAATCAAAATGTATAGGGTATTTCCCGTTTACCTAGAACTATGAAATTTAGCAAGTAATACCGTCTTATACTACATGTATAGCAATAAGTCTAAAAACTAAACATTTGTAAAGAAATCGAAAAAAATATTGTTTTTATTTAAAGTAATTTGTAGCTACACATTTGTACGGAACCCTCGGTGGGCGAGTCCGACTCGCACTTAGACGGTTTTTTATAAGTTAGGTAGGCACTCGTACTTTCATATAAAACACTCTCATATAAAAACAGAGCCACACACGCGCAGGTGGCACATTTACAGCCATTCGCAACTCTCAACTTATCTCCAAGTTCGGCGGAGAATTTTTTATTCTATTACCAAATTCCTTAATCGGTTCGCGAGAGGGTAGAAACTTTAGTTCGCCCCTTGAGGAGCAATCATCCCCAGTTAGGGCAGTTATCGTTTTCTGCGGCTCCTCTAAATGCTATTATTACTCGGGCTTTTACGCGTTCAATTATTCTTTTCGACAAAAACTTTTGAGTCAACAGACGGATTACAGAAACGTTTTCGCGAATTATTTCGGAATTGTTATTTTTGTGGTTCGTTTCGTATTTAATGCGAATTGTTTGACGGTAATGTTTATTCATTAAGGCTTGTTTTGTTAACAGATGATACCTGTATTTGAGGTCTTGTAGGCGAAAGTTTTTTGGATAAAAATGAGCTCAAAAATATTGATCTGACTTCAACTTCAACCCAGCTCTCTACTCTAGAGATATATTATACAAGCGATTTATTAGGCTATATATTCCAAGTCTGTTTGAGCTTGTCACTATGGCATCGGAAAAATAACTAAGCCCTCCTTCGCACTAGCGGTTCGTTTGGGCGACCAGCCGCTCTTGAAATTTTGTGCCGGTTAAGTGCGTAGTGTGTAGAGTGCAACCGCTTGTCATTGGACAAGCGGTTGCATATTAAACTGGAAAAGCGGCTGGCCGCTCAGACGAACCGCTAGGCGATTCAACCGCTAGTGCGTAGGACCGCTTGGACTATTATAATGTTAACTAATACCGCAAATCATCAAATTTACAGTTTGTAGCTGTCAACTTGATGATTCGATTGGATGAGTCTAGTTGGAAGACATGACTTGGAATATAGATAGGTAGTGTATAAAAATTCAAAGTAGCTCATCAAAATTAAAGAAATTCGTGTACCCCTGGGATTTCCAATGCATTATTGTGACGGTTCATTTATCGTTTAATTAACAAACGATTCGAATAATTAAGTCACTTCCACTGAATCTGTCAGAAACTCTAATTGGTGGGCAAACTTTCTATAACTTCGGTGAAATCGTGCTTCGGAGGAAATCAGAGATTATCCGTAATAGACGGAGGATTAATCAATGGTTAGGAAGTTAACTTTTATTTGAAAGGAAATAACAATTTGATGGATTTGGTGCATGTTGGGGTTTTCATCGTTGACGATACTCCAGTTGTAGATAGTTGTTGTAGGTAAATAATCCACACTTATAACACTGTTTAATTGTAGTAGTTTATTGAGAAGAAGACTTAACTATTTCTATCTACGAGTATGTTTGGCGTCTAAGTCGCACGTTATGTAATAATTGCCCCGCTCGCGATAGTGGCTTTGTTGTTTTGAAGCGTATAAAAGTAGAGCGCCTTACGACAATTCGCTGTATGAGCATTATTGGCTCGTACAGTGCACGTGGTATTAGATTAAATAAATAAAAATGTGATTCAAGTGAGAATTGATTTTGAATAGAAGAGCCACGACAGTAGCAAGGTACCTAATGAACTTGTGTTATATTAGATAGTTCGTGTTTGTTTTTAACCAACTTCCAGAAAAGGAGGAGGTTCTCATTCGATTGGTATTTTTTATGTATGTACACCGATTACACCGAGGTTTCTGATCCGATTTCTCTGATTCTTTTTTAGTTCGATCGGCATACTTGTCATTTGGTCCCGTTAAAATTTAATTCAGTTTTTCTCAGTAGTTTTTATTTAATGAGCATTTTTTTTTGATAAACTAGTTTTTGCTCGCAACTTCGTACGCGCGTATACCGTTTTTCCCCGTTTCCGTAAAAATTTCAAGAATCCTCTCTTAATGCTTTTCTATACCTGCTAAATTTCAGCTTTCTACGACCAGTAGTTTCGGCTGTGCGTTGTCTGTCAGTCACCCAGTCATTCAATCAGTCAGTAACGGAAGAATTTTATATATAATATTGATTGATGATTAATATCATTAAAAGAAACAAGTACTTACCAGCCATGCACCAAGTGAACCACCAACATACATCATTCTATAGACTAACATAAAAAATAAACGTAAATAAAAACATACGAGCTTGTTAAACAGAATTCAACAGAAACTTGTGAAATGGCAAAAAGCTTCCTCGCGAAGCAGATATATCCGTAAATAATGAACGGCTTCCAATACCGTTTGTTGAAATGCTCCATTTTCGACTGTTTAAAGTATCATTTAACAGCGATTTGCTGAAAACTTTAAATGGCAGTACACGACGGAAAATGTTTTGGGAAATTCCTTCTGATGGAAATAAAATATACGTATTTTTCAGTAGAGCATGATTGGTAAGCAGCTCAAATATCATTCAGTTATTTTTTTTAACAGACTTCGTTATTTTTTCTTTTAATTTACGGTATCGAACCGATATTTACTGTCCTATATCTCGTGATTTCACCTCCTTTAAAGATAAGATTTCTAACACTATGTTTTCGAAAAAACTACGGACGGAATACCTACATACCTTTACAAGACGCTTGAATACTATTAAATAGAAGGTGTTAAAAACAGAGTGAAATTCACGGTGTTTGTTATGACGATACCAGGATTGCAGAACTTATTACAGCACTAATGGATGCTAAACCCCTCCACAAAATATTCCAAGTTAAGGAACATACTTAGTGAGAAATGTTTGGGAGCTCCTTCATTCTCTGCTTTCCTGGTATAATTGAGCCGTCCACTGCATTTTACTGCTCCACTTTCAATCAGTTGAGCTCTTTAGACATCCATTAATTAATTCAGATAATAGTGGAGCATCTGTATAAAATGGTTCTTTGAATTAAATGGAAGATAAATGTGCACTACGATTGGTACATACGATACGATAGACATTAATTTGGTCTTTACATATGATAATGCCTTTTTAAGCCGCTTTGCCGCAGCGGAGTGGAAGAACGGAGGAATTTTTACCAATGCTGTGCAATTTCATTAGTTAAAATTTCTTCGTTTCTCCGCTCCGCTGTAATGGACACGCACCCTTATTCGGGCATTTTTGAAAAACGATAACTTCGGTAGGACTGATTTGTATTTGGAATTCCATTCTAAGTTTTATTTGGACATGTTATTTTTTGTTTAAAATTAGTTATTTTTTTGTGTTTGTAGGTTTTTGTTTTTTCTATAATATTGCCATAGAACGTTAGGTTTTTTTGGATAGTTCTGTGTAAACGTAAGACTTACTCGTAGGATTATTTTTATAAAACTTAATTTTAAAAAAATTGAATATACTTTCAGTCTGATTATTCCATTTGCATAAAAATATGATTTAAAACAAATCCTACATTATCACAACTTTGAGAAAAAACTTGAGTAAAAAACTGAAACAGACTTGTCACCTAGGCTTTCGTAAATCCAGGTTGTATAAAAAAGGGCTAAAACTCTCAGTCAGCAAGAATTTAAAGAATTCGCTAGGCTTAATTCTGAGTGGAAGAGGTAAGCTTATTTTTAAGCTACCGCGAGTGGTTCCGCTGATAATTTCACTCAAACTGCTTAAATAAAAGAAGTAATTAATGGTTTATATTGTACTTTTGGCGAATCATTATTGGCTTTTTTGTTTTAAGTCGTTTCTGAAGCTTTTAACATTTTTAATTACCGGTTAGTGTGGCCGTAAAATTCAGGATTTCATTTCGTTTTCTTAGCTTTATCTTTTGTACTAACTACTATGTTATTCACTAATTTTCTTATGTAAATAGATGAAAGGGTTCTATTTGACTAAAAGTAAATAACTTAAATACCAAGTAAATATTTATTTCAGGTCTCACACAGAAAACACACGTAGGCTCTTCAACATTGCTATCATCTGGAAATGTGCTCTGAAGACTGGCAAAAAAAAACTGGCCAAGTGCGAGTCGGACTCGCGTGCAAAGGGTTCCGAACGAATTTAATTTCTTTAACATGTTATTTTAACACTATAGGCTTCTAATAGGTTTTCCTGGAATCTTCAGGTAAAGATCTACTATCTCCATTTTTTTCAAAATTTTAGGCTCAGTAGTTTCGGAGATAAGGGGGGAACGGTCATTTTTCGTCTAATTTCTTGAATAACTTCTAAACCATTTATTTTAAAATTATAAATAAAAATATAATTAAAACCCTCACAGTAAGCCCTTTCATTTGATTTGTCACATGATATTGTTCAAAAAACTTTTTTTTTAATTTTCTAGTTTGGCCCCCAAAAGTGACCCCCATATTAAAAATTTAATGATTTACGTAACACGTCCGTGTTTGGGTCATAAAATATATATTTTTACCAAATTTCAATAGAATCGGTTCAGTGGATCCGGAGAAAACTGGCTGTGACAGACGGACAGACAGACAGACAGACACCCGAGTGATCCTATTAGGGTTCCGTTTTTTTTTCGGAACCCTGAAAATAGTTATGTCTATATATACTATTAATACTAGAGTCTGGCCATAAATACTGTTACAATTAAAAATAAGAAAGAAATTACATTTGAATTTGGAATCTGTCATTTTTATACTATTGTTCATTGAGTTTTCTAATTTTGGCGCCAATACATTTTACAATATTTTGCGATATTAAAATGGAGTGGGATAATAAAGAGAACCGAAGTTGGTATCGATAATTTGTAAAAAATTCTGCTTTTTTTTCCACATTTATTAACACAGAACAAAATATATATTATCAACGCAAACATAATTTTAGCTACCTTTCAATGCAACAAAACTTCCTCTAATTTGATATTAAAAGAACCAAGCAACTGCGTACTGTACTGTACCTAGTGGCTCTTTTATTACTGCTTATATTCCTTAGCGAGCAGTCGGACACAATGGGACACAACAATAAGGTAGAACAAAATAGATAGATGGCCCTCTCGACAAAAGACTGCGCAGAACACGTTTTAGTGAATACTTTCATTTTGAAACGACATAATGTTACAATGGGAAGTTGAAACGTAATTTATTACAATAACACATAGCTAAGAAAGGTAAGCAATGGAAAAGTTTTCCAACCTGATTCTCTTGTACATTGTTGTTTCAAGTGTTTGGACTTTAATAATTATAATAATAAATTCTTTTATTTTGGACAACATAAGATCCGCTGTGTTAGTAAAATCTCTTATAACTAATGTTAGTAAATGAATTTAAAAATAACTTTCAACTTTTACTTTGCTGTAGTATAATAAATTAGTATATTATCAGTATCATCGGTGTGGCTTCTCCATAGACTGTGTCCTCCTGTATGTCTCGGAGGTGATTTAGATGGTTAGCATTGACCTGTCCACCGTCTGCCCATGAAGTCGCAGATCTTTCATGGTGCGTGCGCGCAGTTCCTGGAATTCACCGCGCTGGCCGCGTATCTGTAGTTTGACCTCCTGACTGTATTCTTTGTGTTGCTGCGATGTCATGCTTTGGGTGCGTAGAGTAGAGACCGGCTCGCGGCGTGTCAATGCTTCGTCGACGAGCGATATTGTTGAACCTTGATCCAATAGGGCGAACATTGATATTTGCCCGCCTGGCTCTTTTAATATCACGCGACACATTTTCAGCAGCACACGCTGCTATGCATTGTTTGGCGCGGAGACGATCATTACATTCCTGCGAGTCCTCGGCGTCGGTCGCCTTATCCCGGTTTTCACTTGGCGGCGCCTCTATCTCCTCTCAGTTTTGGTGTAGCCTTGTCACACACTTGAAGCACATCTTGGCGTACGTGCCCACTACCATCTTTTATCGATGGTCATTTTCAAGAACTTTGCACATTTAGGCACTTCATGATCGCTGCCATAACACAAACACACTTGTTTCCTTTCTTCCTTCTTTCCCGATGTCGCGTGGAATACTTCCTGGCCCGGCTTCTTCTTTGCGTGGGATAGCGGCGCGCTTCTCGTTTCTTTCTTCGGGGCGGGCGCGGTCGTCATATTTCTGAAGGCGTACCTCATAGCCCGGTCGGCCTCCCGCATCAGGAATCTGGACAGCAGCATTACTTTAGGTTCGCGAGACGATTTCACAGTTTCAGAAGCATAATCACACCTTGTCGATATTATGTGTGGGCTCAACTTCTCTACGACTTCACGAAGCGGGTTCCATATATAACCGCGATTGTCCATCTCGGATAGCACATACACTATGTTTTGGAACTTTGCAAACAAATTCAATTCACTAGCTGCGCCTGTGAGCTGAGGGAGCTTCTTTAAGTCATCCATCACTCGATCCATGATCACTCCCGGGTTGGACGTGAAGTACAGGAGCGCAGGAGGAGGAGGAGGTTTAATACAGTTGCGCAGTCCTGCTAGATTCTCGGTCGCGGTGAACTTGCATAAACTTGATGAGTCATCGTACGCTGCCTTAAATGGCAACCATTTAGTGGCCGCTCCCGTAAATGTAGGCAGCTCAGTCTCTTGTCATGGCGGCGGGCGTACACATATCATCTTCTCCAATATGTCGGCCAACTGTTCAGTGCCGCGGCGTTCCCCTCTGATAGGTGACCGCAAGGCCAATCGTTGTCTTCTTCGGTCATTCATGGCAGGTGCGACGGCATCGATATACGTATCGGGTTTGACGTAGGCGGTATTCTCTGGGTCAACGTGCGTGGCAGCGAGATGCAGCAGCTGCTCTCTCTGTAGCCGATCCGTGTCTGGAGGGTGATCTCGGTCCATATTTTGAAGCCACTCGCCCACCCTGTCTTTATTTGTTCGCACGGAACCCTCTCCACACGCCTCTGCCTCTGCTTTAATCTACTTGCCGGTATGTGGCGAGGAGCCGGCGCGGCGGATCGACGTCGTCGGCACAATACTCCCCGCGGCGGCGGTGGTGGGGGGTGCGTTGGCGAGCGCGAGGGCGGCGGGGTCGGCCCAAGCCGCGGGCGCACCGCACGGGGTGTGCGGGAGCGCGGACGTGATGGTCGACGGCGACCTAAGCAATTTTTCGAATGTCGAAGTGTGTGGCGTCGTCGAAGCCCGATTACGATTCACTTTCTTTGGCTGCAACGCTTCTAATCTTCATGCTAAATGTCGGAGTTAGTCTTGATAAAATCTTCAATGATGATCTTCTAACGTAGTGGATTTTTCGTTCTTGAATCCGGCGCTCGAAGGCTATATTTTGGTAGTAAAACTTTAGGCTTGACTATTCTTAATTTATTTTCATGTTTCTTCACAGCTGGCTTGCTGCTGACTGTTTGCGTGACGAATTTTGATGAGAGCGTATGCAGGAAGCCACCCTTATTTTATACAATTCCGGGTTAGCGTGGGCTTTCGGTAACACTGGAAGCCGACTCTAACATAGTCGGGAAGAGACTAGGGAGATTGATATTGAAAAAAAACATCATCTTTCTGCCATTATCCCTTGTTACTCGGGGTCGGCGAAACACGTTTTTGTCTTCCATTCTGTTCTATTAGCCGTCACGCTATCACTAACTCCCTTTTCTTTCATATCGCTTCTCACACAATCCATCCATCTTTTCTTCGGCCTTCCTCTCCCTCTCCATCCATCCACATTTATATTCATAACTCCTCTAGTTACATGCGTTTCATCCCTCCTCTTCACATGACCATACGAAGACAAGCGATTCCCTTTTAACTTTTCCGTCACTGGCACCACTTTTAAACTTCCTCTAATGTACTTATTTCTCACTTTACCACACATCCATCTCAACATTCTCATCTCCGCTACATGCAATTTATTTCATACAACTCCAAATATTATCACAATTTTAATTCTTTACAAAACTTCAAATTGTTAAACATTGTTTTGAGTTATACATTATTCTTTTCTGCGCTGTTTAATCCTTTTAAGATCCCTTACAATGACCTCGCGGCTTACTGATGATGAACAGTTCAAGTCGTTATATTGACGCTGGCCCACACAAGAATAAAATAGAATAGAATAGAGTAGACCAGAGCAGAGGAGAGTAGAGTAGAATAGAACAGAATACTCTTTATTATGTTCACCATATAAGCCTTTTGGGCTAGTTAAGTCTTTGACTCTTGTAATAAGTCGTAGACTCACATTATTGCACTTTGAGCCCAATCTACATTTGCGAGTATATTGACATTTTATTGTAGAACTTACTTTTATTACTGTTCAATTAGACGTGGTTTGTGGCAGACAGCTTGCATTTTTATTAAAACTAGTGGTAACCGATACAAATAATATTTTGTTAGTAATAAATATATTTATAAGCATTAATAGCATAAAAGAAATATTAGGTTTCTGCACTCCTTCTGCATATTAACTATAACTGTGACCATATTAGGAGTATGGTAATTGACCTAACCGACTGCGTAATTTTCGTAAAAAGGATACAAAGTTTTTTTTCACGTTTTAATACATAGATTACATTAATGTTCACATCAAAACCGTTGTGCATGCAATTACGTTATTTAAAGTTCAGGTGCATCTAACATAATGAACGAAGAATATATCTTTTAAAACCTTAAAAACCAAAATAATTCCCATGACATCCAAACATCTGACAAGCCCAGCTTACGGTACCAGACTAATGAGACCTCTCCGTCCCATCTCCAAAATTGTTCCTCTTTTATAAACAAAATACATCCGTTTTTATCCCCTTATCAGCATACGTGTTCCCTTCAGTCTGTTCCTCCGACCTGTCACGACTGCCATCAATCTTATCGGTGAATATTTCTTGATTCCAACCCTCGAACGGCTTCGAAAAAATATGCCACACGAATTTATATTCGCGTCGTAGATACGTGGTAGTGCTGTTATTTGCCGGGATTTGATTGTATCGTGAACTCGTCTCTTCACACTTACGTTAAAACTCCTTTTCGTTAAAATTCTTATCAATGCTTTGAACTATTGTAAAAGTCTTTCACTAGGTTAGCAATCGACTGAAAAGCATGTGTAAAATTTGCAGCACAGATATCAGATACCGTCAACGTCATCATGAAATACGTCACCTGCTGCACATACCCCTTTTCTAAGCGTCACTTCTTCCGATCCTATAGTTCTTTTCTCTTCCAGAAGACACACGCGGCTCTCACCGGATCATACAGTATCTCATATTATTCAACCACATTCATGATTGCCCTTTTTAGATACTGCATTGCTATGTTTATTAAAGGTTAAAAAATAACCCTACTGGTAAAGGCTGAAGACATTACAGGGATTCCTGTAATGTACAAAAAAAGTTTTAAGTTGTAAGGAATGTGCTCTAAACCAAGACCATATCCCAGTAACATCACTAAACTTAATCTCGAAGATCTTTTTCCCCTAATTCCCGTAATGTCCCCCACGTGTAACATCCCTAGCGGTGATGTCACAGTGTGTCGGAGCGGCGCGCGGTTGACAAGCGCTTAATCAAGATGGCGGAATTCCCGCGTTTTTTCACCATTAACAATGTCGACAGCAGTTCCAGACAAGCGATCGGTAATTGCTTGCAGATTTAAATGTAGCTACAATGTGTTTTAAACGCATTAGTGTCTGTCACTTACGTACGAAACGGGACCTAGTTTAAATGCCACAGTAGCTCTAAGCTACGCTTACTGGTTTTTTTAACAAACTGGAAGCAATATTTTACATTGTGTTTACGATTTCGTAAACTTTTGATAGTCAGCCCTTTTCAGGATAAGAAGCCCTGAGATATAATTATTTAAGATATACCTAAGTAAACATGTGCAGTAATGTGGTAGACTAAATATTGTGTAAATTTAATGAACTAGTTGACCCGCGCAACTTCGTCTGCGTCAGATTCTTCATTTATGCTCTACTCCTATTGGCCGCAGCGTGATGTTATGTAGCCTATAGCCTTCTTCATATTCAACACTAAACGAATTATTCAGCAGTTCTTGAGATTAGTGCGTTCGACCAAACAAACAAACTATTCAGCTTTATAACATTAGTATAGATTCAATATTATTTTCAATTTTGCGTAAGTACGTACAAAACCTATCTTTTACTTACCCAAAATTGAAAATATTGAGCATAGAGAAAGATTGTAAAAAGTTCACAATATTTGGGACTGAACACGTGTCGTTTCAATAGATCTTGTCAATCTTCAAACATATTGGACTGTTTGACAATCAATATCGTCAAAAGAAAGTTTTACAACAGCACTCACACGCCATCGACTTTAAGCCTTCTTTATATCTCAAGATACCTCTTACCTTCTTTACCAAAACATAATTAATGCCAATACAGCAAAACAATTCAATCTTCACACGCAAATCTAAACGAAACACCAATCGCATGAGGATGGAAATATAAAAAGAATAGGAAAGCTAATTCCCACCCCACCGTTATCATACGTGGAACGAGCAAATAATGGTATCGGTGAGGACTGATCCGAATTTCTGAGACCGAAACCGCGACCGAGATACCAGTGGAGATTAGCTGGGTGAAAGGAGAATACTAATCCTGTCCTGAAGATTTGGGAAAATGTAAGAGCTATGTTTTGTAAGGATTTTTTTGCGTTTCATGTTGTGTGAATTTATTTTTAAAAGCCTAAGCTGGTTTGTAAGAAAATTTACGTCTTGAATCTGTAATTGGGTTGAAAATGCGAGTGAAGTTAAAAGGAAGTTGAAGAGAAAATATTTGGGTATACTTGTCTAGGTAGGAAGATCTAACAATAAGGTGCATAAATCTTGTTAGAAAAAACGGTTAACTAAATCTTTGTAAATGTCACTGGTTTAAAGTTTTGGTGGCGGGTAGTTTTGTGAAACACATTTTTTTTGTTCTTCTTTGTGATGATTTATCAACGCACAGCGTCCAAATTAAAGTCACAATTACAATAAATACTCAGCTACAATAAATGTCAAAATCTTGTGAAAATGTATGGAAATAGAAATGTTTTTGAGAGTTTACAGATGAGATGCGAATGCGAACGCTCCTTTTAATTAAAATACGCGTGATGCCTCTTTGATAAGTTTTTTTTTATACGAGAAATAACTGACTGCTAGGCTACCTTTTTGAAATGAACCCACTCACTTACCCAACCTATAATAACCAGACCTTTTACCACAAAAAACAATACACACAAAACCCGTCCTTATTGAATAGCCAGAGCCTAGCCTAAGATACAATCAGCCATCCAATCAGGGCCTAGTTTCTGATCAACCGGTGCGAACACACAATTACGCTGAGGAAGTCATTACGCACTTAGGGCTGCACGGTATTACGCAGCTGGCTGCTAATGGGCTCTGCGTAAAGAAATCTAGCACGGCTTTATGATGGCCTAGTCTAGAGTTTACCCCTTTCATTCAGTTAAGGGTGGAAGCGAGAAAAGTAGCGGTAAAAGAAATCTGTGTTCCTTATGAAGCAGATAAGTCCACCTGATTTTTTCCTTGTTTTACCAACGAAATGTTATCAGGAATTATTAGTAGGTATGCTTGGTAACGTCCGGTTGACTTATTAAAAAACTTATATAAAAAAGACTTAAGTTATTTTGTAGTTTGTAGTGGTTTTAACCGACTTCAAAAAGGAGGATGTTCTCAATTCGTCAGAACTTTTTTAATGTATGTTCCCCGATTACTCGAAGACTGGCTGGGCCGATCCTGTGGATCCTGGAGAAATAGAGGGAAGTCTTCAAATTTTATAGGCATACTAGAAGCGATTTGGTTAGTTTTAGGAAAAGTACTTTCTTGCTGTGGTTCAATTTCAATTTGGTGAAGATCTTTATTTTATTTTGGGATAAAAAACAGTAGTACAATGCAATGTTATACATACATTGATTTTCTTAAAAAAGTAATTATTATACTACTAACAACATTATCCACTTAGTACTAAATTGTTGTTTATGCTACGGACGGGAGACAAAAGTAGGGAATGGAAGAACTAGAAAGTATATAAAATGTAAGGCTTAGAATAAATAATTCCAGTGGTTTACAAAAATAAAGAATAAACTACAGATTTCCTAAATTTACTTGAGGAGAGGTTGAAAATATCAATGCTCTGAAATCTATTATTATAAGAATCCACAAGTTGGCGCAGAGGAGCTCGAAGACCAGCATTAGAGTTACAGACGTGGCTGGTATTGGTAGATAGTAATCGGTAAGGACGAACTTGTCTGCGCACTACCGTTCTCGGAACAACGTAACACAGTTTATTCAACAAATCTGTGCAATCATATTTATTTTGCACAAGACCATGTAGAAACATTGCTCCAAGAAGCAGTCTTCTGGATGCTAAGGTAAGCAGTTTGTAATTTTTGAGTAAAATGTCATGCGAACTGTGGCTGTGATAGCATCTATAATGCAAAGCTCGTAGGAATTTACGCTGAACAATCTCGATAGAGTCGATATATTTAGAACAATAGGGATTCCATATCATAGTAGCAAACTCCAGACAAGGCCTTACTAGTGATATATATAAGTATCTGTAAGTGGATGGACGTTTGAAATCTCTGCTGTTGCGCATAACAAAACCGTACATTTTAAATGCTTTGTTGATAATATTGTCTACGTGGATATTGAAGTGAAGCTTTGAGTCTAATACCACACCGAAGTCACGCAGTGAGTGTACTCGTTTTAATTGTGTATCGAACAAGTGATAATCATAAATGTGCTGTTTTTTATTTTTCGTAAATGTTATCGAGTTACATTTGGGTATGCTCAATGAGAGTTTATTTTCGGTACAATAACTGGAAAGTCGGTCTAAATCACTTTGGAGTAAAAGACAGTCTTCACTGCTTTTTATAGTTTTGTAGATTTTAAGGTCATCTGCGTATAGTAGAAAGTTAGAATGTTGAAAACAATCGCTAATGTCATTTATGAATAATGTAAACAATAAAGGACCCAAAATTGAGCCCTGTGGGACCCCGGATGTGACAGAAGTTAACTCCGATTGAAATCCGTTAATCACGAGTTTTTGAGTACGGTTTGTTACGTAAGAGATGAACCAACGCAGCAGATTTCCGCGAATACCATTGAAGGCGATTTTATGTAAAAGCAACTCATGATCCACCTTGTCGAAAGCTTTCTGAAAGTCCGTATAAACTGCATCAGTTTGTAAGCGATTATCCATGTTTTCGAAAATGTAACCAACAAAAGTGAGTAAATTGGTGTAAGTGGACCTACGTCGAACAAATCCGTGCTGTTGTTTAATTATGGACTTGTGTAAAGTAGGATAAATTTCGTTATAAATCAATCTCTCAAAAAGCTTCGACAAGGCGGACAGAATTGAGATAGGACGGTAATTCTCAACGTCATTCTTGGATCCCTTTTTAAAGATAGGGGTCAAATGAGCTAGTTTCCAGACATCAGGAAAAACACCTTCATTGATGCATTTATTGAACAATAAATGTAGCGGCTCATATAAATAAACGGCAACGCGTTTGAGAAACGAGGGCGGAAGGCCATCAGGCCCTGAGGCTTTCGAGGTGTCAAGCGATTTTAGCTCATTAAGAACCTTTAAAGGATCGATGTAAATACTACTGATAATGTCACTATTGTCATGAAGGCTAGAAGGCGGTTGCCATTTATGAACATCAAATGTGGATGGCTCATAAACAGATTGAAAATAGGTTGAGAAGAGTTTACAGATATCGAGAGGATCGTTGCTGGAAGTGTTCTTGTATGAAACATTGGATGGAATACCTGAATTGTCTCGTTTACTGGCTACATAACTCCAGAAGTGTTTGGGGGTTTTGTGTACATTGTCTTCAATAGTTATGATATATTTAGAGTAACATTTATAGCATTCTCTGTTGAATCTGCGCCGGAATAGAGAAAATTGCTCATA
Organism: Lacanobia wlatinum; assembly: GCA_947578705.1. Lineage (NCBI taxonomy): Eukaryota > Metazoa > Arthropoda > Insecta > Lepidoptera > Noctuidae > Lacanobia > Lacanobia wlatinum. The sequence continues at coordinate 28,643,205 of OX388029.1, forward strand.
GTCGGAAATGTTATTGTACACTTTCCATTTTGTCCAAGCGTTGTTTTTGTTTTTGAATAACCTAATCAGAGGACGAGTGAACCAAATTGGAAAGTTAGAAGTTCTGTATGATTTTTGGGGAACATGTTTTTTAATTATACTAAACAAGTTACTATAAAAAGTATTTACAGCTTCTTGTGCTGATAATTTTTCTAGGGAACTATTCCAGTCGATCTCAGATAAGTCCGCTTTTATTTGATCGTAATCGCCCTTGTTATAATTAAATTTGACAATCGGGCGGCGTTTCATGTGTGAGTGTTTTAAGTAAGGGGAGGTGACGGCACAGTAAGGAGGATGATGAGGGTCAACGGGTACTAAGTTATCACTTGGTTGGTAAACACGGCAGTATTCGTTGGAGATTAATAAGTCCAATGTCCTGTTGTTAACATTAGTAAAAATATGGTATTGCGTAGCATTCAATTCGGAAATGAAATTTCCCAGACACCTACCACAAGCAGAATGGGTCTCACTAGGCTGATCGCGTACATCACCGTTGCAGGACGTCCAATCTATTGTAGGTAAGTTAAAATCACCGATTACGTAGAAACAACGTATCGTTTGATTATTTATAATCGTCGAGAGCATGTCCAAGTATGATGTATAAATGTCCTCTGGTGTGTTAGGTGGTATGTACACTGCGCTGATAAAGTTTCTAGCACGGTCACGACTTGGTAATTCAATAAGAAGAAATTATATGTGGGTGTGTAAATGGTTACCTATAATATTGGTTATCCGTGATGGTTGTAATGTATGTAAAATGGCAACAAGAACTCCTCCTCCCTCGCGTTTACCAGTGGCCGTGCGATCCCGGTCGCAACGAAAAACATTGAAGCGTTTGTCTACGACCTCACAATCTGCTATGTCTGGTATAAGCCATGTTTCCGTTAATACAATGATATCATATGTATTACTTAAGATATTCATATATATTGTATGAAGTATGCCACGTATGCCCCTACAATTCTGATAATAAATACAAAGTGAGTCAGCCATTGGGGAGGAGATAAGTTTTGATACGAATACTGAGAGAAATTGGGATTTCAAAGATACTTATAGATGCTGCCACTAAGCCTGGTATTAAAGATAACCGAGGGAAATAAAATTGTAGGTGCATTGTTTTAAATTCGCATGAGCTATGAGAGCATAAATAGTGATAACTTATGTAGCTGATTACAGTAAAAATACTAAATAAGATAAAAGATATACAAAGTAGAGTAATGTAACTGCATAATATGTTAGATGTTATGATCTGTAGTTTTTTCGTCGGTTGTGACAAACTTGTGAAAATCATTCTTGTTACGTATAGCAAAGATTGTTGAAATGTCAGTCCTGCGCACCAGAATCGTAGAATGCTTAACCCAGCAATGTTTAAATTTGTGCTTGTTAGCCTCAAGGCGACATTCACGAAAGAACAGCTTTTTTTTTAACGTTAAGTGTTCGTTTACATAAATTGTATGTGGAGAACCTGTTATGCCAATCTGATCGGATTTCAGTCCCTTGGCCAAGCGAATGGCGCTCACTATATTGTCACGGAAAGGCACAGAGGAGAATCTAACCACAATATTTTTGGGTCTATCTTTATTCAGAGTTTTCTGGGGGACACGATGTACAGAAATAATATCACTTTGTGAAATTGGAAATTTTATTTTATCCCCAATTGACCTAACAAGAGTGACCAGATTCTCCCCTCGCCTCTCCGGGATATTACATACTTCAATGTTACAGGCTCTAGCTTGCTGTTCTAAAGTGTCGATTCTAGCTTCAAGCTCGACGACCAGGTTGTCGGTACGCTCCGCAGAGGTGATGGAACTTTCAAGCGTAGAGATTTTCTTCAAGACATCTTCACATTGGTTGGAGGTAAACTGAAGCGAACCCTCCAACAAGTCGATGCGTTGAGTCAGGTCATTGTTCTTGCCATCCAAGGCTATCATCTGCTGCTTAAAAGTTTCCTGTTCAGCACGCAGAACGTTGATGTCATTGCGAATTTCTGAAGTGTGCGTGGTGAGAAGTTCTAAATCGCTCTTCATGCCAGCGATGTTAGAGTTGATAGCGGACAGGCTGGAGTCAACGTCGTTACGGAATGACTTCAGGGTTGATCTTAGCTCAGAAGCGAGTGCATTCAAATGATCGGTAAACACGCATTCAGGTTGCTTACGTTTCCTGCAAGTAACTCCGGGATCGGACTCAGATGTTGTCCTTAAATCGGGGCTGGAGCTCGTTTTGGTAGGAGAGTGAAACATAATTGATTAATTTAATGCAAGCCAAAAGCAGGAGAAAAAATAAAACAGCAGAAAACAATAGCAAAAATCTTCCAGCTTCGAAGTATCGCTTAATTATCGCTAAGTGTCGTAGTACCGGGCGACCGAGGACACGTCACAGTGCTCCAAGCTAGCGATAGCGTATTTCGCGGCGTCGCACTCGTGTCGAGTTGGTTCGGTGGTCTGAGCCGCGCGTCTACCGAGCGCGCTACGCAGAGTGTCGCGGGTTCGAATCCCACCAAATGGTCTTCTGTTTGTGTATGTTACTCACAAGTTTTTCGAGCACAGCCGATGCCCGCGAGCGAGACAGCACCAAAATCGAATATGTATAATATATACCGATAAATGGTAGAAAATTCGTCAACTTGTCCGTCAGAAAAACACAAAAAAAAATCTGAGAGGGGCAAAAACACGTCCGCACGTAGCAAAGTATAACTGTGAATCTTCGGAAGAACTTCGGAGATAGGCAACGGAACTCCTTAGTAAATGATACCAAATGGATAGCTGAAATCTCATTTCTATCTATTGTTTATTTATTTGCGAGTCGGTTGTACTTTTATAAGAAAGTTTTTTATTTTTTACGTTTTAGTCTAGTACCCACCAAAATTCCAACCATTACGGAATTATTTTATCTTCTTTCAGTATGCTGGTCCACATCTTCCTAGGATCCTATCCTTGTTTTTCAACTTTTGTGTGAGGCATTCCTATCTACCTGTGGACCTGATGAGGACGATAGTTGTGCCTATAGTTAAGAGTAAAACTAAAGATGCGTCAGACAAGGAGAACTATAGACCAATTTCGTTAGCCACTGTGACGGCTAAGGTGCTTGACCGTGTGTTTGAGCGTAGGATAAGTGCCCAGCTCAAGCCACATGATGCTCAGTTCGGTTTTCGAGCCGGATTGTCCACTGAGACTGTTATTCTGGCGTTTAAGCACACGGTTAAGTACTATACTGATAGGAATACTCCTGTGTATGCCGCTTTTCTGGACCTTTCCAAGGCGTTTGACCTGGTCAATTATAATATCCTGTGGTCAAAATTGAGACAGAATACCATACCTCATGAGTTGGTTAATCTCCTCGAGTTTTGGTATAACCACCAAATTAACCAGGTCAGATGGTCGGGTGCATTGTCTGGTGAGTATAGTATGGCGTGAGGCAAGGGGGCTTAACCTCCCCAGGCCTTTTCAGCCTATACGTCAATCAGCTGGTTGAGGAGCTCAGCAGCACTGGAGTCGGATGCTCTATTGATGGCAAGGTCATTAATAGTATAAGTTATGCTGATGACATAGTGCTGCTGAGTCCTTCGATTGATGCACTCAGACGGTTGCTTGGGGTGTCTGAACAATACGCAACGGCCCATGGACTCCTGTACAATGTCAGAAAGAGTGAGGTCATGGTTTTTCGTGTTGGTTCCAGAAAACCTAAGTCGATTCCTCCAGTCTTCCTTTATGGGGAACCACTTAAGAGAGTGTCTCAATTTAAATACCTTGGGCACGTTTTGAATGAGGATCTGAGTGATGATGATGATTTGGAGAGAGAGAGAAGAGCGTTGTCGGTTCGATGTAATATGTTGGCCCGCAGGTTTGCTAGGTGTACTAAAGAAGTGAAAATTACACTGTTTAAGGCATACTGCCAGACTTTTTACACCTGCAGCCTGTGGATCAAGTATACGCAGAAGGCCTACAACGCTCTTCGTATTCAATATAATAACGCCTTCCGGGTGCTGCTGGGGCTTCCACGGTTCTGCAGCGCGTCGGGCATGTTTGCTGAGGCAGGCATAGATAGTTTTGAGGCTATCATGCGCAAAAGGGCGGCCTCCTTGATGCGTAGGATACGTGGGAGTCCTAACAGCATCCTAAGCGTTATTGCTGAAAGACCGGACTGCCCTTTTCTGGCGCACTGGTCCCGTAGGCATGCCTGCTGGCCCGGTGCAAAGGGAAAGTTTATGAATTAAACTTTTTTGATTAATTTATTTTGTTTAAGGTAACTAACATAGTTGTAAGTTTTTCTGTTACTAACTCATTATGGATTTTAATTAATGTCCGAAATAAATGATTATTATTATTATTATCTACACTAATATTATAAAGAGGAAAGATTTGTTTGTTTGTTTGTTTGTTTGTATGTTTGTTTGAATTGAATAGGCTCCGAAACTACTGGACCGCTTTGAAAAATTCTTTCAGCATTGGATAGCTCCATTATCAGGGAGTAACATAGGCTATATATTATCCCCGTATTCCCACGGGAACGGGAACAACGCGGGTGAAACCGCGTGACGTCCACTAGTTTTGAATAAAAACAGAATTTTGTTAATCCGTTTATTTTATTTAAGCGTCGCCTTAATGACGCAAACAGGGAAAGATATGTCTCAATTCGTAATCACTGCAATAAGGTGTGTAGGAATGCTAATCGCCATCACATTCATGATTCTGTCCAAAATGGGGACGCATCCAAAGTTTGGAAATTTCTTAGGTCATTGGGAGTCGGTAAGACCCCCCAAGAAACTATCCCTAAAGATATAGACATCGATGCTATGAATAATCATTTTACTGCTTCGTTCAATTTCGACAGGACAATAAAGTTAAATACGTTGAATCGCCTTTCATCACTTCCGACTCCCAGTTACTCTCCATTTGTTTTTGGTCAATTTTCCGTATGTGATGTTAAGAAGAGCATATTGTCGATTACTTCAAATGCAGTAGGAAGCGACTGTATCAGCCGGAAAATATTACTCCCAGTGCTAGACTTAATCCTTCCTGTCATCTGCCACATCCTCAATTTTTCTGCATCGAGCGGTGTTTTTCCATGCTCATGGAAAGATGCTCAAATAATTCCTTTACCAAAAAAATCCAATCCCACATCTTTTTCCGAATACCGTCCAATATCGGTCTTGCCGTTCCTGTCTAAAGTCCTTGAAAGGTTAATCCACAACCATATAAGCACTTTCCTCTCCAGAAATAATCTCCTTAACCCCTTCCAGTCTGGTTTCCGTCCTGGTCATAGCACAACTACAGCACTTCTTAATATTACGGAGGATATAAAGTCAGCCATGGAAATGGGTAATGTAACAGTTTTGGCTCTACTGGATTTCAGTAATGCGTTTAATACTGTGGATTACGATGTTCTGTTTGGCATTCTTAGCTCTCTTAACATATCTCCATCGGTAATTGACTGGTTTCGTAGTTACCTGTTCGATCGTCGGCAACGTATTTGCATCGGAGAGACCTTGTCTTCCTGGTGTAGTCCTTGTCTCCTTTACTTTTCGCAGTGTTTATTAACTCTATATCCAACTAATTAAATTCTTCCTACCACCTTTATGCAGATGATCTTTAGATTTACACACGAGCTCCTATTGGAAGTTTGTCTGAGGCTATCTTGACCCTAAACCGTGATCTGGCCCGTATATGCGACTGGAGCAAGAGGTACGGACTTACAGTGAACCCCATAAAGACCCAGGTTTTAGTGGTGGGCAGTTCAAGGACGGTCTCAAGGATTGACTGGACGACTTTACCCCAAGTTTCTTTTGACAACTCTCTTATTCCCTTTAGTGAGAAAGTAAATAATTTGGGGATTTTTATTGACAAGAACTTCTCTGGGACTGTCCAGCTACCGGAAGTAAGCCGCAAGCTATTCGCATCTGCTGCATCTTTGAGAAGACTGCGTAATTTTCTACCGACTGCTACCAAGATTGCGCTTGCGCAAACTCTTCTTCTACCCATCCTTGATTATGCAGCCGTCAGCTATCTTGACCTTACTGAAGTGCAACTTGATAAACTTGAGCGCCTCCAGAATTTTTGCATACGGTTCATATTTGGTTTGCGCAAATATGACCATGTTTCCGAATTCCGTGTTAAACTCAAGTGGTTGCCAATTCGCCTTCGCCGGAATGCTCATATACTATCTTTATTGTTTAATGTACTCTTTTCCCCTTTCACTCCTCTTTATCTGAAGGAACGATTTCAGTTTCTTTGCGACTCTCACACGAAATTTCTTAGGTCATCGGATAACTTAAGACTGAAAATACCAACGCATTCCACTACTTTCTTGGACAAGTCTTTTGCAGTCCAAGCTGCCCGTTTGTGGAATGCATTGCCAGTGTCAATTAAGCGCAATCGCTGCCTGTTTTTAAGAGACTTGTTAGGGAACACTACTTGTCGCTGTGATTACTTATTCGATGTTGATTTTTAAAATATTGTCATTTATTTTCTTTTTAATATGCATATTTAATATGTGTGTATTTGTGTATCTATTTTAGTATATTGTATTGCTTTTTTTGTTAACTTTATATTTTTGCACCAAGTACCATCCATTCCAGGTTGCCTGGAAGAGATCGCGGAATGCGATAAGGCCGCCATTTGTATATTTTTTAGTTTAAGATTTCCTACTGTATTTTGATTTTGGTGTACAATGAAGTATATATAAATAAAATAAATGTATATGACCGAAATATGAAAATAAATATAAAGACCCAAAATTATGCCTACAATAAAACCCTGGTTTGTTAAAGTTTGCACAAATTCTTATTCTATCTTATTTTTCCATGTAGCAGCCCTAGTAACATTTTTCCTGTATGCATAACTGCATACAGCAAAAAAGAACTATCTATACTAGGTTAAAAGCCAGGAATTACCCCACAATGAATCCTGAATACACTCACTCCGTTCTTAGGTTCACCTAACTCGTCTTTCAACACCTTTCTTGCTCCTTTTTCCCGGAGCTAAGTCTTAAATCACCTTTAACCACTAAACACAAGCACCAGCTCCTATTAACAAAGTCTTAAGCGTTCATTAGGAACCTTAAACAACAAACCGAAGGCCAAACACCGCACTTACCGAACGCTAGAACTGCTAACTTGTACTATCTTTGCAAACTTAACCACCGTTATTTAAGTTTAAATTGTGAAGCTTAAGTATCAGGTTCTGTTTTATGTTTGAGTACCTGAGCTTTGACGGGTTGCGTTTTGTTCATAAGTTTGTAAGTACAATGAATTGGGGGAGGTTTTGGTTTCTAATAATAGTCATCTTAAACGGGGATCTTAAAATATAACTGAGGAAATTGTGTCAGCAAATTGAGCAGTACCGGAACGATGACAACAGAAAATAAAACTCTTCAGATGAAAGATGGGTAAGATACTTTATCCCGAGAAGCAGTGTAGCGGCATCAATCCCGCCAGAAGAAAATCTAACGAAAGCAAAATTTGTACGGCAACAAAATTAACCGCAACGCCATGTATCCCACTAGCAGCGAACTACTAACAAAATCCTGCATCGCGGTATCAGAGTTATCCGTGCGATTTGAGCATGTACAACAGTCCGAATATCAACTATTGGGCAGTTGCCCACCAGACACATCACACAACAACTGGTCGGAGCATCCTTCCTTTTCTATGGAGGCTTCCGGGACTTTACTCTTTGTTCCGCCTACCTATATACTGGTGACCCTCGACATTGAACGTTGGCGCATCAATGCCGCCACAGGCAGTGCAAGACAGCGTTAGTGAGAGTCACGTTTCTCTACTGTCTCACCTGATGGTAAACGCATGACCGCCAATAACAGAGTACCTACGCTTTCTATTGACACTGACGCACACTGAGCACACTGACGTTCAAAAGTGCTTTTCAATGGTTTAATTGATATGGGTGAACACAAGACGCACAGGACCGGTCGTCGTGGCGACGCTTGCGGAGGCCTATGTCCAGCATTGAAAGAAAGAAAAGAAAGACAGAAAAATGTTTATTTGGGACTCGCACAAAACAAATAAAATTTAAAAAAAAAAATGTAAAAATAACAGTAACGTCTTTCGGCTGATATGATTATGATGACAAGCGATTTTCGTGGAAGTTGTGGAAAATACAAAGATAGACAATGTTTTATGAAAAGAGCCTACATAAAAAGCTGTCATTATTAGAAAATATACTAAGATAATAGTAACATTTCTGGTGATTTCCATTCCCTTTCAATTTAATTAAAGAGTTATAATATCAAAACCGTTGTTAGAACATTGTTAAAACTCAGACGAATCCGTTTAAAGTTTATTTCGATACTGTTCTGTTCTATTCATGTTTTGTGTGACAACTTCGTCAGGAATTCTTGTTCACTGTCAATTATACTTCAATGGTATTGAGAGGGCGTTGTATTGATGTTTACTAGCAGTGTTGGTAATACTACAATAAGGAGAATTAGCCTTTTGTTTCTAGGTTCATTGATCAAAACAAATCTTTTAAATATAAATAAAAAATTAACAAACCCTCTCCCCCTCTTTCTATTGATCCGTTTCGTCGGGTCTCCCGAGGCGAAGACGCTTGACCCAAAGAAGCGTACCTATATTAAACTAAACGGATCAATAGAAATTATTTTTTAATTTTTAAAGTTTTTTTTTTGTCGGGTGTTTGTTAAATTTTTAGTTTAATTTATTTTTTTCATAATTTTTAAGCTCCCCTTCAATATAGTGTACATTATTCTACTAGTCAAGCCCTTGTATTTGATACCCATATTGAGGGAGTTGTGAAAAAAAATGTAATTCGCCTTTTGTGGTGGCGGCCATCATGGATTTGAAATTTTTCATGGTGTATAGTATTCCACTAGCCAAGCCCTTTCATTTGATACCCATATTGAGAGAGTTGTAAAAAAATATGTAATCCACCATTTTGTAGCGGCGGCCATCTTGGACTGATTTTCCTTAAACATAGCTAAGAACACTCCCGATTAATTGAACTTTCATTTAAAAAAAAATCAATATCGGTTCACCCGTTCGGGAGCTACGATGCCACAGACAGACACACACACACACACAGATACGTCAAACTTATAACACCCCGTCGTTTTTGCGGGGGGGTTAAAAACTTAATACTATGCAGAGTTTTTAATTGTTTGCAAAAAGGTTATCTCTAGAAGTACTGCTGTTGCACTTTTTATTCACTGCTACTTAAAGGTTATGTTAGGTTACTTATAGCCAGTATAGAATTCGTAGCTAAACATACCAAGACTTCTCCGTGTCTTGGAAAGCAAGTTAAACTGTTGGTCGTAGCTATCACTTGTGGATCTACAGAGGGTATGGAGTACAGAGAGTAAAGTCCCGCAAACCTCCATTGAAAAGGGAGGATCCTCCGAGCAGATGGTTGTCCGGTGAGCAACTGCCCAATATTCGGACTGATGTCTATGTTCAAATCGCACGGTAAACTCTGACACCGCGATGGAGTATTTCGTTAGTAGTTCGCTGGCGTTGCGGCTCTTTTTGTTGCGTTGTAGATTTTGCTACAATGGTTTTTCTTGCGGCGGCATTGATGCCGTTACAGCGGGTCCAAAAATGCCACTTTATTAGAATCATATTAGGATCATTAGTTATTACAAATACGTTATACGTATAGTTATAAGCTAAGAAATCTCTCCGTCTCTCCCTGTGTTACCCAGTTAACAGATTGTGGAGGTCTGGTAGGCAGCCGCTACACGTAAAATACTGATTTGCTGCAGAATCCGGTTTGACTGTAAGCCGACCCCAATATAATTGGGAAATGGCTAAGCAGGCAGAAGCTAAGAAAACGCCGTTGGTCAAAAATAAATCGTGTCAAACCAAAGCCTGGTCTCTAATGGCAATCTAATGGTATTGCAACTTCCTTCTTTAATGAAGAAATTGACTTTCACATCCATAGGCTTGTAATATGCCAGTTTAAATAAATAAGTCCATTGAGTTTCCATTCATAATGAGCGAACTCGACTGCATAAAAAACTGAAAAATATGACTGGAAATGTGCAATACATTATGGCAGCATATTTATTATATAATCTGTGCCTTTTCGAGCGTAATTTTGGTCCGTGTATTACAAGCAGTCGGGTTTTTGTGCGGCTCATCCAACTTCCGATGAAACAAGTTGGGGCTCCAGTTTGAGCGGGAGTTGGGAAGATTATTTGTGTAAATGTTTACAGTTTTGTGACGAAAATGCAGCTGGTTGTCATTGGTGAAAGTATTTTTTAAACTGGGGCTTGGCTCGTATTTTAAATTAAATGTATTTAAAAATAAATAAAAAAATTGGCCAAGTGCGAGTCGGACTCGCGTGCAAAGGTTTCCGAACGATTTTTTTAAACATGTTATTTTAACACTACAGACTTCTTATAAGTCTTCCTGTAATCTATAGGTAAAGATCTATTATCTCCATTTTTTTCAAAATTTTAGTCTCAGTAGTTTTGGAGATAAGGGAGGGAATGGTAATTTTTCGTCTAATTTCTTGAATAACTTCATAACCATTTATTTTAAAATTATGAAAAAAACGTAACTAAAACCGTCACAGTAAGTCCTTTCATTTGATGTAAAAAAAGTTTTTAACCTTTTTTTGTTTTCTAGTTTGACCTCCAAAAGTAAACCCCATATTATTAAAAATTGTATAATTTACGTAACATGTCCGTCTTTGGGTCATAGAAGTCCATACTCGTATGTGTACCAAATTTCAACAGAATCGATTCTGCGGATCCGGAGAAAACTGGCTGTGACAGACGGACAGACAGACACTCGAGTGATCCTATAAGGGTTCCGCTTTTTTTTCGGAACCCTAAAAATAGTTATGTCTATATATACTATTAATATATAAAGCTGAAGAGTTTGTTTGTTTCAACGCGCTAATCTCAGGAACTTCTGGTCCGATATGAAAAATTATGTCAGTATTAGATAGCCCATTTATCGGGGAAGGCTATAGGCTATATATCATCACATCACGCTAAGACCAAAAAAATGAAGAGATGATGATGAGTAAAATGACCCCTTTTGAGGTATTGCGTTTATTCTGCTACACGCTGGATGATGGATAAATTATGTATCAAACAGGTAATTATAACTTTCTCTTTCTATTCCAAGTACAACCGCTGTCACTGCCACCCCACCACCCGCCACGCAAAGGGGAATACACGTTAAAAACGCGGATTAATGAGCTGCGGCGGCGCATCCACTCGCACGAGACGAATCTGGCGCGCTATTGAATGATTGTGATTAATGCTGGCGTGTATCGCTCCCCGAGCGAGCGGCGAAGTGAGGGGGCAAGGGAGGCAGCAGACATTTGTTCAGATACGGTAGAGGGGATATTGTAAAAAGAAAATTTTGGAGGCTAACAGTTTGTTTCCAATGTTTCTGAGTTAGGTATTGTAAACATGTCTTTTTCCGCCTTCTTTAATGAATACCAGTCTTAGGTTTAGTGTTATTGGTCTCCTGTAATTGTCAAATATGTATGCCTTTTCCCATTGATGTGATTAATACTGGTGTGTATCGCTGCCCGGCGAGCTACTGTATGGAAGGGGAGGGGAGGAAAGACAGCAGTCATTTGTTTAGGTTGAAGAGAAATTATATTAAAAGTAGTTTTGAAAGCTAGCTTGGCAGATATTGAGGCATGTACATGCCAGAAATTTTGTGTTTCTGGGTAAGGCTTTGTTAATAGATAGTTTTTCGGCTTCTTGAAAGATTTCCAGTTCAAGCTTTAGTGTTCTTAGTGTGCTGCCATTGACGAAATGTATAGCCTTTTTCTATGATTTGACTTAATTTGTGAGGACGGAATAGCGTATTCATACTTGTCTTGGTTCGTATAAAAAGGCTATTTTACCCGCAACTTTCCTGTTATGCTACAGGAGCCGATGTATTTTCCAGGATAAAAGAAGCTAGCTTACGGTGCTGGCAGTTAGTCATCTTCTGTCTAGCCTTTACCTGGCTATGTTGGGATCGGTCTCCAGTCAAACTGGATTTAGCTGAATACCAGCAGTTTACGTGAAGCTACTGCTTGTCTGGCCTTCATAATCCAGTAACAAGTAAACACGATACTTCTTGGCAAAACTGGTGTCAGATTTTCTGGCATCTGACATTCTGAAACGCCCGCCAAAGTTCTATAAATGACAAAAGGACTACTTAACGTGCTTTCTAAGGCACGGAAGAGTTTAGGTTCGTTAGGATGGCGATATCGCTTGCCGATAATGTAGCTTTCTATAAGTTTAAAAAACTGGCTAAGTGCGAGTCGGACTCGCGTGCAAAAGGTTCCGAACGAATTTTTTTTTAACATGTTATTTTTAACCCCCGACGCAAAAACGACGGGGTGTTATAAGTTTGACGTGTCTGTGCGTGTGTGTGTGTGTGTCTGTCTGTAGCATCGTAGCTCCCGAACGGATGAACCAATTTAGTTTTATTTCTTTTGTTTGAAAGGTGAATATTAGTCTGGAGTGTTCTTAGCTATGCTTGATGAAAATCGGTCCAAGATGGCCGCCGCCATAAAATGGCGGATTTCATATTTTTTCACAACCCCCTCATTATGGGTATCAATGAAAGGGTTTGAATAGTAGAATAATTGTAAACTATATTGAAGGGGAGTTTAAAAAGCATGAAATAAAAATTATATCAAAAATTTAAAAAACCCCCGACAAAAAAACTTCAAAAAGTAAAAAATAATTTCTATTGATCCTTTTAGTTTGATATAGGTACGATTCTTTGGGCTAAGTGTCATCGCGTCGGAAGGCCGCAAATAATACTTATATTTACTACAAAAGATTTGATTTCTGTAATTTTTAGGTCATCATCATCATCATAAAAGCCGTTAGAAGTCCACTGCTGGATATAGGCCTCCCCCAAAAGGGGGGGTTTTGCCATAATCGCCGCGCTTGGCAGGCAGGTTGGCGATCGCAGTGTATGGTGTTGCGTTTTACAGAGAACGCTGCTGCCATTCTCTGGTGAGTCCCTTAGTCGCCTCTTACGGCACTCACGGGAAGTGATGGGATGGTATTATTCTTTTACGGCACCATACGGCAGCGGTCTACACCATACGGCATAATTATTAGGTAAATATGTATTATCTCCACTTTTTCAAAATTCACGTTCAGTAGTTTCTGAGATAAGGGGGGGAATGGTCATTTTTCGCCTTATTTCTTGATTAACTTCAAAACCATTTTTTTTTATTTATGAAAAAATATAATTAATAACCTCACAGTAAACCCTTTCCTTTGATATGTTACGATATTGTTAAAAAAACTTGTTCTTTTTTTTTAAATTTTCTATTTTGACCCCAAAAGTGACCCACATACTAAAAATTTAATAATTTATGTAACACGTCCGTGTTTGGGTCAAAAAAGTCCGTATGTGTACTTAATTTCAAAAGAATCGGTCCTGTGGATCCGGAGAAAACTGGCTGTGACAGACGGACAGACAGTCCGTTTTTTGTTCGGAACCCTAAAAAAATATTTGTTTGGATCAGTACTTCCAGAAATAATCTCCAGCACACAAACAATTTTAGGTACCTCTTTATAACGTAAGTTACGATCATGAGCTATTACTTTCATGATGTGAAGTTAACATTAAAGTTGAGAAAAAGACAATCTTATCAGCCCTAGTACAATATTGGGGTCAGCATTCACTTTAGACTACACGTGGCTGCATATCAGTAATTCACACAGGCCGACCTCTGGCCTTTGCAACCCAATTACTGAACTAAATCGATACCTAAAGGTTAGACTGCTTCCTAGAATATCAGGTATTGAGTACCCACGGGCCCATTTCGCTAAAAATATCAATTGATTTACTTTACTTACATTAGATTACATTAGACCACATAATCGCTTACCATCAGGTAAGATGGTGGTCAAACGTGTGCCTATAATATTAAGTACAAAAAAAGTTACGAATGCCATTACAAGGCAAGGTACTGAAAAGGTACAAGTTTTTTAACCAACTTCAAAAAAAGAAGGAGGTTCTCAATTCGGTGGGTATTTTCTTTTTGTGTGTAAACCGATTACTCCGAGGTTTCTGATCCGATTTTTGTGATTCTTTTTTAGTTTGATGCGGTATACTTGCCATTTGGTCCTGTAAACAAATAATTCAGTTTGGTTCGGTAGTTTTTATTTTATGAGCATTTTTGCTTATTTTAATTTCTGCGCAGACAAAGATGTCGTCCAAGTATCATCAATTAAAAGTGAAAAACAAAAAGCTTTTCTACAAAAAAATATAACCAACTTCCAAAAAAAACACTACAAAGTATAAAAAAACCTTTATTTCGGAGGTCGGTGTTAAAAATCAAAGAATCAAAACCAAAAACACCGACTTCCGAAATTAAGGTTATTTTATACTTTGTAGTGTTGATGCTGAAATCACCATGAATAAGTGTGATGTATACATACGTATTCATCACACTTATTCATGATGATTTCAGACATAGTGTTAAACTACAAGTCGATGGACAATTTATGAAAGAAGGAAAGAAAAATATTTACTTGCCACAGATCAGATATGCTTCCTTTTACATGATAAACCTAATAGCTATACCTTTTTAGTAATACTACTAGCTTTTGCCAACGACTTGGTACGCACATGTCCCATTTTTCCCTGTACCCGTAAGAATTTGCGGAAATCCTCTCTTAGTGTTCCCCTACGGAGTGTAGGGAAGCTTCATGCCAAATTACAGCTTTCTACGACCAGTAGTTTCGGCTGTGCGTTGTCTGTCAGTCACTCGATCAGTCAGTAACGGAAGAATTAAATATATGTGGGATTGTATGGCAAAATAAACGACCGAGTCCTCGTCAAAACTTTTATACACACGTAAAAATGATCAGCGTTGCGTTACACCGTACATACAGTCGTGGATCTAGTTCTCTCTCTCACTCACACACATACTTCCCTTTCTTTCATCCGCTGCGTTCTATGCTTACAATATTGAGCTTATATTGAGCTGCGTTCATATTTTGCTTATTACAATAATTTTATCCCACATTTATATTGATTGATTAGTAGACACAGTGGTTGCGGAACTGTTTGAAACAGTTTCCGCGGATGTGGAACACAAAGCACTTGAAGGAAAACGGTTGGGTTTTAGTCAATAAGAGTCTGGCACTCCCTACCGCTCCTCCCATGGTGTGAGCAGTCATTTGATGATATCCCACCCAAAAAGTAGATACCTAATACTTATTTAATTTATGCTTGTTATTAATTTGTAAGTAAACCTGGTTCTCCATTGCCCTTTGAGTGACTTTGAGCCTTCTGATGAGGCCCATTGTGAGCGACCACGTTTCAGTTCCGATGGATGCGAGACGCACAGGACCGGTCGTTGTGGCGACGCTTGGGGAAGGCCTATGTCCAGCAGTGGACGTCTTTTGGCTGATATGATGGTGATGATGAAACCTGGTTACCATAAAACATTAAAACAAAATAAACCCTAAAAAATGGTTGATCAATAAGTTATTCAGCATGATGCTGTTAAAGGTGTCTACATAAGTATGAATTGGAAAAGTCGCATTGGTACTTGCCCGATTTTCTATGTATATCTAGCCAAATAGGTTACTTCATTCGAATTTATTAGCTCCACTATCTATCCCAGTAAGCGGGTTCCACAAACCATTTTAAATTTCCTCTTTGCTTCCGCATCAGCGCGCAGCGTACTTCGAACAATATCAGTATATATCTTGTTTCCGTATTGAGAATCTGTGAGAAATTGCACTCATTTTTCTCGCAAATTGTAACTGAAGTAAAGGATATAGATGAGCTCCCAGCTTATTGATAGTGGAAGACTTGTCAGCCAAGTTAATGCGGTTTCTATGTTAACATTTACTTTAAAATTAAAGGGAAGTTTAAAATAATCACTGTAGTCTGTTATCGTATTAGAAAACCTATTAAAACCTTCCTTACTAATTTATAATCACAAGGATTAATTTCATTTCATTTCATTTCATTTATTTATTGCTTCAAATATGAATGATAAACACAATAGTGTTCTGTACCTACATTTTGAATTGTTTATATATTTTCTTGTTCTTTGCATTGTCCTCACATATAGAAGCAATCAAAGATAATGTTAACAAGATTTTTTGTAATACATCACAGAGATATGCGCTTTAGAACGTGCAAATAGCTTCATGTTTTTGACTGACCGACTTTGACAATTCAAAAGTGCCTGTAAATGGTTTATTTGAAATATACGATTTTATTTTTCTATTCTATTCTATTGATTGATTGATTGAGAAATTCTTTTCTCTGCTTCTTCTTTTTGGGAAATTGTCGTGGTTATACTAACAGCCTGGAGAGAACGAAGAGTCGTATTGAGCTCCTACCAAAACTCCACGATTCTTGCCAATACTATTAGTCGGGGGCCTGGAAATGCAAGCACAGGAGGTGCTCGCATTTCCAGACCCTGGACTGTCATTGTTCAGGACACTTCAACGTACTACACTTTAATCAATGCAACTTACCCGTTCTGATGTCTCAATAAATTCACGCTGAGGTACATAGCTGCATGTAGGCTGTCTATATGTGTTCTATGTGGTGACCCCCGACATTGAACGTCAGCGTTCATTGTTGAGGGTCATCAGTATAGAGGTATGCTGAACAAAGTGTAAAGTTTCTCAAACCTCCACTGAAAAGGGAGAATCCTCCGCCTGGGCGGTTGCTGTGTCCGGTGGGCGACTGCCCGATAATTGATATTCAGACTGTTGTATTATGTTTAAATTGCACGGAGAACTCTGGGGAGCTACTCTTTAAGCCCAAAGTCCGTAGTTTCGGGCTTAGTTGCGGGCGTATTCTAATCCGTATCACCAACGGACTTACGATTAGTCCCCAACCCGAACTAAGAATGACTGCCTGTCAAATCGTGTTGTCATTAATTCTTAGTGGTTAAGTAATACGGAGTAGAATACGCCCGCAACTGAGCCCGAAACTATGGACTTCAGGCTTAGAGAGTAGCCCCTCAGATACCGTGATGTAGGATTTCGTTAGTAGTTCGCTGCTGGTGGGATAGATGGCGTTATGGTTCGTTTTGTTACGATGTAGATTTTGTTCATTTTTTCATTTCAGATTTCATGTCTTACATGACCATTTCAAAGGAATCAATCTGTAACAGTAGTTTGTAAATAAAACAATGTAAATTACCGCCATCATGAATATCATCTATTTTCCAGCCATATTATCTTTCACAGAATCTATCCATCGTTCTTTTCGTCTAGCCTAACAACACTCCACGTTTATACTAAATATATATATTTGCTTTAAAAAAAAATAAACCTTTTCAAATATTTAATTACGAAACTTATGATTTCTGCTTCCCTAACCTGATTAAATTCTATACCTACTCACTTGGTATTACCCCGTCACCAGAATACAATGTAATGTGGCATACGGGACCCTCAGGGGCCTTTTTGTGGGGATCCGTGCAGAGTGGCAAGAACCCGACGTCGACCGCTGAATGGGAACACGTCAATATAATTTAGAGAGACCTACCTCTGACGGTTTGCGTTGTATTTAGCAACGGCGACCGATTGCTTTATTAATTCGATGTGTTTATTAAAAAATACACTAATTTATGAGGAAAGATTTGTATTTTGGTATGTTTGTAACGAACGAACTCAAAAACTACTGTACCGATATCAAAAATTCTTTCGAATGGTACATTATCCCTGAGTCACATAGGCACAGTCACATTTAATACAAACTGAAAATACCGCACAACGAAGTGGTATTTTATTTTTCGAGTTAATTGCGAGTATGTAGCTTACTAGCTGACCCGCGCAACTTCGTCTGCGTCACAATTTTCATTACTGCTCCGCTCCTATTGGTCTTAGCATCATGATACATAGCCTATAGCCTTCTTCGATAAATGGGCTATTCAACACTGGAAGAATTTTTCAAATCGAACCAGTAGTTTCTGAGATTAGCGCGTTCAAGCAAGCAAACTCCTCAGCTTTATATATTAGTATAGATGACACTCACAAATAACGTGGCTTTCTATTGGTAAGAGATTTTTCAAAATCAGTTCAGTAGATGTAGAGATTACCCCCTTTTTTATTGATGGGAAATCATCAAATGACTCCTCCCGCTCTGGGCGAAGCAGAAGGAAGTGTCATACTCTTACTGACTAAAACTCATCCGTGTTCCTCCTAATGCCCTTTGCGTTCCAGGGCCGCGGTGACTCTTTCGAACAAATTTCGCAACCCTGGCAGGCACTGGCCCTAGCGGATCCCTTCTTCTATGCTGACATCTCTTTGAGGCGCGCATGGAACACAACGCGCCGTCGACCCGGGCCTGGTCCGACACCAACAACCTCTTAGACACTGAAAGTACACATGATTACAAACAACTTTTACTTTAAGAAAACCCCGAAACCTCGACAAAAATATCAGCTGTTTCATATAAAATGCAATATCTATACATACATATAATAAATCTGTTGAAGAGTCGTTTTTGTACATTCAAAATAAAAAATAAAAAAATAGCTAGGGAGATACAGGGTAACTTACAGAACCCATTTCCATCATTTTTGGAATTTTTGTCTGTTTATCTGTTTGTCTGTTTGGATGTGCAGGCATCACGTAAAAAGTACAGAAATAACGTAGATAACTTTCACGCAATAAAATTGTACGTAACTGGAGGTATAACTTAGTTTTTGTTTCATCGCAATCGGTTCACTCTATCAAAAGATATTTGTATTTAAAGGTTTCGTTTAAAGTTTCATTACGTGAAGCACATACATGCACCGCCATCTATTGAGAATAAATAGTAACAGTTTAGAACTGTTTCATGAATGAATGCGTATATTATTTGTGAAACTCTTAATACCACAGGAAAAAAAAAATATATTTAGTCATATCGTTTCATTTATCGTAACATCTGAGCTTCTAAGTTTGAACTTATATTTTGACAGTTCAACTACATTGTCGTTTGATGGCGATGTACTGTGTGTAATTGCGGTGTTATCAGCAGATTGGTCCATGTCTGACAAATAAAGTTTGGATACCTATGCTATGTAGCTAATAAGAAGGTGATAACGATATGTTTGACCGAAAAAGAAAAAAAGAGCAGAGTAGGGATTCATGAATTTTATTGTGATTCGAATCGACATAATTAATCTATATCAGCCGCACGGGTCGATCTTCAGGGTTAAGCAACGCTTGCCAAGGTTGGTATGTAGATGGGAGACCATCATAACATACCGAGTTTCCTCCGTGCCTCGGAAAGCACGTTAAGCCGTTGGTCCCGGCTGTCATTTGAAGATCTTTGGCAGTCGTAACGGAATGTCAGAAGCCAGTAAATCTGGCTCCAGTCTTGCCAAGAACCCACCCGATTGCGTGTTACCCAATTAATGGGTTGTGGAGGTCTGGTAGGCAGCCGCTTCACGTAAAATACTGGTATTCAGCTAAATCCGGTTTGACTGGAAGCCGAACCCCATATTGTTGGGAAAAGGTTAGGCAGATGATGAGTTGCACGAGTCCATCTTCAAGATTAAGCTACGCTTTCCGAGATCGGTCTGTGGATGGGTGACCATTTTAACATACCGAGAATTCCTACGTACCTCGGAATATAATAGCCACCCGGGTCGATCTTCAAGGTTAAGCAACGCTTGCCAAGGTCAGTCTGTGGAAGAGTGACCATTTTAACATACCGAGATTCCGGCGTACCACGGAATATAATAGACACCCGGGTCGATCTTCAAGGTTAAGCAACGCTTGCCAAGGTCAGTCCGTGGATGGGTGACCATTTTAACATACAGAGATTCCTACGTACCTCGAAATATAATAGCCAACCCGGTCGATCTTCAAGGTTAAGCAACGCTTGCCAAGGTCAGTCTGTGGATGGGTGACCATTTTAACATACAGAGATTCCTACGTACCTCGAAATATAATAGCCGCCCGGGTCGATCTTCAAGGTTAAGCAACGCTTGCCAAGGTCAGTCTGTGGATGGGTGACCATTTTAACATACAGAGATTCCTACGTACCACAGAATATAATAGCCACCCGGGTCGATCTTCAAGGTTAAGCAACGCTTGCCAAGGTCAGTCTGTGGATGGGTGACCAGTTTAACATACCTACCGAGAAGAGATCTCAGGTAGTCTTTACGGATTGTCAGAAGCCGACAAATCTGACACCTACAGTCTTGCCAAGAAGTATCGTGTTACCCAGTATTGTAGGGTTGTAGAGGTCTGGTAGGCAGCCGCTCCAATCCCGTTTGACTGGAAGCTGACTCCAATATAGCTGGGAAAAGGCTAGGCAGATGATGCTTCATGGTAAAAAATTGAAATGATTTGCGAAAAACACATAATTTGGCAACACTGGGCACAGATTACAAAGGTAATTTTGTTTCAATTTCCTTTATCCACTAGGGAGACGGTCTAAGTGATATGAATTTAATATAATGTAGGATTCCCAAAAAATAAATAAATTCATAATTATATTTTCGTCACACATTTACCTACCCTATTCATAGACGGCCTAAGCATCTGCCAGCCTGTTCATTAAATATTGTCACATGACAGACCCATTCGCCACTTTGACACATTAGCGCATTTGGGATCATTTAGGCCGCTGATTAACCGCCATTCAATAAAAAGGACAATAAAACGTCAGAGTTACTCTCTCAAGGACCGTCAGCCCCAATTGGGGCCAAATGGTACTGTCTGTATTTTTTAATATATGCTTAACCTTTTCCCAACTATATTCGGATCAGCTTCCGATCAATACGGCGAAGTCGCAGTATGTTTAATAATATGGCCACCTATTCACAGAGCCACCTAGGCAAGAGTTGGTAAGCCATGAAGATCGACCCGTGCGACTGTTATTATTTAGCTACGAGCTCCTCTTTTTATAAGTCTCCTCTATCAGTACCTACTAAATATCGATTAAAAAAATTCGATTATTCTTACATAGTAAATCGATTCTATAAACCCGGTAGAACTGTTTAACATAAAATGTAAAATTAATCGGTGAGATTATCCGGGCTAAACGGCATTTCAACCGGAAGAGATGATAGAGTGCCCTGCATTAGGTACCCTCTTCCTATTTTCTTAATTTTGAGATCAGGATACGCAAGGTATATATATTTTTCGACATCCACGCGAACGAAGTCGCGGGCACAGCTAGTTTAGCCAATAAAAATGTATGAAACAGCTGATATTTTTTTCGAGTTTACGGGGTTTTTCCAAAGTAAAAATTATTAATTATCATGTGTACTTTCACTGCCTAAGAGCTTGTAGGTGTTTTACTAATAAACCTGTATAAAGCGTAGAGTTTTTTTGTTTGTTTGCTTGAACGCGCTAATCTGAGGAAATACTGGATCGAATTTAAAAATGTATTAGAGCTGGAAGCCCATTTATCGAGAAAGGCATGATCACAGGAAGCGGAGCATTAATGAAAAATGTGACGCAGATGAAGTACCGCGGGTCTGCTAGTGATTAAATACCTATTAACAGACACGTAAAAATATTTACTTTATTTAATCTAATGTAACCAACCTTTTAAACGTTTACATACCAATCCTAGGTCAAAACGACATTAAAGTAAAATTGCAACAAGCAGCAATTCAGATAAAATGGCGTCTAGTCGCAGCTTCATTGTCTGTGCTGTCTTATCTCATTCTTTATCCTCAGTTACATTTTACGACGCGCATAGAATAATACAACAAGCGACCAACACTGTGTCTTATTGCAAAGTTAGGAACGAAGAATTTAAAAATATTTGTAGAATAAAGTTGTGGTCGCTATAAAATAATATTGCTTATTTGCTTGTTGCGTATAGCTGATCACGTACACTGGTATTAAGGAAATGTCTGCACTACCGCAATATTTTCAAACCTATAATTTATTTTAACAAAAAAACTTTTGGTGTTAAAAAACAAAGAAACAAAACCAAAAACACCGACTTCCGAAATTAAGGTTATTTTATTCTTTGTAGTGTTTTGTTTGGAAGTCGGTTATATTTTTTTATAAAAAGTTTTTTTTTTTTTTCACTTTTAAGTGGTGATACTTGGACGACGTCCTCGTCAACGCAGAAATCGAAATAATCAAAAATGCTCATAAAATAAATACTACTGAACCAAACTGAATCAAATTTTTATGGGACCAAATGGCAAGTACACTGCATCGAACTAAAAAAGCATCACATACATCTGATCAGAAACCTCGGAGTAATCGGTGTACATACATTAAAAAAAATACCCGCCGAATTGAGAACCTCCTCCTTTTGTGGAAGTCGGTTAAAAACGGAAAATAATTCGCTATGTTTAAAAAATTCGTCCAAATCGCAGGTAACAGGAAAGTGCCCAAAACATTGTCCTCATAGCGACGTTGAACGTTGATGAAAGCCACTTAAAGAATCGACAAACCGTTTACTGATGTCGCACTTGGACCCCATTTTTTTTATTTTTTTTATTTGATATGGGTTTGCTCTTGACTCTAGTCAAGGTCAAAGATGACAGAGACAAAGTCTACGATGGAGCGAGCTTACCCAGAAGGAGCCTGTTCACTCTAACTTTGAAGAGATTAGGGTTGTATGCGTTTGGAAACACAGACGCAGGCAGAGAGTTCCACTCCTTTGCTGTGCGCATTATAAAAGACGTTTGGAAACGCTTAGTGCGAATTGGTGGAATAGTAACAAGGTAGGGATGATAAGATGCAGTGCGTCTGGATGTCCGATGGTAGAAGGGGGCCGGTGGAATGAGGTCGTGGAGTTCTTGGGCACACTCACCGAAGTACAATCTGTAGAAGACCGACCGACGACCATGGGCCTAGTGTTCCCCAAACAGCTCAAACTCCCAAGAAGGTTATATCGGATCTATCTGCGCCTTTTAAAATGTTCTGTGCGTCGGTTATAAATAACAGAGCGTAGCTAAAAACTTCAAATTCTTTGGGACGGATCTGCGAAATACCAGCTTGATGCCCTTGAGTCAATTGAGAAACGAGCCAAGAGGATCATCGGTAATGGTAGGCTCGTCGAGTCAAAGCTCCAAAGTCTTGAGCATCGACGCCGAATCGCTGGCCTTGCGGTTTTCTATCGGTTGCGTTTTGGTGAGTGTGTGACGGAATTACATGATTTAATTTCGCCAAGCCCGTTCCATCATCGAACCACAAGACGAACGGCGATGCGCCACCGGTACATGGTGGACATCCCACCCAAACGCACAAAATGTTTTGGGAACACATTCATAGTGCTAACAGCTAAGGAGTGAAATTCCCTGCCAGTGTCTTAGTTTCCGGATAGCTATAACCTGGAAGTTTTTAAGACAAGAGTAAATAGATTACTTCTAAGCAAACGTATTCCGTCTTTGACCACATCATCGCTTACCATCAGGTGAGATAGTGGTCAAACGTAAGCCTATTAATAGTAAAAAAAAAACGAATACATAGTCATTGAGAGACGAAGAACACAAGGGCCGGAAAAAAGAAGTCGATAGATGCACGCCGTAACTGTGACAAGAACACTGGGAATACTAGGCGTAGAGGATTCTTGACTTATTGCTAAATCTCAGAGAGCAACTGCTACCTAACAATCGTGTGATGATCGTTGTTGTACCTTCCGTCATAGACCCTCAACCCGTTGGATTATCGAGTTATTGGGGCAAGTGTAAGGGCGACCACACACGCCTGATTGGAAACGCGACCCGCTTTTGTCGCGCAAATAGATATAATCTATTGATGTTAGGGTACTCATTAGGTATGTAGCACGCCTAAAGGCTGACCTATTATGACCATATGTATTTCGGTGATTTTCTTACGACTTTAAATAGGCTAGTTGACAGTTTTTAGGGTTCCGTACCCAAAGATTACCAACGGAATCCTATTACTAAGCCTCCACTGTCCGTCCGTCCGCCCGTCTGTCAGCGGGCTGTAACTCAAGAACCGTTATACGTAGACAGTTAAAATTTTCACAGATTGTGTATTTATATTGCCACTATAATAACAAATAATTTTCAAAACTTATGTTTTAAGCGATCTCTTACTTTTATATAAGTATAAAAAAGTTAAGTTTAGGTTCTTTAAGCCAAATTCTACGTTGAATAGATAAGTTTTGAACAAATTTTAATGTGACTCAAATACCCTATTAATATCTGTTTCGATTTAGAAAAATTGACTATCGTATTTGAATTTTAAAATTATATTATATGTCGTTCTGTTTGTGAAGGTTGGGTTAGTGCTACTTGAATTGTGGTAAATGTAAAAAAACATCAACATCGTACCAGAAAAAATGAAAAATAGAAATCTATTTATATCTTCCTTTATATTCAAAGTTATACAAAAACCCAATCTTTTATAATTGCGATTTGTAAAATATGAAAATAAACTTGCTGAAAAGCTTATTTAAATTTCAATATTTTTTTTTTAAATTACTTTTAACTGGCTTTTATGTTTTCCTCCATCCAACCCTTAATGCTTGGAGTTTCCTTGCATGATCAGGAATGATGATATCCGCAAGGGAACCAAGGTTACCGACATAGCCCGAAGGATCGCCCAACTAAAGTGGCAGTGGGCAGGACACATTGCTCGCAGAACAGACGGTCGATGGGCCGAAAAGTTCTGGAGTGGTGACCGCGTACCGGAAGCCTTAACGTAGGCGCGGCCTCCCACAAGGTGGACCGATGACCTGGTGAAGGTCGCGGGTAGCCGATGACGCACAGGAATGAAAACCGCCCCATGAAAATCGACAATTGTTACAAAACTCAAAATGAAGCACTTAGCAATGGGTTCTGTATTTTTATTTTTTTACAATTTTTTTATATAAATGAATATTTCAGTTTTACAATTAAAGTAGCTGATGCCCGCGGCTTTGTCCGCGTGGATACCTCCGTCACCTCCAACAAATATCAGTCCATTTTAAACCTTCCTCAAGAACCACTCTATCCATTGGTGAAATTAACATGAAAATCGGTGCAGTAGTTTATAAGTTTATCGCGAAGAAAAGACAGACAGCCGCGGCGCAGGACTTTGTTTTATAATATGGTGTAATACAAGAAGAGAAAAAAAAAATGAAAAGAAAATAATGAAAAAAATAATGTACATTATTTTAAAACCGAAACAGTGTGTTCCAAAAGTGCGTGGTCATATTTAAGGAAGATGCTCTGTATCTGATCTACAGTTAAACAAAAGAAACACTAGCGTATGATCAGAATATTAGTTTTTCTGAAAGTAACCTTATCACTTTTGACTTGAAAACCCCAGGTTACCAAGAAATATTTTTTTTAGTTTATGAGCAAAGCATATTCTAAACTACATACTTTAGTTTTATGCAAAATAACTTTAATTTCCAATATGACGGATACTAAAACCCGAGATTTAAGTCCCACACATTTCAGACCGTAATTCAAACACGTCTATAAAATTGTATGCAAATTAGTTCGGAATTACCGTAGAAAGTTGCAAAGTTTAAATTATGCATGTTGCGCATATAAAAAAAATTATATGGAAGATGAGAGACAGGATTTTAGTTTTTCGTTTTTAGTTCTAATAAATTTGACCACTAACATGCTCTATTTTATTTTGACTTTTAATTACGCCAGTATACATATACGTGACAGGCACAACTAGAGGCAATTACTCAAAATGTGATCGCTTCTGGCATGGTAAAACAACAGTTTTGTCTAGGATTGCATTATTGGCTACAGAACAGACGGTCGATGGCGCCGAAAAAGACTGGAGTGACGACCGCGTACCGGAACACGCAACGTTGGAAGGCCTCCCACAAGGTGGACCGATGACCTGGTGAAGGTCGTGGGTAGCCGATGGATGCGAGACGCACAGGACCGGTTGTTGTGGCGACACTTGGGGGAGGCCTATGTCCAGCAGTGAACGTCTTTCGGCTAATGTGATGATGTTGATGATGACCATTATCACTGGTCAACGGTCGATATTGAATTGGAATCTCGAATTAAAACGTTCCCAGTGGTAACTTGGATTCTTGGGTAATTAGATTCCATGAAATTTAAAAGAACTCACAAAATGTGGGTTTAATTTCTCTGCGTTGTCCCTTGGGAAACACGGATCGTGATACTATATCATAACCACGCTTGAAAGGGGCTGTTTATCAGATATATTACTAAATTGAGAAACTAATTTCATACTATTACGCCTTAGCACCTCCAACAGTATAATATTGGTATTCACAAAATATTGCTCTTAAAATAAAACAGAAACCAACCAGATTCCAGACTTTGTAAAATTACACCTATCAAAATACAATTTTTTGTCTGAAAATCTGTACGTTATATTTATTTGACTCACTTGAATATCTTATAAATGACCAGAATATGAAATATTGTCTCCGAATCCTCCAAAGAGGGCTCAACATATGCATATTTAAAACCGTCTGAATCCAGAGTGTTCTGTGCCAATATTGTGTGTAAGAATTTTATTCAGAATAGTTCAATTTATTTCAAGGTAACCTTTGGAGTTGATATGAATATTTATGTCTGGAATTGCTTTGATGTAGTCACTTTGGAGGTAGGTGAAGGTCGCGGGAAACCAAATGCATAACTTGATGGTCACGATTTTTCCTTAAAGGATTAATCAAAGACATGTTGAATCGAATTGGTAAGAGCAGGACATTATGTACATATGTTACCGGCAAACTGTATAATCCGGTATTCTGTTCAATATCTAGGCAATGTATAAAATACCTAAAACATTAAGGTAATGTATAAAATGCTATTCATTTTATACTTTTGCCTAGGTATTCTTAACAATACTGACTGCGCAGCCGGCAATTTGTGTAAAGACGATAACAGGGAAAGGAGAGATGTGGGGGGGCAGGCGGTAACGTGACGAGTATATAAACACGAGTAGTAAACATTTTTCTTCTATTTATTTTTTTGTATATATATTTATATCGTAGCAATATCGCAGGCTCGGTGATTTCATGAAATGTCCATCTGAAATCTAACCTCGATGACGGAACTTCGCTGCGCGGGGCTCTTATTTCTGTTTGCATGGTTTAAATGAACCTTACCTATCCGTGTCGGGATGCTCCAAGTTCCCTTTGCATATACATTGAGTGGCTTCAATTTTTCCGATCGTTGAGTACCTTCTGGTAACGTGAATATGTCACCTGACAATTGCAAACTCCGTCAGATTGTAATAAATCTTTATTATATGATGAAGTCTCGATGTATTGTGCTCAGATAATTTTCGCGATTAATCAGAATAAACGCAATGCTTTAAAAGGAGTCATTACACCCATCATTATGAATTACTTTCACAATGGGACCAACACTGAAATCACGGAAAAATCGACTGCCCCATACATTTCTGTGCACAGAACTCAACAAATACTACTGAAAGACTGATTTCTTTTCGCGATTTCAGGATTGGCCCTATAGCAAAAGTTGTTCATAATGATGAGTGCAAATCAAAGCTGAAGAGTTTGTTTGTTTGCTTGAACGCGCTAATCTCAGGAACTGCTGGTCCGATTTGAAAAATTCTTTCAGTGTTAGATAGCCCATTTATCGAGGAAGGCTTTAGGCTTATATCACCACGCTAAGATTAATAGGAGCGGAGGAGACGAAGTTACGCGGGTCAACTAGTGTAATTATATATTTATTATTATTTGTTGTTATAGTAACAATAGAAACACACTCTGTGAAAATTTCAACCGTCTACCTATTACAGTTCTTGAGATACAGCACGCAAACGGACGGATGGATGGATTTTGTTTGTTAATCTATTAAAAGAAGCTTTTCAATAAATGAATCAGTGTATCTAAAATATTTATTACAAAAATATCCAACTCAACATAAATATAAAAAAACACCTCACGATATACTTTCAGCCTTGCGTAAGCCGACCCTCTCATTACAGTCTTCTTTGAGCGGTTCATTACGAGTGGAACGTCATCCATTGCATGATCGGCTCCGGATTAAAAGATAGAAATAGGTAAAAAATAACGGAACGCACCGGCGGAGATTACCTTCGTGTCATTTATCAACTTCATCTCGGTGATGTGAGCTAGGGTGGTACGAAGAAATGGAGAAGCGATTGTGTGAATATACAACGTGTACTTAATAGCATAAACTCAAAACCTGAAAAGTAGTCATTGTGCGCATGATTATGAACAACTTTTACTATGAGACCAACACTAAAATCCTATTGTATAATCCCCAAGGAACCTACATGCCAAATTTCAGCTTTCAACAACCAGTAGAATAGAATAGAATATTTATTTATTTGCTCAGAATGTAGATGTTACAATAATATTAAAGAGTCCTTGTACATTCTACCATTTTGGCATGCAAACATTGATGCAATTCATCATCAAACATCTATAAACAACTCAAATTTATCAGCTAGAAAATCCGATACAGAGTAATAACATTAGTACAGTAGACACACAGTGGACAGTAGTTGCGTGTATGCGTTGTCTGTCACTTACTCAGTCACTCATCAGTAACGGAAGAGTTTTATATATTACTAGCTGTTGCCCGCGACTTCGTTCGCGATTAAGTCGGAAAGTAAAATGTTGTCGCTAGATAAGATCTGTAGGATAAGATATATACGAAAAATCAAAATCTAGCATTGCTTGACTCCTCTTGGATGTAGGAATTTGGAAGAGTATTATGCAAGGCCCTGGCTGTTTCACCTCTTCTGTTCCACTTGCCGACCAGCCCTAGTATTTTTCGAAATGAGAAACGTTTTAATGATAACGCTTCCCTAAACATGATGTTAAAGAATATTGTTAGGGTTGTTAACGCGTTGCGGAATTTTTTCGAATCGCGGCCGTACACCGCAAAAGACATTAGAAGAAACACGGATGGGTTTTAGTCAGTAAGAGTCTGAAACTCGATCCACCTAGAGCGGGAGGAGTCATTTGATGATTTCCCATCCATAAAAAAATATAAAAAGGGTTGTTAATGTGCGATAGCGCTACATAAAGTTGTCACTAAACACATGGTATTATTCAGTAGAGAATACAACAGGTTTCGGGGTCTGATTTGACTGTATTGGTACAGTCGCAGAGACAGTTATAAGAATTTATTCATCAAAACATTGTAGTACATGATGACAATTTACAGAATTGTTTATAGTGTACAAAACTACAACAAAATGTTGGGTGAGGTGCTGTATTCCTAGCTAGGTTAATAGATAACCTGTGTTAAGGAGTACAGTGCCGGTCCCCAAGGAAAGAAACAATAATATCGTACACAGTATACATTAAAGGACATTATGATGTGACTAACTGTAAGTTGGCCATGGGAAAACCAACCAGAAGAGAAGTCTACCCCTGCAACGGAGAGAGTAGAGTTAACGCTATCCGCACCATGTTAGACTCCCATTCCCAGTCAGTCCTGGCTAAGTTAACCAGCTTAGCTCCACCCAAATGCACAGATGCTTGGGTGCTTCACAAGTTTGGTGGAGCGACCTCACCGTTCCGAGAATTTGTTGATGTCGGGCAGGCTCGGCATTACATTTTGGATGACGTGGGCAATTGATTCCTCGGTTCGAAGCAACCTCTGCTAAAAAATAGGACTGTCTACAGCGCCTATTTCGAAAATATGTATTTTAGGGGGCAGTGCCCGTAATTATATCTATTATTATTCGGAAGGTTGTTGTACTTGAGTTGAGAAGTCGTTTAGTTAGTCATGTGTATAGGCTTAACGTTGCCAGTTTTGACTGCCTGCAATTTGTAGCCCGTGACCATTTGTTGTTACGAAGTTCAGTTGATCTCTGGCAAATTCATGTACGAAATTATGCAAAAGGTAGGAGGGAGAGTGGGTACGGGTCAAGCACTACCATCTCGGAACCCCTCTTCGCGAGTTCGTCTGTGAAGTCATTGCCTAGGGATCTACAATTCCCCTTGATCCACTGAAGAGTAAAGCCCGCTACGGATAATTTCAGGCCATAGGCTGGTCATGACGTTCCATAGACTCACTGGGAATTGAACATTTTCTGAAACTAAACAGAAAACAGTTTGTTGGATGTATGTGACTTTGCAAAGTTTTATAGAAATTAAATACCTAAATAGAGATCACAAAACATAATCGGATGATGTGTTATCTTCCATGGCCGTTTCCATGGAATTACATTCCTTGTATTCTCCAAAAATATTTATCAATATTATGCGTATTGATGGTTGATGCTGATCAGTAGGTTCCCCGTACACATGGCAGAAGAAATGAATTCATGCTGTGAGGAAACGACTTTTGCATAAATAAGGATTATTTAGGCAAAATTTGAACAAAATCGGTTCAGTAGGTTTTTCGCCAATCGGGAACATACACCTTAAGATTTACTGTTTTATCATATGTATAGATTATTTATTATTATAACCAACTTGAATTAACAGTTTAATACCTCATAAACAAGTTATTGGTCAGTACAAAACAAACAAATATATATAATAGAAAAATAGAACCGGATAATTGCAGACGCCATCAGAATATAAAATATCGTGTGAAATTTTAAACTCGTTTTTGTCAATAAGACACGGAAGTATTGGAAACTATTGAATTTGCAAATTATCTGATAATATGAAAAATCTCGCATCACAGTGTTTGTTATCGATTTCCTCCGAAACGGCTTGACCGATTTTAATGTTTTTTGTGTATATTATTTGGTAGGTCTGAGAATAAATTGTAGGCTATTATATTTTATTTGCAAAACCACGTTTGCCAGCTCAGCTAGTAATGTATAAAAGATTTACAGGTATTATAATTTGACGCAATTGGCAATTATCCGGTGACGTATACATAAATATCGATTTATGATGATTGTTACAATTCAAGTAATATTTTTTGTAATTAAACATCGTTTGAATTCAAACATCACACAGGACATAGGCATTCTCAAGTGTTGCCATATCAACCGGTTCTGTGCTTCTCGAACCCAGCGAATTTCTCTACACATCACAAACCACACATCTACCATGGTTGAGCATTTTAGTACGTGGCTGCCACACCAACCAAACGACAATATTTTTAACCTTCCTTCCAAAAAATAATGACCCTGCCTACGGTCATTTCAGCTTCTTCTTCGGTTTATATCAGTAACTTTATTTTTCCTGTGGATTTCTTCTTTTCTGGATGGTCACGCAGGGAATCTCCGATTCTTGATCTCCGATTCTTCTTCTCAAATTGCGAAATCGTGTTTAGAAGTTTCGATAGGTACTTTATCTTTACTAATGAGACCTCCTTTTATTATAACTTATGAAATCAGATTCTGAAAACTTAGGTACTGAGAATGAACCGTCTAGAAAATATAATATTATTTGTTCAATATGATGTGGTTTTCAGTACACCACGAATCCGACCCGACTCATATCGTTGTGAAGTACTTATCGAGGAGATCGTTAGTTTTACTCGTTTTATATAACGTTCGTGTAGCATCAGCAACAATACTTTTCAAGAAATTGAATTTATAGAATTCTAATTCAAAGGCTTTCTGACGCCAAAATGATCAGGATCATCAGATCCTGATCATTTTGGCGTCAGAAAGCCTTCCGCCGGGCACGTGTTACCCTGGCTAACTAAAATCCGTACTCATGTCGGCCGCAGTAAAGTCCACATCTACAGGCCCCTGTTCTCGAACGGCTTCAATCTTCAGTGTTTGTGCGGCGTCTACGCAGATTGTGGCTAACTTTCAGGTTGTGCCGCATGTTTTGTTTTTTATTTCTATTGATAGGCATACGTTTGACCACTATCTCACCTGATGGTAAGCGATGATGCGGTCGAAGATGGAGCACGCTTGCCTAGAAGTAACCTATTCACTCTTGACTTAAAGACTCTCAGGTTGTAGCTACCAGGAAACACAGACTCTGGCAGGGAATTCCGCTCCTTAGCTGCACACACTATGAGTGTGTTCCCAAATCGTTTTGTGCATGTGGGTGGGATGTCCACCATGTACCGGTCTTGTGGTGCGATAGTGGAACGGGCTTGGCTGAATTAAATTATGCAATCCTGTCGCACACTCCCCAAAATGCAATCGATAGAAAACCGACAGGCCAGCAACTCGGCGTTGATGCTCAAGACTTTGGAGCTTCGGCTCAATGAGCCTATCATTGCCGATGATCCTCTTGGCTTGTTTCTCAATTGACTCAAGAGCATCAAGCCTGTTGCCGTTTACGTAGGTATACCTACTTTACTACAAATACAAGATATTTCTGTAATTTAAAGGATACCTACTTAAGCATTAGGAGTTTACAGTAACGTGTGTTTAAAACAAGTCGTTAAGATCAAGAAAAGAAAAGAAAAAAATAATTTTTTTCCAGTGTAGTAAATAAGAATTTCTTTTGATAATAAACGACTCACATCGTGTACGTGTAAGCTCAGCGAAACATTTATTAACAATAAATCGAGCTTGGTTATCGCTTCCGTCAACATTTAGTTGACTCGGTAAAGGTTGTTTTGCCATACAAACAAAAAATTCCCTACCACCTATTTTCATACCTTCCGAATATACACACAAAATTTCAAGAAATTCGGTCGAGCCGTTTCAGAGGAGTTCGGTAACAAACACCGTGACACGAGATTTTTATATATTAGATATCACGACTGTATAGTTCCTCAATGGGGAATCAGGTTAGTAGGACCCAGTTTTTGGGACTATCCCCATTGTTTTTGCTAGTTTAATTAATTTTCAACAGTTAATTATATCACAACAGTATCATTTAGCTTGTGACTCGTAGTCATTTCCTTTTAGAAGATTGTAGGATAGTTTTTTATTTCATTAAAATTTTGCAGCTTCTCATAATGTTTATCGACGCTTGGACACTAGGCCATCGAAGATCTAAGTTAACAAAGTGAGGGAAGTGATCAAATAAATATTCCAAAACCAAAAATAATAAAAAGAAAGACAACTGATTTCTTTTCTGCGAACGCTACGACAGCTAGCGACATCTATCCGTAGCAATTAAAAGTGGCAGTAACGAGTGAGTACTCGTCATAATCTGAGCACCTTGTTATTTTTTTATTTTCATACTTCTCAGCGTATTGCGAGAAATTTAATGAACTCTGAATTTTAATTTTACTTACGAAAATATAGGAAACAAATCTGAAATATTTCAATCGTTCTTAAAAACGTCAATCTTCGGAGTTGCTAAGTTAATACTGCTTCCAGTCGAAGAGTCGAACTGGTAAAGCTGATAACTAAGTTATGTGGAGTAAACAGACGAATCTAGACATGGATTAAACAGAGAATAGGCAAACGCCTTTCTGACTTCCTCAAGTACCTGACTGGGTAATACGATACCCTTTGGCAGGACTGGTGTCAGTTTTTCTGGCTTAAGACGACTGTAACGACTGTCAAAGATATACATTAAGACAATCCAGACTAACGGTTTTCGAAACATCAAATTTATTATAACTGTATGTCACAACTTTTACTATGGGCTCAATCTACGTATACATTTGAATTTAAACTCAAGAGACAATAGTGAACGGGTTACTTCCAAGCAAGCGTGCTCCATCTTCGACCACGTTATTGCTTACCATCAGGTAAAATAGTAGTTAAACGCGTGCCTAAAAATGGCGCCTAAAAAAAAATAAGGCTACGTGCGAGATATGTAAGTTGCCAAGATTCACAAGTACCAGAAAGAATAAGCGCAGCGGCGGCGGCCACCTCGAAAGTTACTGAATCGTCGGAGCAGGCGAATTATCACCACATAGTGAGCATGTTGTTGTGGTCGATAAATAATGAACGAGCAACTGAAATAGCAGTACAATCAGCACGAATATTTTTTTTTTATTTATCTCTGGAACCAGCTCTAAATTTAAGCAGACGAAGTTGCGGGTAGTAGCTAGTTAGCAAACATCGTTACCTGAAACTGAAGGCAGAATTTATTCATTTTCTTATTTGTAATGATTCAGAAACTAATTGTTTTGGGAAATAACTAAAGATTGATGTTCTTTTAATTTTTTTTTGTTAATTCGAAAAATATTTTGTTTGATTGTAGTTTAAAAACTGTGTTTTTTTTTAAATAAAAACACAATGAACGTAAACATTATGAATATGGATCACTGGTTTATTATTTGGTCTATTTAATGCAATACCTAACATATTATTATTTTTCTTCTTGAACCTTGAACCAACCTGGTAATGCTGTTAAATATTTTTGAGTTTTTCACTTAATGCCTGTCAACATAATCAATCTTAGTGCACAAATGTATTAAATGGGGGGTTTTATGTCTATTTAGCCATTTTGAAAAGGTTACGTATGTGCTAATATTGCAATATTGAGATATGATGAATTTAAAGGACTAGACTTATGAATAGGTGCATATTTGTTTTGTTATCTTACTTTGTTTTTATACTACTCTTGTCTAAACGTTAAAAAACTTTAAAGCTCTCTCCTCAAAAATGTCTTTTTTGTAGTTAGTGCAATTGTGAACTAAGGCATCGATATTTTCTTTTGTAAATATGCGGATAATGTAGTGAGCTGCAATATTGTAAATATTTTGAACCTTTTCTCTGTTCCAACACAAATATTATAGCTGTTTATTGTCCCTGAATACAAAAAATAAAATCAAGCATTGATAAGTGGTATGAACGGCATTTGCTTAGTCACTTAGTAAATCAATGTTGATGTCACCCGTCAAAATGACATTTGAGACATTTTTTATTTTGTCCAAGGAATTATCCAAAGAGTCCAAGAAGTGATCGGTGTTGGTGAACGAAGGTGCGCGGTATATAGCAAGAAGTGTAATTTTACTATACAGCTCGATCTGTAGGCAATAAGCATCGCTAAAATCTGGTTCGGAGACTGATGCGGTCCAGAGATCGCTGACATACACAGTTACTCTACCACAATTGTTTATTTTTTTGGAGGTATGGTAGCTTTTGTATCCGGGCAGTTGGTGAATTAGGGAGTTTTCATTTAACCAACATTCCGTCAGAATAATGACATCTAGTTGAAATTCAAGTGGCACGACGATGCTTGCAGACTAAGGAATTTTTTTGCAGCCTCCTGATATTCAAAGTTATGACCCTTTTTTTAAGGATGGGAAATCATCAAATGACTCATCCCGCTCTAGGTGAAGCAGAAGGGAGTGTCAGACTCTTACTGACTAAAACCCATCCATGTTCCTACTAGTGCCCTTTGTGTTCCAGGGCCGCGGTGACCCTTTCGAACAGATTCCGCAACCCCGGCAGGCACTGGCTCTAGCGGGCCCCATCTTCTATGCTGACAGCTCTTTGAGGCGCGCGTGGAACACAGCGCGCCAAAGTTAAGACCCTGAAATTAAACTCGCGAAGAAGGTTTCCTTTGCCATTCCCACACTACAACTCGAGAAACTAAGAACGAGAAACCTACAGGTGTAAGCAGAGGCCTACACCCGTTGATGGGAGTGAGAAGGACTGATTGTTATAGCATTATCTATAGTCTTTGTATTGTGCCTTTTATCTTCTATAGTTGAGATTTCTTTTATTTTCACATAAGTGTAAAAAGGCCTGTTTTTTGCTGAAAGCATAACCTTCAGTTATTATTTTTTAATTTATTTAGTGTGGTGGATTAGTTTTTTTTTTCAGTTTTATTACTATATACCCCTAGTACAAAATATAAGTATGTTTCAAAACACAAGTTTACACAAATAATACGAGACGACGGCTGATTCAAATAAAACGGATTTTTTTTATTACAAAAGCACTTAAATATGGGTGTAAGTAACAGATTTTTATCACATTTTAATTATTTATTTTCACTTCCGGACCCTGAACCTGACGTGTTCTCCTCCTTGTATCCTCAAGATGAACGTGCCTTTGGCTAAAACCGCGGGTATTTGGGTCTTCTCACAAGGGGACACTTCCATTTGCTGGAACAGCTGATAAGTCATCACTTTGATTTCGCAGAGAGCAAATCTTGAACCTGGAATTTAAAACAACAACAGTATGGAGGCTTTCAAAAGTTCCCTACTGAATATTGAACCTCAAGAGTCATGAATTGAATGGATAGTTCTATTAGAACCACTTTGTTTTTAAGGATGAGAAATCATCGAATGACTCATCCTGCTCTGGGTGGAGCAGAAGGGAGTGTCTTAGACTCTTATTGACTAAAACTCATCCGTGTTCCTCCTAATGCCCTTTGGGTTCCAAGGCCGCGGTTACTCTTTCGAACAAATTCCGCAACTCTTTTAGAACTACTGCGGTTGCCTTTTTGGTCAGCAGTTGAGATTTTAGGTTCAATTTAGGGTTAGGCAAAGTTTTTGCTCCAGGAAGGAGGGATTTTTTAGCTGAAAAATTTAGACTTAAAATAACTCACTAAATGTGAGTGTCTCTTCTTTGTCCCTTGGAAAAAACAGATTGAGTTATCGAAGTTATTCTGGTTACCAGATATAAAAACATTTGTGTACAATCATTGGTCCCTCAATTGCACCTTCAAGAGTTGAAATAATAATTAGCAAAACATTGCTGTTAGTAAAACAAGAACCATCTAGATTCCAGAATTTATAAAATTAGCCCGATCAAAATATCATGTTTCGAATCTTAAAAAATATGTATTCGGCTTGCTTGAATATTTCATAAATTAATGTCTATTATTTTTGTAACCAACCCACTCTTGGCAAAGATTTTGATGTATAGTGATGCACACAGTTTTTTTTGCTAAATAATTGTCTCGATATTTACCAATGCAGTTTCTAGGTCCAAGTCCGAAGGGTAAGTAGGTGAACGGCTTAATTTTGTGCTTGTTCTGCTCCGAGAATCGCTCAGGGTCGAACTTGTAGGGGTTCGGGAAGAACTCAGGATTGTGGTGGAAAGCCCAAGTGGGGATGGTTGCAACCTCTCCTTTACGGATCTAGGAAAAAAGAACAAACATATTGTAAGATGTAAGACAGATGTCGTCTGAAATAATAGAGAATATTTGAAATGTAAACAATTGTGCTCTATCACTCAAGTTTAAGTTTTGAAGTCCAGTGTCAGATAGCATCTATTTGGCAAAATTGCTGAAATTATTGGGCTTGAGATGCCTTTATTTCCCATAAAAAATTTCACTTACATGAAAAATATTTAACTAGTTCTAAAAATATTGATGTTATGTACAGTTTTGGCAAAAATTAATTACAACATAGGTACAAGAATATTTGGAAAGTGTTAGAGTAATTGCTAATAACCTAACACGGCTGAAATGTGAAGTTGCGCTAGGTAATTTTATGTGTTTCTTATATATTATACATGGACTTCGCATTTTTGATGTTATTTGGTAGTTTATTATATAATGCAGTACCTTCATACATCACATTTTTCTTGCTATACCTGGTGCGTGGTGAGTATAATTGTATGTCATTTGCATTTCTGAGCCTAATTTTGTATATTTGATGTTTCTTTGTAAATTGTATTTGTGTGTAAATGTTTTTATTAAGTATTTTTCTTATTTAGATGCAAGTATTATGTATGTTTGTGATATGTTCATTAACTTAGTTTCATTGTATATTTTTTTGTAATTACATAGGAAGAGTGTCTTTATTATCTTATTTTGTGCTATTTGTAGCGTTTCAATATTAGTTTTGGCCACTGTGCCCCGTACTTCTATTAGATAGTCCAGGGAAGTTTCATAAGAGTGTTATATAAATTATACTGTAGCGTACTTGGCGTGGAAGACAGCGGACAACACTCCGTAGGGCTGCCGTGAGAAAAGTTAGTTTAGGTGCCGGCGCCCGCAGAGGTGGGCCGGCACCAGCCGGGGATCACGGAAGTCTCATAAGTTTCCCGCGATCCCCGGCGTATGTGAGAGATAGAACACCGGGGTGGTTTTAGTCAGTAATAGTCTGACAGACCCCTCCGCCCGCCCCAGGGCGAAGGACATCCATGAGGATTTCCCCCCGTAAAAAAAAAAAAAGGTCTAACCCTCTCCATATGTGGCTTCCAGTTATCTAAAATTGATCCAAGGTAATTTCGTAGTCAACTTTTTTGATAGGTTGATTACTTATGGTTAATTGTGAACTGTGTAATATATATTTTTTTATTTTTTGCTGCAAACATTATACAGTTGGTTTTGGTTATATTTATTGTGAGTAGTTTCCACTGAAACCACATATTTAAAAGAGATATTACAATAACCACATATTTAAGAGAGATCATCCTAAGCGTCACACATAAAAGCGTCTACTGAGTAGTCAAAATAAAATGAAGCTGTATCGTCGGCGTACAACGATATATCGCCTTTAAATCAAACTTTATGAATATTATTAACTAGTGGACGTCACACGGTTTCACTCGCGTAGTTCCCGTTTCCGTTGGAGTACGGGGATAAAATATAGCCTATGTTACTCCCTGATAATGTAGCTATCCATTGCTGAAAGAATTTTCCAAATCGGTCCAGTAGTTTCGGAGCCTATTCATTTCAAACAAACAAACAAACAAATCTTTCCTCTTTATAATGTTAGTGTAGACTAGCACTTCGCCTGCAACTTCGTCCGCGCTGCAATTTTCTTAAGGAGCCCTAATTTTTTCTAGACATTTTATATACTAAAACCTTCCTCCCTCAAATACCACTCTATCCATTGGTGAAAACAGCAAGAAAATCGGTCAGTAGTTTTTGAGTTTATCGCGAATAGACAGACAGACGCGAGGGACGACTTTTTTAGGGTTCCGAAAAAAAAAACGGAACCCTTATAGGATGACTCGGGTGTGTCTGTCTGTCCGTCTGTCACAGCCAGTTTTCTCCGGATCCACTGGACCGATTCTGTTGAAATTTGGTACACATATGGACTTCTATGACCCAAACACAGATGCGTTACGTAAATCATTAAATTTTTAGTATGGGGGTCACTTTTGGGGGTCAAACTAGAAAATTAAAAAAAAAAGTTTTTTAAACAATATCGTGTGACACATTAAATGAAAGGGCTTACTGTGAGGGTTTTAATTATAGTTTTTGCAGAATTTTAAAATAAATGGTTCAGAAGTTATTTAAGAAATTAGACGAAAACTGACCATTCCCCCCTTATCTCCGAAACTACTGAGCCTAAAATTTTGAAAAAAAGGAGATAATAGATCTTTCCATAAAGATTACAGGAAAACCTATTAGAAGTCTGTATTGTTAAAATAGCATGTTAAAAAAAAATTCGTTCGGAACCCTTTGCACGCGAGTCCGACTCGCACTTGGCCAGTTTTTTTATAATATGTAGTGATGATGATATTAATCAGCAATAATAAGGGTCCCAAAATAATCCCTATGGAATGCCAAAACTAACTGTTTTAGGACTACTTTGGGTTTTTTAATAACAGTTTGTTACTTATTGTGTCAAAAGCTTCTTTTAAGTCTATAAAAAATCCTAATGCTACTTACTTTTTGTCGAGATTTCAATCTTTTGTTGCAGAAAGTGTATTGGATTTTGGCCTAAAACCGTATTGTTTTTTATAAAGAAAGAATTGCGCTCTGAGATGTTAGTAGTAGATTTACGACTGTTTTGTTTATCCAAACTTGCCTGGGCTGTTTTAACATTTTATGTTTTGTGATTTTACTGCTATTGATACTCGAATTAACTTTTGTTCAAGTTGTTGGTATACATCATCTTCATTGGTATCATTCCATTCTCTCATAGCATTGTACAACTTTTTGTAATCTTTACCTTCATATTTTACTGTTCCAGACGGTTCTGGTTTTTTGTTTTTTAACTTCATAGTATATTTTATTAAGACACAGCAGTTGCAATTATAGCAAGATGGAACTTGACATCAGCAACATTTGCGCAGACATGGTCAATTATAGTTTTCGTTATGGCAGTTTCTCGGGTACAATAGCTTTCTTCAACTTTGTTTAGAAGTCTATAGCCATTAGTTTGCAGTTCTTCTTTTTATTTAATAGCATTTTTGACGCAGCCGTGAAGCACACGCTATGTGATTTTGTTTTGTTTTCAGTCTGATAAATGTATTTCCTCTTTTCTTTCTTTTTATGCGTCTCAGTTTGATGTGAACTGTAGTTTTTCAGACACAACGTCGAACGTAGAGTTCGATTTTCTTAAGAACTTCAGTTACACAGTATGACCCGCAGGATGACTTTTTCACATTTTATAGGTTGTAAAAGTGCTTTTCGTTCAAATCACTCCATCACCAACTAGTGAAAGTATATTTCAAACTTACAATGTAATCCTTATCTGCTTTGGCGTTGGTTTTCCCCAAGTTGTAGTCTTTGGTGCACAGTCTGTCTAGTCCAACAGCTGGTGGCCACAGTCTCAACACCTCTGAAAAAGAAGACACAGTTTTCAATTTTCGCGCGAAAGCGCTGTCAGAAGGTGGTAGTAATAATATTATAAAACCTCACCAAAAAAAGTAAAAAAATTAGGTATGTCAAAAAAAAACATCTTTCATGATCAACAGTACGGCTAAACCATAGAGCGTTGTGCAACTGATTCCTTTCACATTTCGTGAATTGGATCTTTTGTGACCTTTTGCAGGCGTTCGATTGCGTAAACAATGAATCGCTATTGTTAAAGCTCTAGAATTGGTAAACAAAAATGGCTTTGTTTGTTGATTATCATCATTGATCTATAAAGAAACTGAAGGTCACAAAATCTGAAGGACTTGAATAAGTCTATTCGTAAATCTGAAATGTGATTAAGACAAAACATTGGTAGTAAATGAAGAAAAATCAATAATTTCAGATTTACATTATGTATGTACTCCTTCTATACAGATAGATAGTTCCCAACCAACCAGGTGGTTGTGGTGGGTGTGATAGTGGTGGTTGGTGGTATTCAACTATCACATAGACCATTCGTACTTAAGATGATAAAAAGTAATTTACCTTACTATACCTACAATTCGCAACTTGGCGAAAAACTTGTATTCGGAAAATAAGACTATTTCAAAGGCCATTACGATTCAAAGTTTCTCACCTGAAACAACCATGTCCAGATAAGGCAGGTTCTGAATAGAGTTGAAGTCGAACTTGCCACAGTTCTTAGCATCATTGTCCCTGATCTCCTGCACCAGTCGCTCCTGGACGTCAGGGTTTACAGCTAGCTCGTACAATAGGAAGGACATCGCTGTGGAAACAGTCTCGAAGCCAGCCAAGAAGAACAGGATGGCTTGAGCAGTTAAGTCGATGTCAGACCATTCTGAGGAAAGAAGGTAGCTTAGAGTTTTAGTAAGAAACATTAATGCAGTGGACAGAGTATTTGATTATTATCAAAAATATTTATGAATGGAAACTTATTTTAAAGAGGTTGTATGTATGATGTGTAAAATTGGTGGGAATAAAGAGAAGTTATTCTTTAGTTGTGTTTTCGCTTCCGTCCTTGCCATGCTATTATGTCGTTTGTACTGAATGACGTAAATTCAATACGGCGTGATTTATGAGTGCCATCACACGCAATTAGTGCTGTCTCTGTCTGTCAGAGATTTGACAACACTCACAACTTTTTAATACTTGTTTTAACAGCTTCGTTTGTTTTGTCTCGATTTGTCAAGTATAATTGAAAAACCTGTCAAATACACCTATAAACCTGTCCTGATATGGTTATTACCAGGCATTAAGGTTAGCAGTTTTATATCAGCTAAGTTTTTCACTATATGTGTAAGATTACAATAATATAGATTTAATTTCGTTCAATATGAGTTTTTACTCCTGAAGATAAATCATTATTATTAATAGCATTATTATAATAATTATCACACTGACCCCTATTATTGCTTGCTTTTCCAACTTCAGATTCTTCAACTGTTGCGAATCCAGTGTTCCCTTTTTCTTCCGATTTCTCTTCTCTGGTAAGTTTTCCTGTAAAAAATAAACACAATTTAATTTAAGTATATGGGAATACATGAACAGGTTAATAAACTCTATCCATATGATTAGTTCAAATGCCGATTAGTGAATTCAAAATTCAAATTCTAAAAAATTAAGGTATAGAATCTGCTAAATAGTATTTGAATTCAGAATGTTGTTATTTTTTGCGAATAAACCTGTTGGGCATGGAGTTTTTAACTAACATATGTATTAATTAAAAACTCCATGCTCACAGTATTTGCATTTTCTATTTTGTTTGTATGCTTATAGTTCATGTTCAATTGCATTCAGTGAGATTATCACACAAAAAAGTGCACGGATTGGTATGTCATCAATGGCCTGCCTAATCGGCATTCTCAACACTTCTGATCTTGGTAATGTTTTTGTTATTCTGTAACATTTGAAGCTGTATTCAATTTCGCTTAACTATAAGTACCGATTCCAGTTATTTGTATTATAATAACACTAAGGTAATAAGGCCATTTTTAGACATTTACATATGGTTATTTTTCGTTTTTTTTTTCGGTGATGGTGCTGAATACAAGCAATTGTTACTTTTCAGACAAAACATTGTTTGTTTGTTCATGGAGGTAGTCACTGACAGTTCTGGGGCCGTACTACGAAGTGCTAATGCCATCATGATTTCGTTGTGAGAAAAGGATTGGTCTTCGTCCTGTATAGCTCCGCTTCTGTCACACACTGGAATCATTATGGTATTATGACAGAGCCCTACTCTGACGTCTAATCGAGTTACGCAAATTCTGTCACTGAAAGCCAGCAACAGGAATGCTGGATGTCATGTAGGCTACTATAAGAAGGAATAATTACTTCAAAAGCAATAATAATTCGATACCTTTCTTGGCTTCCATAAGTAGATGTATCATGTCGGGTCTATAAATATTTTTCTTCTGTCGTTCGTCCATAGTATTCATTACTATGCTCTGGAAAAAATTCGTTGTGGCTTCCGAAAACAGTTTCACGTTGAATTTCTGTGAAGTAAAATAAAATATATTTTCTTATGTTATTGGAAGAAGTACCTTGTTATCCAGTTACTGGGTTGAGGAGGTTAGATAAGTAGTCGGCGGTTAGTATTCAGATAAATTCGGTTTGACAGGAAACCCACCTCAGTTT
This sequence comes from Lacanobia wlatinum, assembly GCA_947578705.1. Taxonomy (NCBI): domain Eukaryota; kingdom Metazoa; phylum Arthropoda; class Insecta; order Lepidoptera; family Noctuidae; genus Lacanobia; species Lacanobia wlatinum. The sequence continues at coordinate 28,686,034 of OX388029.1, forward strand.
TATAAGGATAATGCTAGGCAGATGATGATGTTAGTGGAACTTTAGTAGGTACTTACTATTATAAAAGCAAAATTTTGGATGGATTGGATGGATGGATGTCTGTAACTCAATCACGCCGGCATGGCTGAACGGATCTAGATGAAAGGAGTTAATCTGTTACGGGGGCCATTAAAGGAAGCTGATCTTTTTTACAATTTTACTTGTTAGCTATGTTTAATGATTGCTTACAAGGTTCATGAAATCTTAATAAATTGAAAGTAATGTCAATGATTCACTCGCAGTTATGTTCGTCAATATCGGAAAACTAAATATATTGTGCGCTTTTAACAGTTACAGGAAACTAAAAGATTCTATACCTATTACAGTACAGGACGGGGAAAAACTTATTTGGTTACTAACCAAATAGGTAAGTTTTACAAGAAAAAATAACTAAATCGGTTGTTGTCCTTGTTGGTTAACAACTTTTTAAATACTTAGCTCTCGTAAAATATTAAAAATCAAAGTGAAACGAAATATAGTTTTCAATTACTTCCTAGTTCTATATAATTTGTGTCATCTAGACAAGTGACGTTCAATTAGTAACGGTTTGGCACTCTATTGTCTTGGTTAGATATATAAATCAATTAGTAAACGTGTGGTGTAAACTGAAATGCCAGATTTCAGCGAAAAAGGCACCCGAGACGGTGGCAAATGTTGTGTTCTGGTATGAACTTTTGAACGTGTGGTATTTTTTTCACGTTTGTTAGGTAAAAAATATTACTGCCATTGTAATCTAAAGAACATAATCTAGAAACAATTCAATATGCGCTTCATGCAGATACAGATAGAGAGATATAGGTAATGCGCGAGGGAAACTGTCTCAAAAGCAAAAAGTTATTTATATTTGGTGCTATCGGGATCCTGCTATTGTGCCGAAAAAAAAAAAAATACAAAATTTCACTACCCACACAAATTTTAGCAACCTTTTTTATACCAATGCAATGTTTGGAATTATTTTAGTAAGCACAATTTCATTTGGTCAAATTTTTACTCGGCAAAATTCTAAGGATGATATCATTAAGGCATTTATTTGTTCTTTAATCAAATGAAACAAACAAACAATCTTTAGATAGTAAACATTTAGTCAAATGATTTATGACAAAAAATATTAAGACAAAAATAAGATTTTTTGGGAGTTCCATAATTTACAAAAAAAAATAGTTTTAGTGAAAGAAACGAATCGCTGTAAATCCGACTCCACGCAGTCTTGTCTGTCCTACCCCTAGAGTGTAATTTCAAATTGCGTAGGCGCGAAGGGGCGACGTGGCCCGCGAATTGAGGAGCAGGTGGTTGTAACGCTCGCCGCCGCGAATTAAGACAGCAAGACGAAGCTGCGGTAGTGAGCGTTAAACTACGACGATAAGCTCGCGTGGGACCGCCGCAGTCGTGACAGTAACCATGCCTGCTGCATGTTGCATACTCGCTTGCAAGCTGCATGCTTGCTAGCATGCTCACTTGCATGCTGCATGCTTGTTTGCATTCTCGCTTGTATGCTGCATGCTTGTTTGCATGCTTCTTACAGTGGAATAAATTTTCCTCTAAGATCACCGAGTATTTTTATTTTATTACGAAAACGTATTTATCCTGCTTCTTCGAACTAAACTACATAACAAGTTAACTATCTCAAAACAAGTCGGTAGAAGAAAAAATATTGCCCACTATCATATAACTCGTATCTACGTAACGCCTGAGAGAAGTTCAAAGCAACAATTTCAAGAAACTTCCGCTACAAAACACAGTGATAGTGTTTGCATGATTAACTGACATTGAGCATCATTTATGATTTACCATCTACCCACATAATTAAATACATTGTTATTTAGATTGTTTATTCTGTGCAACTAACATAAAGATGCAAATCTTGAAACGGAAAATTACTAAATAACAATATAATAATTTATATTGACTAAATATTTGACTTATATAATTTTGTGTAAAATATGCTTTACCAACTGAAATATTTGAATACATTAAAATTGGTTAAAGTACTAGTTTGTAAGCAAGTTTAGGTTTGCGTTACAATTTTTTGTGAAGAGTTTATTTGCTAAGTAATATTTTGGCAAATGAAATTATACGAATTTTTTTTTGGGAAGTGATACTTTGTCATTTTCTTTTCGATAAAACTAGGGTATCCCGATGCCATCAAATAAGCAGATTAATTTAAAAAAAGTAAAAGAATAAGGTAGGTTGAGTAGGTTCCCTTTAGAACAAAAATCCTTAAAGTTTAGTTCAGCTTCAAAGTTGCCCTTAAAATTGTTATCGTTTGCATCCAAATATCAAGTAGGTATAAATATTAAACATGTCTGTCATGATGACCAGTAAAAGTACATATCAAAGTCATTTTAATGATATTGTATATCATTAAAATGACTTTCAATATCGTATGATAAGCAATATTTAATTAATGACATTGATAACTTATCACAACAATTACGGAGATCTAGAGACTTATCTTTTTTTTTTTTTTCTGTGTTTTGGTACTGATTAAAGTTTAAGGACCTAGAAGGTCACAAAAAGACTACTGCATGGGTTGCTTGGTTGGGGGAGGCCTTTGTTCAGCAGCCGGCCTCGTCACTATCGAGGCCATCCGGCCAGTGCTCGACCTGTGGCTCGGGAGAAGGCACGGCTCCCTGTCATTTCGTGTGACGCAGGTCCTCTCGGGGCATGGCTGCTTCGGGAGGTTTCTGTGTCGCATAGGCAGGGAGCCGGACGCTCGGTGTCACCACTGCGTCGACTGTCGGGAGGACACGGCGCGGCATACGCTGGCAGAGTGTGCCGCTTGGGAGGAGCCGCGTCGTGCTCTCATTTCTGTTGTAGGCAGTGACCTCTCGCTGCCAGCCGTAGTCCGTGCTATGGTTGACGGCGAGGAGTCCTGGGACGCGGTGGTCTCCTTCTGCGAAACAGTTATCGCGCAGAAGGAGGCTGCGGAAAGGGAAAGGGAGATCTCGACCTCCCTCCCGGCCCGCAGCAGACGCACCGGGCGTCGGAGGAGGGCGAGCATACGCTGCCCTCTTCCGGCCCCCCTAACTGGGTCCAGGGGCGGTGGACGAGGGGATGTCCGTCGCCCCCCATTCATTCATCTGGACCCGAGGTGGCGGCGCGTGGTGTTCCCGTGCGCCCCTCTCTGACGTCGCGGGGGGAGTCAAACACCTCACTCCCCCCGCTGACCCGAGGTGGCCCGCAGAGGCGGGCCGGCACCAGCCGGGGATCACGGAAGTCGGAAGCTCCCGCGATCTCCGGCGTAGGTGAGAGATGGAACACCGGGGTGGTTTTAGTCAGTAAGAGTCTGACAGACCCCTCCGCCCGCCCCAGGGCGGAGGACATCCATGAGGATTTCCCCCGTTAAAAAAAAAAAAAAAAGGCCTTTGTTCAGCAGTGGAACAGTATAGGTTTAATAAAATTATTACTTACTTGTTTTAATAAAAGATAAAAAAGATAAAACCTTAATGATAATCTGACTCACCTTCATAATTTCCGGGAACGAAGTGTACCCAAAGAAGATCAATTTTCGTTTGAAGCCAAATGTGGCAGTTTCATAACCAACGTTGTAGAACTCATTGTTCCTGTCATCATGGGAGTTGACCTTCAGGCCGAAGGCGCAAGAGGCGATGACGTCATTGGCGTAGCGTGTCATCAGGTCCTTGGTGTCCACGTCCACATAGTCGACTGTACAATTTGAAGGTTTATTGTAAATTCTAAGGACTAAGTCTTAGAAATTGGAGTCCTCCTAGAACTTTTAAAACTACCAATCATCATCAAGCTCCTGAACTAGTCTTATTTCTTCTCACCATCAAACATCTCTCTCATCTTTGTTTTCATATTTTGTACTTATTTTGAATCAAACCCTTTTAAACCAATATCCTAGCCAGAAATAATTATTAGCTTGTTTGATAATAGCTTTTAAAACTTAGATTTTGGTATTTCCTAAATACAAATCAAACATAAATAAAAAAGCTGCGTTTAGCAAAGTCTCGTAAAAAGTGAGTAAGTAAGTAAGTAATGGGCAGAAAAACACTTATTCATAGCCCCAAATTAACTCCAAATCAGTTTGATATTGTGGATGACCAATAACAATTCTTAGAAGTCGTAAAAGTGCTAAAACTCACCTCCAGACTCCTTGATCTGTTTCTTCAGAGAGCCTATCATCTCGTCGCTGATCTCCGATATGAAAGTCACCATGCCCCGCATCTTGGAGCTGGTAAACGCTGGACTCAATGTGGAACGCATATCTTTCCATTCTTGACCTGTGCAGTGAAAGATTTTGTGAAGTTACCGTCGTACAAAAAAAAATCTATATCGGTAAATTAATTTTTCTGATATGGTATTTTCCTTCAAAAAAGTTGTTTGAAGATAGTTATCGGTTACCACTATAACCTAAACACAGTATTTATCATCTTATTTATGTAATAAATATGAATATTTGTATGTTTGTGCCTCTGACACGCAAAAACGGCAGAAAGGATTTGAATGTAATTTAGTCCACGTATAATACTGTTATATATTCTTGGTTGCATTGGCCCGTCGATAAAGCTTTGTAAGGTTTAATAAAAAAATAGATTGGAATGTAATAGATTAGGATGTGGAAATGTATTTGTTTTAGAATGACAGAATTGTATTAGCTTTGATATAAGCAAGAGCTCCAATACAATTATTCCATGAACCCAATCCTTCTTTTTTTACTTAATTTCCAGTGGTGCTGCAGCGGCAGTAACATGCAGCATCACAGTACGTATCTTTTAACAAAACATAAGTTTATTTTTATCCCGGTAAATATCGTGGCTTGATGGGGACTGAACAAGTGAAAAATCAGCGCCGCTGTTGACTGAGCGCTAATTATTTACGAGTACCAAGACACCAGAAATATATCGAAATATTTCCGGGGCTGGAATTGTGAGCGGTAAACTATCAATAGCGACTTAACATTTATATTTCAAGTAGATCTCAGTACAATGCTCGATGACCTCAATAGAGCTTCCGAAAGGGTGGGTCTCAAAATGAACATGGACAAAACCAAGATCATGGTAAATACCCATGTAGCACCCACTCCCATCAAGATTGGAAACTCTACACTCGAAGTTGTAGACGTGTCCGTCTATCTAGGACAAACGGTCCAGTTAGGTAGGGCCAACTTCGGGAAAGAAGTCAACCGTCGAATCCGACTCGGCTGGGCAGCGTTCGGGAAGTTTTTTATTTTTTATTATTTTATTTGTGATGGGTTTGCTCTTGACTCTAGTCTAGGTCAGAGATGACAGAGACAAAGTCTACGATGGAACGAGCTTACCCAGAAGGAGCCTGTTCACTCTAACTTTGAAGAGATTAGGGTTGTAAGCGTTTGGAAACACAGACGCAGGCAGAGAGTTCCACTCCTTTGCTGTGCGCATTATAAAAGACGTTTGGAAACGCTTAGTGCGAATTGGTGGAATAGTAACAAGGTAGGGATGGTAAGATGCAGTGAAGTTGCGTGGTATATTCTCGTCCCACATACCACAGTGTCTCAAGACGAAAGTCTATGATCAGTTTGTGTTGCCACTGATGACATACGGAACTGAAACGTGGTCGTTTACAATGGGCCTCATCAGAAGGCTCAAAGTCACTCAAAGGGCAATGGAGAGGGCAATGCTTGGAGTGTCCTTGCGTGATCGAATCAGGAATGATGATATCCGCAAGAGAACCAAGGTTACCGACATAGCCCGAAGGATCGCCAAACTAAAGTGGCAGTAGGCAGGGCACATTGATTGCAGAACAGATGGTCGATGGGGCTGAAAAGTTCTGGAGTGGCGACCGCGTACCGGAAGACGTAATGTTGGAAGGCCTCCCACAAGGTGGACCGGTGACCTGGTGAAGGTTGCGGGTAGCCGTTGGATGCGAGACGCACAGGACCGGTCGTTGGGGGGACGCTTGGGGGAGGCCTATGTCTAGCAGTCGACGTCTTTCGGCTGATATGATGATGGTGATGATGAGATCCTATACCTCTTAAAGAGAACAGATTCCTGCCGAATAGAGGCTCCACAGAGTCGTCCACTAGCATGCGATGGTCTAAGAAGTGCTCGTAGTCCTTGACAGCGATCTTCTTCACTAGCTCCAAGTCGCGTATCATCACCACACTCCTCATTAACTCGTATCTGCCTACGAACCTAGAATGTCAGGAATTTTATTGGACCGGTTGCTAAATAGTCCTCAACTCATGTACTTGGGAAAAGGCTGGTGTTCCCTACTACACGTAATCTACTAGAGTTGCTTATTATATATTATTATTTCATCGCTTTCAAGAAAAACAAACATGGCATGTGCACACCTCTCTTCCGGAAAACTATGATACATGTCATCCAAGGATTCAGCCACATGTTTCTTTTGCATCAGCTCGTTCATGAGGTTACCGATCGGTGGGACTATGGGGAAATGCTTCACGCCGTAGCGGCTGAACCGCGAGTAGGCCTGGCGCATGTACAGCGCCACTGCCGCTACGATCACGCCGAGCCATAGTAGAGCTATCATTTTCTGTAAGAAGAAATAAAAACTTTAGAGAGTAACAGTACAAAAGAGACTCAATCAGACTGATTCTTAAAAAATCTTTTAGAATGAAAGTGAACGCGAATGTTTTTAAGGTTTCGTACTGCCGAATGAAAATCCGAACCCATAATTCCTCGTTTGTCCATCTGTTTGTCTATCATAGGCAATTTTCTCCGATTCTATTGGACCTATTTGCTTGAAACTCGACACACACAGACACGGAAGCTTAACTTAAATTAGGTAATACATTTTGACTATGAGGTCGCTTTTGCTGCCCTTTGCCCTATTTTTTAACATATGTTTTCCTGGTATGCAATTAATCCACTAGTATTAGATTCGGGACCGAAATACAAGCTGTTAATATCACTAACTTTTCCCTAATTGTATGGAAAAGTTAGTGATATATGTTTTTTTTTAACTAATTAAACTTGAGCAATCAAAAGCGTGTGACTGGTTTTTGAGTGGCTTTGCTAGGTAGCACCTGTAATAGTTATTTATGATATTAGTGCGGTAAGTTGGATTTTATAAACGAGTAGACGAATGTAAGCCCGAGACGAAGTCGAGGCTTACCATAGTCACGAGTTTGTAAATACCAACATCCGCACGTATATCATACAACATTTTTCGACACATTTGCGAGAAAAACTGTGCGACTAACTTTTTGTTTTTAGTTATCAGTCGGAACGTCGCAACCATCTTTGCATTAAAAAATGGCTCGAATTTGCAAATTTCGTATTAGAACTACATCTTTCGTCTCGACTCACAAACGCATAATAAGAGCGCTTCCAAGGAGGTTCGATCATTCAGCTTGATTAACTGTTATCTTTTATTATTTTTCTGATATTCTATTTTTAAAACTTAACTTCAAAATACTTAAAATGAATAAGCATTAGTATTTTTTTATTTCGGATTATCCATTTTTAATTTAGTTGAGTTTAAAGTACTTACTTACTTAAATGAATGAGCTTTAGTTTTATGTGGCGATAATTTTTAATCTGTGGTATTCCTGATTTTCCCGCCATGGAAAGATGAATATAATTTTGTTAATAATTAATTGTGTATTATTCAAAAATATAAAGAAGCATTGGAAAGTATGCTGCGGTTTATTTCACCGCCTAGCTTCTGAACTTTTCTTATTCTCGTATTGTGAAACTCACGCAGACGTAGACGCAGACGGATGCGTTTTTACTCAGTACGCTGGTTTTACAAAAACAAAAAACTGGCTATCGTATCATTTTGTTCTGTTGTTCGTTTTGTCGTAGATGTATGTAAGTATTTATATTTCTCTCTGTAGCCTAAATAACACGAATCTAACGAGATCTCTCAAGCTAACATCCATCAAGCCTAAACGGCGGCTACAGAGCGTTCCAAAGAAATATATATACATACATACAATCGACACATAACCACAGCATAAAATAACCCTCCTCCTGGTGCAGTCGGGTAATTAGAACTACATCTATCGTCTCATTTTTTCTTTCACGCAGACGCAGACGGAAGCAAAAGCGCGTCTGCGTCTGCGTGAAACTCCTTACTGGAATTTCTATAACATTGTTTATGGAGATTAAGTAAAGGTTACGCACGGCGCTTTGTATCGGAGCGTGTGGTAAAGTAGGTACTTAGGTGAGAGTACCTATTTTACCGCACGCTCCATTGTATGGTGCGTAATTTTTAACTTTCGAACAATGTGTACAGGCTTCGAAATTGAATTTTTTGAACAAATGTGTCGAAAAACAATTTTATGTGTGAACGAAGAAATAAAATAAATGATAAGGTGATACGTCATTTTATGATCATCGTATTAGTATCAGCTGGGCTTTGTTAGGTTTTTAGAAAATAGGGGATGGAACTTTTCTTTCTTTATTTGATACAACAATGACTTTTTTGATACAAAATCTATTTAATTAATATTTGTAGCACTCAAGGACATCATTATTGAGATAAAGTGGTGGTACAGAAACATGTCGAAGTATTGCCGGAGATGGAATTATGAGCGCAAAAGATTCACAAGTACCAGAGGACTAGAAACATATCGAAGTCATTCCGGGGCTGGAATTGTGAGCGGTTAGGATTCAAAAGTACCGGGAGACCAGAAACATGACAAAGTATTGCCGGGGCTGGAATTACGAGCGCTACAGGTTCACAAGTAGAAACCAGGAGACCAGAAATATGTCAAATATTTTTTTCGGTAAGAATAATGAGCTGTAAAGATTCACAAGTACCAGGAGACCACAAACATGTCAAAGTAATTCCGGGGCTGAAAGTAAGAACAGCAAAGATTCACAAAGTATCAGGAATCATGAAGATGAATTTCAGAGGATGAGAATTAGGGACAAAGAAGTTGCACACTAGCCCTAAACTCTACGCAGACGAAGTCGCAGGCCTAAAAAAACGAAAACCACAACGACTTATCTACCTAAAATAAATAAATACGATAACATTACTCACTGGCTTAAACACGAGTGATTTGGACCGTCGTCTCCTAAGGTATGCACAAGATAAAAAATATCGTTACCATCAGGATCTTATAATATGTTGTATAACAACAACAGATAAATTAAATACGTAATCTTTGTTTTGCTAATACTACTATCGTTGTGTGCTGTACCTACTACTATTACACATATAGCTACATATTTTTATGAATCTCAATTTCAATCTCGAATAATCGATTACTTCTTGATGAGGATCGCTACCGGTTGGTAACGTTCCCGTTTGGTAGCGCTACATATATATTGGTTATGTTTGTAGATATAACGTACCTGAGTACACCTTGAAGTACGGTCAAAGTAAAAAGTTCAGGTATTATTATTAATTTATCTCATATTTTATTTTATAATTTTCATTTTATTTTCTACGTTTTAATTCTGCCGTATTGATGATGAGTTTCATAAAAAAGCTGTGTTAGGTTCTAATTGAGTTGTTCCAGTAGTGCTATTCTGTAACAATATTTTCTTATCTCGACAGCGGAATCCGAGGTGAGTTTCAAATTAAGACCTTTATGTTGTGTGCAATAAAGCTCACTTTGTGAGTTTTGTCATTCAGGTGAAGCTCAATATCGAAATAGTTATTTACAGAATAGACTAGCAGATTTGGCTGTTTGTGCATATGAATTTATATGTATGTAAACCCGAGACCCACGGAACAGTGTGGAGCAACGTTTAAAAAAATACCTAGGCACAAATAGACACATTTGGAATGAATAAACAAAGTTTGTCCATTGAATATTATACAAACCTATTGTTTTTAGTTTTTCTTTTCTTTGCTTCAATCATTAAATATACACTACAAAAATATTAAATTACTTATTTAATTTCACGTAAATATTTCCATTCCTGAGAAATTAGACTTGACATACTGACTGTAGCTGGTGCATGCAATACACCGCTATAGGTAAGATAGGTAAGTATATGTGGCGTTACCAAACAGAGGCGTTACCAGACTGGAGTGACCTTGAATATCTATAAGTGCAATGTGCAGGCTGTATCACGCATCAACAGTGTTGGCTTTTGCATGCACTGTGCATGTACACTGAAATTTAACAGATTAGGATGTGGATTATTTCTGTGATTATTTTTGCTTTGGGTTTTATCATCATCGTCTAAAGTCCGACTTCGCCCACCCGCAAAGTCGTCCACCCATCTCGCCGCCGGCCCGCCAACACTTCTTCCAATCCTCGGACGCCACTCGGTAACTGCCTTACTCCACCTGTCATCACCAAGTGTCCTGCCCAGCTTTATTTTAGTTCCGCGATTCGTTTTCCGAAGTCGGAAACCTTCGTACGTCTTCGGATCTACGCTCCATCATCATGGCTCCCTATACAACTCGTTGGGTTTAGTTATAGCTATATTGCATTTGCATTGGACGTTGACCTTCGAAAATACTCATGACTAGTAGTCAGTAGTTATCAGTATTTTCGAATTAAAATCAATAAAATTTTAGAATTTTAAAGTGAGATATTGTTAGCTTTATGTCAATAAAAAAAATAGATATTTAACTGTGAGATAGTCTAGACTTAGACTACGCAAGCATTTAAAGTAATTCCTTAACGGAAAATAATGCAAACGTGTAGACTGACTCTTTATGTGTGGTATGTCAATTTAGTTGTGGAATATTACCACTAAAGTCACTAAAATCTAAGAAGTCCGATTTGACAGCTGAGTAGAGAGGGAGAGAAGATTGCTTTACCACTAAGTGCGAAAGAGATTTATTTTTATGTCTCTTTCATACTTACTAGTAAAGCAATGTTGTATCCTGCAGTCAAAACGGGTCTTTTATTTTTTGACAACTATAGCAAGAGAAATAAATAATCTTAAAAAAAAATTTAGGCGCCTTTGATGTGGCAGTAGCAATACTCCAATATTTTTAATTTTTACTTCTTCAGCTGACGGTTTTTCCACTGCCACTCAAGCAGTTGATTGTAGTTCATGCGAGCAGCTGACGCATATTCCACCCTCCACCATGCAGCTGATGATTGTTTTTCAACTCAGTTTAAAAAAAAAGGTTACAACCGGCGTACTATGACTTAATTTTTTTTTAACTTTCTTAACCAATCACACTCAAAGCTACGACAGATGCGCCAGCTGACCCTTGGTTCACTTATTAGTCATTCAATATCTATTGAATAAGATGTCGGTCGATCTGCTTAAAACACTGCCTAAAATGCAATGTTACCTCCCGGACTCTTTCACGGAACCCAGTACCACCATTACATCACACAACCAAATAAACTCACACTTAAAGAACATCGCACTCACACACAGATTTAGATTAATTACCACGAACGTCATATATATAAGCATCATCATGAAATTTTCGTTGTCGTTATCATGATAAGGTTCTTTTTTATATCCGGGAATGAAATACACGGTTTGTGCGGTGTTTTTCTTAATTGGAATCATTAAAGGATGCTGAATTTATTGAAACAGATGATGATTTGCTTGTTTCAGATTTTTTTTGTGATGGGTTTGCTCTTGACTCTAGTCTAGGTCAGAGATGACAGAAACAAAGTCGACGATGGAGCGAGCTTACTCAGAAGAAGCTTGTTCACTCTGACTTTGAAGAGAGTCCAAATTCTACTTATTTTAGCATTGCCATTTCGATCGCATTCTGATTTTTTCAGACTTTTTTGACAGTTTGCCATTGACATGCGAATGCAAACGCGAACGCTGTTTAAAAACTAGTAGAATTGGCGAGGGCCAATTCTAAAAATGTTTGAGTTTTAAAGATTAAAGTTGAATGCGTTCAGAAATACAGACGCAGGCAGAAAGGTCCACTCCTTTGCTGTGCGCATTATAAAAGACGTTTGGAAACGCTTAGTGCTAATTGATGGAATAGCACAAGGTAGGGATGGTAACCTGCAATGAACATGACATTAGCCTTGAGGAGCCCTGATAAGAGCGTGGAGTTCTTGGGCACACTCACCGATGTACAATCTGTAGAAGACCGACATGCAGGCAACCTTGCGACGATGAGCCAAGCTGTGACGTTCGGCATCCAGTTTTACGCCGTCAATGAGCCACCGAGTCAAGCGCACCAAGTTGTTATTTGGCTGAGCCATCCCAAAGGTGGCTGCAATACTCCATGCAGGATCGGACCTGCATTATAATCCTGCAGATAATGCTCGTCGCACTTAAGAGTGCCAGCGAAGTTTGCGACCCTAAAATGGCTAAAATCATTGGTCAAGCCGAGCCCGACATGCAGTCAGCCAATCATGTCAAGGGGTACAATGTTGCCGAGTCTGTTCTAAACCTTCAAGGCCCAGTAAGGATTGTGAAGGTCAGATGTACCGTCGCTCAATGTAAAGTACTGGGACTCAGCTGAACCTGGTAAGACTGGAAGCCGACCCTAATATAATTAGAAAGTTGCGGAATTTGTTCGAAAGAGTCACCGTGGCCCTGGAACGCAAAGGGCACTAGGAGGAACACGGATGAGTTTTACTCAGTAAGAGTCTGACACTCCCTTCTGCTGCGTTCCCAGAGCAGGAGAGGAGTCATTCAATGATTTCCGATCCATAAAATAATATATATACCATGTGAGAGTCGGACTCTCACATGAAGGGTTCCGTACCATTAGCTGAAAAAAACACGTTTCTTGAGCCCAATTTATTTGTAATGTAATTTAATTTTCCTTCTCCGTGGTCAAAGTGGCCATTAAAATAAACAATCTGTGATCATTTCTACTGTCTACCTATTATGGTTTTTGAGATGCAGCCCGCTGACAGACAGACGAACGGACAGCGGAAACTTAGTAATAAGGTTCCGTCGGTTACCTTTTTGCTACAGAACCCTAAGAAATACCGACAAGTGCGAGTCGGACTCGCCCGCCGAGGGTTCCGTACTTTTATATAATAAATAGTAAATCTTGAGGTGAATGTTCCCAACTGGCGCGAAAACTACTGAACAGATTTTGTTCAAATTTTGTATAAATAATCCTTATAGGTACGGTCAGGCTATAGGCTATATATTATCACGCTATGTGCTATGGAGGTTGAGCAATTTTCAAATATGTCTGTTTTTAACGAGAAGTAGCCCATGGTTCGATTCCGAGCAGCAGATATTATTTTTGTATTTATTTTCTCTTTTGAAGTGTATGTTTACATCATAATATTGTCAAAATAAAAATAAAATGGGTTTTGCGTACTTAAAATAACTTTTAAATGTTTATTCCATATTTCTCCAAACTGTTAAGTGAGGAATTTTTATAAGAAGCCACAACAGATTACAATATTGCAGAAACTTATGGGTCTAACCTTAGCAATGTTTATCATCACGCTATACTTTCAAGGAGCTGATCAGCGAAAACCCATGACATAAATAAGATCGGCTATTACAAGTAATTTTCAACAGTAGTCATAGACCATCGGTTTAAAGACTGCCTGCCGAAAGAGTTGATGTGAGTTTAAATCTCAGCAGTCGTAATTTTTTATTTTATTTTACTTATGTATTTCCTCACTTTTATGATTCCTATTTTATTTACCTAATATATTAAAATAAACATCGAATGTTATTGTTGTATTTCTGATATTTTTTAGCATTTATCCAAGTATTCCAAATATAATAGCCGGACTGTTTAAGTATAATTAACAGAACATATTTTATCTTTATCTGTATTCTGTTTTGTTTGCATCACGTTTAAAAAAAGTAACGAATGTACATAAGTTTTACACAGAAACCTGATAGGAATTGTAGCAACTTTCTAGAAGAAATCAACGTATTATTCTACGCAATGCAAATACACGCAGTGCCATCTATTGGCCGATATATTACTATCGACAGCTTGAGAAACACACTAGATAATATTTTTTAGTTATTACATTTAAAACGTCTTAAAAAAGTAATTATTTTAATACCTTAAAAAATATCAGTCTGAATGCACGTAATATTCCTAGGTATTAATAAACATTGAAACAGCTACAGTTCAACTACATATTCCATAGATGGCGTTATGCATTTGATCTCATTTTTTTACTCGCAGTAGTAAGATTAGAATATTGGTCAACAGGCGCGCGCTTACATTTGCTAAGCTTTGCTAAAGTTACCCAATACTGGGCCTACACGGCCTTGGAGCCAAGGGGCACGTAATATCACCCAAGAGCAGCTGGCGAAGACCCATGATAGAGGAGTCGAAAGAATTGCATTAGCTCCGCTGAAATTGGATTTCTGTGTTTTTTAAAAACATAAAATTACTTCGATTGCGCTAAAAAAACAAACTTGATTCATCAAATAGTTTCCAGAAGATTGTTCGGTTATTTGAGAAGATAGCCTGTGCTATCCCGTTACTTCACAGCATGAATTCATTTCTTCTGCCATGTGTACGGGGAACTCACCGATCAAGCATCAACCATCAAAACGTATAATATTGACAAATGTTTCTGGAGAATATAAGATATATATTTTCATGAAAACGGCCATGGAAGAATAATGCGATGGAGAGAGCTACATAGAATTGGCCATGGGAAAACCAACCCGAAGAGAAGTCTACTCCGCAACGGACACACACTGGGCACATTGGGCTGTCTATGGCGCCTATGTTGAAAAGAGGTATTTTATAGGTCAATGCCCCCGATTGTAATTAAACGACTTCTTAGCATCAGATATTTCTACTTGGGCTGAGCAATCGTGAAGTAAGTGCGTTATAATCTTTGACTGCCTGCAATTTGTAGTCCGTGACCATTTGTTGTCATGAAGTTCAGTTGATCTCTGGCAAATTCATGTACAAAACTTTGAGAAAGGTAGGAGGAGAAGCGGGTACGGGTCCAGCACTACCATATCGGAAACTCTCTTCGCGAGGTCGTCTCTGGCGTCATTGCCTGAGGATCTACAGTTCCCCATGATCCACTGGAGGGTGAAGCCCGCAACGGATAATTTCTGGCCATGACGTATCAAGGGCTCACTGGGAATTGAACAGTTTCGAAACTAAACAGAAAATAATTGATTGATTGTTGATATTTGTACCAAGTGTAGCCCCATTTCATGTCCAGGCTTTCTCTTTCCATTCCAGGTTGCCTGGAAGAAATCGCGGAATGCGATAAGGCCGCCAACTGTATATTTTTTAGTTTAAGGTTTTCTTTATGTTTTTATATTATGGTGTACAATAAAGCATATATAAATAAATAATAAATGTAAATTGGGAATTAAGGGGTTCCTGGGAATGAAAACTGGTGCAACATTGGAGAAATCAGCCGAAATCTTATTTCAGCTACTATGACAGTTTGTCGAATATGTGTGACTTTTAGCCGAGTGCCTTTGCAAAATTTATGATTATGATATTATCATTTTTTTTCATGGACGTTTTCATGGAAATGGTTGCCTTATTTTTCCCAAAAACATTTGTCAATATTATTCGTGTTGATGGTATGCTTGTACGATGAGTTCCATGTACACAGAAGAAATGAATTGATGCTGAAGCAACGGGACAATACAGGCTATCTTCTAAAATAACCTGACCATCTTCTTGATTGTGGTATATGCCGTCAGCAATTTTTTACAGTATTCGTAAAAGTATGCGCATTTGAGTGACTTTCTTATACTTTTTAGGGTTCCGAAAAAAAAAGAACCCTTATAGGACCACTCGGGAGTCTGTCTGTCTGTCTGTCTGTCTGTCTGTCCGTCTGTCACAGCCAGTTTTCTCCGGATCCACTGAACCGATTCTGTTGAAATTTGGTACACATATGGACTTCTATGACCCAAACATGGACGCGTTACGTAAATTATTAAATTTTTAGTATGGGGGTCACTTTTGGGGGTCAAAGTAGAAAATTAAAAAAAAAAGTTTTTTTAACAATATCGTGACATATCAAATGAAAGGGCTTACTATGGGGGTTTTAATTATATTTTTTCATAATTTCAAAATAAATGGTTTTGAAGTTATTCAAGTAATTAGACGAAAAATGACCATTCCCCCCCCTTATCTCCCAAACTACTGAGCCTAAAAATTTGAAAAAAATGGAGTTAATAGATCTTTACCTAAAGATTACAGGAAAATCTATTAGAAGTCTGTAGTGTTAAAATAACATGTTAAAAAAAATAAATTCGTTCGGAACCCTTTGCACGCGAGTCCGACTCGCACTTGGCCAGTTTTTTTTTTTAATAATTGTCCGCTTACGACGCATATCTATGCAGTCTTCTGCTGCGTAGACCGCTCTATGCCTCTAACAGCCTTCTTAATGGCGTCGGGCCATAAAGAAGACCATATGTTCGCATACTTCAACTTTTATGTGTTGATATTATATTGCGCTGTATAAATGGTGCTATTCTTCAAGCGTCAAAGTTAAGAAAATGCTTGAAAAATCAAATTGATTCTCAATTTGTTTCAAAACAGGAACGCAATTCAAAACGATTTTAAGTAGTTAGACATCCGATTTCCTAATCTAATTAAACTATTTTCGCGACTCCTCTATCATGGAAGTTCGCCAGCTGCTCGCGGGTGGTATGACGTGACCCCCTAGGCCCTAGGCCCGTATAGATTTATTATTGAGCAACTCAAGTTAAGCTTAACAAATGTAAGCGCACGCTTGTTGAGGAATATTCTAATATTAGCACCGCGATTAAAAAAATGAGATTAAATTCATAACGCCATTTATGAAATCTGAAGTCACTCTGACAGACAATCTGACAGTTCACTGTCAAAATATTTTAAGACTTAAAATATGTTTTGATGTAATTCTCATGCTGTCGTTATTAGGTACTAATTGGGTCAACAGGTGGTATTACGGGTATCTGCATTGCTTTTTAACGGGATGCGAACAAAAAAAAACAGAAGAAAAATAATAGGATCTGTTAATTATCCTGTAACATCCTGGCTATTATACTTTGGCACAGATGAAAAAAAATGTACAAAATACAACAATAACATATTATTAATGAGTGAAAATTTTAGTTAGAATCAAAAAAGAAACAAAATTAATAATCCTTACTGATCCTTACTAATATTATAAATGCGAAAGTAACTCTGTCTGTCTGTCTGTCGCGCTTTCACGCCAAAACTACTGAACCGATTTAAATAAAATTTTACACAGATAGTCTAGAGCCTGAGAAAGGACATAGGCTACTTTTTATCCCGAAAATGTTTACGGTTCCCGTGGGATAGATTTATTATTGTTTTTCAGAGAGCAAGGGATTAACATGATTTTTTGTATAGTAGGTGTTTAGGGGTCAAAAAATGGCATAGACTTATTTTTACATCCCGGAAAAAAGTTCGGTTCCCATGGGATAAATCTGTTTTACGTAAGACAAGAAAAGACAGGACAGGACAGGACAGGACAGGACAGGACAGGACAGGACAGGACAGGACAGGACAGGACAGGACAGGACAGGACAGGACAGGACAGGACAGGACAGGACAGGACAGGACAGGACAGGACAGGACAGGACAGGACAGGACAGGACAGGACAGGACAGGACAGGACAGGACAGGACAGGACAGGACAGGACAGGACAGGACAGGACAGGACAGGACAGGACAGGACAGGGCAGGACAGGACAGGACAGGACAGGACAGGACAGGACAGGACAGGACAGGACAGGACAGGACAGGACAGGACAGGACAGGACAGGACAGGACAGGACAGGACAGGACAGGACAGGACAGGACAGGACAGGACAGGACAGGACAGGACAGGACAGGACAGGACAGGACAGGACAGGACAGGACAGGACAGGACAGGACAGGACAGGACAGGACAGGACAGGACAGGACAGGACAGGACAGGACAGGACAGGACAGGACAGGACAGGACAGGACAGGACAGGACAGGACAGGACAGGACAGGACAGGACAGGACAGGACAGGACAGGACAGGACAGGACAGGACAGG
The DNA here is from genome assembly GCA_947578705.1 of Lacanobia wlatinum. Lineage (NCBI taxonomy): Eukaryota > Metazoa > Arthropoda > Insecta > Lepidoptera > Noctuidae > Lacanobia > Lacanobia wlatinum. The sequence continues at coordinate 28,703,900 of OX388029.1, forward strand.
ACAGGACAGGACAGGACAGGACAGGACAGGACAGGACAGGACAGGACAGGACAGGACAGGACAGGACAGGACAGGACAGGACAGGACAGGACAGGACAGGACAGGACAGGACAGGACAGGACAGGACAGGACAGGACAGGACAGGACAGGACAGGACAGGACAGGACAGGACAGGACAGGACAGGACAGGACAGGACAGGACAGGACAGGACAACGCATAACGACGCATAACGACTTTAAGATAAATACAAGGCCGCATTATTTACTTTATCAGAAGATATTGTGCATAAGGCTCGATAGCGCTCACAATAACCAGATCATTAACAATGCTTTGGTATTGATTGAGGGTAAAATGATTTCCATATCTGGAAAATGGCAGCGAAGAGAGGAATTGTCAAGCGATGTCGTAATGGAGTTAAACTACTATACCGCGGTTTAGAAGTGCATGTCAATGAAAATTAAATGGCACCACGATTACTTCTCGAGCATCGTCAAGTCTATGAAACGATTCTTGACGTACTGCACATTCCGTTTTTAAGTTGCCGCTTAATCTTGCAAGCAAAGATACCCCAACATGCAATATTATCAAAAACACCGGCCGAGGAGTCCTTTTGCAACTGTGCAAAACTACGACGACGATGTGTCGCCAAAGAACGAGTGGGTGGCCTTAAAACGCCGTTTAATTTTGTTTAGGAATTCTACCGCCCAAATTACAGCGCCTAAAAGAACACCTTTTATAGTCATCACCACATTGATCACATTTTGATCAGGCGGTCCGTTCTTACACATTACACACACAGTAGACAGTAGACAGAAACAGAACAACAGTCAGAACAGAACAGTAGTCCTAAATAAATGCTTATGTTTTTTTTTTGTTTTTCACTTTCTCGGGTCCCTGGAAAGCCGGTCCTTTGTTAGGCGGACGAGGAGCCGAAGCCAACTCGCAGAGGCTCCGTTAGACATTTCAAATGGAATGGGGCACCAACCCACAATTATCCCTGTATGCACTGTGAAAGTATACCCAAGGATAATCCCCGGTTGGAGCAGAACTATTGCACGCTATGGGTTTGGGTGGTTTAGTGGACTGATAATCGTTTACTATGGAGGAACTATTGGCCCCTGCGTGACTTCTGACAATTATAACGGCTTTAAAGTGGCAGGGGGTGACTTGCACACTCAATAAATGGGCCCCACGAAAACGGTCGCTAGCACAAAGTGTCGTAGCGCCAAGGGGGCAACATATCCTGTGCTAGAGGAGTGGAGAGGTATACCACGGCTATCATGACAATCCCGGAAGTACTACTAATACATATTAAAAAATTCCACGCGAACGAAGTCGCGGGCAACAGCTAGTTTAAAAATATATAATCCAAAAATAATCATGTTTGGATTCGAACCCAACATCCAGTCTTTCGAAAGGAGGTCTTTAGACCGATGGTCTACTGTTGACGATTGAAATAGCCGATCTTATTATGTTTTGAATTTTCGCTGCTCAGCTCCTTGAAAATATAGCGTGATGATAAACATTACGCTTGAGTATCTGCAATTTTTTAATATGTTGTGGTTTCTTATAACAATTCCTCACTAAACAGTTTGGAAAAATGTGGATAATAAACTTAAATCTTATTTTAAGTGCGCGAAAACCCATTTTTTTTTTTTGACAATATTATGTTGTAAAAATACAGTTCAAAAGATAAAATACTCGTAATGCAAAAATAATAGCTGTTGCTGGCTGGGGATCGATCCGTGCGCCAGTCGTTTAAAACAGACATTTTTGAATATTGCTCATCCTCTAAAGCAGATAGCGTGATAATATATAGCCTAAAACCTTCTCCTGACCATAACAAACACAACATAGAAAGAATTATCGAAATCGGTCCAGCCGTTCACGCGTAATGCGATAAGATACTGACTCTGACTGGATCGACAGAATAATCTGTTATGATTGAGTTAGATTTTTTTTTGGTTTTTTTATTAAGTTTTTTTGTTCATGTTCGATCTATGTAAATAAATTGCTGAATGCATGCATAAATATTTGACAACCAAAATATATGTCAATCCTTTTTCATAACTGACATTATTCTACATTTTTTAAATCTAAAATATGCCATTTTCCGAATATTGTGGATATATGTTGTCGATTCGAAACCTTTATTTAAATTCGTTCTTAAATTTGAGGGGAGACTTTACCGTATCAGCGGGATGAACATTCAATGTTTGACAGTTACGCAACCCATGAACATTTTTATAGGAAAATGTTTTTCTTTTATTTATTTTTTTAATCTATTTTCCAATGTTTTTAATAGCTATTCTGCTATTTGACTTACTCGCAAACTATCAACATTTTGTGCGCGTACAGAATTGTTACTAAGGAAATATATTTTAAAGAAAAATTCAAGTTAATTGTTTTTTTTTAATCCCCGACCAAAAAAGAGGGGTGTTATAAGTTTGTCTTCGATGTCTATTTGTCTCTGTGTGTGTGTCTGTCTGTGGCATCGTTCTATTTTCTAGTTGATGAAGGCATTTAAACAGCTTTTACGAGTCTGATTGATGCGAAATTTGGTATTCTGTTACTTCAATAACATTATATTGACCTGATGCTGTAGCATAACCTGAGGTCTGCAGAATATCCAACTCCCCACGAAGTTACAGCAGAGGTATCGTGGTTGGACTCACTGGAATGGTTTTAACGAATAGATTATATTTAGATCAGTAACCTTAACCTGATGCTGAAGCATGTCCTGAAATCTACAGGATACCCAACTCCTCACTTACTTACGGCAGACCTTCAGTTTTCGTATTCATTTAAATGGTCGCAATGAATAGGTTATAAATAGATTTTGATACAGGCCTGATGATGAAGCAGAAAAGAGAAATGAGACATTGGTGAGAGATGTCAAGCTACTTTCACTCGTTCTACCGATATGATATTTTGATATACGATGTAGGAATTAGTACCGTTTAGACGAGTGTAGGTCATATGTGGATGGATGGAGAGGGATAGGAAAACCAAAAATAAGATGGATGGATTGTGTGAAGAGCAATATGAAAGAAAAGGGAGTTAGTGATAGCGTGACAGCTGAAAGGACAGAATGAAAGTAAAAAGTGTGTTGTGAAGACCATAACAAGGAGTAAGGGCAGAAAGATGATAAGATCATAGGTTTTCTAGTAGTACCTATTAGGTAAATTAAGCTTAAAAAGCATGAAATAAAAATAAAATTAAAAAACCCGCGACAAAAAAAAGGGAAAAAAATAGTACGTGTTGATCCTTTTAATTTAATACAGGTACGATTATTTGGGCCAATCGTCATCGCGTCGGGGGACCGCGTACAAAAATTTGCGGTCTCCAGAGACGAAGACGCGTGGCCCGAAGAATCGTACCTGTATTAAATTAAAATGATCAACACGTATTATTTTTTTTTTACTTTTTTTTTCGGGGTTTTTTTTTAATTTTTAATTTTTTTTTTTATCGTATTAGAAATACTAGTAAAATAGCGTTTGAGACGGGACGAATTATTGACGTGAAAACGTCATAAAGAAGAAGATGAAGACGACATCGAAGACTTTCACAGCCCCGCCAAGTTTGCGCTTTTGGGGTCTTCGAAAAATTAAATATTTCTCGCGATTCAAGGGTTGCATTGTCAAGTATTGACAAATTCTGAAAACAGATAAAAATACCTTTAAAAAAAACTGTGACGCCGACCTCAAGTAACATGGGATAAGGGCAGTCATGAGATACATATACCTTGACAGTTGATGAATTTGTATTACACAATCGTGTGCTAATTAATGTCATCGAACGGGGAAGGGGCCGAAAAGAGACGAAAAATTATGAATGAATTGAAGAAAATTACTCTGTGCGAACATAGAGTAATAAATATTTACTGTTATTTTATCTATCTATCTAAAACGCCTTTCATTTAAGTGAAGGCAATATTTTTACAACAGGCGTTTTAAAAATAGGTCGAATGAAATAACAATAATTTATTACCTAGTTATTGTTTATAATTAACGTTTTTTCTTTTTTTTTAACCGACTTCAAAAAATAGGAGGAAGTTCTCAATTCGGTTGTATTTCTTTTTATGTTTGCTACCTCATCACTCCGTCATTTATAAACCGATTTGAAAAATTCTTATTTTATCTGAAAGGATTATCTTCGTTTTTTTTGTCATACAAGTAAACGAAATTGCGTATTTTGCTTTCCTGCAATTTTGCAGTGGTGTTATTAGGTATGGAATACCACTAAAAAGTGAAAAATAAAAAACTTTCGACATAAAAAAACATTCAACCGACTTCCAAAAGAAAAAAAAACACTACAAAGTAAAAATAAATTTAATTTCGAAAGTCTGTGTCAAAACACGAAGAAACTACCAAAAACACCGACTTACGAAATTAAATTTATTTTTTACTTTGTAGTGTTTTTTTTTTCTATACTAAAAAAAATAATTTTACTTTGTAGTGTTTTTTTTATTTGTAAGTCGGTTGTATTTTTTTTTTTTGTAAAAAGTTTTTTTTACTTAGCCTATACTGTCTCACTGCTGGGCAAAGGCATCCTTCCCCCAAGTCCTTCCAGATATTTTTGTCCCGAGCCAGCTCGTACCAACTCGGGCAGTAGGTAGGCGTTTAGGTCGTCTCGCCATCTCTTCCCCGGCCGACCTCGGCAGCGCCATCCATCCTCAGGCTCCTATTTTGTGGAGACTGTTAATTTATTGTAAAGTTTGCTACCATAACAATCCAGTCTAGTATAGTTAGATTTACATAGAAGAATAACGAAGTCAATTGCTCAATTACAGGCGCTCTTCATCAGTTATATCTAGTAAAATAACTAATTTCGCAATTTTCAATGTTTTATTAATCACATGTAACTTTTTAGACAGTTTAACATCTGCTTACCTACTAAATTTTAAGAATACTGATCAAAAGTGGTCTATGAACTAATAGTATTTCTGTGCCAGGTTAGATTTTATGCCCCTTTGCACAAGTATATAGTTGAGGTATACCCACAGAAATACCACTACAGTTAATGTTATTGGTTCTCGACCAGTTCCCATACAAATTTAAACAGTCTCCTTTATCATGTTTCTTTGAATTATTACTCTTTATCATGTTACTTGAAAATATTACTAGTATTATGTACATCTATTCTATTAGTCAAAATATATTTATTTCGAATGTACTTCAATCTTAAAAAATATTTATATCCTATTTATTGTACGACTAACACAGTGTAGTCTTTTAAATCAAAGAGTGACTGGTAGAGACAGTTTTGTGTCACTAGAGTACGTAAATCGAAATATGCAATGAATATTTTTTTACAAATCTAGGCTACGATCCACCTTAAAATAAAATGAATAAACCTTACGATACATTTCCACCCTGTAAGCCGATCGGCTTACGCCCTTATTAGGCAGTCTTGTCTCCGCGCGTTCATTACGCGCGGAACGTCATCCATTGCGCGATCGGCTCCGGATTAAAAGACACAAAAAGGTGAAAAATTACAGGACGCACCGGCGGAGATTACAAGCTGGATTACCTTCGCGTCATTTATCAACTTCATCTCGGTGCTGTGAGTTAGGACTGGCTGTGCGTTGTGGTAGAAAGAAATGGAGAAGCGGAATTGCTTTGCCATTTTAATGAAGCGCTTTGATACCTTTATGTGTTGGTTTTAATGTATATTAAACTATAGTGAACGCTTTATAAGCAAGTTATTTGGTTTAAAGTAGTCACTTTAGTAAAACGACAAAAACATTAAAAGCGATGCGATTGTTGCTAGTTTTCAAATCACAGGGTTTTGATTCGATAGTCTCTCATTGTATGTACATCTAAATAATAAAAGTATTTTATTCACATTAGTTGTACAATAAACACTTATGTAGACACTATGCTAAGTTACAACTAGGGGAAGGAGTGTTTTCGATGTACCCAGAGTAAGATTTAACTTGTGTTTAGGGTACCAGCGTCCTCGCCTATGATTTGGACATGTAGCAGTAGTTGTAAGACAAGCACAGTAGGTACATCATTATAACATCATAAAACAATCAGTGATACAAATGCAACAATCTGGGCTTTATAATGTTTTACGGTGAAAAACTTATGTATTTGTAAGTCTTTATAAAATATAAATTATAAACATAAACATACCTATTACATACCTTATTAGATCTACACTATGACAGCTTTTTCAATATTGATGATTACGAGGAATGTAGGGTCTGCGACCAACATTATCTAACCCACTTTAATATTAGCGAATAATAGCCAAGTAGGTTACATAATGTTGGTCTGTACGAGGTCTACGATTAAGCAAGTAAGCCCAAAAAAAGCCTTTTCGGTTATAAGTTTCTAGCTGACCCACGCAACTTCGTCTGCGTCGCATTTTTCATACTTCTCCACTCCTACTGGTCGTAGCGTGATGTTATATTTAGTTTGTAGTCTTACTCGATAAATGGGCTATCCAACACTAAATAAATAAATTGTTTCAATTCGAACCAATAGTTCCTGAGATTAGCGCGTTCAATCAAACAAACTCGCCAGCTTTACAATATACGTATGGATGAAACACAGATAATAAAAAAAAAATTATTTGTAAAATTACTTTTTAGAAATTTTCGCTTATTACTTGCACCACCGCCCAATGACAGTGACGCTAGGGCGGGCAAACATCCCAATAACTAATACTCGCCCTAGAATATTTGACACTTACAAAACCTATCTTCATTCAATTCCTCTTATATTTTTTGTACATTTATTTAGTAAGAAAATCAATTATGTAAAACGAAATTATGCTAGGAAAAACATAGATCAAATTAATTATTTAAGTTCTGAAATCTGAATCAATATAAATCTCTGAAAGTTTAATAGATCATCCGCTGCTACTGGACATGGGAATCCCCAAAGTTTGACCTCATCGCCAGTTATGTGGTTCTCGCCACTTTCCTGCATCTATCAACAGGTCATCAGCCCACCTTGGGAGGCCTTCCATCGCTGAACCCTTCGGTACAACAGTCGTCACTCTAAACGACGCACAACAATAGGCCATCCTTTCTGCGAACTGTGTACCCTGCCCACCGCATTTTCAGTTTGGAACTTCTTGGGGGTAAATCTAGGACCTCTTCATTAGTGAATCGGTCACGCACGAAAACCGGAGTTTCTCCGAAATGTTCAATTTAGAAACCTCAATGTCAAACGGGTTTTCAGGCTAAACATGGCACTGCATTCAGAAATCGGGGGAGGAAATCTTTATTAATAAGACCTGCTATTAACTTATGATCACTATCATAAGCTGATATATTTTATTAAATTTAACTTTATCAAGAAAAATTCTTTGTTGTGTTTTCTTTAAATAGAAAAACCTTGTATGAAATTAAAAAATAAAACTATTTTTTTTAACAAAAATTGAGTAATAATTATTAATAATTATTAATCAGAACGTGATTGTAACAGGTATTTGAAAGAAAGAAAAAGACTGTTTAACCAAACTTAAATAACAATTTATTAACAAAAGATTAATAGTCAATATAATATAACTCCTCCCCTGGCTCGGACACATGCGAAAATCGTCCTGGGCATGCTGAGGATCAAGTTATGCAGCATTTCTTGGGGTAACCTATCTCATACTTGAATAGCGGCTTCCGTGAGCTCTAACACTGTCTGGGGACGTGGCTGACGGTTCCAAATAGCTCGCTTAAGAGCATCCCACGCGTGTTCTATTGGGTTTAAGTCAGGCGACCCGGCAAGCAAGTCTAACCTTGTGATGTCGTATTCTTGGAGAGCAGCATTGACTCGTTGAGCTCGATGTGCGGGCGCACTATCATCAACCAGTACAAATTGGTGCCCATGGTTTACTCGGAATGGTCTGACAATCCCATAAATAGCAACTGCTTTAAACATGTCTGCTGTCATGAAGCCTCGATACAGAATCAAAGGCGTTCTAAATACATTTATGAACCCCAAAAAAATGTTTCCGACCTAAGCCCTAGGTACTGGAATCCCTCCTTGGCAAATTTAGTAGCACAACGTAGGTTAACCTTGAGCCAATTTAGGAAAAACCCTACGCCACATAATCTTAACATACTGGAAGGTAAAACACAAAAGGCTGAAGAAGCTATTCGGCTAGCAAGGCTAAATGACTGGCGAAATTATTGCAGTAGCATAGACGAGCAAACATCTAATTCGGAGATGTGGAAGCGTATGAGATGGGCCAAAGGTTTTAGGTCATCAAATACTAATTCACAAGTATCAAATGAACAAAAATTTGAACTGCTTACTAATCTTACACCAGACTATGTTCCTACAAACACGCCCGAGTTTCGTTCACATAACTCATTATTGGAACAACATTTTACGATACATGAATTGAACAATTGTTTCAAAAAGAAAGACACAGCACCAGGACACGATGGAATAACTTATTTTATGTTATATCATTTGCCTCTAAATGGAAAACTTTACTTGTTAGAAATATACAATCGTATTTTAGACACAGGTGCTGTGCCAGTACAATGGCGTGACATATACATAACGCCTCTACCAAAATCTTCACCAACTGGTGTCATTAAACTAAGGCCCATTTCATTAATATCCTGCGTGTGTAAAATGTTGCATTCTATGCTTACTAGGCGTCTGGAGTGGTTTATTGAGAAGAATAAATTATTGTCTCCAGATACATCTGGCTTTAGAAGAGGACAATGTTATCAAAATTGTTTAGTCAAGTTAGTTAGCCAAATATACTTAGGTTCCTCAATTAAATCCCCAACTGTAACTTGTTTTTTTAGACATTGATAACGCTTATAATAACGTAGTAATAGATATAATAGCTACAACGTTAGACAACATTGGGATTGATAAAAGCATATGTAGGTATCTGTGGAACTTTTTGAGCGAAAGACATTTATACATCAAAGATGAAAGTAACCATAACAATTACTTTGTAAGCTATACAGATAAAGGTTTAGCTCAGGGTGATCCGATATCCCCACTCCTCTTTAACATTATTACTATTCGATGTTTTCAAGGACTTAATAACGTCAAGATGTGTCAGTACGCGGATGATTTCGTGTTGTTTATTACTTCTAATAATCTTATTCAATGTAAACGTGATATTCAAACAGCTTTATATAATTTTTGTGATGTTATGAGGGAGGTTACCACGGTTTATATTTTTTCAAGGGGTTTTAAAAAGTTAAGCATTGATCTGAAATTGCATAATTGTAGGCTAAATTTGGTAGATAGCTACATGTATCTGGGCGTTTGGCTGGAAAGATGCTTACGCTGGTCTAAACACATTAATGTCATTTTAGAAAAGGCCAATAAACATCTTAACATGCTTAGAGTTTTAGCGGGATCTTCTTGGGGTTTGCACCCAAAGCATTCGCGGCACATTTATATCGCGTTAATCAGGAGTCGTTTGGACTACAGTTGTTATTTATATGACTGCAGTGCTAAATGTCATTTATACAAGGTTACTAAGGTTCAAAATCAGGCTTTAAGGATTATTGGAGGATTTATCAAATCCACGCCGCTCCATGTGAACACGCGAAAGTGAACTCTGTGTACCTCCACTGCAGTTAAGGAGAAAGTATTTAGCATATAAATTTTGCCTTAAGTCTAAATCCCTACTAAACAGTACAATAACTAGTTTGTTATCAGATCTGCAAACTTTTCGTAACAAATATTGTTATTGGAGAAACAAAACGATTCCGTTGCTTGCCTCGGTGTACGATGAAGTTAAAGAAGAACATGTGGCTTCCAGTGATCCTTTAAAAATGTTTACGTTAAGTATGTGGGTTACTAATTTTAATGTGAATGAATTAGTTATATCAAACTTTGATTGTGTTGCAAAATCAAAAAAGTCCTATGAAAATAGTTCATTAAATCAATCAATTATTGATGAGTTACATTTTAAATATAAGGACTGGTTTCCTATATTTACGGATGGTTCTAAGAATGTAAACGGTCAAGGAGCAGCGTTTTATGTACCGAATACACCAATGTCTCATCATGATAACCTGCGCGACGGTGCGTACCCAACACACCTCCCACACACACCTTACACACGGCGGCTGGCGCACGCGCGACTCGCGGGACAAGTCGCGCTCCGAGAACGACTGTTTTAAAATTGATAAAAAAGTTTGTATGCGCCTCTGGTTGCAGAGGTGCATCGATAACTTATGTTATCCTATGTAAGATAGATGAACTTACAGAACGAGGTGTACTTCTGAGATTGCAATGGGTTCCTTCTCATACTGGCTTAAGAGGTAATGAAGAGGCTGACACACTAGCTAAATTTGCAGCTACCTCTGGTAAACAAATGAATTTTGTACCAGATTATTCAGAGCTTATGCCTAAATACAAACAAATATGTTTTGAGAGTTGGAAGGAGTATTTCAATAAGCGCTCATCAGAAAAAGGAATCTGGTACAAAACCATCCAGTGTCAGCCCCTTCATATCCCCTGGTGCGCAAACAGTAATTTAAATAGAAAACTGATTGTAACAGCTCACAGACTCAGATCTGGACACATACCATGCAATAAATTTAATTTTGTGATGAGGAAGACTGATTCACTAAACTGTGCTGATTGTGGTGTCTGTGAGGATCTATATAATTTATTGCTGGAATGTGTCCGATTTGAGTCTGGGAGAATATGTCTAGCAAATGCCTTTGATTTAAACAGACTGGATGTTGGAACATTTAATGTCACTCTTAGTCAACCCAATTCTAAAGTAGCAGTGTCTGTTTGAATTAATGGCATCGAAGTAAATTTCCATATTTCTATTTTTTAGTTTTTGGCAGTCAGATGTGGTTTGGGTATAATGGGACTGGTATGCACAATTTGTAAAAGTCCTTATAATATTATTAAAAAAAAAAGAATTCGGACATATAAAACAATAAACAGGAATTATAAATAGGACTTAGTACCCGTTCTGAAATATTTTTTCAGGACGGGAAGCGAGAACTCGAGCAAACGTTAGTGACACTTTTGTGCAAGGATCAACCATCTATAGTTTCAAAGATAATATCTTCTTCCCTACAACGAATATTGTGTGTCTATCTTAAAAAAACATTTTTTTAATAGTATCTTTATTTATTAGTTATCAAGAGGGGAATATAATATTTGTAATATTAAAAAAATATTTCGATTGTAAAGCACTCTCTGATGCTTCGCATTTTGAGTCGTGCAAAATATTTTTCAGGGAAAACCGTCAGTAAATAACATAATATGTCAAGCTGTTATCAATTGTGGTTGACCATTTGCAAATATAATTGGCAGTTGTTTACAGTTCATGTGGACTTTATGTGAATACGGTTTGAATTCATTTATTTCTAAAGATTAAAAATCACTTGCACAGTAATAAATAGTTAACATCTAGATTTAGGTATACATTTTTATAGTCCAGGAGTGAGCGAGGAGAGGTTTGGTGTTAACAATACGAATTTATGAAGGTAATTTCTAAGAATTTAGTATTGACTACCGCCGTGCGACGCGTTGACGCGGTCAACGTGCGGTGTCTCGTTATCTTGTTTTTGTGTTTGAACTGGGCTCGTTTACACTAGAGGTAAATAAATTATATTAGTTAGGGCCGATTGTTCAATCATCGAATAAATGAACAAATAACTAACTAGCGAATTAATTTAACTGACTGTTAAAAGGACAAATAAAATTGTTGCATTTATCAATGGCCAGATAGCAAGCGAATAGTTATCTGTGGACTTTAGTTGCCAACTTCACACTAATATTGTGGGAGCGTGAAACACGCATACAGTGTAAAGTGTGTTAGACGAAGATAGCAAATGCTTCGACTTTTTTTGTGACGTTTAAAACAACCTTTTTTTCATGTTGCATCCCGTGCACCTTTTTTTGTGTTGTGATTTCGTAGTTTGGTTTATTGTCAGTGACTTGTTATTATTTTGATAATAATTGAATTAAAGAAAAGAGAGCGCGCTGTAGGAAGGTATAGGTACCAACCTACTTAGATCACTTCTTTATTGTAAAAACTAGCTGGAACTTACCTTTGTGTATCGTGCTTAATTTTATCACTTATCAGGGAAAGCAAATAAAGCCTCTTCTTCAATTGCCAGATCGACAGTTTCGAAAATTTACATAATTTTGATATTACTTTGGAAAAAGAAGAAATAACCTCAAAATAAACTACAATGGATCTAGTTGTATCTATTGAATAGACGCTTATCTGGCCGTCATAGAGGCAGATAGATTTATTCCTCAGTTAGGGCTGTTATTGACCAGATAGAGCCTATCTGACGATTGAAAAATGCAATATTTTGCTATCTGTCTAATAAGTGCTATCTAACTGTTTATCTGAGGATTGAAAAATCGGCCCTTAGTTAATTAATTATTTTTATGACCTTTCAAGATGTGACATTTGAGTAGTTTTTTAAATAGTGATAGCGATTTTGTGGTTTTATGTCTTTTGGTTGTGAGTTAAAAAGTTTTGCTCCCTCGTGAAGTATTGTTTTTTTTTCATAGTTAGTTCTAGTTTTAGGTATGTGTAAGTCTTGTGCACGCCTCAGAATACGTTTTTGTACTTGTATGTTTTTGTGAATGTGATTTGTGGGTGTAAGTCTTTGGATAGAATTTTGTGAATGAAAATACATGTGTTATATATATATATATGAGAAATGTTAAATAGCTTGGTTTCTTTGTAAATTTTGTGTGTGGGGGTCAGATAGTGAAATAGGATTTTTATAATTTTGTTCTGTGCTCTTTGTAGCTTTTTTAGGTTGGTTTTAGCTGCTAAACCCCACAGTTCTATAAGATATTCAATGTGTGGTTTCACCAACGAGTTATAAATAGTGCGGCGAACTTTAAGAGGGAAGCATCTCACAATTCGACGTAATGCACCCGTTAATTTTAAAATTTTGGAACAGGTTTTCTCTATATGTGGTTTCCATGTTAGTTGATTATCCAGAATTAGTCCGAGATGTTTTACTTCATCAACTTTATTTAAATTGAATCCTAAGAGGTTTGTGATCTGAGATTTTTTTGTTTTTAGCTGCAAATACTATATAGTTGGTTTTGGATGTGTTGAGAGTTAGCAGGTTATTTAAAAACCATCTTTCCAAGATGATGAGATCCTCTTGTGCGTCCTGTATTATTGAGTCAAGTGAGTACCCAAAATTAAAAATGCAAGTGTCATCAGCATATAAAGACACATGCCCCTTCAGGCCTATCTTGTCTATATTATTAATGGAAATTAGGAATAAAAGGGGACCACAAAGTGATCCCTGGGGCACGCCGCAATTAATTAACTTAGGTGCGCTAACATTGTCACCAATTTTAACGACCTTTCGGCGTCCATGTAGGTACGACTCAAAAATTTTGAAAGCCTTTCCAGTTACACCGATCGAGGCAAGTTTATTCATTAACAAGTTATGGCTAACAGTACCAAACGCCTTTTTTAGGTCAATGAAGACTCCTAAAGCAATGAGTTTCTTGTCTATGTTAGTTTTAATAGTTGTGGTTAAACCTGTTGCTGCTGAAAGACTATTGGACTTAGATCGAAAACCATACTGTCGTTGAGAAAGTTGGTTGAATGAATTTAAATATAGACTGAGCCGATTGTGCAAAAGCTTTTCAAAAACTTTAAACAGCACAGACAAGACTGAAATAGGTATATAATTTCCCGGTGCAAAATGTGGAGCCAGCTTTAAAAATAGGGGTAACTTTGGCGTATTTTATTGTGTCGGTGAAGTGACCTTCACTCAAACATTTATTGATACATTGAGTTAGACTTGGTAATATAAGGTTTTTTTATACATCTGAGTGATTTGGCACTAATACCGTCTATACTTGTGCTGGTGTTTGCATTTAGGTCATCAATTATTTTCCTTATTTCGTCTGTCGTTGCTGGTGCTATCTGAGAAAGTGTAGGTGCATTTACGGTTTTGTTTAGCGTGATAGTGTAAGTCTGGTTATTATGATATTTAGCAGGTATCTGATTAGCTAGAAGTGTACCTATACCGGCGAAATAGTTGTTAAAACACTCACATATTTCCTTTTCATCAGTAATCAGCCCTGTAGGTGATTGTAATTTAGAGGGAGCAACACTTTTCTTTGATTTATTATTAGACAAGCTATTTATCAATTGCCACATCTTAAGGGGTTTCCTCTCACATTCTTTAAAAGATTCATGATAATATTTGCTTTTTGTCGCTTGAATGTTCTCAAAAACTCTGTTTCTCTCTTTTTTAAATGCTTCTTATGATTCTATATTATTCACAATTCATTTCTTTTATCTATTTGATTAATTATGTCCTTATTTATCCAATCTGTCCTCGGAGGGTTTAGTATTTTATTTTTAATTGTTTTGTTTCTATTGATTGCTGACTGGATTGCTTCTTCTAACTTGGTATATTCCTCGCCGATTTTATCGTAATCTAAGTCTTCGACAGTTTTATATAAGTTTGTGTATGATATAGCTTGAAATTTCACTTTTCTAATAGGCTCGGGCTTGTATTTCTCGACTTCTAAGAAGATCTGCTTGTGATCAGACATGGCAGATTCTATAATAGCTAGGTGTATTTTATGATCTTTGAGGCTAGTGCATACATGATCCAATATACTCTTGGAGGTTGAAGTTTCCCTAGTGCAGTATTTAGCATCAATTTTGTTCAATATGGTGTAGCCTTGTTCTACGAGTGCATCTGTGTATTCAGCGGTAGATCGGTTTGGCACAAGCAGGTTGTAGTTAAAATCTCCAAATATGATTGTTCGTTTCCGTGTCTGAAGTTCATCCGAAAAGGTCTCGAGAAACTTTTTCGAATTGGTTCTTTCTGGTTTATTTATGGCGCCAACGTCGAGAAATTTTTTTTCTGGATGTATCCATATAAAGTGGTTGTCATCTTCGCATTTGTCACTTCTAAACTCATGTTTTACATTTTTGGGCTACGGATATTTGCATATAAAAACCTCATTGATGTTCGACTTGTGCCTGCTAGTGATTTCGTATGTTATTTTGTCTTTTCCAGTGTTTGGTTGTACTTGCGTTGTTCTATTCGGTTTTTTGAAGTCGTGTGTATTATTTTCGGTGTATTATTAACGTATTTAATTATGTGATATTTCTCACCATTCATTGTTCGGTGTTGTAGTTCTTCTGTTAGTTTTTCATGAATTTTTGTTGGTATGGGGTTTGATCTGAGTATATTTTAATAGTTTCGTTCTTGTAGATTAATTTATTACGGAGTGTCGCTTTCACACTGTCTTGGGACGGTAAATATACCTTAATATGACGAGTCTTTTTTGGTTTAAAATAGCCAAGGCGATGAATTTTAACAGGTTCAGGGCACTCAGGAAAAATAGTTTTTTTATAATTTTGTTGACCTCTCCAGTATCAGAAGCAGCTCGTTCCTCTTTGCTGTCGTTTTTAGCTTCAGGTATACACACTATAATTATATTTTTACTTCTGAGTTCTTTTTCATGCAGCTCAGAAACGACATCTTCACAGGTTAGGCACTCAAGCTCTAGATCTGCTGGTGGGGCTGTTTTCAAGTTTCTCAAGTCAATTTCAATGCTATCAACTTTTGCATTAGTTGCAGCGCTGGCAAGTTTCAGATCTACTTTATCAGATTTTATCTGGTTTTGTTCTGACACAAGTTCTCTCGTGACTGAGACTGGAGGCTTTTCATTTCATCCTTAAAACCTGATACATCGTCTGATATTTTGTTGAGAATTGCCTTTTGAGTCTCAACAAAAGCATTCAGAGTGCCCATTATTTCTTTCCAGAAATCAGCGAAATCATGTTCAGGTTGTTTCCGCTTCCGAAAAGTAACTTAAGGCATTCCAGATTCTTCAGTATTAAGCTTGGAAAGATCCAGATGGGATCCTCCACGGGAGTGTGGTTCGGTTGGTGATCGCATAATACTCATCGTGGATCAGCAAATTTCTTTGTAAATTTGAATATAAATTCAACTAGTGTGTAGGCGCCCTTATAATAATTCTACGTACTTGGGTGACGTAGTCGGCTGGTCAACTCTGCTATCAGTTAAACGTTGTCCACGCAGAGCAGGATGAATTATTGGAGCCCGTCTCTTTCACACCGCAGGTATGAGGGGCGGGTGGGCTCGCATCTGGCTTGCGCCGGCGACTTGAGTCACTGCGCTTGTTGACGTAGCACACACACGTTGGGTTTGGAAAAATGTTATTTTACTCGTTGATTTTGAGCTTAAAATCAGTTCATCATTATATCAGCCGAAAGACGTTCACTGCTGGACATAGGCCTCCCCTAAGCGTCGCCAACACGACCGGTCCTGTGCGTCTCGCATCCATCGGCTACCCGCGACCTTCACCAGATCATCGGTCCACCTTGTGGGAGGCCTTCCAACGTTACGTCTTCCGGTACGCGGTCGCCACTCCAGAACTTAAAATCAGTTGACAGTAATTTAATAAACTTTAGAATAATTTAGTAAAAACGTTATCACGTCCACTCGCGACCGCTCTCTGGACGAATTTTATGAGTATATGTTGATAACAATAAATCATAGAAAAGCCGACCCACTGGGGTGGGAAGCGCATTCCAGTTTTGGGAGCTCTGGGAAGATGTTCGGGAAACTAGTAGTTATTGTTGTGCTCGTTGCGCTCGTCAAAAACGCATGTAAGTAGTAATTGTCTTTAAAAAATATTTTGAAACTTTTATTTAGATTTTTCTTTTTGCTGTGTTGTTAACGAAAATATACAATTTCTTCATTTTTTGTTTAAAAGTCAGTAATATAACTGCAGTAATGTACTATAGTAATATAACTCTAGCAATGTGACTATTTTAATATAACTCATTATGAAACAATATATTCATTTTTCAATATTTCGCTTTTTTTTCTTGCATTAGTAATCGTAAATATACTCTTCTTTCTTTTTTGTTTTTTCTGAAAGTCAGCGATATAACTCATTTTAATATCATGTTATTTTTTTTTAGCGCTGAACGGTGGAGGAAAATATCGAGGATGATTCGACATCGCTGAGTTACGGTAAATTGTTAATTTTCCTTTTTTTTCATTAGTAATTAAAATAAGAGTGAAAATTCAAAATAGCATGCCTTATTTACCTAGATATAGATATACAAACAATAAGTGGATTTTAGTTTATTGCTAATTGTAATTAAACTACATTATTTTGGGTTGACCAGTTTCAAATACCTAGGGCACTATGTCACTGAGGATCTTGATGACCAAGTTGATATTGAAAGGGAGCGCAGGGCATTGGCGATAAAAAGTAATATGCTGGCACGCAGGTTCGCTCGCTGCAGTAAACAAGTAAAGGTTACGCTTTTTAAAGCATACTGCCAAACCACACTTTTACACGAGTAGCCTGTGGGTCAGCAATAGTCAAAGGTCGATCAATGCCTTGCGCGTCCAGTATAATAATGGATTCAGGATGCTGCTAGGGCTGCCCCGCTTTTGTAGCGCTTCGGGTATGTTTGCAGAGGCTCGGGTTGAGGGCTTCCATGCCATAATGCGCAAGCGCACCGCCTCCCTACTGAGCAGAGTGCGGGGCAGCACTAACAGTATCCTTAAAGTAATTGCTGGGAAATATGACTCGGCCGTCATGAAGGCTTTCGTTCGAGTTCTGGTCGAAAGCGATGCAATCTGGGCTGGACTCGAGCGAAAGGTTTGATTACTATACCTACCAACTTTTATGCACTCTTTTGTAATGTGTCTAATAACATAGTTTGTAAGATATTTTTGTGACTAACAAATGGACTATTTGTCTGAAATCTACACTAATATTATAAAGAAGAAAGATTTGTTTGTTTGTTTGAAATGAATAGGCTCCGAAACTACTGGACCGATTTGAAAAATTCTTTCAGCTATGGATAGCTACATTATCAGGGAGTAAATTTTATCCCCGCACTCCCACAGGAACGGGAACTACGCGGGTGAAACCGCGTGAGGTCCACTAGTAATAAATAAATTGAATTGAATTGAATTAAATTAGACCGTGATCTTCGATATGACTTAGTTTTGAACAATACTGACGCATATAAAACAAACACGACTTTCCATACATCAGAATAATATATCAGACACACGGACGTCCACGGAATATTTTTTTTCATTTTTTAATACAATTTTTTTTCTTTTCAGTCGCGTACGCGCCGATCGTAGACACGGTCGCACGCACCGTACGTAGCACGCACCAAGCGAATATGGCTTCCAATCGTGTGAAATGTTCTAAGTATAATATCGTGATTAACGAAGTGCTAGCGTTTGTAAACAATAAACTAGATGTGATGGACGAAGAAAGTATCAGTCGAATTTGCGTCTCTGCTTTCTCTGAAGAGGATATAATGGTAGCTAAGAATCTGCTTTTTGAATCCATACGAACAATAAAAAAACAGAAGAAAACCAGAAAGAGAGACGGATAAACGCTCAGAAATATTGAAGATATTATTTGTGCTCTCAAAGAAACGGATCCTGAGGAAATTCCTATCTTCGTCGCTCGTGAGCTTCAAAAGTTACCCCCAATTCTCTTCGATCATGTGGATGTAACGAAGATATTGAAAGATCTACTGGTTTTATAGCAAGATATCAGCCGCATCAAGGAACAGTTTGTTACTACTGAACAGTTAGATATCTTGAAGCATAATTCCCCAATCAACATGTATGAATCTCATGTAAACACTCGACGTGGAGCGTGTTGAATAGAGAGTTTTGAATGAGGATCCTCTCGGAACTCACATGGGTGATGTAGGAGTGAGCAATAAGAGTCATTTATTATCTTCTCCAGAAACAGTATATTGTGAAATTGTGGAGAATAAACTTCCATCTGAGGGTAGTTCTGTTTCAAGACCTAAACACATACGAGACACGAGACATAAACACGCAACGATCGCTGGCTATTCAAATGAGTGTAGACAACCCAACAACTATTGAATCTCAGCCTTACTCTAAACACGACAGGTGTCATAATCTCGCTCACATGAAAGGCGTTGCCTCCGAGCTCACGCGCTCGACGAGCGATACGTTGAATCACCCAAGTCAGCTGATCGTGCGCCCGACAACCGATAATTCGAGACACAAGGATAACGCGCTCGGTAAACCTGCAACGATTAACGATAACAAGACGATGGCGGACATAGTGAAGTATGGTGAATGGAAGTGTGAGAAACAAAATGAAGAATGGATTACGGTCCAAAGGCGAAGACATAGAAACCGTTTTGCGGGAAACAGAGGGAAAGCTGTGGCTGACATAAGTATGAACTTCAAGGCGGCTGAAATAAAGGTACCAATTTATATTTATAACGTGGCGAAGGATGTGTCCGTGTGTGACATCACTAATTATTTAACAAGTAAGTCGAACTTAAATGTCACTGTTGAAAAGATGAATATGAGATTGGAAAAACAACATATTCCTTTAAAATATTTGTGCCTAAAGAAAAGTTAGATCATGGCCTATTGGAATTGCGTACCGACGTTTTGTTGAATTTAGAAACAAAATTAACTTACGGGGATAGCGAGTTCAATACTAAAAACTCAACATGACGACAGCCAAAATAGTTTCTTTTGACTGTAAAAATGTTGTCAGGTCAGTAGACAGTATACGACAACTTTGTCGAGAAGTCGATTTGATAGCGCTGCAGGAGACATGACTGCTGCCACACGATCTGTCTTTTCTAGGTACTATAGATGACGACTTTGCTTACACGGGCACTTCGGCAGTGGATACCTCGGTTGGTGTGCTGCGGGGGAGACCACACGGAGGAGTTGCCCTCCTCTGGCGAAAAAGTGCGTTCCCTGCTGTAACAGTGATCAGTTGCAGTAGTGTGCGTCTTGCAGCTGTAGTGAAGTAACGCACAGTGATCGGTCGTTCGTGGTGTTCTCAGTATACATGCCTACTGATTGTAGTGACAATTTCTTAGAATTCACAGAGTGCTTAAGCGAGATTAACGCGGTAATGGAAAATAGTAGTGTCGAGTCAGTTTTTATTCTTGGTGACTTTAACGCACACCCGGGTGAACTGTTTGCTAATGAGTTACTATTGTTTTGTGCGGAACAGGTATGGTCGTGCGTTGATATGAATACACTTCCGTCGGAAACCTATACATATGTAAGCGACGCACACGGGTGCCTGCGCTGGCTCGATCACTGCGTAGTGACAGATGCCGTGCTGCCCGCTATACTCAATGTGTCGGTATTGTATGACGCATACTGGTCGGACCACTTACCTATTATGTTAGAATGTAAGTTTAATAACATCAAAATGCACACTATGGTGATGAAGCCGTTCGCACATGTAAACAAAGTTTTCTGGGGTGAGCGTAATGCCGATCAAATAGCAAAATATCACGATTATTGTCATTTGGAATTAAAACAAATTGATTTTCCAAGTGAGTTTAATCAGTGTGCAGACAAGATGTGTAGTGATTCTTGCCACTTAACTATGTTGGATGAAATGTATAATAACATTGAACATATTCTTGTGAACGCTGCTGAATTCAGTTGCTATCATAAAAATGTAACGAAGCGTAGGCATGTAACTGGCTGGAATAAGTATGTTCGCGACTCTCACGAGAGGGTGCGACTTTATTATAAGCTTTGATTAATGTTTGGTAAAACCAGTTCTGGTCCGGTTTTTAATGATATGAGCAAATCCAGAAAACAATTCTAAAGTAAATTAAAATGGTGTCAAGCAAATCAAAACCAAATTATAATGGATATAATTGCTAAACACCACTCAAACAAAGATTTTTGTAAATTCCGGAAATCAACAAACAAATTAAATCATAAGCCGAGCCTTCCCGTGAGCGTCGAAGGTGTACATGAACAGGATAGTATTGCGAATCTGTTTCGGCAGCATTTCAGAGTACAATCACCCCTAAACAATGAGCCACAGTTGTCTGTGCCCGATGCTGAGACCGCCTGCTCCGCGCGAAACGTCACATTTACTGCGAAACAGATTGCTGCTACAATTAAGAACATGGTTAGAGGAAAATCGCCCGGGCATGACAGTCTCAGCATCGAGCACCTGCAGCATGCTGGAATCCACTTGCCACGCGTTTTATGTATGTTTTTAAATTTATATCTAGTTCATTCTTATTTACCTGAAAAATTGATGCGTACGACTGTTGTACGGATAGTTAAAAATAAAACGGGTGATTCGTGTGTGATGTCAAACTATAGACCTATTTCTTTAGCGACGATAATTGCTAAGGTACAGAGGACAATCTGCTTTTATGCCAGCTTGATAAACATCTAAAAATAAACGATTCTCAATTTGGGTTCCGGCCCGGTTTATCTATGGATAGTGCTATCCTTAGCCTTAAGCAGACTGTGCAGTACTATACAGCAAGAAAGACGTCAGTATTTGCGTGACCTAGATCTGTCAAAAGCTTTTGTCCTTGTACCATATAAAGTGCTATGGGGTAAGCTGCAGCATGAGACGGATGTACCCCGGGATATAATAAACTTATTTAAAGTATGGTACGCTAATCAAAAAAACCGTGTCAAATGGGAAAACTCCTTTTCAGCTGAGTACAGGCTTGAGTGTGGGGTCAGGCAGGGGGGGCTGTCCTCGCCCGCGTTGTTTAATCTTTACATGAATAATCTGATCGATGAGCTTAGCAGAACCGGTATCGGCGTCATATTGATGGTATATGCATTAATAATATAAGTTATGCAGACGATATGGTTCTGCTGAACCCATCGATTAAGGCATTAAGGAAACTGATTAATGTGTGTGAATCATGTCATATGTTTGTACATTACATGTGATCTAAGACATTTCTTACTTCACTTCCCTCGCTATGTAATATACTAATTCTGCACCATGAACAACAAATAAATACTGTTTTTAGGTAGATTTCTATAGAAATCTAACTATTGGAGCCGGTCTCATGTTGTAATTTTAGAAAAAAAATCTATGTGATATAACGGGCCATGTCAGCAGGATTGCGCCCACAGTTCTCAACCGATCTATATGAAATTTTGTGGGCTTATTCTGTGGATTAATACCAAGATCAGGTTAGAAGATAAGTAAAATCGGCCGGTTAGTTTACGAGTAATGGGTGTTTGAAAATCATTTTCAAAAAAAATTTAATTTTGTAATTTTCATGAAAATAATCTTCCAGATGTAAAAGATAGATAAAATCTATTAAATATATATTAAACTTCATTTAATTCTCTTCAATATTAACTATTATTTTTCTAGTTTTGATTATTTTTTTATTTAACTCCGTGCATTTAAAAATATTTAAAAAAAATTGAATGAACGTATTTCAGCCTTTTTCTTTAAATAATTTTTAAGCCGTAAAAAATAGCTTGAATTTATCGAATTTATATTAAAATTCACATAAATATCTTCAATTTGAGCAATTATTCGTCACCTTTTGATACTTTTTTCAATTTATTTCGGAGTTTGGAAAATTAAAATAAAATCAAAAATAAATTAATTTTTAGCATTATTTTATCATCAAATGACTTTCATCTGTTACAAATCCTATTTTTAGGTTGATGTCTTTGAATATCTATTCGTTGTAGTCGTTCTCAAATCATTATTTGCAAAAATGTAATAAAAAATAAATTTTAGGACATTATTGCCTTTTAATAACGTGTTATTTTCTATATTCAAACAAGAAATCTACGTATCCATGTCGGGTATGGCCGAATTACAATGTTTTTGCAAATGGTCTAAGGAAAAACAAGCTTCATTAACATTTGTGAAACCATACCATGGCATACCAGGCATAATATATCATTTCATGAAATATTGGTGATAAACAACTGAATGGATTTTTAAGCAATCTTCACGAGAATGAATTTCGTAATTTTTGTCTAATAGATCAGCAGTGTTTTGTAATCGTTTTATGAAATACTAGCTGACCCGCGCAACGTCTTCTGCGTCACAATTTTCATTACTGCTCCGCTCCTATTGGTCTTAGCGTGATGATATATAGCCTATAGCCTTCCTCGATAAATGGGCTATCCAACACTGAAAGAATTTTTCAAATCGGACTAGAAGTTCCTGAGATTAGCGCGTTCAAGAAAACAAACAAACAAACAAACTCTTCAGCTTTATATATTACTATAGATTTTACTTCTCTATAGAAATAAACGTCACATGGTTGAACTAACGAAGTACATCTTGGAGGTATAATTTTTGTTGTGCATGTGGGCATTTTTTCTTCATCTAGGAATATTTCATCATATAATTCAGGTTTTGTTTGTCCTGTCCATGAGTCAATTATTAAAAGAAACTTATTCTTTTGAACATATGGCACCACACATTTTCCAGAAAATTTTGATAGAGTAGAGGTCAGTTTTCCTGATTTCGATGATGTTACATATTGTTCTATATTTTGTTTTATTCTGAGCCCGAAATCATCTGTGGGCTCTTGTAAACAGACGTCAATTTGCGGTAGTAATTTTCCAGATAATGTGATGCCATATTGTGCAGTGTATGTATGTGACAACTTATTCGTATCTTGCACATAAGCAAAAACAGTTTTACTTCCTGTTCCTGTTAGTTTTCTGTTGAAATGTGATTGGTATTGACATCCTGAAAATAGTGTTATGATTCATTTGAAATAAATTTAATAATGAAAGAGATACTAATTGGTTTACAAAGAAAAAATGTATGTACCTGTTTGATATGTATTTATAACAAAATCACTATTGAAGTTGGGTATTAATCGTTTTGTTTGAAGACGAAATATTTTTACAAAAGGCAAAATTATTTCCGTGCTATATGTTTCTCTTTCTGACACAAATCTGGTAATTTTCCGTTGACGGATATTGTGTCTTTGTTTGAATTTTGTTACCCACCGGTCCGATGCATTAAATTGGAGATCCGGAAACTGACTGGCAGCAGCTAGGGCCCATTGTTGTAAATTTCGCGTTGTGATTTGTTTATAATTTCTTCTCATCTCGACAAAACGGTCATATATCCAAGAAACATGAAATTTATCAAATCTTGTACCACGTCGTTTTTCCATAATTTTAAATGATCCATTCTTTTCAAATGACCGCATCCATGTTTTGTAGTGTTTAATCCATCACTGCAGTGGAATAGTATAAAAAAAAAAAAAGTTGTTTATTGGTACAAAAAAATCATTCACAATATTATTACATCTAAATAAAAGGAGCAGTAATCGCAAAAGTTGGTGATACTGGTTCCCAAACTAAGCTGTCGCTTGTATTTTGGGACTCAGTGTTCAGTCATAGATGTTGTTACAATTTGGTTGCTTTAGGTAGGTACATTAGTTGAGAACGTGAACATTTTATAATTTTAAGACAATTAAGCTGAAGAGTGAGTGTGTGTGCGTGTGAGTGATTATGTGTAAGTGTGTGTGTGTGTGTGCGTGTGAGTGATCATGTGTAAGTGATCATGTGTGTGTATGTGTGTGTGTGAATCCCAGTCTTGGCTTATACAGTGAATTTTAGTAAATTTTCAGTCTTTTGATAGTCCATTTTGAGTAGCCAATCAGTTACTTTATCTTTTACTTTGCGTTTGTTGAGTCCTACAATTTTCAGTTCCTTATTAATACAGTCGTACAGTTTGCAACTTAGACTGTTGGCATAGTATAGGACTCTTATAGCCTTTCGGAGACTCTGGCGTCACTGCCAATTTGTTATAAAGAAGTGCCGTGAAGATGAAATCTAGTAAGTCACATTCTGAGGGCGAGACTTCTTGTCGCTGCCAGTTCTTGAATAAGAAGTAGTTCACATAATAAAATATTTAGAAGTGTTGAAAAGAATTCAAATTATTTTATTTCCAATGCTCTTAATTTGATTTTTTTAATCAGGGAAATGTTATTTAAGAAGAAGTCATTATTATGCGTCAAAATATTTATCTTATTACGTTAATATTACATTACACATACATTACCTTTACATTAATCAAAAATCTACGAATTAATCTGAACAAATGAACGGGGACTGTGGGCATTTAATATTTTCACTGTACCCGCACCAAAGCACAGTAAACATGAAAACCACAGAAAACCTTGTCAAGATATAGGCAGCTCGGTTTCATAGACAATTTATTGGCAATAAATCAAATTGATTTAAAAATCCCATTTTCGTTGTTTCTGAAATATCTATCTTGTGAAAGATGATCATCAATTAAATCTTCGAGTTTTTTAACGATAGTAGCATATGCAGGACGTTTAATTTTTGATCTATACTTCACTTCGTGAAGAAATCTGGTATAGCTCATAGGCGTTAAGTCGAACGTGTACATCAACTTTGCCTGTTTTTCTTATTTGCGCAGAACACCATTGAACGTCCTAGTCCATCACTATAATGGACTATCATAGGACTCTTGTAGCCTTTAAGAGTCACTGGCGTCACTATCGTGTGGCGGTATAATGATACCATCCGTATGAAGTCAAGGAAGTCCGGCGTTCTGGGCAAAATATGATCCCTTCGCCAATTTTATTAAAGTATGAAAAGTTTAGTTTAATTTTGACAGCTACTGAAGTACTCAGAAGATATTTAAGCGCCAAATGTTAATTCTTCTTTCTCGTTTATCAAGTCTTTGTGTTCTTGGACAATTAATTTAGCCGCATTTCTATTTTCGATAAATTTAATTAATCCTTTACGAGTTATAGCTTTTGACTCGCCCTACCCATTTTGATGTAGCACCAATTGCTAAATTATGAAAAGTTTGGATAGATTTGGGGACGTTTCACAGTCGACTGAAGGATCTCTTTACAGGATTTTGTATTTATAGGATCCTTTTCCTGTAGATATGAATCATCGATGAACGCAATTTACCTTAGTTCGATATTTGTTTCAATTTAAAATATATTTTTCGAATTCCAAAACGAGGCGCCATACTGATTTTCTTCCGGCTGATCAAGCATGACGATGACTTCGTTTCGGTGCTGCCATATCATTCTCCAAACATTGGAGATTGTCGACTCTGAATCAGGAGTCCTTAGTGCGATGTAAGCTTGAGGATCCTTAAGCAATCTTCACGAGAATGAATTTCGTAATTTTTGTCTATAGATCGTTTTATGAAATTTGTTACTTGTCTATAGAAATAAACGTCACATGGTTGAACTAACGGAGTACATTTTGGAGGTATAATTTTTGTTGTGCATGTGGGCTTTTTTTCTTCATCTAGGAATATTTCATCATATAATTCTGGTTTTGTTTGTCCTGTCCATGAGTCAATTATTAAAAGAAACTTATTCTTTTGAACATATGGCATCAAACATTTTTCAGAAAATTTGGATAGAGTAGAGGTCAGTTTTCTGATTTCGATGATGTAACAATAACATTCCTTTATTTTTTTACGTGTTGTTCTATATTTTGTTTTATTCTGAGCCCGAAATCACCTGTGGGCTCTTGTAAACAGACGTCAACTTGCGGTAGTAATTTTTCAGATAATGTGATGCCATATTGTGCAGTGTATGTATGTGACAACTTATTCATATCTTGTACATTAGCAAAAACAGTTTTACTTCCTTTTTCTGTTAGTGTTCTATTGAAATGTGATTGGTATTGACATCCTCAAAAAAAGTGTTATGATTCATTTGAAATAAATTTAATAATGAAATAGATACTAATAGGTTTACAAAGAAAACATTTATGTACCTTTTTGATATGTACTGATAACAAAATCACTATTGAAGTTGGGTATTAATCGTTTTGTTTGAAGACGAAATATTTTTGCAGAGGACAAAATTGTTTCCGTGCTGTATGTTTCTCTTTCTGACACAAATCTGGTAATTTTCCGTTGACGGATATTGTGTCTTCTCTCTCTTCTTTCATATTATTTGTCAATAAATCAAATTGATTAAAACAAGATCCCATTTTTGTTGTATCAGAAATATCAATCTTGTGAAAGACGATCATCAATTAAATCTTCGAGTTTTTTAACGATAGTAGCATATGCAGGACGTTTCATTTTCTATCTATACTTCACTTCTTGAAGAAATCTGGTATAGCTCATAGGCGTTAAGTCGAACGTGTACATCAACTTTGCCTGTTTTTCTTATTTGCGCAGAATACCATTTAACGTCCTAGTCCATCACTATAATGGACTATCATAGGGCTCTTGTAGCCTTTAAGAGTCACTGGCGTCACTATCGTGTGGCGGTGTAATGATACCATCCGCATGAAGTCAAGGACGTCCGACGTTCTGGGCAAAATATGATCCTTTCGCCAATTTTATTATAGTACTAGCTGACCCGCGCGGCTTCGCTCCCGTCATCTGGCTACTCTACCTACCGACCCTAAACTACCTACCCTACCTACCTACTTACCTACCCTACCTACCTACCTACAATAGCTACCCTACCTTACCTACCTGCCTCTCTACATACTCATTCTTTTTTTTGTATTTTAATTCTTATTATGCTATTTCCGACGAAGAAATTAGTCTTCGTCCGGAATAAAACACAAAAACTATGAAAATCGGTCGAGCCGTTCTCGAGTTAGTTAGAAAAGTGTTCGAACAAACCCGACTTTGAGAATTTTGCTATATTGTGAAAGATTCGACCTTTTTCTAGAAGTCATTTTTATATTAGCGAGACAGAAATAAAACGAATAAACTGAAGGAAGACGGACAGCGGTGGCTTATTAATAAATAGGGTTCCGTTAGCAACCTTGGTACGGAACCCTAAAAATCGACTTGGTTCGCACGAATCAAAATCGTACGCGAAGGCTTAAATAATAGGGTCCCATTAGCAACTTTGGCACGGAACCCTATAATTTGCCTTGGCTCGCAAATCGAACTGTCTGATACTTAGCACGAATTAAAAACTTAGTTGCGGGCAACCTGGGAGTCTTTAAGACAAAAGTGAATAGGTTGCTTCTAGGCAAACGTGCTCCATCTTCGACCGCATCATCGCTAACCATCAGGTGAGATAGTGGTCAAACGTATGCCTATGTATTGTAAAAAAAAAATATTCCACTCCGTATCACCTAACCAATGAGAACTAATGATAACACGATTTGACAGTTACTGTGAAATCGTGTTGTCATTCATTCTTAGTTCGGGTCCGGGACTAATCGTAAGTCTGTAGGTGATACGGAGTAGAATACGTCCGCAACTAAGCCCGAAACTACGGACTTCGGACTTAGAGAGTAGCCCCCCCAAAATCGATCGCTCCCGTCACCGTGACCACCTTTGGTACGGTACCTTAAATTATTATTAGCCTTGTTTCGCAAATCGAACCGTTCGTTGCTTCGCTCTAAACGGAATCAATCGCGGAGGCTTAGCAGTAGGGTCCCGTCAGCACCTTTGGTACGGAACCCTACAGGCCTGGAGGGCTACTCTCTAACGAAATCCGTAGTTTCGGGCTTAGTTGCGGGCGGGTGTATTCTACTCCGTATCACCTACAGACTTACGATTAGTCCCGAACCCGAACTGAGAATGAATGACAACACGATTTCACAGTAACTGTCAAATCGTATTATCATTAGTTCTCAGTAGTTAGGTGATACGGAGTAGAAAATGCCCGCCCGCATTCGTTAAAGAGTAGCCCCCCAGATCCGCAAGTCGAACCGTCCAGTACTTCGCAAAACTACGATAAATGCACTTTAAACGAAAGTCGAAACCAGCACAACTCGGAGATTTAAGCAATTTTGGTCCCTAACAGTTTAAGACCTTTCAGAGATCAAACCGAAATTCCTACGAACACGACTGTGTTTAAAAATCGTGTGAGGTCATTCTCCAGCGGAAAATCTTATCACCGCAGTTCAGAAAAACGCGTCATCAGTGCAACGCCATCTATCGACCATGTAAACTGACAAAATATTTGGCAGCGGAAGACGTTAAATAAGAAGCCCGCATGTAACGATAAATAACGATAAGGTATTAAAATGTTTACTTTTATTTTGCTACGTCTACGTATTAAGTTTCACAAATAACTCAATGTGTTTTGGTGTAACATTCATGCTTTCATGCATTTTTTGGTTCCTCAATAGATGGCGCTCTGATTGATCAGAATACATTAGGAAGTTTATTACTAAACTAAAAATTCAATATACATATTTTGATTTCCGGGATCGATTGTAACGATAAACAACGAAAAGGAATAAAACTGATCACTTTTATTTTGCCACGTATTAAAAGTTTCACAAATAACTGAACAATTTTGAATGCTTTCATGCATTTTATTTTTTCTCAATAGATGGCGCTCTGACTCATCAGAACACATTAGGAAGTTTCTTCCTAAACTTAAAAATTCAATATCTTTTGATTTTGTGGGTCGATTTTGATGAAATAAACGCTACGTTTTTCTCGGGGTATCACTTAATATTTCTAAGTACTTAGATTTGCAATTCAATCTGTGGTTTATGCGTGATGCTCCCACAAACGCACAGACAAACAGACAAACATTTCAAAAATTGCATTTTTGTATGTTATACCTTTTTCCTGAGTTTTCTGTGTAATTTTCATGCAAAAATATTCAATATACAGACACGGTTAGTCTACGATTTTATTATATGTGTATAGGAAAAAGGTATAAAACACAAAAATGCAATTTTTGAAATTTTTGTCTGTTTGTCTGTTTATCTGCTTGTCTGTTTGTCTGTGCGTTTGTGGGAGCATCACGCATAAACCACAGATTGGATTGCAAATCTTAGTACTTAAAAATATTTGGCAGCGGAAGACGTTAAATAAGAAGCCCGTATGTAACGGTAAATAACGATAAGGTATAAAAATGTTTACTTTTATTTTGCTACGTCTACGTATTAAAAGTTTCACAAATAACTCAATCAATGTGTTTTGGTGTAACATTCATGCTTTCATGCATTTTTTGGCTCCTCAATAGATGGCGCTCTGACTGATCAGAATACAGTAGGAAGTTTCTTACTAAACTAAAAATTCAATTTATTTTGATTTTGTGGATCGATTGTAACGATAAATAACGAAAAGGTATAAAAATGATCATTTTTATTTTGCCACGTATTAAAAGTTTCACAAATAATTCAACAATTTTGAATGCTTTCGTGCATTTTATTTTTCTCAATAGATGGCGCTCTGACTCATCACAATACATTAGGAAGTTTCTTCCTAAACTTAAAAATTCAATATCTTTCGATTTTGTGGGTCGATTTTGATGAAATAAACGCTAAATGTTACTCGGGTTATCGCTTAATATTTTAAAGTACATAGATTTGCAATCCAATCTGTGGTTTATGCGTGATGCTCCCACAAACGCACAAACGCACAGACAAACAGACAAACAGACAAACAGACAAAAATTTCAAAAATTGCATTTTTGTGTTTTATACCTTTTTCCTGAGTTTTCTGTGTAATTTTCATGCAAAAATATTCAATGTACAGACACGGTTAGTCTACGATTTTATTATATGTATAGATGAAAAGTGGTTTACGTACAAGGAACCTCCACCTTCATGGGTGACGATAAGCTTCGTGAGTTCAAAATTTTCATGGTCCAGATGAAGTATCGACGTTGTAATCGTTAATTTTCCGCATCGAAGAGGTGATCCTTCTTCTGGGTGCCAGTAAGGAATCCTATGAAACTTCTCGTCAGTCTTCGGCGTATCGAGCATAATGATGGTTTCAGATTGATTCTCCCACAGCATTCTCCAGAAATTACAAATTGACATCCGTGAGAGAGGTGTCTTCGTGGCGATGTATGCATCTTGACAATCGAAGCCATCTATATGTATAGCTTGCGTTGATGTATCTGTGGGAGCCATTTTCTTTTTGGACAATGACGCGACTGTGATCGAAGTCCAGTCCTTCATTTTCATTTTGACAGCTACCGAAGTACCCGGAAGCTATCGAAGCGCCAAATGTTCCTTCTTCTTTCTCGTTTATCAAGTCTTTGTGTTCTTGGACAGTCAATTTAGCCGCATTTCTATTTTCGATAAATTTAATTAATCCCTTACGAGTTAGCTTTTGACTTGCCACTACCCACTTGGATGTAGCACCAATTGTTAAATTATGAAAAGTTTGGGTAGATTTGGGGACGATTGACAGTCGACTGAAGGATCTCTTTACAGGCGTGAGTATTTATAAGATCCTTTTCCTGTAGATAAGAATCATTGATGATCGCAATTTACCTAAGTTAGATATTTGTTTCAATTTAAAATATATTTTTCGAATTCCAAAACGAGGCGCCATACTGATTTTCTTCCGGCTGATCAAGCATGACATGACTTCAGTTCGGTGCTGCCATATCATTCTCCAGAAATTGGAGATTGTCGACTCTGAATCAGGAGTCCTTAGTGCGATGTAAGCTTGAGGATCCTTAAGCAATCTTCACGAGAATGAATTTCGTAATTTTTGTCGAATAGATCAGCAGTGTTTTGTAATCGTTTTATGAAATTTTTTACTTGTCTGTAGAAACAAACGTCACATGGTTGAACTAACGGAGTACATTTTGGAGGTATAATTTTTGTTGTGCATGTGGGCATTTTTTCTTCATCTAGGAATATTTCATCATATAATTCTGGTTTTGTTTGTCCTGTCCATAAGTCAATTATTAAAAGAAATTTATTCTTTTGAACATATGGCACCAAATATTTTCCAGAAAATTTTGATAGAGTAGAGGTCAGTTTTCCTGATTTCGATGATGTAACAATAATATTCCTATATTTTTTTTACATATTGTTCTATATTATTTTTTATTCTGAGCCCGAAATTACCTGTGGGTGGGCTCTTGTAAACAGACGTCAACTTGCGGCAGTAATTTTCCAGATAATGTTATGCCATATTGTGCAGTGTATGTATGTGACAACTTATTCATATCTTGTACATTCGCAAAAACAGTTTTACTTCCTTTTTCTGTTAGTGTTCTGTTGAAATGTGATTGGTATTGACATCCTCATAAAAAGTGTTATGATTCATTTGAAATAAATTTAATAATGAAATAAATACTAATTGGTATACAAAGAAAAAATGTATGTACCTGTGTGATATGTATCGATAACAAAATCACTGTTGAAGTTGGGTATTAATCGTTTTGTTTGAAGACGAAATATTTTTGCAAAGGACAAAATTGTTTCCGTGCTGTATGTTTCTCTTTCTGACACAAATCTGGTAATTTTCCGGTGACGGATATTGTGTCTTTATTTGAATTTTGTTACCCACCGGTCCGATGCTTTAAATTGGAGATCCGGAAACTGTCTGGCAGCAGCTAAGGCCCATTGTTGTAAATTTCACGTTGTGATTTGTTTATAATTTTTTCTCATCTCGACAAAACGGTCATGTATCCAAGAATCGATGACATGAAATTTATCAAATCTTGTTACACCCTGTCCCACGTCCTTTTTCCATAATTTTAAATGATCCATTCTTTTTAAAAGACCGCATCCATGTTCTTGTAGTAATTAATCCATCACTGCCGTGGACTACTATAGGACTCTTGCCTTTCAGAGACTGGCGTCACTGCCGATTTGTTATAAAGACGTGCCATGAAGATGAAATCTAGTAAGTCACATTCTGTGGGCGAGACTTCTTGTCGCTGCCAGTTCTTGAATAAGAAGTAGTTCACATAATAAAATATTTAGATGTATTGAAAAGAATTCAAATTATGTTATTTCCTATGCTCTTAAATTGTTTTTTTAAATCTGGGAAATGTTATTTAAGAAGAAGTCATTATTATGCGTCAAAATATTGATGTTATTACGTTAGTATTACATTACACATACATTATTTTACATTAATCAAAAATCTACGAATTAATTTGAACAAATGAGTAGAGACTGTGGGCATTTAATATTTTCACTGTGGTGCCTGTGCCCGCTCCGTAGCACAGTAAACAGGACAACCACAAAAACCTGGTCAAGCTACCGGCAGCTCGGAATCGTAGACATATTATTTTTCAATAAATCAAATTGATTTAAAAAATCTCATTTTCGTTTTTTCTGAAATATCTATCAAGTGAAAGACGATCATCAATTAAGTCTTCGAGTTTTATAACGATAGTAGCATATGCAGGACGTTTCATTTTCTATCTATACTTCACTTCTTGAAGAAATCTGGTATAGCTCATAGGCGTTAAGTCGAACGTGTACATCAACTTTGCCTGTTTTTCTTATTTGTGAAATTGATATACCAATGGCGCAGAATACCATTGAACGTCCTAGTCCATCACTATAATGGACTATCATAGGACTCTTGTAGTCTTTAAGACTCACTGGCGTCACTGTCGTGTGGCGGTATAATGACACCATACGCATGAAGTCAAGGAAGTCCGACGTTCTGGACAAAATATGATCCTTTCGCCAATTATAGTATGTAAAGTGGTTTACGTACAAGGATCCTCCACCTTCATGGGTGACGATAAGCTTCGTGAGTTCAAAATTTTCATGGTCCAGATGAAGTATCGACGTTGTAATCGTTAATTTTCCGCATCGAAGAGATGATCCTTCTTCTGGGTGCCAGTAAGAAATCCTATGAAACTTCTCGTCAGTCTTCGGCGTATCGAGCATAATGATGGTTTCAGACTGATTCTCCCACAGCATTCTCCAGAAGTTACAAATTGACATCCGTGAGAGAGGCGTCTTTGTGGCGATGTATGCATCTTGACAATCGAAGCCATCTATATGTATAGCTTGCGTTGATGTGTCTGTGGGAGCCATTTTCTTTGCGGAGAATGACGCGACTGTGATCGAGGTACAGTCCTTCATTTTCATTTTGACAGCTACCGAAGTACCCGGAAGCTATTGAAGCGCCAAATGTTCCTTCTTCTTTCTCGTTTATCAAGTCTTTGTGTTCTTAGAAAGTTAACTTAGCCGCATTTCTATTTTCGATAAATTTAATTAATCCCTTACGAGTTTTAGCTTTTGACTCGCCCTACCCATTTTGGTGTAGCACTAACTGCTAAATTATGAAAAGTTTGGGTAGATTTGGGGACGTTTCACAGTCGACTGAAGGATCTCTTTACAGGATTTGGTATTTATAGGATCCTTTTCCTGTAGATATGAATCATCGATGAACGCAATTTACCTAAGTTAGATATTTGTTTCAATTTAAAATATATTTTTCGAATTCCAAAACGAGGCACCATACGATTGTCTTCCGGCTGATCAAGCATGACGATGACTTCAGTTCGGTGCTGCCATATCATTCTCCAAAAATTGGAGATTGTCGACTCTGAATCAGGAGTCCTTAGTGCGATGTAAGCTTCAGGATCCTTAAAGCCGTCGATGTAGCTTGCGTTTTATTATTGCCTTTTAATAACGTGTTTTTTTTTCAATATTCAAACAAGAAATCTACGTATCCATGCCGGGTGTGGCGGAACTGCGGTTTTTTTTTTACAATTACAATGTGTCAGTAAACGGTCTAAGGAAAAACAAGCTTCATTTACATTTATGAAAAAAGAGTTTGTATCACTGAATCCACTGGCATACCAGGCATATTATATAATTTCATGAAATGTTGGTGATGAACAATTGAATGGATTTTTAAGCAATCTTCACGAGGATGAATTTCGTAATTTTTGTCTAATAGATCAGCAGTGTTTTGTAATCGTTTTATGAAATTTTTTACTTGTCTGTAGAAATAAACGTCACATGACTGAACTAACGGAGTACATTTTGGAGGTATAATTTTTGTTGTGCATGTGGGCATTTTTTCTTCATCTAGGAATATTTCATCATATAATTCTGGTTTTGTTTGTCCTGTCCATGAGTCAAATATTAAAAGAAACTTATTCTTTTGAACATATGGCACCAAACATTTTCCAGGAAAATTTGATAGAGTAGAGGTCAGTTTTCCTAATTTCGATGATGTAACAATAATATTCCTATAGATTATTACATATTGTTCTATATTTTGTTTTATTCTGTGCCCGAAATCACCTGTGGGCTCTTGTAAACATACATAAACTTGCGGCAGTAATTTTCCAGATATTGTGATGCCATATTGTGCAGTGTATGTATGTGACAACTTATTCATATCTTGTACATTCGCAAAAACAGTTTTACTTCCTTTTTCTGTTAGTGTTCTGTTGAAATGTGATTGGTATTGACATCCTCAAAAAAAGTGTTATGATTCATTTGAAATAAATTTAAAAATGAAATAGATACTAATAGGTTAACAAAGAAAAAATTATGTACTTGTTTGATATGTATTGATAACAAAATCACTATTGAAGTTGGGTATTGATCGCTTTGTTTGAAGACGAAATATTTTTGCAAAGGACAAAATTGTTTCCGTTCTGTATGTTTCTCTTTCTGACACAAATCTGGTAATTTTCCGTTGACGGATATTGTGTCTTTGTTTGAATATTGTTACCCACCGGTCCGATGCTTTAATTTGGAGATCCGGAAACTGACTGGCAGCAGCTAAGGCCCATTGTTCTAAATTTCGCGTTGTGATTTGTTTGTAATTTCTTCTCATCTCGACAAAACGGTCATATATCCAAGAATCGATGACATGAAATTTATCAAATCTTGTACCACGTCCTTTTTCCATAATTTTAAATGATCCATTCTTTTCAAATGACCGCATCCATGTTCTTGTAGTAATTAATCCATCACTGCTGTGGACTACTATAGGACTCTTGCCTTTCAGAGACTGGCGTCACTGCCGATTTGTTATAAAGACGTGCCATGAAGATGAAATCTAGTAAGTCACATTCTGAGGACGAGACTTCTTGTCGCTGCCAGTTCTTGAATAAGAAGTAGTTCACATAATAAAATATTTAGAAGTATTGAAAAGAATTTAAATTATGTTATTTCCTATGCTCTTAATTTGATTTTTTTAATCAGGGAAATGTTATTTAAGAAGAAGTCATTATAATGCGTCAAAATATTTATTTTATTACGTTAGTATTATATTACACATACATTATTTTACATTTATCATAAATCAACGAATTAATCTGAACAAATGAATGGAGACTGTGGGCATTAAATATTTTCACTGTACTGGCATTTGCCTGTGCCCGCTCCAGAGCACAGTAAACAGGAAAACCACAGAAAACCTGGTCAAGAAACAGGCAGCTCGGAATCGTAGACATATTATTTGTCAATAAATCAAATTGATTTAAAAATTCCCATTTTCGTTGTTTCTGAAATATCAATCTTGTGAAAGACGATCATCAATTAAATCTTCGAGTTTTTTAACGATAGAAGCATATGCAGGACGTTTCATTTTCTATCTATACTTCACTTCTTGAAGAAATCTGGTATAGCTCATAGGCGTTAAGTCGAACGTGTACATCAACTTTGCCTGTTTTTCTTATTTGTGAAATTGATATACCAATGGCGCAGAATACCATTGAACGTCCTAGTCCATCACTATAATGGACTATCATAGGACTCTTGTAGTCTTTAAGACTCACTGGCGTCACTGTCGTGTGGCGGTATAATGACACCATACGCATGAAGTCAGGGAAGTCCGACGTTCTGGACAAAATATGATCCTTTCGCCAATTATAGTATGTAAAGTGGTTTACGTACAAGGATCCTCCACCTTCATGGGTGACGATAAGCTTCGTGAGTTCAAAATTTTCATGGTCCAGATGAAGTATCGACGTTGTAATCGTTAATTTTCCGTATCGAAGAGGTGATCCTTCTTCTGGGTGCCAGTTAGGAATCCTATGAAACTTCTCGTCAATCTTCGGCGTATCGAGCATAGCGATGGTTTCAGATTGATTCTCCCACAGCATTCTCCAGAAGTTACAAATTGACATCCGTGAGAGAGGTGTCTTCGTGGCGATGTATGCATCTTGACAATCGAAGCCATCTATGTGTATAGCTTGCGTTGAAGTATTTGTGGGAGCCATTTTCTTTTTAGAGACTGTAACTGTGATCGAAGTACAGATCTTCATTTTCATTTTGACAGCTACCGAAGTATCCGGAAGCCATTGAAGCGCCAAATGTTCCTTCTTCTTTCTCGTTTATCAAGTCTTTGTGTTCTTGGACAATTCATTTAGCCACATTTCTATTTTCGATAAATTTGATTAATCCCTTACGAGTTATTATAGCTTTTGACTCGCCACTACCCATTTTGATGTAGCAGCAATTGCTAAATTATGAAAAGTTTGGGCAGATTTGGGGACGTTTCACAGTCGACTGAAGGATCTCTTTACAGGATTTGGTATTTATAGGATCCTTTTCCTGTAGATATGAATCATCGATGAACGCCATTTACCTAAGTCAGATATTTGTTTCAATTTAAAATATATTTTTCGAATTCCAAAACGAGGCGTCATACTGATTTTCTTCCGACTGATCAAGCATGACGATGACTTCCTTTCGGTGCTGCCATATCATTCTCCAAAAATTGGAGATTGTCGACTCTGAATCAGGAGTCCTTAGTGCGATGTAAGCTTGAGGATCCTTAAAGCCGTCAATGTAGCTTGCGTTTTATAATTGCCTTTTAATAACGTGTTTTTTTCAATATTCAAACAAGAAATCTACGTATCCATGCCGGGTATGGCCGAATTGCGTTTTATTTTTTTACAATTACAATGTGTTTGCAAACGGTCTAAGGAAAAACTATAACTATATTCATTTATATTTGTGAAAAATGAAATGGATCACTGAATCCACTGGCATACCAGGCATAATATATCATTTCATGAAATATTGGTGCTGATAATTAGTGATGAACAATTGAATGGATTTTTAAGCGATCTTCACGAGAATGAATTTCGTAATTTTTGTCTAATAGATAAGCAGTGTTTTGTAATCGTTTTATGAAATATTTTACTTGTCTTTAGAAATAAACGTCACATATTTGATTTAACGGAGTACATTTTGGAGGTATAATTTTTGTTGTGCATGTGGGCATTTTTTCTTCATCTAGGAATATTTCATCATATAATTCTGGTTTTGTTTGTCCTGTCCATGAGTCAAATATTAAAAGAAACTTATTCTTTTGAACATATGGCACCAAACATTTTCCAGGAAAATTTGATAGAGTAGAGGTCAGTTTTCCTAATTTCGATGATGTAACAATAATATTCCTATAGCTTATTACATATTGTTCTATATTGTGTTTTATTCTGTTCCCGAAATCACCTGTGGGTGGGCTCTTGTAAACATACATAAACTTGCGGCAGTAATTTTCCAGATATTTTGATGCCATATTGTGCAGTGTATGTATTTGACAACTTATTCATATCTTGTACATTCGCAAAAACAGTTTTACTTCCTTTTTCTGTTAGTGTTCTGTTGAAATGTGATTGGTATTGACTTCCTGAAAAAAAGTGTTATGATTCATTTGAAATAAATTTAAAAATGAAATAGATACTAATAGGTTAACAAAGAAAAAATTATGTACTTGTTTGATATGTATTGATAACAAAATCACTATTGAAGTTGGGTATTGATCGCTTTGCTTGAAGACGAAATAGTTTTGCAAAGGACAAAATTGTTTCCGTGCTGTATGTTTCTCTTTCTGACACAAATCTGGTAATTTTCCGTTGACGAACATTGTGTCTTTGTTTGAATTTTGTTACCCACCGGTCCGATGCTTTAATTTGGAGATCCGGAAACTGAATGGCAGCAGATGTGATTTGTTTATAATTTCTTCTCATCTCGACAAAACGTTCATATATCCAAGAAACATGAAATTTATCAAATCTTGTACCACGTCGTTTTTCCATAATTTTAAATGATCCATTCTTTCAAATGAGCGCATCCATGTTTTGTAGTGTTTAATCCATCGCTGCAGTGGACTACTATAGGACTCTTATAGCCTTTCAGAGACTCTGGCGTCACTGCCAATTTGTTATAAAGAAGTGCCATGAAGATGAAATCTAGTAAGTCACATTCTGAGGGCGAGACTTCTTGTCGCTGCCAGTTCTTGAATAAGAAGTAGTTCACATAATAAAATATTAAGAAGTGTTGAAAAGAATTCAAATTATTTTATTTCCTATGCTCTTAATTTGATTTTTTTAATCAGGGAAATATTATTTAAGAAGAAGTCATTATTATGTGTCAAAATAATTATTTTATTACGTTAGTATTACATTACACATACATTATCTTTACATTAATCAAAAATCTACGAATTAATCTGAACAAATAAACGAGGACTGTGGGCATTTAATATTTTCACTGTACCCGCTCCGGAGCACAGTAAACATGAAAACCACAGAAAACCTTGTCAAGATACAGGCAGCTCGGTTTCGTAGACAATTTATTGGCAATAAATCAAATTGATTTAAAAATTTCATTTTCGTTGTTTCTGAAATATCTATCTTGTGAAAGACGATCATCCATTAAATCTTCGAGTTTTATAACGACAGTAGCATATGCAGGACGTTTCATTTTTGATCTATTTTTCACTTCTTGAAGAAATCTGGTATCGCTCATAAGCGTTAAGTCGAACGTGTACATCAACTTTGCCTGTTTTTCTTATTTGTGAAATTGATATATCAATGGCACAGAATACCATTAAACGTCCTAGTCCATCACAATAATGGACTATCATAGGACTCTTTTAGCCTTTAAGAGTCACTGGCGTCACTATCGTGTGGCGGTATAATGATACCATCCGCATGAAGTCAAGGACGTCCGACGTTCTGGGCAAAATATGATCCTTTCGCCAATTTTATTATAGTATGAAAAGCGGTTTACGTACAAGGAACCTCCACCTTCATGGGTGACGATAAGCTTCGTGAGTTCAAAATTTTCATGGTCCATATGAAGTATTGACGTTGTAATCGTTAATTTTCCGCATCGAAGAGATGATCCTTCTTCTGGGTGCCAGTAAGGAATCCTATGAAACTTCTCGTCAGTCTTCGGCGTATCGACCATAATGATGGTTTCAGATTGATTCTCCCACAGCATTCTCCAGAAGTTACAAATTGACATCCGTGAGAGAGGCGTTTTCGTGGCGATGTATGCATCTTGACAATCGAAGCCATCTTTATGTATAGCTTGCGTTGATGTATCTGTGGGAGCCATTTTCTTTTTGGAGAATGACGCGACTGTGATCTAAGTGCAGTCCTTCATTTTCATTTTGACAGCTACCGAAGTATCCGGAAGCTATTGAAGCGCCAAATGTTCCTTCTTCTTTCTCGTTTATCAAGTCTTTGTGTTCTTAGACAATTAACTTGGCCGCATTTCTATTTTCGATCAATTTAATTGATCCCTTACGAGTTTTAGCTTTTGACTCGCCCTACCCATTTTGATGTAGCACTAACTGGTAAATTATGAAAAGTTTGGATAGATTTGGGGACGTTTCACAGTCGATTGAAGGATCTCTTTACAGGATCTGGTATTTATAGGATCCTTTTCCTGTAGATATGAATCATCGTTGAACGCAATTTACCTTAGTTCGATATTTGTTTCAATTTAAAATATATTTTTCGAATTCCAAAACGAGGCACCATACGATTGTCTTCCGGCTGATCAAGCATGACGATGACTTCAGTTCGGTGCTGCCATATCATTCTCCAAACATTGGAGATTGTCGACTCTCAATCAGGAGTCCTTAGTGCGATGTAAGCTTCACGACCCTAAAAGCCGTCGTTGTAGCTTGCGTTTTATTATTGCCTTTTAATAACGTGTTTTTTTTTCAATATTCAAACAAGAAATCTACGTATCCATGCCGGGTGTGGCGGAACTGCGGTTTTTTTTACAATTACAATGTGTTTGTAAACGGTCTAAGGAAAAACAAGCTTCATTTACATTTATGAAAAAAGAATTTGTATCACTGAATCCACGGGCATACCAGGCATATTATATAATTTCATGAAATGTTGGTGATGAACATTTGAATGGGTTTTTTAAGCAATCTTCACGAGGATGAATTTCGTAATTTTTGTCTAATAGATAAGCAGTGTTTTGTAATCGTTTTATGAAATATTTTACTTGTCTTTAGAAATAAACGTCACATATTTGATTTAACGGAGTTTATTTTGGAGGTATAATTTTTGTTGTGAATGTGGGCATTTTTTCTTCATCTAGGAATATTTCATCATATAATTCTGGTTTTGTTTGTCCTGTCCATGAGTCAAATATTAAAAGAAACTTATTCTTTTGAACATATGGCACCAAACATTTTCCAGAAAATGTTGATAGAGTAGAGGTCAGTTTTCCTAATTTCGATGATGTAACAATAATATTCCTATAGTTTTTTACATATTGTTCTATATTTTGTTTTATTCTGTGCCCGAAATCACCTGTGGGTGGGCTCCTGTTAGTCCAGTCATTACGTACATTCAAAAAAGAAAATGAATTTGCGCTTCTAATTTTTTAATATGTTGTAGGGGATACCTAGAAAAGCTTAACTTGAGATTGTCGACCAAGCTTTCCTAGGAGCTTTCGCCGCCATGTTGAAAAAAGGGGTAAAATTTGTTTCTCGGCAATAACTCGGCTATCCGATGAGATTTCGAAAATTTTTGTAGGACACTTTTTGTAGCTTTCTTTGTGCTCTACAATAACGCCTGAATCATTTTTAGCGTTTCATGCATCGTTATCGAGATATCGATCGATAAAGTCACAAAATTGTTGAAACTAGAGATGAGACGTATATACTGGTAGAGGTATATATACCAAGTATGTGCTTCCCAGTACATAGACCGGGTACGGACCGAAATACTGGGTAAATACCTTGAAGGTATGACGTCAGACGCATAGTGCGATACGAACCGCTACCACAAGGTAGCGCCCAGTTTTATCGGTAGTTCGGTACGCCGAAGCAACCCGAAGCTACCCGACAGCTTACGAAGGGACCCGAAACGTCATTCGTGCTTTATGAACATTCGGTTGATTTAATTTAGTTAGACAAAATGGGTACTTATTTTTACGTGCATAAGGAACATAATAGCATAATTACATTTTTTGTCACGACGTGAGAGTTCCTTAGTTTGTTTATGTTAGGGAATATTATTACGTGTTTGAATGTTTACGTTGTCTGATTACGTTGTGTAATTTATATAGAAATAACTAGAATTCATTAATAACCATCGTCATACTCTTAGCCGACAGTCCTAAGCCTGGTAAAGTAGGAAGGAAAGATTTCATATCTCATAATGCATAATTACGTATAGGTACTTGAAACGTCGTACCTACATTATATTGGAGGCATACCATACTTATCGCATACGTTTACTTATCGAAATCCTACCACACCCAAATACTTAGAAGTATTTTGATACCTGGTATTTGTACCAGGTATTTAGTGATACCCATACCTTAAAGGCCGGGTATGGAGAATGGCAGGTATATCTCATCTCTAGTTGAAACACGTGTGCTCACTTCGAAAGGCTCGAGGCAACTAACCGAGATGCTACGAAAAGAAGAACACGTTTCAACACGTAGACCCTAACAAAAGGGTCCCTTTATACCTGACCCCTCCAACTCCAACGGACGCTCTATGCGGGCACTCCGTTATAACGAGTTTACAGCCAACTAGATATCGAAATTTTTGCCCAGAATATCGGAACCCTCGATTTACACTACGCACAGCAAAAACTCAACACGATACGATATACTAACTTGAGCGCGCTCGACGCTGAGCGTGGATTCACCGACTTTGCGGCGCGCTGGAGATCGTAATTTTTGTCCAACATAAAAAAATCCAAGAAGGAAATTGTAGGTCTGAATATGCTCTACAAGTTTGAATTCCACAATTTTTCATATTTATTAAGACCCAAAGAAAAAAAAAGGAAAAAACAAAAACTGTGTCCTAAATTTTTGACTTTATCGATCGATATCTCGATAACGATGCATGATACGCTAAAAATGATTTAGGCGTTATTGTAGAGCACAAAGAAAGCTACAAAAAGTGTCTTACAAAAATTTTCGAATCTCATCGGATAGCCGAGTTATTGCCGAAAAACAAATTTTAAGCGTTTTCCAAGATGGCGGCGAAAGCTCCTAGGAAAGCTTGGTCGACAATCTCAAGTTAAGCTTTTCTAGATATCCCCTACAACATATTAAAAAATTAGAAGCGCAAATTCATTTTCTTTTATTTGCCTTTTTTTCGGACGAAATGACTGGACTATGTAAACATACATAAACTTGCGGCAGTAATTTTCCAGATATTGTAATAATAATAATAATAATAATAAATGATTTATTTTGGACCAAATACTTAAACATTTCATGTACACCCACCAAACTGCGTGGCAGTTTGTCGGCAGGATTAGCGCTCGTCTTAATACATCTGGCTCAAATACATAACAAAAGTTACAAAAAAATGTGTATCATATGATGTAACAATTTATATTTAGCGGTACTAGAAAGGTTCAGGCAGCCGGACAAAGGCAAACAATCCTGACGCGTCTTTCTAATCTTTTTATTTAAAAACTCAGTTTAAAACAATAATATATTAAACTAAAAAACCACTGCAAATACAGCAATAGCGATTACTAAATCAATTGAGCTATTACTCTTAGCAGTAGTTTATGCCGAGACCCAACCACTCAAAACTCTCCATTACATTATAAACGGATTCTTTGGCTTTTTACAAATAGATAAGACAAAAATGCGAAATGTGAGGCCGCTATTAAACTATAGGTACTAATACGTATTCTCAATTACCCAATAGGCCAGGGCTGTCCAAACATTTCAGTTTCCAAGAGTAAAAAAAAGCCAAAGTTGGCCATTTGATATAAAAGAAAATAGTTAAATCGTAATGGGCCTCCTAACTCTTAACAACAGTTATCCTAAACAACGACAGGTTAGTGGGTATTTTCACATCTTGCGGCAACCTCATTAAGGAAAAAAGTTTTTAATTTATTTTTTAGTGTTTGTTTACTTACTTTAGTACAATCTTTTCTCAACCAATCAAGATCATTGAAAAGTGTAGGGGTCAAGTACTTGTTAGTTCTTTTGCCATAGAAATTTTTTACTGGTGGTCGCACCAGTTTACGTTCTCTAACACTTCTAGTATTATACCTATTTTGCACCGGTACTTTGAATTGGTCGCTATAGTACTGTTCTAGAACCAACAAGTACTTGACCTTCTCATGCACGGGAAGCACCTTACACGCAACAAAAAGTTTCTCATAATTTCCTTTTCAAGTAAGTTTCGTTTGTCGGTTAACAAGGTATTTCATAAAACGAATTTGCAGTAGTTTTATACTGTTAAGATATGTTTTAAATGTACGGCCATACGTATTTAATCCATAGCTTAGCAATGACTCAGCGAGAGCAAAATAAATGACACGGAGCGTTTTTCTACTCAACGGCGCCTTCAGGATATAAAACTTGCTCAGGACTGCCCTAAGCTTTGTACACACTGTGTCAACCTGTGTTTTCCAATTCATGTTCCGGTCTACCCACAAGCCTAGATACTTAAATTTACTAACATACTCGAGCCTTTGGCAAACACAATTTGCATTTCTAACGTGCATGCACTCATACGTGTGACCTATGATACCTATATCCACGCTACTATCATTTTTTGCCACTAAGTTATGCGGTGAGTGCAAATGCATCACTTTCGTCTTGTTCAGGTTAAGTATGATGCCATTATCGTGCGCCCACCGGGTAATATTATCGAAGTCAGCCTGCAGCACAGCCCTAACCTCTTGTACATTCTTAGAGGAGTACATAAGACACATGTCGTCCGCGTACATATACACCCGACAATTCTTCACCACATTACTGACGCTATTGACATGCATGACATAGCCAACCGGACCATAGACCGAACCAGTCGGAACACCAAGCTGTACCGCCGCTTCTTTACCAGTAACACCCGAAATGCAGGTCTGTAAGGTTCTGCCACTCAGGTAACTCCGGAACCACCTGTTTGTGGGGCCCCTGATTCCGCACTCATCCATAGCCTGCAATAGCACCTCGTGATCCAGGGTATCGAACGCTTTTTTATAATCAATGAACAGCGCCAGGACCTGGTGGCCCTGGTCGAGACTGCTGTTCATATCTTCGGCAAACTGTGATAGTGCTGTTACGGTGCTACGACCAGACCTAAAACCATGCTGTGCATCCGCTAGTATACTACTTTCTTCTAAGAATTCGCTTACCTGGCCGACTACTATCTTCTCCACAATTTTATTAATAACTGATAAGATAGCAATCGGCCTATAGTTAGCGTAAACTGAGTGCGGTCCCTGCTTAT
Source organism: Lacanobia wlatinum (assembly GCA_947578705.1). Taxonomy (NCBI): domain Eukaryota; kingdom Metazoa; phylum Arthropoda; class Insecta; order Lepidoptera; family Noctuidae; genus Lacanobia; species Lacanobia wlatinum. Next base: position 28,748,834 of record OX388029.1, read on the forward strand.
AAATGGGCCTAATTAACGCTTTTTTAAGTGACCTAGGATATTCCCCTTTCGATAAACACAGGTTCACAAAATGTGACAAGACCGGTGAGATCTCATTCTTGATCAATTTTAAGTCTATTACTCGAATGCAGTCAGTGCCCGGCGCCTTATCACTGCTCAGCTGATCGATAATTTTACACACTGTGTTAGAGGTTGCTGGTTTAAAACGAAACGTTACATCACTTGGCCTAACATATTTACTTCTATCTAATAATTTAATACTACAATTATGCTTAATAGCAATAATTTCGTCAGTAAATGTATCTGCAAATTGACTACATATATTGTACATTGTGTCTTTATCTCCAAAGTATCTATTAACAATATCATCTATGTTTGCTTTTTTCCGACCTGTCCAGCCATTAATTTTGTCCCAAATTTTTTTTGGGTCTCCGTTACACTTTTTAATTTCCTCCTGCCGAAACCTATTTTTAGCTTTAAATATTAATTTGTTTACCTTATTTCCTCCACTAATCTGCATGGTTCTTAAAAAAAAGAATGTATTGTAAGTGTGAGGACTATGTAGGTCGTTATTTTAAGGATTGATTTCATGACTGTCTGGCAGTTTGAGTATATTATGCGGCTTACCCAAATGTCCTTACTTTGGTATTGTTCGTCGGTTCGTTGAGCTCCTCAAAGTTTTGAGTTGAGCTGCACGATTACTGACAAAGGCTTGCACTGTCTGGACAAGCCCACTCAAACCTGCGTGGTGCTTTCCTCAAAAGGCCACCTCAGACCTTAACCTACATGTTTTTCATATGTTATTGGCAATTGTATGGACTTCAAAAGAGACTGTGACCTCTGAGTTTGTTTCGGTGTTTCTTCTCAGGGTAGTCAGCTAGGAAACATCCGGCCTCATCTAGATAAATATGTCAAAAAAAAAATTGACGTGTAAAAGAGTTACTTGTAACCTATTTGCAAAATAAATATCATTTATCATTTATCATTTATCTAAATCGTGTGTATTCTAGTCTTTTCGTGTTATTGCTTGGTGTTTCTTTCCAATCCCTAAATAACCTATCTCTACGCATCAACATTTTACTTAAGTCTCTGCCAATCCACGGTTGTGTAACCCGTGTTTTAATCTTTGGCATTTCAGTCTTACTACTGTTATAAATATCATTGAAAACTTTTTCCAACTTACAATACATAGCTAACGGACAATCAATAGATAACAGTTGAGACCAATCGTAATCAGTGATCTGCTTAGCTACTAGTTTATTATTAATTACATACCGAATGTCCGAGTTCACACTATCAGTGAAGGGTTGCGTCACCTGTAACGGTAGCGAGACTCCAACCACGTGATGATCCGACATGAAGCACTCAATAACAAACGAATGGCAGTCTCGCAGCTGTCTTACTCGCACCCAAACATGATCAATACACGACACTTCCCTTGCACCCGCGACGATAGCCTCTCGCGTCACCTCCGTATCTGGTATTACGCACTGTAGGCCTAGTCCACATAGGCAGTCCTTATATTTTGACACCAATTGACTTTCACTCACTCCTAAAAGGTTGATGTTGACGTCACCTAACATGTGATGTGATGCCATATTGTGCAGTGTATGTATTTGACAACTTATTCATATCTTGCACATTCGCAAAAACAGTTTTACTTCCTTTTTCTGTTAGTATTTGTTGAAATGTGATTGGTATTGACTTCCTGAAAAAAGTGTTATGATTCATTTGAAATAAATTTAAAAATGAAATAGATACTAATAGGTTAACAAAGAAAAAATTATGTACTTGTTTGATATGTTTTGATAACAAAATCACTATTGAAGTTGGGTATTGATCGCTTTGTTTGAAGACGAAATATTTTTGCAAAGGACAAAATTGTTTCCGTGCTGTATGTTTCTCTTTCTGACACAAATCTGGTAATTTTCCGTTGACGGACATTGTGTCTTTGTTTGAATTTTGTTACCCACCGGTCCGATGCTTTAATTTGGAGATCCGGAAACTGACTGGCAGCAGCTAACGCCCATTGTTGTAATTTTGGCGTTGTGATTTGTTTATAATTTCTTCTCATCTCGACAAAACGGTCATATATCCAAGAAACATGAAATTTATCAAATCTTGTACCACGTCGTTTTTCCATAATTTTAAATGATCCATTCTTTCAAATGAGCGCATCCATGTTTTGTAGTGTTTAATCCATCGCTGCAGTGGACTACCTACTATAGGACTCTTATAGCCCTTCAGAGACTCTGGCGTCACTGCCAATTTGTTATAAAGAAGTGCCATGAAGATGAAATCTAGTAAGTCACATTCTGAGGGCGAGACTCCTTGTCGCTGCCAGTTCTTGAATAAGAAGTAGTTCACATAATAAAATATTAAGAAGTGTTGAAAAGAATTCAAATTATTTTATTTCCTATGCTCTTAATTTGATTTTTTTAATCAGGGAAATATTATTTAAGAAGAAGTCATTATTATGCGTCAAAATATTTATTTTATTACGTTATTATTACATTACACATACATTATCTTTACATTAATCAAAAATCTACGAATTAATCTGAACAAATGAACGGGGACTGTGGGCATTTAATATTTTCACTGTACCCGCTCCGGAGCACAGTAAACATGAAAACCACAGAAAACCTTGTCAAGATACAGACAGCTCGGTTTCGTAGACAATTTATTGGCAATAAATCAAATTGATTTAAAAATCCCATTTTCGTTGTTTCTGAAATATCTATCTTGTGAAAGACGATCATCCATTAAATGTTCGAGTTTTATAACGACAGTAGCATATGCAGGACGTTTCATTTTCTATCTATACTTCACTTCTTGAAGAAATCTGGTATAGCTCATAGGCGTTAAGTCGAACGTGTACATCAACTTTGCCTGTTTTTCTTATTTGTGAAATTGATATATCAATGGCGCAGAATACCATTGAACGTCCTAGTCCATCACTATAATGGACTATCATAGGACTCTTGTAGCCTTTAAGACTCACTGGCGTCACTGTCGTGTGGCGGTATAATGATACCATCCGCATGAAGTCAAGGAAGTCCGACGTTCTCGACAAAATATGATCCTTTCGCCAATTATAGTATGAAAAGTGGTTTACGTCCAAGGATCCTCCACATTCATGGCTGACGATAAGCTTTATGAGTTCAAAATTTTTATGGTCCAGGTGAAGTATCGACGTTGTAATCGTTAATTTTCCGTATTGAAGAGGTGATCCTTCTTCTGGGTGCCAGTAAGGAATCCTATGAAACTTCTCGTCAGTCTTCTGCGTATCGAGCATAATGATGGTTTCAGATTGATTCTCCCACAGCATTCTCTAGAAATTACAAATTGACATCCGTGAGAGAGGTGTTTTCGCGGCGATGTATGCATCTTGACAATCGAAGCCATCTATATGTATAGCTTGCGTTGATGTATCTATGGGAGCCATTTTCTATTTGGAGAATGACGCGATTGTGATCGAAGTACAGTCCTTCATTTTCATTTTGACAGCTACCGAAGTACTCAGAAGATATTTAAGCGCCAAATGTTCATTCTTCTTTCTCGTTTATCAAGTTTTTGTGTTCTTGGACGATTAATTTAGCCAAATTTCTATTTTCGATAAATTTAATTAATCCCTTACGAGTTTTAGCTTTTGACTCGCCCTACCCATTTTGATGTAGCACCAATTACTAAATTATGAAAAGTTTGGGTAGATTTGGGGACGTTTCACAGTCGACTGAAGGATCTCTTTACAGGATCTGGTATTTATAGGATCCTTTTCCTGTAGATATGAATCATCGTTGAACGCAATTTACCTTAGTTCGATATTTGTTTCAATTTAAAATATATTTTTCGAATTCTAAAACAAGGCGCCATACTGATTTTCTTCCGGCTGATCAAGCATGACGATGACTTCATTTCGGTGCTGCCATATCATTCTCCAAAAATTGGAGATTGTCGACTCTGAATCAGGAGTCCTTAGTGCGATGCAAGCTTGAGGATCTTTAAGCAATCTTCACGAGAATGAATTTCGTAGTTTTTGTCTATAGATCAGCAGTGTTTCGTAATCGTTTTATGAAACTTGTTACTTGTCTATAGAAATAAACGTCACATGGTTGAACTAACGGAGTACATGGTGGAGGTATAATTTTTGTTGTGCATTTTTTCTTCATCTAGGAATATTTCATCATATAATTCTGGTTTTGTTTGTCATGTCCATGAGTCAATTATTAAAAGAAACTTATTCTTTTGAACATATGGCACCAAACATTTTCCAGAAAATTTTGATAGAGTAGAGGTCAGTTTTCCTTACTTCGAAGATGTAACAATAATATTCCTTTATTTTTTTACATATTGTTCTATATTTTGTTTTATTCTGAGTCCGAAATCACCTGTGGGCTCTTGTAAACAACGTCAACTTGCGGTAGTTATTTTCCAGATAATGTGATGCCATATTGTGCATTGTATGTATGTGACAACTTACTCATATCTTGTACATTAGCAAAACAGTTTTACTTCCTTTTTCTGTTAGTGTTCGGTTGAAATGTGATTGGTATTGACATTGTGAATAAAAGTGTTATGATTCATTTGAAATAAATTTAATAATGAAATAGATACTAATTGGTTTACAAAGAAAAAATGTATGTACCTATTGGATATGTATTGAAAACAAAATCACTATTCAAGATGGATATTAATCGTTTTGTTTGAAGACGAAATGTTTTTGCAGAGGACAAAATTGTTTCCGTGCTGTATGTTTCTCTTTCTGACACAAATCTGATAATTTTCCGGTGACAGATATTGTGTCTTTGTTTGAATTTTGTTACCCACCGGTCCGATGCTTTAAATTGGAGATCCGGAAACTGTCTGGCAGCAGCTAAGGCCCATTGTTGTAAATTTCACGTTGTGATTTGTTTATAATTTTTTCTCATCTCGACAAAACGGTCATGTATTCAAGAATCGATGACATGAAATTTATCAAATCTTGTTACACCCTGTCCCACGTCCTTTTTCCATAATTTTAAATGATCCATTCTTTTCAAATGACCGCATCCATGTTCATGTCTTTCTTTTCAAATGACCGCATCCATGTGCTTGTAGTAATTAATCCATCACTGCTGTGGACTACTATAGGACTCTTGCCTTTCAGAGACTGGCGTCACTGCCGATTTGTTATAAAGACGTGCCATGAAGATGAAATCTAGTAAGTCACATTCTTAGGACGAGACTTCTTGTCGCTGCCAGTTCTTGAATAAGAAGTAGTTCACATAATAAAATATTTAGAAGTATTGAAAAGAATTTAAATTATGTTATTTCCTATGCTCTTAATTTGATTTTTTTAATCAGGGAAATGTTATTTAAGAAGAAGTCATTATAATGCGTCAAAATATTTATTTTATTACGTTAGTATTATATTACACATACATTATCTTTACATTTATCATAAATCAACGAATTAATCTGAACAAATGAATGGAGACTGTGGGCATTAAATATTTTCACTGTACTGGCATTTGCCTGTGCCCGCTCCAGAGCACAGTAAACAGGAAAACCACAGAAAACCTGGTCAAGAAACAGGCAGCTCTGAATCGTAGACATATTATTTGTCAATAAATCAAATTGATTTAAAAATTCCCATTTTCGTTGTTTCTGAAATATCTATCTCGTGAAAGACGATCATCAATTAAATCTTCGAGTTTTTTAACGATAGAAGCATGTGCAGGACGGTTCATTTTTGATCTATACTTCACTTCTTGAAGAAATCTGGTATAGCTCATAGGCGTTAAGTCGAACGTGTACATCAACTTTGCCTGTTTTTCTTATTTGTGTAATTGATATATCAATGGCGCAGAATACCATTGAACGTCCTAGTCCATCACTACAATGGACTATCATAGGACTCTTGTAGCCTTTAAGAGTCACTGGCGTCACTGTCGTGTGGCGGTATAATGATACCATCCGCATGAGTCCGACGTTCTGAACAAAATATGATTCTTTCGCCAATTGACAAACAACAAACCAAGAGGTGATCATTCTTCTGGGTGCCAGTAAGGAATCCTATGAAACTTCTCGTCAGTCTTCGGCGTATCGAGCATAAAGATGGTTTCAGATTGATTCTTCCACAGCATTCTCCAGAAGTTACAAATTGACATCCGTGAGAGAGTTGTCTTCGTGGCGATGTATGCATCTTGACAATCGAAGCTATCTATATATATGTATAGCTTGCGTTGATGTATCTGTGGGAGCCATTTTCTTTGCGGAGAATGACGCGACTGTGATCGAAGTACAGTCCTTCATTTTCATTTTGACAGCTACCGAATTACCCGGAAGCTATTGAAGCGCCAAATGTTCCTTCTTCTTTCTCGTTTATCAAGTCTTTGTGTTCTTAGACAATTAACTTAGCCGCATTTCTATTTTAAATCAATTTAATTGATCCCTTACGAGTTTTGGCTTTTGACTCGCCCTACCTATTTTGATAAGATAAGATAAGATAAGATTTTATTACTTCTTTGATGTAGCACCAATCGCTAAATTATGAAAAGTTTGAGTAGATTTGGGGACGTTTCACAGTCGACTGAAGGATCTCGAGCGTGGAGTTCGCTGCGTCCCCGCTAGGGGGCGCGGCAAGCGGTATCGGGGCGAAGCCCCCTGACCGCGGTGGCACACCGCGGTCCGCAGCGGCGGACCGGTCCTTGTGGTGCCATCTATTGGCGTAGCATAAAGTGGCGTGCGCCTGCCAGATAAATCATAGCAATAGACGCACGCCTGTGAGTAACTGATGTGTTTTTCTACAGGTACGTCGCGACTCAGTAGTGACAGCTACGCATGTCGCCTCTTCACGGCGCCTACGGCGGTCAGCCCCCGCCGGGTGAGACCCCCAGTTACCTGGGGGAGGCCCAGCGAAGACGACCAGCGACGAGGGCGCCGGCTTTGTTGACATACCTGTAGATAAATGTGTGGCTCCCGCCCGTCACGATCTCAGATCGAGCCGATCACGCTTCCGGGCTGCAGAGCCGAGATGTATGTGTGTGAACGGTCGTGTAGTGTGAGTACTACCGTCCAGTGCGTCTGCACCGAATAAGCCTATATTAACCTAGCACAAATTCGGTGCGTGAGTTCGAGCGAGTGTCGAGAAATGATTGTATGAGGTTACGGACGCAAACCTGCCTATATTAACCTAGCACAGGTTGCGCCCGCGGATGCGAGTTGTATGTTGAGTGTCACTGTTTGAGTAGGCCGCGTGTAAGCGGGGGGCGGCCTACCCAGGCGTCAGTCCGGTGTGACGGGGCCGTCTACGTCCCCGACCAGGTCGCGGGGCAGGCGCTTCGCGTCAGGCGGGCGCGCGCGCCAGGGCGCAATTTGCTTGATGTGTGACCAAGCGGATGCGTCGGCGCGCGCGAACATGCCCTTCGCGAGGCGCCGCACAAACTCGTCCAGGCTCTCGATCCCGAGATCCCGCTGGATGACATCGTTCCTCACAGTGTAAGGGGCGTCGATGATGGTCCGCAGCGCAAGATGTTGCTGCGCGCGGAGCTTGACACGGTTCCCCTCCACTATGAGGGCGAACCAGGCGGGGGCGGCGTACGTCAATATGGGGCGAATGTACGTCTTGTACACGCCCAGCTTGACGCGTACCGGCAGCTGAGATGAGAGCACTGGTCTGAGCCGTGCGCGGGCGACCCTGGCCTGCGCGGCGACCCGGTGGACGTGCGGCCCCATCGAGAGCTGGCGGTCGATGGTCACACCCAGGTACTTCGCCCGGGGGGACCACTCGACGTCAGCTCCTAGCAGCTTCAGGGGGGGTGGGAGGCGCGCCATTCCTATGACTATCGCCTGCGTCTTACCCACGTTAACCGACAGTCGCCATTTGGCGAGCCAGTCAGGAAGAAGGTCGAGCGCGCGCTGCATTTTCAACGCTGAAGGATCTCTTTACAGGATTTGGTATTTATAGGATCCTTTTCCTGTAGATATGAATCATCGATGAACGCAATTTACCTAAGTTCGATATTTGTTTCAATTAAAAATATATTTTTCGAATTCCAAAACGAGGCACCATACGATTGTCTTCCGGCTGATCAAGCATGACATGACTTCAGTTCGGTGCTGCCATATCATTCTCCAAAAATTGGAGATTGTCGACTCTGAATCAGGAGTCCTTAGTGCGATGTAAGCTTGAGAATCCTTAAAGCCGTTGGTGTAGCTTGCGTTAGTAGGGATACATGAGCCCGTTTCGTCGGACAAAACAACGCGGCTGTGTACGAAGAGAAGCTCTCCTTCTTCACGTTCGTTTCTTTGGAAGGCTCCAGTAGATGCAGAAAAACGTAATGTTCCGCTCAGTTCCTTGTTCATTATTTCTTGGTGTTCATCGTAAATAATTGTTACTGCGTTCCTCTTCTCAACTAATTTTAACAAGTCTTTACGGCTTAGCGTTTTTGAATTAACACATTCCATTTTGATACAGGACCAATTATTGACTTATGAAAAGTTTTGGTGGATTTGGGGACGTTTCACAGTCGACTGAAGAATCGTTTTACAGGATTCGGTATTTATAGGACCCTTTTCCTTTAGATATGAATCATCGATGAACGCAATTTACCTTAGTTCGATATTTGTTTCAATTTAAAATATATTTTTCGATATCCATCGATGAACGCAACTTACCTAAGTTAGATACCTATTTATTTTAATATAAAATACATTTTTAACAAATTATCCGTAGTTAGTTGCCATGTTATTATTTCAGGATAACGTCACTGGAAACCACATATTCATCAGGTTAAATTAAATTACCTACCGTCATATACCTACTATTAAGAAATGAATTTGATAAACAATATTGTTGCTCCAATTACGTTACTGATTAAGTTTAGACATTTTTTTTCCTATAATACAAACTCGGACCTAATAAATATATCCATATTTATACATACAATTCTACATTTAAAATAATTTTTGAAAATATTGAATACCTTGAAATGCTACTTAGCCGTCTTCCTCTCTCCTAATTTTTGCTGTGCCCGACAGGGTCCATATTGATCTCTAAACTTGTATGTACCATCTATGTTATACATAAGGAACGCAATAAAGAATTGAGTATTGAGTATATTTTTAATGAGTTCGACGGGTCATGTGCGTGTTTCAGTTTTATCGCTGGGAGCGTCAAGATCAGTAAAAGTTAATTTTTATACATATGATATTGCACTGCTATCTGAAAAGGAATTAATCAGACCAATTCGTATTTCATAAATTTCTTTCTCACTTTACAGCCATACCTCGAAAATATTAAAAAAAAATAAACTAAACTTGGTGTTATTAAATCATACGGTAGTTTTACCGTATGATTTAATAACACCAAGTTTAGTTTATTTTTAGGGTTCCGAAAAAAAAAGGAACCCTTATAGGATCACTCGGGTGTCTGTCTGTCTGTCTGTCTGTCCGTCTGTCACAGCCAGTTTTCTCCGGATCCACTGGACCGATTCTGTTGAAATTTGGTACACATATGGACTTCTATGACCCAAACACGGACGCATTACATTATTTATTAAATTTTTAGTATGGGGGTCACTTTTGGGGGTTAAACTAGAAAATTAAAAAAAAAAGTTTTTTTAACAATATCGTGTGACATATCAAATCAAAGGGCTTACTGTACGGGTTTTAATTATATTTTTTTCATCATTTTAAAATAAATGGTTTTGAAGTTATTCAAGAAATTAGACGAAAAATGACCATTCCCCCCCCTTATCTCCGAAACCCCTTAGCCAAAAATTTTGAATAAAATTGAGATAATAGATCTTTACCTAAAGATTACAGGAAAACCTATTAGAAGTCTGTAGTGTTAAAATAACATGTTAAAAAAATTAAATTCGTTCGGAACCCTTTGCACGCGAGTCCGACTCGCACTTGGCCAGTTTTTAATTGTACCAAAGCTAAGGCCAATAAAAAATTTAGGTTAAGATATTTAAAGTATTTTTAAGATAGATAATATTTCTTATGTAGTGGATTATGTATTTCAGTAAATTTAGTTAATAAAGAAATTCTGGTCATTACTAATATGTGTTTATTTTCAACATACCTTCCATAAACTAGATATGCGCTTGTAATGTGATGAGCCATCTTATCTAAGGGAGCAAAGGTCTTTAATAACATGTCAAACGTGCAATTTGCGTACGTACTATTAATCACGTAACCCAAGCGACTGTATTAATAATAATATTAAAAACATCAATGGGGAGAATTTTTCCAACAAGCAGACCACAGAAATAATTCAAATACCTGACCATTAAAAATACCATCATGAAATCGTGACGCAAGTCTACTGTCTGATGACCTATTGGTCAAGTACACATACATATTCATCAATAAGACACTTTTATTTCCACATTACCTAAACTAATTAAGAATTAACTTCATTGATGTATATGAAGTGTAGACGCCAGATGGGGTAAATAATTTAAACGCTTGTTTTCGACGTAATTTGTTATTTAAATACCACGCCTCTTCCTTTATCATGTACAGTTACAAATATACTTATTTTTAAGACTTAACACTTTTTTATTTAAGACACGGACAATACGGACAAACGAGTAACAAGTATATAGATAGGCTTATCGGAAGTCTAGATTTGCGAACGAGATTTGGCGTGCGTACTCAGAGCAGGCTAGGAGTGCACTGTGGAAAATGGCCTTTAACCCATTAATAAAACTGCCGGTAATAAATAAAATGTGTTTATTATCTTAAATCAAATGGGTTATGGACGCCGAAAGGATGCGTTCCATGTGTGGTCACAGGCCATATCACTCACGCAATTACACATATGAATTTACATGATTTATTTTTGTATAGTGTAAATATTTGTTAGTATTATTAATTAATATCATAAAATAAATGTGTACAATGTAAGCTACTCGAAATTAATATGCGTGATGTTTTAATTAGTATGATTAGTCATAGATAATGCGTTCCATGTAAGTGTTTATTATAGAAATTAGAAATGGAACGTAATAGCTAAATGTCATGTGTCATGCGGGAAAATAAACAATAAATATTTTGTTTTGTGATGATTTGTTTTTGTGTTTTTACATATTAATTATCTTAGAAATGAGGTGTAGACCGCTACATATATTGACAAGGTGTAGTTCTTCTGTATCACGCGGTGCTATCATACATATGAGTAATCTGATTAGTTAGGGATGTTTCGTACCTAAGGGTGTAAATCCGCTAAGTTTGTCAGCACTCAGTATAACAACTACCCTTGATACACACACGAAAAGTCGCTATGTAAGAAATGAGAGCTCGAAGGACTGATTCTCGATTATTGTTCTAAAGTCAAAGTTACAACCTCTTTTGCGGGCCCATAATTTCTGTAAATAGTAGTAGCTCATTATTTTCGGGCTAATTGGGATTAAAGGAGATAAACCTTGACCTGAATCTGATGCCAGATCACGGAAAAACCAATTCGCAGCACAAATGGCGCATTACAATTTAAAAGCATAATGCTTATCGCAGGACATAACTGAAGCTGCTTCTCCAGAAGCATATGGCCCCCCTGTCAGCAAAGAGTCTTCCCAGAGGTAGGGACTCCTGGTTAGGGATAGGTAGGTGCTTAACTCTTCCAAAGCTTGGAATAAAAGATTACAGGAAGACTTTCCTGGTATCTTCTATTCATGAGGGCGTAGCTCATGTGATACAACCTCCTTGGATGGCTCACCCTCCGGGAACCTCCGTCAATTTAATAATAAAAAAGCTTTATAAGAATTAGGAATTTAGAATAGGTTCAAATATTGAATAGAATAGAATAGGATAGAATAGAATCTTTATTTGCTTAGAATGTAGGTACATTAAAATAAGCTGGAAAATAATATATACGAATCCATCAACAACAACAACAACAACACACACAACAAGTGATTGATTTGTTTTGATGACAGTACTCTAAAAGTTTTTCTTGAGAGCACCTGCTCAATATAATAATCTCTTAAATCGCTTAAAGGCTGTTTTATTGAATCGATTCCGGGGACGTTAAAGAATCCCTAATTGGAACGCCCACATGTGGCGGCGGTGCCGGGTAAATAATAAATAGAAAAGGTACAAGTGTCGCGTATACAGGGCGTACACTGTATAAAGATAATTTCGCGTATGCACTGCGTAAAAAAGTGCATGAAGACCTCCATTTTATAGTGATTCTCAGGCGAAATTTCTACGCCTAGAAAAGTATAAAGATAAGTGGTTTTTATTAAATAAATATAATTTAGCAAGATGGCGAAAGTAGTATCCTTCACGGGTACGGGTTCCACCTGCTCGTTCGACGATTTCCTTACACAGTTTCGCCAAATCGCAGCCATTAATAGATGGCCGGAGAGTGACTTAGCCCTCATTATGGGTGCTTATTTGGACGGCCCGGCCCTAGCTTATTTCAAATTTACGTACAAAGAACGGGTGTCATTTAAGGTGATTTGCGACAGCCTGAAGTCTGAATTCCCATCAGGAATAGATTTTGTTGAGAAATTCTACAATGCGCGTCAAGACACTAAAGAAGACATAGTCGCATTTTTCTATAGACTGGCTGATTACGGATTACAGTCCGGAATTACCGACGAAAAGATTTTCATTAAGATTTTCTTAAAGGGTATAAATATGCATTATAAATTAAAGCTGGGGACCCGATTATACAACTCAAAAGCTGAGTTGCGTGCCACCATTGACCAAATAAAAGAAATATTTGAGGAGACACAGCCCGACCGGGCAAATTTTTCGTTGCACCCTCTGCGGGTCAGTTTTGATCATTTTCCAGCCGGAAGTCAGAGATACCCAACTTCACCGAGACCAACGAGCCCGTGGCAGACAGCATCAGGATCGACGCCAAACCTAGCCGGTGATACGGATACGTATCACACTCCGAGGTATAATTTCCGGCCGAGACGTCGGTTTGATAATAGAAATAACCGTTTTCCAATTACCCCCAGCTCAAGAAGCCCACGTTCTGATGGCCACCCAAACGCGGAAGGGCACAGTCGATAAATAATGAAGTGGAGTTGCAGGCTGTGTCCGAAAGAGATCAACTCCTAAGGAAAAATAGCAAATGCGGTGACCTCAGTCCTTTTATTAATATTACAATAGATAATCAAGCCTGTTCTGCTCTGATAGACACCGGAGCATCAATTTCGTGTATCAATATGCGTTGAATCTCAATCTAAATCATACCGGTGACAAGGCAAATCATTTTGTGAAGTCAATATCGGGATCATGCTTAGAAGTTGTCGGGAAAACGACGATAAGTTGTATAGTGGACTCTAGTGTCTTTGTGAATGATTTTCTGATTATTAAAAACATTAAACAGAGATTAGTCCTGGGACAGGATTTCTTTCGTAAATACGAAGCAGTAATCGATTTTTCTAATGGGTGTATTACTTTAATGGGAAGATGTTGTATAAATTTTCACAAATGTACTGAACAAAATGCTATGTCAGAATCGCAAGTGGTGTGCCATGACCATAATAATGAAATAATTCCAAATAACAACATTATGAAGGTTCGTGGATCTAAGGGAGAAGGGAGTTTTAATTCTGTATCGGAAACTGATTATTTATATTTTTCAAATTTAGTTAAAAACTGTGATGATATTTTTTTATCGAAAATAGCTAATGCTGATGTAAACGACGATAATACTTAGCTCCGTATCGCTTACTGTTTAAAAATATTTATACCACCTATTTTGTGTTGTGATTAGTACCAAAATGAAGTAAAAAGTGCAAAAACTTAGTGCAAGTGTTATTAAATCTCAATTACTTTATGGGAGATGATTAATAAAGATATTCTGCACCAAACTGTTCGAGCAACATCAAAGTTATAAATGTGCCTAAATCACCTAAACAGTGTTATAAATGCAATTAAAACAACACAATCCATACAATAAAAACATTGGAAGTGCAATAGCAGTGATAAAACTGAACGAAAAGTAAAACAAAATAGTGTTCTCTAAACAAAGAAACGGACTTTGAACTCTCTTTGTTATGATTATGAATCTGTTTGCAACGGACTATTTAAAATATCTTCATGTCTGAATACTTTACACACCGTAATTTCGACATATTACTAACAGCACGAGTGGCACGTTTGCTTAGCGGCCGACCTACATACCAGTGCTCGCGTGTCACAAGTTCGATCCCCACGGACGACTAAGCTTTTTGTGCTGTATTCAATTTATATTAATTTTTTATCATTTTGTTGCTTTTTTTTTCTCTCTCTTCTTCGCTTTTTTCTCTTTTGCTATTTTAATTATTTGACGTAACTTGAAGGTGACATTATAGTTTTATGATGTCTTCTAAAACTAGTACAAAAAGCGATCGCAAGACGTCAGAGAAGGCTATATGCTTTAAATGCAAGAGATCAGTAGATATTAAAAAAACAGCCTTGTGTTCAACGTGTAACAATCGGTATGAACCAGATTGCGATGGTTACCCAGAACAAACCTACCGTATGATGGACCAGGAATCTAAAAGCAAATGGAGATGTAAGACATGCAAAAATAAGAAAATCTCTAATACTACCCATGGATCCCATGTCACAACGAGGAAAAAGGCGAACCTGCATCGAAACTGCTCCTCTCCAGAACCAAGTGGAAATATCCTGGAAAAAAAAGAACCTGAAACTGTGACGTCCGCCATTCAAAAGTCTTCTGACATCTTGGACTCTCACATATTGTCCGAATTCGGAAATTCAGATGAATCGTATAATACGCCCAGTAAATTATCTCAGAGTGTGGACGGTACAATATCTGAAACATTGACAGTATTAGAAATGAAGGAAACGATAAAAGAGCTCACACATAAGCTGGAAAGTACTGAAAATGAGCTAGAGAATATGATACTAGAAAATAACAATCTTAGCTATCAAATAAATAAGCTAAATTCGGAAATAAAAATGTTAAAATCATTGTGTCATTCGCCGGCAACCCTAGGAAACAGTCCGGCAAATAAACATAATAAGAAAAGACATTCGCTTCTTGACCAAAATTCATTCTCCACGCCATCTACTCCTTTGGCGATAAAATCGATTGTTAACAGTGGTAAAAACATTGAAATAATGTGCCTGCAACAAAAAATCTCGGACCTGCAACGTGAACTGAAAGAAGCCCAACAGAAGATTGAAGCTTTCACAAAGAAAATAGATACGTTAAACCGCGATTACAGTTTACCTAAACATTCACCGGTACCAAAAATCTGCACACAGACGCCTATTTGTACTGAGGAGCAAAAACATGAATCGACAAATAGGATACTTATTTTCGGCTCTCAACAATGTGTCGGCTTAGCAGCAGCCATGATAAATTCAAGACGAAACACAATGTATGAAAAGTATAACATTGTCGCGGATACTAAACCAAATGCACTCAGTAGCCAAATAATAACGAGTTGCCGTCATGCTAAGTTAAATTTGAACGATAAACTTGTGATTTGTATAGGAGAAAATGATCGTAATGTAAAATATATTTTATCACAATTACAAATTGTTCTAGATACCTTTTATAATAACATGATTATTGTATTAAATGTGTTCAAAAATTATTATATAGATGTTGATAAACTTAATTACAGATTTAAAAATATGTGTACAAGTTATAAAAAATGTAAATTTCTAGAAAGCGAAACATCGAAACTATCTGAACTGTGCACTAAAATAAATTATCTTATTGATTGTAATGATTATAATGAGAACTATTTAAATCCAAGGGAACTTGTAAAGCGAATAGCGAGTAACAGATCAAGTTTAAAACTATTTAACAATATTAATGAACCCAAAAGAGGGACAATCCCCTTCTATTTTGATCGCATGAAATTAAAAACACAAAAAACTAACGAACATAAAAATTCAGAATCCAGATCAATTACAGAAAAAGCTCAGAAAGGGACTATTCCCTATTATTTTCGTGTGACACAAAGGAAATTGACGTTTTTTCGAGAAGACTCCACCAGCGGTGACACACAATTTTAAAATACTTCATCAAAATATCGCTAGTATCTTATCAAAAAAAGAAATCCTTGAATTAACCTTACAGGAACTACACGAACAACAGAATAGCCCGGATGTAATATGCCTTTCCGAAACCTTTATGAAAAAAGGCAATGAAGCTTATATTCAGATTCATGATTACGAAATGGCTGCTAGTTTCTCCAGGGAAAAACAAAGAGGCGGGACTTGCATTTTCGTTAAGCGTGATCTTGTCTACAGGGTTCTACCCTTTTTACATAACCATGCAATACAAAATACGTTTGAAGTATGTGGCATAGAACTTACCTGTCATAAATTGATAATTATATGTATCTATAGGACACCTCAATCCGACCCCACCCAATTTTTAATCAAGTTAAACGGTCTTTTGTACCAGGTATGCCAAAGATATAACTCGAAAACAAACGTGATTCTAACAGGGGACTTTAACATTAACACTCTTAAAAAAGGCAATATTACAAATCAGTTACAGGATCTAGCATGCAATTATAATCTTAAACTGCATATTAATGAACCAACTCGTAAGTCTTCTTGCATCGACCATATTTTGAGTGACATTCCTGGTGCTATTGGTACGGTAATGCCACTCCATTTATCCGACCACGACACAGCACAAATGTTGAGCTTCCCCGTAAGACATGAAACACGAACTCAAGCAACGTACTATGCATATAAAAGAGCTTTTACATGCATGCAACAAAATTAAAAATAAACAGAACTGGATAAGTAAAGGACTTAAAAAGAGTTGTAAAACGAAACGGCTCTTGCGCTACCAATATTATAAAAATAAAAATAAACAAAATAAAATAAAATATGTTCAATACTCAAAACTTTTACAGAAATGCATATATAACTCTAAAAAGAACGCAAATATCAAGTTAATTAATAAAAGTGAAAACAAATGCAAAGCGGTATGGAAAGTAATTAAAGATGAATTCATGGCCAATAACTTTAAGAACGATATAGGAAACATCCTTATTGACAATACAGTACTTACAGACCCTGTTGAAATAGCAAATGCGTTTAATAATCACTATATCAATATAGCACACTCTTCTAGCACAAGTACAAAGACTAATTCTGACCAAAGTTCACAAGTTCATTCGATGTTTCTGAAACCTGTGTCCGAGAATGAAGTCAGAGCGGTAATAACATCATTAAAAAACACAAATTCAGCAGGTTATGACGAAATTAATACGAGGATTATAAAAACATGCACCAATGAACTTATTATTATAATAACATATTTAATCAATCTATCATTCGCACTTGGCACCTTTCCGGAATCATTGAAAGTGTCAATTGTTAAGCCACTTTTTAAAAAAGGTGAAAAGTCGGATATTAATAATTATCGTCCAATAACATTAATACCTATTATATCCAAAATTTTTGAAAAGTGTATGTGCAAGAGATTGATAGGCTACTGCGATAAATTTAATATTATTAAAAAAGAGCAATTTGGCTTCCAAAAAAACAAATCCACAACTCTAGCTATCTTCTCTCTTATAAAAACCATATTGACTAATATTAACCAAAACCACTTTACTACAGGTTTGTTTTTTGACTTATCTAAAGCCTTTGACCTAGTATCTCACGACCTGTTACTACAAAAATTGGAGGCAATTGGCATTAGAGGCATTGCACTTCAATGGATATCGACATACTTAAGTAACAGACAACAGCGTGTTATAATTACAAAAGTGGATAGATATAACGACATGACACCGCACTCTTCTGAACTCAAATGCAACAAATATGGCGTCCCGCAAGGAAGTGTGTTAGGCCCAATTTTATTCCTATTGTATATTAATTCTATTATTGACATAACAAATCATAAATGTATATTATTTGCTGATGACATTTCCATTATTGTGACATCTGATAAAAATAATAATACAATTGACGATCATGAAACTGACATTAATAATACAATTGACATACTCATTAAATGGCTAAATAAAAATAATTTATCATTAAATCTTGAAAAGTCTGTATATATACAATTTAACCGATCGAATAATCCTAAATATAACTACAAAATGAATATAAAGAAAATTGTTGAAGTAACACAAACAAAATTTCTGGGCATTACTTTGGATCAGGACGTAAACTGGAAAACCCATGTTGACTCTGTCTCAAAACGAATAAACAAGTTTGTTTACGCGCTAAAAAAAATTAGGAACATCACAAACATCCAAACGGCAATAACAACGTACCATGCATATGTTGAATCGGTGTTACGCTATGGGTTGATTATGTGGGGCAATAGCACCGATCAAAATAGAGCTTTTGTTGCCCAAAAAAAATGTATTAGAGCATTATACGGACTTCAATCCGATGATTCTTGCCGGCCGGTATTTCAAAAACTTGGTTTGTTACCGCTACCGTCTCTTTATATATATGAGATATGTATGTTTGTGTGGAAACATAAGGAGTTATTTACAAAAGCAGACGATGTACGTCCTCGAAACCGGCGCGACCCTCACAGGCTCGCGCTGGATGTAATTCCAAGACTGACCAAATATAAAAAGAGCTGTTTGTATATGTGTGTAGAAATATTTAATAAGATACCGAGTGACCTAAAAATCCTAAATACCAGAATGTTTCAACGTAAATTGCATGATTGGCTGTCCACTAATAGTTTTTATAGTGTTAGAGAGTTTTTGACAAAAAAATGTAAATGATTGATTGTATGCACGAAAAATTTGCACGCTTATAATGTTAAGCAAAAACATGTATGCTCTGTATGTAATTCTTGTACCATCTTATATACCATGTTTTATGCAAATAAATATTATTCTATTCTATTCTATTCTATTCTATTCTATTCTATTCTATTCTATTCTATTCTAAATGTGGAACTTGATGTTAATTTAGGTTTAAGCTAGGAGAAAAGAAACAGACTGAGAACCCTTCTTACCTTATACAGAGATAACTTCGCTTTTAAGGCCTCTGAATTAGGTAGTTGGAGCATAGAAGAAATCACTATTAGAACTGTAGATGATATAACAGTTCATCACCCACCGTATAAGGTTTCACTCAAGCAGCGAGACATAATAAATACACAAGTCAAGGAAATGTTGGCTAATAAAGTTATTCGGGAATCCAGAAGTGCATATGCATCCCCGGTAGTACCGGTGCAGAAGCCAGACCAGCCGTGGAGATTTTGTGTAGATTATAGGAAGTTGAATAAAAAGGTGATAACAGATAGCTATCCATTACCGATTATTGAGGATATTATGATATACTTATCGGGAGCCAAATATTTTGCAGATTTAGATCTAAATTCAGGTTATTGGCAACATAGATTGTGTGAAGAACATAAGCATAAAACTGCATTTATTACTTCTTCAGGTTTATATGAATTCAATGTTTTACCTTTTGGACTTAAAACAAGTCAAGCTGTTTTCCAAAGTCATGGACAAAGTACTGGCTGGAATAAAATATAAAAAGGCCATTTGTTATGTGGATAATATTTTGGTTTGGGGAAATAGTTTTGATGAATTTATTGAATCGTTAGAAGAGATTATGTTACGTTTAAAGAAAGCAAATCTTACCTTAAAACCAAGCAAGTGTAGTTTTGGGTATAGCAAAATTTCAGTCTTGGGACATGAGATCTCAGGAGAGGGGGTCAGACCCGATAATAAGAAATTACAATCTTTAAAAACTTTGAAAACACCAAAAAACGCAAAGCAAGTTTATTAGGGTTGTTTTCATACTATAGAAAGTTTATTAGTGATTTTACACAGATTGTATTACCACTAACAAAGCTTTTAAAAAAAATAAAGCGTTTGTTTGGGGTAGTAAGGAAGAAGAAGCATTTCAAAAGATTATAAAGATTATGGAATCACCACCTATTCTGCATTTTTATTCAACTGATAAAAACATGGTCAATAGGTTATATGTAGATGCCAGTGATGAAGCAGTTGGTTGTTGTCTCATGCAAGGTGAAGAGGTAATGTTTCCTATATCATATGCGTCAAGGAAGCTAAGCGATGGGGAGAAGAAATATTCGATCACGGAGAAAGAATGTCTTGCTTTAGTATGGGCATTGAATTATATCAAACATTTTCTATGGGGTTTGACTTTTCAGGTGATGACTGACCACAAAGCCCTATGTTGGTTAAGGAGCAGAAAGGACATGAATGGAAGGTTGGCTAGGTGGTCGCTGTGTATCCAGGCATATGATTTCAACATAGTGCATTGTACAGGGAAGGACAACGTCATAGCAGATTTTTTGAGTAGGAATCCCTTAGCCGAGGAAAAGGAGGAGGAGTCAAAGTTGTCTGAGAAACAGTTAGAGGATGGCATGCAGTTGTATAGGATAGAGGTTGTGACTTGTGAGGATTCGAGAAGAGCAGCTGCGAGATGAGTTTTGTAGAGGTTGGTTTGATAAACTGGCAGCTAGTAGTGGAAGTACACTCAAAGGTTTTAGTGTCATAGATGGTGTATTATGTAAACAAGCAAGGAGATTGAATAGGGTTCGAGAGTTGATAGTGATCCCAGATTGTTTGCTGAAGGAGATATTAAGGGAATTGCATGATGATCCATGGTCAGGTGGTCACTTAGGTCTAGCCAAGACGTTAGGTAAATTTCGAGCAGGATCAAGGATGCTGAGAGGGAGATAGATAAATATGTGAGGAGTTGTCGGCACATATGTCAGGAGCGCAAGAAATGTAAGCAGTTGGCACAATTACAGCCAGTCCAGGTGAACCATTTGATGGAGAAAGTAGGCATTGATGTTCTAGGGCCTTTTAGGAAGTCGATGATAGGTAATCGGTATATTATCGTTAGTGTAGAATATGCTACAAGATATGCAGTCTGCAAGGCGGTTCCTAGAGCAACGGCACAAAGAATTAGTGAGTTCCTAATTGAAGAAATCTTCTGTAGGTATGGTGGTGTAAAAGAAATAGTGTCGGATAGGGGGTCGGTTTTTACGTCACACTTGGTGAAGGACACTGTTGAATTCTTCGAGGCGAAGTCACGCTTCACCACAGCATTTCACCCCGCATCGAACGGTCTGGTCGAACGTTTTAACCAGACTTTAACCCAAATGTTGTCCATGTATGTTGCTACGGATCAGAGAAATTGGTGTAGTTATGTTCCTCTCGTGTGTTTCGCGTATAATACCAGTAAGCAGTCAAGCACCAAGATTTCACCTTACGTATTATTATATGCTAAGGAACCATCGTTTCTTACAGATTTAACGATAAATATTGGGGAACAGAATCAATCATTAGATTTTGTAGGACGTCATAGTCTAAAAACCCAGCTGTAACGTTGTGCCATAGATAATATAAAAAAGGCGCAGGTCCGACAGAAAGCTATTTATGATAAGAAGGCGAAAGTCAGGAATTTTGTAGTAAATCAATTGGTAATGCTTTATTCTCCTAGGCGACATATAGGTAGAAGCACGAAACTTTGAAGGTTGTATAAAGGACCATACAAAATTGTTAGGCGGGTTTCAGAAGTAAATTATGTGATAAGTAAACCTAACTACAGGAGATTCAGAGATATTGTCCATGTGAATAGGTTGAAACCATTTCACGTAAGAGTTTAAAGAAAAAAACGGATCTATGGTAGGAAAATATGATGTCAAATCAAATGTCAATACTATAATCATTTTATGTAAACAAAACCTTATTTTAGTTTGGTATGTTGAATAGTTTATTAATCGGTTTTTCTTTTTCATGTGATGTTGGAATACGGATGATGATAGACTACTTCGATGATGCTGCCGGGTGGAGAAGAGAAGGTCGCGATTAATATTGATATTTAGCTAGGCTGAAGTTATTCCAGTTTTATATTTCTATTAAGGTTTCAGCGTCCACTGTAACGCAATTGAAGGACTCCATGGGCGGTGATACCAACTTTGCATACGGGGCATAGCCTTCGCAAGCGGTGGCAGGTTGTCACCATTGGTTGAGCTGTTCGATGGAGGCAAATAGTTTCAATTCATATTTTTTCTAACAGATTTTAATTACTGGAGTGAGTTCGATGTTAGGAGTTAATTCTTTAACAGAATAGACCTTCGCTTCTTAACCGTCTGGCTGCCGCGTAGACTAGTTAGGGTAGCTTTCGTGACGTCAATCCCTTCTGGATAGATGTGAATTTTCACATCATTTTGTTACGTTCGGCAATGTGTTGCGGCTTTTAGGGAAGTTTTGCTGCAGCAGGGTTTCAGCATGACTGCGTTATTGTCCAGCACAAATGGCGCATTACAATTTAAAAGCATAATGCTTATCGCAGGACATAACTGAAGCTGCTTCTCCAGAAGCATATGGCCCCCCTGTCAGCAAAGAGTCTTCCCAGAGGTAGGGACTCCTGGTTAGGGATAGGTAGGTGCTTAACTCTTCCAAAGCTTGGAATAAAAGATTACAGGAAGACTTTCCTGGTATCTTCTATTCATGAGGGCGTAGCTCATGTGATACAACCTCCTTGGATGGCTCACCCTCCGGGAACCTCCGTCAATTTAATAATAAAAAAAGCTTTAGAAGAATTAGGAATTTAGAATAGGTTCAAATATTGACATAAAATGATTGATTTGTTTTTATGACAGTTCTGTAAAAGTTTTTCTTGAGAGCACCTGCTCAATATAATAATCTCTTAAATCGCTTAAAGGCTGTTTTATTGAATCGATTCCGGGGACGTTCCTGAAGCCCTAATTGGAACGCCCACAATATCACACTGGTTATTTTGAGCGTTTTTATTGGCACGCAATGTGGACGTGATAAAATAATTTAAAAATAAAACGAGTTTTTTTGGCGTTTGGAATTCTAATTTACGACAACAAGTAGGACCCTAGTAACATTAAATATTGATTACATTTTCATTGAAATACAATACCATGGAAAAATATACCGAACAAACAATATTCGTTAAAAAAATATTCTACTGTTTGATTAGTTTGTTAAATAAAAAAATGTGAATAGAAATTCATTTAATTGAGTTTCTGTGAATGTTTCAATCAAGTAAATAGTTGTTGAAACAATAATTTTCGACATACAATTATAAGGATCAAATATTATGTGAAACATTTTCTGCAAAACGAAATTCTATGAAATTTCTGTCTGCGAAGCAAGGGAACACCATCTCTGTTCCTCGCCTTGTGCAAAAGTTGGAAGACCATGGCATTTTAGAGGCGTACCATTGGCGTTACTTACAGATTATCTGACAAATAGAACCCAATCAATAAAAATAGGCGAACACGTCAGCAGCAAACTACCGGTTGAATTTGGAGTGCCACGAGGCAGTATATTGAGTCCTACTCTTTTTCTATGCTACATTAATGAGCTCTGTACTCAAAAAATTGAATATTGTCGCATCTCCGCATATGCAAATGACACTGTCCTTACTTTTTTTGCAGACTCATGGAATGGGCTTTTTAATGTCGCACAGGATGGTTTCAACACCGTGTGTCACTGGCTGTCACCAAATTTTCTTACTTTGAATGAAGACAAAACCAAATGGTTGCATATTAGAAAATCAAAACTTTTCTGAGCAAATTTCAAAAGAACAATAAACGAAATAATAAAATTTAAATGACCAAATGTTTTAATTAGAAAAATTTTAGAATCCCAATGTATGTGACATCAAATGAACGACTGATCACAAGTTGCTAGATGTCATTTTAAAATATCCCCGACTCAGACTACCCCGACTCGGATAGGTTAGGTTAGAAGGCCTTAGCCTTCGTGGTTATTTTTTTTTAAACCACCCAGAACTATGGTGAGTCGCCAGTAATCCATTTTGACCTTTAAACGATTTGGTCCATAGTGTAATAAATAATATAAATATTGATATTCCAGACTTTGGTCAGCTGAACTTTTGGTCAAATGACCATCGCTATTTTAAACTTTGTTGATTTGTACGTTGTTCTTTTAAAATTTGCTCAGAAAAGTTTTGATTTTCTAATATGCAACCAACCAAATACATTGTATTTTCAATCCGTAATGAATTCAAAGTATCTAACCTTAACTGTAATATTTTTGCACACAAAAGCAACTTTCCTCCATCTCTAAACTGTAACTGTCCTAATATTAGTTCTACTAAATGTCTCAAATATCTTGGAATTGAAATTGATGCTAATTTAACTTTTGAAAACCACACAGAATATCTAGGTAAAAGAATAAGAAAGCTCACATACATTTTTAAAGAACTCCGTAATGTAGCAGACAAACAAACGATGAGGATGATATACGAGGCTCTGATCCAATCGATTATTGGCTACTGCATTACCACATGGGGTGGAGCATGTAAAACAAAACTCATTACTGTTGAAAGAGCCCAAAGGCAGATCCTAAAAGTAAACTTATTCAAGCCACGTCTTTTCTCCACCAAAATGCTTTATGAGGAAGCGCAGGTACTAACCGTACGCCAGCTTTACATATTGCATACTGTTCTTCTTCGACACTCCAACTTATCGGTGGAAAGGAGAACACACGTAACCCTCACCAGAAGAAACTAAGCAATATGTCGGACCACTGCGGTTAATACTTATTTCGCGCAAAGATTTTTTCCATTCCGAGCATGCGAATTATATAATAAACTAAATAAAATTATTAAAATAGCAACCTGTCGCAAAATGGAATATAAAAATAAAATCATCAAATGGTTACTAAACCAAAACTATGTGGATACTCAAAAGCTGCTTGTTGTAGCTAAGTAGCAATGTGCATATGACAAGTATTAATATTTTCTTATTATTTTTGTTTATTTATTTATGATATTTGGCACCTGTTACACACTGAGTGGCGAACTAAATGGGAAGTTACCCGGTGATGCTGAAGCAGGTGGTAGGTATATGAGTATGAAACAATATTATATTCTTCTTTTATATTCTGCTTCTTATCGTGTGGGCAGTAAGATCTAACGACCCCACACATCCTAGTGTCAGAGATATAATATTAATAAACACTTATATAAATAAATATTATATACACACACACACCATCGCACTGATTACATGTTGACAATCTTTTCTGTTCAGTGTGATGGGGGCCTGGAGCTCTGAAGAATACAGGCCTTGACTTAGATCAGACTCCAGATTTCCCACAAATTACAATTGTTTTGCCAAACTTTCTATCAACTTAAATAGGGTAAATGGTGTAATTTTTGTGGAGAAAAATAAAATAAACATTATTATTATTATTATAAATATATGATTTTATAACTGAGAACGTTAAAAATGTAAGAGTGACATAACATTATGTAATTATGTTGATTTTAAGAAGCTGTTGCTGGAATTGTCTCCATGTGATACAACTCTTCAACGGTTACTTTTATCATCTTGAAATTATGTGTGCTATTTGTTGATATTTCATAGCAATATATCGTGATATTACGTAACTGATGCTGGAATGGTCTCCATTTGAGACAAACTTTCAATGTTTACTAGTAGCTTCTTGAAAATTTGTGTGCTATTTGTTGATATAACATAGCTGTTGAGGCCACAGACCTCAACACAGCCGCGCGCCGGCGGCAGTGAAGGAGGAGTGCGGGGACAGCGGCTCGCCAACCGGCCAGCGGCAAGTCGTCGAAATAGAATATCAGCTAAATAATATTGAGTTTATACGAAAAATATGATGCATTGCAGGATGAATTGGAGGCGTTGGTGGATGACCCCAACGAGCAAAACGCGGAACCCGAAGAATTTGAAAAGCTTTACTCCGCAATGGTGGCTTCTGCGCGCCAACTGATCAGCGGCGCAAGAAGGCTTCTTGAGGGGAACTCCGCAACCGAGTTGGATTCCGGTATTACTAGTACACACAAACACAATTCAATTTGTTTACCCAAAATTGACTTACCCAAGTTTTCAGGTAGTTATCATGATTGGCTGGAATTTAGAGATACCTTTGTTTGTGTAGTACATAACAACAACACCTTAGATAACATCAATAAATTACAATACTTGCGTGCTTCCTTAAAGTGGAGTGCTTCTCTTGTTATTTATTACCTTGACTTCAAATCAGAAAACTACGACGCTGCCTGGAAGTTACTTTGTGAGAGGTATGACAACAAAAGGTTGCTTGTCAACAATCATGTGCAAGCACTTTTTAACGTTCAGCCTATTAATAGAGAGTCAAGTAAGTCACTTCGTTACATCATTCACACTACAAATAAAAATCTAAGAGCATTCGCAACCCTTGGTCAACCAGTTCAAAACGCTTTCGTTGATGTACTTATCATTTACATAATGACCAGTAAACTCGACCCTTTTACGAATCGACAGTGGGAAGAGCACAGAAACACTTTTGCTGAACCTCCTACATTAACTGTTTTCACTAATTTCATCAGTAGCAGAGCTGATCTTCTGGAAACAATTGAGGAGGCTAAGCCTATAACAATAGCTAAAAGTGAATCCACCACACATGCGACCAAACCTAAGAGCAGTACTGTGTCTGAAAAGTCATTAAAACCTGTGTCATGTCTCATGTGTCGTCAGGATCATTTTATGTTTGCATGCGAGCAGTTTAAAAACCTCTCAGTACAGGCTCGTATTAAAAAGGCTCAGGGTTCAAATATATGCATAAATTGTCTTCGTCCGGGTTATGATGTTTCTAAATGCAAGCTAGGTAATTGTAAATATTGTAGTAAAAACACAATACTTTATTACACATCGATACTCACAATATTCTTCCTAGTGCACACAACACTGCATTATCAGCTTGTCAATCGTTTACATCTCGAGTAGTTTTACTTCCCACAACGCTCGTGAGGGTGACCGACGCTGACGGTAACCACCATACAGCACGAGTCTTGCTGGACAGTGGAAGTACAACAAATTTCGTTTCGGAGGACTTTGTTCGTAAGCTACATATTCCTACCTACATTACCAAGACCAAGGTAACAGGTTTTAATTTTCAAATTTCTGGTTGTAATCAGGGATGCTCAGTGTCATTAAAATCAATTGATGACATTGAGTACGAACTGAAAATTGACTGCCTCGTATTGCCGAAAGTGATACTTTCGGCATCAGTTCCTCATACTTATGTTGATACTAGCAACATACGTATACCTACAAACGTCCGTCTTGCCGACCCCACTTATTACGTTCCGTCTTCGATCGACGTCCTTGTCGGTGCGGAAGTCTTTTGGGATATCATAGGCACAGGTCGTATCGCATTAGGTTCTCATAATACCACGTTACTTGAGTCAAAATTAGGTTGGCTCATTTTGGGTGCATATCATCGGTTCGTGTCGGATTCCTCTTCACATGTTTGTAGCCATACTTATAACTTACAAGTAGATTTAGATCGGTTCTGGGAGTTAGAGTCTGTATCGTCCATATATAATCATTCTGGTGAAGAGAGATCCTATGAAAAACATTTTAAAGATACCACATATCGTACTTCTTATGGGCGATTTGTGGTAAGCATTTCTTTTAAAGAGTCACTGGACATATTAGGTGATACTTACATAAGGGCAAAGCAGCGATTTTTATCTCTTGACCGTCATTTGGGTAGAAATCCTCGCCTTAAAAGCACACACACACACGCACGCACATTGACTTAATTAATGAGTACATAGCGCTGGGTCACATGTCTGAATCAACCAGGCGCCCACTCGACTCAACATGTTCTTGGGATGAGCTTGTTCCCACGTGTAATCAGAACGCTTGGAATGACTTTCAAAATAGCCGGCACCTTTTAAACGAGTTCAAGATTCCTTGGTGGGTGTTGTGTGAATCTGCGTCCTGTCTACAGCTGCATATATTCACTGAAGCTTATAGGGCATGTGTTTATGTTCGCAGTGTTTCGAGAGACAGCGAGGTTACTGTGCATCTCCTTACCGCTAAAAGAAAGGTAGCTCTAATCAAATCCACAGCCATACCGTGGCTTGAGCTGTGTGGTGCATTGTTGGGTTCACGGTTGTTCTCAAAGGTTCGTCAGTCACGTACTTTGCATTTTGATGAAGTCCATTTTTGGTGTGATTCCATCATCGTCTTGGGATGGTTATCTACTTCACCAAATTAATTAAAGACATTCGTTCGTCATAGAGTGACTGAAATTCAGAAAACAGTAGTAGGAGAGGCTTGGCACTATATTCCGTCAGCTGAAAACCCCGCAGACCCCACTTCGCGTGGACTCAGTACTGACAGGCTGTTGCCGTCTTCATTGTGGTGGTCAGGACCACAATCATTCGCTTCTTGTCATGTTTCCAATCAAATTATTGAAAATGCTATTGCTACATTATTTTCAAAATTTTCAAACTGTAACACTTTACAGCGTGTGACGGCATATTACATGCGATTCACACATCAACATGTTTAATTTACGCCTCTTGCATGCTGGGCCACATCTTTTATTGGCCACTGTTCGTCATCACTACTATCCCATTGGAGATACAAATCTGGCTAAAAAGATCACATATCAATGTGTAAAACGTTGCGGGATCAAGGCCAACACCATTCAACCTGTCAATTTTCTTTTTTTGACACAGGGCTAGACTACGCCGGTCCCATCATGATAGCTGACCGGAAAGTTAGAGGGTGCAGGCTCACCAAATGCTTCATTTGTGTGTTGTGTGTCTAGCCACTAGAGCTGTCCACCTCGAGCTTGTGTCGGATCTTACAAAAGAGGCTTTCTTAGCTGCACTAAATCACTTTATTGCTCGAAGGGGAAAACCCCGTATCATCTTTTCTGACCAACCAATCCATACGCCACACTTCGGAGGCTCATAGGAGTCTGCAGTTAAATCCACTATACACCATCTTAGACGCATTTTGGGTTTAACAAACCTGACCTTCGAGGAAATGGCTACTTGTTTAATTCAAGTTGAGGCTACCTTGAATTCAAGGCCCTTAACACGACTATCCAACGACCCTTTCGACCTTGTTCCTTTAACTCCAGCACACTTCCTTATTGGGCGTTCTCTAATCATGCTGCCTCATTCACAGATTCAGAATGCCAACGAGAAAACCAAATGGTGCCGGTCGTCTGGCGAGCTCAAGGAAGAAACATTGCTCGTCATAAAGAAAATAAACTTACCTCCTCTTATGTGGCTTCTAGGACGCATCACCCATGTTCTCCCAGGCAGAGATGGCATCGCGAGGGTCGCCGACATCCATACAAGAAAGGGTGACATCCGGCGTGCTTTCAAAACCATCTGCCCGCTGCCAGTAACCACAGTTGAAGATTCTTCAACAGGGGGAGCATGTTGAGGCCACAGACCTCAACAAAGCCGCGCGCCGGCGGCAGTGAACGAGGGGTGCGGAAACAGCGGCTCGCCAACCGGCCAGCGGCTGAACGCAGACCCCACGCCACACTAGTCAGCTGTTGCGCATCACCAAGCACGGCTGCGCTCGCGCATATTTAATTTCCATCTTTGCTATTTACGCGGTTCACTCTTGCTTTAATTTACTTTACCACGATCTATCGTTGTAACATAGCAATATCGGTGTAGAAAGAGTGACTATCGCAACCCAGCGCTGAGCACGCCGCAATCGAAAAGGTCATCTCTTTGCGGAGGAGAGGTAAGAGAGGCACCACGGCATCCTCACCTTCCGCCTGACGCAGGTCCTCACCGGATATGATAGAAAACGCCCATCACCGTTGTGTGCATCGTGCGGAAGACACGGTAGAGCATACGGTGGAGGCCTGCCCGACTTGGGCGTAGCACCGCCGTATTCTTGTAATTGCGACCGGCTGCTGCAACCTCTCGCTTCCGGGTCCCTGGTCTAATCCATTGTTTGAAGCAAGAGGGCATGGGCAATAGTTACTTTTTCTGCAAAGCAGTAATGCAAGCGAAGGAGGAGGCGAGACGTGTGAGGGAGTGGCTGTGATATTTACAATACGAGACAAAAAGACTTATTTCCATGCAAAATTTTACCCGTAACATCATCATCTTAGGGCAGAAGTTCTATTACAATAGAAACATGTCCCAATTTAACTGTTACGTAGTTTAAGGCACCCGTAGATTAATCAATTGAGAAGGAAGTGATTTAATAAAATCAGACAATTTTTTTTTATTTGTGATGGGTTTGCTCTTGACTCTAGTCTAGGTCAGAGATGACAGAGACAAAGTCAACGATGGAGCGAGCTTACCCAGAAGGAGCCTGTGCATTCTAACTTTGAAGAGATTAGGGTTATAAGCGTTTGGAAACACAGACGCAGGCAGAGAGTTCCATTCGTTTGCTGTGCGCATTATTAAAGATGTTTGGAAACGCTTAGTACGAATTGGTGGAATAGCAACATTTAAAACAATTAAAAGCCAATACACATGACAGCTATCCAAATGGGGACCTGAATACACTTGTTCGGAAAAGCTACCCATGCGAGGACTTGTATACACACTGCATGGAAAAACTTCCATCCGAGGTCATATGTGTGAAGATTTACACATAAGCCTCGCAAGGTACCTTGAGAGGACTTTCGTGTTAATTAAAAAACATGACTGCTGTGTAAACCTGGTGTATTAAAATTTAAAATGCCGTCACACACGATCAAGAACACGGAGCATGTATTTTCGCGATGAAAATGATGTAATTCCGTCGCACATTCCCTAAAGTGCAATCGATAGAAAACCGATAGGCTAGCAACTCCCTGTTTAATTTTTGCCGTTTTGTTTTAGACATTCGTATCTTTGACATCTGTATTTTGTGACATCTTTTTAACTTTTAATTTTTATTAATCGAATATTATCTACACTAATATTATAAAGAGGAAAGATTTCTTTGTTTGTTTGTTTGTTTGTTTGAAATGAATAGGCTCCGAAACTACTGGACCGATTTGAAAAATTCTTTCAGCAATGGATAGCCACATTATCAGGGAGTAACATAGGCTATTTTTATCCCCGTACTCCCACGGAAACGGGAACTACGCGGGTGAAACCGCGTGACGTCCACTAGTTAAGTATACAATCCAAATGCATTGATTTTTCTATTTCCTTTTTTTTTTGTTTTTCTTAATTTTTTAATAATCTTGTAGTTATGTACCTATATTTTTACTAATCATTTTATAGTGAAATTATTAAATTTAATTATTCATACAAATTCTTTAAATTAATTATAAATTGTAAATCTTTCATTGAGAATGCTGTGCATACCTATATAAGTGATGTATTTACACAGAATTGAAGATTTGTGATTGTTATACTTAATTGTAAATATGTCGTGTATCTGGCAGATCCATCCCAAAGATGAGAGAGATTACTCCATACATGATCGAACTTGCGCTTGATAGAGTTTGAGCAGCTGTTCCGGCGTGAAGTACCGTCTCACCTTTGCTATGATCCCCTTAAGCACCGACCCCTGAGGAACCCCAGCATTAATATCCAGCAGTCCAGACGAGCAGCCATCTATGACCACTCGGATAGACCGATCTCTCAGGAAATCCGCGATCCAATCACACAATCCGGCGGGCAGACCGAAGGAAAGAAGCTTACTAATAAGGCTTTCGTGCAAGACCCTGTCGAAGGCCTTCGAAATGTCAAGGGAGACCGCTAGTGCCTCCCCGTGCTTCTCTATGGCCTCACTCCAGATGTGAATGGCATACGCAAGAAGATCCCCAGT
This sequence comes from Lacanobia wlatinum, assembly GCA_947578705.1. Lineage (NCBI taxonomy): Eukaryota > Metazoa > Arthropoda > Insecta > Lepidoptera > Noctuidae > Lacanobia > Lacanobia wlatinum. The sequence goes on from OX388029.1 coordinate 28,780,353, forward strand.
AGACCTATTTCGGCGGAATCCGTATTGTCGGTCACTAAGGACATCATTTGCTTCTAGGTATGCCAGGAGATAGGTCTATAATTCGACGGGTCAGCTCGACTACCTTTCTTGGGCACAGGCTGCACGTTAGCTTGCTTCCAAGCCTTCGGCACTTTTCCAGTCTCAAACGAGAGGCGAAATAGGCGTGTCAAGATCGGAGACAACTCAGGCGCACAAGTCTTCAGCACAACTGCCGGTATCCCGTCGGGGCCACTAGCCTTGTTCACGTCTAGGTTACGCAGTACCCTACGGACGTCCTTCTGATGAATGCGGATGTTCGACATACTCGACTCGCATCCAGCAGGAGAAGCAGGGGGCTCCGCGCCACCAGGATCCAGACGTGAAGATTCCGCAAACAAAGAAGCAAACAAGTTCGCTTTCTCCTTAGCGGAGTGGGCCAGCGTCCCGTCGGGTCTCAGCAGTGGTGGTAGTGAGGGGCGGCAGAAGTTCGATTCGACCGACTTAGCCAGGGACCAAAAAGCCTTACTACCTGCTGGGTATGAAGAAAGTTTGTTCCCTATTCGGCTAATGTGGTCAAATCGAGCCCTCCGCAACACCTTCTTGCAGGACTTGGCAGCCCTGTTGAAGGCTCTCTTCTTCTGACTCACGTCATTTGCTTTGCGCGTACGAGCGTCGACCGTGCTTAAGCGCATCAGCGCGATGGCACTCGGCACCAAACCATGGACGAGCTTCGCCAGACATTGTTACGTCAAAGAACGGAATGTAGTACTCCATTCCCCTTCGCAACACATCCGTCACGGCGTCCGCGCACGACGAAGCATCAGTCGAAGAAAACCAACTAGGCTCCCAGGGGTAACATGCGAAGAAAGATCGCATACCATCCCACTCTGCTGACCTGTATCGCCATACCCATCGGGTGCCTCTTGGGCTAGGATTGGGCGGGCAGTAGACGGACACAGTCTTCACCAGGCAGTGGTTCGAACTACCCAGTGGTGAAGAAATCGTCACCGAGTAGCGGTCCGGATCCGTTGTCAGCAAAACGTCGAAGCAATTGGCAGTGTGCGAATCAACATCCGGCACCCTCGTTGCCCCCTGGACCAGCTGAGTAAGATTTAACGCTAGCGCTAGCTTTCGCGTCTCTCGTCCAGCATGGTCTATGCGCCACTCCTGATGGTGGGCATTGAAGTCCCCCAGTAACACCAATTGGGCAGAAGGGTACCGCTGCTGAGCCGCATCCGCCGCCTCACTCAGGTGCTGTGTGAGCCCAGTTGTCTCCAAATCACCGCTGTGCGAACGGTAAACATAGGCGTAGACAATTTTGTCCAGGCCTGGCCAGGTCTTCAAGGTTTCGGAGACGCCGATTGCACATGTCGTCCCGGACGTACATACATACGCCCGCGCGTGGTCTAAAGTGGTGCTCAAGGGTAAACCCTGAGTAAAACAGGTATGACATGTCTGACGGGCATCCGATCTGCGTCTAATAAGAGCGCTGGTTTCTCAGTCTCGAGGTGGTGATGGACTGCGGCGAGATTTGAGTGCAGAACTCGTATGTTGGAGAGATGCACTTTGTGTGAGAGGGAATGCTGCCGCTGTACAGCTTTTCTCTTATTTTTCCTGTTCATTTTGGGATTTGAGTGAAGGAAGGAGAGGAGAAGGAAGTGAAATGAGGTTCCATGCTGCTAACCTTCAGGCACGCTCTGACAGGACGGTATCATTGGGGGACAAGCCTGGAGACTGCGAGGATGCCCGAGCCCACCCGGGAATGTCCAACGGGCCCTCTCGTCTGGTCGCCAACCAGCACGATGGTGCATTCCGGGATTTTTCGACAGTTGCGGGGCAGCCTTTCATGAGTGGCTAGCACACTACTTGGGCCCCCAACTACCTGTGGTCGGCCAGCGGCGCACCGTGCCTCGGATCCCGCTACTCTCCGCGACTAGTCTCCCGATACGCCAATGTCAGCACAAGCCTGTTTAGTCTGCCTGCATTGGAACATGGAATGGAATTGGCTACACTGGGCATCGTACCGGAACGCGGCTAGCCAGACGCGGGTTCCCAGTGCCGGTCATAAGCCATCGGCCGAAGCCTACCACCAGTTACTGTCACCTGATTAGCACCACCCGGGGACCACGTTTAGGGTCTAACATTAGGTATTCTCCTACGGACGTGGATGACTCGGCCCCCTAACTGTATTTTTAAGTTAACATCACAAAAATACACAATACCACAATAATATTTTTAAAATATTTATTTACATACAACAATTTACGTACAACAACAATATTTCAAACTTAGCGGCTGTTTCGAGAGGAACGGAGGAATTTGCCTCCAAAAGGACTTAAAATATGGGTGTAATCATTGATATATATAAAAAAACCCAAGATGCACAGTTTCGAACAAATGCAACACTCGAAAGTGTCGTCAAAATCTGACATGTATCAAGTGTCATGTGTGAGTTGAGTGTAGTTATACTATAAACATTTTTTTTGCAAATTCAACCTTACACGGATCGCTTAAAGTTGTTTTTACAAAGCAGTGCAGTATGGCGATTCAAGGCCAATTTTTTTTTGCAAATTCAACCTTACACGGATCGCTTAAAGTTGTTTTTACAAAGCAGTGCAGTATAGCGAGCGATGCGAGACTGTTTGAAACTAGCGCTTATACATTGTGCGCTTGTTTTATGCGGACGTTTTTGCGATGCTGAGTGTGTATCTTGGGTTTTTTACATATCAATGGGTGTAATAAAGTTTTATCACATTTTCACTTCCGGACCCTGAACCTGACGTATTCTCCTCCTTGTAACTTCAAGTTGAACGTATCTTTGGCTAAAACGGCGGGTATTTGGGTCTTCTCACATGGAGACGCTTCCATTTGCTGGATCACCTGATAAGTCATCACTTTGATCTCGCAGAGAGCAAATCTTGAACCTGGAATTTAAAAAAAACAACAGTATGGAGGCTTTCAAAATTTCCCTACTGAATATTGATTGCTGTGCCCGACAGGGTCCATAATTTGTTCCTATTTATTCGTTTTACCACCTGTATGTGTACATTATGGAGCAATAAACGATTTGAGATTTGATTTGAGATTTTAGAATTACTTTTTTTTAGGATGAGAAATCATCAAATGTCTCCTCCCGCTCAGTGAGCGTAGCAGAAGGAATGTCTCAGACTCATACTGACTAAAACTCATCCGTGTTCCTCCTAATGCCCTTTGGGTTCCAGGGCCGCGGTGACTCTTTCGAATATATTCCGCTACTCTTTTAGAACTACTGTAATTGCCTTATTGGTCAGCAGTCGAGATTTTGGGTTAAATTTAAGGTTTGGCAAAGGTTTTTCTTCAGGAAGCAGCTTAATCGAAAAAAAATGACTTAAAATAACTCGCTAAATGTGATTGTAATGTATCTTTCTCCTTTGGGAAATACAGATTGCAATAACAGAGTTATTCTGATTACCAGATTTAGAAACATTCATGTTCTATCATTCGCCTTCAGGAGTACCATATTAATTTAAGTCAATTTAAGTTAATATGTATTATATTTGGCTTGTTTGAATATCTCACAAATTAGTGTCTATTCATTTTTGTAACCACTCTGGGCAAAGACTGACTTATAGCGATCTAGACGGTTTTTATGCTAAATAAATGTCTCGATATTTACCAATGCAGTTTCTAGGTCCAAGTCCGAAGGGTAAGTAGGTGAACGGCTTAATATTGTGCTTGTTCTGCTCCGAGAATCGCTCAGGGTCGAACTTGTAGGGGTCCGGGAAGTACTCAGGATTGTGGTGGAAAGCCCAAGTGGGGATGACTGCAACCTCTCCTTTACGGATCTAGAAAGTGTTGCAAGACAGATGTCGTTTGAAATAATAAAAGATTTTTTTTTTAATCTTTGTTTAAAGAGCTTTTTCGCTAATGCAAATATAACACTCTGTAGAAGAGAATATTTGAAATGTAAACAATTGTGCTTTATTACTCAAGTTTAATTTGAAGTCCAGTGTCAGATAACACCTTTCTGGTAACATTGCTGAAATTAACGTTTTTCGGGTTTGAGATATCTGAATTTCCCATAAGAAATTTCACGTACATGAGAAATATTTAACTAGTTTAAAAAACATTGATATTATGTACAGTTTTGGCAAAAAAATAATTTCATCATAGGTAAAGATTTTTTTTAAAGTATAGGGTAATCGCTTATAATCTAACACAGCTAAAATTTTAACATACACGGAACGCGCGCAACTAGATGTAATGAACTAAGGTGCGCTCGCTTTAAATATATATAATTTTAAGTGTTTCTGAAATGGACACGGACTTTGCATTTTTTATGTCATTTAGTAGTTTATTATACAATGCAGCACCTTCATACATCACAGTTTTCCTTGCCGTAGCTGGTGCGTGGTGAGTATAATTGTATGTCATTTGCATTTCTGAGCCTAATTTTGTGTATTTGATGGTTCTTTGTAAATTGTATTTGTGTGTGAATGTTTTCATTAAGTATATTTCTTATTAAGATGCAAGTATATGTATGTTTGTGACATTTTCGTTATCTAAGTTTCATTGTACATTTTTTGTGTTGGTGTACTGTAATTATGTTATTTGTAGCGTTTCAATATTGGTCCAGGTGAGTTTTTATAAGAGTGTTATATATATATTTTAGCGTACTTGGCGTGGAAGACATCGCATAACACTCCGTAGGGCTCCCGTGAGCGAAGTCAGTTTAGATCTAACCCCCTCCATATGCGGCTTCCAGTTTAGGTAGTTATCTAAAATGAATCCAAGGTACTTTTCGTGATCAACTTTTTTCACGGGTTGGTTACTTATGGTTAATTGTGAACTATGTGATATTTTAAGGGAAACGGGAACGAAAAAAACGGAACCCTTATAGGGTTCCGTTTTCGTCTGTCTGTCCGTCTGTCACAGCCAGTTTTCTATGGATCCACTGAACGATTGATTTCATGACTGTCTGGCAGTTTGAGTATATTATGCGGCTTACCCAAATGTCCTTACTTTGGTATTGTTCGTCGGTTCGTTGAGCTCCACAAAGTTCTGAGTTGAGCTGCACGATAACTGACAAATGCTTGCACTGTCTGGACAAGCCCACTCAAACCTGCGTGGTGCTTTCCTCAAAAGGCCACCTCAGACGTTAACCTACATGTTTTTCATATGTTATTGGTATTCAGCTGAATCCGGTTTGACTGGAAGCCGACCCCAATATAGTTGGGAAAAGGCTAGGCAGATGATGATGATGATTGGTGACTGTATGGACTTAGAAAGAGACTATGACCTCTGAGTTTGTTTCGGTGTTTCTTCTCAGGGTAGTCAGCTAGGAAACATCCGGCCTCATCTAGATTAATATGTCAAAAAATAATTGACGTGTAAAAGAGTTACTTGTAACCTATTTGCAAAATAAATATCATTTATCAATATTACAGCAAAACCGCGCGGTGAAACCATATATTTAAAAGACTGGCTTCTGCCAGCGGTTTCACCCGCGTGGTCCCTAAGGAACATATTCCCGGAATACAAAGTAGCCTATATCCTTTCTTAGGCTCTAGACTATCGCTGTACCAAATTTCATTTGAATCGGTTCAGTAGTTTTGGCGTGAAAGCGCGACAAACAGACAGAGTTACTTTCGCATTTATAATATTAGTATAGATGTAGATCATCCTGAGCGTCACACATAACAGCTTCTACTGAGTGGTCAAAATAAAATAAAGCTGTATCGTACAACGATACATCGCCTTGAAATCAAACTTCGTAAACATTATTAAAATAAATCAGGAATAATAAGGATTCCAAAATCGATCCTTGCGGAATGCCAAAACTAACTGTTTTAGGACTACTTTGGGTTTTTTCATAACAGTTTGTTACTTATTGTGTCAAAAGCTTCTTTTAAGTCTATAAAAATCCTAATGCGTCTTGCTTTTTGTGGATACTTCGATCTACTATTGCAGAAATTGTATTGTATTTTGGCCTAAAACCGTATTGTTTTTATAAAGAAAGCTTTGTGCTCTAAGATGTTCATCGAGGTGGTTGTATAAAACATGTTCAAATATTTTTGATAAAACCGGCAAGACATAAATAGGACGAAAATTTCCTGGATCAGATTTACTTCCATTTTTATAGATGGGGCTAACGTTGGCAATTTTGAGGCTGTCGGGAGCTCCAAGCTCAAAATTTTTATTAACACAATTTATTAGTACTTTAGTATTTTTTTTGGGTATCAGACATGTATAAGACGCATTTGAGATCTTTAGACTTTTTTTTTCTTTTTAGATTATTTATTTATTAGTTCACCTTATATTAAGTTTTTTAGGCATTCGATTGATTTTGTGTTTATACCATTTCAGGTCTTATTTGTGATAGTGTGTCCAAGGTTCCAGTTGCCTGCGTTCCTCTAGTATGGGTTAAATTGTTACGTTATTGATTGGGGATTTGACTAGCCAGAACTGATCCAATGTTTGAGAAAACGTAGTAGTACACCACAATATTTATAATTGTTTTGTTTATCCAATTTTGCCTAGACGGATTCAATATGTTTTGTTATTTTATTGCTATTGATACTGGATAATAACTTTTGTTCAAGAAGTTAGTATAGATCATCTTCATTGGTTTTATTACATTATTTCATAGTATTGTACAGCTTTTCGTAATCTATAGCTTCATATTTTACTATTCTAGGCGGTTCTGGTTTTTTGCTTTTTAACTTCCAAGTATATTTGATTATGACATTGCAGTTTCAATTATAGCAAGATGGAACTTACTTGACGTCAGCAACGTTTGTTTTTTTTTACTATTGATTAGCACGCGTTTGACCACTATCTCACCTGATGATAAGCGATGATGTGGTCGAAGATCTCCATCTTCCACCACATCACCGCTTACGCTGCCTAGAAGTAACCTATTCACTCTTGTCTTAAAGACTCCCAGGTTGTAGCTATCAGGAAACACAGACTCCGGCAGGGAATTCCACTCTTTAGCTATACGCACTTGTGTTTGAGCAGACATGGTCAATTATAGTTTTCGTTATAGCAGTTTCTCGGGTACAATAGCTTTCTTAAACTTTGTTTAGAAGTCTATAGCCATTAGTTTGTAGTTCTTCTTTGTATTTAATAGCCTTTTTGTTTTTGTTTTATTTTCAGTGTCACTTTATTATTTTATTTTATGTGATAATGGGCTGACGTCCAATAAATGTATTTCATTCTTTCTTTCTTTCTATGCGTCTCAGTTTGTTGTGAATTGTAGTTTTTCAGGCACATCGTTGAACGCAGAGTTTGACTTTTTTAAGATCTTTAGTTATACAGTAGGATGACTTTTTTACATTTTATAGGTTGTAAAAGAGCTTTTCGTCCAAATCACTCTATCACCAACTAATAAAAATATTTTCCAAACTTACAATGTAATCCTTATCTGCTTTGGCGTTGGCTTTCCCCAAGTTGTAGTCTTTGGTGCACTGTCTGTCTAGTGTGACTGATGGTGGCCACAGTCTCAACACCTCTGAAAAAGAAGACACAGCCAAATTCCCCTAAGTACGTTTCTTTGTGAATTTTCAACTTTCACGCGAAACCGCTGTTAGAAGATTATAGTAATAATATTATGAAACCACACCAAAACAAGTTAAAAAATTTAGGTATGTCAAAAAAAAATCCATCTTTCATGATCAACAGTACGGCTAAACCATAGAGCGTTGTGCAACTGACGCCTTTCACATTTTGTGAATTGGATCTCTTGCAGGCGTCCGATTGCATTAACCATGAACCACTATTGTTGAAACTCTAGTACTAGAGAGAGGAGATACGTTCTTCAAGGTTCAATTTTGAGTCCATTCTTTTTTTTAGTTTTCATAAATGATTTGACCAAGTTACTACATAATCAACAAAAATGGCTTTACTTGTTCATTATCATCATTAATAAATAAAAAAACCAAAGATCACAAAATCTGAAGACTTTTCGTAAATCTGAAATGTGCTTAAGGCTTCTTCTTCTTCTTATCTTTTTTCCTTTTTTTACTTTTTATAGGCTCGCGTTTGACCACTATCTCACCTGATGGTAAGCGATGATGTGATTGAAGATGGAGCACGCTTGCCTAGAAGTAACCTATTCACTCTTGACTTGAATACTCCCGGGTTATAGCTATCAGGAAACACAGACTCCGGCAGGGAATTCCACTCCTTAGCTGCACGCACTATGAATGTGTTCCCAAAACATTTTGTGCGCGTGTGTGGGATGTCCACCATGTACCGGTGGCGCATCGCCGTTCATCTTGTGGCCCGATGATGGAACGGGCTTGGCGGAATAAAATTATGCAATTCCGTAGCACATTCCCCAAAATGCAACCGGTAGAAAACCGACAGGCTAGCAAATCGTCGTCGATGCTCAAGACTTTGAAGCTTGGTCGCGACGAGCCTATCATCGCCGATGATCCTCTTGGCTCGTTTCTCAATTGACTCAAGGGCATCAAGCTGGTATCTGGCAGATCCGTCCCAAAGATGAGAGCAGTACTCCATACATGATCGAACTTGCGCTTGATAGAGTTTGAGCAGCTGTTCCGGCGTAAAGTACCGTCTCACCTTTGCTAGGATCCCCAACTTCTTTGCAGCCACTTGAGCTTTTGCCTCTATGAAAGGGCCAAAATTGAGGGTATATGTTAATGTAACCCCAAGAAGCTCAAGTTGGCCGGTTATCGGCACGGTTGCACCTTGGAAAGATGGAGCTGGGTGGAATTGGCTCCGTTTAGCGGAAAATAGACACGCTTGGGTCTTAGCAGCATTGAACTTGACCAGATTGGCATCGCCCCATTCTGAGACAGCCTGTAAGGACACGTTCAAGCGCTCAACCATAGCCTCCCGGAGAGACCGGATCTGCGACCCATCGGCTCGTGTGTCGGACACGTATCTCTCAGCAACAGTGCTGTCGTCTGCATACCCAAAGGTACCGGGCTTAAGCCGATCATTAATATGCAGCAAGAACAGTGTTGCCGAAAGCACCGACCCCTGAGGAACCCCGGCATTAATATCCAGCAGTCCAGACGAGCAGCCATCAATGACCACTCGTATAGACCGATCCCTCAGGAAATCCACGATCCAATCACACAATCCGGCGGGCAGACCGAAGGAAGGAAGCTTACTAATAAGGCTATCGTGCCAGATCCTGTCGAAGGCCTTCGAGAGGTCAAGGGAGACCGCTAGTGCCTCCCCGTGCTTCTCTATGGCCTCACTCCAGATGTGAATGGCATACGCAAGAAAATCCCCAGTAGATCGATTTCGGCGGAATCCGTATTGTCGGTCACTAAGGACATCATTCGCTTCTAGGTATGCCAGGAGCTCATGATTCAGCACGCGTTCCATACTCTTACAGAGTATGGACGTTACTGAGATAGGTCTATAATTCGACGGGTCAGCTCGACTACCTTTCTAATTAATGTCGTGTGGGAAGTAAGGTCTTACGACCCCAAATACCCTAGTGTCAGAGTTTTTAAACCACCTCAAGGTCTTCTGAAAACCGCCATTTGGCGGCCGGAACCACCGGCTTATACGTCTTCCGAAGCACGGAATCATCTTTTTATTAGGCGAACAAGCCTGCAATGTCCTAGTCGCACTGGAAACAACTTTACAAAGTATGCTTCCCGTGGGAATCGAACCCACGACCATCGGGTCACAAGGCAATCGCCTAAACCACTCGACCACAAACGCAATCAAGCAAAAGATTGGTATTTGTTTCTTTAAGGCTAAATTGGAATTCAATGAATAAAAACCAAATACATCAGATTTACTTTATGTATTTGTACTTCTTCTAGATATAAAGATAGCTCCCAACCAACTAGGTAGTTGTGGTGGTGGTGGTTGGTGGTATTCAACTATCACATAGACGTATGTTAAAAAGTAATTTCCGTTACTACATATACCTTTAGCAACCTGTCGAAAAACTTATTATTATATTCGAGAATAAGACTATTTCAAAAGCCAATATGATTCAAATTTTCTCACCTGAAACAACCATGTCCAGATAAGGCAGCTTCTGAACAGAATTGAAGTCGAACTTGCCACCGTTCTTAGCGTCACTGTCCCTGATCTCCTGTGCCAGTCGCTCCTGGACGTCTGGGTTCACAGCTAGCTCGTACAATAGGAAGGACATCGCTGAGGAAACAGTCTCGAAGCCAGCCACGAAGAACAGGATGGCTTGAGCAATTAAGTCGATGTCAGACCATTCTGAAGAAAGAAGGTAGTTTAGACATGTAGCTCAGAGTTTTGATAAGAAACATCAATGCAGTGGATAGAGTATTTGACTATTTTCTAAAATATTCGAATTAGTGTGTGATGTATAAAATTGGTGGGAGTAAAGAAAAGTTATTCTTTAGATGTGTTTTCGCTTCCGCCCTTGCCACGCAATTATGTTATTTGTACTGGATGACGTGAAATCAATTAGGCGTGACTTACGAGTACCATCACACGCAAGTAGTACTGTCTCTGTTTATCAGAGATTTGATAAAATTGACAACTTTGTAATTGCAATTTGTGTGTGTATTTTTTGTTTGACCTCATCGATTATTTTTCCTCGCTACTACCAGGTATTAGATTACCAGTGTTATCACTGCTGAGTTCTTCACTATGTAAGTTTCTATAGATTTTATTCTGTTCAATATGAGGTTTTTACTCCTGAAGATAAATCATTATTAAAAACAGCAATTGTGATAAATATCATACTGACCTCTATTATTTCTTGCTATTCCAACTTCAGATTCTTCAGCAGTTGCGAATCCAGTATTCCCTTTTTCTTCCGATTTCTCTTCTCTGGTAAGTTTACCTGTAAAAGTTAAACGTCATTTAAGTTTAGTATTTACTAGTGGACATCACGCGGTTTCACCCGCGTAGTTCCCGTTCCCGTGGGAGCACGGGGATAAAATATAGCCTATGTTACTCCCAGATAATGTAGCTATCCATTGCTGAAAGAATTTTTCAAATCGGTCCAGTAGTTTTGGAGCCTATTCATTTCAAACAAACAAACAAACAATCTTTCCTCTTTATAATATTAGTGTAGACATGTAATGGGAATGCATGAACAGGCTTATTTTAAAATTAAATTCCATAAATATGATTAGTTTATAGTTAGTAGTACTATCATCATACAAAAAATTCGGATTGGTATGTCATCAATAGCCTGCCTAATCGTCATTATCAACACTGACCTTGGTAATGTTTTTGTTACTCTGTAACATTGAAGCTACGTTCAATTTTTTTCAACTATCTAAATACCGTTTCTGGTTCAATTTTGTTTTATAATAATAAGAAGGTAACAAGGCATTTTTCGACTTATACTTATGGTTATTTTTCGTTTTCTTTTTTTTTCGGCTATCTTTAACTAACATAAGTTAGTTAGTTTCCAGACGAAAAATCGTTTGTTTGTTCATGATGGTAATCTCTGACAGTCATGGAGCCGTACTACGCAGTGCCTTCAAAAGGATTGCTCTTTGTCCTCTATAGCTCCACCTCTATCTATTAGGATTTGGTTTCCGCACTTAGTCCTCATGTTGGACCATTTTGCGTTCGCTTCTGTCACACACTAAAATCATTATTGGTTTATAACGTCGTAGCAGGGCCCTACTCTGACGTCTAATACGGTTACGCAAATTCTGTCACTGAAAGCCAGCAACAGGAATGCTGGATGTCATGTATGCCAACCACAAGATAGAATAATTATTTCAAAAGCAATACAATTCGATACCTTTCTTGGCTTCCATTAGAAGATGTATCATGTCGGGTCTATAAATATTTTTCTTCTGTCGTTCGTCCATAGTATTCATTATTATGCTCTGGAAAAAATTCGTTGTGGCTTCCGAAAACAGTTTCACGTTGAATTTCTGTGAAGCAAAATAAAAAATATTTTCTTATGTTATTGGAAGAAGTACCTTGTTACCCAGTTTCTGGGTTGTGGCAGTCAGATTAGCAGTCGCACCATGTAAATACTACCAGCTGGCAGAAACTAGTAAACAAAATGTTAATATTTGATGCCATCAAATAAGCATATAAAAACTAAAAGAGCAAGGTAGGTAGAGTGGGTTCCAAACAAAAATTCTCAAAGTTCAGTTCTGCTGTCATGATGTCCAGTAACTGACTTTGTCAAAGTCATTTTAATGATATAAATATCGTATGATAAGCTATATATTTTAATTACTGACACTGATAAATATCGCAACAATTACGGAGATCTGCTACTTAATTACGGATTAGGGTTTAAGGACCTACAAGGTCTCAAACATTCGAAAACGCCTGGAGGCATTTGCTAAGCAGTGGAACAATTTAAGCTGAAAAATACATTACTAAAGTACAATAAGGCAAATGCTTACATCAAACTCACTTTCATAATTTTCGGGAACGAGGTGTACCCGAAGAAGATCAGTTTTCGTTTGAAGCCAGACGTGGCAGTTTCATAGCCAACGTTGTAGAACTCATTGTTCCTGTCATCGTGGGAGTTGACTTTCAGACCGAAGGCGCAGGAGGCAATGACGTCATTTGCGTAGCGTGTCGTCAGGTCCTTGGTGTCCACATCCACATAGTCGACTATATAATTTGAAGATTTATTGTACTTAGAAATGGAAATTGGAATCCTCCTAGAACTTTTTTCGATTTGAACTCCCTAATTTCTTTTAGGAAAACTTTGTCTGTTTCTTCATTAAACATCTCTGTTTTCATTTGCTCTTATTTATTATGAATCAAATCCTTTTAAAACAATATCCAAGCCAGAAATAATTAATAGCTAGTTTAATAAAAGCTACTAAAACTCAGATTTTCGTATTCCCAAAATACATATCAAAAGATATAAAAAAGCTGCGTTGTGCAAAGTCTCGTAAAAAAGGAAGCTTTATGGGCAGAAGCACATGCTAATGTGTAGCCCTAAATTAACTCCGAATCAGTTTTACTTTGTGGATGACATACTACACATACTACACATATATAACAATTGTTAGAAGTCGTAAAAGAGCGAAAACTAACCTCCAGACTCCTTGATCTGCTTCTTCAGAGAGGCTATCATCTGGTCGCTGATCTCCAACATGAAGGTCACCATGGCCCGCATCTTGGCGCTGGTAAACGCTGGACTCATTGTGGAACGCATATCTTTCCATTCTTGACCTGTGCAGTGAAAAAATTTGTGAGTTTACCGTTGTACAAAAAAAAAATGAATCTGTATCGATAAATTACTTCTATGATATCGTATTTTCTGCCAGCGTATGCCGCGCCGTGTCCTCCCGAGAATCGACGCAGTGGTGACACCGAGCGTCCGGCTTCCTGCCTATGCGACACAGGAACCTCCCGAAGCAGCCATGCCCTGAGAGGAACCGCGTCACACAAAATGACAAGGAGCCGTGCCTTCTCCCGAGCCACAGGTCGAGCACTGGCCGGATGGCCTCAACAGTGACGGGGCCGGCGGAAGGGGGTTGAGCCTGTTTCGCCATTCTGCCACCAGGACCTCGCGCAGCTGCGACTGACGCAGCTCAATGTCAGTCAGTCGCTCGCCACGCGCCCGCGCGTCCTCACGCCACCGATGCAGTGCGAACATGCAAGGAGAGGTGCCGAGATGGTAGTGCTCGGCCCGTACCGACTCCTTCCCCTACCTTTCTCGCAGTTTCGTACATGGGTTTGCCAGAGATCGACTGAACTTCACAACGACAAGTGGTAATAGGTTGCAGACTGCAAGCAGTCATAAATGGTAATGCCAAGTCTACATCCACGACTAATAAATCAACTACTCAACCTAATTGGAAATAACCTCAGAACAATAATAGAGACAATTACGGGCCATTGCCCCCTATACAAACGTCTCTTTAACAACGGCGCCACGGACAGCCCACTCTACAGGGGCTGTGAAGCTCCCAGGAAACTTCCGTGCTTCTGGACGGAGCTAGGCTGGCTAGCGTTACCAGGACATCTACGCACAATGGACTGAATGTGAGTCTTAGTGCGGAAAATGGAATCTCTAATCTATCTATCTAGGCTACTTTTTATCCCGGCAAATATCATGGCTTAATGGGGACTGAAAAGGAAGTGGTAGTTCAGAGCCGCTGCTGGCTGGGCGCTTCACTATTCACGAGTCCAAAAACATGTCGGAGTATTTCCGGTGCTGGAATTGTGAGCAGCAAAATATTAATAAAAATATAACATTACTATTTCAAGTAGATTCTATACCTTTTAAAGCGAACAGGTTCCTGCCGAATAGAGGCTCCACAGAGTCGTCCACTAGCAAGCGATGGTCCAGGAAGTACTCGTAGTCCTTGACAGCGATCTTTTTCACTAGCTCCAAGTCGCGGATAATCACCACACCCTTTGTGAACTCGTATCTGCCTACGAACCTAGAAGGTAAGGAATTTTATTGGTCCGCAAATAGTCCCTAACTTACGTACTTGGGAAAAGGCTTGGAAGATATGTCGTGGCTACTGTGGTAGTCGACAAGATTTTTAGTACATTTAGCGGTAGCCGTACTAACCAGTGACACTCGAGTCTCGCAGTAAAATATGGTTTTGGAGCCTTAAATAAACGTGCACCGAGAAAGTTATTTTTAACTCCCGACGCAAAAACGACGTGGTGTTATAAGTTTGACGTGTCTGTGTGTGTGTGTTTTTGTGCGTGTGTGTCTGTCTGTGGCATCGTAGCTCCCGAACGGATGAACCGATTTTAATTTCGTTTTTTTTTTGTTTGAAAGATCAATTAGTCAGGAGTGTTCTTAGCTATGTTTCATGAAAATCGGTCCAAGATGGCCGCCGCCACAAAATGGCGAATTACATTTTTTTTTTCAGAACTCCCTCAATATGGGTATCAAATGAAAGGGCTTAACTAGTAGAATAATGTACACTATATTGAAGGGGGGTTTAAAAAGCATGAGATAAAAATTAAATAAAACATTTAAAAACCCCCGACAAAAAAATACTTCAAAAAGTTTAAATATTTTTTATTGATGCTTTTAGTTTAATATAAGTACGATTCTTTGGGCCCAGCGTCATCACGTCGGGAGACCGCTACTAATACTTATACTTAGTACCTAAATACAAATGATTTGCGGTTTCCCAAGTCAAAGACGCTTTGCCCAAAGAATCGTACCTATATTAAATAAATGATAAATGATATTTATTTTGCAAATAGGTTACAAGTAACTCTTTTACACGTCAATTTTTTTTTGACATATTTATCTAGATGAGGCCGGATGTTTCCTATCTGAATACCCTGAGAAGAAACACCGAAACAAACTCAGAGGTCACAGTCTCTTTTGAAGTCCATACAATTGCCAATAACATATGAAAAACATGTAGGTTAAGGTCTGAGGTGGCCTTTTGAGGAAAGCACCACGCAGGTTTGAGTGGGCTTGTCCAGACAGTGCAAGCCTTTGTCAGTAATCGTGCAGCTCAACTCAAAACTTTGAGGAGCTCAACGAACCGACGAACAATACCAAAGTAAGGACATTTGGGTAAGCCGCATAATATACTCAAACTGCCAGACAGTCATGAAATCAATCCTTAAAATAACGACACATAGTCCTCACACTTACAATACATCATTTTTTTAAGAACCATGCAGATTAGTGTCTGAGATGGTCTTTAGAAGAAAGAACCACACAGATTTGAGTGAACCTGTCCAGTCAGTGCAAGCCTTTGTCAGTAGTCGTGTAGCTCAACTCAGATCCACATAGGAGCTCAACAACTCGACGAACAATACCAAAGAAAGGACATTTGTGTAGGCCGTACAAAGCACTCAAACTGCCAGACAAACATTAAAGTTACTCAATGAAATAAAAAATAATCCACATAGTCCCCATTCATAATAAAAATAATGATAAATTTAATGTCAAATTGTATATGAAAAATTAAATTAAAATGTCAAATTGTATATAATAAAAAGAAAAATGTCAAATTGTGTATAAAAAAATTGTACAAAAGTCAAATTGTGTATAATAAAAGAAAATGTCAAAAGTAAAACTAAAAAATTGATAAAAAAAAAATGTCAATGTATAAACCAAGCAAATAAATATACATTGACAATAATAATAAAAACAGAGACTGTGCAAGTGTATTTCATTGGAACAGCTCAATCCCAAGCCTTTTTGTCTTCAAGATAATCTTTTATGGTGTAAAAAGCCTTCTGGCAAAGTTTACGCTTTACAAATGCTTTGAATTTATTTATGCTTAGATCTTGAATGTGACTTGGAAGTTTATTATAAAAGCGTATACATTGGCATCTAAATGAGCCCCCTATTTTTTTAAGCCTGGTTACAGGAACAACAAATTTATGTTTATTCCTAGTATTAACATTATGTATATCACTGTATTTTTTAAACATTTTAATATTTTTATGGGCATACAAAATATTTTCATAAATAAACTGAGAAGGGACAGTCATTATATTTATATTTTTAAATTTATCTCTGAGGGAGTATCTAGGACTTAATTTATAAATTGAACGAATAACTCTTTTCTGCAAAACAAAAATTGTCTGGATATCGGCAGCATTCCCCCATAATAGAATACCATACGACATGACACTGTGGAAATAACTAAAGTAAACTAAACGGGCTGTTTCTAAATCAGTTAAATTTCTAATTTTTCTGACAGCGTATGCAGCAGAGCTAAGTTTTTTCGATAATTTATCTATATGTGGTCCCCACTGAAGCATCTAAAGTTATGCCTAAGAACACAGTAGTATCTTCAGGAGTCAACTCTTTACCCCTTATTAGCACACTAGTATCCACTTGCCTAACCTGAGGCATCGTAAACCTAATACATTTAGTTTGTTTTCATTGAGATTCAAGTTATTAACATTAAACCAGTGTACTATTTTTGAAAGAACGTTATTTATATCGTTAGTAACCGGTTGCTGACGTTTAAGTTTAAATAAAAGTGAAGTGTCATCTGCAAACAACACTATTTCTTGACTATCCTTTATGAGGTAAGGCAAGTCATTAATATAAACAAGAAACAAAAATCGGCCAAGAATTGAACCTTGGGGGACACCCATTGTTACGGTAAACTAAATTAAACTAAAAGGATCAATAGAAATTATTTTAAAGTTTTTTTTTTCTCGGAGGTTTTTAAATTTTTTAGTTGTGAATTTGCTAGAAACTGCTCGTTCATTTTTCTCCTCAGTTAGCCCTGACCATCATGTAGTTGACACTGAGGCAACTCCTCTATTTTTAGGATTCCAAACATCCGAGAAATACTAGTTTGACCCCCAAAAGTGCCCCCCATACTAAAAGTTTAATGATTTACGTAACGCGTCCGTGTTTGGGTCACAAAATTCCATAGGTGTACCAAATTTCAACAGAATCAGTCCAGTAGATCCAGAGAAAACTGGCCGTGACAGACAGACAGACACCCTAGCAATCCTATAAGGGTTCCTTTTTTGTTCGGAACCCCAACAAACAGGCATGTACATACCTCTCTTCCGGAAAATTATGATACATGTCATCCATGGATTCAGCCACATGTTTCTTTTGCATCAGCTCGTAAATGAGGTTACCGATCGGTGGGACTATGGGGAAATGCTTCACGCCGTAGTGGCTGAACCGCGAGTAGGCCTGGCGCATGTACAGCGCCACTGCCGCTACGATCACGCCGAGCCATATTAGAGCTATCATTGTCTGTAAGGAAAAATAAAAACTTTAGACAGGAACAATACAGACAGATTCTTTCAGAGAGCATAAGTAGGTAATCATGAACGTGAGTATTTTAGGGTTCCGAACTGCAGCATGAAAAATCGGAACCTTTATTAGGATTACTCGTTTGTCTGTCTATTCGTCTATCACAGCCAATTTGCTGCGATTGTATTGGACCTATTTGGTTGAAACACTGACACGGTTGCTTAACCTAAATTAATACATTTTGATTATGAAGTCGCTTTTGCCCTGTTTTAACATATATTTTCCTGGTATGCAATTAATACACTAGTATTAGAATCGTTGATATTGCTCGTTCTAACCAGCAGGCTACGGTCGGGACCGAAGCAGAGGCTGTTTAAAGTTCTGATTATGTGTTTCCCCACGATTGCATTATTGTTTACTCTTTTGCGAATTTTAGAGAGTAAAGCCGCGAATCCATCGCAACACACAATGAGGCTACGCACGTGTGTGAAGCTTGGCCTTGCAAAATATATGAGATTGTTTCCACTGCAACCCACGGAAACGTTACGCATCAAGTGACGTCATTGACTTACGCGTGTCTTGCTCGAATATGGCGCCCACGTAGCTCAATGCTATCAACGCCATGCACGCTGTGCACGCGGTACCTGCTATACACGAATATTAACCCACGACAATGTCAAAACCATATTCTTTTTTTTTTTTTTTATTTGTGATGGGTTTGCTCTTGACTCCAGTCTAGGTCAGAGATGACCGAGACAAATTCTACGATGGAGCGAGCTTACCCAGAAGGAGCCTGTTCACTCTAACTTTGAAGAGATTAGGGTTGTAAGCGTTTGGAAACACGGACGCAGGCAGAGAGTTCCACTCCTTCGCTGTGCGCATTATAAAAGACGTTTGGAAACGCTTAGTGCGAGTTGGTGGAATAGCAACAAGGTAGGGATGGTAAGATGCAGTGCGTCTGGATGTCCGATGGTAGAAGGGGGCCGGTGGGATGAGGTCGTGGAGTTCTTGGGCACACTCACCGAAGTACAATCTGTAGAAGACCGACAAGCAGGCAACCTTACGGCGATGAGCCAAGCTATGCAGCTTGGCATCCACCAGTTTTACGTCACCGATGAGCCTCTTAGCTCTGCGTTCCACCGAGTCAAGCGCGGCAAGCTGATACTTAGCTGAGCCATCCCAAAGGTGGCTACAATACTCCATGCAGGATCGGACTTGCGCTTTATATAGGGTTAAAAGCTGTCCAGGCCTGAAGTATCGCTTCACCCTATTAGGATGCCCAGCTTTTTGGCCGCGGTTTGGGCTTTGTACTCGATGGTGGCGCCGAAGTTGAGACTGGATGTCAACTCCATGCCTAGGACTCCTGCATTCTTGCAAAAAACGAGCGTAGCCTCTCCGTGTGCCAAGTGGGCCACGCTACAGTTGTACGTACTCGCAGGCGTGTACTTCAGTGGAAACGTAGACCCATGTTGTCAAACAAATGAAACCACGCAGCTAAAATGCACCGCGTGGCCGTGGATAGCGTGCACCGCGGTGGGTTCGCGGCTTAAGCGGGTTTCAGACTACGCTATACTATTCAGAACTATAATTACTAGCTGACTCGGCAAAAGTTGTTTTGCCATACAAAAAAAAAATACCCTACCACCTATTCTCATACCTACCGAATATACACACAAAGTTTCATGAAAATCGGTCGAGCCGTTTCAGAGGAGTTCGGTAACGAACACCGCGACACGACATTTTTATATATTAGAAGATAAATAAATGTATAGTGAGCGATATTGTGCGATATTGACACATTC
This sequence comes from Lacanobia wlatinum, assembly GCA_947578705.1. Classification (NCBI taxonomy): domain Eukaryota; kingdom Metazoa; phylum Arthropoda; class Insecta; order Lepidoptera; family Noctuidae; genus Lacanobia; species Lacanobia wlatinum. The sequence continues at coordinate 28,799,769 of OX388029.1, forward strand.
ATAGTGCGTACAGCTAAGGAGTGAAATTCCCTGCCAGAGTCTGTGTTTCCAAATAACTACAACCTGGGAGTCTTTAAGACAAGAGTGAATAGGTTGCTTCTAGGCCAACGTGCTCCTTCTTTGACCGCGTCATCGCTTACCATTAGGTGAGATAGTGGTAAAACGTATGCCAATCTATGGTAAAAAAAAAAAATTGCTATGAACTATATGCTATTATATTATAGCGTAGTCTGAAACCCGCTTTAACACTTAGCGTGTTGTCCTTAGTATGGCTTGGGCCGGTTCTTAGACGCGTTACTTAGAATTATTTAACCTTGAGCACTCATAAGTGTGTGATCGGTATTTGAGTGGCGTTTTTGTTAAGTTTTTATGTGTGAATGAATAAATAAAATAAACTATTAGATGATTCGTCATTTTATGATCATCATAATATTATCCGCTGGACTTATGCCTTATTAGCTTTTAGAAAATAGGGGAATGTAGCTGCTTCATTTTTTATTTGGTACAACAATGACGGGATTTATCGTTCTTACTAAAAACGTGGTGATCGAGCCATTCATATTGTTTGTTATTGTTTGATAAATTTATGATCTATCTGATAAATATTTATAGCACTCAATGACATCATTGTTGGAATAAGGCGTAGAAACACAGATTCTTAAGACAAATTGAATGTAGCCAACCATTTGACAAACTTAATATAGTACGATATACTGGTATGACAAAGCAAATTGATGTAGAACATTTGAAATTGAATCGAACATTTTAATAAACTCGATTTCCAGTCGAAAACATACCTTTGATGTAAAAATTGTAGTAGTTACGGATTATCATTGACAAAATACACATATTTACCAATTGCTTGGGTAGATTAAAGCATTTATTATATTCACAAGAACTGTACCTATAAACCACAACGATTTAAATAACTATAACCTAAAAAAAGCGACAACATTACTCACTGGCTAAAACACGAGTGATTTGGACCGTCGTCTCCCACGGTATGCAAAACATAAAAAATATCGTTTGCTATATACTTATACCAAACGATTTTTTATGTTTTGTACACACAGATATCGTTAATTACCAACACGTTTTTATAATATGTTGAATAACAACAACAGATAAATACGTAATCTTTATTTTGCTAATTGAAACTGCTGTCGCTGTGTGCTGTACTTACTACTGTTATATATGTATAGCTATTTTTTTATCACCGTCTGTTTTATTATGAACTAGCGACCCGCCCCGGCTTCCCACGAGTTTAAAATGTAATTATTTACGACTAGTGGACGTCACGCGGTTTCACCCGCGTAGTTCCCGTTCCCGTGGGAGTACGGGGATAATATATAGCCTATGTTACTGCCTGATAATGTAGCTATCCAATACTAAAATAATTTTTCAAATCGCTCCAGTAGTTTCGGAGCCTATTCAATTCAAACAAACAAACAAGCAAACAAATCTTTCTTCTTTATAATATTAGTATAGACATCACATTAGAAACCTCAAAAATAACAGTATTTCTCCACTATTAAATGGATGTTATAATACATATAAACCTTCCTCTTCAATCACTCTATCTATTAAAAAAAACCGCATCAAAATCCGTTGCGTAGTTTTAAAGATTTAGGCATACATAGGGATATAGGGACAGAGAAAGCGACTTTGTTTTATGCTGTGTAGTGATGTCAACAAGAATAATGTGGATTTTTGCTTACGTACTTATTTTCAATAGATTTGGATGTATGGACAAGGTAAGGAACATATTATATGCTTGTCTGTTTATTGTTTACCGAAGGTACGCTGTGAAGAGGTACGCACATGTTTACAGTACAAACATTTTATAGGTCACCCTAGTACGCCCTTAAGCGCTTATTACACTACACGATATTTAGGGCCCTAAGTCCCGATTTAGGGTGGTGTAATAAGAATTAGGGCATAAGGGAGCCTAATTAGGGTGACCGGAGCGGCCCGGTCTAGGTAGCTCCCTAACTGGAGTCAAACTCCCCAATTTGGGGACAAAATATAATCCATTTCAAATAATATGTGAAGAATAAAATCAATATTTAGAATCCCCACATCTTGCCAACCCCCAATAAATCCCCAATCAACTTGAGATTGCCCGCGGCTGATAAAATTTTCTTTTTCCTAGAATTAACCTAATTGTTAAGGTTGGTCCCACCCAGTTTGGGGAATTCCCCACACGTTGGCAACGCTGGTCACTTTCAACTGAGTTAGGGCCGAAGCCAGGGTTAGGGCCGGCTAGTGTAATAAGCGGCTCCCTAGTTAGGGGCCACGCCAACCCTTGCCACAGGGCCCTGAATACCGTGTACTGTAATGAGCGCTTTACCTCACCAGTTATTATTATGTTCAATTTCCATGTCTTTATTTTGCTATTCATTATAGCTATATTGCATTTTGCATTGGACATTGAACTTAGAAGATAGGTACACCAGTGACTACCTCAAATTAAAATCAATAAAACCTTAGAATTGTAAAGTGAGATATTGTTAGGTTTATGTTAATCAAAAAGCAAAGTAGATAAATATTTGCTTTGCTTTTTTTACTTTCTCTAAGTGAATACTTAGAGATGGGCAAGACTTGGATTGCGAAAGCACTTAAAGTAATTCCTTAACGCAAATAAAGCATTTGTGTAGATTGTCTCATTATGTGTGTTATGTCAATTTAGTTGTGGAATATCATCACTTTTTGGGTGATGATATTCCACAGCTAAATTGACAGAGAACAAATAAAAGCTTAAAAAAAGTTTTTTAAGTGCCTTTCATGTGGAATAAAACAAATATTTTTTTAATTCACTTACATCACCTTTTCAAGTGATGGGATATATCGTTTAATCCTCGAGTACAAGTCATGCTATCGTCATTTAATATCCGCAAGTCATCATGTTGATCATTATTAGCATTATCACCATGACTAGTAAGTTTATTTTAAGACATAATTAAGAGTTCGTTTGGTTTTGCTATCTTAAAAAGAATGCCAAGTTGCAAGTCCGTATACAGTTACCCAGGACATAAAACACACAGCTCCAGTGGTGTTTCTTTTCATTTAGAGGTTACTGAAGTATACAATTTGTTTCTCATTTCAGACAATGCTTGATGCACCAAAAAATGTCAACGCGGTTCGCGTTCTTAAAATGACTAAAATCATTGGTCAAGCCGAGTCCCATATACTCAGCCAATCTTGTCAATCTAAACCTTAACTGCCTCCGTAGTCGATTGGTTTAGGCGTTTGCCTTGTGACCCGGTGGTCGTGAATTCGATTCCCACGGGAAGCATACTTTGTAAAGTTGTTTCCAGTTTGGCTAGGAAATTGCAGGCTTGAATCGCCTGATTGTCTGATAAAAAGATGATTCCGTGCTTCGGAAGGCACGTATAAGCCGGTGGTCTCGGCCGCCAAATGGCGGTCGTGAAATAAAACATGCCAGAGGCCCTTGATGCGGTTTAGAAACTCGGACACTAGGGTGTGTGGGGTCTTTAGACCCTACTGCCCACACAATAAGAAGAAGAAACTAAACCTTCAAAACCCAGTAAGGGTTGTGGAGGTGGTCTATTATAGACAAATGCACCTTGACTGTAAATGTACTCACACTATTGTGAGCTTACGTCATCGCACGGGAAGCAATCGAAAACGCACAAATAATGATTTTAATGAATTGAAGAAAGTTCACTTTGACCGAATTTAAAAAAAATAAAAATAGCCTTTATTCAGACAATTCTTAACTAATAACAAACTTAATTCTTACTTTTTACTTTAACTCTTAATCTATTTATTCTATTCTTCATCTGTTTCCTTGTCTATTTGCCTTTTGGAAAAAGCCTCTTCTAACTTTTTCTACCTTCTCCCGCTTTTCGCTGTCCTTGTCTATATATGTGTGTTGTCTACTGCCTTCTTAATCTCGTCTGCCCATCTTGTAAAAGGTCTCTCCCTCTTTTGCGATTCCCATCCCCAGGATACCAATCTGTTACTGCTCTACTTCATTTGTCCTTTCCTCTAATCGTGTGACCCGTGTGAGTTTTTTTCTCTTATTTATTTATTTATTTAAACTTTATGCACAATTGTGGTACATGGGCGGACTTAATGCAACAAGGCATTCTCTACCAGTCAACCTTTGGGTTAAAAAGATTACGCTGTGGTAGGTTTATATCTAATAAATAAAATTAGAAGTAGAATTTTGTTTCGGGAAGAATATACAAATAATATATATAATGCTAATAAAATACATTATATACTCTAAAATAATCTATACATATAATAAAATCGTAGACTAACCGTGTCTGTACATTGAATATTTTCGCATGAAAATTACACAGAAAACTCAGGAAAAAGGTATAAAACACTAAAATGCAATTTTTGAAATTTTTGTCTGTTTGTCTGTGCGTTTGTGGGAGCATCACGCTTAAACCACAGATTAGATTGCAAATCTTAGTAGTTAAAAATATTAAGAGATAACCCGAGTAACATTTAGCGTTTATTTCATCAAAATCGACCCACAAAATCAAAAGATATTGAATTTTTAAGTTTAGGAAGAAACTTCCTAATGTATTCTGATGAGTCAGAGCGCCATCTATTGAGAATAATAAAATGCACGAAAGCATTCAAAATTGTTGAGTTATTTGTGAAACTTTTAATACGTGGCAAAATAAGAGTGATCATTTTATACCTTTTCGTTATTGATCGATACAATCGATCCACAAAATCAAAATATATTGAATTTATTGTTTAGTAAGAAACTTCCTTATATATTCTGATTAGTCAGAGCGCCATCTATTGAGGAACCAAAAAATGCATGAAAGCATGAATGTTACACCAAAACACATTGATTGAGTTATTTGTGAAATTTTTAATACGTAGACGTAGTCTTCTAAACATATATTATAATAAAATCGTAGACTAACCGTGTCTGTACATTGAATATTTTTGCATGAAAATTACACAGAAAACTCAGGAAAAAGGTGTAAAACACAAAAATGCAATTTTTGTTTTTGTCTGTTTGTCTGTTTGTATGTGCGTTTGTGGGAGCATCACGCTTAAACCACAGATTAGATTGCAAATCTTAGTACTTAAAAATATTAAGTGATAACCCGAGCAACATGTAGCGTTTATTTCATCAAAATCGACCCACAAAATGAAAAGATCTATATATATATATTTTGATTTTGTGGATCGATTGTATCGACAATCGATCCACAAAATCAAAATATATTGAATTTTTAGTTTAGTAAGAAACTTCCTTATATATTCTGATTAGTCGAAGCGCCATCTATTGAGGAACCAAAAAATGCATGAAAGCATGAATGTTACACCAAAACACATTGATTGAGTTGTTTGTGAAACTTTTAATACGTAGACGTAGCAAAATAAAAGTAAACATTTTAATACCTTATCGTTATTTACCGTTACATACGGGCTTCTTATTTATTCGTCTTCCGCTGCCAAATATTTTGTCAGTTTACATGGTCGATAGACGGCGTTGCACTGATGACGCGTTTATCTGAATTGTGGTGTTAAGATTTTCCGCTGGAGAATGACCTCACACAATTTCTAAACACAGTCGTGTTTCGAAGAAATTTCGGTTTGGTCTCTGAAAGGTCTTAAACTGTTAGGGACCATAATTGGTTAAATCTCTGGTGCTGGTTTCGTTTAAAGTGCATTTATCGTAGAGTTTTAAACTGATTTAGTTTTGCGAAGTTCTGGGCGGTTCGACTTGCGGATCAGGCCTGTAGGGTCCCGTACCAAAGGTGCTGTGTTGACGGGACCCTACTGCTAGGCCTTCGCGATTGATTCCGTTTAGAGCGAAGCAACGAACGGTTCGATTTGCGAAACAAGGCTAATAATATAAATAAAAATCTTATATTTCAGACAGAGTCCATTTTTTGGTTAGTAGTTAGGTTTAGGTTTAATTTAGGTTAGTAGTTTGGTTTTTTATAATAAGGTATCATACCAAAGATGGTCACGGTGACGGGAGCGATCGATTTTGGGAGGCTACTCTCTAAGTCCGAAGTCCGTAGTTTCGGGCTTAGTTGCGGACGTATTCTACTCCGTATCACCTACAGACTTACGATTAGTCCCGAACCCGAACTAAGAATGAATGACAACACGATTTCACAGTAACTGTCAAATCGTGTTATCATTAGTTCTCATTGGTTAGATGATACGGAGTGGAATATTTTTTTTTTTACAATAGATAGGCATACGTTTGACCACTATCTCACCTGATGGTAAGCGATGATGAGGTTGAAGATGGAGCACGTTTGCCTAGAAGCAATCTATTCACTTTTGTCTTAAAGACTCCCAGGTTGCCCGCAACTAAGTTTTTAATTCGTGCTAAGTATCAGAGGGTTCGATTTGCGAGCCAAGGCAAATTATAGGGTTCCGTGCCAAAGTTGATAATGGGACCCTATTATTTAAGCCTTCGCGTACGATTTTGATTCGTGCGAACCCAGTCGATTTTTAGGGTTCCGTACCAAGTTTGCTAACGGAACCCTTTTTTTTTAATAAGCCACCACTGTCCGTCTTCCTTCAGTTAATGCGTTTTATTTCTGTCTCGCTAATATAAAAATATCTTCTAGAAAAAGGCCGAATCTTTCACAATATAGCGTAATTCTTAATCTTCTTAATATATTTAAAACAAAGTCGGTTTTGTTCGAACACTTTTCTAACTCGAGAACGGCTCGACCGATTTTCATAGGTTTTGGATTAGTCTTCGTCCGGAATAGCATAATAAGAATTAAAATCCAAAAAAAAGAGTAGGTAGGTAGGGTAGGTAGGTAGGATAGGTAGGTAGGGTAGGTAGGGTAAGTAGGGTAGGTAGGGTAGGTATGTAGGTAGGAAGGTAGGTAGGTAGGTAGGGTAGGTAGGTAGGGTAGGTAAGGTAGGGTAGCTATGGTAGATAGGATAGGTAAGGAGGTAGAGTAGGTAGGTAGGTTAGGGTCGGTAGGTAGAATAGCCAGTTGACGGGAGCGAAGCCGCGCGGGTCAGCTAGTTGACTAATAAATATCATGTCATATACAAATCTTTCTGATTAAGAGAACTCAAAAATGATGACTAGACCAAACTAAGAATGACAGGATTTTAAGTAGTGATTTCGGATTTTAGGCTTTATGGAAAATTTTGACTCAGCCTTCTTGATGTCAAGGGGAAGCATATTCCAGAGTTTGATGGTCGAAATAGCAAAGGAATTAGACATAAACCCGGTGCGGTGAGAAGGTATGTGAAGAAGTTAGTTTTTGGTTATCTTCAATTTTGGTTTTCTCTCTAATTGTTCTGTTTCTGATTCTGTCAATTTTCCGTTTGTTTAGCATACTTCTTTCCATGGCGACTTGGCAGACTTCTAGTTTTTTCAAGTTGATTTGTGTTAGTGCCCATGTTTGGCAGCCATATATTGTAAAGATAGGTACTATTCAAGCATTAAATAATTTGGTTTTTATGGGCATAACCATTTCTTTATCTTTCATAATGTCTCTCAGGGACCAGTATCGCTTCCAAGCTTTGCCTATTCGAGTTGCAATTTCTTTTGTCATGAGTTCGTCGATGGATATCAATTGGCCAAGATAGATGAGTATGTGACTGAGTATTCAGTCACATACTCAATATGGTTCTGTTGATTACATTGGGTACTTGCTCTCCGTTGGACATGATTTTCGTCTTATGTACTTATAGATAGTCCTACCTTTCGGCTTGCCCTATCGAGATCGTTGACCTTAGTTTGTAGATCTTCCGGGTTTGTCGCGAAAATAATTAGGTCGTCTGCGAATCGAAGATGGGTTAAAATTTCGCCATTGATATTTAAATACCAATACTAAAAATGGAATGGGAATGGGATGAATGGTGAATAGCGTGCTTTTCTCTGAAGATGTCCTCTAATACTGCCGAGAAGAATTTTGGTAAAAGCGGGTCACCCTGCCGAACCCCTCGTTGGATCTTTTTTGTTACTATTGATAGGCTCTCGTTTGACCACTATCTCACCTGATGGTAAGCGATGATGTGGTCGAAGATAGAGCACGCTTGCCTAGAAGTAACCTATTCACTCTTGACATAAAGTCTCCCAGGGTGTAGCTATCAGGAAACACAGACTCCGGCAGGGAATTCCACTCCTTAGCTGTACGCATTTTGAATGTCTTCCCAAAACGTTGTGCACCGGTGGCGCATCACCGTTCGTCTTGTGGTCCGATGATGAAACGGGCTTCATCATTATATCAGCCGAAAGACGTCCACTGCTGGACATAGGCCTCCCCCAAGCGTTGCCACAACGACCGGTCCTGTGCGTCTCGCATCCATCGGCTACCCGCGACCTTCACCAGATCATCGGTCCACCTTGTGGGAGGCCTTTCAACGTTGCATCTTCCGGTACGCGGTCGCCACTCCAGAAGTTTTCGGCCCCATCGAAACGGGCTTGGCGGAATTAAATAATGCAATGCCGTCGCACATTCCCCAAAATGCAACCGGTAAAAAACCGACATGCTAGCAACTCGTCGTCGATGCTCAAAACTTCGGAGCTTCGTCGCGATGAGCCTTTCATTGCCCATGATCCTCTTGGCTCGTTTCTCAATTAACTCAATCTGAATCACTTCTCCTTTATTCTCCAATTTCACCTGAACAGTGCTGTTCTTGTAAACGTTTTGAATTAATCTTGTGTATTTTCTTTCTATTCCTTGGTTGTTTAGAGCTTGTCCTTGTAGAAAACCTGTCTAACAACATGTATATGGCCAATTGTTTAGAATCCACGTCTAAACCCTGCTTGTTCCCTTGGCTGGTTCTCGTCCAGGACTCGAGTTATGCGGTTTAAAATTATTTTTGCAAAGATCTTGTAAATGTTGGACATGAGACTTATCGGTCTGTAGTTCTCTATATCATTTTTATTTCCCTTTTTAGGGTTCCGAACAAGAAACGGATCACTCGGGTGTCTGTCTGTCCGTCTGTCACAGCCAGTTATCTCCGGATCCACGGGACCGATTCTGTTGCAATTTGGTACACATATGGACTTCTATGACCCAAACACGGACGCGTTACGTAAATCATTAAATTTTTAGTATGGGGTCACTTTTGGGGGTCAAACTAGAAAATAAAAAAATAAAAATTTGGACAATATTGTGTGACATATCAAATGAAAGGGCTTACTGTGAAGGTTTTAAGTATATTTTCTTCATAATTTTAAAATAAATGGTTTTGAAGTTATTTAAGAAATTAGGCAAAAAATTACCATCCCCCCTTATCTCCGAAACTACTGAGACTAAAATTTTGAAAACAAATGGAGATAATAGATCTTTACCTAGAGATTACAGGGAAATCTATAAGAAGTCTATAGAGTAAAAATAACATGTTAAAAAATCTTTCGAAATCCTTTGCGCGTGAGTCCGACTCTCATTTGACCAGTTTTTGATGTAATAGAATGATTGTCGGTGGTCTATTTTTCCGGTATGTACTCCATGTCTATTACATCATTAAAGAGATAAGTGAGGATTGGTATCATGGTATCTTTGGCTGGAAAAAAAAATCATTAGTGATATTGTCAGACCCTGGGGCCTTATCTTTCTTTTGTGATAATAGAGCTTTCTCTACTTCGCTTTGAAGTATTTCAGGTACTGCTTCTGTATTGAAAATTACAGTGGGTTGTTCTGAATACTGTTTCGAGTACAGCTCCTTGTAGAATTTTGTAGCTATAGAAATAATGTCTGGCCTTTTGTTTTGAGATTTCCTGCCTTGTTTCTCAAAGTCGGTATCCAGTCCTTTTTGTTTTTAAGTTCTTTGATCGCTTTTCTAACTCCCCCTATTCGGCCACCCTTATTCCCTTATGCCTATCTGTGCATTGATATCCCAATAATGTTTCTATTAGTTAGGTTTATTAATGTTGCATTTAATTCATTGTAGAAGGAGTCTATTTCACTCTTGCTGGAGTTTTCAATCGGTTAGTATATCTGTCAGATGATTGACCATTTTTCGTTGGCTAGTGGAATTGATAAGGTACTGAACTTATCAATTCCATTAGCCAATAGGCTAGGCTAGGCTATGCGGTCAGCAGCCGGGGATTACGGAAGTCGCATAAGATCCCACGATCCCCGGCGTAGGTGAGAGATGGAACACCGGGGTTGTTTTAGTCAGTAAGAGTCTGACAGACCCCTCTGCCCGCCCCAGGGTGGAGGACATCCATGAGGATTTGCACCCGTTAAAAAAAAAGGCTATGCGGTCAGAGATACCTATAAACTCGTCGATGTTGTTTTTAAGCTCCTTTGATACCAAGAAGCCAACGCCATAGTGACCAGCTGTTTCTCCTTTATAGTAAAAAACTAACTGTCCATAATCTTCTACGTTTTCTCCAAGACGATGCACTTCTGCCAAGCCTATTATATTCCATTTAATATTTTCTAGGACTAGTAAAAGTTCCTTAAGGCTTTCATCCCTTTTTAAGGACAGTACATTGAATGTTGCAATTGATGTGTGTTGGTTGTATGTGTGTTGTTTTTTACCCGACTGTCAAGGAAGGGTTATGTTTTTCGCGCGTATCTTGTATGTATGTTTGTTGGTTTGTTTGTTTGTTTGAGAGTTTGTTAGTTTGTAAATTTCTTTATTACCTCGTACCTTCCAAACGGCTGCTTCGATTTCGTCTATTAAGGTGTCAAAACCCAAGTGTCCTTAGATAGGTGTTTTTTTAAAAAAAGCAGTATGGCGGATTTTTCACTAAATTGCAAGTCAAGTTTTTTTTTCATCAAACCTGTCGAGTAGGGTATTAAAATGAAGGAAATTAAATGGAAATTACAAAGATATGTATAAGTCATGTGTTTAAATTCAATTAGTCATAAGTTTACAGTTTTAGTTCATAAAAGTGTGCCGGTTTCGGTCTTTTCACGACCGTTTTCAATAACCTATCTAAGTTTCGAATGTCCTAACCCTTTAAACAAAATAAATTCTTTCTATTCGTGGTCTGCGTTTCACAATAGCAGTTTTGTTCCGTTTGTGTCAGACCAACGAAAGACAGCTTTTTCTATCTCTCTGATCCAAACTTTTCAAAAAACCTTTGAATTTATACATACATATTTAGATTTCCAAGACCGTATTCTATAGTATAACACAATAATACAATCCATTTACTCTACAGAATTCAAAAATCCTAGAACTTAAACTTACAAAATTCCGATGTGTTACATTTTCACATTACATTTTTCATTATGTTTCTAAAACTAGATGTCCTATCGACTTGATACTTTTCGTGATATTGTTCTTATGTAAAAAACTTACATTTAACACAAATTTTGAAACAATATCTTCATAAACAAAAAATCACATTTTCAAGTTACGTAATTATTGACAGTACACAATTTTACCTGAAAATTCTCTGATAAACTATCAAAATACGGTGTTATTGGATTCTTATGAGAACTTATACACACAAATAAACCTTATAATACCATATCGCAGATAGGGTCTCGTCGCCGACACAATCTATTATTATTTGAAATAAATAAATCATCACTGCTATAATATTCCATTATTAAAAGAAAATACATTGCTACTGCTATTTAATGTTCAAACGCATAAACATAGTCGCGTTATCGGCCGATATTAAGGGATAATGAAATGACGTTTCTAGAGTTAGCTCTGTCTGTCGGAGAGTACGTAACTTATTTTTTTATTGAAATGCAGGTTAGAACGATTTGTATGGGCGGTCTTATCTTTAGTCTCGGACTCCACCAAAGCGGAGAAGAGACGAGCGGGGTGGAGACGTGTTTTCAAAAACCAATAGAATTTGGTTAATCTCACATAATTATCATCTCCACTCAGCTTAAGTGGATACCACTGAGCGTAAATATATCATATGTATATGGCGCGATGGAAGCGGAGATGTGAGTCGCTGAAATTGGGCTGAGCCGCGGCACAAGGCGGAGATGTGAGCCTAACGATGGCGCGCAAAGGAGACCAGATGGTTGCGGCATGCAGTGTAGTCAGCGCACATCTCTGCTTCAATTTAACCAGTACGTAGCTGAAAAACTTCTCGTCTCCGCTTCCGACTTTGAAAGGAAGGGTGAAAGAAGCTACGTCCTCAAGCAAATTCCAGCCGGTGGTGATGGCAACTTTGGACCGGAATCGATAGAGACAGATTGTCCGCTTATAGTCCCAGTGACCACGATACTCAGTAATGTGGGACCTACTGAAGGAGAAAGATAAAATGATACAGGCTGTCTCTGAATGGGGCGATGCCAATCTGGTCAAGTTCATCGCTGATAAGACCCAAGCGTGTCTATTTTCCGCCAAAAGGAGCCAATTCCAACCAGCTCCTTTGAGACGGATCTGCCAGAAACCAGCTTGATGCCCTTGAGTCAATTGAGAAACGAGCCAAAAGGATCATCGGCAATGATAGGCTCGTCGCGACGAAGCTCCAAAGACTTGAGCTTAGAAGACGAGTTGCTAGCCTGTCGGTTTTCTACCGGTTGGATTTTGGGGAATGTGCGACGCAATTGCATAATTTAATTCCGCCAAGCCCATTCGATCATCGGACTGCAAGACGAACGACGATGCGCCACTGGTACATGGTGGACATCCCACCCATACGCACAAAACAATTTGGGAACACTTTTGGGAATTCTCTGCCGGAGTCTGTGTTTCCTGATAGCTACAACCTGGGAGTCTTTAAGTCAAGTGTGAATAGGTTTCTTCTAGGCAAGCGTGCTCCATCTTCGACTACATCATCGCTTACCATCAGGTGAGATAGTGGTCAAACGCGTGCCTATCAATAGTAAAAAAAAAATATAGCTTTGTTTATCTTTACTAGCTGGAAGAAAAGATAGATCGGTTATTGAAAATGGCCGTTAGTGTGTTGCTACGTTTAAGTTTCGCAGTTTTTTTTATTTTTCTTATTATATTAAACTTGTGTTTATAGTATTTTGGGACTTTGTCTGTTCTTTATTCCTGTTGGAGGGTATTGGTCATAATTCTCCTCGGTGACCGGCCAGCTTGGAGAATGTTTTCCTTTGTTTGGATGTTTGTGTTGTAATCTGTTTTGATTTTGGTTTCCGGCCTTGCTAAATACTTGCTGTCAAGGTACTTCCTGTTGATTTCAATGCAATAGAGGTTGGCTTGTTGTGTTCTGTGCGATTTTTGATTGTGTTTCTATCTGTGGCTTTTTCTTATTCCTCATGGCTTCAAAAGCGTTAACTATATATATTTTGTTAGGCTGTATTTGGGAGCTGCAGCAGTATTTTCCACTTGTACATTGCCAAAATTATTTGATGGTGTAGAAGGCGGTGTAGCCCTCCAGACCGCCTTCTACACCACCAAATAATTTAGGTCTCTTCCATAGTTTATTCTTTCCTGAACCTATTTATTCTTTTATTAAAAGAGTTCCATTCCTAATTATTGCAATTTTGTCCGCTTCTTTTGCTTATTTGAGTTTAGGAAACAGAGACTTATTAGCTTCAAAAACGTCTTTTGGAAGGTCTTCAGATATACTTATGTTCTCAGGAAAAGCTCTCTTGTTCCTCATAAGTTCTTCTTTCCTCTATAATGCAAATTTGATCGGTCTTATTTTATTTTTCCAATTCTACCCACTTTGCTAATCTCCCATCTGTCCCATTTATTAGACTTTATCTTCTTATTTGCTTCATTCAGTCTCCACAACTTTGTTTAATAAGTTAACTTACACTTTATTGACTTAGAGATCATTTTGCTTCAAGTGCGGGCAACCGGGTGGCAATGTCAAAGGGCGCAATTACTCGCCTATGACAGACGCAAAGGTGCCATGAAATATCCAAAAATTCAGCGCTCGATGCACCACCTGGTAAAGACGGCCCTGGACTGGCATGCCGGCTCGCCTTACTTAATAGAGCACGCGTGGGATGCTCTTAAGTGAGCTATTTGGAACCATCAGCCACGTCCCCAGACAGTACCAAAGCTCAGGGAAGCCGCAATTCAAGAATGGGACAGGTTACCCCAAGAAATGCTGGATAAGTTGATCCTCTTTTATTAATTAATTGTTGTTTAAGTTTGATTAAACAGTCTTTTTCTTTCTATCAAATTCCTGTTACAATTACATTCTGATTAATTACTCAATTTTTTTTATTAAAAAATAGTTTTATTTTTAAACACACAACAAAGTTTTTTTCTTGATAAAGTTAAATTAAAAATATATATATATCAGCTTATGCTAGTGATCACAAACTTTTTTTTATTTGTGTACATAATACATACGATAACAGAATAAAAAAATGTTCGACTATCATTTATCGCCGACTAACATTAGAATAGAATAGAATACTCTTTATTATGTACACCATTCATGATGATAAAAATATATTTGATGAAGTTCTATTTTGAAAAGAATATTTTGTTTATGTAAGTAGGTAGAAATAGTTAGTTAATGTATTTTATTTAGGCATAGTAGATATAAATAGTTAGGGTCACCTGTTCACAAATGAAACACCCAAAGGACATGGCCAGCTTTTGTATGGACGTCGGCATAGTTATTGAATTTGGTTTACACCAATGATTTTTGGTGTTTTATATTCGTGAATATTGGCTCATTAAATTGCAATAAATAAAAAACTCAGAGAACTTGTCTTTACAACAGACTAGACAAAAACAGTTTCATAAAACCTTTTAATCAGATTGCTAGCAATAAGGTGTTAGATTATAATTTCGCTATTAACAAACTTAAAGGCGCTTTAAAATAGCGAACAGTTGTGAATTATTACGTTTAGGTATTACTTAGGTATATGGTTTTAGTATTATTAAGCATTTAAACAAAGTACTGGCCACCTAAATGAAGGATTTTAAACTGCATATTGATTAACATTTATTAAACTGGGAAATAGTCTCAAAAAATGTGACAATAATAATAAACATAACATCATGTCTGTATTCCACGAAGGGTTGGGCAGAGGTGTACCTACAGTACACCCACATTTCAGCAGTTATTTTGAATACCATGTATTAGGGGGCGAGTCTATTGCCATCAACCGGGCACAAATCCAGAATCCGGGCTGCTACTGAGAAATTCCTGATGAATAAACCCAATATCACTTTGCTCGACCTGGGAATCGAACTCAGGACCTCATGCTCAGCAGTAGCGCTTGCGACCACTAGACCAACGAGGCAGTCATAATAACAATATTAACAAAGTATATATTCGAAACCAATGTTTTTCTTTAAAGTACATTTTTACAGGTTACCCTTATATTTTTTTTAAAATAGTTCAATAAACAAGGGAAGCACAAAATAAAACAAAAAGTAAAAATAATTAGTTATTTATTAGAGAAAATAAATAAAAATATTTTGCTGTATTATAATGATTATATCTTAAATGCCTACCTAGATAACATACATTACAGCAATGCAGCGATAGTATTAATAAAGAGACCGAGAGAGGACAATCAACCAGCTTTTTTTTTATTTCACAAATAAAAATCTGGATAAAGTGTAAGTATAGGGCTTCAGTAATTACATAAATAACTGCTTTAAACATAACCAGACATGTAAAAAAATACAACCATCTTAATATATATAAATCACGTGTCACGTTGTTTGTCCGCGATGGACTCCCTAAACTACTGGACCGATTTTGATGAAACTTTGTAACTATCTGTTATTTGATCCAACTTAAATGATAGGATAGTTTTTTGTAACGCGGGCAAAAGCTAGTTGATTTATATATTATTATTTTAAATTGTGATTATGGTTTTCAAGAAATATTAGCTTTTGTTAGAATATTTTAATATTCTTGAATTGTTAATAGTATGTTGTCTAAAAATCCTGCTGGATATTGTTTCGGTGTCTTGCCCAACCAAGGTACCAAATTATTGTCATAATAACATGACAACAACAACCAACAGTCCGGTTCCCTACAAAGCAATTACAATAGTACCCTGTTAGTTTACTTAACATTTACAGGAGGTAAAAGATTATACAGAATTAAAAACTGGGGTACTGTAAGACCCGTCCAAAATATTAGCTTTTGTCTTCATAATATTAATTATGTCTTCTATATGGATGTCACTAAATGTAGAATGTGTCTCATTCATTTGAGGCAATAAATGCCACTGATCGCTGTACAAGTGTGTTTCATACGATCTACAGCTCCGAGGAACATAGAAACTATGTTCTTGCAAAAGCAGTCTTTTAATGAATTGCGGGACCAAATGCAACATTTTGTTTCTGCATTGTTGAAATATACAATGAACAGATGTGATCGAAGCTCGCTTATAATTAGGTAATGATATGGTATTATTTTCCCTTTGTAGTGGTGGCTCTGGTGGGCTGACAACTTGAACATTAGGGACTGCTGCATCGTTGTCCGAAGCCAATTCCTGCATGTCTCATGATGAGTCATGCACTGCCTGTCTATTTTCTCGCATCCAACACACATGGCAAACATAGTTGTTTCTTGAGGGCTGAAAATATACCACAGAATAAACACTGATAAATGCTTATGTTTATATAATTTTTAGTAACGGGTTTCTAAAAGGCAGTACTATGTTACACATGCCTACTTTAGGCAAGCATATGTTTAAGATGGAAAATACAGATATTACAATCATACATACATAGTATGAAAACTCGTATTTTAATAA
The DNA here is from genome assembly GCA_947578705.1 of Lacanobia wlatinum. NCBI lineage: Eukaryota > Metazoa > Arthropoda > Insecta > Lepidoptera > Noctuidae > Lacanobia > Lacanobia wlatinum. The sequence continues at coordinate 28,816,346 of OX388029.1, forward strand.
ATGAATACAAATAGGTATTTATAGTAATGAAAACCAAAATGCTTACCACATAATTAGTATTTTGTGATATTAGGATAGCCAGCAATGGACACTCCATTCTGACATTATGGTGTCTTATTTTCCTCTCAGATTTGCCACAACCAAGGCAAACCATGTTATGCCCCGTAGTCTCTCGTGTTCCCCAGCTTCGGCATTTAATAATAATAAGCATGGATGGCAAATAAATGTATCCAGAGGAAACTGAAAATAAGATGCACTGTAAGTTAATTTCGCATACCAGAATTACATAAAAACAAATCAGGTTAAGTTTTTTCTAGTCCAACTTCTTACCTGGGTTTGAGAATTGGTTATCCAATGCGAAAGTTTTGTTTGATGGTGTGCAGAAAGCGAGGATATGAGATGTCTCTGCAACCTTTGCATCCACTTTGATCCACAAAACAAATCCGAAACGTAATGCAAATCAGAGTCCAGTGTTAATAGCTAATAGGTAATCGAGCGATATCAGTCCGTAGAAATAAGCAGGGGTCAAAAATATTAGAAAATAATCGCAAAAACACAAACTACCTACACAATAATGACATTGACATTTGACATAGACAATGACACATGGTCAAACAATTAAACGCGTTCCGTTTTAAGATATTTTATTGTGTGAAATACATAAAAAAACTATTTTACACATCAACATTATGAATAGATAATTTTATTAAATGCAAAAAATACTAATGAAGACAGTTTCATATGAATAAAATGTTCTTAATAAAAGCATTTTGGCGTCCATATCACATGTCTACAAGTAGTATGCTTGGTATGGAACGCCCATTATTATACTTATCTTTCTCTATGGTCCAATATGGCGGACGTTGACAAATGGTACTTTGAATTCATCTTGCATTACTATTATTTTGAAATAAAAACTGACGAGTTCAGAGAGGTCAAAAACTACGTATTAATTCATTTTTCTTTTTTTAATATATAATATTATTGACTATCTTTGCGTAAATGGAATGTACTTTTTTGTCCATGTCCTTTAAACATCTTGTCTCTGTCATTTCTCAAGTTTCAAGCCTAATTTTTTGTGTCAAGATAGACAATGTAACTAGTAATCGCATTGTATTTAACATTTTTACTTTACTTTTATAGTTTATTTATAAAAAAGGTTTTATTAAAAAATGAACTTTGTTTCATTGTGTCCGTATACGAGAATTCAATGAAACACTTGATTTTTTACAATGAAACAGTTAATTAGGTACAATGAATAGTAGGTAGTATACATGTTGGTATGTAGATATTTTGTTTGCTTTGAATCAACTAGGTAAGTAAGCAATAAATTTAAATGAAAAAAAATATGCTTTAATCTTAATAAGTTAATAATCAGACTTGAACATTAAAAATCACAGAGACCTACTGGTTCCGGACTAACAAAAACAATCACCCTGTCCCTGTGTTACAGGTCTTATAAATTAAAAAAAAAAAAAAAAACGTTTGATTCTTCTAATCCGTGTCATTCCCATTCTTATTCTTTTAGCATATGTAACGACGGAATAATGTTAGTACTGTGGGTACTATACACACTGTTTTATTGTATACAACATGCTTTCGTTTCATTGTAAACCAACTACGTAATTTTTTATAAACCATAGAAAAATTTCAACAAAAAGTGAACTATTTTCATACGGATTCAGGTCAAAAGACACTTTGAAATGTACAGAATGCAACGTCATATTTAACAATACGAAATTGTTTTCTATAATTTGCTAAAAAAACACCAAATATTACGATTTTTTTTTACTTTTTTGTAGCAATATCGGTTATGTGTCGCTAGAGACGCCCTCTTACACGCGGCTCGCTCGCAAACTTGGCATGTACGGGGGGGGCCCTGAGCATGTCCTTTCTTGCTATCACAACAAAGTTTCACTGTGTACAATTGTTTCAATGTTGGACAGATGACCCTACTTAATATTTATAAAACTACTTAAGTATTGTTAGTTTATTTTACAAAAAACAAAGTTTTCGATCCCATTTATGTCAATTTTTATTGGTTTTAAATTAGATGCGGCCGATCTAGCAAGCGTTTGGCGTTTGTTGCCGAACCTAATACAGCGGTCAGTTTTTTATGACTCCGTACAATAATAAATTGATACAAGTACCTAGAACGGATAGATATGTTGTCACCGGTTTTGTTTAGTTCGTTTTCTGCATGTAAAACATTATTTATTTGTGTATCGTAGCACATTTTAACATAAGTGTAACAGCAGAGAGCCTAGCACGAATGTTTTGACGTATACGTTACAGCATCGTCAATGTAAGTGAATTTTAAATAAAAACCGGCCAAGTGCGAGTCGGGCTCGCCCACCGAGGGTTCCTTACAACGGGGTTCGAACTTTTTTGAGGCCCCCCGTCGCCATTTTCATAGTTTTTCAAAATCGCGGCGCACGATGTCGTTACATCGTCGTTTAAATGTCCTCTACCGTAATGGCCGGGTATTTAAACCAACAAAATATGTTTGCAACATGGTGCACTAAAGTGTCACGTTGCCGAGATATTTGAAGGTAAAGTCATATGGGAACAATGAATATTACGTGCGAAACGAGTATTATAATTAAATTTTACGTTATGTTACTGTACGGTCACAAACATTCGTGCTAAGCCCTCAGGAAACAAATTAGTGTTTGGATTACTTACTTTTTTGACAGATCACTTGTTTGTAAACACACGTACAGTATTGAATGAATCAAAGATTTAAATTAAAAAATTAAAACTTCAAACGTGTTGTACACGAGGAGCACGAACAAGTGGAGCCTGAACGTACTTAAGCGGTGTGCGTTAATATATTACGTCATCTTATCTTTAAATACGCACGAGTTTTTTAGGATTCCATACGTCCAAATGAATAACGGAAATTTTATAGAATCACTAGTGTGCCGGTCACAGCAATTTTTTCTTAAAAACAGTTGAAAATTGGTAAAAAAATATGAATACAAATACAATACGGACGCGAAACGTAAATAAATAAATAAATGTTGAAATTGGAGTCGTTTCTGTGGGATAATGGATAATATAGAGAATTAACTATAGATGCTGTTTGACATCACAAATGAAAGAGCTTATTTTGAGTCTCAACTATTTATATATTTAATTATACATAACTAATGATAATAGGTGAATATTTACCATTTTCTCTTTATCTCCGAAACTACTGAGATAAATCACAGGAAAGTTATAAGAGGTCCCATGTTAGGGGTTCTTAGGGGACCCAGGGGTCGGCGTAAAACATTTATTTCTATTATTTCAAAATATCGATATGATAAAATATATGACTCGTTCAGAACCCTTTGCGCGCGCTTTTTTATATTTACAAATAATCTTTATATCGGTGATCAGATCACTGATAATACAAAACAACGACCAGATTTGGAGAATCGATTTGATAAATATTGTATCTCTTATGTATTTGTTGGACATGATGATCATGATGACTTTACAATTTGTGTAATCGTTATTATACAAATTGTAAAGTCGTCATTATCATAACTTGTCTGCAACCTTGACAAATTCCTTATTGTACTGTCCTGGAAATTTGAAACGCTTAATTGAACCACTTTTCCGCACGGAAGTGCGGGTGCGGCACTAAAGTGCGCTACTAAAAACATAAACAAACAGTAACCCTATCTCAACATGGAAGAAGTACTAAGAGCACTCCAAAAAAAACAAAAAGGACTAGATGAACAAAAAATAACCATCCAAAAAAGCGGAGAAAATGTAACAGAACAAGTAACGCATAATATAAATATCATTATTGGGGGTGGACTGTATACTGTGTACCTACTGTACTACTTAAATGAAATCAAACTTCAGCAAACTCTAATAAACTTATATTGAACATACGAAAATTACAAATACTACAAAAAATTACAAATAAAAATGACAGAGTAACGGCACAGAGTTAAAAGTGCCTACGAACTACGAACTGCCCGCATCGCCTATTTAGGCTAACAATAAAAATCTCTCCGATTGGACTTTTTGCGACGTGTAGCGACCTGTCCGCTTTCCTTTGATATCGCCGCGTCATGTCGAGACTTGACCGCCGTTCGTGGTACGATCGCCCCGACATGTCACGACTTGCTTATTACAATTAAAGCATCGTACTTACTAACTTATTCTATCTAATTTACTAGGAGAATCATACACAATCTTTATTAATCCTTATTTATGTCAATCATACTTAAAACTATCGTCGTCCGTATCATTCTCCCCCCGGTGTAGCTCGCGTAGCCTCTTCCACCTTCAGGACGACAACGAGCTTCCTGGTAGGGCGCCGGAACGTGCCTGATCCCTGGAATGTCTTCTCCACGATGCCCATGGGCCATACATTTCTGGGCAGGGTTCCGTCGACCACGAGGACCACGTCGCCAATCTGGAGCGGTCGGGCGTTGTTAGTGGGCTCACCTCGTGGCACCAGTAGGGGCAGGTACTCCTTCGTTCAGCGTCGCCAGAATTGGTCGGCGAGCGCTTGACTGGCCCTCCATACCCTGCGGTCAGCTTCGTCGCAGGGCCCTGCTAGTGCTTGGCAGCCCGGTCGAGGAGCCCAGCAGAAAATGGTTCAGGGTGAGGGCCTCCGGGTCATGAGGGCTCACACTGACGTGCGTAAAGAGGCGCGCGTTGGCAGAGAACTCCGCCTCTGCGAGCAAAGTTCTTAACACCTCTTCTGACGGTGCCTTCTCCCGCAATGTGACGCTGAGGGCGGTCTTTATGGTTCTGACTATTCTTTCCCAAGCGCCACCCTGGTTAGGAGCTCCAGGCGGTATGAAGCGCCACTCGGTCCTATTTAATAGGCCCATGTCCTTCAGGGCCAGCAACCATTCTCTGTAAGCCGCTTGAAGCTCCTGGTCGGCTCCCCTGAAGTTTGTTCCGTTGTCCGAATAAATGAGCCGTGACCATCCTCTTCGCGCCGCCATTCTTCTCAGCGCCATGATCGCCGAGTCCGTGGTCAAGGAAGCCACAAGTTCCAGTTGCACCGCTCGGCAGGTGAGGCACGTAACGTGCGCCCCACCTCTTTTCGCGGCGGCGCCCTATTTTGACCGTCATGGGTCCGAAGTAGTCCACGCCACAATTTGTGAAAGGGCGGTGGAACGGGTCTAGGCGGGCGTGCGGCAGGTCTCCGGTGGCTGGCGTGTTCGGTGTGGCCTTTCGTTTCCGACAAAAGGCGCATCTCTTCTCTACGGCGCGTACATTGGGTCGGAGATGAACCACCCAGTACCGCTGCCGTAGGTCGTTGGTTACACGCTCACGGTTGGCATGTCCGGCCGCGCAATGCTCGCGCAGCACTATGAGTTTCGTTACTGGGTGACGGCCGTCCAATATAACCGGCCTTTTTGCTTCTTGCGGTGCCGCCGACGCTTCGATGCGGCCTCGTACCCGCAAGAGCCCTTCTTCGTCCACCGGGTCTAGATGGTAAAGTTTGCTCGCTTTGGCAATGGGGCGAGCCGACTTCACTCTCATTATGTCGTCTTTGAAGCTCTTTCGCTGGGTTTGTTTCAAGAATTCCTTCTCGGCGCGCTGAATGCGTCGAAGCTCCAGTCCCGTGGCGGCGTGTCGGCACATGTCGATAAAGGCGAGTGCTCTTGTCACAGTTCTCACCAGGGTCTCATATTTAGAGAAGCGGCTAGGGTTAGACAGCCAGCTCTCTTCCGTCGGACCCTCGGCGATATGCAGGACCTCTTGTTCTTCGTCTTCGCTTGGCCATTGCTCCTCAGGGGAGTACAGGAAGCGAGGCCCTCGGAACCATCGATCGTTTGCGCTGATCGGCGCGTTAGTCAGGCGGGTGGCATCGTCGGCTATGTTCAGCGCCGTCGGTAGCCAACGCCAGTCTTCTTTTGAGGTTAGTTCGCTTATCTCTCCCAGTCTATGTGCGACGAAAGGCGTATAGCGCCGCGTGTCGCGCTGGATCCATTGCACGACTGTCGACGAGTCAGACCAGTGCGTAGTTTTACTGACCTCTAAGCGATGTTCCTTGCGGATGGTGTCAGCAAGTCTCGCTCCTAGGACCGCTGCCTGTAGCTCGAGCCGGGGAATAGTTAGCGCCCGGCGCGGCGCCACCTGGGCTTTAGCGGCGACGAGCATGACGCTTCTGGTGCCGTCAGCGTGCTCTATCCTCCAATATGCGACGGTTGCATACGCTTGCTCGCTCGCGTCACATAAAATGTGAAGTTCTATGGATTCTTGTTGGCTCACCATATAGCTTCTGGGCAATCGGAGTTGGGCGATATCGGCGAGCTGCGCGAGCCAGTTTGAGAACAGCTCATTTTCTTCTCCCGGGATAACCTCGTCCCAAGACATTGGTAGGCGCCACAAACTTTGGAGTATGATCTTCGCTCGTATGGTGAAGTGGCTCAGCAGTCCTAACGGGTCATATATCGACATGACTGCGCTGAGCGCCTCTCTCTTCGTCGGTGCTCTTAGCTGGTGCCTTACTTCTGTTGGAACCCGGCTCATAGTGGTATTGACGCCGAGTTCATCTTGTTCGGGGTTCCAGTACAGCCCGAGTATTTTGTTGTCCGGTTTCTCCCCGCCTAGTTGCGTAGGAGTGGTAGCGTGCAGCTCTTGGGGAACGTCACGCAGCACCGTCTTCTTGCTGGCACTCCATCCTCTCAGAGTGAACCCGGCGACCGCATGTACCCTTCTGGTTTCTTCTATGGCCTTCTGAGCCTCTTCCACATCGTGGTAGCTTGTTACTAGGTCATCCATGTAATGGCTTTGTTTTATTGCTTCCAATGCTCGGGGATATTCATTACCATGTATGTCCGCGTTTAGGTTGCGGACTTAGTGGGCCATATATGGCGAGCTAGCAGCACCAAATATCATGCTCGTCATTTTGTACGTTCGCGGCTGACTTGTTCGGTCGTCGCCTCTCCATAGAAATTATTGCGCCGGTTGATCTTCGGGGCTGATCTTGACTCTCAGAAACATTTCTTGGATGTCTGCCGTGACCGCTATCGCCTTTTCCCGGAATCGAAAGATAATGCCCGGGAGCGATAGCAAAAGGTCCGGCCCTTCTAACAGTTCATCATTCAGACACACGCCATGACTTCTCGCCGCTGCGTCAAACACTAACCTTTGCTTGCCGGGTTTGTTTGGGTTCTGCACGGCGAAGTGAGGCAGGTACCATGCTACGGCGCTCGTTCTTAAATCCGTTGGCAACCAAACCGATTTATCTGCCGATGGAATGCTGCAATTGGAATTTAAGTCTGTCAATTTGGATAACTTTGGTTTAAAATAATTAACAATAGAGGCTTCGAAGTGTTTGATTCCATTTGCCAGCTCGTACTGGTGCGAGTTGGCATTTTCATCAATGGCCCAAATAAAAAGTAAGGAAAGAAATCGCTTAAATATGGAAAACGATTTAATTCTCAATGTAGCTAAAACGGATCCACGATGGGAGAAATTGGTTAATGAAAAACTAGCGCAACCTTCGCATTAAGAGTTCTCATAAGGTTTTTTTTTTTAAATTTCATACAAATGTTTAAGAAGGAAGAGATCTCATAAGTTATTTTTATTTTTTGTTTATTTGATACAAATGATTATGTCCTTTAGTTAACATTTTTCTAAGTAAATCTTTTTAAACTTTAGTGTTTTTTTTTACTGCAGTAGCTTTCCCAGCCTTTTGCAACCTCTATAGAAGCTTCGCGACCCCCCCGGGGATCGCGACCTACAGGTTGAAAAACACACGCGTAGAGTAATACGTTGATTTCTTCTAGAAAATTGCTAAGATTCTTATCAGGTTTATGAGTAAAACTTATGTACATTCGTTTTGTACTTTTTTTAAACGTGATGCAAACAAAAAAGAATACAGATAAAGATAAAATGTGTTCTGGTAATTAAACTTTAACATTCTGGCTGTTATATTTGACATACTTGGATAAATGCTAAAAAATATCCGAAATACAAGAATAACATATTATGAATATTTGTAAATATTAGATTAAATAGGAATCATTAAAGTAAGAAAATGCATAAGTAAAATAATAACCTAAAAAAAAAATCACGACTGATATGCGAATTCAAATCAACTCTTTCGGCAGGCAGTCTTTAAACCGGCTATGGCTACTTTTGAAAACCACTTCAAATAGCCGATCTTATTTATGTCAAGGGTTTTTGCTGCTCAACTCCTTGAAATTATAGCGTGATGATAAACATTGCTAAGGTTAGACCCATTAGTTTCTGCAATATTGCAATCTGTTGTGGCTTCTTATAACAATTCCTCACTTAACAGTTTGGAAAAATGTGGAATAAACATTTAAAAGTTATTTTAAGTACACAAAAACCCATTTTATTTTTATTTTGACAATATTATGATGTTAAAATACAGTTAAAAAGAGAAAATAAATACAAAAATAATATCTGTTGCTCGGGATCGAACCATGGGCTACTTCTCGTTCAAAACAGCCATTTTTTAATTGCTCATCCTCCATAGCATATAGCGTGATAATATATAGCCTAATGTCATCCTAGACAGTAAGTTAAACTGGAGTAATCACTTAGACTACAAACTAAACAGAGCCTGCATTACCTTCTGGCAGTGCAGGAAAATGATAGGGAAGAAGTGGGGCCTATCTCCCAAAATTTTACTATGGCTGTACAGCGCAGTAATTCGGCCCATGTTAACCTACGGGGCCGTGGTGTGGTGGCCACGCACCAAGCTAGCTACAGCCGTAAACAGGCTACAACACATGCAAAGGCTGGCCTGTATGGCGACGACGGGCTGCATGAGGACTACTCCAACTGCGGCGCTGGAAGCCATGCTGGGACTACTACCCTCCGCTACACTTGTTTATACAACAGGAAGCGACGATGGCAGCAGTACGCCTTAAAACACTGGATCTCTGGAGTAAGAGAGAAACACGCACACCGCTCTGCTCGAGGAGCTCAATAATAAACTCCCTATAACAAAAGCAATCAATGACCGTACCCAAGCAATATATCTTTGATAAACAATACAGAATCCAATTGCACGAGGATCATCGTTGCGAGGGGCTGTGCCCCGCAGAGCTGCGGATCTTCACCGATGGATCAAAAACAGGTACAGGTACTGGTGCGGGAATCTTCTCAGAGGATCTCAATATCCACATAGCCATACCATTGGGGGTCCACAACACAGTGTTCCAAGCTGAATGCATGGGCGTTTCTCTGGCGGCATCAGCCATCCTAACCAGGGAAGTTAAGGACCACTCAATACGCATACTCTCGGACAGCAAGGCTGTCCTGTAAGCTCTGAACAGCCACACGGTCAACTCTGGGCTGATTCTCGAGTGTCATCAACGTCTTAATCAGGTTGGTAGACACAATAAAGTAACCATTCAATGGAACAAAGGACACAGCGAATCCCGAGGCAACGATGCAGCGGATGAACTCGCCAGAAGGGGTTCGAGTATGGCAGCGATGGGACCCGAACCCATCGTACCTCTGCCTTTCGGTTACCTACGCAATCTGGTAAGGAAACGCACCGGAGATAGGCAACACAAGCTATGGGTTGACCATGGTGAGTGTAGGCAGGCCAAAGAGGCACTTCCCTCTATAGATGGCCGATTTCAATTCATTTATTCAATAACGACTTTTACATCGTGTCTGAATTTCTATAGCTAAATATACGTATAATAATAATTTTAAATGCAATCCATATTTAAATAATTACAAATCCAATTTAAATTTAAGTCAGAATAATACAAAAATAAAACAAGCCCTAAGACTGACTAAACAACAGTTGCGTACAGTCACAGCCGTAACAACAGGCCACGGATCTTTTAATAAACACCTCTTGCTATAGGAGTCACTGACAGCCCGCTGTGCAGAGCCTGCATGGAGGAGAATGAGACAGCAGCACACCTGCTTCTAAGCTGCCCGGTAGTCGCGGATTACAGGGCCAAGTACTTCGGTAACCCAGGTACCCTCTGTGAGATAGTTGGTAACACCAAGGCGTTGCTGGCCTTCCTTGGGGAGCTGGGGTGGATCGAATGACACATTTGTCCCACCTGCAAGCAAAATACGCGCTTAGTCGTGGAGTTGCGGAAACCAGCCCGATTTACATACATATATAGCCTACAGCCTGACCGTACCTATAAGGATTATTTATGCAAAATTTGAACAAAATCTGTTCAGTAGTATTCGCGCCAATCGGGCACATACACCTCAAGATTTACCTACTATTTTTAAACCCCGACGCAAAAGGGGTGTTATAAGTTTCACCGCTATATGTGTATGTGTATCTGTGTGTATGTGTGTCTGTGTGTCTGTCTGTGGCAACGTGGCTCTTAAACGGGTGAATCGATTTGGATGCAGTTTATTTTATTTGAAAGCAGATTTTCCAGCGGTGGTTTTTAGACAAGTTTTATTAAAATCGATTGCGCCGTTTGAAGATCATCAGCTCTTTTCCGGTCGATAAAGGGATGTAACCAACTTTCACGGTTCTGATCAATTCGACATTTGGTATCTATTGCTTTAATAGTATTGAAAGAATAAGGTAACCTTGACCAAATGCTGCAGCATGATCTGAGGTATGCAGAATACCCAACTCCTCACTTAGTTACAGCAGAGCTATCATGTTTGGGCTCACTGGAATGGTTACAATGAACAGATTATAGGAAGATTAGTATCTTTGACCTGATGCTGCAGCATGATCTAGAATCTGCAGGTTACCCTATTCCTCACGTACGTACAGCAATCGCTTCGTGTTTGTGCTCATTTATATGGTCTTCATGAATAGATTACAAAAAGATTGTGATCAGGGTCTGATGGCGTAGCAAAAAAGAGAGATGAGTAAATACATTGGTGAGAGATGCTCAGCTACTTTCACTCGATCGATCGATATTATATTTTGGTATACGACGTAATGCCATTTATATGAGTGCAGATCGTAAGGTTTGTAGTAGTAGCTAATATAAATACAACAAGTTTGCAGTAGTAGCTAATATAAATAAAACAAGTTTGTAGTAGTAGCTAATATAAATACAACAAGTTTGTAGTAGTAGCTAATATAAATAAAACAAGTTTGTAGTAGTAGCTAATATAAATAAAACAAGTTTGTAGTAGTAGCTAATACAAATAAAACAAGTTTGTAGTAGTAGCTAATATAAATAAAACAAGTTTGTAGTAGTAGCTAATATAAATAAAACAAGTTTGTAGTAGTAGCTAATATAAATACAACAAGTTTGTAGTAGTAGCTAATATAAATAAAACAAGTTTGTAGTAGTAGCTAATATAAATACAACAAGTTTGTAGTAGTAGCTAATATAAATAAAACAAGTCGGACTCGCACACGAAGGGTTTCCTATCATAAACCTTTTTTTTTGTTATAGCGGCAATAGAAATATACAATCTGTGAACATTTCAGCTGACTACCTATTATAATTTTTTGACATTTTAATTTTTACACTATTTATTGACATTTTAATTTTTACACTTAAATTATAATTATGACATTGAGTATTGCTGATAATTTTATTTCATTAATTATATTGATGTTTTCATTTTTATTCTTTCATTATAATTATGACATTTAATATTGCTGGAAATTGTATTGATCTAATTATTGTTGACATTTTAATTTTGATATGAATATAATTTCTCAATTTGATTGTATAATAATAATGTCTAATGCATGCTTATTTTTCACCAATTGCAATGCTTTTAAAAGGCTACTAAGTCATAAGTACCTACTAACAAAACATGACATCTTTATACACTTGATTCGCAATAAACGTTTTGACTTTGACTTTGACGGTTCTTGAAATACAGCCTGCTGACAGATAGACGGACGGACAGCGTAGGCTTCCTTTGGTTACCCTTTGGATACGGAAACCTAAAAATGATGACTAAGGTTGAATGCCCACGTCCGCGTCCACAAATTGCAACAACTTGTAAACTTTTCACACGATTCAAAGCCACATAAGCGTGGCCCTTTGCAAAAGGTTTTTGCCTAAATATACAACAGCCTTCTTCACTGTTGTTCCCTGTAACATATGAACGGTAACAGCTCAACTTAAAATCATAGGGAACATTATTCTTTCAATGTTTACCCCTTGAGGCCCTGAAAAGTTAAACTCTATGGCTGTATTCGAACCCATCCACTGTCATCTTTAAAGCTTGTACCAATCGATTTATCATCAAACTCGATAAATATAAGTTTCGGGAGTTCCCCCTCTTCCAATTGGTCTCTTCGAAGTCCATTTCATTTCAGTTTCTTAATTATGCCCACACTTCCATTAACTAAACCCTCCGATACTCTTAAATTCATCCGCAACATCACTCGAGCGCCTATTGCGAATTTAATAGAATTGACTAATCCTTCCGTACAGTTCGGATCTTGAGGAATAGAAGAAAGATTTGGCTTTTGACCATAAGTAGTGGGCTCCTTGGATTCATCTTGAGCATTTATCGTATAAATCTTAATTGTTCTGGCCATTAGTTCCACCGTTTTCTCATTATAATCATTAACGAGTCTGACTGTAGGAAAAATACGCACAGCTTCCCCGTCAGCAAAATTATCAATCAAAGGCACATGAATTCTTTCAAGCAAAACTTCATAATGCTCCATACTTAACTCACCTACTCGAAGGTGATTTAAAATATCAATGAATTGGCAATCGTTTTGTTGCCGCACGTTCGTTTGCAACTCGCATAGCCCAAAATAGCGCCATAGGTGCGGTTCCCCTTGGAATGTTAACGGTTGTTTAAAACACCAACTCCCTTTGACTGGCGACAACTGCATAATATAATATCTCCGAAAAGAACAAGATTTACGCCGCCAAAGATATCATTGCAGTTTTTTAATTCTCGCAATTGAAGATGAATCGATTGGCGCGAAAACTACTGAACAGATTTTGTTCAAATTTTGCATAAATAATCCTTATAGGTACGGTCAGGCTATAGGCTATATATTATCACGCTATGTGCTATGGAGGATTAGCAATACTCAAAAATGTCTGTTTTGAACGAGAAAGTGCACATGGTTCGATCCTCACCAACAGATATTATTTTTGTATTTATTTTCTTTTTTGAAATGTATTTTTACACCATAATAATGTCAAAAATAAAATAAAATAACATTTAAATTAATATTCGACGTTTTTCCCAACAGTTTCGCGAGGAATTGTTATATGATGCCACTATATATTATAAAATTGCATTTACTAATGGGTCTAACCTTAGCAATGATTATCATCACGCTATTATCTTCGAGGAGCAAAGCAGTCAATTATGGTGTGCGTTGAAGGACGGCTATTTCAAAACAAACTTCAATTAGTCATAGCAGGGCGGTTGTATGTCAGGCCTTGCGTTCGACGTGACTAGGGTTCGATTCTTCCCATGTAACTTTTTTCATTCATAATTTTATTCTATAGTAAATACTTATAATTTTGGATTATTAATCCATTTTAACAGTGTTGTTATATCTGTACAAACAAGAGTGATATGATAAATTTAGCTTTAAGAATCGTTCCCGAAATTTCAATAAGTCTGGGTTGCCTTTTTTTCAACTAAATTGAGGTCGGCTTCCAGTGTTAGCGGTTAATCAGTATGCGATCTTACGGTCTCTCGAAAGCAGTGAAGCGCGTGCGGATAGGGAGCACCATGCTAAGTCTCGCGCCACAGAGCCGCACTCCCAACAAGATTTGAGAGCGAGTTCGCAATTTATTCGTTCTACTATTTCACGGGTGCTCGAAAGCTCTGAAGAACGTGAGGCGAGTCCTAGCGCAAATCACTCTCAGCAATGATGACCAGCGAGAGGAACATACCGACGGCGCTGCTGATCTATCGCAAGAGCGAGTCAGAATTCAGGATTCAGGGGTTCGGGCGACTCAGTCAGACGAACAGCGTGAGGTGCAACTAGCTTAAGACCTTCTGCGTCGTTCGCATCCTCGATCCTCGACGTCTGACGATGAATCTGTAGTATATGATCATGAGAAGCAGCCGCGGCTAAATAAAGAGAGAAGTGAGTTTTTTTACAATGTAATGATCAACTATGCCGATTATGGCAATATTGGGGCCATGGCAGAGGTGTGTGTTAATTGCCAAGCGCGCAAATGGAGAGGAGAGCCGAAGGTAACGTGTTGTGCGTCAGGAAAGGTTCGCTTAGACCCTATGTTGACCCCACCGGAGCTTCTAAGGGTTATTTTAAATGGCGAGCATCCTAAGTCCAATCATTTTTTAAAAAACATTCGGTCCTACAACAGTGCCTTTCAGAAGACTTCGAGCACTTTCACGAGACTTCAGCGCAGACAGAAGGCCAACCGCAGACCATGCAGGGAGATACAATGCTCCAACCACGAACGAGGTAGCTGTCCTCTAAGTTGCGTATTATAGTACTAGCTGACCCGCGCGGCTTCGCTCCCGTCAACTGGCTATTCTACCTACCGACCCTAACCTACCTACCTACCCTACCTACCCTACCTACCCTACCTACCCTACCTACCCTACCTACCCTACCTACCCCACTTACCCTACCTACCCTACCTACCTATCCTACCTACCTACCCTACCAACCTACTCTTTTTTGTATTTTAATTCTTATTATGCTATTCCGGACGAAGACTAATCCAAAAACACAAAAACTATGAAAATCTTGACTTTGTTTTAAATATATTAAGAAGATTAAGAATTTTGCTATATTGTGAAAGATTCGGCCTTTTTCTAGAAGATATTTTTTACATTAGCGAGACAGAAATAAAACGCATTAACTGAAGGAAGACGGACAGTGGTGGCTTATTAAAAAAAAAGGGTTCCGTTAGCAAACTTGGTACGGAACCCTAAAAATCGACTGGGTTCGCACGGATCAAAATCGTACGCGAAGGCTTAAATAATAGGGTCCCATTAGCAACTTTGGCACGGAACCCTATAATTTGCCTTGGCTCGCAAATCGAACCGTTTGATACTTAGCACGAATTAAAAACTTAGTTGCGGGCAACCTGGGAGTCTTTAAGACAAAAGTGAATAGGTTGCTTCTAGGCAAACGTGCTCCATCTTCAACCGCATCATCGCTTACCAGGTGAGATAGTGGTCAAACGTATGCCTAACTATTGTAAAAAAAAAAATATTCCACTCCGTATCACCTAACCAATGAGAACTAATGATAACACGATTTGACAGTTACTGTGAAATCGTGTTGTCATTCATTCTTAGTTCGAGTTCGGAACTAATCGTAAGTCTGTAGGTGATACGGAGTAGAATACGTCCGCAACTAAGCCCGAAACTACGGACTTCGGACTTAGAGAGTAGCCTCCCAAAATCGATCGCTCCCGTCACCGTGACCACCTTTGGTACGATACCTTATTATAAAAAACCAAACTACTAACCTAAACTAAACCTAACTACTAACCAAAAAATGGACTCTGTCTGAAATATAAGATTTTTATTTATATTAATAGCCTTGTTTCGCAAATCGAACCGCTCTAAACGGAATCAATCGCGGAGGCCTAGCAGTAGGGTCCCGTCAGCTCAGCACCTTTGGTACGGGACCCTACAGGCCTGATCCGCAAGTCGAACCGTCCAGAACTTCGCAAAACTAAATCAGTTTAAGACTCTACGATAAATGCACTTTAAACGAAACCAGCACCAGAGATTTAACCAATTATGGTCCCTAACAGTTTAAGACCTTTCAGAGACCAAACCAAAATTTCTTCGAAACACGACTGTGTTTAGAAATTGTGTGAGGTCATTCTCCAGCGGAAAATCTTAACACCACAATTCAGAAAAACGCGTCATCAGTGCAACGCCATCTATCGACCATGTAAACTGACAAAATATTTGGCAGCGGAAGACGTTAAATAAGAAGCCCGTATGTAACGCTAAATAGTATACGATTTTGATGAAATAAACGCTAAACGTTACTCGGGTTATCACTTAATATTTTTAAGTACTAAGATTTGCAATCTAATCTGTGGTTTAAGCGTGATGCTCCCACAAACGCACATACAAACAGACAAAAACATAAATTGCATCTTTGTGTTTTACAACTTTTTCCTGAGTTTTCTGTGTAATTTTCATACAAAAATATTCAATGTACAGACACGGTTAGTCTACGATTTTATTATATGTATAGAAGACTACGTCTACGTATTAAAAATTTCACAAATAACTCAATCAATGTGTTTTGGTGTAACATTCATGCTTTCATGCATTTTTTGGTTCCTCAATAGATGGCGCTCTGACTAATCAGAATATATAAGGAAGTTAAGTTTATAGTACTAAACTAAAAATTCAATATATTTTGATTTTGTGGATCGATTGTATCGATCAATAACGAAAAGGTATAAAATGATCACTCTTATTTTGCCACGTATTAAAAGTTTCACAAATAACTCAACAATTTTGAATGCTTTCGTGCATTTTCTTTTTCTCAATAGATGGCGCTCTGAATACATTAGGAAGTTTCTTCCTAAACTTAAAAATTCAATATCTTTTGATTTTGTGGGTCGATTTTGATGAAATAAACGCTAAATGTTACTCGGGTTTTCACTTAATATTTTTAAGTACTAAGATTTGCAATCTAATCTGTGGTTTAAGCGTGATGCTCCCACAAACGCACAGACAAACAGACAAACAGACAAAAATTTAAAAAATTGCATTTTAGTGTTTTATACCTTTTTCCTGAGTTTTCTGTGTAATTTTCATGCGAAAATATTCAATGTACAGACACGGTTAGTCTACGATTTTATTATATGTATAGATTGCGTACGTGTGACGGCCGCTTGCAAAGAATCAGCGAGACGCATCGCGTTTACGATTCCCTGCAGTATCCTCTGATATTTTGTCGGGGAGAGGATGGTTCCCGTTTCGCTCAATACAATGTTGATCCCCAGACAGGTGCCAGAAATTTCAGGAAAAAGACGTCCGCTTTACAGTTTTATAGTTATTTGGTCCAGCTTAGGGTTAACGTGGGATATCTTCACTTTTTTCGTGGGCTTTATACCCAGTTTTTGGTAGATGTCTGTGCCAAAATTGAGACAGAGCGTTTACTTTTTATCAGAACGAACCAAAGAAAGCTGAGAGCCGAAAATTATGTTCATCTTAGGGACGCGATGCAGCATGATTCGGATGCAGAGAACATTGGAAGGATGGTGATTCTCCCTTCTACCGTCACAGGAGGCCCGCGGTACATGCATGAAAGAACTTAAGACGCTTTTTGTTATGTGTGTATGTTCGGCCGTCCGGACCTCTTTATTACCATCACCACCAACCCTAAATGGCCGGAAATTACCTGTGAGCTCCTAACCGGTCAGGCGTCGTATGATAGGCATGACTTGATCTCTCGAGTGTTCAATTTGAAGCTGAAGTGCCTTATGGGTCTCCTCACGAAGGCAAAAGTGTTTGGTGTATACATGTATTCCGTAAAGTGGCAAAAACGTGGATCCCACGTGCATTTGATTCTGTGGTTGGAGGAAAAGATCAGGCCCAACGAGATAGATCAAATCATTAGTGCTGAGCTGCCGGACGACGACGTCGACCCTGTCCTGCACCATATCGTTAAATTTCACATGGTGCACGGGCCCTGTGGTGCTTTTAATATAAATTCTCCATGCATAAAAGACGGACGTTACTCTAAAAGATTCCCAAAACCCTTTGCAATAGAAACTGTAACGGGTGAGGATGGATACCCATCGTACCAGCGCCGATCTCCTGCGGAGGTTGTTTGTTACGCCGAAATAAACATGCGTGGACAGTCGGTCCAGATTGACTACAGATGAGATTTATCTCCGCCAAAGCTGGGGACCCGCCTCAAAATCGTCTCTTTACAGAGAAATGTCATCGAGGCAGAAATTTTAACGGGTTGCGGCGTTGGCGATACAGTGTTTATACCGCGTATACCACTTATTCCCCACAATTACCCTTTCCAATTCAAGCGCTTCGCTATGACCATTAACAAGTCTCAGGGGCAGACGCTGAGGGCTGTAGGCGTCGACCTCCGGACCAGCTGCTTCTCACACGGGCAACTGTACGTTGCTTACTGCCGCGTTACCAGTCCTGACTCCCTGTATATTTTGGCTCCTGAAAGCAGGATCAGGAACGTGGTTTGTAGAGAAATTTTATAAATTTTTCATTCAAGGTTATAAACAAGATGTGTTGTTAGAAATTTTAATTTTTGTGTACTAATTAATGTCTTTTGAAGATTTAATCGTTAAAAAATATCAGCATAACAGAATTCTCTAAGGTAATTGGCATTTTTTTTTTGGCTGTTTTGTGTGTTAATAAAATAAATAAGACTAAGGAATGAATAGCGAACCCAGAATTATTATTATAACAGTAGCTTTTGAGCTATTTTACGAGCATGTCGCGGACGAAGTCGCGGGCAACAGCTAGTAACTAATAATTTAATCTTCAGTAAGTTAATCTTCAGGTGTATGTTCCCGATTGGCGCGAAAATTATTGAACAAATTTTGTTCAAATTTTGCAATAATCCTTATAGATACGGTCAGGCTATAGGCTATATATTATCACGTTATGTGCTATGGAGGATGAGCAATACTCAAAAATGTCTGTTTTGAACGAGAAAGTGCACACGGTTCGATCCTCACCAACAGAATTTATTTTTGTATTTACTTTCTCTTTTGAAATGTATTTTTACACCATAATAATGTCAAAATTAAAATGAAAAGGGGTTTTTGCGTACTTAAAATAACTTATTTTATTTTAAGTACGCAAAAACGCCACATTTTGTTCTTCATTTTACCACACTGTTAAGTGAGGAATTTTTATAAGAAGCCACAACAGATTGCAGATACTTATGGATTTAACCTAAGCAATGTTTATCATCACGCTATACTTTCATGGAGCTGAGCAGTGAAAACCCATGACATAAATAAGATCGGCTATTTCAATTAATTTTCAACAGTAGTCATAGACCTTCGGTTTAAAGACTGCCTGTCGAAAGAGTTGATGTGAGTTCGAAACTCAGCTGTCGTAATTTTTTTTCATTTTACTTATGGATTTCCTCAATTTTATGATTCCTATTTTATTAACCTAATATTTTAAAATAAACATCGCATGTTATTGTTGTATTTCGGACATTTTTTAGCATTTATCCAAGTATGCCAAATAAAATAGCCAGACTGTTTAAGTGTAATGAACAGAACATATTTTATCTTTATCTGTATTCTGTTTTGTTTGCATGAAGTGTAAAAAAAAATCAAAATGAATGGACATAAGTTTTACACATAAACCTGATAGGAATTGTAGCAACTTTCTAGAAGAAATCAACGTATTATTCTTCGTAATGCAGATACACGCAGTGCCATCTATTGACCGACATAGAAAATATTTTTTTAGTTATTACTTTTACAACGTCTTAAAAAGAAATTATTTTAATACCTCAAAAAAATATCGGTCTGAATGCACGTAATATTCCTAGGTACTAATAGACATTGAAACAAACTCCAAACATATATTTTAACAGTTCAACTACATATTCCATAGACTAGCTGACCCGCGCAACTTCGGCTGCGTCACAATTTTCATTACTGCTCCGCTCCTATTGGTCGTAGCGTGATGATATATAGCCTATAGCCTTCCTCGATAAATGAGCTATCTAACACTGAAAGAATTTTTCAAATTGGACCAGTAGTTCCTGAGAGTAGCGCGTTCAAGCAAACAAACAAACAAACTCTTCAGCTTTATATATTAGTATAGAAGTATAGATGGCATTATTGAAATTGAAATTGAAAATATTTATTTCAGACCAAGTACACAGTAATTAATACAGGTCCTTATAGCTATGTTAGTAAAATTTAAAATCATTATTATTTTGGACATGCATGCGCGACCACTGCTTCAGGATTTGGCTGTCCACTCTGTCCGACACCACGCTCAGAAGCGTGTTGGTGCTACCCTTTACCCGGGACCGCAGTGAGGCCGTTCTTTTGCGAAGCACCGCATGGAAGCCATACGTGCAGTGTTCGACAAACATGCCGGAGGCACTGCATCGCCACGGGAGCCCCAACAAACACCTAAACGCATTGTTATACTGGACGCGCAGCGCATTGTAAGCTTTTTTAGTGTAATTACTCCACAGGTTACACGTGTATAACGATTGGCAAAAGCTTTTATAAATAGTGTGACTTTAACGTCACGTGAGCATCGTGCAAACCTGCGAGAAAGCATATTACCCCTTACCGACAATGCCAGACCAGATGTCAGTATACCATTAGGCATACCGACATCTGGTTTTATTATTTCTCGATACGAATTAACAAATGTTTCGTTTGGTGATCCAACAGTATTTATCATTGCAGTATTGTCATTATTGGGGCGAGATTGGGAGAAATGATGTAATCCCATCGGCCCACTGTCACAATGATACTCATTTTGACGACGACAGCCTCTTTTCAAATTAACGTAGCAATATTCGTCATTTAAACTTAATGTTGATGTTTTCATGACATCCACATTTCTTTGCAAAGCGTTGAATGTTTCAATTGTGACGTAGTTGTCCTTAACTGCCTTCAGTTCTTCCCTTAACACCAGAATATTTTTGAGGAGTCGTGTCACATCAATATGGTCGAATGTGACCGGCGGTAACTTCTGAAGGTCGCGGGCCACAAAAACTGGAACATTCTCAGGATCAGTCTGCTTCAGAAGCGTTATGATATCTTCAATGTCCCGCTGCGTTTTCTTATCAACTTTGCGAATCTTCGATTGGTGGCTCAATGGAATTGATTCGAACAATAATTTCTTTGCACTGAGGATTTCTTCAGACGAAAACGCCGTCACACATATTTTACTTAAACTGTCCTCGTCTATCACATGAAGTTTATTTTTCACAAAGGCCAACACTTCACAAAATACCAGGTTACAACCCGGGCATTTGATTACACTAGACGCCATTGTCACAAGTTAATGACGCCGGTGCGCAAACAGTCTAACACACGCTCGACGCTAACGAAGCGCGCGCGACGACGATTTATTATGCATTCGATCTCATTTTTTTAATCGCAGTATTAAAGTTAGAATATTGGTTAACAGGCGCGCGCTTACATTTGCTAAGCTTTGCTAAAGCTGCCCAATACTGGGCCTACACGGCCTTGGAGCCAAGGGGCACGTAATATCACCCACGAGCAGGTGGCGAAGTCCCATGATAGAGGAGTCGAAAGAATTGCATTAGCTCCGCTGAAAGTGGATTTCTGTGTTTTAAAAACATAAAATTAATTCGATTGCGCTAAAAAAATAAAAAATGAACTTTATTCATCAAGTAGTTTCAAGAAGATTGTTCTGTTATTTTAGAAGATAGCCTGTGCTATCCCGTTACTTCACAGCATGAATTCATTTCTTCTGCCATGTGTACGGGGAACTCACCGATCAAGGATCAACCATCAAAACGTATAATGTTGACAAATGACATCCAAAAAATAATGCCGAGCCTGTCCGACGTGAACAAATTCTCAGAAGGGTGAGGTAGTTCCGCCAAACCTGTGAAGCACCCAGAAAATATCTGTGCATTTGGGCGGCGCTAGGCTGGCTAACTTAGCCAGGACTGACTGAGCGTGAGAGTCTAACATGGTGCGGATAGTAGAGTCTCTACTCTCTCCGTTGCAGGGGTAGACTTCTCTACTGGTTGGTTTTCCCAAGGGCAACTTTATGTAGCTGTATCGCAAGTTACCAACCCTTTTTATATATTTTTTTTTTTCATGTGTGTTCGCGGATAACTTCGTCGTTTATGAACCAATTTAGATTAATCTTTTTTTTATATGAAAGAGTATGCTGCGGAAGTGGTTTTATTGCCACCACGTCGGGATCTGATGATGGAAACCCTGAAAAATTGAGGGCAACTCTCGAAAATTATGATACGATATTCGTGGGTATATTAGAGAAGTTCCATCTACCGCAACAAAATGTCACAGATCTCAGAGAATAAAAAGTTTCTTTCCGATACCGACTTAAATAGGGAACCTGGCAAAGCAATGAACGACAAGCGTAAACAATTGGATTGTGAGTGGACCCAGGCCATAAAAGATCTGACTGTGGAGTTCAAGAGTACGCTGAATGAGTGGAGGGTTGATATGGAAGCTAGTATCACCAAAATATCTGATAACGTTGTATCAATAAATGGCGACTTGGCTTCCCTTGCTCAAGTTACGTCCGAGATTAAGAACGATATTAATTCCCTTCGATCGGATCAGCCTCTTTTACGTCAGCGAGTATCTGAATTGGATGTGAGACATGAAAGTCTGACGAGTCAAATCGATTCTCTTGTGGACTCAGTCCAGTTTGTTTCTAACGATCACACCCATCTCAGCAAGAAGATTGACCACTGCTGTAAACAAATTCAAGAGTCTTCTGGTTTAAATAAGCTGGTTTTGGATTTGGTGTCTAAGATAGATAGGCTAGAACAGGGCGCTCGAAATTGTAATATAGAAATATGCAACGGTATATTGCATATTTCTATATTACAATTTCGAGCGCCCTGAACGGCGTATCGAAAAATCTTATTGATTTGATGATGAACATTGGCTCTGCTGTTAAGTGCAATATACAACAAAACGGCATAATATCTATTCATCGAGTCCCACCCGCGCAACAGCATAATAACAAGCCTAAAAATATTATAGTGAAGTTTGCTTCGAGAATTTTACGCGACAACATCCTGAGTGCTCATCGACTGTGCAAGGGGCTTATGACGGAGCTGGGAGTATCGGGTACCTCACTGCCAATATAATATATGCACGAACACCTAACCTTAAAAAACAAATTTTATATTGTTTCGAGACGCTGCCAAAAATCATGATTATAAGTTTATCTGGGTTAAGCATGGAACCATACTTGTCCGTGAAAAAGAAGGTACTAAGGCCATTGCAATTCGGACCCCACGGGACATCGCTAAGATCAAGCCTTGCTCTGCTGAAATTTAAAAAACTTTTCTTTGATAATTATGCTTCGCATAGGAAATACTTTTATGTTCTAGATTTAGTTACACGTATTTAATTATTGCGTGCATTTCTGTCATGGATTATTCTAATACAATAGTTCTAGTTTTGGAGGGAGAGACTTTTTTGTATTCTTGTGTGATCTTGAGTGTATGGCCATAATCTTAATATGTTCTGCCTATATAATAATCACGGTAAAAAATCATATTAATGTGTTTGCTATGCGCTTTTTGCTAGGCTTTGGTGTGGCATATCACACAATATTTACCTGTACTGCGAAATAAGATCCTCACTGTTCTTGTTCTACAAACTTACATTGCGTCATGTGTTTTTCAGGTTCTGTGTACAGTTATCTCTATATTACTTTGTATGTGTATTAAATAAATTTACTTTTAAAAGTGAATTAACTAATTTTGTTGTAAATAATCTGTTTGATGTGATTGCACTGTGTTTTTCGTTAGGCGTTGGTTGCATATCAGAAGATATTTGTCTGGACTTTGTACTATTGTTTTTGAACTACAAACTTATATTGTGCCATGTCTTCTTCATGCTTCATAGGAAGTTATATTATTTTGTATCGATATTGAATGAGTTTCTTGTCATTACAACACTATTTATCATTTTAATTTTTACAATGGATAATGCTGGTACTATTTTATTCTGGATAGCTCAGCGTTACAATGGCAGATAATCTGCTACCAAAATTGTAGGGGAATCCGAACGAAACTGCATATACTATATATGAATATACTTGCTAATTCTTATGACGTAATAATCTTGACCGAGACAGCTAATCCCCGATATAGCTGACAGCGAGTTCATCGACGAACGTTATACTGTGTACCGATGTGACAGAGATCGCACTGACACCGAAAAGAAAGACGGCGGTGGCGTTCTTGTCGCTGTGTTAAAAGGACTGCGCACAGTAAGATTACTTCCATGTTCCTCTGTACATACGCATGTTGAACACATACTAATACAGTTGCCATGCTCAGATCGAGGTGGCAATTTAACTATTGCTGCAGTTTATATACCACCCAAAACGCCTGAAAGCATATATGTTGAATATTTCGATTTATTACAATCCCTACTTGGGCATAGTATTCCATTCATTTGTATATTTTAGGAGACTTTAGTCTACTAACCCGAAATTGACTGGGTCACGTGCCCCGCGGGTACCTCACAAACTGCTCAGACTTGTAGAGGTAATTCTCCAATATGTATTCATTTAGGTCAATTCATGTCTTTTCTCGACGCTCATGAATTTAATAATGTAAGTAATCTGAATGAGAGAATATTGGATCTGGTCATTAGTAATGACGACTGCACCACATACTCGCCCGCGGATTATTTACTGCAGTTAGTTAACCATCATCCTCCATTTTGTGTCTTGATATCTGTTTCATTACCCAATAATTCAATGATTCGTAAGTCAATCAAGAAATATAATTATTTTAAAGCTAATTACGACAACATAAATCAAGATTTAAAATAAATAAATTGGGAAGATGCGTTTTTATATGATCAAACACCTGACGAGCATTTGGACACATTTTATAACATTATTTTCGGCATAAAAAGAAAGCATGTACCTTTGGTTGGTGGTAGGTCTTTAAGGTTTCCTGTTTGGTTCTCTAAATCCCTTATACCATATACAAAAAACCATACACAAACCATATACAAAAGCAAAGCCAAATCGTGGGTTAGATGGAAAATGTATAAGAATTTATCTGACTATGAGCAGTTTTCACTATTCCGCACGAGATTTCAGTCTGAATGCAAAGAATCTTATAAAAAATATATTAGTTCTGTGGAGGATGGTATTCGAGACAACATTAAACATTTCTGGACGTTAATTTCTAAGCAAAAATGCACTACGGGAGTTCCTTCCACTGTGAAATACAAAAATCAGATATCTAAAAACCCAGAAGACATCTGCAATATTTTTTCCGTCTTCTTTTATTCTGTTTATGAACCATCCACCTTAAAAAGTGGATCGTCTTCGCATACCGATTGCTCCCTTAACTGCTCGCTGATAAGTGACATTTTCAGTAGGTGATGTACTGAGTGGGCTCAAGTCATTAGACTCGTCTAAAGGACCTGGACCAGATGGTTTGCCAGCAATCTTTATTAAGAGGACTGCCACTAATCTCTGTACTCCATTGCATATTATGTTTAATTTTTCTATTTCACAGGGAATATGTGCCACAGGGTTCCATTTTGGGACCTCTACTTTTCATTTTATTCATCAATGACGTCGACACATGTTTCAAAAATTCTAAATTACTGTTGTACGCTGACGACATTAAAATATTCAGATCTGTTAAAACTCACCGTGATTGCACTCTCTTACAGGAAGATTTAGATGCTTTCTCATCACATTGTACACGCAATAAGCTTCAACTTAGTGTGTCCAAGTGTTATGTCATTAGTTTTACTAAAAATATAAACAACATACTGTATCCTGTACCTTAAAAAACGAAAATCTAAAACGAGAAACCCTGGTCTGCGATCTCGGAATTATGCTGGATGACAAACTCTATTTAGATTCCCACATTAACAAAATTGTTAAAAACGCCTTCCGTATGTTCGGTTTTATTATGAGAACGGCCACAGTATTTACCCGATCTTCTACATATTTGTACCTTTATAAATCGTTGGTTCCCTCTCAGCTGGAGTATGCTGTTTCGGTATGGAATCCCCACTATGCTAAATATTCCGATATGATCGAAAGGGTGCAAAGAAAATTTTTAAAGGCAATGCAATTATCGTACTAACGCATCCTACAATGACCTATTGAAGAATTGTAATCTGTTAAGTATGAAGTCTAGACGAATTATGTTGGAAACGATGTTCCTGTTTGATCTGTGTAATACTTATGATTGTATTGATATTCGCAACAGAATTAGCTTTGTAGTACCCAGAACAACAATTTACCGTGGGGCGCGCGCAAGACCATTATTTGCAGTAAGTTCCTGACGTACAAACGCAGTTTTGCGAGCACCCCTACGCCGCCTTACCAATCAATACAATAAAATCTTTGAAGACTGACTTCTTTTCTGTCTCTGCTCTAAAGTTTAGAAGTCTTATCTACAAAATTGTTTTAGATGCGAGACTGTTTGAAACTAGCGCACAATTATACATTGTGCGCTTGTTTTTTGCGGACGTTTTTAAGATACTGAGTGTGTATCTTGGGTTTTTATATATCAATGTTCGCCATGTTCAATTTTTTAAACAGTATCATATTAACGTAGTGGTTTTTGGCATATGTGTAATTATTTAGATATTTCTGTAACTGATTACCAAAACGGCCTAATTTGTCATATATTTTTTTTAACTACGGTTTTATGCAATGTTTTCTTCATCTATCTTTTCTGTAACTTATAATTATGATATACATAATAATGAGTATTCTATTTTAGAATCTATTTTAATAGTACAAGCAATTTTACGAATCTATTTCGATATCAAATATTAATTACTAGTGGACGTCACGCGGTTTCACCCGCGTAGTTCCCGTTCCCGTGGGAGCACCGGGATAAAATATAGCCTATGTTACTCCCTGATAATGTAGCTATCCATTGCTGAAAGAATTTTTCAAATCGGTCAAGTAGTTTCGGAGCCTATTCATTTCAAACAAACAAACAAACAAATCTTTCCTAGTGTAGACTAGCTGACCCGTGCCCAGTTCGTTGGGCGGTATTTTTCGGGTTAATATATAAACTATGACACTCACAAATAACGTAGCTTTCTATTGGTAAAAGAATTTTCAAAATCTTTTAAGTAGATTCAGAGATTACCCCCTAAAAACTCACAACATCACAAACTTTACCTTTTATATATTAAGTATAGAGTATAGATATATTGTTGTACGGCTAACGCAGTGTAGTCTTTTTAACCCAAAAGGTGACTGTTTTGTGCTTCTACAGTACATAAGTTGAAATAAATCATTGTTTTTTATTAACCACCTTAAAATAAAAAGGAATAAACCTTACGATACACTTTCACCCTGTCTGCGTGAGCGGGTCGGCTTACGCCCTTATTAGGCAGTCTTGTCTCCGCGCGTTCATTACGCGTGGAACGTCATCCATTGCGCGATCGGCTCCGGATTAAAAGATACAAAAAGGTGAAAAATTAAGGGACGCACCGGCGGAGATTACAAGCTGGATTACCTTCGCGTCATTTATCAACTTCATCTCAGTGCTGTGAGTTAGGGCTGGCTGGTTGTGGTACAAAGAAATGGACAAGCGGAATTGCTTTGCCATTTTGATGAAGCGCTTTGATACATTTATGTGTTGGTTTTACTGTATACTAAACGATAGTGAACGCTTTGTAACGTTTAAAGTAGTATTATTTGTTTAAAGTAGTCGCTTTAGTAAAGCGACAAAAAAATAAATAAAAGCAATGAGTTTACAAGCGGTAAATTGTTGCTAGTTTTCAAATCATAGGATTTTGATTCGATAGTCACTGAATTTTAATAAATAGCTTATTCAAACGATCAAATCAAATCGTTTATTTCAAATAAACCATTTACAGGCACTTTTGAATTGTCAAAGTCAGTCAGTCAAAAACATGAAGCCATTTGCACGTTCCAAAGCGTAGATCTCTATGGAGAAGAACGTGCAAGAACCTCCACGGACACGATGATTGACGAGCCCAAAATACGCCTGTTCCCTTGCTCTAAAGGCTGGTAATAGGTAACCAGATAAGTCAAGATGAGTCTAAACACAGATAAGTCAAAATATTAAAAAGTATTTCCAAAATTACCTTTTAAAATTTTCGCTTATAACTTGGAATCCCGCCCAGTTACAGTGGCGCTAGGGCGGGCAAACATCCCGATAACTGATACTCGCCCTGGAATATTACATCAAGAAAAACTATCCTAATTCGATTCCTCTTATATTTGTTTTGTTCATTTCTTGCTTATTATTTATTTGGGAACTAAGGAAAGCAATATTCCTGAACGAAACTTTGCTATAAAAATATTAAAGAAACGGATTGTACCTTTAAAAATATTAAATTGGTACTTATTAGGGGTACATTGCTCGCAGAGCAGATAGTTGATGTACGAACTACGTTTTACATTGACCCTACGAGGTGGTGTCCTCTTATACTGTTATTTTGTCCTCCTTTAGGACGACAAGCTCTGCTACTTACAGGTGCAGGCAGTTCTTCCATTTGCCTCGCTGTTGGAACTCAGCCATGTACTCCCGGCGCCATCGCTCCCAGAATGTTTGTATAGAATTATAGATCTCGTATGGACCTCATAACTAACTCGTCCTACTTACGATGAGACGTTGCAATTTGTTTAATACAACATTAATTGTACATTATTACCTTATAGCATGTGTTATTTTTAGTAGTAATAAAACATTTATACCAATTGGTTGTCTACTAATATAACATAACATTCAACATAGCATCCCAATACACAACATCATCACAACATTTTCATTGTTTGCATGTAGGTTCCTTGGGAGTGTCGGCGAGCAAGAAGCCTTGGGGAGTGTGAGAGAGGATTTTTTGAAATTCCTACGGGAAAAAAAAAAGCGGGATATGCGCGTATGAAGTCGCAGTCAGAAGCTAGTAGATTATAAAAACACAGATCAGTCAAAATAATAGAAAGTTCAAAAGTTTAATGGCCTAATTGAAATAAACGTTTTGACTTTGACTTTTCAAGTGACTTTTTAGAAATTTTCACTTATAACTTGCACCACCGCCCAATGCCGCCCAGTGACAGTGACGCTAGGGCGGGCAAACATCCCGATAACTAATACTCGCCCTAGAATATTTGACACCAAGAAAAACTATCTTAATTCAATTCCTCTTATATTTGTTTGGTTCATTTCTTGCTTATTATTTATTTGATAACTAAGGAAAGCAATTTACTGCAGGAAACTTTGCTATAAAGAAACATTCAGGAAACGGATTATGTCTTTAAAAAATATTAAATTGGTACTAATGTAGGGACACAGTACTCACAGAAAAGATAGTTGATAAGGTCGCAACGCAAGGCTTTGGTGTTGCGACTGCTTATTGGAAAACGTAGCATTAGAAAGCCTCTCAAAATCTGGACCTGGTGAAGGCCACGTCATTTCGCTGGATGCAAGACTTCTGTTCAGCAGTGAACGTTTTTAGAGTTATATGATGATAATAATAATGAGGTACCTACTAATATTTAGGAGCACGCCAAGGTGTACGTCAGGGATGCAGTTTATCACCCATTCTGTTCAACGCCTATGGAGAGCACATTATGAGACGTACTTGTGAGAATTGGGAGGGAGGCATTACAGTCGGTGGCGTAAAAATGACCAACCTGCGCTACGCCGATGATACTACTCTTCTTGTAGCAAATGAGTCGGAAATGGCTGCACTTCTAGACAGAATGGAGCGGATTAGCGAAGAGATGGGACTCTCCGTGAACAGATCCTAGACCAAGGTCGTGGTGGTAGATCGATCTGGGAAGTTAGAACTCACTGGAGCATTAGGAATAGAATCAGTGGATAACTTTATGCACCTGGGTTCCAACATCAGTAACGATGGGTCGTGCGAGAAGGAAGTGCGCAGAAGAATTTGCATGGCTAAGAGCGCCATGTCTCAGCTTGGAAAAAATTGGAAAGATCGTAACATTTCCGTAAATACTAAAACTAAACTGGTACGGACTCTAGTCTTCTCGATCTTTTCTGAGAGCTGCAGGCCGCAAATGCATTGACGCGTTTGACATTGAGGGCATTTCGGACTAACGTATCCATATTGCGAGAACTGAAAATCTCCTCGCGGCTATCATCTGAGCGTCTACGCAACGCGAGTCCTAGAATACTTCGGTCACATTGCAAGGAAAGAAGGTGACAACCTCGAGCAACATACATTAAATATAACATCGTTTGACATACCACACCAAAGATATAAAACTTATTTGGTCCAATATGATGAAAACGCCTAACCACCTGTGCTAAGATAGGTCGACGGAGCCCCGCTTGGCGGGGCTCCTATTTCGGGGTGGTTTAAAAAAAATAACCATGAAGGCTAAGGCGGTAAGAAGGGAGCTCCCGCCTTAGCCTTCTAACCTAACCTATCCGAGTCGGGGTACTCTGAGTCGGGGTGTTAACCATAATGACGTTTTTATATATATTAAACGTTTTATATACATTAAACAAGACCTAGTGATTTTCGATTAAATAAACAATATATATATGAAACGTTAGACCAAATGATTTTCGATTACATAAACGTTATACTAATTAAGTTTTAGAATAAATAAATGTTATATGTAAAGAAATTATATCAACAGTTGGTATATCTCACGTTGATTATATCTTATGAACGATAATAAAATGAAATTAGACCAAATGAGTTTATACGTTCTGAGACGCACCCTTGTTTATCAGTTTGGTTAGGACATTACAAAGTCAAAGTCAAATGATTTATTTCAACTAGACCAATAAAGGCACTTTTAAACGTCAAATGAAAATAAAATACTATAATGACTCTAGTAATCCTTTCGCAAAAGGAAGATTCTTATGGAGAAGAACGGACAAGAAACTCCATAGTTACTCCACAGTTTCTTTCCGGCTAAATTTATTGTGCCAAATGTAATAAAAAAAATAGGGGAGAGAGAAGAGAATAAGAATAATATATATCTTGACTTCTTTCTGGTGAGGTAGACTAACAAAATAAAATGAAAAAAGAAGGCGTGTTCTCCTAAAAAAAAATTAAATTAAATTAAGAATGTATTTCGGGCGCCTTGGAGACCACTATATAATAAATTAAGCCGGAAAGAAACTGTCGGAAAGTTGAACCTTTAATCGGCAGGTGGGTAGCTAAATAGAGAAATAAAACAATTGAAACTCTTTTGTCTTTTCTCCATTTATAGGCCAGTAGCTTCAAACAATTTAAAAGTTATTAAAATTAACTTAAAATAGGGATTCTAAAGATCAGTTATTATTGTGATATTATTATGATATTATTGATATTATTGCATCTTGTTTATGAGTTAGTAAAATAGGTTTGAATTTCCTACCAGATTGCTTGCTTTAAAAATAAATTAACAAGTTAACCACAGGAATTATGTAGGCAGGATTCCTCATTGGCAAGACAGCACGTCTCCGTTCATGTCTTGAAAATCCAATAAAAATTACTTTGGCAAAGCACGGTCTCCGTTCATGTCTTGATAATCCAATAAAAAAATGAGGAAAGTCCTTTGGATGTGAGAAAACCCAAGAATTTGAAACTAAAAGTCGAAAAAAGAAAAACGCCAACCGAGGATTGATATTGCTGGCTGTAACAAACACAATAATTAGGATAATTCTACAATAAAAAAACTGTACAAACACGTGGCTTCATCATGCGAGATCCTTCGAAATCCAAATGATCTATCAAGCACCCTATCTGACAATGACATTGTCATACTCTCAGTTGGTAAACATGATAAAAATCCGTACTTGTTGTTAACTAATCTGTGTAGGACTCTGTGCAGTTTAAGCAATTGTACAATATTTTTGTTAATTAATGTTTCACAAAATAGGTATCTTAATATTAAAAAACTTAATCAAGAACTCAGATTGTTTACAAAAAACTTTAAAAATTGTAAGTTTATTGAAGTGAACGAGTTAGATGTAAATTATTATAAGAAGCTTTCGGAGTTAGATTTAATTACTTATAAGCTTAATATAGAAATTGATTTTATGCAATATGAAAATAGTTCCTCAAAATTAAGTTTAAGTAATCGGAACTCAGTTCATGTGACCAACTGTAAAAACAACAATACATTTTTTCGTTCCTACATCCCCCATTAATAAAACTTCAGTA
This sequence comes from Lacanobia wlatinum, assembly GCA_947578705.1. Lineage (NCBI taxonomy): Eukaryota > Metazoa > Arthropoda > Insecta > Lepidoptera > Noctuidae > Lacanobia > Lacanobia wlatinum. The sequence continues at coordinate 28,848,058 of OX388029.1, forward strand.
AATAATGACAATTCGAAACAGGATTGCCGACATGGTAAAGTGCGAATCTTACACCAAAATATAGCCGGCATCTGCAACAAACTAGCCATGTTAGAAGTAACTTTATCTGAATTAGTAGAAAACAACAAGGAGGCTGATATACTATGTTTTAGTGAAACTTTTGTTAAAAAAGGTTCGGAAGCTAACATTAAACTTAATAATTTCAAATTAGCTGCAGTATTTTGTCGAGATAAATGTAGAGGGGGAACTTGTATTCTAACTAATAAGATATTTAACACCAAAACATTAAGTATTCCTTCAAATCTAGCCACACAGTTTTATTTTGAATGCTGTGGCGTAGATATTATTGGTTTGAGCCTGATAGTTGTTAATGTGTATAGAATACCTGATCAGAGAAAGGCACAAATAAGTATATTTCTTCATAAACTTGACATTTTGTTAAATTACTTGACGGAACAATATATAAAAAAGAAAATAATCATTTGTGGTGATTGGAATATTGACATTTTAAAAAATAACTCTGCAACGAAGGAACTTTTAAGCATACTTCATAACTATAATTTTGAAGCTTACATAAGATCACCAACTCGGGCGAACTCTTGCATTGATCAAATCGCCAGTAACGTAAAAAATGTTCAGTCAGAGACTCATCACTTCGGTTTGTCAGATCACGAAACAGCACAAACGATTACTATCAAAGCAAAACAACACAAAACAATATCTTGTTGGTCTGAATTGAAACGTGACTATTGTCCGGAAAATCTCGATAAATTTTGCGAATGTATGCCTTCTCTTTCATTTTCTGAAACGCTTAACTCTGACAATCTAGCAGTAGCTTTTAAAATATTTCATGAAACATTTACGTTATTTTACGATCTGTGCTTTCCGGTAATTAAGGTTAAAGTTAATAATAAACCAGTCACACAAAACTGGATAACGAAAGGCATGAAAAAGTCCAGCAAAACGAAACGACAGCTATATCTAAAATTCATAAATAGTAAAATAAATAAAAAACGCAATGAGAAAAACTATAAACTTTATACTCAGTTGTTTAAACGATGTGCACAGAAAGCACATAAAATTATGATGACAAAGCGTATACAAAAGCATAAAAATAAATGTAAAGCTACCTGGAACGCTATTTCCTCAACATTAACTAATGATGACTTATTTAAAAATGACGTTGACGAAATTAATTTAAATAATGTGACATATAACAATCCATTTGACATTTGCAATATATTTAATAACTATTTTATTAATTTGACATCCAATCAGCCAATAAATTCTTTTAATATTAAGCTAAATCCAAATAACAAAAATGTAAATACAATTTTTCTGAACCCTGTAGATGCAATGGAAGTTTATAAAATCATAATATCTCTAAATAATAGTAAAACTAGTGGATATGGCGACATTGCCACGCAAGTCTTGAAAGCTTGTGCTACTTGGATATGTCATCCATTAGCACATCTAATAAACTTATCCTTTTTGGAAGGTGTTTTTCCTGAGCAACTTAAAATGTCCATCGTGAAACCACTATTTAAAACCGGAAATAAATCAGACCCTAACAACTGTCGTCCTATCACCATAGTACCCATTATATCGAATTTTTTTGAAAAGGCAATGCTAATCAGGTTAAATAATTTTCTCAGTACACATGACATATTATGCAAAGAGCAATTTGGTTTCCGTAAAGGTAGTTCAACTGCTCTTGCAATCTTTAACTTGGTGAAAAGTGTAACAGAAAGCATAAACGAAGGTAATCCAGCGGTGTGTCTATTTTTAGATATGAGCAAGGCTTTTGATTTTGTGAATCATTCGAAACTGTTAAGCAAACTAGACTTTTACGGCATAAGGGGAAAAGCACATGAATGGTTATCTAGTTATCTAAAAAACAGAAAACAGTGTACCGATATATCCAAAGTTGTAAAGAAAAACGGCAAAATATACACCAAAGAGAAATTTACATCAATAGCAATAATAAATAAGTGTGGTGTGCCTCAGGGTAGCTTTCTCGGCCCTTTACTTTTTTTGCTTTATATAAATGATCTTCCGGAGGCCACTTTGCAAAACTGTATCCTTTTCGCAGATGATACTACAGTTATTATTAAATGTCAGGATAAAAAAGATTACAAATCAGTAATTGAAAAGACCCTATCAGATATAATACATTGGATGGAAGGTAATAATTTGAATATAAATATTAGCAAGACAAAATTAATACAATTTAACTCATATAATACCAAACAGTTGGCTTTAGATGTTATTTGTAAAGACGAAAAGGTAATACAAGTGGATGAATTAAAATTTTTAGGACTTAATGTAGAAAAACATCTAAATTGGAAATGCCATGTGGAACAAATATGTCAGAAACTTGATAGGTTTGTTTTTGCATTGAAAAAATTAAGACAAAATGTGTCCGTAGAAGCTGCTCTTTCGGCTTATCATGGCTATGTGTCATCTGTCCTAAGCTATGGATTAATTATGTGGGGAAACTCTACCGACTCCGACAGAGTTTTCAAGCTCCAAAAACGTTGCATCCGAGTTATAAACAAGGCATGGTTCTTGGATAGTTGTAAACCTTTCTTTAAAAAATGTAATATTCTTCCACTACCCTGTATGTATATAAGAGATATCTGCGTATTTACCAAAAATTATATGCAATACTTTAAGCAGCGTAGTGAGGTTCTACCGAGATAAAAAAGGGCTAAGTTTCTCAACCTATTATATCTATTAATATGTGTTTAATATGTGTGTACTGATTTATAATAATATTCCCAATGAATTGAAATTGTTGCAGGGTATTTTATTTAAGAAAAAATTGACAGAGTGGCTACAAATTAAATGTTTCTATAGTATAAAGGAATTTATGGAATTTAAAAATGAATGTTAATATTGGGTAAATATGAATGTTAGATTTTATAATCATTGTAATAATAATAATTTAAATTGCATGATAACAATAATAATGACGACATAGACATAATTTGCACGATTTAATTTGAATACAATGACTTTTACGTTATAAGATCTTTCCTTGTGATTTGTATGTATTTTCTGGCAAATAAATATTTTTGATTTTTGATTTTTTATGACTCTTTTCAAAAATAAGCTTTACAATATATGCATACATTAATCAATTGATTATAATTATGTGAGGACGATGCTCCCAAAAAAACACTTATATACTAATAGGTACAATAAAGAAATGCCAGCAGAGGTAAAATTAATAAGTTTGCTAGTAAGGGCCCTTCTACCAGACGTACTGCATCTTACCATCCCTACCTTGTTGCTATTCCACCAATTCGCACTAAGCGTTTCCAAACGTCTTTTATAATGCGCACAGCAAAGGAGTGGAACTCTCTGCCTGCGTCTGTGTTTCCAAACGCTTACAACCCTAATCTCTTCAAAGTTAGAGTGAACAGGCTTCTTCTGGGTAAGCTCGCTCCATCGTAGACTTTGTCTCTGTCATCTCTGACCTAGACTAGAGTCAAGAGCAAACCCATCACAAATAAAAAAAGGGGACATAGTACTTAGGTACTATACACAAATTTTTGCAACTATTGATTTATATGATCAGTGTGCGAGTTAAATTAAATATAAAAAAGAGCAAAGACACCTGTATGCAGGCTTGAATCACCTGATTGTCTGATAAAAAGATGATCCGTGCTTCGGAAGGCACGAACAAGCCGGCGGTTCCGGTCGCCAAATGGCGGTCGTCAAGTAAACCAAATCAGAGGCCATTGAGGCGGTTTAGAAACTCTGACACTAGGGCGTGTGGAGTCGTTAGACCTTACTGACTATACGACAAGGAGAAGAAGAAGAAGTGGTGTGTTTAATTATTTTGTGTCATATAAGATTCTAGCTGCTGAAATGATCCCAAAGGAACATATTTTCAAGACACAAAGTATCCCATGTGTTATTCCAGACTATAATCTACTGTTGTGCCAAATTTCATCAAGATCCGTTCAGCCGTTCTGACGTGATTGAGTAACAAACATCCTAATTTTCGCATTTATAATACACACATAAGTATAGATTCTACACTAATATGTGTGTATTATAATTCTTCTCTTATACTTCTTTACTACGTAAGTATAGATTAACAATTACGAGCATATTTACAAAGCAATTATTCTCGATAGCAAATGACCCACATCGTGTAAGTTGAACGAAACATTTATTAGCACCAAGTCGTTGTTTATCGCTTTCTTCCACATTCGTTCATCATTAATCAACATGCTTATCATTTATTATTGTGATGTAACATCACGCCTGTAATTCCAGGCCGGTGAAGCAGAGGCTTATATTTCATCCAGTTATGTTTTAAATCCCATGCTGGGGGCGCTACTTTCTAAGCACGAAGTTTGTAGTTTCGGGCTTAAGTTGCGAGCGTATTCTACTCCGTACCACCTACGGTCTTACGATTAGTCCCGAACCCAAATTGTGTTGTCATTAATTCTTAGTGGTTAGGTGATACGGAGTAGGGAATATGTATGAAAAAAATATTTGTTATATATGCTGTTTTTCTATTTTCCAAAAATATAGTACTAACAGTGAAAGTAGAATCAAAATTGCTCAAAAACAAACGAGATATAATTATTTTCAACAAATATATCTGTTTCTCTCGCGAAAACGCTGTTTTATATGGCAGCTATATATAGGCGTCATGGAATTTGACGTCAATGTTCATATCGAACTTCTCTTTCTAATCTTTGAAGCTTTATAACTTCATCGCTGATGAAGTTATTAAAAATTAATATCATGATTGTTTACTAGAGCTAATAAGTATTTCATTTTGCAAAAAAAAATCGCATTACCAAGACGACGATGGGTGTCGTGTCTGGGCAAATGCCCGATGTTGGGCTTTTGTATCGATTCAAATTGCACGAACAACGAAGAATAAAATAAAAGGTCTGACGTCACACAAACCCTACGTCGCGTAAATAACGTTAGATCTTTTTTAGTGTTCCGTATCCAAAGGGCAACCAACGAAACCCTATTACTAACCCTCCGCTCCTCCATCCGTCTATTAGTGGGCTGTATCTCAAAAACTGCAATAGGTAGACAGTTGAAATGTTCTATTATCGGTATAACAACATATAATACAAATTATTTAAAAATTAAAAGGGCCTCCCATACAAGTAACGTGTTTTTTTCTTCGGTTTGTGATACAGAAACCTTTGTGTCCGACCCGTACTTGGCCGGTTTTTTTAGTTCGTTTGTGGCCGTAAACATGCAAAGCTATTGTCATAAGCATAACATTTTTTAATTGTAATCGTAACTCATTTTAATTCTTACTTTTTTCCTCGGTATCTAAATTGGTATCCTTACAATTTTCAACCGATTTTCATCCTCAGCTCAGCGACGAGAGTTGTAAATTCAACAGTTTAAACATATTTTTATTAATACTCATAATGTTTATTTCGCAACACATACTACACTATTGAAAAATTACCCTTATTTTGTCCTAATTTCTTCGCATTTACAAGGTCACGCACGTTATACCTACATACTTTCTCAAACCTCGCATCCCCATATTGTCCACTATATTTTGAACCAGCACCCTACAACTAGGGAAAACGCTAACAATTAAACATTTCCGCCCAAGTAGTGACTTGGTTTTAGGCGTAACCATTTTTTAAGCCCCCCTGTACCTCCGTTGAAAACATTAATCCATTGACTAAGAAAACAGCTATTCACAAAACAGAATCCTGTACGGTTCAACAAATGAAAACCCTAATCAAACAAACGATGACATTTTTGTGCTCAAAGCAAACAACCGGAAAAGCGCTGCAGAATCAGCGACGCACCTCTTTCCTCATTTTGCAGCATTTACTTATTTGTGTTGTCATCCCCTCGTCTACTGAAATATCGAGTCAGCGAAAGGACAGTTTGTGAAGCGGTTTCTGGGCCACACTTTTTGTTAAAAAGCAATGAAATTAATAATTTTAATCATCGACCTAAATAATAATTATAATAAGTTGGTGCTAAAAATTATTCATGTCGTTTTTCAAGACATTTTTAACTAGTCCTTAGCGCTGGTGTAGCTTTATATTGTTAAAATAATATCATAATCGGAGCAGTACTTTAAATGCAAATTATATTTTGCTAGATTTGAGGTAATTGTTTACTTCTTAAAGGAACTACTTCTTGAAGGTTGGTTTATTGGTACAAAACGTTACTACTTGGCCCAAGTTCAATTTCCGGGACGGAAAAAAGTGTTAGGGTGTAGTAAAGGTATAGGCGAGATGTTCTGTTATTTCTTAAAATTTTCATCTTAACTTGTCCATCACAACTTATTTCCAAAAACCATCCTGTGCCAACATGTAACGCCTAATAAGTGCCAGTACATTCTGATAAGCCTACCAATACCTATACTTTTTTAGTCTCTCGTGTTTATCTTTGACGCCTGCCTTCGCTATAAGCGGTTTACATGTAAATTAGTGCTCCGTGGGAGCTTGTTAACTATAACAAGACGAATATTTTCACTGTAGGCTGAACTTTGTTGTTCTTATGTCAACGTTTGTGACTTGTGTGGCTTATGTGGCACATTGAACAAGATTGAAGACTAATAAAATTGCAGCCATGATGTTGTCAATGGACTTAAATGAAAAATGGACACTATAAAATGAAAAAGAACGAAAATATAGACTAACAACTTATTGCTGAAACTGAAATCTCTAAAAATAAGTATGAATATTTGAGCTTATAAAGAAAGAAAAGAATAATATTATTGTGGTCACGCAGACGGTCAACTGATTTGCTATCGCAAAAATAAAATATAATTGGACCTAACAATAGCACAGGGTATTGTTCTAATAAACTCTAATGATAAGATATTCCAGTCATGCCAATGTTCAGTTCGTTATGTGTGTTCAAACTAAAACGATGAAAACTTCGCTAAAGAATAAAGTAGTGGTTGTGACAGGAGGGGCTCAAGGCATTGGATTTGGAATAGCAGACCAGTTCCTACAACACGATGTTAAAGCTGTTATATTACTGGATATTGATGAGGTTCAAGGAGCCAAAACCAGCAAAAACTTAACAAAAAAACATGGAGAAGATAAGGTTGAGTTCATAAAATGTGATGTAACTACAGATTTAGAACAAGTTGCAAAAACTGTCGTTGAAAATTACAAAACTGTTGATGTATTAGTAGTGAGCGCTGGCGTTGCAAGTTCCAATGATTACAAAAAATTGATCGACGTAAACGTGACAGCAGTTATAGAGTGGTCCGTGAAGTTTCTAGAGCACATGAGAAGGGATAATGGTGGAAATGGTGGAACTATCATCTTAATATCCTCAATATTTGGATTTAGAACAGTGCCATATTGCCCTGACTATCAAGCGTCAAAATTTGCAGTCAACGGATTTACAAGATCTTTGGGACACATGGACAATTTTGAAAAAACTAAAGTTCGTGTCGTAGCTTTGTGTCCAGGGTTTACTGAAACTAGACTTACCTTAAATCTACGAGATCCAGAACTTAAAAAAACACTACCTCAAGATTTAGTAGAATTCGCGAACTATTTTCCTTGGCAAACGATTGAGGATGTTGGCAAAGCTGCAGTGGAAATGTATGCAGGAGCTGAAAGTGGAACCGTGTGGCTGATTGAAGGTGGCAAACCAATAACACAAGTTCTTTGAAGAAACTGTACTTAGTGGCGATCTTTATCTGCGTAGTATACAAGTGTAGAAGGATGAAGGACATATAATCTAGATTAATGTCGAGTTGATGAGGAAATCTGGAAATGATAAGGTGAAATAAAAAAGCTATTAAAAATGGCCTTGGAGTGTGTGTATGTCAGAAGAAAAAAATGCATTTTTTTACATGTAAATGCTAACTTTGAAGATTACGCTTAGTAATTAAATGTTTTCAAACAAGCATGTTTGTTCCTAGGTTACTCAAGCATATCTGAATTTATCTAATAAATTATATTTATGTTTGTATTTCCAAGCTTGACTTTAATAGGTCAGGTCTGCTATACCTATGTCATATAGAATTTATGTATTATATATAAAGAAAAAAAATCACGATCCACGAAAAGAAATCCAAATCGTTGAGATGAAACCATTTTACTCCTTCATTTTTTATCTAGTCTTAAAAAAAAATATTTACCGCTTTGTTATACAAATGAAAATAATTTGTATTTTCACTTTTTTAAAATATGTGTTACTTTTTTATAATAAATTAAAAAAGCGGGTAACAGAGTGGCGCGTAGAGGAGTAGTTAGCTCCGTTTGTATGCACAAGGTCATTGGCATGTATACAAGCCTTAAGTAGCAACACAAGAGAAGATTTGGGGCGCTGCCCTTAGCGTCCCTTTCTCACTTGTCAACCACCGACATTAAACTGAATGGGACAACCGTTCTCCGTGTCCGTGTATGAGGAAGATGAAATATCTCACTCTATCTGATACAGTTAGATATTTCATCTTCCTCATGAATTTCACTTACTCTGACTACTGGTGAAAACCGTACGAAAATCTGATCAGTATTTATCGAGTTTATCGCAAACAGACAGACAGACAGTTGCGGCGGAAAGGCTTTATTATTTGTGTGTAAAGTGAAGTAGTGATAATGACTAGTAACTACTACTTGTTTGTATAAAATATTACATACAACATTTGACCTTGTTTTCATCGCCGGCAATAGATTCCTTATCACCGGCGATCGTTATTAATGTTCCCTCAATATAACGCAGTTGTTATCTCCGCTATTATTAAAAAGCAGAAGAGTTTGTTTGTTTTTTTGGCTGAACGCGCTAATGTCAAGAACTATTGTTCGAATTAAAAAAATATTTTAGTTTTGGATAGCCCAATTATTGTGTATGGCTTTTGGCTATATAGCATACGATTTACGACCAATAGGAGCGGAGCAGTAATGAAAATGTGATGCAGACATAGTTGCGTGGGTCAGGTAGTATTTATATTAGTAGCGTCCCTAATTGGAACCTTTGAGTTAGCATCTTGCATGTAGGCTACATGCAAGATGCTAACTCAAGGGAAATATGGCCTATTAAGCTGAGGATTCTTGTTCAAGACTGGAACAAAGCTTGCGGTACAAATCATATAAAAATATTTTATTTCAAACTAGCTTTCGTCCGCGACTTCGTACGCGCATGTTCCGCTTTTTCCCGTTCCCGAAGGAATTTCGGGAAATCCTTCCTTAGTGCTCCCTTACGCAGTGTAGGGAAGCTTCATGCCTAATATCAGCTTTCTAAGACCAGTAGTTTCGGCTGGGCGTTGTCTGTCAGTCACTCAATCAGTCAGTCAGTATCGGAAGAATTATATATATATTGATTGATAAATCAAGTACCTACCGGCATTTTTAAATTATCAAGAGGCGCTCATTGATATATGAAAAATCCAAGATGCACAGTCTCGAACAAATGCAAGACTCGAAACTGTCGTCAAAAACTGACATGTATCTAGTGTTGTAGCGGTCTACACCTCATTTCTAGATAATTAAGATGTAAAAACACAAAAACAAATCATCACAAAACAAAACATTTTTAGGGTTCCGAAAAAAAAAGGAACCCTTATAGGATCACTCGGGTGTCTGTCTGTCTGTCTGTCTGTCCGTCTGTCACAGCCAGTTTTCTCCGGATCCGCTGGACCGATTCTGTTGAAATTTGGTACACATATGGACTTCTATGACCCAAACACGGACGCGTTACGTAAATCGTTAAATTTTTGTATGGGGGTCACTTTTGGGGGCCAAACTAGAAAATTAAAAAAAAAAGGTTTTTGAAAATATCGTGTGACATATCAAATGAAAGGGCTTACTGTGAGGGTTTTAATTATATTTTTTTCATAATTTTAAAATAAATGGTTTTGAAGTTATTCAAGAAATTAGACGAAAAATGACCATTCCCCCCCCTTATTTCCGTAACTACTGAGCCTAAAATTTTGAAAAAAATGGAGATAATAGATCTTTACCTAAAGATTACAGGGAAACCTATTAGAAGTATGTAGTGTTAAAATTACATGTTAAAAAAATTAAATTCGTTCGGAACCCTTTGCACGCGAGTCCGACTCGCACTTGGCCAGTTTTTATTTGTTTATTTTCCCGCATGACATTTAGCTATTACGTTCCATTTCTAATTTCCATAAACACTTACATGGAACGCATTATCTAAGACTAATCATACTAATTAAAACATCACACATATTAATTTCGAATAGCTTACATTGTACACATTTATTTTATGATATTAATTAATAATACTAACAAATATTTACACTATACAAAAATAAATAATGTAAATTCATATGTGTAATTGCGTGAGAGATATGGCCTGTGACCATACATGGAACGCACCCTTTCGGCGTCCATGACCGGCAGTTTTATTAATGGGTTCAAAGGCCATTTTCCACAGTGCCCTCCTAGCCCGCACTGAATACGCACGCCAAAATCTCGCTCGCAAGTCTAGACTTCCGATAAAGCCTATCTCCGTTAATTGTTACTCGTTTGTCCGTATCGTCCGTGTCTTAAATTAAACAGTGTTGTCTTAAAAATAAGTATATTTGTAATTGTACATGGTAAAGGAAGGGACTTGGTAATTAAATAGTAATTACGTCGAAAACACGCGTTTAAATTATTTACCCCGTCTACACTTCAGTGTCATGTGTGAGTTGAGTGTAGTTATACTATAAACAATTTTTGTTTTGCAAATTCATCCTTACACGGATCGCTTAAAGTTGTTTTTATAAAGCAGTGCAGTATGGCAAGCGATGCGAGACTGTTTGAAACTAGCGCACAGTTATAAATTGTGACGTGTGTCGTTTTTGAGATGCTGAGTGTGTATCTTGGGTTTTTATATAACAATGGAGGCACTACACGAATTGCCAAACTATTACCAAATACGATTATCGAACAATATGCAGAAAAACAAGAGACTTCTCACGTGTCATTTGGACAGCGTTTGACAACCCCATACATTTTTGAATTTTTAACATTCGGCTTCTTCTAGAACCGGACTGTTATTCAAATAGATAAAACTAGTCCTGCCTCGATTGCGACGTCCATCTTCAGGCACCCATCGCGTGACGATCTTGACCCATCTGTACGTGTGCATCCTGTAAATGTGATCTGGCGAATGCTACGCTCTATCGTTTTTGGTAAACCTTAAGTTTCAACTTCTGAGCCTCAAAGACCACGTCTGAGCGGCAAAGGTTTGTAAGGATATGGAGGTATCGAGTTGAAGTTAATATCAGATATGTAGGTCATCACGAGTCGTCTTATGGGACCCATTTTTCCCAGCTGAACCCCTTTTTTTGTGGGGACATCCTCATAGATATAATAATGTAATAATAATCATTTTTATTTTCTCTCAAAAGGTACCGACATTGGTTCGTGACATATTATTTCAATCAAATTTGTAACCTTTGTGAGAGCTGGAGTCTGTATTGGGTTCGGGACTTGTATGACAGATCTCCAGGCTCTCACCCTCTTAAAACAATATTATTAATAAACTCTGATTAGTCGAATTATTATGTCGGACTCCTACCGACTAAAATCCCACAGTTTCTACCGTTACCATGGGTCGGGGATACAATAAAATTCATGCGCACCCCCGACTAGTATCAGACCGCCATTGCTAGCGGGCTCCACCTCTTATTGTGGCCGCTTCAACGACCGCACATGCTCCCATAAAAGCGCGCACGGACCTGCGCAACACATCCTTTAGGCCTGGCTGGTCAGGCGACTACTCGGCCCCAAGTTAGCGTCCGCAGGCCCCTCCTTATGGTAGCTGAAGATGGTTTAGGGCCCTTCGACACCCGGTTGCCCTTCTGTTGCGGTTAGATTGAGAGGTATGCTCTCTCTCCCTCTCCGCCGCCTCCTTTGCATGCATCACCTCTTATCAGAAAGAGGCGATGGCATCCTACGTGTTCTTGCTTCCGACTTTCAACTACTGACGGGCGCGAGAGATCATCTACGCGAAGTGCCGCAACGAAGGCACAGCGCTGTTGTGCCCAAGCTGAGCATTCCTCCAGCGTATGCTGCGCCGTGTCCTCAGGGCAGTCCACCCAGTGGTGACAAATGGGCATCCGCTCCCGACCGACTCAGGTACTTGCCGAAGCACCCGTGTCCAGTAAGCACCTGCGGCAGCCAAAAACTAAGCGCAACATGCCGCCTCTCCAGCCAGTCTTCTAGAACAGGCCACTATCGTGGCGTGCCCCTATCTGGGATGCGCAAATCGCTGGCTCCATTTGCCCACTAGGTTCTGGTGGAGCCCGGCTCTTTGTGCCTCTATTTCTGACGGAACCAGCCGCTGATCGCGCACTAGGTTCTCCTTCCACCAGCGATAGAGGAACGGAAAAGATTTCGCATCCAGATCCCAGGGCGTTGATCCGGCCCAGAGCGTTGCTACCTCGTAAGAGATCGTGCAAAAACCCCGTATCATCTTGACGGCCATTGTTCTCTGCGGTCTTCGCAGTATTGTGGCATTACGGGCCGTCAAGTTGCCTGCCCACATGGGTCCCTCATGCCCACTTTCCGGCAAAAGGCGTTGGGCCCTCCCAAATTGGGAAAAAGCCGTACAAGAGCAGCTGCAACGCTCATCAACATGGGGCAAGACGCTGCATGTACGGCTCGAAGTCCCATCACCTGTCGAGGATGAGTCCCAGATACTTCATCGTTGACTCGACATTGATGCGGACGCCTCCTACCACTATGTGTGAATCCCGAGGTGGCTTATTCCGAGGACCATGAAAACAGAGGGCCTCAGACATGTAAAAGGCCACATCGAGATCCAAACGCCGGGTCTTTCCAACGACCTGCGCAAACCCTGCCGTGGCCAGTATTGCCGCCTGCCGATGCGTTTGCCCCCGAGCCATCACCAGGGTTTCATCAGCGTAGCATTTTACTTCTAAACCCTCGGGAAGTGCACCGCGCAGCACCCAGCGGTGGTCCTAAGACAGAGCCCTGTAGAACACCGTACGACGTCTCTTGTTGACTCCATCTTTCCCAACCTGGAAAAATTACGGTTCTCTCCGCTAAATAGTACCCGATAAATTGACGGTGGTATGTTGGCACGCGATAGTAAACAAGAGCTTTCCTATTTATTTATTTTTGGAACGAAGTTCCTTATCGCGCGATGTGAAAGGGGGCTAGACGGAAAAAATTCTCACGAAAAGTTGTAACGACACTTTTTGCTATAGTTGTAAGCCATGCGACGTGCGCGTGTTTCTCTGTCTCTGTCTCTCTCTCTCTCTCTCTCTCTCATAGAAAGCAAGCCAGTTATTTTCGTTTCGTCTTTCTATTTCTGTTTACATTATATTTGTCAGGTAGGCAGGGTAGGTGGGTAGGCAGGGTAGGCAGGGTAGGCAGAATAGGCAGGGTACGCAGTGTAGGCAGGGTAGGTGGGTAGGCAGGGTAGGCAGGGTAGGTACCTTTTTACACTTGCATGTAGTTTACTAGCTGCCATCCGCGGCTCCGCCCGAGTGAATGTCGAAAATAATCCCAAGGAAACATAATTCTCGGGATAAGAATGTATTATTCCAGACTATAATCTACCTCTGTGCCTTTCATCTAGATCCGATCAGCCATTCTGACGTGATTGAGAAACAAACATCCGTCCAAAAATTATGTTGATCTATATCTTATAAAGATATAGATATAGATGAAGATGTAGATAAAGATAAAGATTATGCATTAGTGAACGCAGTTACTAAGTTATCTAACTTAATACCTCTGGTGGAATCTACCGCAAATTAATTTGACAAAGTTACACCAAAACTCAAAATAGACAATTTTATTTATGTGTTGTAGGTTAGTATATGTATGTATGTACGTGTATGTAAAAACCATAAAAACTATTTACAGGCACTTTTGAAACTAGTTCTGCCAGTTATATTTAATACTGGATCTAGTATATAAATAAAAATATTGATTTAGTAGCAAAGAAAGTTTTTGCTTTCCGTACCTCAAAAGTATAAACGTACTTAACCATTATAGTATTACTTCGTTGTCCGTCTGTCTGTCTGTTAGTCTATCAAGAACCTTGTTCTCAGAAATACATGGACGTTTTTTTTAAGTAAGTAAGGATATGGAGGCATCAAGTTGAATTCAATATCAGATATGCGTGCCCAACTTGTGATGACCTCATCACAAGTTGGGCACGCCTCAATCCAAGCAATAAGTCCCCACTTTGAGAAGTAGCTAGAGCAGCGCCACGGCGATCTCACGTTTCACCTATAATCTATACATATAATAAAATCGTAGACTAACCGTGTCTGTACATTGAATATTTTCGCATGAAAATTACACAGAAAACTCAGGAAAAAGGTACAAAACACTAAAATGCAATTTTTGAAATTTTTGTCTGTTTGTCTGTTTGTCTGTTTGTCTGTGCGTTTGTGGGAGCATCACGCTTAAACCACAGATTAGATTGCAAATCTTAGTACTTAAAAATATTAAGTGATAACCCGAGTAACATTTAGCGTTTATTTCATCAAAATCGACCCACAAAATCAAAAGATATTGAATTTTTAAGTTTAGGAAGAAACTTCCTAATGTATTCTGATGAGTCAGAGCGCCATCTATTGAGAAAAATAAAATGCACGAAAGCATTCAAAATTTTTGAGTTATTTGTGAAACTTTTAATACGTGGCAAAATAAGAGTGATCATTTTATACCTTTTCGTTATTGATCGATACAATCGATCCACAAAATCAAAATATATTGATTTTTTAGTTTAGTAAGAAACTTCCTTATATATTCTGATTAGTCAGAGCGCCATCTATTGAGGAACCAAAAAATGCATGAAAGCATGAATGTTACACCAAAATACATTGATTGAGTTATTTGTGAAATTTTTAATACGTAGACGTAGTCTTCTATACATATAATAAAATCGTAGACTAACCGTGTCTGTACATTGAATATTTTTGCATGAAAATTACACAGAAAACTCAGGAATAAGGTGTAAAACACAAAAATACAATTTTTGTTTTTGTCTGTTTGTATGTGCGTTTGTGGGAGCATCACGCTTAAACCACAGATTAGATTGCAAATCTTAGTACTTAAAAATATTAAGTGATAACCCGAGTAACATTTAGCGTTTATTTCATCAAAATCGTATACTATTTACCGTTACATACGGGCATCTTATTTAACGTCTTCCGCTGCCAAATATTTTGTCAGTTTACATGGTCGATAGATGGCGTTGCACTGATGACGCGTTTTTCTGAATTGTGGTGTTAAGATTTTCCGCTGGAGAATGACCTCACACAATTTGTAAACACAGTCGTGTTTCGAAGAAATTTCGGTTTGGTCTCAGAAAGGTCTTAAACTGTTAGGCACCATAATTGGTTAAATCTCTGGTGCTGGTTTCGTTTAAAGTGCATTTATCGTAGAGTCTTAAACTGATTTAGTTTTGCGAAGTTCTGGACGGTTCGACTTGCGGATCAGGCCTGTAGGGTCCCGTACCAAAGGTGCTGTGCTGACGAGACCCTACTGCTAGGCCTCCGCGATTGATTCCGTTTAGAGCGGTTCGATTTGCGAAACAAGGCTAATAATATAAATAAAAATCTTATATTTCAGACAGAGTCCATTTTTTGGTTAGTAGTTAGGTTTAGGTTTAGTTTAGGTTAGTAGTTTGGTTTTTTATAATAAGGTATCGTACCAAAGGTGGTCACGGTGACGGAAGCGATCGATTTTGGGAGGCTACTCTCTAAGTCCGAAGTCCGTAGTTTCGGGCTTAGTTGCGGACGTATTCTACTCCGTATCACCTACAGACCTACGATTTGTCCCGAACCCGAACTAAGAATGAATGACAACACGATTCCACAGTAACTGTCAAATCGTGTTATCATTAGTTCTCTGTGGTTAGATGATACGGATTGTTTTTTTTTTACAATAGATAGGCATACGTTTGACCACTATCTCAACTGATGGTAAGCGATGATGCGGTCGAAGATGGAGCACGTTTGCCTAGAAGCAACCTATTCACTTTTGTCTTAAAGACTCCAAGGTTGCCTGCAACCAAGTTTTTAATTCGTGCTAAGTATCAAACGGTTCGATTTGCGAGCCAAGGCAAATTATAGGGTTCCGTGCCAAAGTAGCTAATGGGACCCTATTATTTAAGCCTTCGCGTATGATTTTGATTCGTGCGAACCCAGTCGATTTTTAAGGTTCCGTACCAAGTTTGCTAACGGAACCCTATTTTTTAATAAGCCACTACTGTCCGTCTTCCTTCAGTTTATGCGTTTTATTTCTGTGTCGCTAATATAAAAAATATCTTCTGGAAAAGGTCGAATCTTTGACAATATGGCAAAATTCTTAATCTTCTTAATATATTTAAAACAAAGTCGAGTTTGTTCGAACACTTTTCTAACTCGAGAACGGCTCGACCGATTTTCATAGTTTTTGTGTTTTTGGATTAGTCTTCGTCCGGAATAGCATAATAAGAATTAAAATACAAAAAAAAGAGTAGATAGGTAGGGTAGGTAGGTAGGATAGGCAGGTAGGGTAGGTAGGGTAAGTAGGGTAGGTAGGGTAGGTAGGTAGGTAGGTAGGGTAGGTAGGTAGGGTCGGTAGGTAGAATAGCCAGTTGACGGGAGCGAAGCCGCGCGGGTCAGCTAGTAATATAATATATCTTTATTCGTTCCAAAATTAGTACAATACATTATTATACACATATTATTTCAGAAGATTTAGACACTAAAAAAAAACAATAAATCTCTGGCCCCCACACTAGGATTCCCTGTGTCGTGGGGGCCAGTCCTTCCGTACGATTAAAAGTATACCTATAAAAGTAATGCGTTTGTTGTATGTAATTGCACGCGCACAAAACGTTTTGGGAACACATTCATAGTGCGTGCAGCTAATGAGTGGAATTCCCTGCCGGAGTCTGTGTTTCCTGATAGCTATAACCTGGGAGTATTTAAGTCAAGAGTGAATAGGTTACTTCTAGGCAAGCGTGCTCCATCTTCGACCACATCATCCTTAGCTTACTATCAGGTGAGATAGTGGTCAAACGCGAGCCTTTAAACAGTAAAAAAAAAATATACATATTATTAAAGTATTATTATTTTCTTTGTAAGACAATTAAAAAGAAAGAAAACCTGACCCAGGTACTCACTGGACACAGTTGTTTCGGGAGATACCTGTTTCGGATCAACACTGTAAGAATCGCCCGGAGGACACGGAGGAGCATACGGTGGAGGTCTGTTTATTTATTTATTCATTAGGTTCGTCAACATTGCACACACATCGTACTTAGAGCTAATAATCATTACAAAAAGTAAAATATTCTAGTGCTGCAACACTTACAGATAACCACAACCACCACCACCACCATCACCTGTTCTGCTTGGGAGGAGCACTGCCGTGTCCTAGTCGAGGCGATCGGCGGCGGCGGCGACCTATCGCTTCCGGCCCTGGTTCAATCCATGGTCCGGAGTGACCCATGCCTCCTGGCATGTGAAGCGGTCACTTTCTTCTGCGAAGCAGTAATGCTAGAGAAGGAAAAAGCCAAATGCGTAAGAAAGAGGGAAACCTCACGTCTCAGCCGCCGCAACAGAAGTAGACGCCCCGGGCGTCGGGAGGCGCAGGGCGATTCCCGGCCAATGTAGGCGCGTGCCTGTGGATGGCGAGCATTGGGTGGCTTGCCGTCCGATCAGAACCAGGCCCGGGTCGACGGCGCGTTGTGTTCCACGCGCGCCTCAAGGAGATTTCAGCATAGTAGACGGGGCCCGCTAGGGTCAGTGCCTGCCAGGCTTGCGGAATGTGTTCGAAAGTGTCACTGCGGCCCTGGTACGCAAACGGCACTAGGAGGAACACTGATGGGTTTTAATCACACACTCCCTTTTGCCCCGCCCAGAGCGGGAGAAGTGATTTGATAATTCACCATCCTTAAAAAAAAACACAAAAAAGAGGTCATCACGAGTCATCTTATGGGGCCCATTTTTCCATGTAGAACCCTAAAAAATAAAGTGCAGCCCGCCAAGCGGTGTCTAAACGGATCGTCAAGAAAAAACCTAAGACCGTCAAAAACATTTTAAATTTGCATGAATAAATTTTAATAAACACGAAGGGACTCAATATCGACGACTTATCTCACTTAATAAACTAGCCAGTAAACAAACCGATTGTGATAATAACTAGTAGATTAAACATTATAGCTTAGTTCTAGTTATTATCAACGGTTAAACACAGAGCTGAATAACAAATTAATTGCTTGTTTGTCAAGAATTATCGCATGACTGCATTATAAATTCCGCGACCGTTTCTAAACCGATTAGTCGCTAAAGTGCAACCGACAAAACAACATGGCGAGCCTAACAAACAAAGTCGTTGTGATCACCGGCGGAGCAGACGGCATCGGCTACGAGATCGCTGACAAGTACCTACAAAAAGGAGCCAGAATCACCATCCTTCTCGATATCAACGAAAAACTTGGAGCTGAAGCAGTGAAGAAACTAACAGCCAAGCACGGGGATAACAAAGCAACGTTCCTGAGATGTGACGTCACAAAAGACCTACCAACAGTTTCCAAATGGATCTTCGACACATACAAAGTAGACGTACTCGTCAACAACGCTGGGATCCTCAACGACCGCGCCTTGAAGAAGACCATCGACATCAACGTTACTGCAGTCTTGGAATGGGGCCTGACCTTCTGGGACCACATGAGGAAAGACAAAGGCGGGAATGGAGGTACAATCATCAACCTGGCTTCCATATACGGATACAGAGTCGACCAGTTTCTGCCGATTTACCAAGCTTCGAAGTTCGCCGTTATGGGATTCACCAAGTCTTTGGGACATACCGCAAATTGTGAGAGGACCGGTGTAAGAGTAGTAGCTATATGTCCTGGATTTACTGAGACCAAGTTGACGGAGCAGCCAGCTTCCTGGGATATGGGGCAAGATAAGGAGTTCGGCCAATTCCTGAAGGCTCAGGCGTGGCAGAAAGTGGAATCTGTGGGCAACGCAGCGGTGGACATCTATCAGACGGCCACCAGCGGGACAGCGTGGCTGATTGAAGGTGGTAAGCCCATTGTAGAAGTTGCAAAGTGCTAAGAAAGTCGATATACGGAAAAAACTCAATAAAGTGTGACTCACTATCATTTTGGAAATTTAATAAATATTGTTTTATTGTTTATATTGCTTTTATTTTTTTATAACATCAATACCTTTTTTACACTTACCTATAGTTTTCTAGCTGCCTTCCGCGGCTCCGACCGCGTGATGTCGAAAATTATATCAGCGAAACATACATTTCCGGCATAAAAATATTCAAGTATTCTATGTGTTATTCTAGATAATAATCTACCTCTATGGCAAATTTCATTTAAATTTAATTAGCCATTTTGACGTGATTGAGTAACAAAAATCCGTCCAAACATAGTGTTTTGATAAATAAAGATAAAGATTATGCATTTATTACTGCAGTTTCTAAGATATCAAATTTATGGCTCTGTTGGAACCTGCCGCCGATCAATCTTACAAGGTTGCACCAAAACTCAAAATCAGTTATTTTTAGTAAGGATAAATTAGTGTTACATAGTGACATTTAACATTATGAGAATTGTTAAAATGAGTGCTAAAAAAATGTCAATAAAATGACTGAAAACTATTACACTATATTCGACCGATGGTTAATATGGACCACTAGTAGTTTTTTTCGTCTAGGCCGTCCCACCATCTTTTACGGGATCAGCCTATCTTATGGCTGTGTCAGGGCTCGACACAAAGTGGTTATTTTGGACCACAACAATAACAATAAAGTAAATTTGTAATATCAAAGGGGCCGTTCAAGTTTTACTTAAGCACCAATGGGGGGTGGGGGGGTCCTTACTATGCTTAGTTTTGATAACATGGGGGACGGAGGAGTTTTAATGGTGATTACGTCAGCAATATTTACTTCCTTTTTGTTTGCAAATCTTAGTAGATTTTAATTTGATTTAAATATGGCTAGTTAGTTGTTTTTACTCTCACGCGATATTTTGTAATAAATAACAGAAGTGAGGGTTATAGGTCTCGCGTGAGTAAAAACAATACCAATGCTTGCGTAAGCATAGCAGGGAGGGGTAAGAGCTTTTTTTACTATTGCTGACAAGGGGTGGGGGGGTTTTCAAAAATGACTAATATTTTGCTTACGTAATACTTCAACGGCCCCAAACCGTCATCGACGATATTTTTTGTATGCCTAACCTTCAAGCGTGTTATCTTACTACTATTATAAAAGCGAAAGTATGGGTGGATGTATGTTTGTTTCTCACTCCGGAATGGCTGAACTGACCCTGATAAAATTCGGCACAGAGAGGCTACTTTTTATCTTGGTACACTTTCCGGCTTTCATCATAATTTCTGGCAAAGTTTTAAAAAAGCTTCTGCCCGTGACTTCTTACGCACATATCCGCTCCCGTAAGAATTTCGGGAAATCCTCTCGTAGTGCTCCCTTACACTCTCTAAGGCCCTCAAATTTCAGCTTTCTACGACCAGTAGTTTCGGCTGTGCGTTGTCAGTCAGTCACTCAGTCAGTCAATTAACCAGTAACGGAAGAGTTTTATATAACATTGATGATTACAAAACAAAACAAGCCAATTTTGTCACATGGAGACTTTACATAGACCGAAGTTTGTTAATTTGATAACTGATTTGTTTAAATAGCTTATTAGGTACATTTTGCTATCTCACTAATGTAAAAAACCGGACAAGTGCGAGTCTAACTCACGCACTGAGAGTTCCGAACAAACTAGTGTGTAGATAGTTCGTCTATTATAGAAATAGAGTCTCGATTTTTTTCAAGGATACGTTACCCACAAACTAAGAAAGCACCAAACATTACTGTGACAAAAACATAACTAGGATTGAAGGACAAACTTAAAATTGTCGTTTGAAAAAATGTTCTCCTCTACATTGATATATACAACTCGGTCATTTTTCTAATCGTATTTTTATGTGATAATACAACAAACCAAAGATTTGTGGACTTTACTGTTTACCTTGCTTCTTGTCATTTCATAATTGTAGATTAAAATAGAATACTCCTTATTATGTACACCACATAAGTTACAGAAAAGATACATGAGGAAAATATAACAAAGGGTGACACAATGGGCGGCGTTATCGCTAAAAGCGATCTTTTCAAGACAACCTTTGGATGAATTTTAAAGAGAAAAAGGAAAGACAGTACTGTAGATAGTTTTAGGTGTACTATTTAAACATTTATACAAATAAATACATAATAGATAAATATATACAAAAATAATTTTCAAACAAAAGCAGGGAACTGCAGTAACAATGATTAAAGAGTGAGGTAGTGGTTTTGGACCAACATTTTAAAAGTGGACAAAGATTGAGCACGCCTTACCGACACGGGCAAGGCATTCCATAACCGCACCACCTGAACAGTAAAGGTTTCATCGTAAAAGCTGGTAGAATGCATCGGCATCTCTAGTCTCAAGTTTTCCGATGACCTCAGATATCTGTTATGTGTGTCATGAAGGAACTTAAACTCGTCAGTCAACGGTTACATAAATGGGCATATTATACATTTTTTTTGCCGACTTAGAAGCTTAAACTTTTAAAGATCTAAAGGTCTACAGGCCTACGTATAAAAACAACCTGCATTCTTGAGGAAAAGGGTCATGACAAATAGATAGATGGACGGATGGTCAACGAAGTGATCCTATCAAGGTTTCGTTTTCCCTCTTGAGACACGAAACCCTAAAAAAACAGAATTTTGGTGTGAAGTGGATCGAACGTCATAAATTATACTGATTTAACCTAGTGAATGTGCTAAAATCTTGCAATAGGAGAACCAAACAAACATAAAATGATTGATCGATAATATAATTAGGAAGTTTAGGTGCACTTATTTTTACTTATCTTAGTTAGTCACGAATATTACGAAATTAGTATCGCCAATGTTTTTATGAAGCGAAAAGCAAATATTTTTCAAGATTATAAATTAGTTATGTAGCTCCTTATTGCAACAATTAGGTTTCTACAAGCTTACGGTGCAGACGTTAAACTCAAAATGGAGCGTGATCCTAAAGATAAAGTGGTGATTGTGACTGGAGGAGCAAGAGGCATAGGATACGAAATTGTGGACCAGTTTCTTAAGAACGGAGCGAAGACATTGATAATTCTGGACATCACTGAAGACGTTGGAGCCAACACTGTCAAAACACTCAACGATAAATACGGCAAAGGTAAAGCGGTTTTTATAAAATGTGACGTTACCAAAGATTTAGATAAAGTTTCAGAAGAAATATTGCAAAACTACCAAGTTGACGTACTCGTTAACAATGCAGCAGTTCTAAACGAGGCCTCACTAAGACAGACTCTTGAAGTCAACTGTGTAGCTGTAGTGGAGTGGAGCATGAAGTTTTGGGAATACATGAGAACAGACAAAGGAGGTCGCGGAGGCACAATCTTCAATATTGCTTCGATTTACGGATACCAATATAATCCATGGGCAGTATTCTACAAGACATCGAAACATGCTGTAATAGGCTTCACGAGATCATTGGGCCATCCTTACAATTACGAAAAGAGTGGTGTACGTGTTATTGCAATTTGTCCAGGGTTTACCGATACCACCTTATTATCTGGTAATTCGTGGGATTTTCACAAGAATGATTTTGAAAACGTCATGAAAAATGAAGTAACAATGCAGACACCAGAGACTGTTGGAGGGGCTGTTGTGGAGATCTTTACTTTTGCAGAAACTGGGACTGTGTGGGTTAAGGAAAATGACGAACTGATTCAATTGGCTCCAATGTGTTAGGGTGTCTTTAGAAAATAGAATAAGCAATCATTCCATGGGCTCAATATAAAGTGGAATTCTATCAGAGATTACTATTGTGTAGTTACATGTGTCATTTCGGTGGAACAAATGTTAATCTCATACATTTTGGACTTTATGACAATCATAGAAAGGGGTTTGAACTTTTTTCTATGGGAGCTGGCATAGGCCCCCCGCCGCTATTTTAATATTTTTTTCAAAGTTGCGGCACAAGATCTAACATGCATGTATAGGTAGAGTGTACTTAAACAAGCAAAACATGTTAGAAAAATGGTGCCCTAAAGTATGTCGTTGCCGAGATATTTGAAGGTAAAGTCAAAGAACATGGTGGCCTGAAGCCACCATGTTCCGAACATTTCTTGTTTGTTGAAGTGTCCTCTACCCAATATATATGTAAGATCGTGCGCCGAAACTTTGAAAAAAACTCAAAACGGCAGCGGCGGGGGGGCTTTGCCACAATGTTTCTATGCACTTTACTTAATCAACCCTCTTGAATGTCAACATTTACGAATACATGCTCTGAAATGTAGTCTGTGGTGTGAATTTTCGGAAACAAATAATGTCGGTTAAACAGTGATTTAAAATACCTTAATTTGTCATACTTTTAAAGTGTTTCCAAATTGTAAATACAATTATATGAATTTCAGCTGTTAATTAAAATATACAGGGAAATGGGTAAAATACCCGAAATAGATCGTAGAACAAATGTAATTCAGGGTCATGATACGAAGTCGGGATTAAGAGGTTTCGGGTATTTTTTTCAATTTTCCTATATAAAAAGCTGTAAATGCTGTTTTGAATGTTGTATTGCCTTGAGCGCTTGTTTTTGCCTTTTTTTTTCAAAACAGTTTATTGCAGGCAATTTAACGATAGCATGTCTATTTACACCGATATGTTTCTTTATTAGCTATTCTATTTATATTAATTATTATTTGAGAATCCTTTATTAATCAACGAATTGCATTATTTACTCTAAATCTATCATCTTCAATTTAATGATATCAAACTTTAGCTTCTGCTGAACATTCAAATAATGAACGTCCTATCTTAAGAAATTTCTTCTAATATGGCAGATTATAGAGTCTTAATTACAGAAATGTAAAGGAAAATATTTTTATCTTATCGGACGATATGCAGACGATTGCTAAGTGGCCTGTTGGCTTGTGATCACTACTGCATATGAACATGTGTAATAATACTGTCATTGTAGGTGGTTTATAAATCTAGTGATGGAGGCAGGAGACAGAATTGTAAGTGATAAATGGGTATATTAGAGAAAAAGATAAAAATAAAAGTAGCGTCGGTAACAGAAAGGGAGTCGTATGTGAAGTCATGGTATGTGCATGTGATGAGGTGTGATGCAATATGCGCATTTTTTTTTCGCATGGCTAACATAGTTATCCATACTAATCTGAACGTATACCACACATGTGCATCGAGAAAGTAACTGACGGAAAAATCAAAATCAAAAATCAAAAGTTTATTCAAATTAGGCTGGCTGGCTTTTTGAACGTCAAGTTTTACAAAAGACCGTCCCCCAAAACGCCCGCCCATCACCACTTCCTAGTGTTTTAGCTGTGGAGAAGAAGTGGCCAACAAACTCCCCAGCAACACATCTGTCTGTTACGTTTTAAGAACTTGGATCTATATAAAAGTATGCTAATTAATTATACATGACACGAAATTTACTTGTTAGCTAGCATACTATGATACGGATAATGATAGAAATGTATATTAAAAAAAATAACAAATTGACCTACATAGTCAGATAAATAAAAATAAAAAAAAACAATTCTATATCAATACATATAACCTGTCATGAGCTAATTACTTTAAGAGAAAGAACATGATAATAATGACATTGTCTTGCGTTTAACACAGCGACCAACTATTCTTATCGTCTAAATAATCATTAATAGAATAGTGTGCCTTCGAATAGAGTTTAGATTTAACTTTAGCTTTAAACGAGTTAAAAGGCAGGTCAAGAAAAGAACGTAGAAGCTTATTGTATAAGCGGATACCGAGCCCCACAAATGAGTCGTGGAACTTACGAAGTCGGCGGGAAGGAGCATGTAGCTTGTGCTTGTTTCTGATGTTAAAGTTGTGAATGTCGCTCGTTTTACTGTACAAATATATATTTTGCCTAATATATAAAATATTTGCAAAAATAAATTGAGATGCTACCGTGAGAATTCCAATCTCTTTGAAAATTTCTCTTAATGAAACTCTTGACCCTAGCTGATATATTGCTCGCACGGCACGTTTTTGTAAGACAAATATATTTTGTATATCAGCAGCTTTTCCCCACAATAGAATACCGTAGGACATAACGCTACGACCAATTCAAGAATGCGACCGCTGAATTTTGAATAAAAAACCGGACAAGTGAGAGTCGGACCCGCCTACCGAGGGTTCCGTACAAATTTGTAAGTAGGTACATATTACTTTAAATAAAGTCTATTTTTAGGGTTCCAAATAAAAAACAGAACTCTAGTAGGATCACTCGCGTGTCTGTCTGCCTGTCCGTCTGTCACAGCCAGTATTCTCCAGATTTACTTGACCGATTCTATTGAAATTTGGTACAAATATGGACTTCTATGACCCAAACACGGACGCTTTACGTAAATTATTATTTTTTAGGGCTCCGAAAAAATAGGAACCCTTATAGGATCACTCGGGTGTCTGTCTGTCCGTCTGTCACAGCCAGTTTTCTCCGGATCCACTGGACCGATTCTGTTGAAATTTAGTACACATATGGACTTTTATAACCCAAACAAGGACGCGTTACGTAAATTATTATTTTTTTTTAGTATGGGGGTCACTTTTAGGGGTCAAACTAGAAAATTTAAAAAAAGTTTTTTGAGGTATATCGTGCGATATATTAAATGAAAGGACTTACTGTTACGGTTTTAATTATATTTTTTTCATAATTTTAAAATAAATGATTTAGAAGTTATTCAAGAAATTAGACGAAAAATTACCATTCCTAATATTATCATTCAAAATTTTAGTCTCAGTAGTTTCGGAGATAAAGACTTATCTACGAAACAACTGAGCCTAAAATGTTGAAAAAAATAATGGATATAATAGTTAACTTATACATTACAGGAAAACCTATACGAAGTCTATACTGTTAAAATGACATGTTAAAAAAATTCGTTCGCACTTGGCCAGTTCTATTATGATTTCATTACAAATATATATGGTTTTCAGAATTTTTATATTTGTAGTATAAGACGGTATTACTTGCCAAATTTCATGGTTCCAGGTCAATGGAAACTACCCTATAAATTTTGATTCCCTTGACAGTGTCAAAACTCGAATTATACGTGTAGCATTAACGGTCGTATCTTTTTTTACGTTAACCTAGAAGTTTGATTTTTTCACAGCTTCAAGGGACTGTAGACCTGAGTATATTATACCTCCACGCGTTCTCGAGATAAAGGGTCTTGACAGACAGAAGGACGGAAGGACGGACGAATAACAAAGTGATCATAAAAGGGTTCGATTTTTTCCTATTGAGGTACGGAAGTCTAAAAAAGAGAAAAATTTAAATTTGCCCTATGTTTGCCACTTTTGATCATCGTGTTGACGGCAGAATGTTTTAGATGAAACTTGGCACACGATGATACGGGTAGACCATAACCTGGCACACAATACTACACACAACACATACCACCACACACATAACAACACAATATAGCATTTGGGATAATTTGTGACTTTCACATGGGCGATGCTGCAGGCAAAATCTAGTTACAAATATGAATGGACGGAGAGGAAAAATGGGGCCAAAGAAAAGATGAATGGATTGTGTGACGAATGATATGGAAGAGAAGGAAGCGAATGATAGTATGACCGTTGACAAGGGAAAATGGATCAGACGACGTGTAGCAACGAACCTCTTAGGATTCGGGTAACATGGGACAAAGGCAGGAAGATGATGAACGCTGTAGCATCTGGACAAGGTCTTCCCATGGGTATCTCTTTTTGCTCCTCTTTCGACACGCCAGCGCTTCTGCATAAGTATCTTTGATGACGAAAAATCCACATAATTACTGTTTATTTGATTTTAGAAGTAAATTGGCGCTCGTTTATAAACAGACGAACTGGGAGATTACGCTTTTTATCACGTGTTACACTCAAAGCTTTTAAACTGCACAATTATGATAATACCGTCGTAAAAGTATGTTTGAAAAACCTACAGCTATTCAGTTTCTAATGGTCAATATTTCACTTTTAAAACTTACATGATTCATTATAAAATATTTCTTAAAAATACAAAAATAAAATGGTCCCACTGGTATCGGGAACAAGGTCCAAGCTACCGGCGCGGCGGTCAGAGCTCCAGAGAGAAAAACCTCCTAACCTAACAATGTGACAATACCAGCCAAGTCCAGAAGTACTTCTTTCTGTATCAAGCCCTTTATTCAGCTGTCCAACGAGAGCTTCTTAAGGTGTTGGTCTAGGCTCGTGGCTATTAAGCCATTGACATGTTACATCGCAATCGGTTGACTCTCTTAAAATACATATTTAAATGATAAAATATTTACAAGAAGAAATCTAATCATTAGATTATGCATATACACGCAAAGCCATCTATTGACTAAAATACTACTTAGTACTAACCACTAAAACGACCGAAGTTAATTCATTTATGTTTTGCACTTAATTCATCGCGTGGTTTCTTCAGTTAATAGTTTCCATTTCTTCTATTGTCTGTTTTTTTTTTTGGATTCGAAATACGAAAATTATGAGAATAATTAGGTCTTAATCATCAGAATGGTTTCTTAGACGACTTGAAATGGGTGCACAAAGCTGTGAAAGTAGCAGTCAGGACTTTGCAGATCATAAGCCAAAATGACCGGCTTACGTCAGGCGTTACGGTGTTTTTCTATGATAATTGCAGACAGACACTTCCAATAATACTTACCCCAAGGAGCGATAGCCAATGCAATAGGTGATTGCCCTAAGAGCTCTACTCTGTGTCGCAATATATATAATTATCAGCATGAATTATTCCTTCAATGAACTATTTTGACCCCTCGAAACAACCTAGCGGCAACCATCAAAAGTATAAATGTTTCTGGAGATAGTAGGAAATATATTTTTATGATCACGGCCATGGAAGCATAAATCACAAAATCCTGTAAAATTTTATGATTTCTACTCAGAATATCAAAGTCAAAGTCAAAGTCAAATGATTTATTTCAACTGGACCAATAAAGGCACTTTTGAACGTCAAAAGAAAATAAAATATAGTGACTCTAGTCGTCCCTCTTAAAATTTGCAAAGGCACGCGTATCCCTCTTAAAATTTGCAAAGGCACGCGGTTAAAAATCACAAATGTCCAACAAACTGTTATCGAAGCCGAAATACTAACATGTTTCTCCGGCGATGTTGTTTTCTTTACCTGGATCCGTCTCATCCCCAATAATTAACCAACTTCAAATAAGGAGATACCTACTGTTTTCGGTCCGAATTGCATGGATGTATGTATATCCGCGATTTTGTTTCTGTATAGTTCAAACATATTAATTTCCCAGTAAGCCTTATAACACAGCATGACCAGTTCACGGCTAGACATTAGCCCTTGCTGGGGTAAACTTCTCTTCTGGTTGCTTTTCCAATAGCTGCCTTTATGTAGCTTTATCGTGGGTTAAAAAAACAACCCTCGCACCTTTTTTGTCGATATCCAGGTGATTCTGTCATCGGAAAGTGACAAACTCCGTAACATTATAAAATAATTTGAGAGATTGTAAACTTTCGATAAATTATCAATTGAAAATTTTGATTACTTTTTTACGCATCGAAATTTGATAGTCTATAATTTCTCGAAGTCATTCCGAAAAATTGTGGACTGACATAAAATGGCGACCAATTAGAGTAGGTACAAAAAACAAGACATTGGTCTGTTCAGATGTACCGTCACATGTACGCCATAAAGTTACGAACGAAATTGATCTCCCGTTGTCCGACGTTGGTTGGGTTTACTTTGGGTGTGTATTGTTAGGTTACATAACAAATTTTTAATATTTTTTATTTTTTTATTTAATTTAATGAGACTTCAGCCACAACATAAATGAACTAGCACTTCGCCTGCGGCTTCGTTTGCGCGGGTTTAGTAGGTACTCCACGAACTTAATCTCCTATACCTCCCTTTTTATAGGGTAATTTGTAAATTACTTATTTGACTCAACGTATGTATGGCTGTTCGTTCTAGACGCAACAGTTTTCTTACTTTGAGCATTTTATACCCGTTGTAACTTTTAAACGAAAGTCAGATTTAGATAAATTTAAAGCTACATGTACATAATCAACCTTTATTATCAAACTATTTAAATGGATAAGGGTTAATATCATGATACCGAACCCACCATTATTCCATTCCGCCCGTGTTTTGATTGAATTATTTGAACAAAAAGCGGTCATTGCGACTTTACCATAATAGTTTGATATATAACCTCGTTGTCTTTTTAAAGGTAATAATGAGTAAATTAATTATTTAGCACAATATTTTTTGGTATCATCAATAGTTTTCTCAGCGCACGCCAAAATAATAATGAATTTTATAAGCAAGAGGTTGCTACTTTGGGTTACATTATTGCAATTTTCTTAAGAATTTCTAATTTTTTGAAAATATAATGTAAACTATGTTCATCAGAGATAATGTAGGATTCTAATGGTGAAAGAATTTTTCAAATCGGTCCATTAGTTTTGGAGCCTATTCTATTACAACAAACAAACATACAAACAAAAACGTATTTCCTCTTTATAATATTAGTGTAGAAGATGTAGATAATAGACAAAAAATATGAATGTACATTCGGCTTAAATTACTGTTGTGACCAAGGTAAGTTGACGGGCATCTACTTCTGCTTCCAGAGTTTAAAGTCCGTGTCAGGGTACCCTAAGTTCCCGAGCTAGTGTGGTCGGGACAAGATGATAATTAGATCAAAAAACATTATACTAAATAAGAGTTTACTAAAATTGTCATGGGTTTTTTTTTATTTTTATTAGCTTTTGGAATAATTACTAGCTTTTAATTTGGTTTCACCTGTCCCGTTGTCTGTCTGTGATAAAATCTTGCAAGTTTAAATTGGCACATTTCCCGGTTGCCGATTGAGCTGGAATTTTACACGCATATGTGTATCGCATGTCAATGCAATATTATGATGACATGGAGCTGATCTGATGATTGAACTGGAAGGTAGCCTACTAACTGGAAGGTATAGGAACTCTGTAATGGAATGAAGCAACCCCATCGAGGTTGGACTCGTTTGATTTGTCTAGACAAGTACTTTGTCTTTAGATGGTGTCCAGGGTCTGATGATGGAGCTGGAAGGTGGCCATAGGAACACCGTTACAAAATGACATAGCCTCATGGAATTTGTGCTTGTTTGATTCGTCTTGACTAGTACTTTATCTCTAGCTAGCATCCAGGGTCTGATGATGGAGCTGGAAGGTGGTACATAAAAGCGCGTTACATTTTAACGGCAAGATAAATAAAGAAGGTGTAACGCGCTTTTTTAACCCTTATCATCTTATTTTTTTTTTTTTTTCACAAAACTGTAATCGACTCTATTCAATTCATGGCGTACACGTGAGCTCACACCAACAAAGTCCAATGAGGGGCGAAGTTTTCAATTTAACTAAAACACCGAAATAGATAAATTGTAGACTTGTGCTCTGATTGGTCGTCATTTTATGTCAGTCTACAATTTCTCGGAATGACTTCAATAGATTATAGACTATCAAATTTTAATGCATAAAAAAAGTATTCCAAATGTTCAGCTGACAATTTATCGAGAGTTAAAAATCTCTTAAGATATTTTGTAGTCTTACGTATTTTGCAATTATTTGGTGACAATTCCGCCGCTAACATCGTATAAAATAGAGTGTTATCATTAAAACGTTTCCCATTACGAAAAATTACCAGGGCTGGTCGCCATTTAAACGGAAGAGGTTTTACAGCCAGTGCCTTGCATAACACTATTCATCATCATCATCATCATATCAGCCGAAAGACGTCCACTGCTGCACATAGGCCTCCCCCAAGCGTCGCCACAACGACCGGTCCTGTGCGTCTCGCATCCATCGGCTACCCGCGACCTTCACCAGGTCATCGGTCCACCTTGTGGGAGGCCTTTCAACGTTACGTCTTCCGGTACGCGGTCGCCACTCCAGAACCTTTCGGCCCCATCGACTATCTGTTCTGCGAGCAATGTGCCCTGCCCACTACCACTTTAGTTATACACTATTCCAAACATAACACTATTCCAAATTCCTAATTCTAAGAGGGGTCAGGTAATGCGAGATATTGACTGTTCATTTAACCTCTCTAAGCGATATACACACGAAGCCAAGGAAAACAGCTAGTCTACAAATAAATATGGGCAATCTAGAATGGTTGTGTGAAAGGGCAATTTTGGCACTGATAAATGAGACAGTAGGCGAGATAAAATAACATATTATTTCAGATGTAGAGGGAGATGTTGTCGAGTACCTCTCAATAGACAATATTAAGGACACTTGAACAAGTGACATCGTAACCTATAGAGTTTCTCAACTCTTTGGAATAATCAGAAATGCCTAAATTTCAATTTAATTTAAATTTTGGCGTGACAATTTTAAAGGTTACTTTATTTTTCATATTATAATTTCAATTTAATTTAAATTTTGACATTGAATACTTTTTTTTTTGTTGTTTTATTAAACTGATTTTGTACGTCTTAAATGGCAAAACATGTAGCAACCTCATCATAATTTATAAGACCTATATGCTGTACTCATGTTTTACAAAATAAATATCTATCTATCTATCTATCTATCTTCCCATAAGTTGAGGCTGAAAGTTGATGTTCCAGTCCTGTTAATGAGAAATCTTGAAGCACCATCTTGATACATTGGCATTTCAGTTTAAATGAGGGCAATTTCCACTGAAAGCACCATTTTCATTAACAATAAACAAAGCTCAAAGACGGACGCTTAAAGTTGAAGGAGTACATTTAGAAAAAAACTGTTTTTAGGGTTCCGAAAAAAAAAGGAACCCTTATAGGATCACTCGGGTGTCTGTCTGTCTGTCTGTCTGTCTGTCTGTCTGTCTGTCTGTCTGTCTGTCTGTCCGTCTGTCACAGCCAGTTTTCTCCGGATCCACTTGACCGATTCTGTTGACATTTAGTACACATATGGACTTCTATGACCCAAACACGGACGCGTTACGTAAATTATTAAATTTTTAGTATAGGGGTCACTTTTGGGGGTCAAACTAGAAAATTAAAAAAAATACATTTTTTTAACAATATCGTGTGAGATATCAAATGAAAGGCCTTACTGTGAGGGTTCAAATTATATTTTTTTCAGAATTTTAAAATAAATGATTTAGAAGTAATTCAAGAAATTAGACGAAAAATGACCATTCCCCCCCCTTATCTCCGAAACTACTGAGCCTAAAATTTTGAAAAAAATGGAGATAACAGATCTTTACCTAAAGATTACAGGAAAACCTATTAGAAGTCTGCAGTGTTAAAATAACATGTCAAAAAAAATAAATTCGTTCGGAACCCTTTGCACGCGAGTCCGACTCGCACTTGGCCAGTTTTTTCCTCCTATCTTTATGTAATCCTAAGAACCCTAAAAAATTAAAAAATGTTGCCCTCCCTAAGTAAGTATTTCATGCGGACAAAGTTGCGGGCAAAAGATTAAAAAACAACAACAAGCCTCTTTGTTGCATGGAGACTTTACATAGACCGAAGTTTGAAAATTTGATAACTGATTTGTTTAAATAGCTTATTAGGTACATGTTGCTATCTCACCAATGTTAAAAAACCGGACAAGTGCGAGTCTGACTCACGCACTGAGGGTTCCGTACAAACTAATATGTACCTACAGACGGAGATTTTTATTTATTGAAGTTTATGCAATTTTAATATGAAAACTAAGCAAAGCTGAAGAAAATATAACTAGGATTAAAGGACAAACTTAAATTTGCAGTTAAAAATATGTTCTCCCATTCGATATAGAAAACGGTTATTTCTCCAACTGTATTTTTTGGACTTTACTCTCTTGCTATATTTCAAGATTGTAGAAGTCAACGGGAAGTACTTACCCTATAGGTTATCGTACATCACCGTACGCAGAAATCACATCATCCAAGTAGGCAAAAATGCTTATCAAATAAAAACTACTGAGCCAAACTGAACTAAATTTTTACAGGACTAAGGGGTGGTTTGGAATCTACCTCCTCGCGGTCCACCCCGGGCAACGGCACTACAGGCTTGTCTGTGATACGGCAAAACGATCCCTCTTAAAGCAGTGGTAGGCTCCGCAAGGAGCCGCCTGGCTCGCTACCACTATCCCGCTGAAGTCCGGCGCCAAGAAGCTTGCTGTGTTCCGTCGGTGTGCGGGAGTGCCAGTGCCTTTTGAGAAGAAGGAGATTGTCAGTTGCTCTGCTCAGAACCGGTCTTGGTCGCTGGGCTGGGCTTTCCGGGTAACTCATTTTGGAGGGTAGCGGGATCCGAAGCACGGTGCCAGCCGTTGGCCGACCGCAGTTAGTAGGGGGCCCAAGTAGCACGCCAGCCACGTGTCAAAGACTGCCCCACCAACTAGCGAAAAATCCCGGTGTGCACCACCGTGCCAGCCGGCGACCGGATGGGAGAACCCGGTGGTCATATCCAGGGGGGTTCAGGCGTCCCCGCAATCTCCAAATGAGTTCCCCATACGTTAGTTTACCTCTAGTGTTCCACTTTGGTTCACTGAGCAGCGCCTCGTCAATTTGACTTTTTTCGCCAACTACTCTCCATGATGACTAAAGCTAAGAAAAATAAGGTTAAGCCACGGCTGCACTTTCTCCCGCTAAAAGTGCACCTCAATAATATTAGCGGGTTGCACTCCAATCTCGATCCGGTCCATCACCATCTTGAGACCGAGAAGCCGCACCTGTTTTTCCTAACGGAGACGAAGATAACAACTCCGACGGACGTGGCGTACCTCAACTACCCGGGCTAAACTCTGGGACGGTTTACCGCCGTTTGCCCGAATTTTATTTACCCTAATATCATTTGCCATAATAGACAACAGCCATAATATTATACGACGTAATATTCATTTGCCCTACTCATATTTGCTATATTAGTCACGCGCTAGAAGCTTTGTTTTCCATAAAGTCACTTACCATAACATCATTTCTCATAATCATTGTAAGCCCTAATTATCACATGCCCTAATTATCACATGTCCTAATTATCACATGCCCTAATTATCACCTGCCATAATTATCATATGCCATAACATCATTTGCCATCGACATTGGGTATGTAACGGTTGTTATATCAGGAGAAACTGGATGCAATCGGGACTTTGGGGCACTCCGACTCGGATAGGTTAGGTTAGAAGGGGATGGCGCCATCCCCTTCGTGGTTATTTTTTTATAAACCACACAGAAGTAGGAGCCCCGCGAAGCGGGGCTCCGTCGACCAAGCCCACCATCAACCATACATAGAATATTTTAAGGTTTGGCTAGGTCTATTCGCTCGCTTCGCTCGCTCAAAGGACCCCGCCATCCCCTTCGTGGTTATTTTTTTATAAACCACCCAGAAATAGTTTGGTTAGGTGCCATTTGAGTTAGGTCAGAACTGTGACCATTAAACTTAATAAAAAAGATTCGAAAACAATTTATTATGGCGCTTAAATATCATGTGTAATGATTATTACGGCGTTTAAATATTTGTCTAATAATTATCATGGCATTTAAATGTTATGTCTAATAATCACTATGGCGTTTAAATATTATGTTTGATAATAAAAATATGAAAAACAATACGTATGGCACTCGTATCTTATGGTATCTAAGTTTCGGGCAATTAACAGTATGTCATATGTCTTTTAGGGCAAACAAAACATTCGGGCAAATTAAATTCGGTTAAATGATGATTATGGATGAAGCCTCGCGACCGAAAGGTTAAAGCACGTAGGGTTCGCGCGAGGAAAAGAGCCTATAATTCTGCCGCTAAGTTCTGCAAGCGGGTTTTACGTAGGGCACGTTTTGACCATGTCGGACGTATCGGGGACAAACTAACATTGCATCCTCCAGGTAGTAAGCAGTTTTGGTCCCTGTCGAAAGCGGTTGAAACAAATTTCTGTCGACCCACTTTGCCTCCAATGTTGAAACCTGATGGCTCGCTGGCTCACTCTGCAAGTGAGAAAGGAAATTTATTTGCAACTCTCTTTGCAAGCAATTCGCGTCTGGACGCTGGCTCCAAGCAACTTCCAACTTTACCTCGTTGTGATTCTTCGATGCCGGAGATCGCAGTTCACATTAAAGAAGTCCGAAGATTATGGTTCAGTCTGGACGTGAATAAGGCCAGCGGACCTGACGGCACTCTAGCGCGAGTGTTGAGGCAATGTGCACCTGAACTGTCTCCTGTGTTGACACGCTTGTACCGCCCCTCTCCTGAAAAAAGGACGGTGCCGAAATCATGGTGGCTGGCGAATGTGCAACCGGTGCCCAAAAAGGGAGACCGTGCTGACCCTGCACATTACCGTCCGATCGCCATTACTTCGATCCTATGCAAGTTTATGGAAAGGGTTCTTAACAGTAAGCTGCTGACCTACCTTGAAGACAATGATCTCCTCAGTGACCGTCAATATGGCTTTCGTCGGGGACGGTCAACTGGCGATCTTCTTGTGTATGTCACGCACTGCTGGGGCGAAGCCATCGAGAGACACGGCGAAGCACTTGCCGTGTCGCTCGATATCTCAAAGGCGTTTGACAGGGTCTGGCATAAAGGTCTACTTAGCAAGCTTCCTGCTTATGGCATCCCAGCTGGTTTTTGTAGCTAGATATCAGACTTCCTATGTGAACGGTTGATCCGAGTAGCCGTTGACGGCTGCTCCTCTGACCTCATGGCTATTGATGCCGGAGTTCTGCAGGGGTCTGTTCTCTCTGCAACTCTTTTCCTGCTGCACATCAATGACCTACTTCAGCCTGGTCTTGTTGGGTACGCAGATGACAGTACGGTTTCAGAGAGATACTTGTCCAGCGCAACAACTAGCGGGGATGAAGTTCGTTCCTTGAGAGAGGCCATGGTAGAGCGGACTAATTTGACCTTAAGCCTTGTCTCCCAGTGGGGTGATGACAATGTGGTCACTTTTAACGCCATCAAAACACGGGCGTGTCTTTTTACCGCAAAAAATAGTAGCCACTTTTGGGATGGCTCAGCTAAGTATCAGCTTGCCGCGCTTGCCTCGGTAGAACGCAGAGCTAAGAGGCTCATCGGTGACGTTAAACTGGTGGATGCCAAGCTACATAGCTTGGCTCATCGCCGTAAGGTGCCTGCTTGTCGGTCTTCTACAGATTGTACTTCGGTGAGTGTACCCAAAAACTCCACGACCTCATCCCACCTGCCCCCTTCTACCGTTGGACATCCAGACGCACTGCATCTTACCATCCCTACCTTGTTGCTATTCCACCAATTCGCACTAAGCGTTTCCAAGCGTTTTTTTTATAATGCGCACAGCAAATGAGTGGAACTCTCTGCCGGCGTCTGTGTTTCCAAACGCTTCCAACCCTTGTCTCTTCAATGTTAGAGTGCACAGGCTCTTCCTGGGTAAGCTCGCTCCATCGTCGACTTTGTCTCTGTCATCTCTGACCTAGACTAGAATCAAGAGCAAACCCATCACAAACATAAAAAATAAAATGCAAATAAATGGAACTATAAAAGAACCACAGATATCGGATTCGAAATCTCGAAGTAATCGGTGTACATACATAAAAAAATATAAATACCAACCAAATTGAGAACCTCCTGCTTTTATGGAATACGGTTAAAAAGGGTGTTGACAGATAGACAGACGGT
This sequence comes from Lacanobia wlatinum, assembly GCA_947578705.1. Taxonomy (NCBI): domain Eukaryota; kingdom Metazoa; phylum Arthropoda; class Insecta; order Lepidoptera; family Noctuidae; genus Lacanobia; species Lacanobia wlatinum. The sequence continues at coordinate 28,884,686 of OX388029.1, forward strand.
CAACGAAGTGATCTCATAAGGGTTCCCTTTTTCTTTTTGAGACACAAAACCCAAAAAATATGGAATGTTGGTGTGATTATCATGAATTATACTAATTCGACCTAGTGAATGTGCTAAAATCTTGCATTAAAATAAAAGAACTGAACAAACATAAAATGATTGGTCGACATAATTATAATGAAGCTTATGGCTGGTTTACACGTACTAAGTTGTTAAGTAGATAAATTTTAACTAAATTTTAAGTGACTAACTTAATACGTGTCCAAACGCATTCAAGTAGTTAATTAAGCTCTTTAGTTCACTCAAAATGGACGATCAACAACGCAAGGAATACGTAATTTATGTTCTTAGATTTGTTATAAGTAAATTTTGGGACAAAATTAAAGATGAAACAATAATTAGGGAACTAACAATAGCAAAAAGACTGTGGTGAGAAATTGGATGAAAAAAAGAGATTCATATGGCGCTAGTGCAACTAGCTAGCTAAATAAAGATAAAAATGTATTTCAAAGTTTAATTTTCAAGGGTTCAGTAGGCAACTAGGAACACTTTTATTTTAGCCATGTCCGTCTGTCTGACTTTAGAACTCGGTTTAGTTTAGAAACTTTTAGCATTACAAAGTTAGAATTTGGTATGGGTATACATATTTAATCACGCCTACAAAGTGGTAAGATAAAGACTTGAAAAAAAAGGGTGTGCGAAAACTATTTTTCCATCCAAGGATTCGTTTGCGAAATATTAAGTTTTAAAGTACAAATTTTTGCTTGAGTCAAGTGTCCCCCTCCCTCTCTGCCAGCTAAACGGTTGTTTTTGGAGACAAGAATTTTTTTTTTTTTTTATTATTTGTGATGGGTTTGCTCTTGACTCTAGTCTAGGTCAGAGATGACAGAGACAAAGTCTACGATGTAGCGAGCTTACCCAGAAGGAGCCTGTTCACTCTAACTTTGAAGAGATTAGGGTTGTAAGCGTTTGGAAACACAGACGCAGGCGCATTATAAAAGACGTTTAGTGCGAATTAGTGGAATAGTAACAAGGTAGGGATGGTAAGATGCAGTGCGTCGGGATATCCGATGGTAGATGTCATAGTAAAACGAATTTAAAAGGAAAACTATCACAGCTAAGTAGGCTTTACAAGTTAACGAGTAATAAACGTTATAAAGTCGACCAACCTATAAAACGTTGCAATCGTTACATCCCACTGGGAGCCCGACACACCCTTGGCTGGTTTTTTTAACTCTTGAAATATGTCGATCGCATTGATTTTCGATTCGACATATCGACAAACATTCGTTCTTTGGCTTGTTTTTTTCTGTAATTCTGCTTCTTATATTCCACATATTCAAAAATTTTATTTCTTTAAATAATCTTCAACAAATTTAAGAGAAGTATCTTTCGTCCACTTCGACATTTTTTAAATTGAAAAATACCACGAAAAGTTTCGAATAAAATGAAACCGTGTTTTCTTTTTCTGTTGTCCCAGTGTTGCTTTCTGTAATAGTTTTATATGTGATAAGCCTGGCTCACAAACTTAACCTAAAACTAGACAAATTCCCATTTTTTTTTATTTACTGGTTAACTTAATTTTAACTTGCAGCTTGCTACTATATTCTGCGTTTACATGTATTAAGATTAAGTTCAAATTTAGCTATCTACTTAACAACTTAATACGTGTAAACCAGCCATTAGATGCATTTATTCTTAATTATCTTAATTAGTCCCGAATATCACGAAATTATTATCAGCAATGTTTTATGAAGCGAAAAGTAAATATTTTTTTAAGATTATAAATTGGTTGTCTAACTACTTGTTGCAACATTTAGGCTTTTACAAGCTCACGGTGCAGACGTTAAACTCGAAATGGAGCGTGATCCTAAAGATAAAGTAGTGATTGTGACTGGAGGAGCAAAAGGCATAGGATACGAAATCGCGAACCAGTTTCTTAAAAACGGAGCGAAGACATTGATCCTCTTGGGCACTACTGAAGACGTTGGAATCAGCGCTGTCAAAACACTCAACGATACATACGGCGAAGGTAAAGCAGTTTTTATAAAATGTGACGTTACCAAAGATTTAGATAAAGTTTCTGAAGAAATATTGCAAAACTACCAAGTTGACGTACTCGTTAACAATGCAGCAGTTTTAAACGAGGCCACACTAAGGCAGACTCTTGAAATAAACTGTGTAGCTTTAGTGGAGTGGGGCATGAAGTTCTGGGAATACATGAGAACCGACAAAGGAGGTCGCGGAGGCACAATCTACAATATTGCTTCGATTTACGGATACCAGTACAATCCGTGGGCAGTATACTACAAGACATCGAAACATGCTGTCATAGGCTTCACAAGATCATTGGGCCATCCTTACAACTATGAACAGAGTGGTGTACGTGTTATTGCTATCTGTCCCGGATTTACTGATACCACCTTACTATCTGGTAATTCGTGGGATTTTCACAGGAAAGATTTTGATAACGTCATGCAGAATGAAGTAATAATGCAGACCGCAGAGACAGTCGGAAAGGCTGCTGTGGAGATCTTTACTTTTGCAGAAACTGGAAGTTTGTGGGTTAAGGAAAATGATGAACCGCTTAAATTGGCTCCAATGTGTTAGGGTGTCTTTAGAAAGTAAAATAAGTAATTATTTCTTGGGCTCAAAACTAAGTGACATTCTGCGAGCAAAAATGATTGACAAAAGTCCAAAATGATTGGAATTTAACAAGTAAAATTTCGGTAGCACTTATTAAACTCGTGCTTTTTGATAACCATCGTCGTTGATAGATTGAAACTTTGTCTAGGACCCGATGTGGCAAGATTTAAAACACCTTACTGTGTCATACTTATAGTGTTTTAAAAATGTATAAATTGACTGTTTTATTATATGTATAGATCTAATTGTATGACGTTCAACTGAAATTAACTTACATAAAAAGCTGTAATTATATTCTGTTCTGAATATTGTTTAACCATGAGCGTTTGTTTTATTTTTTTGTTCAATTATTCACATCCGTTTATCGCAAGCAATTTAACGATAGATCTTTAATAACACTGATATAACGAGTCTCAGTACATAACATAAATGCAAAGGAATATTTGTAATCTTATCGGTCGACATACGGATGATTGCTAAGTGACCTGCAGTGCGATTCTATAAACATGTCGAAGGCTTGGATGAAGTTATCACGAAGTGGGCTGTCAATACATGTAATCAAGATAAAATGACAGCTCACTTCGTGGTCACTTCACCCAGCCTTCACTTCGACCTGTTTACAAAATCGATCGGCTGTTAGTTTGTGACCACTATGTAATAATACTGTCACTGTAAGTGATCTACATCATCAGTTGATCAATTCTACAAATTCGTTCGCAATCTTGTCATAAACACCTCAGTTTTCCAACATTTTTGACAGATTGCGACCGCAATGCCAATGCAAATTTTTCATGAAAAAAGAGAGTGAGAATTGAATTGGTTCTATGTTCGTCACCTTTTCATTGTCTTGTCAGCAGAACGTACTGGGATGAATACCATCGTGTGCACTTGACACATGATGACACAGGTAGACAAATGACTTGGAATAGGACATAGGATTTATCCCGGGAGTGAACTGTAGCCAATGGATGCGACGCACAGGACCGGTTGTTGTGGCGACACTTGGGGGAGGCCTATGTCCAGCAGCGGACGTCTTTCGGCTGATATGATAAACTGCACTTTGTGCCCTTTGGCTAATTTCTGATGCGGGCGAAGCTGCTGAAAAGATCTGGTTAGTTTTTTTTTACTATTTATAGGCATACGTTTGACCAGTATCTCACCTGATGTAAGCGATGACGCGGTTGAAGGAACATGCTTGCCAAGAAGTTACCTATTCACCCTTTACTGAAAGACTACAAAGGTTGTAGCTATCTGGAAACACAGACTCTGGCAGGGAATTCCACTCCTTAGCTGTACGCACAATGAATGTGTTCCCAATATAAATATGCGTGGATGGAGAGGAAGAGGAGGCCAAAGAAAAATATGAATGGATTGTGTGGCGAATGATATGAAAGAGAAGGAATTGAAAAAGTAAATAACGGTGTGGACATTGACAAGGGAAAATTAAAGCAAGTAACGTTTGGCACCAACACCAAGAAGCATAAAACAAGGGCAAGAAGATGATGAACGCAGTAATATCTGGATAAGGTATCCCTATGGGCAAGGACTCCATATATCCTTCTTTTGGGTCACCTTTTGACAAGTCAGTGCTTCACAAGTCAATTGCATAGGCATTTGTTTTTTTAGGGTTCCGAACAAAAAACGGATCCTTTATAGGATTACTCGGGTGTCTGTCTGTCTATCCGTCTATCACAGCCAGTTTTCTCTGGATCCGCTGGACCGATTCTGTTGAAATTTGGTAAACATATGGACTTTTGTGACCCAAACACGGACGCGTTACGTAAATTATTATTTTTTTAGTATGGGGGTCACTTTTGGGGGTCAAACTAGAAAATTTCAAAACAAAAGTTTTTTGAAAAATATTATGTGATATATCAAATGAAAGGGCTTACTGTGAGAGTTTGATTATATTTTTTTCATAATTTTAAAGTTAATGGTTTTAAAATAAGTTATTCAAGAAATGAGACGAAAAATGAACATTGCCCCCTTATCTTCGAAATTATCGAGCCTGAAATTTAGAAAAAAAAATGGAGATAATAGATCTTTGCCTACAGATTACAGGAAAATTTATCAGAACTCTATAGTGTTAAAATAAAATCTATACATATAATAAAATCGTAGACTAACCGTGTCTGTACATTGAATATTTTCGCATGAAAATTACACAGAAAACTCAGGAAAAAGGTATAAAACACTAAAATGCAATTTTTGAAATTTTTGTCTGTTTGTCTGTTTGTCTGTTTGTCTGTGCGTTTGTGGGAGCATCACGCTTAAACCACAGATTAGATTGCAAATCTTAGTACTTAAAAATATTAAGTGATAACCCGAGTAACATTTAGCGTTTATTTCATCAAAATCGACCCACAAAATCAAAAGATATTGAATTTATAAGTTTAGGAAGAAACTTCCTAATGTATTCTGATGAGTCAGAGCGCCATCTATTGAGAAAAATAAAATGCACGAAAGCATTCAAAATTGTTGAGTTATTTGTGAAACTTTTAATCCGTGGCAAAATAAGAGTGATCATTTTATACCTTTTCGTTATTGATCGATACAATCGATCCACAAAATCAAAATATATTGAATTTTTAGTTTAGTAAGAAACTTCCTTATATATTCTAATTAGTCAGAGCGCCATCTATTGAGGAACCAAAAAATGCATGAAAGCATGAATGTTACACCAAAACACATTGATTGAGTTATTTGTGAAATTTTTAATACGTAGACGTAGTCTTCTATACATATAATAAAATCGTAGATTAACCGTGTCTGTACATTGAATATTTTTGCATGAAAATTACACAGAAAACTCAGGAAAATGGTGTAAAACACAAAAATGCAATTTTTGTTTTTGTCTGTTTGTCTGTTTGTATGTGCGTTTGTGGGAGCATCACGCTTAAACCACAGATTAGATTACAAATCTTAGTACTTAAAAATATTAAGTGATAACCCGAGTAACATTTAGCGTTTATTTAATCAAAATCGTATACTATTTACCGTTACATACGGGCTTCTTATTTAACGTCTTCCGCTGCCAAATATTTTGTCAGTTTACATGGTCGATAAATGGCGTTGCACTGATGACGCATTTTTCTGAATTGTGGTGTTAAGATTTTCCGCTGGAGAATGACCTCACACAATTTCTAAACACAGTCGTGTTTCGAAGAAATTTCGGTTTGGTCTCTGAAAGGTCTTACACTGTTAGGGACCATAATTGGTTAAATCTCTGGTGCTGGTTTCGTTTAAAGTGCTTTTATCGTAGAGTCTTAAACTGATTTAGTTTTGCGAAATTCTGGACGGTTCGACTTGCGGATCAGGCCTGTAGGGTCCCGTACCAAAGGTGCTGTGCTAACGGGACCCTACTGCTAGGCCTCCGCGATTGATTCCGTTTAGAGCGGTTCGATTTGCGAAACAAGGCTAATAATATAAATAAAAATCTTATATTTCAGACAGAGTCCATTTTTTGGTTAGTAGTTAGGTTTAGGTTTAGTTTAGGTTAGTAGTTTGGTTTTTTATAATAAGGTATCGTACCAAAGGTGGTCACGGTGACGGGAGCGATCGATTTTGGGAGGCTACTCTCTAAGTCCGAAGTCCGTAGTTTCGGGCTTAGTTGCGGACGTATTCTACTCCGTATCACCTACAGACTTACGATTAGTTCCGAACCCGAACTAAGAATGAATGACAACACGATTTCACAGTAACTGTCAAATCGTGTTATCATTAGTTCTCATTGGTTAGATGATACGGAGTGGAATATTTTTTTTTTACAATAGATAGGCATAGGTACGTTTGACCACTATCTCACCTGATGGTAAGCGATGATGCGGTCGAAGATGGAGCACGTTTGCCTAGAAGCAACTTATTCACTTTTGTCTTAAAGACTCCCAGGTTGCCCGCAACTAAGTTTTTAATCTATACATATAATAAAATCGTAGACTAACCGTGTCTGTACATTGAATATTTTTCCATGAAAATTACACAGAAAACTCAGGAAAAAGGTATAAAACAAAAAATGCAATTTTTGACATTTTTGTCTGTTTGTCTGTGCGTTTGTGGGAGCATCACGCATAAACCACAGATTGGATTGCAAATCTAAGTACTTAAAAATATTAAGTGATAACCCGAGTAACATTTAGCCTTTATTTCATCAAAATCGACCCACAAAATCAAAAGATATTGAATTTTTAAGTTTAGGAAGAAACTTCCTAATGTATTCTGATGAGCCAGAGCGCCATCTATTGAGAAAAAATAAAATGCACGAAAGCATTCAAAATTGTTGTGTTATTTGTGAAACTTTTAATACGTGGCAAAATAAAAGTGACCATTTTTATACCTTTTCGTTATTTATCGTTACAATCGGTCCACAAAATCACAATATATTGAATTTTTAGTTTAGTAAGAAACTTCCTACTGTGTTCTGATCAGTCAGAGCGCCATCTATTGAGGAACCAAAAAATGCATGAAAGCATGAATGTTACACCAAAACACATTCATTGAGTTATTTGTGAAACTTTTAATACGTAGACGTAGCAAAATAAAAGTAAACATTTTAATACCTTATCGTTGCATTTATCGTTTCATACGGGCTTCTTATTTAACGTCTTCTGCTGCCAAATATATTGTCAGTTTACATGGTCGATAGATGGCGTTGCACTGATGACGCGTTTTTCTGAATTGCGGTGTTAAGATTTTCCGCTGGAGAATGACCTCACACGATTATTAAACACAGTCGTAGTTCGTAGGAATTTCGGTTTGGTCTCTGGAAGGTCTTAAACGAATAGGGGCCAAAATTGCTTATATCTCTGAGATGTGCTGGTTTCGTTTAGAGTGCTTTTATCGTAGAGTCTTAAACTGATTTAGTTTTGTGAAGTACTGGACGGTTCGACTTGCGGATCAGGCCTGTAGGGTTCCGTACCAAAGGTGCTGACAGGACCCTACTTCTAAGCCTCCGCGATTGATTCCGTTTAGAGCGAAGCAAAGATCGGTTCGATTTGCGAAACAAGGCTAATAATAATAAGGTACCGTACCAAAGGTGGTCATGGTGACGGGAGCGATCGATTTTGGTGGGGCTACTCTCTAAGTCCGAAGTCCGTAGTTTCGGGCTTAGTAGCGGACGTATTCTACTCCGTATCACCTACAGACTTACGATTAATCCCGAACCCGAACTAAGAATGAATGACAACACGATTTCACGGTAACTGTCAAATCGTGTTATCATTAGTTCTCTGTGGTTAGGTGATACGGAGTAGATTTTTTTTTTACTATAGATAGGCATACGTTTGACCACTATCTCACCTGATGATAAGCGATGATGAGGTTGAAGATGGAGCACGTTTGCCTAGAAGCAACCTATTCACTTTTGTCTTAAAGACTCCCAGGTTGCCCGCAACTAAGTTTTTAATTCGTGCTAAGTATCAGACGGTTCGATTTGCGAGCCAAGGCAAATTATAGGGTTCCGTGCCAAAGTTGCTAATGGGACCCTATTATTTAAACCTTCGCGTACGATCTTGATTCGTGCGAACCAAGTCGATTTTTAGGGTTCCGTACCAAGGTTGCTAACGGAACCCTATTTATTAATAAGCCACCGCTGTCCGTCTTCCTTCAGTTTATTCGTTTTATTTCTGTCTCGCTGATATAAAAATGTCTTCTAGAAAAGGTCGAATCTTTCACAATATAGCAAAATTCTCAAAGTCGGGGTTTGTTCGAACACTATTCTAACTAACTCGAGAACGGCTCGACCGATTTTCATAGTTTTTGTGTTTTATTCGGGACGAAGACTAATTCCTTCGTCCGGAATAGCATAATAAGAATTAAAATAAAAAATGAGTATGTAGGTAGGGTAGGTAGGCAGGTAGGTAGGGTAGGTAGGTAAGGTAGGTGAGGTAGGGTAGCTATGGTAGGTAGGTATGGTAGGTAAGTAGGTAGGTAGGGTAGGTAGGTTAAGGTCGATAGGTAGAGTAGCCAGTTGACGGGAGCGAAGCCGCGCGGGTCAGCTAGTGTAAAAATAAAATTCGCTCGGAACCCTTTGCACGCGAGTCCGATTCGCACTTGGCAATTTTTTTAGTATTGATAGGCACGCGTTTGACCACTATCTCAACTGATGGTAAGCGATGATATGGTCGAAGATGGAGCACGCTTGCCTAGAAGTAACTTATTCACCCTTGACTTAAAGACTTTCAGGTTGTAGCTATCAGGAAACACAGACTCTGGCAGGGAATTCCACTCCTTAGCTGTACGCATAATGAATGTGTTCCCAAAAAATTTTGTGCGTGTGGTGGACGAAAAATACACTTTTATATTTTATCTGATTTTTAATGAGGTAGGTAAAATGGCTCTTTTATCAACGCATTACCAGACAAACAGAGAATTCACGTTTTATTGCGTGCTTTATTCGAATTATTAGATAAGAACGATAAGTGTATTGTTGAATAATAACTGCATAATTATGATAACACTGTCGTAAAATAAATTTTGGACAATCATTTCTATCTTCTACACTAATATTATGAAGAGGAAAGATTTGTTTGTTTGTTTGAAATGAATAGGCACCGAAACTACTGGACCCGATTTGAAAAATTATTTCAGCAATTTGATAGCTATATTATCAGGGAGTAACATAGGCTATATTTTATCCCCGTGCTCCCACGGGAACAGGAACTACGCGGGTGAAACCGCATGACGTCCACTAGTTATTTATGTAGAACGAATTTCAAAAATTGTCAATTCGATCGCCTCAATCGTTACAGATTATTCTGTCGATCCAGTCAGAGTCTTAAATTACGTAACGCAGATACCCATTATGCCATCTATTGACCAAAATTGTACTAACGACAGCATGAGAATTACATCAAAACATAATTTTTTTTTAACGTTAAAAATTATTTATTTTAATAAAGATGTAATGCTTTTACCTCGGACAGAGGATAAGCTTTGCCGTACAACGTGGCAATGCCGCCAGTCTTATGGGCCCACTTCCAGTGGACAGCGATGCGGACGAATTTTTTGACGCCTTATTTTAGTTAGGATATTTTATTTTAAGTAGTTTAATTGAATAAAACATATTTTAAGTCTTAAAATTTTTGACAGTTCAACTTCAGATTACATAGATGGCGTTACGCATTTTATCTAATTTTTTGTATGGCTGTGTTATTAATATTAGAATATTCGTACAACAGGCGTGCGCTTACATCGCTAAGCTTGACTTGAGTTGCTTTACCTGACCTAGGGCCAGGGGTCACGCCATACCACCCTCGAGCAGCTGGCGAAGTCTCATGATAGAGGAGTCGCGAAAAGAGTTGAATTAGATTGGTTAATCGAATGTCTAACCCTGTTGTAAAAATTTAAAAAGTAGTTTCTTAACATTTTAGTTTGAAGAATAGCACCCAAATAGTGCAATATAAAATCAACACTTTAAAGTTCAAATATGCAAACATAGTATGGTCTTCTTTATGGCCCGATGCCATAAAGAAGGCTGTTAGAGGCAGCACGTACAGAACGTGCACGTATTAGAAGATTGCATGGATACACGTCGTATGCGGTCGCGATCCTCAACAGTGAAGGAACGACGCAGAAGAAGAAAAATACGAACATGATTTAAGAAGGCCACCCAAGGAGCATAATTTTACGAATAGTGTTAAAAATTTCTGACGGCACACACCACAATCAAGAAGATGGTTAGGTTATTTTAGAAGATAGCCAGTGTTGAGCATTAATTTATTTCTACTGTGTTCGGGGAACCCACCGACCAAGCAGACTATCAATACGGATAATAATGACAAATGTTTTTGGGAAAAAATAAGGAAAATATAAATATCATCTCATTTTTTTTTTACTATGTATAGACATACGTTTGACCACGATCTCACCTGATGGTAAGCGATGATGCGGTTGAAGATGGAGCAACTAGAAGCAACTTATTCACCCTTAACTTAAAGACTCCCAGGTTGTAGCTATCTGGAAACACAGACTCTGGCAGGGAATTCCACTCCTTAGCTGTACGCACTATGAATGTGTTCCCAAAACGTTTAGTGCGTGTGGGTGGGATGTCCACCATGTACCGGTGGCGCATCGCCGTTTGTCTTGTGGTCCGATGATGGAACGGGCTTGGCGGAATTAAATCATGCAATTCCGTCGCACACTCCCCAAAATGCAAGCGATAGAAAACCGACTGGCCAGCAACTCGGCGTCGATGCTCAAGGCTTTGAAGCTTCGACTCGACGAGCCTGTCATTACCGATGATCCTCTTGACTCGTTTCTCAATTGACTCAAGGGCATCAAGCTGGTATTTGGCAGATCCGTCCCAAAGATGAGAGCAGTACTCCATACACGATCGAACTTGCGCTTGATAGAGCTTGAGCAGCTATTCCGGCGCAAAGTACCGTCTCACATTTGCTAGGACCCCCAACTTTCTGGCAGCCACTTGAGCCTTTGCCTCTATGAAAGGGCCAAAATTGAGGGTAGATGTTAACGTAACACCAAGAAGCTCAAGTCGGTCGGTTATCGGCACGGTTACACCACGAAAAGATGGAGCTGGGTGGAATTGGCTCCGTTTAGCGGAAAATAGACACGCTTGGGTCTTAGCAGCATTGAACTTGACCAGATTGGCATCGCCCCATTCTGAGACAGCCTGTAAGGACAAGTTCAAGCACTCAACCATAGCCTCCTGGAGAGACCGGATCTGCGACCCACCAGCTCGTGCGTCGGACACGTATCTCTCAGCAACAGTGCTGTCGTCTGCATACCCAAAGGTACCGGGTTTTAGCAGATCATTAATATGCAGCAGGAACATTGTTGCCGAAGGCACCGACCCCTGAGGAACCCCGGCATTAATATCCAGTAGTCCAGACGACCAGCCATCTATGACCACTCGGATAGACCGATCCCTCAGGAAATCTGCAATCCAATCACACAATCCGGCGGGCAGACCGATGGAAGGAAGCTTACTAATAAGGCTATCGTGCCAGACCCCGTCGAAGGCCTTTGAGATATCGAGGGAGACCGCAAGTGCCTCCCCGTGCTTCTCTATGGCCTCACTCCAGATGTGAATGGCATACGCTAGAAGATCCCCAGTAGACCGATTTCGGCGGAACCCGTATTGTCGGTCGCTAAGGATATCATTCGCTTCTAGGTATGCTAGGAGCTTACGATTCAGTACGCGTTCCATACTCTTACAGAGTATGGACGTTACCGAGATTGGTCTATAATTCGACGGGTCAGCTCGACTACCCTTCTTGGGCACGGGCTGCACGTTAGCTTGCTTCCAAGCATTCGGTACTTTTCCAGTCTCAAACGAAAGGCGAAATAGGCGTGTCAAGATTGGAAACAACTCAGGCGCACAAGTCCTCAAAACAATTGCCGGTATCCCGTCGGGGCTACTAGCCTTATTCACGTCTAGGTTACGCAATACCCGATGAACGTCCTTCTGATGAATGCGAATGTTCGACATACTCGACTCGCATCCATCAGGAGAAGTAGGGGGCCTCGCGCCACCAGGATCTAGACGCGACGAATCCGCAAACATAGAAGCAAACAAGTTTGCTTTCTCCTCAGCGGAGTGGGCCAGTGACCCATCGGGTCTTAGCAGTGGTGGTAGTGAGGGGCGGCAGAAGTTCGATTCGACCGACTTAGCCAGGGACCAAAAAGCTTTACTACCTGCTGGGTATGAGGCAAGTTTGTTCCCTATTCAGCTAATGTGGTCAAACCGAGCCCTCCGCAACACCTTCTTGCAGGACTTGGCAGCCCTGTTAAGGGCTCTCTTCTTCTGAATCACTTCATTACGATTAAGTTTTATGATTTCTATTAACATATTTAATTTGTATTACATGTTGCAAAGGCACTCGGCTGAAAGTCACACATAACCAACCAAATTTTCAGTGAGCCCATGATACGTCATGACCATTTCAGGGCCAGAAATTATTCGTTACGGGCACAGGATCTATAGTGGAGGGTGCACCCTCCAGTGGATCATGGAGAACTGTTGATTCCCAGGCAATGACAATGATAGTGCTGGACCTGTACCCACTTTTCCTCCTGCTTTTCTCACAGTTTCATAGATGAATTTGCCAGAGTTCAACTGAACTTCATGATAACATGATAGTAAAAAATGGCATTTTCAAGCCTATGCATGCGACTAACTAAACGATTTCTCAACCCAAGTAGAAATGCTCTCCGAATAATAATAGGTATAATTACGGGTCATTGCCCCCTAAAAAACCTCTTTTCAACAATAGGCGTCATAAACAGCCCAATGTGCAGAGGTTGCTTCGTCGCCGAGAAATCAGTCGCCGACTTCATCCTGGAAATGAAGCCCTTGCTTCCCGACGTGAACAAATCCTTGGACCGGAGAGGTCGCTCCGCGAAACCTATGACGCACCCAGGAGGCTTCTGTGCACTTGGGCGGTGGAAAGCCGGCTAAGCCAGGACTCCTACGCACAACGGAACGAATGAGTCGAAGTGCGGATAACGAAGTCTCAACTCTTCTTTACTTTACCTGTTGCGGGGGTAGACTTCTCTTCTGGTTGGTTTTCCCATCTCCGACTTTATGTAGCTCTATCGCGTGTTAACAACCCTAGCAACTTTCTTCAACATCGTGTCGTGTTGTGTTCGTTAGTGGTAGTATTACTTTAGTGTCAGATACGTTTTATCGAAGAACGCTACAGGCTGTATGACATCACGCTATGACCAATAGGAGCGAAGCATTAAGGAAAAATGTGGCGCAGACGTAGTTGCACGGGTTAGCTAGTGTACTATAATTATAAAATCTATACCAATACTATAAAACTGAAAAGTTTGTTTGTTTGGTTAGTTGAGCGCGCTAATCTCAGAAACTACTGGCTCACATCAAGCTACGACCTATAGAAGTGGAGCATTAATGAAAAACCGGACAAGTGCGAGTCAGACTCGCTCACCGAGGGTTCCATACAAATTACTTTAAATAAAGGCTATGTTTTTAGGGTTCCGAAAAAAAAGGAACCCTTATAGGATCACTCGGGTGTCTGTCTGTCTGTCCGTCTGTCACAGCCAGTTTTCTCCGGATCCACTGGACCGATTCTGTTAAAATTTGGTACACATATGGACTTCTATGACCCAAACACGAACGCGTTACGTAAATTATAAAATTTTTAGTATGTGGGTCACTTTTGGGGTCAAACTAGAAAATTAAAAGAAAAAGTTTTTTGAACAATATCGTGTCACATATCAAATGAAAGGGCTTACTGTGAGAGTTTTAATTATATTTTTTTCATAACTTTAAAATAAATGATTTAGAAGTTATTCAAGAAATTAGACGAAAAATGACCATCCCCCCCCTTATCTACGAAACTACTGAGCCTAAAATTTTGAAAAAAATGGAGATAATAGATCTTTACCTAAAGATTATAGAAAAACTTATTAGAAGTCTATAGTGTTAAAATAACATGTTAAAAAAATAAAATCGTTCGGAACCCTTTGTTTATGATCTAATTACAAATGTACAGTTTTCAGATTTTTCTCTATACTTGTTGTATAAGACGGTATTACTTGCCAAATTTCATAGTTCTAGGTCAACGGAAAACACCCTATACATTTTGATTCCCTGGCGAATGTCGAAATATACGTTTTTGGGACATAAACGGCCGTATCTTTTTTTACGTTAGCTTAAAAGTTTGGTTTTCCACAGCTTCAAGGGACTTGGAGTATATGGTTTTAATTTCAACTTGATATCTTTACGCGTTACCGAAATAAAAGGTCTTGACAGAAAGACGGACGGACAACAAAGTGATCCTATAAGGGTTCCATTATTTTCCTTTTGAGGTATGGGACCCTAAAAATGTGACGCAGATGAAATTGAGCGGCTCGGCTAGTTTATTTTATAATGGTCATTATCATTAACACATTTAATAATACTATTTATCTTTCTTATTATCCTTCATTATTTGGTCTCGCTCTATCAATTCAGTGAGATCTGTAAGAGACAAAATAAAAATGTCTTATTCAATTACCATTCGAATTGATGAAAGACGCCCAAAATGATTGCCCATCACCATAACCAGAGTGATCACGAAGTGAGCAGTCATTCTATCTTGATTACTTGGATTGACAGCTCACTTCGTGGCCACTTCACCCAAGCCTTCACTTCGACATGTTAACAGAATCGACCGGCAGTTCCGATATAAAACACTTACACGTTTGTGACAAGAGTTTAAACCAATAACTGGGTAATTCGTTACTCTTCGCAAGACTAGTGTCAGATTTACTTCTTCTGACTTTTGACTACTCGTAACCACTGTCAAAAATCTAAAAATGGAAGTCGGGACGGAGGCTTGAAGGCTTTCAGAGGTTTTGGAGTTGTCCACTGAACATTCATTCTGCAAAAGATTAGAGACTTTAAAACTATCTAAATGGTATCTACGTGTAAGCCCCTACACTTTTACTTACCCCTTTATACACGGTGACATTTTAGACGTCTTACAAAGGCGGCCCACTTTATGTAGCCTATATAAAGTACCTCCAAGTGCGATATTTTTTCTTAAATAATTCATAAAGATAATAGGTACAATAAAAATAAGGAAGTCGGTTACATTTTGTTGGAAAAATGTTTCATTTTTAAAATAATTCGATATAGGAAGTGGGCTTCCGTTATAAACGATTAAGATGTCACCGTGTATACGGGCGTGCTGCAACGTTACTTACCTCTGAAAACCTCGCAAGGTTCAGGAAAAAATATTTACCTCAGAAAAGAACCCACAAACATCAGCCCTTAAACTAATTAGCTTCCACATCTTCAAGACATTTTTCTAGAAGTTTCCAACAACCGTTAGTGTTTTATGTGACGTGTAATGCGGGGTATTGTATGAGGACAGGTGCGGGGAGCGGGGGGGGGTAGCTAAAAGCTTTGCAACATTAGTTCCCATCAACTGCGCTACAGACTTAGCGGACTGCGGAGAATATGGGAAAGAAGTAGCTGGAGCATGCTTGGTGAATTTAAAGAAGATTTATAGAATAGTTTAAACACCTGAAGTATGCAGGTGTATAAATACTCTCCTGTTGGCGAATGGGCTGAGACTATTGGAAATGACTACTATCCATGTTTCTAACTCGACAGGCTTAATTATTTAGCTTTTAATTCTTGAATGTATGTTGTACCTAAATAGATCAAGCTTTTAGTAAGTATACCTATAGTATAGCTTTGAAATAGTTATGTCTATTTATTTGGACAAACCAGCTTTATTTACTTTTTTATTTCTAAAGCTTTGAAACGCTAATTTCGGTTTGGTTGGATACCTACTGCAAAATTTGGAATTCAAATTCACACTCCAGAGTGCCTGATTGAATCGCGCCCTGTCTATGGTCTTCAAATACCAATGCAATAGTATAATTCAGGGTCATTTTGAACGAAACTTTGTTTCGTGTGTCATTCGCAAGACGCTTCGATTGACGAACCAAACACAGGAGTTTGAACCGATGGTCAGGCGTTATACAAAAAAGAAAAAACACCGCGGATATCAGTGTTGTACAGAAAGTCACAGCAACAGAGCGTGACTCAGTTCTATTGGTACAGCAATCAGTTTTGTGATAAAACTGATTAATGCGCCGTTGCTACGCTATGCTGTAAAAGTAACTCGCTGCTTATCAAGTATTTTTTTCTTCTGATAAATTGTCAATTTTGACATCCGAGATTCCGAGGTATTTGAACTTAAACGACGATTACACTTACTCTCAGTAATGCTTCTTTGCGGGATCTAGAAAACTAACCAATTTATAATAATAATAAGCATATATTTTGAACTACTGTCCATATTACAACACACACACTTTAAAACATCTAGCTCACAACAACATAAAAATCCGGTACCATACACCTTTATTTTTATTATTTGTTGTTATAGCGGCAATAGAAATACACAATCTGTGAAAATATGAACTGTCTACCTACTACGGTTCTTGAGATATAGCCCGCTGACAGACAGACAGACGGACAGACGGACGGACAGCGGAGGCTTAGTAATAGGGTTCCGATGGTTACCCTCTGGGTACGGAATCCTAAAACAAAACAAAACAACACACACAAAAATAAAAAGAAGAAAAGCAGCTAGGAACACAGAACACAAAAAATTAGGACGAGGAGGAACTGTCCACTGCTCACAGTTCAGTATGCAAACGTATCCAGTGGCGCAGCAGTGTGACTCCCACCTGTCCGAGAACATGCTTATTAAACTGTTGCTACTGGACCTTACACGATTCAGCAGCGACGACGCACTCTACTTCCTAATAAGAGCTTGAAACCGTGTGCGCTTCTGCAAACATGGTCGAGGCGCTACAGAATCGTGGCAGCCTTAGCAGCACCCTAAACGTGTTGTTGTATTGAACACGTAGGTATGACCGCAGTGAGTAGTGTGTGTAATTTATCCGGGACTCGTCGAGTTTCATGGCATGGATACTTGTCAGGTTCCGTACCCAAAGGAAACGTCGAGGGCAAACAAACACGTGGTAGATCGCCTATGCGCAGGACCGATCAAATTAAGGTAGCATTCGACAATGGTCTTTTGTATGAGTGCACTAGAAAGGCAGGGGTGAGTGAAGAGTGGCGACGGATTGTCAAGCATGCTACACAGTCTTAAAGACGACCATGGCCACTCTGTCAAGAGTTAAACGACGAAGAAGATGAAGAAGACCCAAAGGGTAACCAGCGGGGCCTTATTATTAAGCCTCCGCTGTCCGTCCGTCCGTCTGTCAGCGGGCTTCATCTTAAGAGGGGACTCTAGTCCTGAAGAATTTGATAAATAGGTATTTGAAGAATCTATTGCCGATGCCGTCGCGCTGCGCCCTATCAAGTAATGTGCGAAAGCGACAACTGCAGCAGAGGCTGATTTTACCTACAAAAACCAAAAGACGTTTATTTATTATTTTTATTCCAGTTTTGATTCTAGTTTTTAAAATATATCAAAATTTAGAGTAAGACTATATCTATGCTTCTATTATTTTCTATTTTGTTAAAAACTTTTCAAATTTGTCTGACAGTCGTCTGAACATGGCGATATAAACAGACTGTTTTTGGGTTTTTGGATTGTCATAATTCTTTAAGTTATTATGTTTTGGAAAAAAAAATGATATAGGCACGTATTCATTCGATCTAGATTTTTTTGAAAAAATCATAGCTCTAGCAGCATTATCCACGAAGAAAACAGCGGAATACGTTTGTATGGAGAAAGACCCCAGAGTTACCGATGTATGCGAGACGCACAGGACCGGTCGTTGTGGCGACGCTTGGGGGAGGCCTATGTCCAGCTGTGGACGTCTTTCGGCTGATATGATGATGATGATGATGATGATATATGATCATAGGTATACAGTTGAGTTTCACATAGTGTGTATTTTTATTGCCGCTATAAAAAGAAATTGTAAATATTTAATTAAATTAAAAATTAACGTGGGCTCCCATACACCAAACGCGTTTTATTCGGCTTATGGCACGGAACCCTTCGTGTAAGAGTCTGACTCACACTTAGCCGGGGTTTTTTGATGTTGGCCATTGTTCTGTCATCAGAACTTGCAGTATTTTGAGAAAAAGTTTGTTCTGCATAACGCTCGTCGTTTTTAATCCCCGTGTGTATGCAAAGGTCTCGCATCGTAAACCGGCTGTTTCCTCAAAGTTGTTCCTACACTTTTATTATTCCATGTTTGTGTGCTTCCGCGGATTTCCACGCTAATACTGAAGTTAGAACGTCGTCAGGCATTAGGGCCATTTTAAATGGCAGGCTGTTTTACAAGGCAGCTGTTTATGTATGCGTTTTGCTGCCACAAAGCACTTTAGGGGATAGTACAGAAAGAATCTATTAGGTACTTAATATATAAAGCTGAAGAGTTTCTTTGTTGGGTTGAATGCGCTAATCTCAGGAACTACTGGTTCAAATTGAAAAAAAAACTTGCTAAATGCGAGTCGGAACAAAGGGATTCGAACGAATGTATTTTTTGATCATTGTATTTTAACACTATAGACTTTTTATAGATTTTCCTGTAATTTATTGGTAAAGATCTCCATTTTCTTTACTGTTTGACAAGTTTGTTAAAAAAAATGTGTTTTTTTTTACAAATTCATCGATTTGTGTTTCTGTGAAATATGTTTTATTCAAGTAAATAGTTGTTGAAATAATAATACTCGACATAAAATTATAAGGATCAAATATTATGGGATCAGACCTCGAAACCTGCAGCGGGGTGTGAGGCAGGGAGACGTCATTTCTCCGAAACTGTTTACAGCCGCAATGGAGGATGTCTTCAAGTTTTTGGACTGGAGAAGACTAGGCATTAATTTCAATGGTGAGTACATCAGTCACCTTCGATTTGCTGACGATATAGTCGTCATGGCTGAGAATACGGAGGACCTCAGTACAATGCTCAATGACCTCAGTAGAGCTTCCGAAAGAGTGGGTCTCAAAATGAACATGGATAAAACCAAGATCATGGTAAATACCCATGTAGCACCCACTCCCATCAAGATCGGAAACTCTACACTCGAAGTTGTAGACGAGTACGTCTACCTAGGACAAACAGTCCAGCTAGGTAGGACCAACTTCGAGAAAGAGGTCAACCGTCGAATCCGACTCGGCTGGGCAGCGTTCGGGAAGTTGCGCGGTATCTTCTCGTCCCACATACCACAGTGTCTCAAGACGAAAGTCTATGATCAGTGCGTGTTGCCAGTGATGACATACAGAACTGAAACGTGGTCGCTTAAAATGGGCCTCATCAGAAGGCTCAAAGTCACTCAAAGGGCAATGGAGAGGGCAATGCTTGGAGTTTCCTTGCGTGATCGAATCAGGAATGATGATATTCGCAAGAGAACCAAGGTTACCGACATAGCCTGAAGGATCGCCAAACTAAAGTGGCAGTGGGCAGGGCACATTGCTCGCAGAACAGATGGTCGATGGGGCCGAAAAGTTCTGGAGTGGCGACCGCGTACCGGAAGGCGTAACGTTGGATGGCCTCCCACAAGGTGGACCGATGACCTGGTGAAGGTGGCGGGTAGCCGATGGATGCGAGACGCACAGGACCGGTCGTTGTGGCGACGCTTGGGGGACGCCTATGTGCAGCAGTGTCGGCTGATATGATGATGATGAAATACTATCTGAAACATTTTTTGCTCGTAAAAAAATTGGTGTTCCCTTGTTTCGCAGACAGAAATTTGATAGAATTTCAGAGATAAGGGGGGAATGGTAATTTTTCGTCTAATTTCTTAAATAACTTCAAAACCATTTATTTTAAAATTATGAAAAAAATATAATTAAAACTCTCACAGTAAGCCCTTTCATTTGATATGTCACACGATATTTTTCAAAAACTTTTATTTTTAATTTTCTGGTTTGACCCCCAAAAGTGACCCTCACACTTAAAATTAAACGATTTACGTATCACGTCCGTTTATGGATCACAATAGTCCATATTTGTACCAAATTTCAATAGAATCGGTCCAGTGGATCCGGAGAAAACTGCTGTGACAGACAAACAGATACCCGAGTGATCCTATAAGGGTTCCGCTGTTTACGGATGTTCGGAACCCTAATTATTTTTGTGTTGGAAAGCCTACTATCGAGGAAGGCTATAGGCTATAATTTCCTCACGCTACAACCAATAGAAGCGGAGCATTATTGAAAAATGTGACGCAGGCGAAGTTACACGTGTCAGCTAAAAGAAGATAAAAGGCTTGATATAGCACACTATATTGTACACTAAAAATAGTCACATAATTTTTCACACAAAAATATCTTATCACTGTCACCTACCAGATAACCTAATCTTTTTTAAAAGTGGGCGAGATTATTTTTTTATGTACAACCTGTAACAGAATACACGCAATACCTCTTAATGGGTCATTGAACTCATCATTATGAACAACTTTTGCTATGGGACCAACACTGAAATCGCGAAAAGAAATCGACTCCCCCATACATTTATATGCGCATAACTCGACAAAATGTACTGAACAGCTGTTTTTTTTCGCGATTTCGGCATTGGTCCCACAGTAAAAGTTGTTAAAAATGATGTGTACAATGACCCCTTAAGAGGTGTTGCGTTTATGTATATCTTCACTTGCACAAAGCTGCTTTATTTAAAAACTGTTTCTTTAAATAAAAGACTTAGATTTTCCTTATAAACAATTATTTAGAAATTTAAAGCCAAAATTGAGGGACAGAATTATTTGAATACACAGAGTACTAGCAATAAAATTCTAATTCGAATATCAACGAAACTAACCATTAGTTCGCTTACTAACTGCACTGTACTTAATCCGTCAACCCCATACAAATAAACAATCAACAAAACAAAGAATGGGAAATAAATAACTTGCCTTTAATCAGTGGAGCGATATACAAACTTTATCTCGGCAGTTTGGTGGCGAAGGTTCACAGAATAAATAAGTACAGAAGGTTGACAACAAACAACCAGTGAAAACAAGCAGTCTTTCTGATCTGTTCAAATACCACTGCGTAAACTTCGTGAAGTGAGAATGAAGTGAATTGAAGCTATGGATTGTCATCTTGCTCCACGTTCACTTCGCTGAATTTTGAGCAATATAGGCGCTAGCACACATATATGCATTCGTACGGCGATCTCAAACTGCTGCAATTGATGGCGGCTGCGAGTAGGGTTAGCATACCTGTACATGTCTGGCTTTTTGGCAATTAGTTCGAATTTTGTCCGGACTGTCTGTGTTGGACTTTTTAACAGGTGGGTTTCATTAAAACATAGGAAAAGTATGAGTAACACCTTATTGTTCAAAGAGTAACACTATAAAATCAAAAAAAAGTTTTTTTTGTCGAATGTCACAGAAACTGCAATCCAATATTTAGGGTGAGAGACTGGCTGTATTTTCTCAGGACTCAGGGAATTCTGGAAGTCTGGAATTTTCAATTTTATTTATTAAAACTTTATATATACAGTAATGGTACTTAGGCAAACATTATTCAATGAGGAACTGTCTACTCGCCAACCTATGCGGTTAGGTCTTTCAAAAAACTGGCCAAGTGCGAGTCGGACTCGCGTGCAAAGGGTTCCGAACGAATTTTTTTTTTCAACATGTTATTTTAACACTACAGACTTCTAATAAGTTTTCCTGTAATCTTTAGGTAAAGATCTATTATCTCCACATTTTTCAAAATTTTAGGCTTAGTAGTTTCGGAGATAAGGGGGGGGAATGGTTATTTTTCGTCTAATGTCTTGAATAACTTCAAAACCATTTATTTTAAAACTAGCTTTTGCCCGCGACTTCGTACGCGCATATCCCGTTTTTTTCCGTTCCCGTAAGAATTTCCCATTCCCGTATAGCCTATAACCTTTCTCGACAAATGGGCTATCTAACACTGAAAGAATTTTTCAAATCGGATCAGCAGTTCCTGAAATTAGCGCGTTCAAGCAAACAAACAAACAAACTCTTCAGCTTTATATATTAGTATAGATTATGAAAAAAATATTATTAAAACTTTCACAGTCAGCCAGTTTCATTTGATATGTCACACGATATTGTGTAAAAAACTTTTTTTTTATTTTCTAGTTTGACCCCCAAAAGTGACTCCCACACTAAAAATTTAATAATTTACGTAACGCGTCCGTGTTTGGGTCATAGAAGTCCATATGTGTACCAAATTTCAATAGAATCGGTCCAGTGGATCCGGAGACTGGCTGTGACAGACGGACAGACAGGCAGACAGACAAACAGACAGACAAACAGACAGACACCTGAGTGATCCTATAAGGGTTCCTTTTTTTTCGGAACCCTAAAAGTATCTAATTAAGATTTTTTTTTAATTTCTTGATATAATAATCGAGAGTGCGCTTTACTCGCAAACGATAAGCACAATTATCATCCTAATATATAAAATTCTTCCGTTACTGAGTGACTGAGTGAGTGACTGACAGACAACGCACATTCGTCGGTCGTTGAAAGCTGAAATTTGGGCATGTAGGTTCCTTGGGGAGTGTAGGCGAGCATTAAGAGATGATTTCCCGAAATTCTTATGGCAAAAGGTAGTCTATACTAATACATATTATTAGGAGGAAAGATTTGTATTTTTTATATAACGAATAAACTTAAAAACTACTGGACCGATTTAAATCATTCTTTCAGCAATGAGAGTAACATAGGCTATATTATCCCCGTACTCCAACGGGAATGACAACTAGCGGGTGAAACCGCATGACGTCCGCTAGTATATTATATTTTACGAAGCTGACCTTCTGCATCTAAGTATCTCGTGGCAGTTTGGTGGCAAAGTTGCTTCGTCTAATGAGTGTCGTGACGTATGCTCATTGGACTTGGCTACAGTGCTGGCCACGATTAACGGACCCCTAACGCCTATTGACGTCGTTCTTATGGCCCATTGTGTTTCATTTGTTTATAGGGACATCGGTTGACGTCTGAAGGGTTTGTAAATGGGATGCTGGGAAGATTGTGTGTTAATATAGTGTGAGTATTTTATTTTGGTGGTTTTTTTGTTGTTCGATGTCAAATGTAGAAGGAACAAAAACTGGACAGAGGAAAGACGTCATTTTTTTTTGGGAATTCCTAAAAGAAAGTTGTTCCTCTAAATGGAGAAAAGAAGTTATTATTTTTTTTTTACAATTTTTACGTATCATCCCGTTTACCTATTACTCCAAATAGGAAAGAATGATCTTTTTGTCCCAAAATTCTTACAAATAAAAATGTTAATTCGACAGACAGAATAATAATGGGGGAAGTTTTTTTGTATCCATTCAATTTTTATGTAAGTAAAGGTACAGACGTAGGTATAATATTTTCGTAGTGCAATTTATATTGAAACAAGTTGACCCGCGCAACTTCGTCTGCGTCACAATTTTCATTACTGCTCCGCCTCTATTGGTCTTAGTAGTTCCTGAGACGATAACCTAATGCGTTCAAGCAAACAAACAAACTCTTCAGCTGTATATATTAGTAAGTATAGAAGTATAGATTGCTCACTGATTGTGTCCCAACTGGATTTACTATTAATACAAAGTGCAAGATCGAAATCTGCGTAAGTGCCTGTAATAACCAACGTGTAGGTCTGGATATTCACATACATTTAAATTCTTTCCCACACCAGTGTCGACTGGACATGAGTTGTCACTAGCCACGAATTTGTGTTCGGTGACTACGTACAAAGCGATATAAACGCTGTACGAATGACCCAAGTTACGAGATTTCTATACAAAAATTCGATTTCGGAAATAGATTTCATTTTCACCACGGACGTGGAAGACATCGTGAAGTACGTGCGCCAGAGGCTGAAAAACGCGCCAGCAGTGCAGCTGCTAGAGTCGCATCGCAACGTCAACTTTAAGGCGTTTGGGGTGCGCATACCAACCTGCTACCTGCCTCAGGTGATGGAGGAAAGTTTTTGGCCACAGGATGTGGTATTCCGCCGCTTTCGCGGACAAGTGCCACCAGAACGCACCAAGACTTTATCTATGGGTCATTGTTACCTGAAATAAATGTTTTATTATTTACTAGTGGACGTCACGCGGTTTCACCCGCGTAGTTCCCGTTCCCGTGGGAGTACGGGGATAATATATAGCCTATGTTACTCCCTGATAATGTAGCTATCCAATGCTAAAAGAATTTTTCAAATCAGTCTAGTAGTTTCGGAGCCTATTCAATTCAAACAAACAAATCTTTCCTCTTTATAATATTAGTGTAGATTATTATTAAAATCTTTGTCTCAGGGCTTCGACAAAACGATTTACAAAATAATTGGACGATTACAATAATTAAAAACGAAAATTAAGATCTAGGTAATATAGCACCTTAAAAATTGTGGTCGCAGGTAAAATGCCATTTTGCCTAGAAACCAACCCAGTTACCCAAGAGCGCTCTCATTGCCACTTTGCCAGGATTACCGCATTTAGATAGAGTCCAAAATCAAGAATCATTCATTCAAATAAGTCGTCCAAAAAGAGCTTGATTAGCTATTTTTGGACGTCAAAATTTGCATTTATGACAGTCCCCGAAAACGTTACATTCTGGGTCATATATATCACTAGCACTTCGCCCGCGACTTCGCCCGCGCTACAATTTTCTTAAGGATCCCTATTTTTTTTTCTAGACAAGTCTTATACTAAAACCTTCCTCGAGAACCACTCTTTCTATTAGTGAAAACAGCATGAAAATCGGTGCAGTAGTTTTTGAGTTTATCGCGAACAGACAGACAGACGCGGCGGAGGACTTTGTTTTATAATATGTAGTAATGATCCCATTCATAGAATGAGCCTAAAATCCCTGCGCACGGTTCGCTCCAGTCCCCAACATGCTCCATCGTCCACCACGCGTGACCCACGCGACTGACACGCGTCAGTCTGCCCGTGACGTCACCCGCGTGATTGATAATCTATGGCCCAGTACTATGTAACACCCGCCACATGCTAAACGATCACAGCACAAAAAATATCACTTTTAAACAGTACGCCAATAAAAAATGACCTTGTAAGTCTAGACTGTGGCGCTAGAGGTAATGTATTCGGAAGACTTACTCGTGACTGCATGTTGAGAGTTCGAGTAATGTACAGGGAATCGTAAATTTTGTCGCAGATGTGAGCTTATTCTAATATACTTCTCAATACGGCTTTGTTCCGGATTAGATGTTTGCCACATTAGGGTAAAACTAGCTTTTGCCCGGGACGACGTACGCGCATATCTCGTTTTTCTCGTTCCCGCAGGAATTTCAGGAAATCCTCTTAGTGCTTCCTTACGGTGTGTAGGGAAGCTACATGTCAAATGTCACCTTACTAGTGGTTTCTGTTGTGCGTTGTCTGTGAGTGACTCAGTAACGGAAGAATTTTATATATATTGATGATGATTTTGTGAGCTACATTATTCTTCAATTTTTATGAGTTGACCTAGAAGTACGGAAAATAAGTAATAAAGTATGAGACCAAAAACTAAATGGTGGTGACCCATTGCGAAAAATAGAGAAAGAAAGAAAAACCGGCCAAGTACGAGTCGGACTCGCATAAAGGGTTCCGTACCATCGTATTTTTATTATTTGTGGTTATAGCGGCAACAGAAATAGACACTCTGTAAAAATTTCAATTGCCTAACTATTACGGCTCATGACTTATAGCCCGCTGACAGACAGACAAACGGACGGACGGACGGACGGATGGACGGACGGACCGTGGAGGCTTAGTAATAGGCGTTGATTACCTTTTGGGTACGGAAACCCTAAAAAAGTTTATTTATGCCAAATATGAGGACAAAATTATAAAGATCAAAATGATAAAATTGGTTTGTAATTGCTAACATGCAGTGAGCAACCGCAATGATGGTTTTTTCTAATAAAAATTATTTATATTCTGCTTCGCGATACAAGCTGAAATTCTGTTTGCACTATTTTCCCAAAACCCATTTGTAAGACTGTCGTCAAGGGGTCATTAGCGCAATGAAAACAAATGAATAATGTAACAGAAAACAAAGAAGCAACCGGATTAGCTGCAACAGTGGACCGCTAATTTACATAATAAATTCGAAAATATACCAGACTGCCGGCCGCCAGCGGAAGTTTTAAGTTAATCAGCAGCCAAAATAAAAGCAGACATTTTGGAATAATTTTGGTGCATTTGATCGACAGAGGTTAAGTTTTTGGAGGAAGTACGGTAATTGCCTGGCATTTATGGCGATAAATAAACGAAAAGAAGTTTAAAGATAAAAGAAGACACGAGAAACTAAAATGGTGTATAAATACTGAAAAATTTGTTGACATTATGTTACAAATTGAAAAAGTCAGTAACAAAGAAATGTATTTCTTCCGTATAAACGAAAGAAGAATTATGAATAATCCATGGCTTTTACTACTTCACTTTAATGTTTTATCATCATCATCATGCCAGCCGAAAGACGGCCACTGCTGGACATAGGCCTCCCCCAAACGGGGAGTTTACCATAATCGCCACGCTTGGCAGGCGGGTTGGCGATAGTAGTCTGTGGTGGTGATTATTACAGAGAACGCTGCTGCCCATTCTCTTGCGAGTCCCTTAGTCGCCTCTTACGGCACCCACGGGAAGTGATAGGATGGTATTATTCTTTTACGGCACCATACGGTACCGGCCGACACCATACAGTATAACTACACATATGTTTAGTAAAATGCAAAATCGCTGCAAACAAAAACGACTATTACTTGCAACTGCTTGTTATTAACAAACATATAGGCGCTGCTATCAGTCTACTAGCTTCCCTTAGGTGATTAAAAACTTGCGGCTTAAGTTCTGAATCATTCATTTAGTAGATAGCTAGTAAGCATCCAGCCACTTTAGGGCCGGGCGACACGGGCAGCCACCTAGGGCGCCGACAACTGAAGGGCGCCGCGCGCCGGGCATACAGAGCGCTGCAGGTAATTTGAGTACGTATTTCTATCGATATACGTAAAGAAAAATTCAGACATTGAAGGTGATTTGTTGTGTGATGAAATTTTAGGTCCGCAACACAATCTTAAAGACATTCAGGCTGCAGGCAACACCTATCGAAATCTTGCAATATTTTTTTTTTAAATCCCAATCCTACTAATATTATAAATGTGAAAGTTTGTATGTTTGTATGTTTGTATGTTTGTGCCTCAATCAGGCAAAAATGGGTGAAGGGATTTGGATGAAATTTGGCACACATATAGTCCACATCCTGGAATCAAACATAGGCTACTTTTTATCCCGGTAAAAGGCAACGCTTAACGAAGACTGAGGAGGAAGTGGAAACCCAGCGCTTCTGCTGCCTTAGTACTTCAGACTCAAAAGTACCAGGAGAACAGAAACATGTGGTAGTATTTCCGGGGCTAAAATTGGGAGCGCTTAAGATTCACAAGAACCAGGAGAACAGAACGATGTTAAAGTATTTTTGGGCAAGAATATATTTTTTTTTTACCGTCGAACAGAAATATGTATGTTGATGTTTTTTCCGGGCTGGAATTGTAAACGCTATAGATTCACATGTGACAGGTGAACAGAAACATGTTTGAAGTATTTCTTTGGCTGAAATTATGAGCGCTAAAGATTCACAAGTACCAGGAGACCAGAAACATGTCGAAATTTTTCCGGCGCTGGAATTGTGACCGGTTAGAATTCAAAAGCACTAGGAGATAAGAAACATGTCGAAGTATTTTCGGAGCTAGGATTATGAATGATAAAGATTCCCAGGAGGCCAGAAATTTGTCGAAATATTTCCGCACTAGAAATATGAGCGGTAAGGATTCAAAAGTACCAAAACAACATAAAAATGTGGAAGTTGTTCCGGGCAGGAATTACGAGCGCTAAAGATTCTTTATGTACTAGGAGACCAGAAATATGTCGAAGTATTTCCAGGGTTGGAATTGTGAGCAGTTAGGATTCAAAAGCATCAGGAGATCAGATACATGTAGAAGTATTTTCTGGGCTGGAATAATGAGCGCTACAGATTCACAAGTACCAGGAGAACAGAACGATGTAAAAGTATTTTTGAGCTAGAATATTTTTTGTTTTTTTTTTAACAGTCAAACAGAACAATGTATGCCGATGATTTTTCCGGGCTGGAATTGTAAACGCTATAGATTCACATGTGACAGGAGACTAGCAGCAACATGTCAAAGTAGTTTTTTGCCCAAAATTGTGAGCACTAAAAATTCACAAGTACCAGGAGACCAGAAACATGTCGAAATATTTCCGGCACTGGAATCGTGAGCGGCTAGGATTCAAAGGCATCACGAGAACAGAAAAATGTTGAATTATTTTCCGGGCTGGAACTATGAGTGCTAAAGATTCATTATGCACCAGGAGACCAAAAATATGTCGAAGTATTTTCGTGGCTAAGATTGTGAATGCTAAAAATTCAAAAGGACCAGGAGACCAGAACCATGTCGAAATATTTCTGGAGCAAAACTTATGAGCGGTAAGGATTCAAAAGTACCAGAACAACAGAAAAATGTGGAGGTATTTTCCGGGCAGGAATTATGAGCGTAAAAGATTCATTATGTACCAGGAGACCAGAAACATGTCGAAATATTTCCAGGGTTGGAGTTGGGAGCATTTAGGATTCAAAAGTACCAAGAGATTAGAAATACGTCGAAGCATTTTCGGGCTGTAATTATGAGCGCTACAGATTCACACGTAGATACCAGGAGATCAAAAACATGTCAAATTATATTTTCGGCAGGAATTGTAAGCGCTAAAGATTCACAAGTACTAGGAGACCAGAAACATGTTTTATGTTTCAGGCGCTGGAATTTTGTAAGGATTCAAAAGTACCACGAGAACAAAAACATTTAGCGGTTTTTTTCGGGCTGTAATTATGAGCGTAAAATATTCACAAGTACCAGGATACTAGAAACATGTCAAAGTATTTCCGAAGCTGGAATTGTGAGTGGTTAACATTTAAAAATACCAGGAGAACCGAAACATATCGAAGTTTTTTTCTGGGCTGGAGTTATGAGCGCTAAAGATTCACAAGTACCAGAATACCAGAAACATGTCGAAGTAGTTCTGGAGCTAAAAGTACGGATAGTAAAGACTCGCAAACTAGCAGAAAAGAATCATGAAGGTGAATATCCGAGAATGAGAATATGGAACAAAGAAGTTGCGCGCCAACTCTAAAGTCTACGCAGACGAAGTCGCGGGCGAAGTGCTAGTCTTTAATAATTATATCACTGGATATCGCTGCGTATTCTGCTAACAAGTCTAACAATACCAGTAACTGTTGCAAGTGGCGAAAACAGTTTTTCTAAACTTAAATTAAAGCTCTTTTAGTTTTTAATTAATTTTACATCTGTCTGTTTTGTGCGAGTCTCAAATAAACATTTTTCTTTCTTTCTTTCTTTCTCACCAAACGAAAGCCAAAACTGCGAAATAGGGGAAATAATTCGTGCTGTGAATTCGTGTTTACGCAAATTTATATGGCATAGTTGTAGGGAATGGTGTTTTAAACAACATCGTAAGAAACTATTGGTGTAAAGGTTTTCTGAATAAGTTTTTTTAATTATATTGACATATAAAAGGGCGCCAAATGCATGACTCGCCCGGAGCGCTTAGATGATTAATAGTCCAGTCATTATAGTAAGTTCACCTCGGAATTCGAGATACCCAAATTGACAAATATTTATAATCATTGATTTATCGTTGGGGTTCCAAATCATGCCCTAACCAAGTTTGAACTTGATAATATACACGTTTGAAATGTTGATGAGCAGCTGCACTTGTTGGTGGAATATTTGAAAGCGTAATGCATATAACGAAGATGATCGAGACTTTTCACAGATTTCGGAGCATTATAGACTGCCAATAAGGTTTGAGTTCCACTCTCTAATAATCTCTGGGCCGAACAATTTTCTTCCTCAAATGCTACAGCTAGTTCATCCAAATTTGTCAGTTTCTCAAAAACTTTTAAAAATTAGTACTGAATAAAAAGTGGATAGGTTAGGAAAAAAATGATAAAATATAATATAAGAGTTAACAAAAATTGACAAATATTTATGATCATTGATTTATCGATAGTTCATCAACTATATATGGCGCGTTTTCGCCCGGAGGCACCGGTTGACCTGAAGTGATGCTGTGACCGCGCGCTCTCCGCCCTCTATCTCGAAAACGGTTCACCGTATAAAAAAATTTTTTAAACAAAATTTGTAGAGATTTTTGTATTCTACAATATTGATAATAAATACAAATAGCAAAAAACCCATAGGAAATGAGATATTTACAAAAAAAGCGCAAAGAACCGATTTTTGTGACCTTTGACCTTGAAATTTAATAGTTGCGTACACCCTACCATAAGTAGGTTTTGAGACAACTTTTAGGGTGTCAATATACAAGTATTTACAGACTTACAGCTGGGTATCTCGAATTCCGAGATTCTTACCTAATTTAAGCTTAAATGACTGGACTATAAGGCCTGCCTTGCATTCATCAGATTTGGTTCTGATTTTATTTCACGACAGCGCAGTTAACATGTACCATAGGTACTCCAACTCTCACCTCCTTTAATAAGCTCGCGGTAGACCACATCTCACCTTATGGAAAGCGATGTATGTTGTCGATGATGTAACCTATTAACGTTTGCCCAGAAGTAACCTATTAAGAGGAAATGCTGGCGGCGAGACTTTGTTTGTAAAAAGTCATAATTCGAAGTTTGACTCTCGACTGTTTTATCCTCCAATATTGGACCGATATAAGAGATATTTCACAAACTGAATAAGAAGGATGTATACTATGTCTCTATGTTTTCTTTTTTTGATTAATAGTTGCCAAATTTGTACACTAGGGCTCTGTTGACAGCGATTTTTCGGTCAAATTTGAGCAATTTGGGAGAGTTCTAGTGTTTATACGGTTAATAAATCATCAAAAAAGGGACACAGTATATATCCTTCTTATTCTGTTTGTGAAATACCTCTTAAATCGATCCAATATTGAAGGAGAAAACAGTCGAGAGCCAAACCTCGAATTATGACTTTTTACATACAAAGTCTCGCCGCCAGAATTTCCTCTTAACTTTTGACTCAAATACCCCCAGGTGGTTTCTCATACATCTTTCCTTGCTATATTATTATCTCCCCCGTTTTATACTTACCACTTTTCTTGTGAATGTATAAGCTCCTTCTCAAAATGTATGGTTTCAGGGTCATATTTGCAGTCTAGTCCACCCAAAATTAAAAATAGCCAAGGGTTGTAATTGCCCGGTATAATTCACGGTAGCAATTAACCCCAGTAATGAATTCGGCCGGCGCGGTCACCCGTAACGAACGTTGGTGTATTATCACAAACACACACGGATTTTTTAAACAATTTGGTAAGAAGATTTACCTAACTGATAATAATGACAAATCTATTCATAATAGAATAGTTTAGATTATATTTTGTGCCAGGTTTAGGTTTGGTATGGTAAGTGGGTAATTAATAGGTCAGGTCAATGAGAAGTATATCAAGGAGGTTGAATGTCTTATCTTTAATCATAAGGCAATTTAAATGTAACTCAAAGCATTTATTTAAAGGCAATTTTGGATCGACCAGGAATTGGTCCTGAGATGTAGCTTCTGCCACAAAATAACAAGATTTTGAATTTTGCTACGAATACAAAGTTTCACTTTTTGTTGATTAGGCCATATTTTGCATAACTAAGTAGTATAGAAGAACAAACATTTATTTTATTTTACCTGTTGGTGTAAAAACTATTTTATGAAAAAAGTTCTCATGTCCATTAAACATACAGGCACAGGTAAACAAAAATACAGGGTGTAAAAGACATCGTAACGCAAACTTCGCGTAAAGGCTACACCTAATGCCACTAACCAAATTGTGGAAGTCATTAATCTCGCTAATGATCGGTTACAGAAATTGTCATTTTCGAGCACGCAATGTATTGTGAACAACGCGATCTAAACGCGCGAGAGCGTTGTACGGAGTACGTACCTACACTACTTGCTCACACACATACACAAGGCTGCGACGCCGCGCGCGCTGCGGTCTTTAAATGTACTCGTAGGTGCTTACCTACGAATATCGCCTACCTATCGTCGACAACAAATCACACAAAATCATTTTAACACTCAGAAATACCTACGGTACCTACTGATAGTAGGAAAATGTTTATGCAGAATTTAAGAGAAGAAAAGGATCCATAAGCTTGGTCTCTTAAAATCACAATTCCGATAAGGATTGATAAGATAACAAAAAAGAAACTTGTAAGTACCTACATTGAGATCCCGTAACGTAGGTATAAATTAATGAACTATCTAACTCACTTTGAATGTAGGTACTATGAATATCGCCTTTCGCGGCACAACAATAATGCCTTTCACATAAAATGAATCATTTGTATCATTCAGAAATACTTACCTACTGATAGTAAGAACTATCCAATACGAGTCCAGGATTGATTAATAAAAAATAAGCTGGAAGTACATTGAAATTCGGTAACGAAGATAACTAATGAACTACCTAACTAACTTTGAATGTACCTAAGTACCTACGAATATCGGCCCTTCGCCAACAACAACTGACATGTTTATGCAGAAGTTAAGGAACCATAAGCTTAAGCATGTTCCACACGGATGTAACTGATCCAATGTACAATCCAAGGTGACCTTGGTGGGAGCTTGGTTTCCATCCGCGAATTTTGTATTAATTTGGATTGTATCTGCCGTTTACACGGATGGCAACAAGCAAGGTCACCTTGGATGGGTCGCTGGATTACATCCTTGTGGAACATGCTTTAGTCTCTTAAAATCACGAACACGATTCCGATAAGGATTGATAACAAAGCCGGCCATGTTCGAGTCGGACTCTAAAACAAAGGGTTACCATAACCCAAAAAAACGTTTCTTGTATGCGAGCCCACCAGTAAATTACCTAGTCCTTCAGACGGACGGACAGTGGAGGCTTAATAGGGTTCCGTTGGTTACGCTTCGGGTACCTACGGAATCCTAAAAATAAAATTGTAAGTAATAAAACCTACATTGAGATCCGATAATGTACCTACTACTAACTCACCTTAAGCTCGCTCACCCCTAACCAGATAGGGTTCGAAGTGGCCGCCGCCAGCACGCTCGCAGATCTGAGCGCGACGCAGAGTTTCTGCGTGGACACGGGGCAGAAACGTTGGGTCCTGGGCACACTCCTCACGCAGCGACGCAAACACATTCACGATGCGATTCCTCATCTCGGCTGCGGAATCGCACTCTGACACAAACACTTTGTCCTTGACGTAACCCCAAAGAAAAAAATCTAACGGGGTCAAGTCTGGTGAGCGAGCTGGCCATGGCTCCGGGCCGAATCTTCCGATCCACCGGTTTCCGAAAGACTCGGTAAGGCAGCGTCTGACGGGAAGAGTCACGTGCGGGGGAGTGCCGTCGTGTTGGAACCATGCCACTCTGTACTGGGCTAGAGGTATATCCTCGATTATTTCCTGGAGGTTTGTTCTAAGGAACTCCAGGTAATTTGTCCCGTTTAATCGTTCCGGGTTCGTTCCCACACATTCACCGACCATCGAGTTTGGTGTCCCGTCTGCTGCAATGTGAACGGATTGGTACGAGCCCAGATATGGGAATTGCGCCTGTTCCACATTCCATTTCGAGTAAACGTGGACTCATCCGTCCATATCACATTTGCAGCAAAGTCAGGGATTTCGTCGTGCTGTCGTTGTAGCCACCGACAGTACCTAACACGGGATCCTCTGTCTGCGGGTAATAACGCCTGCACTTTGTGAATGCGATACGGGCGCTGGCGATCTCTGCGTAAAACCCGATGAACAGTCGAATGCGAGACGCGGGTCCTGTAACGGTTACGCCCCACACGAGCTGCCGTTCGTACTCCCAGTCGTGGGTTCTGCCGCACGACATTCAGGATGTGGTTCGCTACGCTGGGTCTAACGGGCGTTCCAGCTCCCTCGCGCTGAGGCACAATCGGCTGGTTGTCTAAGACACGCTGGTACGCTCGTGTTATCACTCGAGAATCTCGTGGATGTCGAGCTCCTGGATACCGGACTACGTAAATACGCAGTGCCTCACGTGCGTTCCCACGTGCTTCGCCATAGCACATCAGCATGTTACCATATTCTTGGGCACTGTAGTAATCATTAAGTCCAGATGACATCTTTAAATGAAACACACAAAGACACACACAAACACAAAGAGAAACCAAAAGTTGACTCTTCAAACGTCCCGAAAACCGAATTTTGCAATAAAAGCACACTCGTTTGCTATCAATGTCAACAAGGAACTGACCAAAATCTATCATAAAATGTCCTTTTCGAACTTTCCTTTGAGCTCGCCGACAATTACCTACGTGCATTAGTACAGTAGCGTGGCTATCAAAGGCTTTTTTATTTTTTTGAATTGAATGATTTAGTTTATTGAAAAACTGAATGAGTTACTTGGTCGTTTTATACAAACAAGATTAAGATCTAAGAGAACCCAAACTGTAAAATACCGAACGATTTTTTTTTTCACGGGGACCACTCGCAGTTCACCTCGCTAAGGGTGGTCACTGCTCAACCGGGCTAGCCTGTGGTGGCCTAAGAATATGGATATGACTCTAAAGCCCCCAGCCGAGGCAACAAAATACCGAACGAAGCGATCAAGTTTTGCCACTGAATGTAAAGTATGATTTTATTTAATCCTAACAAAACTAAATTAGCGTCATCACTCATCATTATTAAGTCTCAACACCATGTACATAATTTAGTGCTGCCGTATTTAAAATTCTGTCACATTGATGTATTAAAACGTAAATTGGGTATACCAAGAGCCAATTGAGATAAGCGTAACATTACTAAGCGTAACATTACTTATTTTACCTTAAGAATTAGTATGGTTTGTGAAACGTTAATAAAAAGAAAAATTATTTTTTCTCGATCGGGTAAAACTACTTAACGGGTTAGCCCCTCTCCCTTACTACTATCAACGCCACAGAATACCTACATCAACTGTTGGCGGCGGCGTCGGCGGCATGTGCAAAGGCCCAAAGAGCGCGCACTACGTATTGCCGCTATAAGAAAATAGGACTTATCGACACAAAACGAAGTAACCGATTTTCGACCTTAAGCTATTACATTAAAGTAGAAAACAGTTACTTCGTTTTGTTGTGATACGTTTTATTTTCTTATGTCGGCAATTTTAGGCGGAATCCTTTAGCGGTGCCTTTGACAAGCTACACACACATGCACACTCGTTGTGTGCAGGCATCTACTAGGCATGCGTTGACCTTTCGTTTGAACTTTGGACAGCTGAGCAGATACCTATTTGTAGTTTTATTTACATTGCTATTTTTAGTAAAAGTAGTGAGTTAATTATTTTTTTACTGAAAATCTCATTGGGTTAGGTCAGAATAACGATTACGAGCAGTCTAAAGTAAAAAAAACTCCTGAAAAAAATGAAAAAATGAGGAAAAAGCCGACGAAAAATTCCAACTTGGGGGTGTCCAGAATCATGTCCTGGACCCATGGAAATCGTTTGTGCGTCGATGTCTTTTACACCCGGTATAACTGGCTGGTTGTTCTATCATCGAAGTTCTGGTTCTGCTCCCTCATTCTAAAGCTAAGCCAGTGTCCTCCTTGTAGCCTGAGGTTATACTGGTCGGGGAAAAGTTTAGCTTATCCTTATGAGAATATTTATATCACTCGGGTGTCTGTCTGTCCGTCTGCCACAGCCAGTTTTCTCTGGATCCCCTGAACCGATTCTGTTGAAATTTGTTACACGTATAGATTTTTGTAACCCAAACACGGACATGTTACGTAAATTATTTAATTTTTAGTATGGGGTCACTTTTGGGGATCAAACTAGAAAATGAAAAAAAAAATAGTTTTTGAACAATATCGTATGACATATCAAATGAAAGAGCTTACTGTAAGGGATTTAATAATATTTTTTCATAATTTTAAAATAAATGGACTCGTAGTTATTCAAGAAATTAGACAAAAAGTGACCATTCCCCCTTATCTCCGAAACTAGTGTCCTAAAATTTTGAAAAAAAATGGAGATAATAGATCTTTACCTGTAGATTACAGGAAAACCTAAGAAGTCTATAGTGTTAAAGTAACATGTTAAAAAATTAAATTTGTTCGGAATCCTTTTGCACGCGAGTCTGACTTGCACTTGGCCAGTTTTTTTTTTTGATAAAGCAAAAAATTAATTGTATATTATTTTTCGATAATCTAACTGACGGACTAAAAAAACATGATTATATTTATAATAATATTCTTTTACTCAGTAAGTGAAAACTTCAAGGGTCAGGCATAAACGAATTCTCACTAACCTCCAGCAGAGCATTTTGGAAATCTATTTTTCAACTAACCTTTTTTCAATAAATCAGATTATGAAGTAAATATAGGCAACAAGAAAATATAAACATCTCGTTGTATAAAAATTATTATGATAATGTTATCTTTATTTAAATAAATTATTATTATACATTTAGAAAAAAAAACAGTGCAGTTGCTTCTACTTCCTCAGTCTTAACCTCAGCCAGTGTCCTCCCTGCAGCCTGAGGTTAAAGTTGTCAGGAGACAGCTGAGCAGGGATGCAGGTCTTCTCACAAGGAGACAGTTCTATGTGCCGAAGAAGCTGGTACGCCATCACCTTCACCTCGCAAAGAGCAAATCTTGATCCTGGAAATGGTAAGATAGGTAGTTATTGAAGACTTTTAGATTTGAAGATGTCGCCATTTTGCAAAATCTAGGGCCCTAGTACCACTCAGCACTACTTAGTTCAGTTTGGCAGCATTTGTGTCTTACTGAAGTAAATTTCTAGAAGAGATAAAAAGTGCTAAATAAATTGGCAAAAAAATTAAAAACACTTAAGTAAATTATTTAACTACAAAAACATAAACGGCAAGGATTTAAAAGCCACAAAAAGTTTTCTGTATCGATCGTTTATTTAAATAAAGTTTTTAGGGTTCCGTACGCAAAGGGTAACCAAAGGAACCCTATTACTAAGCCTCGACGTCCGTCCGTCGGTTCGTCCGTCCGTCCATCCGTCCGACCTTCAGTCCGTCTGTCTGTCAGAGGACTGTATCTCAAGATCCGTAATAGGTAGACAGTACCAATTTTCACAGATTGTGTAATTCTATTGCCGCTATGACTATAATAAATAATAAAAGTTGTAAATATAATTTAAATAGGAAATATTAAAAATTAAGGTTTATGCGTGTGCGAATCCCACTCTTGTTTATAACAGTTAAAGGATCGCCTTTATTAAGTTTTGTTCAAGTATCAGGATTAGTGACGTGTAAAGTTATCATCTCACCTAAGCAGTTCCTTGGTCCAATACCAAAAGGCATGTACGTCATCGGATTGATCTTGTGCTTATTTTCTTCGGAGAAACGTTCAGGGTCGAACTTCTCAGGATCAGGATAGTACTGAGGGTCGAGGTGGAAGGCCAGTGTTGGTATCAGTACTTCTGTGCCTTTGCGCAACTGAAACATATTTTTATGAATTACAAATATAAGTGCATTACCAAGGTTGAAGCCATAGCCTGAAGGATCGCCAAACTGAAGTGGCAGTTGGCATTGCACATTGTTCGCTGAACAGATGATCGACAGGGCTGAAAAGTTCCGGAGTGGCGTCCGCGTACCGGAAGACGTAACGTTGGAAGGTCTCCCACAAGGTGGATCGATGACCTAGTGAAGGTCGCGGGTAGCCGATGGATGCGAGATGCACAATATCGGTTGCCATGGTCACACGCGTGGGGAGGCCGCCCTGCCCAGCAGTAGATGTCTTTACTGCACTGCACGAGTCGCAATGAGGTCAACACACGACGAAGATTTAGGTAAAATAAAAAGGGCGCACACAAAACGCACTATCTAAAAACTAAAACTATGAAATGTGCTTTAAGCACTTAATGGTAAAATATAGGCCAAAGCTATGCAAATGCGTCGTTAGCTAACTCGAAAATAGTCCCTGACCGAATATAACGTCACTTTGAATAATATATTTACTCCGACAGAATGCGAATTCCATTTTGTGTGTCCCTGTGTTTAGAGATATCATAATATTTTTTGGAATATTTTTTTACAATTTATGTTCTGACGACTGAACAAAACTTTACTTACAATGTAATCCTTTTGGGAGGTAGCATTCGGTCTTCCCAAATTGTATTCTTTGGTGCATTGTCTGTCCAGAACCACAAAAGGCGGCCACTTCCTTAGCACCTCTGAAAAGTAATTGTGATGGTACATCAGTCCTAATAATACAAAATATTTATTTTGTTTCGAAACGTTTCACATGTTGTGAGACACTAAATAATCTCTTGAATAGCCAGGCGTTAGCCAAATAAAAATTTATTAGTATCTGAAAGAGCTCTCACTCATCTGTTTGCTATAAATCACCTTAGAAAAAACCCCAAGCGAATTCTTAAAACAATTAAGAAATTACACAAAAAAGAGGGTCCGACTGTGAGTCGCCAAACATATTGGGGTTCCATGCTCGGCGAGTGAAGCGCATAGCCTGTCACTAGACCTCGGCCGTCCGTCTGTCCGTCTGTCGGTCAGCGGACGCTGTCTCAAGGGCCACAATGCTGGACGGTTGAAGTTTTCACGGATTATGTATCTACTTTGCCGGTAAAGTAGCAAATGGTACAAATTAAGGTTTATGGTGCGGAACCCTTCGTGTGCGGGACCGACTCACGCTCGGTTGAGGTCTTACCAGGTAGCCACATCTGTTGCAAATCGGCGAGGCTCGACGCTGAAGGCGTTGGGGACACTCGGTGTTAGGACTCAGAGGTGTACGCAACTAGCTAACGGAGTTACGTCTGATTAGACCGGAGGCTATGTCTCGGAGATAGCTATACGCCATAAGCTATAGGCTGGTGTTAGATAAACTAGCGGACGTGTGGTCCGTTGTAACCCTTAGGATAGCCAGTATTATTTATTAAGTAAAATATAAGTTAGATTAATTTAGTGT
Source organism: Lacanobia wlatinum (assembly GCA_947578705.1). Classification (NCBI taxonomy): domain Eukaryota; kingdom Metazoa; phylum Arthropoda; class Insecta; order Lepidoptera; family Noctuidae; genus Lacanobia; species Lacanobia wlatinum. Next base: position 28,923,705 of record OX388029.1, read on the forward strand.
TAATATGTGTGTGTGTGTTGGTGAACTAATGGGTGGGTGTTGTGTGTATTATCCTACCTTATTACCCTCTCTGACTTAAACGAGGTAACCGACACCTGTGTTAAGGTTCTAGGGATTCGGAGAAAGTCTTCCTATAGAGTGTGCTTAAGACATAGCAACAGACTGAATACAACAATGACTCTAATCTGACTTTAGACAAAACTTACCAAGACGCTGCACTAAGACACTGCTTATGGAAGGCTGAACCGAATAATACTCGCTACAAGTTAGGGCCTGTTTGAACTATAATGGTTCCTTGCAATGCCTAAGGTTATGTCGTATCAACCAAACATAGTAGAGGTTATCTCTCCCAATGGACCGACTGACCGCACAATACTTTACATTGTTTTGATGTACGCGCATTTCCCGGGAGCGGGGATAGGCTTCACCAAGTACTCCAAACTGGATTTATAGCCGTTCTGAGGAACGTTAGTAAATGTGTCTCGTCAAATCAAACTTGGTTTTCGGGCCTCTCACTGATACAAAAAAATAATATTTGGCGAAACCAATAATTTGGATGCCCAGTCGAAACGCCCCGATGCCTGACAAGAATGTCCGCACGGCTGCCGATTACACTGCAAGCTTCCTCTAAATGGGGTTAGATCAAGGAAATGCGAGGTGTCGAGTTCCAAAACCCACTTCAGCGCGCAGCAAGACTTTTGTAGAGAATTCTGCCACCGACTGACAACGCGGTACGCTTGTGCTAAGTTATATAATGTGTTAGTTGATAGGCCGATGTAAGGGGCTAATTTTTTAACCCCAATCTCGCGCGTCCAAAATTTCTGGAAACATGTCTCGCTCAATGACAGAGGCACTTCGCAGTCTCTCTGCCTTAGGATTGTGTAAGACATGGAGTGTAGGGAACGTGTACTGTTGTGACCGCAGCAGGTTCTCTCTAGGCCTATGCACCTAGGACTCTTGACGGCACACGTACGTTGTACAGGCAGTTGTAAGACGGCCGTACATCACTGGGGTGGGTTTCTAGATTATTGTAAATAAATTCACCATCGCGTTTTGAAATTAACTATTTCCACACAAGCGTTACGTGTCATTTTTCCTATTGCAGTCCTCTTGTCTTCTTAGCTTCATTTATTGTAATCTCGTTATTGTTCCATAATCATTTATTGTTTTACGTATGTATACTAACCGTGAATTCCCAATATTAACTTCACCTTGCATCCCCTCCTTGTCCCTAGCCTCAAAGGTCGGACAAAGCAGTAGTTTTGGGAATTCATTTCGTACTATCGGTGGAAGAGTGTCCAGTCTGGAGGCGAGCTCTACAGGGCCAGACGGAAGGTCAAGGGGCCTGGCCCTCCCAACCTTCGGGTGGGACCGAAATTAGCTGTTAGGTTAATTCTAGGAAAAACGAAAATTTTATCAGCCTAGTACCCTAGGCTAGGTTAGGTAACTTAGGAACTGTCACATAATTATTTTGCTATTAGTATTATAGGTATTGGGTATTCAGTTTTATATGCATTTCATGATCACTACAATTTTCCCAAAACTAAAACTCAGTTTTCTCATCTATGAGTGGAACAGGACCGTTGTCTTCAACGGAAGACTTGCTTGGTACCAAAATTACTGCAATTTATTTTTTGAGTTCACTTATCTCTTTTAAACGCCTTTAATCTATTTTATTGCTATTCGGTTTTCCACTCCTAACGACAAAGACCTCCCTTTGATCCTTCCACCTTCCGCGATACCAATTTAAAATCTGACTTCTTTTCAAATAAATGTTAAAATTCTTACCAGATACAACCATATCCAGGAACGTCATACTCTGTACAGAGCTGAAGTCAAATTTGCCACCATTTTTTGCATCATGTTCTTTGATCTCTTGTACCAAACGATCCTGTACGTCAGGGTTGACTGCCAGCTCGTACAATAAGAATGACATACTGGACGATATGGATTCAAAACCGGCGACAAAGAACAAAAATGCTTGGGCAACGAGGTCATCGTCTTGCCACTCTGGAACATCAAACGTTCAGAACATTGTTACAAAAATATTTTAAGCATAGTTTAATATCTCTTATGAATAAAACATTACTTACTTCTATTCAATTTCATCTTTCCTACTGCAGATTCTTCAACTGTCGCGAATCCGGCAGCATCGTCCTTGGACTTAGCATCATCGTGAGTCAGCTTACCTGTAAATTAAAAAATAAATGGCTGCAATTATTTTTATTAAGCACTAGCTCCTACTTGCGGCTTCGCCTGCTTAGAAAAGTCTAATCACAAGTAAAATATTTATTACTTATATAGAAGGGACCAAGAATTGCCATATTATGGCGTTGTTAAGTCAGTCAGGTTTTTTTTTGTAATCTATAGATTATGGACTTATCAATCGTTGAATCCTTTTTTTTCTAAAAGAAATCTACAAACCTACTCCTATCTATGCAACGTGAGTGTATTAAATAAACATGATAATGTAATTCGCTCAATTTACCTTTCTTAGCTTCCATTAGCAGATGGATCATATCAGGTCTGACGATGTTCCGCTCCTCGCGTTCTTTCATCGTGCCTGACACTAACTTTCTGAAGAAATCTTGGGCTGACTTGGGTATGAAGTCGAAGTCCAAAATCTGGGAATGAAAATCATTCATATTGTTGTATTGTAAAGCTATTGGGTTATTTTACCATCAGGGCTGTTTCCTTTAAAGTATAATGTGATAATTATTTGTTTCTCATTTTCATCTGCCCTTATTTATGCATGGTCAGCTTAAAATTACTTGCCTTATTCTTTCAAGATTTTTAGCAACTGTCATCTGTCAACTCAATGCACTTTATTGTGGCTATTAATTTTCACAAACATAAATAACAGTTACCGTATTTCAAATGATGCAGAATGTCGATCCCTATTCGGCTCTTACCTACTATCATCTACATCATCTGCCTTTTCCCAACTAGAGGTATATTGGGGTAGTTGACCCCAATATACCTCTAGTTGGGAAAAGGTTCCAGTCAAACCGGATACAGCTGATTCAACACCAGTATTTTAGGTGGAAGTACTGCTTATCAGACCTATACAACACAGAAAATGGGTGCCTCTTGGCAAGACTAAGTAAGTGTCAGATTTCTGGCATCCTTAACGACTGTAAAAGATAGCCGGTACCAACGGTCTAATGTGCTTTTCGAGGCACGGGGCAGTCTCGATATGTTACTCATTCACAGACTTACCTCGGCAAGCGTTGCTTAACATTTAAGAGCGACCCGTGCGGCTGTCATTATTAGGCCACGAGGTCCTCTTCCATCATCTTCTATCTAGTATCATTTTGTGAAATGTAAACATGTGTGTGCTTACCTTTAAAAGGTACGGGATAAGACCCAGCAACACGAACAAGAGAATTCGAGAAAACTTAAAATCAGCAATTTTCTTTCCCATCGCGTAGAACTCGTTGTTCTCGTCGGAGTGTGAGTCTACCTTCAGGCCGAAGGCGCACGAGGCTATAACATCGTTGGTGTAGCGCGTGGTGAGGTCCTTGCAGTCAACGTCTATGTAGTCATCTGGAAACAGAAATGTAAAGACTGCACAATAAATCTGAGGTCGTGACTCGCAAGCTCCAGCAGGCAGGCAGGTTTTTATTTGTTATGAACCATTAACATAACAAAATATAACATCAATAGGGTATTTTACTCAAAAAAACAAATTAAGCTGTAAGTCAGATTGCCAAAAATATTGGACATGTATTTTTTTTTTCACGAAAACATAATTGAGAGAACGAGAATGAGAATACGATACCGTGCGTTGAAAACACGCGTGACGTCACTACGATGGTACAATTTTTACCAGCAACGTGACGTCACGCGTGTTTTCAGTCATCATCATCATTATCATATCAGCCGAAAGACGTCCTCTGCTGGACATAGGCCTCCCCAAGCGTCGCAACAACGACCGGTCCTGTGCGTCTCGCATCCATCGGCTACCGGCGACCTACACTAGGTCATCGGTCCACCTTGTGGGAGGCCTTCCAACGCTACGTCTTCCGGTACGCGGTCCCCACTCCAGAACTTTTCGGCCCCATCGACCATCTGTTCTGCGAGCAATGTGCCCTGCCCACTGCCACTTTAGTTTGACGATCCTTCGGGCTATGTCGGCAACCTTGGTTCTCTTGCGGATATCATCATTCCTGATTCGATCACGCAAGGAAACTCCAAGCATTGTCCTCTCCATTGCCCTTTGAGTGACTTTGAGCCTTTTGATGAGGTAAACGACCACGTTTCAGTTCAGTATGTCATCAGTGGCAACACAAACTGATCATAGACTTTCGTCTTGAGACACTGTGGTATGTGGGACGAGAAGATACCACGCAACTTCCCGAACGCTGCCCAGCCGAGTCGGATTCGACGGTTGACCTCTTTCTCGAAGTTGGCACTACCCAACTGGACCGTTTGTCCCAGGTAGACGTACTTGTCTACAACTTCGAGTGTAGAGTTTCCGATCTTGATGGGAGTGGGTGCTACATGGGAATTTACCAAGATCTTGGTTTTGTCCATGTTCGTTTTGAGACCCACCCTTTCGGAAGCTCTACTGAGGTCATCGAGCATTGTACTGAGGTCCTCCGTAGTTGCAGCCATGACGACTATATCGTCGGCAAATCGAAGGTGACTGATGTACTCTCCATTGACATTAATGCCTAGCCTTCTCCAGTCCAAAACCTTGAAGACATCCTCCATTGCGGCTGTAAACAGTTTCGGAGAAATGACGTCTCCCTGCCTCACACCCCGCTGCAGGAGGATAGGTTTTCAGTAATATACCCTATTGACCTCCTGAAAGCGTTACGCAGGGATACACATAACTCACTTACATATCGATAGGTAATACGCTTTCTTTTAAGCCATTTATATTAATTTTATCACGTTACGAACTAAATAACTAATAAACCTAACTATATACACATGAATATACAAAAGCAAATACACTCAGGCGTCGAAAAATTTCTCCACATCGCTATCATCCAGAAACGTGCCCAGAAGACTGGCAGCATTGCCACGTTGAATGGCAATACTAATTCTTTGAGCAAAGAACGAGCCAGCCCTGAAGGCCTATTTTTATTGTAATTCATATTCATGATCATGCAATTATGTATTTTACCTGAAGGTGCAAATAAACTATTTTGTTTTTATTTATATTTATAGCCCTCTGGTCACGCAAAGTGTCGATCAGTCGGCGAGAAATGTCCTTAAAAAGGAGACGCGCACTCGGACACCATGACCCTAGTGTTTCGGCCCCAATCGGCTCAAAACTGTAATTACCAATAAGGTTACAGTATTTGCGCCGCTTGAGGGCCTCAGCAGCCGCAGGAGCAGCGCCGGCACAGCTCGCCGTACTTGGAACATGTGATGGTGCAAGGGTGTCGACACATGTAGCGTCCCACACCAGTGGCCTACCCACCTTCCACAGCACCAACGTCATACCATCTGGTCTCTTCCCATCGTAACGTACCATGCCACTAGGTTCTAATACTGCAGGTACACCAGCAGTGACAAGAACTCGACGAATAATATCATTGATGCTAGCCTGCCATGCTATGCGGCCTGCGCTCTCACAGCAGGAAAGGCCATGGTGTCCGAGGTTGTCGACAGCTACTCCGCAGCGACACCGATGCGAAGCAACACAAGGCGCACCTAAGCGGAGACAGACCGCGAACCGAAACGATGCGTCATCCAGCATAGTACCTATGGTGAATGACCGGAGTGCTTGAAGCCACAAACCGCGCGACGCGCGCGCTCGGCAGTATTCCATAATGTATGAATCAAGTTATTCCGTACAATACTGCAAAGCGGCACATCCCATAGTCTCTGAGAGATTAGGTTGTCGGGCAAATCCGAGTTAGGACAAGCCATTTTCCAAGCATTCAACGCATCGGTCAAACACAGTAAAATTAGACAAACGGAAAATTTTACACCTAATTCCATCAACCCAGCACAAGTGACTGGGAAATTCCAAATTATAAATCCCATAAAGCACATTGCTCAATCCTGGTATCAAACCTGGGGCCTTATGCTCAGCAGCAGCCCTCGCCAGACCAACGAAAAGGTCCAAATAATTACTACCTGTACGCGTTAACTTGACACCTGCCTCGAGTTGCGTGCTGACGCTTTATTTTAAATTGAACAATTTAATTTCGATGAAAACAATATAAACGCAACGGTAACAGAGATGCTAAAGCTCTGGTTTCCTGGGATAGCTGTGCCGTCATACAGCGGCCGTAATACAGCGGTGAATGACGTCACTAGAACTTTTTCTATGTAAACAAACGGACATTACGGTGTCAATCATCGCCCTCTAGGAAACTGCGCTATTGTGTTATATGACGGCACTGCTATCCTAGAAAAACAGTTTCACGCGTTTATATTGTTTACAGCGAAATCGAATTGTTAAATTTTGATTAAAACCTCAAAAACTCATTCGAAATGTGTCGAACCAGGTGTCAAGTTAACGCGTACTGATTTATATATGTGTTTGTAATAATGTACCTTTTGAATCCTCAAGCTTTTTCTTGAGAGACTTGATCATCTGATCGCCAACTTCCACCATGAAAGGCACCATCAGACGCATCTTGGAACTTGTGAACGCTGGACTCAATGTGGAGCGCATGTCTTTCCATTCTTCGCCTATTAGAAAAATATTGTGTTAGTCAAAATATTCAAAAACTGTATCATTGCCATAAGACCTGAGGCTCTAGATATTTCGCAGCGGGAAGCGATTGTCAAAACTTCAAAAATGTATAGGATTGCCAAACGCTGTCGATATCACGTGATCAACTCTTTGTATTTTGGAATTTCGTCAATCGCATTCGCTAACAGAATCACTCAAGAGTGATTCTACAGTCTACAATTTCTGATCGTTCGCATTCCAAACTTCAAATTTCATTGTCTATTGGCATTATGAGACACTTTAAAAAGGAAAGAATGACTAGCAACCTGAGAAGATTTTCAATATTACCCAAACAGAAAATTACAAAAACAGGTTAATTATTTTAAATTTTACTAATATAGCTATAAGTATCTACCTACTAACATAATATGGACCTATGTGCTTAGTATGAAATAAACATTTTCAATTTAAAATCTAAGTTTTTTAACTTGAGTTTTTTTTACTATTGGGGCACGCGTTTGACCACTATCTCACCTGATGGTAAGCGATGATGTGGTCGAAGATGGAGCACGCTTGCCTAGAAGTAACATATTCATTCTTGACTTAAATACTCCCAGATTGTAGCTATCAGGAAACACAGACTCGGGCAGGGAATTCCACTCCTTAGTTATTGGTAATTTTTAGTATTGATGTATAGCTTTTATCTTATTACCTTTCAAAAAGAACAAGCTCCTGGTTATAAAAGATTCTGGTCCGCTCATGGAGTGATCAACGAAATGTTCGAAGTCTTTAATGGTTATTCTCTTCAACAGCTCAATGTCCCGGATTAATATAGTTTCTTTCAAGAATTCATATCTGCCGACAAACCTGGAAAACAACATCTCGAAATTTTAATTGACGTTTAAATCAAACAAAGTGAATACCCGATAACCGAAGCCTAAGGCATTAAGTCCACCTTTGTACAGTGATTTTTTATAAGTGCACAAAGGTTGAATAAATAAAATAATAACAAAAATCCGTATTTCCTGGAATAAGGGCCAAAATATAGCACTCCCCAATAAAAGCGATATTAGAGCTGCAAGTATTTTAATATATCCTGGTACATAACAAAAAAGCGATTTACGATTACGGAGACGGATTTCTGTTGGCTATAGTAGAGTTACGAGCATGGTGCTCTAATGTGGCTAACAATGCCCAAGTTCGCCGTGAAAGTTCATGCACAATACGGTTAAGTTAAAATACATATTAGCGTATAAGTATAGGATGTTGGATGGCGGCTCATTCATATGCTGCGGTCACACTACCTTACCGTATACCGCCCGTTTACCGCAATAATTATAGCATTAAATTACTGCCTAAATGACTGCGTGAAGTGGTATGGCTACACTACAGTTTACCTAGAAAAATATTGAAAAATTATGGCCATAAATCGTGGCTTCGATTATTGCCATATAACGGTAGTGTGGCCGTAGCATTAGTGAGCTCTCGCTCGGTCAAAATCACTATAAGGCTGACTATCCATTGGAGCGGGGAGGAGAAGAGCGGAAAAATATTAACCTATGGATTTGCATGAAACCTCCGCTGCGCTCAGTCAGTGAGATTTTATGCAATTCTATTGGTTAACATTTCTCCACTTCTCTCCTCTCCGCTCCAGTGGTCAGTCAGCCTAAAGATTTTAACTTCTTCGTTTCAATATTTACTTGCTTTATTTAAATCCTCACCTTTCTTCCGGAAAACTATTGTACAAGTTAGCGATATCATGCCCTATATGATCTTTGGGTTTCACCATCCTGATGATATCGTCGACCATTGGTATGGTCTCCCGGTGCTTGATGCCGTACGGCTTGAAGGTCGAGTGGGCCTGCCGCAGGTACGATACAACTACGGCGATCAACACCGCCACCCATATCAGGAGGATTATCATCGTCTGGAAGAAATTATGTGATTTGTTAGTCGTTGAAATTAAATGAAATGATGCAATTGCATGCAATACAATGTGTAACAGAATAAAAGCAATGATAAATGATATTTATTTTGCAAATAGGTTACAAGTAATTCTTTTACACGTCAATAATTTTGGTCATATTATTCTAGATGAGGCCGGTGTTTCCTAGCTGACTACGCTGAGAAGAAACTCAGAGGTTCATACGAAAACCATGAAGGTTAACGTTTGAGGTGGCCTTTTGAGGAAAACACCACGCAGGTTTGAGTGGACCTGTCCAGACAGTGCAAGGATTTGTCAGTTATCGTGCAGCTCAACTCAGAACTTTGAGGAGCTCAACGATCCGACGAACAATATCAAAGTAAGGACATTTGGGTAGGCCGCATAGTGTACTCATTATACCGATTAAGGTGTCATTGTACTATGAACAACTTTCCCTTTGAGATCAACACTGAAACCACGAAAAAAAATTGACCGCCCCATACATTTATTTATTTATTTATTTTATTATTTATGTACACACAGAAAAACAGTAAAAATTAACATTATAAATATGAGTACAAAGGAACTGCTTATTTCTAATGAAATTTCTTCCAGCAGACCTGTGACAGGAAAAATGAAAAAGAAGTGTAGACAATAGTGTGTAACAACAAGAGAAGAGTATGTAAAGTCTTAAAATTAAAGTAACAAATAAAAATAAAATATACAAATAAAATATATACCTATACCGAATACTATATTATAAAATAAATAAATATATACATATATATATAACTATCATAGTTGAGAGGAAAGGTAGTGCTCTTTAAGACGATTCTTAAAAAGAGAAATGGATTTCAAGTCACGAATGCTAGGCGGAAGTGAGTTCCACAATCTAACTGCATGAACAGAGAAAGAGTAGGAATAGTAGCTGGATTTATGAGGATGGGTTTTCGGCTCGACAAAATGTACCAAACAACTGATTTTATTCGCGATTTCGGCATTGGCCCTTTATAAAAAAATGTTCTTAGCTGAGTGATCATTGTGAAAAAGAAAACAACTGAATTCTTAACAAACAAGCCGAACGCTTAGGACGATCGTGCCTCTCTATCGCTTGTATCGCGCTCGCGCTCGCGGAACGTGACACTTTTTCATGCGCGCAGCTGGCGTTCATCAATAAGACGTTATCACGTCAAAAATATGTTTGATTGTTATTTATTAGACAAACAATTTTTTGGAAATATTACTTTTTATTTCATACTAAGATTGCAAATCAATATTGACAACTAGGCTTTTGGTGCAGGTACCTATAATATTTTGTTTAATTTGTATACATTCAGTTTTAATAATTATGTCAACCCGGCGAACGGAATCAAAACAATAATATGATTTAGTTAGTATTCAGGCTGTGACGTCACTCAAGGCCAAACATCGTACAAAACTGACGCTCGAATTAACAACGAGCGGTTACGGTCATGTTATCAGCTAGTTTTGTGTTTGTTTTGTATTTATCCAACATTTCTGTATCATAACATAACAGTGGTCTTCATACACCACATAGTATTGTTCCCTTTTTTTATTCAGTGACTTATTTTCTATTTTGTTATGTTCTCAATTATCAGAAAAAAAATCAAACCTTATATTCATCGACACTCACAGGCACACGAACGAAATTACACTGTATGTCAACAAAATCGATACCTACGCCGTCAAAATTCGGCACGAACGTGTAACCTCGGTCACGAACCGACTCACTCTGAGCATAAACTCTAAAGCATTCACTCTCGCATCTTCTATTTATATACCACCTACGGCTGGTAGATTAGATTAGACAACGTTTTCAACGATAATTTTATTATTTCATCAGCTTCGAGCTTTCATCACCGGTAATTGTTGTCAAAATAACCTGAAGGCATTATTGATGGGCTTCAAAAGATATAATCAGCACCCTACCCTGTCCCATGTTAGTCAAGTTTCGCAAATTCTTCTGTTCTCCGCTGTCAACCATCAGGATTTGTGCTTCTTTCTCTTTCATATAATTCGTCCCACTAATTACATTGGGCCACCTCTCCCTCTCCATCTTCCATGGGCCAACACTGACAAAACGAAAGCGAGTTACTTTTATTTATAGAATGAGTGTGGTTTTATTAATCAGAAGCCAAACACACTCACCAGTTCATGAAATTCCCATTATTAAAAATAACACCATTGAGACAACCTCTATAGGTACCAATCAATCTTACATTGTTATTAACAGTTTAATTTAAATTCTATGAAGCAGCTCGCTTCTACTGATGATCCACATTAAACTGACGGCTCCCACCTCGAATCACCCCACCCGAGCTATCCACAATTTCGCTCGCGTGTGAGTCGGAAAACAACATTGCATAATAATTCAACTATAACGTCGTCTGGTATGGTCTGAGATTTAGAGTGAATAGAGTAGTTTGAGAGTTGAAATAATAAGCCAGAGTAAGCACCTGTCCAATATTGGACGTTCATACTACAGCCAGCGTTCTGTCAGCTGCTTCAGCCTTTAAAAGACGTGGAAAGATTGTAAACAGATAGACAAACATTCAGACAGAGTTGCTTTCTTCTTCTTTTTAGAAGTTGTTGCCTCACATTGTATCGTGGGTAATACAAACTCACATACACAGACAGCCAGAACCGGAACAACTATCCGTGGGTCATAGAAATATTTGTCACGTGCGGGAATCGAACCCACGACACATATAGCAACCAATTGCTCAACCACTGCACCAACTGGGTCGACTTTGGCATTTATATTATTAAGTTGGGATGGTATGAAAGTATGGATATGGATTAAGCTTATTACGACTAAACCCAGGTGTTAGCTTAGTGCCCTTCGCACTTTCCCTTCATTTAACATATACACTAATAACCCCTTCTATTGGATGCTGCTCGCGCTGGTTTTCACTCAAATAAAACATTGTTCATTCGTAATCCGATGGCACTAACATTTAAAGGTAGCGGTACAGAAAGTAAAGTCCCGCAAACCGGGATGATCCTCCGACCGGATGGTTGTTGTGTTCGATGGGCAACTGCCCGATACTTGATATACAGACTGTTGTATATGTTCAGTTCGGTGGGCAACTCCAAAGTAGTATATATGCAGACTGTTGTATAAGTATCTTCAATTCACACGATAAACTCTGATACCGTAGTTCACTGCTGGTGGGATAGACGGCATTGCAGTTATTTTTGTTGCATGTGTACACTTTACTACGATGGTTTTTCTTGTGGCGACATTGTTGCCGCTATGTAAACATAGTTGGTTAGGGTAAATCGGCGCCGTCTTCAGAATAGAAGAGAACATCAATCTGCCTAGCCTTTTCTAAACCATTTTGGGTTTGGCTTCCTTGCTAGCTGAATGCAGCTGAGTACCAGTATTTCACACGTGCGGCTGTTATTATTATGCCACGAGCTCTTAAAGAGAGGTATCATGAAAAATACGACCAAGTGCGAGTCGGACTCTCACACGAAGGGTTCCGTACCATAAGCCGAAAAAAAAACACGTTTCTTAATACGGGAGCCCCCTTTAATTATTATTAATCTAATTTAATTTTTCTTATTTTTTGTTGTAGCGGCACACACACACACAAACACACACATACACACACACTCACACACTCTGTAAAAATGACAATTGTGTACGCCAGTCCGCTGACAATCGGACGGACGGACGGACGGATGGATGGACGGACGGACAGCGAAGGCTTAGTAACCGGGTTCCGTTGGTTACGCTTTGGTTACGGAACCCTATTTATAGGGTGCCGTTGGTTAACCATTGGGTAAAGAACCCTAAAAATGCAGGAAGCGTAGCTATGACAGAAATGAAACAATTTTGTTGCAAACATACACTTTTTAGAGTTTCGAACAAAAAACGAAACCCTTATAGGATCACTCGCGTGTCTGTCACAGCCAGTTTTCTCCGGATCCACTGAACCGATTCTGTTAAAATTTGGTACACATACGGACTTTTGTGACCTAAACACGGACGTGTTACGTAAATTATTAATTTTTTAGTATGGGGTTCACTTTGGGGGTCAAACTATAAAATTAAAAAAAAAAAAGTTTTTTGAACACTAACGTGTGGCATATCAAATAAAGGGCTTACTGTGAGGGTTTTAATTGTACTTTTTTCATAATTTTAAAATAAATGGTTTGAAGTTATTTAAGAAATTAGGCGAAAAATGACCATTCCCCCTTATCTCCGAAACTACTGTGCCTGAAATTTTGAAAAAAATGAAGACTATAAGTAGATCTTTACCTAAAGATTACAGAAAAAGTCTGTCGTGATAAAATAACATGTTAAAAAATGAAATTGGTTCGGAACCCTTTACACGCAAGTCTGACTCGCACTTGGCCAGTTTTTACATATTTTATTAACGTTGAAAAACATTGTAATCATCGTTTTAACTATTATATATTCCGAAGTATTACAGTCTGACGATTCTACTTCCTCAGTTTCAACCGGAGCCAATGTCCTCCCTGCAGCCTGATATTAAGATCATTCACTGCTAGCTTGGCAGGGATGCGGGTCTTCTCACAAGGCGAGAGCTCTATGTGCCGTAGAAGCTGGTAAATCATTACTTTCACTTCGCAGAGAGCAAATCTTGACCCTGTTAAAATTAATAGTTTGGTGCTTATTTTAGTTCTCTTTCAATAAGTTAGTTAAGTTCTATAAATAAGTTTCTGGAACGTACCGATACAATTTCTAGGGCCAGCTCCAAAAGGCATGTAAGTGAGCGGATTAATTTCATGTTTATTTTCTTCGGAGAATCGTTCAGGATCGAATTTTTCAGGATTCGGGTAAAAATGAGGATCACGGTGAAAGGCATACATCGGTATCATAATTCCTGAACCTTTGCGCAACTGTAAGGTAATAATTACATAGTTAATAACAAAAAATTAAAAATATTGTTGCAGGTTTTTTAATTAAGAAAAATGTGTTAGGTATTTTTCAAACTTTATTTTAGCCTTATTTTTGGGACAAGGTTGACAGAAAATTCCCAACTACTGCAACCTCTGAGAAACAAACAGACTCCGCCGGCGATCACCAGAAAAAGACCGAATTTTAATGGAGCTCGATAAGTCCGGAGAAACGAATCAACTGTCTTGAAATTGGCAACAAAATTTAATAGCGACAAACAGCGGAGAAGAGTGAAAAAATCTTTTTTAGCTTGTTAACTTGTCTAGCTTTGTTATTATATATTATATTAAAGTTGAAACCGGCTGAATATCTTCTATTAGAACTACATTTTATTTCTTTCCTAGTAAAAATGAACTTACAATGAAATCTTTCTCAGCACTCTTGTTTGGTTTCCCCATATTATAATCTTTGTTGCATTGTCTATCCAAAAATATTGCTGGTGGCCACAGCCTCAATACCTCTGAAAACAATGATAACATTGTCATTATTTCGGACGGAAAACTTCCACTGCTGAATACTCCCTCAAGTAGCATCAAGCGGATTCTCGCGGTCTTCACCAGGTTATCGGTTCACTTTGTGGGAGGCCAAACTACCTGTATATTAATTACAATACTAATCTCTTTCATCATCATCATTTCAGCCAATTGCCGTCCACTGCTGAACGAAACCTCAAAGAGCGCCAACCATCCCGGTCTAGAGCAGTCCGCATCCATTCGCTGCCAGCCACTTTCTTTAAATCATCGATCTATCGTGCTGCAGGGCGTCCTACACTACGTTTACCCATACGCGGTCGCCACTCTAAATATTCTTACTATTGTATTTTAATTTTGCAAGGCCTGACGGCTACACATGTCTGCTCCATCGACCGTCTGTCCGTCTACAGACATGGCCGACCCGATTCCACTACTACTAATCTCTTTGCGCTGAACGAATTTAAAACATTACTTTATATTTATCTATCTTTTTAACCGAAACAGATATGTAATGTTTTCGTTGAGAGATATTCGGTTTCTGATTTTTGAGGCACATTAGTTGACACACAAATAGTTCACCAAAATTATACCTGATACAACCATATCCATATACGTCATGTCTTGTATGGAATTGCAGTCAAACTTGCCACCGTTCTTAGCGTCATGTTCCTTGATCTCCTGCGCCAGTCGCTCCTGCACGTCAGGGTTCACAGCTAGCTCGTACATCAAGAATGACATACTAGATGAAATTGATTCAAAACCAGCGAAAAAGAACAGCAATGCTTGGGCGACTAGGTCATCATCCTTCCAGACTGCAAATCACAAAATAAAAAGTTGTGCTTTATTAATTGAATCTTTTGTAAAATACATTATTCTACATCTATATGATAATTTTATTAGACTTTCTTGATTTCGGCAATATTATTTAGTTAATTCATCGCTATCAATATCATAATTTTATTTGGAGTAGGAGTAACATGTCTTATTAGTTAATAATAATTACCTCGACTTATCTTCTTTTTTCCAAATGACGATTCTTCGACGGTTGCGAAACCAACAGTATCATCATTGGTTTTGACTTCTTCGTGAGATATTTTTCCTAACAACAAAAGCAATACTAGATCAATCTGAACTTTAATTTCATTTTCAACAGACTACATCTGATTGACACCTTTTTTAGCTTCCATAAGCAGATGGATAATGTCATGTCTGACAATGTTGTTTTTCTCCCTCTCTTTCATTGTATCCAGCACCAAACTTGTGAAGAATGTCCTGACTGCTTTTGGTATCACGTCACAATCAAGAATCTGAAAGTGATCAAAGGTCACCATGAACGAACTTAATGTACATAGGCAGACGGCATGGTGGTAGATACTAGTTTGATTTATTTCCCTCATTTAAATGACTAGATAGTAAAAGAAGATATTGCAGACAGTCGTTATAGCGAATAGACTTCTAGTAATGGACACAGGGCTGCTCCAAGCATCACCACTTCGACAGGTCACATGTTTCTGCATCTAGTGGATACTCGTGACAAACACCGATCATCCGCCCACCATATGCGAGGCCTGCTTTATCTTCTTCATATTTTCTAGTATTAAAATTGGATTTCAGATCACATATATACACATGATGGAATTAAATTCAATACCTTAAATAGTTTCGGTGCATTCATCATAACAAAGAATACTAGCATCGAAAGAAAACCGAAGTTGGTTGCCGTCTTGCCCATCTCGAAAAATTTGTTATCCTTGTCGGTGTGGGAGTCTACCTTCAGGCCGAAGGCGCACGAGGCTATCACATCGTTGGTGTAGCGCGTTGTAAGATCCTTGCAGTCAACGTCTATGTAGTCACCTAAAAACACAAATATACAGGGTGTGATATATCATAAAAGTACCTATTACAAGTTGGACATGATTATCCATGAAATCTGGCTTAAATATTTATAAAACGGTGAACCTACTTTCCGAACTCCCAATGTTTGTTTTGAGTGACTGTATCATCTGATCACCAACCTCCACCATGAAAGGCACCATCAGACGTATCTTAGAACTTGTGAACGCTGGACTCAATGTGGAACGCATGTCTCTCCATTCTTGACCTGCGATTTGAAATGGTTTGTATCATTAGATAGAGTAAACATTTTATGAAGGTACCTATTATATGAAACAAATTAATAGAGCAAGGTTACCTTGCAAAAGGAACAAAGTCCTTGTGAAAAACGAGTCGACTCCAAAGTCACGGTGATTGAGGAAATGTTCGAAGTCTTTAACGGTGATTCTCTTTACAAGCTCAACGTCCCGGATCACTAATCCTACGGACATGAATTCAAATCTGCCAACAAATCTGCAAAACATAAAGAAGATAATATTGCATAATCTCCATATTTCCATACAATCCAACATTCATAAAACCGGAATTGGGACTATCATTTCATTGAAA
This sequence comes from Lacanobia wlatinum, assembly GCA_947578705.1. NCBI lineage: Eukaryota > Metazoa > Arthropoda > Insecta > Lepidoptera > Noctuidae > Lacanobia > Lacanobia wlatinum. The sequence continues at coordinate 28,940,135 of OX388029.1, forward strand.
TATAGCATAACTAAACTTTGCAAATAAATACTTTTTCATTAAAAATTGTGTCCTTTTTTCAGTGATTATTATAGTTGTATTTCAGTTCCTCACCTTTCTTCGGGAAAGCTGTTGTACAAATGAAGAAGATCGTCAGCACCATGATGCTTCCGCAGGAGAACCTTGCCCATGTTGCCCAGCAGTGGGAGTGGCATGAAGTGCTTGATGCCATGACGACGGAATAAGGAGACTTGCTGGAAGTACGGCACCAACACAAGGAGCAAGACGATCACACAAAGTAGCAAGATTATCATTTTCTGTAAATATTTTATTCGGTTATTATCACACTGGTACCATCTCACTTTTGAGTCATTAGGATTTTCGACTACTTCGGTCCTGAGCTTGTATAAAAGTTATCGAGTAAAGCTGTTTCATTCTATTCATTCAAAATCTCGTAATTTTGCACGGTTTTTTCTTGTGATATTCACTCTTATTCATAATTCACTTAAGACATCCTTTTCTTAAAAACGAAACTCTAATAATCTTTAAATTGGATTCAACCAATTAAGGTTTGTTAGTAGAACGACTCTTTATTTGACCATGTTATGTGAAGGACAAAATAATGAAGTTCAAACTGTGGCAGTACGATTTTTTCATTTACGCGAAAACAGAACATAATTTTCAAATCAATAGAAACCTATTTTAACAAGTTTAACAGAAGTATATTAGTTAAACTACTGGTCAACATCCACGAAAGAGTTTAATGTAAATAAACATGAACGGCAAAAATAGATCATTTTAACATTGAATATCCTCTGATATCACTAACAAGGTCAATTTTTGTTGACCTTTTTAGATTAGCTAGAACATAACTGAATTATAACAGAATAATTTTAAAACAGGTTACTTACTTCAGTAAAAACATCTGTCACGGATAATTAAACAAATTACAATTCACTGTTTGTAAACAGAACTGCGTCAGAGGCAACGTCCTTCCTCACACACTACCGAATCTGCTCTGAGTTTGAATCGAAATATGCAAACGCATATCTACGATATACATGACGGATAAGATTGTAAATTCGTTTATTTTATCATCTCCTGTCTTTTGAATGTTTTATTTCTGTGGTCTGATGCCAGAAGTACCTCAAGGCACAGTCATGGGCCCAAAAAAACTTCAATATGTAATGTGAACCTTTTTTAAAGGCTGACTTGTGTACGAAAACAATTTTCTTATATGAACACTCAAAAAATTCTTTGTTCAGACTGTATTTTAACTGCCAAAACTACTATGTCCAGAAACTACTATGTCAAGCAAGAAGGGATTTTTGGAAATTTCAACTTTAGTAGGGGATGATAGCGGGAATTTTGTACTGAGATCACCACCATCAATTGTACTAATACAGATAATAATGTACGAAGCATCTTTGTTTCTGTAGTCTATTGTAAGAATCACAACATAATCAACATTGTGTGTGGAATGTTACTTATAATAAAAAACCAATATAGGTATTTAAGGTATAGAAAAATAATTATTATGCCTTTATTGTAATATACATTTCACCTTAAAAATATAAAAAAATAATCCATTATGACGCGCACTATTCAATTTATAAATCCTAGTACTACTTCCTGAGTCTAAACCTAAGCCAATGTCCTCCCTTCAGTCTGATGTTGAAATTGTCCGTAGCTAGCCTGGCAGGGATACAAGTCTTCTCGCAGGGTGAGAGTTCCATATGCCGTAGAAGCTGATAAACCATCACCTTCAACTCACAGAGAGCAAATCTTGACCCTGTACAGACAAAGTGATGTTAGTTTTGTGCTTATTTTAGAAATCATTCAAAATCTCTATATTTATTTATTCTATTATTTATGTACATACAGAAAAACAGTAGTTGATATCATTATAATTATGAGTACGAAGGGACTGCTTATTTCCACTTCTGTTTGTTTCTGTGTATGCTTATTTATTTATTTTTCTTTAACAAATCCGGCAATTACAATAGTTAACGAAGTATTATAAAAATTAAATTTAAAAAACCCCCAACGCAAAATAAGAAAAACGAACATTTAAAAGGTCAAAAATAATAACTACCGCTGAGAATAGACAGAAGCTAGTAAAGAAAAAATCCGTCGGGGCTGCCATTTACTGTTCTGGAATTACAGAATACAATGATTGCTCACATAATCTATAGAATTGCAATCTTTTATTCCATTTCAGGGCAATGAATGGCAGCGCGACGGATTTCGTCCATCCGTTTGAGAGCTACGATGCCACAGACGGACACACACAGACACAACGACGTCAAGCTTATAACACACCTCTTTTTGCGTCGTTGGTTAAAAATGGACATCCTTATCTCACAGAACTCCAGACATACTGACATGATCGTCTTTTATTCGTCCACCAACACACACCGCAGTCAGAATTTTACATCCAAGAGCGCGTTGAGCATAGAGAGTGCGAGGAACTTGGTATTGGGCTCACGCAATGATGTCACTCACAGTTGTATGAAGATGATATTGTTAGGTCAGTCAGTGATGTGCCATGGTATGATCACCATTTCAACCGATAGGCGTCCACCGCCGGCAACATAGGCCTCCTCCGAGTATCGTCACATCAACCGTTCATCGGCCACCTTTTGAGAGGCCTTCCGACGCTTCGACATACATGTAAACTGCACTATTATCTCACCTATGCAATTCCTAGGGCCGAAACCAAAGGGCATATATGCCAGGACATTGATCTTGTGTTTATTTTCTTCAGAGAAACGTTCAGGATTGAATTTTTCGGGCTCTGGGAAATACTGGGGGTCGTGGTGGAAGGCATATGCTGGTATCATTACTCCTGCGCCTTTGCGTAACTGTAAAACAAAACATACAATAAAGTCCGGGCGTATTATAAATGAAAGAACTTTCAACAACAAGCGTGCTTGTTATTCCGAAAGTGACTAACTGCTTTGGTAAGCGCACAAGGAAATACAAAATGTCGACGTTAGTAAATGAGCTACCACTGAATTTGATAACATGTATAAATACCAACTCAAGAAAATTCAGAAGATACACTATCTGGCACAGTCGCCTTTTTTGTAGCAATCGGTACCTAATAAACAATCCATAAGTCAGTAAATTATAATTAGACTAGCTTTAACCGCAACTTCATACGCACATAATATCCCGTTTTTTCCTCCTCTCTTAGTGCTACCCTATACTCTTCAAGGACCTACATGTCAAATTCTAAGTTTCTACGACCAGTAGTTTTAGCTGTGAAGAATTATATACGTATTGATTGATGTTTTTTTTTACTGTTGTTAGGTACGCGTTTAACCACTATCTCACCTGATGGTAAGCGATGATGTGTTCGAAGACGGAGCACGCTTGCCTAGAAGTAACCTATTCACTCTTGACTTACATACTCACAGGCTGTAGCTATATATATAAACACAGACTCCGGCAGGGAATTCCACTCCTTAGCTGTACGCACTATGAATGTGTTCCCAAAACGTTTTGAACGCGTGGGTGGGATGTCCACCATGTACCGGTGGCGCATCGCCGTTCGTCTTGTGGTCCGATGATGGAACGGGCTTGGCGGAATTAAATTATGCAATTCCGTCGCACATTCCCCAAAATGCAACCGGTAGAAAACCGACAGGCTAGCAACTCGTCGTCGATGCTCACGATTTTGGAGCTTCGTCGCGACGAGCCTATCATCGCCGATGATACTCTTGGCTCGTTTCTCAATTCACTCAAGGGCATCAAGTTGGTATCTGGCAGATCCGTCCCAAAGATGAGAGCAGAACTCCATACATGATCGAACTTGCGCTTGATAGAGTTTGAGCAGCTATTCCGGCGTGAAGTACCGTCTCACCTTTGCTAGGAACCCCAACTTCTTTGCAGCCTCTTGAGCTTTTGCCTCTACCAAAGGGCCAAAATTCAGGGTAGATATTAATGTAACCCCAAGAAGCTCAAGTTGGTCAGTTATGGGCACGGTTGCACTTCGGAAAGATAGAGCTGGGTGGAATTGGCTCCTTTTAGCGAAAAACAGCCACACTTGGGTCTTAGCCGCATTGAACTTGACCAGATTGGTATCGCCCCATTCTGAGACAGCCTGTAAGGACACGGTTAAGCGCTCAACCATAGACTCCCGAAGAGACCAGATCTGCGACCCACCAGCTCGTGCGTCGGACACGTATCTCTCAGCAACAGTGCTGTCGTCTGCATACCCAAAGGTACCGGGTTTAAGCAGATCATTAATATGCAGCAAGAACAGTGTTGCCGAAAGCACCGACCCCTGAGGAACCCTGGCATTAATATCCAGCAGTCCAGACGAGCAGCCATCAATGACCACTCGGATAGACCGATCCCTCAGGAAATCCGCGATCCAATCACACAATCCGGCAGGCAGACCGAAGGAAGGCTTACTAATAAGGCTTTCGTGCCAGACCCTGTCGAAGGCCTTCGAAATGTCAAGGGAGACCGCTAGTGCCTCTCCGTGCTTTTCTATGGCCTCACTCCAGATGTGAATGGCATACGCAAGAAGATCCCGAGTTGACCGATTTCGGCGGAACTCGTATTGTCGGTCACTAAGGACATCATTCGCTTCTAGGTACGCCAGGAGTTTATGATTCAGCACGCGTTCCATACTCTTACAGAGTATGGACGTTACCGAGATAGGTCTATAATTCGACGGGTCAGCTCGACTACCTTTCTTGGGCACGGGCTGCACGTTAGCTTGCTTCCAAGCCTTCGGCACTTTTCCAGTCTCAAATGATAGGCGAAATAGGCGTGTGATGATTGGACACAACTCAGGTGCACAAGTCTTTACAAAAATTGCCGGTATCCCGTCGGGGCCACTAGCCTTGTTCACGTCTACGTTACGCAGTACCCTACGGATGTCCTTCTGATGAATTCGAATTTTCAACATACTCTACTCGCATCCACCAGGAGAAGCAGGGGGCCACGCGCCACCAGGATCCAGACGTGAAGATTACGCAAACAAAGAAGCAAACAAGTTCGCTTTCTCCTCAGCGGAGTGGGTCAGCGTCCCGTCGGGTCTCAGCAGTGGTGGTAGTGAGGCGCGGCAGAAGTTCGATTCGACCGACTTAGCCAGGGACCAAATAGCCTTACTACCTGCTGGGTATGAAGAAAGTTTGTTCCCTATTCGGCTAATGTGGTCATACCGAAACCTCCGCTACACCTTCTTGCAGGACTTGGTAGCTCTGTTGAAGGCTCTCTTCTTCTTACTCACGTCATTTGCTTTGCGCGTAAGAGCGTCGACCCATGCTACGTACGCCGCGTGCTTAAGCGCATCAGCGCGATTGCACTCGGCATCAAACCATGGACGAGCTTCGCCAGACATTATTACGTCAGAGAACGGAATGTAGTACTCCATTCCCCTCCGCAACACATCCGTCACGATATCCGCGCACAACGAAGCATCAGTCGAAGAAAAGCAAGTTGGCTGCCAAGGATAACATGCGAAGAAAGATCGCATGCCATCCCAATCTGTGACCTGTATAGCCATACCCGCCGGGTGCCTCTTGGGCTAGGATCGGGCGGGGAGTAAACGGACACAGACTTCACCAGACAGTGGTAGGAACTACCCAGTAGTGAAGAAATTGACACCGAGTAGCAGTCTGGATCTGTTGTCAGCAGAAGGTCCAAGCAAGTGGCAGTGTGCGAATCAACATACGGAACCCTCGTGGCGCCCTGGACCAGCTGTGTAAGATTTAACGCTAGCGCTAGCTTTCGCGTCTGTCGTCCAGCATGGTCTGTGCACTGGTATGGGAAGAGACACTCCTGATGGTGGGCGTTGAAGTCCCCCAGTAGCAAAAATTGGGCAGAAGGGTACCGCTGCTGAGCCGCATCCGCCGCCTCACTTAGGTGCTGTGTGAGCCCAGTTGTCTCCAAATCACCGCTGTGCTAACGGTAGACACAGGCGTAGACATTTTTGTCCAGGCCTGTGTCCACTAAAACCCATAGCGTTGAGAACCTGGAGTCCTCAAAATTGCGGAGATGCCGATAGCAGATGTCGTCACGGGCGTACATACATACGCCCGCGCGTGGTTTGAAATGGTGGTGATAAAAGTTAAGACACGTCTGACGTACGATGTGCGTCTCCGAAAAAAATAATTTAAAAGATTTAATGATTGATAAGTTAAAATTACACACACACATGTTTGTGAACAGTTTGCAACTATGTTTTGTGGAGATTTTGAATAAAAACTAATAAAAATAATAACATACAATGAAATCTTTTCCGGAAGACTTGTTTGGTTTTCCCAGATTGTAATCTCGGTTGCATTGCCTATCCATAGCTACTACAGGTGGCCACAGCCTCAGGACCTCTGAAATAATTAGTAGCAGTTAATCAGCTGATACTAGTTTTAAAAGTTAACGATAGATGAAAAATGATAATAATGAACAAAGTCTAACCTGAAACAACCATATCTAAATATGTCATGTTTTGTATAGAATTGAAGTCAAACTTGCCGCCGTTCTTAGCGTCATGTTCCCTGATCTCCTGCGCCAGTCGCTCTTGCACATCTTGGTTCACTGCCAGCTCGTACAATAAGAATGACATACTGGACGAAATAGTTTCGAAGCCAGCAAGAAAGAATAAAAATGCTTGGGCCACTAGGTCTCTATCTGTCCATTCTGCAAAATAAGAAATCGCCAAGTGAGTCTATATTTTTATTAAAAAACTTCGCTATTAACAATTTTATTCGTACCTCTTGTAATTACTTTCTTTCCAAAAGAAGATTCTTCAACAGTTGCAAAACCAGCGGCGTCATCATTGGCCTTGACATCTTCGTGAGTTAGTCTACCTGAAATAACACACACACATTGTAATTTTTGAGTACTAACTATGAATAACAGTAGTATTAGAATAATGAGCCTGAACACTTCAAATGAAAAAAGATGGGGTTTACAATTTACGCTTTTGCAGACGTTAACATTGGTACCTTTCTTGGCTTCCATTAAAAGATGGATCATGTCAGGTCTGATGATATGACGCATTTCTCTGTCCTTCATTGTGTCCAGCACCAAATTTGTAAAGAAATTCTTGGTCGCATCTGATATAATGTCCCATTTTAAAACCTGTAAATGATCTCGTTGATTGTAATACCACATTTTGTTAAGTGGAAACACAATTAATTCAGAATATTTGAAGCAGTCACTTTCATAATTTTTTAATCTTATATTTACCTTGATAAGCTTAGGCGTATTCATAAGAAGGAAGAACATTATAACTTGGCGGAAATTGAAATTAGTAGCAACCTTGCCCATCTCGTAGAATTGGTTATTCTCGTCAATTTGGGAGTCCACCTTCAGACCAAAAGCACATGAGGCTACCACATCGTTAGCGTAGCGCGTTGTAAGGTCCTTGCATTCAATATCAATATAGCCGTCTGTTATATGAAAAATATTATTAATTCACAAAGATACTCGTTCATAGTCCAAGTTTCATTAAAACTACAGTGTTGAATTGTGTTCGTACTGATATTATTATAATTATGTACTTCATACCTCCCGAATTCTTAATCTTTTGCTTGAGTGACAGAATCATCTGATCACCAACTTCTACCATGAAAGGCACCATCAGACGTATCTTGGAACTTGTGAACGCTGGACTCAATGTGGAGCGCATGTCTTTCCATTCTTGACCTGGAAATTTAAACAATCATTTATTGGAGGAAACTATTAATTATTATAATTAAAGAATCTAAAATATGGCAGCTTTTTAAGTCGAAGTTTACCTTTCAATAAGAACAAAGTTCTTCCAAAGAACGAGTCCATCAAAAAATTGCGGTGGTCTAGAAAGTATTCAAAGTCTTTGACAGTAATCTTCTTTACAAGCTCAAGGTCATGGAGAACTACTAGCTCGTTTAAAAATTCAAATCTGCCGACGAATCTGAGAAACAATATGTCATATTGTAATTATTCTGTCATTGACTTGTTTTAGATCTAAAATATAGTAGTATTGTTGGTGTTTAAGTTGTGTTGTGTTGTTTACTGGAGTTTAGTTATGCATTGAAAAGAGAAAATAAAAAGGAGATTATTTGTGTACAAATACCATAAAAAACTGGCCAAGTGCAAGACGGACTCGCGTTTTTTTACATTTTATTTTAAAACTACAGACTTCTTACAAGTTTTTCTGTAATTTTTAGGTATAGAACTATTATCAACATTTTTTTTTTTCAAAATTTTAGGCTCAGTCTTTTCGGAGATAAGGGGGGGGGGGCGGTAACTTTTGGTCTAATTTCTTGAAATATCTTTTTATTTCAAAATTATAAAAAAAATGTATTATTAAAATTCTCACAGTAAGTTCTTTCATTTAATATGTCACACGATACAGTTTGAAAAAGTTTTTTTAAATTTTCCTGTTTGACCCCCAAAAGTGACCCCCATACTAATAATTTATTTATTTACGTAATCCGTCCGTGTTTGGGTCAAAGAAGTCCATATGTTTACCAAATTTCAACTGAATCGGTCCAGTAGATCCGGAGAAAACTGGCTGTGACAGACGGACAGACAGACACATAGACCGACAGACAAACACCCGAGTACTATATGGGTTCCATTTTTTACGGATAATCGGAACCCTAAAAATAAACAAAATTAGTAAATTGATACACATGGATTTTGATTTTGTACAAATTTTGATTTAAGCCGTACCTAATATACACAGAGATCATATAATGTCTAGATTCCGCAACTCTAACACACCTTCAAAAATATTATTGACTTTCCACTTCTCACCTTTCTTCCGGGAAACTATTGTAAAGGTCACAAAGGTCGTAAGCCATATGGTCTAGGCGACATATTATCTTGCCCATGTTGCCGAACAGTGGGATTGGCTTGAAGTGCTTGATGCCATGTCGGCTGAATGTGGAGTAGACTTGCCGGAGATATAACACCACCACAGCTATCAGAACGACCACCCATATCAGCAAGATTATCATTTTCTGGAAGATAATTGCCAATTTATAAGTTTTAGTGCGATTCAGACGGTCAATCGGCACCCATTCCTTGATGTCGAAGATCAATTGAAAGTAATAATGTCGGAAACCCGATTTTGATATGATGATCTAATGTCAGTAGAAAAATCGGCCAAGTACGAGTCGGAATCGCGGGTTAGTTCCGAACAAGTCATACTGTTTTAACATGCGCTTGACTCGGTGGAACGCAGAGCTAAAGGGCTCATTGGCGGCGTAAAACTGTTGCATGCCAAGCTACACAGCTTGGCTCATCGCCTCAAGGTTGCCTGCTTGTCGGTCTTCTACAGATTGAACTTCGGATAGTGTGCCCAAGAACTCCACGACCTCATCCCATTGGCCCCTTTCTACCATCGGACATCCAGACACTGCAAGTTACCCTCCCTAAGCGTTTTCAAGCGTCTTTTATAATGTGCAGAGCAAAGGAGTGGAACTCTCTGCCAGCGTTGTGTTTTCGATCGCTTACAACCCTAATCTCTTCAAATTTAGAGTGAACAGGCTCCTTCTGGGTAAGCTCGCTCCATTGTAGATGTTGTCTCTGTCATCTCTGACCTAGACAAGAGTCAAGAGCAAACCCATCTCAAAACACGCGCACTTTCGTGTGCGTCACATTTTTCATTAATGCTCCGCTGCTATTGGTCGTAGCACTTGTAGCGTGATTTTATAAAACCTATAGCCTTCCTCGATAAATGGGCTGTCCAACATTAAAATATTTTTTCGATTACAACCAGTAGTTCCTGAAATTAGCGCGTACAACCAAACAAACAAACTCTCTAGCTTTGTATATTATATAGGTAAAAGTATAGATTACTAAAGATCTAATAACCATGCGAGGTTAATATCTCACTATCGCGTAGATAAAAGCTTGAATGTTTACCCAGTACATATTGTTTCAAGCATGTGAGTGTAATCGAAGCAAAATAGTCTTGAAAACTGATCAGTAACTGAAAAATTAAGTACTAGAAAAGGCACTTATTATGCATGCTTTGAAAGTGGATACTAATAATTCTACACGTGATTTTTAAAACCTGTGGGCAGTGAAATAAATACTTAATTTAACCAAACATATCTATTATATTATATTCTACCGTCGTCGAACATAGGCACCTTGTTCGACGATACTACTTTCTGCCTCGCTGCTTCCTATCGCTTAGGCGCATCCTGTTGTTCTCCTCTTCGCTGTCACTGTGGCGAAGCTGTCAACAGCCTCGGGGACCAAGCCTTGTCGTGCAGTCGAAGTGCGGGTCGCTCGGCACGCAAACATCAACGACATTATCCGACGCGCTCTTGTCGCCGTCGGCGTTCAAGCCGTACTAGAACCCATTGGCCTGGCACGCGATGATGGCAAGCGACCGGACGGTATGTCTTTATTTCCTTGGAAGATGGGTAGGCCTTTAGTGTGGGACGCTACTTGTGTCGATACTCTTGCGCCATCCCATCTTCCTAGCTGGTCGTGCTGTGCTGGCTCTGCCGCTGCGGCTGCTGAGAACCTCAAACGGCGGAAATATAGTAATCTTGTAGGCAATTATATTTTTGAGCCGTTTGGGGTTGAAACTCTTGGACCGTGGGCCCCGAATGCTCACGTTTTATTTAAAGAACTAGCTAAATGTTTAGTTGACACTTCGCGTGACCCAAGGGCTGGCTTTTACCTCGGACAGTGGATAAGCATTGCCATACAATGTGGCAATGCCGCCAGTATTTTGGGCTCACTTCCAGTCGACAGCGATGCGGACAAATTTTTTGACGCCATATTATAGTTAGGAGTTTTATTTTGTATTTTAAGTGTAAATAGTTTGTTTTTTAAATATAAGAGACCTTAATTTGACTAAGAATACCACCTAGAAGTCCAAACAAAAAGTTAGAATGGTATACAGGAGAATGGACCACAAACTCCAAACATACTGCTAAAAAAATACATATGTTATGTTTGTAAACATTGATTAAATAATTTATGTGTGAGGTCGATGTACTTACCTAGAATAACACTGCTATACCTACTACAGCAGAAGAGATCAAATCCTTTGACCTTGAATTAACCACAATGTAAACTGGTTGAATTTTGAGTGTCATCGTAATTTAAGGCACTTTTAACCTTTAACTTCTCAATTGTATAATTCTCATAAAAAACTGTGTATTTTAGAATCACATTTTCGTAAAATAGCCATGTTGGATTGAAAATTATATTAGAGCCTTAGAATCAAAATTTATCCTCTAAAAATATAATACACTAGCATTTGCCCGCAACTTTGCACGCCGCGCATATCCTGTTTTTACCCGTTCCCGTAGAAATTTCAAGAAATCCTCTCTTAGTGCTCTGCAGGAACCTACATGCCGAGCTTTCTAAGACCAGCAGTTTCGCCTGTGCTTTGTCTATCAGTCACTCGGTAAGGGAAGAATTTTATATATTAGGATAAATATAATAAGCAATATAATCTTACATTAAAGTCTGTCATTGACAGGCACGGATCAGCCGCAACAAAAACACAAGACAAACAAAACTAATCGGAGCGAGCGTGTAACTCAATTCACTGACAATCTCACTGTGATGTTAGTCTCGTAAACACGACACATGAACAAGAACATAGTACGTATTTTATATATGTATGTGTTGGTTATTATTCGCAGATTTGATAAGAAAATTGTCCCAGCGTTTATTTATTTATATTTGGTTCTCTGGGTGCTAAAGTCTATTAAGGGAGTGCCACAAGCATTGTTCCGAATCCGATTGGCAAGGTTTTGTTGTTGTGTGTAAAGGATTATACTTATGTGTAATTCAACAAGCATATAATTCAACTAGCTGTAGCCCGCGACTTTGTTCGCGCGTATCCTGTTTTTTCCCGTTCCCGTAAGAATTTCGGGAAACCCTCTGTTAGTGCTCCGCTACGGAGTGTAGGGTAGCTATATCAGCCTCTACGACCAGTAGTTTTGGCTGTGCGTTGTCTGTCAGTCATTTAATCAGTCAGTAACAGAAGAATTTTATATAATGTTACCGGCAATCTGTATAATCCGGTATTCTATAGAATACCTAGGCTATGTATGCCTAAAACATTCAGGTAATGTATGAAATATTATTCAATTTATACTTTGAATGAATTACAAAATATGTTATCAGCTTTTAAATTGCGTAGCTATTGGAGAGGCACTCAATATTTAATTTACGGTACGCACACATGTGTTGTAGAATGCAATATTTTACGTTAGTTGAATTGCGACCTTTTCTACGATTTCTTAGAGTCGATATTGGAATAGCCGCGAGCACGTCGCACTTATCAAAAACGTCTGGGTACCTGCCTACCGACCCTTACGAGAATGAAGATACAAGAAAAACAAAAGTGTTTTGGAAGTTTTTAGAAAGTAGCCTGCTATCTTGGGTCAACGATTTGGAAAAGGCGAGGATTCAAGCTTTGGCCACGCTAGTAAACAGACGTCTGTTTTAGGTTAACGGGAGTTAGGGTTAGTCAGGTCGGAAGCGATGTCTCTGTATAGGCTAAGAGACTCATTGAATGCCAAATAGCGAGTTGTGTTGTTGTAACCCATAGTTTAGCCAGTATTATTTATTGTTAAATCTAAGTTAGATTAATTTAGTTTTAATATGTGTGGTTAGTGTGTTGGTGAACTAATGGGTGAGTGCTGTGTGTATTATCCTACCTTATTACCCTCTCTGACCTAAACGAGGTAACCGACATATGTGTTTGGTTCTAGGGAGTCGGAGAAGGCCTTCTTATAGAGTGTGCTTTAGACATAGCAACAGACTGTATACAACAATGACTCTAAACTGACTTTAGACAAACCTTACCAAGACACTGCACTAAGACACAGCTTATGGAAGGCTGAACCGAATAATACTCGCCACAAGTCCTGTTTGAACTATAATGTTTCCTTGCAATATCTAAGGTTATGTCATATCAACCAAACATTAGTAGAGGTTGCCTCTCCCTATGAACTGACTGAGTGCAGGATACTTTGCACTGTTCTTGGTATTTGCACACTTCCATTGGGGCTTCACCAAGTATGGGTTGAAGTGAATTGATAGCCCTCCTAATGGACGATAGGGATTGTATCTCGCTAAATCACACCCGGCCCCCGAGGCCTCTCACTGATATAAAAAAATAATATTTAGCGAAATACTTATATTATGAAGCCTAGATGGAACGCTCGTTGCCAGACGTGGTAGCGGTCGCTGCAGTACTCTAGTGTCTTCCCAAAATGGGTAGATTATGGAAGTGTGAAGCGACGAACCCAAAATCCGCTTCCGCAGATAACAAGAATCGGTGCAAAGAGTTATGCAAACGACTGACAACGCGGTACGCTTGTGCTAAGTCATATAATGCGTTAGTAAAGGGTTGATAGGCCGATGTAAGGGGCTAATTTATATAGCGCGCGTCCAGTATTTCTGGAAACATGTCTCGCTCAATGACAGAGGCACTTCGCAGTCCTCTGCCTTAGGATTGTGTAAGACATGCTTGAGTGTAGGGAACGTGTACTGTTGTGACCGCAGCAGGTTCTCTCTAGACCTATGCACGTTAGGATCGACGGTACACGGCCGATGTACAGGCAGTTGTAAGACGGCCGTAGATCACTGGGGTGGGTCTCTAGATTATTGTAAAGAAATTCACTATCGCGCTTTGAAATTAACTATTCACACAAGCGTTACGTGTCATTTTCCCTTTTGCAGTCCTCTTGTCTTCTTAACTTCATACATTGTAATCTCGTTATTGTTCCATAATTATTTATTGTTTTACGAATGTATACTAACCGTGAATTCCCAATATTAACTTCACCTTGCATCCCCTCCTTGTCCCGCAGCCTCAAAGGTCGGACAAGGCAGTAGTTTCTGGGAATTCATTTCTTACTATTGGCGGGAGGGTGTCTAGTCTGGGACGAGCCCTACGGGACCACGCGGCTGGCGGGGCATGGTCCTCCTGCCTACCGGCAGGACCTACCTTAACAATTAGGTTAATTCTAGGAAAAACGAAAATTTTATCAGCCTCGGGTAACTTAGGAACAGTCACAGAGGCAAAAAAAGTTACAAAAACAGGTTCAAATCTAAGTGTTGTGTTTGAGTTATTGGTAATTTCTGATATTTTATGTTTAGATTTTATCTTATTACCTTTCATAAAGAACAAAATCCTGGTTACGAAAGATTCTGGTCCGGTCATGGAGTGATCAACGAAATGTTCGAAGTCTTTGATGGTTATTCTCTTCAACAGCTCAATGTCCCGGATTAATATCGTTTCTTTCAAGAATTCATATTTGCCGACAAACCTGGAAAACATCTCGAAAGTTTAATTGACATTTAAATCAAACAAAGTGAATACCCGATAACCGACGCCTAAGGCATTAAGTCCACCTTTGTACAGTGATTTTTTATAAGTGCACAAAGGTTAAATAAATAAAATAATAACAAAAATCCCTATATATCCTGGAATAAGGGCCAAAATTTAGCACTCCCCAATAAAAGCGATATTAGAGCTGCAAATATTTCGATATATCCTGGTACATGTAACTAAAAAGCGATTTACGATTACGGAGACGGATTTCTGTTGGCTATGGTAGGGTTACGAGTATGGTGCTCTAATGTGGCTAAAAACGCCTAAGTTCGCCGTGAAAGTTCATGCACAATGCGGTCAAGTTAAAATCTAACTGCCACACTAAGAAAGGTTAATTAAATGAGTCCTAATGATTACTTAACTAATTATCATTAAATTCATTAATGAACGATACATCCCAGAGACATTATTTAAGGGTTCATTAGTTAATGACAACTTTAAGTATTCGTAGGGCGGAGTATCGCCAAATCATCTTTGAGATTGCACATCGATAACCTGTTGGTGTAGCCACACTTGTAAAATTGATATTATTAAATAGCAAAATAGTTTATTTAAACACATTGAAAGCATTTAAATAGGTAACATAAACTATTTTTTTTATTTGACGTTCGTTTTTAATAAAAAAACCAAGCGAAACGGCTTGTTTTTTTAAATAAATAAAATAATACAACCGGACCCTTTTTTTTCTGGTATCACTAACTGTCAGTGTTATAAACTGTCAAGGTTATGTTTTCAGTTTGTGACTTGTGTTGTTGCGTTTATACCGCCAAGAAAGAGTCTTCGTGTTGTAAAGTTTTTAATTACAGGTGTTGTAATTAAAGGTGTGCAGGACAGCCGCACACATAGTCTTAGGTTTAGAGTTAAGAGTTAGGCACGTGTTGCTTTTAAGTAATACCGTTAGTTAACAACATATTTTTAAAAAGTAGACAGATGTAAGGGATAGTTCGACGCTTTCAAAATGTTTGTGTCACATTGCCATTTGTTAAGTTATTACCGACCCCTATAATTAAAGATCCCTTGTTATGTGAAAATTTTATGTCTGCCCATTAACAGAATGGTGTATTTGTCTCTAATATTTATTAACGTCCGGCAATAGTTTCTAATTCTGGCATAGTCCACAAAATCAATAAAGTCTACCAGATCAGACATCTTTGCTATTGTTAAAACACTTCTATTCCTAATGTGAATTCTTTAAAATAAAAATATAACCTCAAACGTCAATGCCAAAATCAATCATTAGAAAGTTAAGTGATGGTTTTGCTTTACTTAACTTTAATTGTCATTATGGTATGGTAACGGACCGTTAACTGTCTCTGAGAGCGAACTTTTTTAAATCTTTACTAAGGAGCGACTAAAGTAACAATTAAACGTCTCTGAGTGTGGCAGTAAATCTATACTAATATATAAAGCTGAAGAGTTTGTTTGTTTGTTTGCTTGGACGCGCTAATCTCAGGAACTTCTGATCCGATTTGAAAAATTCTTTCAGTGTTTGATAGCCCATTTAGAGAGGAAGGCTATAGGCTATATATCATCACGCTAAGATGAATAGGAGCGGAGCAGACGAAGTTGTGCGGTCAACTAGTACTATAATATTAGCGTTATAGTATTGGATGTTGGCTGGCGGCTCATTCTATGCTGCGGCCACTCTACCTTACCGTCTACCACCCGTTTACGGCAATAATTATGGCATTAAATTACTGCCTAATTTGCCGCGTGAAGAGGTGTGGCTACACTACAGTTTATCTAGCAGAGATAGGAGCTATTGCCTACCGTCATATGCCGTATTGATTGACATTGCAAAATTATGACCATAAATCGTTGCTACACCTCCCCACTCGCGCGCACTGCGGTGTTTATTATATAGCTCCGTATTGTAAATTCGGAATTCGCGTTTTGTGTTTATTATAAGGCTTGTGAATTGTTCCTAGCGGTGCTATAGTGTAGTAAGTGCGTGTTTTGTAAGTTTTTCAAAGTGTCTGTTCATTTATTTACTGGTAATTAGTCAATTTCTCCAGCTTTCGGTAAGTGCATTTATTTTTCTTGTGTGTGGGTAACGTGAAATAACTTAATCGATTGATATCTATTTGTTTAGTTCTTTTGATATTTTTAATTCATCCGTGTTGTTATAAAGTAATTCATGATGTCAACAAATGATGACCCTCCAGATCGTGGCGGAGATATATTTCGTCGAAATACAAAAACCCAAAGGTCGCCCGTGGCGACCTCCGCTAATTCGAAACGCTTGTTCAGCGAAATGTCTCCATCATACATTTCGCCCGATGATAGGTCAAAACGGGTTCATCAAACTTTCGAAACCGTGGAAAAATCCTCGCCGATTTTAAATATCAGTAATGTGAGCAATACCGATTACTGCGACTTAGTTTCCGAGGCGTCAGCCTACCTGTCAAAAATTAACGACTTAGTCAATGATCAGGGCTCTCGCATTAACGTAGCAAATAAATCTGCCATTATGGATATGACACAGCGTGTCACGGCCATCGTTTCTATGCTGGCCATAAAATCATCATGCAACGAAACGAAGTTAGCCAATACGGAACGCGAATTAGAAAAAATCAAGTCGAATAACTATGTCAATCCCAATCCTGTCAATAATAATAATAACAATTGTAAAATTTCGTATGCGGACTCGTTGAAACTACGCTTGCCAAAAGTAGCTCCAGCAATTATGGAATCCCGTCCACCATTGCCGTGTGTGGTGGCTTATCCGACCGCAGCTCGATCAGCTGATTATAGCACTTCGTCCGCGACAAAACAAGCGCTTATGAAAGCAATTAAGCCCTGTGATGACGGTTTTCAAATTGTAGGCGTGAAAAAAACCGCGAAATCCGGTGTTGTTCTACGTGTCGCTAGTGAATATCAGCTTAAAAAATTGGAATCCGTGGACGCAATTAAGGCCGCTGGTTTACGACTAGAAAAACCAAAAGGTAGACGCCCTCGAGTATTAGTTAAGGATGTACCATCTTCAATGGATGATGGCGCTTTTCTGATCGCGCTATACCGCCAAAATATTAAAGATGAGCTTCAAATGAAAGAGGATGACTTTATTAAGTCTACTAAAATTATCCGTAGGCGCTCGTTAGACAACGGTCGTAAGTGGATAGGCATCGAGTTAGATTCCGCAGTACGTAAACACTTAGTTTCTACCAAGGATAAATTATTTATTGATTGGGCTACCTGCCGCTTTATTGACGATGTTGAAGTCGTTCGGTGCTTACATTGTCAACAGTTCGGTCACGTTAAGAAACACTGCGTTAATAAAGAACCGACTTGTGCTAATTGTTCGGAGGCACACGAAACAAATGATTGCCCGCATAAGGACGACGTAAATTTCAAGCCGACTTGCGTGGCGTGTAAACGCTTTAAAAAACCGTGTGATCATCGCTGTGGATCTCAAGAGTGTACTACTTACAAACTGAAACTCGAACAATTAATCCTAAACACTAATTACTAAAAATGGATAGTTTAACCATAGGACAATTAAATCTCCATAACGATAGGGTGGCGACATCTGAGCTGGATAAATTGATTGTGGATTATAACCTTGACATAGTACTTGTTCAGGAACAATATCAAAACGCGCGCTTACGTCACAAGGTAGTTCAGCTGGATTGCAAGGCGCGAGCCGGAATTTATGTTGCGCGTTCTTCGAGCTTTACTGTAACATCTATATGTAATCTCATGACGCCCCATTGCGCTGTGGCGGAAGTATCATCACCTACCTTTAAGGTTTACGTTGTGAGCTGCTACTTTCAATATTCAGACCCAGTTACTCCACATATACATAATCTCCGTCACGTCTTGCGGTCGCTCGCGGGCTGCAAAGTTATAGTGGGTGCTGACGTGAATGCATCTTCTTCCCTGTGGTATGGCAAAGTTCGGGCCACTGATTATGAACGACGTTGTGCCGTTGAAGATTTTATTGCTGAGATGAACTTATCAATTCATAACACCCCAGACGCACCGCCTACTTTTTGTAGCCAAATGGGCGAATCTTGTATTGACGTCACACTTTCCAGTGCAGACGTACGCTTGGATAGGTGGCGTGTCCTTCCTGACGCGTCTTGTAGTGATCATCGCCTGATCGTGTACGAATTTGTTCCTATGTTTACTCAAGGTTCGTCACACTTAATTGGGAATTTTAGATATAAAAGTAGGGGCGCGAATTGGGAATTCTTTAGCTCACTTTTTGCTTGTCATGCCAAAGACTTCACTCGCGATGGACTGTCAGCTGAGGAAAGTGCTGAGATAATGTCAGACACCTTCACTTACTGTGCTGACATTGCTATTGGTCGCGCATCTATGACCAATATTCGTAGATGTGATTGGTGGAATGACTACCTTGTTGAACAACGTAAAAGCTATCGCAGAGCGCGCAGACAACTTAATAAGCTTAAAAAACGTAAGGTTATCGGGGACCCCCTTAATCTTGCTCTAAGTACTTTTAGAGTTGCCAAGTCGCGCTACAGAGCATCGGTTGAAAAATCTAAGGGTAATTTACTCCGGAAAATTGTTGATAAACTTGATAAGGAGGGTCCGTGGTCTCCTTTGTACCACGAGTTCAAGGCTAATAGATCTGTCGACCTTGCGTACGTTCAGAACATTAAAGTAAATAATAAACATACCACCGGCATTGAAGAAACAACTGATGTTTTGCTTAATTCTCTAATACCAGACGATTCATCAGTAAATGATAATGAATACCACCAACAGATTAGAGCGTGGGCCGCGGTGTCACCTGAATCACCGGAGTCAGACCTTCCATCCACTGACGAATTCATAAACGTTGTCAAGAGACTACCTCTCAAAAAATCATCCGGTGAAGATAAAATATCTAATAGAATGATTATAGAAGCGTGTAAAACAGCGGGCGACGCGATCTTATCCGTATATAACCGATGCATTGCAGAAGGTATTTTTCCTCGAATATGGCGACAAGGCTTTATACGCATTATTCCGAAGAGTGGCGATAAGCCCCCGGTTTACCCTAAGTCCTACCGGCCCATAACACTACTTCCATCTTTGGGGAAACTCTTAGAGCGACTAATCGTTCCGCGCTTGCTACCGAATGGACCTAAATTTCATATTAATCAATTTGGTTTCACTATTGGTAAATCCACAGTCGACGCGGCTCTCTCTGTCCGTAAAATTGTTAACTTATCGGAACATAAATACGTGGTTGGAATCTTTCTCGACATATCTGGCGCTTTTGATAACGCATGGTGGCCGATGCTACTACTTAAAATGAAAACCCGTGGTTGCTACAAAAATATCTATAATCTGATTCTTTCGTATTTTCTAAACGGCTCCGCCAAATTCAAACTTGGACATCATTCCATTTCTAAGTCTCTAACCATGGGATGTCCTCAGGGCTCAGTTATCGGTCCATATGTATGGAATTTTGGCTACGATGATTTCCTCGCGCTTCCGCTCCCATGCGGCTGTTCATTAACTGGTTACGCAGACGATGGCTTACTGCTCATTGAGGCAAGCACTCGGGCGGGACTCGAGAACTTGGCTGACACATGTCTACGTTTAATATCACAGTGGGGCGACCGAAACCGTCTGACCTTTGCACCGCATAAAACCTATCAACTTATTTTAAAAGGGAACCTAAAATCCTGGCCTAGTATTAAATTTAATAATGTACCCGTTAAAAGAAAAGAATCCGTGTGCTACCTCGGTATGCTACTAGAAAGGAACTTTTCGTTTATTGATCATATAAAAACAGTAGGTGAAAAAGCAAAAAAGAACTTCTACGCCTTGACGAGAATATCCAAAGCTACTTGGGGTCTCTCATTTCAAACCTTAAAAACTATTTATGGGGCTACTTACTTGGGTTGTATGTGCTACGGGGCACCTGTCTGGGCTGACAGGGCCACCATAGGGGCGGTACGCCGTAAATTGCTGCAAAGCCAGCGTTTGGCTTTGATATTCTTATGCAAGGCGTATAGGACGGTTAGTACTGAAGCCTTACCGGTGCTGGCGGGTGTTCTCCCAGTCGATCTAGAGGTGCAGCGGCGTGCTGCAATGTACTACTACGCTAGAAAGATCACGGACCCAGAGTTTTTACCGCAACGCGACCGTGCTAAGATCTGTAGATTACTAAAACCCCAGACTGACGTCTGGGAGGAACTTTTATCCGAATGGCAATGTAGGTGGGAAAATTCCATTAAAGGCCGACACCTCCACCAGTTTTTTCCATCCGTTCGTGAGCGGCTGGATAGGACATGGCTGGAGGTGGATCATTGTGTTGCCCAATTTCTCACAGGTCATGGCAACTTTAAGAGTAAATTATTTTCCTTTAGGCTTGTGGCCTCGCCTTTATGTCAATGTTCTACAGCCGACTATGAATACGAACAATCCGCACACCACATCTTATGGGAGTGTATTCTTTGGCAAACTGAACGCAATATTATGTTAGATAGTATTCAGGTTACATCTGGAGTAGTTTACTACACGGACCTTGTAGAAACCAGAACAAATTTCCGTGCTTTCAGGCGATTTTGCCATACCTATTACTGGAATCAAAAGTAGCTCACAATTTAGGACCCATTAGTTTTTAATTAATATATAATCCGTGGTGCTTGACAACTGGGCTTAACCCAGTTGTATATGTCCCTTGGTGCCTATTGGCCTAGCTCTATTCTGTCTCCTGCTTGAAAAGGAGGGAAGTGGAAATTATACATATATTTATTTTCCTACTCCTCCGCTGTACTTTTCTGATTAAATTCGTTGCAGGATCCAAGACAGTTAAATCGTTTCTCCGGGACTCGTCGGGCTTCATTGGCTCGGCGTTTTTCTGGTGGTCGCCACTGTTGATTCTGGCTTTCAGGAGTTGCAGTGGTTGGGAATGTGTGGCGGGCTTGTCCCAATAAAAAAAAAAAAAAAAAAACACCTAGGTGTTGTTTCAATTATGGCCATAATTATTGCCATATTACAGTAGTGTAGTCAGCCTAAACAATTCTGCTTCTTCATTTTAATATTAACTTGCTTTATTTAAATAATTACCTTTCTTCCGGAAAACTATTGTACAAGTTAGCGATATCATGCCCTATATGATCTTTGGGTTTCACCATCCTGATGATATCATCGACCATTGGTATGGTCTCCCGGTGCTTGTTGCCGTACGGCTTGAAGGTCGAGTGGGCCTGCCGCAGGTACGATACCACCACGGCGATCAACACCGCCACCCATATCAGGAGGATTATCATTGTCTGGAAGAAATTATGTGATTTGATAGTCGTTGAAATTAAATGAAATGATGCAATTGCATGCAATACAATGTGCAACAGAATAAAAGCAATGATAAATGATATTTATTTTGCAAATAGGTTACAAGTAATTCTTTTACACGTCAATAATTTTGGTCATATTATTCTAGATGAGGCCGGTGTTTCCTAGCTGACTACGCTGAGAAGAAACTCAGAGGTTCATACGAAAACCATGAAGGTTAACGTTTGAGGTGGCCTTTTGAGGAAAACACCACGCAGGTTTGAGTGGACCTGTCCAGACAGTGCAAGGATTTGTCAGTTATCGTGCAGCTCAACTCAGAACTTTGAGGAGCTCAACGATCCGACGAACAAAATCAAAGTAAGGACATTTGGGTAGGCCGCATAGTGTACTCATTATACCGCTTAAGGTGTCATTGTAATATGAACAACTTTCGCTCTGGGATCAACACTGACCCACGAAAATAATTGGCTGCCCCATACATTTATGTACGCATAGCTCGACAAAATGTACTGAACAGCTAGGCTGATTTTTTTCACGATTTCGGCGTTAGCCCTTTCATAATGATGAGTTTCACGTAATTCACGTTGAATTTAAAGTAACACGCTTAAAAACATTTAAGCGACTTTCGCAAGTCAATGTTTTAGTCAATATTTCGAACTATGTAGATGGTGTGGTGCCAATTTTTCTTAGCTGAGTGATCATTGTGAAAAAGAAAACAATTGAATTTTTAACAAATAAGCCGAACGCTTTAGCCCGATCGTGCCTCTCTATCGCTTGTATCGCGCTCTCGCTGGCGGAACGGGACACTATCATGCGCGCAGCCGGCGTTCATCGACAAGACATTATCACGTCAAAAATAATGTTTGATTGTTTTTTAATTTTTTATTAGTCAAACAATTTTTTGGAAATATTACTTTTGGTTTCGTGGATTACAAATGTATACTGACACCTAGGCTGTTGGTGCGGGTAAAATAATGTGATCAATTTGTATTAATTCAGTTCATAATAATTATGTCAACCCGGCGAACGGCGTCAAAACAATAATATGATTTAGTTAGTATTCAGGCTGTGACGTCACTCAAGGCCAAACATCGTACAAAACTGACGCTCGAATTAACAACGAGCGGTTACGGTCATGTTATCAGCTAGTTTTGTGTTTGTTTTGTATTTATCCAACATTTCTGTATCATAACACAACAGTGGTCTTCATACACCACATAGTATTGTTCTCTTTTTTTATTCAGTGAATTATTTTTTATTTTGTTATGTTCTTAATTATCAGAAAAAAAAAATTCAAACCTTACATTCAACGACAATCACAGGCACACGAACGAAATTACACTATGTTAACAAAATCGATACCTACGTCTAAATTCGGCACGAACGTGTAACCTTAGTCACGAACCGACTCACTCTGAGCATAAACTCTAAAGCATTCACTCTCGTATCTTCTATTTGTATACCACCTACGGCTAGTTGATTAGATTAGACAACGTTTTCAACGATAATTTTGATATTTCATCAGCTTCGAGCTTTCATCATCGGCAATTGTTGTCAAGATAACCTGAAGGCATTACTGATGGGCCTCAAGAGATATAATCAGCACCCTACCCTGTCCCATGTTACTCAAGTTTCGCGAATTCTTCTGTTCTCCGCTGTCAAACATCAGGATTTGTGCTTCTTTTTCTTTCATATGATTCGTCCCACTAATTACATTGGGCCACCTCTCCCTTTCCATCTTCCATGGGCCAACACTGACAAAACGAAAGCGAGTTACTTTTATTTATAGAATGAGTGTGGTTTTATTAATCCGAACACACTCACTAGTTCATGACATTCCCATTATTAAAAATAACACCATTGAGACAACCTCTATAGGTACCAATCAATCTTACATTGTTATTAACAGTTTAATTTAAATTCTATGAAGCAGCTCGCTTCTACTGATGATCCACATTAAACTGACGGCTACCCACCTCGAATCGCCCCACCCGAGCTATCCACAATTCCGCTCGCGTGTGAGTCGGAAAACAACATTGCATAATAATTCAACTATAACGTCGTCTGGTATGGTCTGAGATTTAGAGTGAATAGAGTAGTTTGAGAATTGAAATAATAAGCCAGAGTAAGCACCTGTCCAATATTGGACGTTCATACTACAGCCAGCGTTCTGTCAGCTGCTTCAGCCTTTAAAAGACGTGGAAAGATTGTAAACAGATAGACAAACATTCAGACAGAGTTGCTATCTTCTTCTTTTTAGAAGTTGTTCCCTCACATTGTATCGTGGGTAATACAAACTCACATACACAGACAGCCAGAACCGGAACAACTATCCGTGGGTCATAGAAATATTTGTCACGTGCGGGAATCGAACCCACGACACATATAGTAACCAATCGCTCAACCACTGCACCAACTGGGTCGACTTTGGTTTTTATATTATTAAGTTGGGATAGTATAAAAGTATGGATATGGATTAAAGCTTATTACGACTAAACCCAGGTGTTAGCTTAGTGCCCTTTGCGCTTTCCCTTCATTTAACATATACACTAATAACCCCTTCTATTGGATGCTGCTCGCGCTGGTTTTCACTCAAATAAAACATTGTTCATTCGTAATCCGATGGCACTAACATTTAAAGGTAGCGGTACAGAAAGTAATGTCCCGCAAACCGGGATGATCCTCCGACCGGACGGTTGTTGTGTTCGATGGGCAACTGCCCGATACTTGATATACAGACTGTTGTATATGTCCAGTTCGGTGGGCAACTCCCAAGTAGTATATATGCAGACTGTTGTATAAGTATCTTCAATTCACACGATAAACTCTGATACCGTAGTTCACTGCTGGTGGGATAGACGGCGTTGCAGTTATTTTTGTTGCATGTGTACACTTTACTACGATGGTTTTTCTTGTGGCGACATTGTTGCCGCTATGTAAACATAGTCGGTTTGGGTAAATCGGCGCCGTCTTCAGAATAGAAGAGAATATCAATCCGCTAGCCTTTTCTAAACCATTTTGGGTTCGGCTTCCTTCCTAGCTGAATGCAGCTGAGTACCAGTATTTCACTTCACACGTGCGGCTGTTATTATTAAGCCACGAGCTCTTAAAGAGAGATATCATGAAAAATACGACCACGTGCGAGTCGGACTCTCACACGAGGGGTTCCGTACCATAAGCCGAAAAACAACACGTTTCTTAATACGGGAGCTAATTATTAATCTAATTTAATTTTTCTTATTTTTTGTTGTAGCGGCACACACACACAAACACACACACACTCACACTCACACACACACACTCTGTGAAAATGACAATTGTGTACCTGTTACGGTTCTAGAGATATAGTCCGCTGACAATCGTATGGACGGACGGACGGATGGATGGACGGACGGACAGCGAAGGATTAGTAACCGGGTTCCGTTGGTTACGGAACCCTATTAGTAGGGTGCCGTTGGTTAACCATTGGGTATAGAACCCTAAAAATGCAGGAAGCGTAGCTATGACAGAAATGAAAACAATTTTGTTGCAAACATACACTTTTTAGAGTTTCGAACAAAAAACGAAACCCTTATAGGATCACTCGCGTGTCTGTCACAGCCAGTTTTCTCCGGATTCACTGGACCGATTCTGTTAAAATTTGGTAAACATACGGACTTTTGTGACCTAAACACGGACGTGTTACGTAAATTATTAAATTTTTAGTATGGGGTTCACTTTGGGGGTCAAACTATACAATTAAAAAAAAAGTTTTTTGAACAATTTCGTGTGGCATATCAAATAAAGGGCTTACTGTGAGGATTTAATTGTACTTTTTTCATAATTTTAAAATAAATGGTTTGAAGTTATTTAAGAAATTAGGCGAAAAATGACCATTCTCCACTTATCTCCGAAACAACTGTGCCTGAAATTTTGAAAAAAATGAAGACTATAAGTAGATCTTTACCTAAAGATTACAGAAAAAGTCTGTAGTGATAAAATAACATGTTAAAAAATGAAATTGGTTCGGAACCCTTTGCACGCAAGTCTGACTCGCACTTGGCCAGTTTGTAAAAATTTTATTAACGTTGAAAAACATTGTAATCATCATTATATCTATTGTACGTTCCGAAGTATACAGTCTGACGATTCTACTTCCTCAGTTTCAACCGGAGCCAATGTCCTCCCTGCAGCCTGATATTAAGATCATTCACTGCTAGCTTGGCAGGGATGCGGGTCTTCTCACAAGGCGAGAGCTCTATGTGCCGTAGAAGCTGGTAAATCATTACTTTCACTTCGCAGAGAGCAAATCTTGAGCCTGTTAAAATTAATAGTTTGGCGTTTATTTTAGTTCTCTTTCAATAAGTTAGTTAAGTTCTATAAATAAGTTTCTGGAACGTACCGATACAATTCCTAGGGCCAGCTCCAAAAGGCATGTAAGTGAGTGGATTAATTTCATGTTTATTTTCTTCGGAGAATCGTTCAGGATCGAATTTTTCAGGATTCGGGTAAAAATGAGGATCACGGTGAAAGGCATACGTCGGTATCATAATTCCTGAACCTTTCCGCACCTGTAAGTAAACAACATTAAAATTAATAAAACAAAACCATATTTATTCCATGTACATGTCTGCTGCATGTCAGATGAACTTTCGGCTGAAACAACCAATTACATATTAGATCCCGTTAAACGTTAGGCGACATCACGCCAGAAGAACGGAAGAACTAGCCCACATGGCAAAGGATAAACGTGCGAATAAAAGGGAGGTCATTGCCCAGCAGTTGGCGATTGATTCCTGATTTCTGAATTAAGTCATTCAAGTTGAGTGTATATCAAAGCTTTTGACTGTAAATTTGTAAAATTTTAGTATGCTCGTTTTAAACTTAAATACTCAACCTAGAAACCGGTCCAATATGATCTACCAATCTCGTAAAAATGATCGTGCAACTTACTATGAAATCTTTTTCAGCAGCCTTGTTTGGTTTTCCCATATTATAATCTCTGTTGCATTGTCTATCCAAAAATACTGCTGGTGGCCACAGCCTCAATATCTCTGAAAACAATTATTATATCTTCATTATTTCGGACGAAAAACGTCCACTGCCGAATATAGGAATCCCCCAAGTAGCATCAAGCGGATTCTCACGGTCTTCATCGGGTTATCTGTTCATTTTGTGGGAGGCCAAACTACCTGTGGATTAATTATTATACTAATCTCTTTCATTATCATCATCATTTCAGTCAATTGCTGTCCACTGCTGAACGCAAGCCTCCCCCAAAGAGCGCCAAACATCCCGCTCTTAAGCCGTCCGTATCCATCCGCTGCCAGCCACCTTCTTTAAATCATCGAGCCATCGTGTCGCAGGGCGTCCCATACTATGTTTGCCCGCGGTATCCACTCTAACACATTTTTGCTCCATCGACCGTCTGTCCGTCTACAGACATGGCCGGCCCACCTCCACTACTACTAATCTCTTTGCGCTGAACGAATTTAAATCATTGCTTCATATTTATCTACCTTTTTAAAATTACCGATATGTAATGTTTTCGAGAGATATTCGATTTCCGATTATTTTTAAGGAAAATTAGTCGACATACAAATAGTTCACCAAAATTGTACCTGATACAACCATATCCATATACGTCATGTCTTGTATGGAATTGAAGTCAAACTTGCTACCGTTCTTAGCGTCATGTTCCTTGATCTCCTGCGCCAGTCGCTCCTGCACGTCAGGGTTCACAGCTAGCTCGTACATCAAGAATGACATACTAGATGAAATTGATTCAAAACCAGCGAAAAAGAACAGCAATGCTTGGGCGACTAGGTCATCATCCTTCCAGACTGCAAATCACAAAATAAAAGTAGTGCTTTATTTATTGAAACTTTTGTAATATACATTATTCTACATCTATTTGACAATTTTATTAGACTTTCTTGATTTCGGCAATATTATTTAGTTAATTCATCGCTATCAATATCATACTTTTATTTGGAGTAGTAGTAACAGGTCTTATTAGTTAATAATAATTACCTCGACTTATCTTCTTCTTTCCAAATGACGATTCTTCGACGGTTGCGAAACCAACAGTATCATCATTGGTTTTGACTTCTTCGTGAGATATTTTTCCTAACAACAAAAGCAATACTAGATCAATCTGAACTTTAATTTCATTTTCAATAGACTACATCTGATTGACACCTTTTTTAGCTTCCATAAGCAGATGGATAATGTCATGTCTGACAATGTTGTTTTTCTCCCTCTCTTTCATTGTGTCCAGCACCAAACTTGTGAAGAATGTCCTGACTGCTTTTGGTATCACGTCACAATCAAGAATCTGAAAGTGATCAAAGGTCACCATGAACGAACTTAAGGTACATAGGCAGACGGCATGGTGCTACCACCATGCCGTCTGCCTATGTACCTTAAGTTCGAAATAAATCAAACTAGTATCTACATACTAGTTTGATTTATTTCCCTCATTTAAATGACTAGATAGTAAAAGAAGATATTGCAGACAGTCGTTATAGCGAATAGACTTCCAGTAATGGACACAGCGCTGCACCAAGCATCACCACTTCGATAGGTCACATGTTTCTGCATCTAGTGGATACTCGTGACAAACACCGATCATCCGCCCACCATATGCGAGGCCTGCTTTATCTTCTTCATAATTTCTAGTATTAAAATTGGATTTCAGATCACATATATACACATGATGGAATTAAATTCAATACCTTAAATAGTTTCGGTGCATTCATCATAACAAAGAATACTAGCATCGAAAGAAAACCGAAGTTGGTTGCCGTCTTGCCCATCTCGAAAAATTTGTTATCCTTGTCGGTGTGGGAGTCTACCTTCAGGCCGAAGGCGCACGAGGCTATCACATCGTTGGTGTAGCGCGTTGTAAGATCCTTGCAGTCAACGTCTATGTAGTCACCTAAAAACATAAATATACAGGGTGTGATATCATAAAAGTACCTATTACAAGTTGGACATGATTATCCATGAAATCTGGCTTAAATATTTATAATACGGTGAACCTACTTTCCGAACTCCCAATGTTTGTTTTGAGCGACTGTATCATCTGATCACCAACCTCCACCATGAAAGGCACCATCAGACGTATCTTAGAACTTGTGAACGCTGGACTCAATGTGGAGCGCATGTCTCTCCATTCTTGACCTGCGATTTAAAATGGTTTGTATCATTAGATAGAGTAAACTTTTTATGAAGGTACCTATAACATGAAACAAATTAATAGAGCAATATTACCTTGCAAAAGGAACAAAGTCCTTGTGAAAAACGAGTCGACTCCAAAGTCACGGTGATTGAGGAAATGTTCGAAGTCTTTAACGGTGATTCTCTTTACAAGCTCAACGTCCCGGATCACTAATCCTACGGACATGAATTCAAATCTGCCAACAAACCTGAAAAACAATGTAGAAGATAATATTGCATAATCTCCATATTTCCATACAATCCAACATTCATAAAACCGGAATTGGGACTATCATTTCATTGAAATATAGCATAACTAAACTTTGCAAATAAATACTTTTTCATTAAAAATTGTGTACTTTTTTCAGTGATTATTATAGTTGTATTTCAGTTCCTCACCTTTCTTCGAGAAAGCTGTTGTACAAATGAAGAAGGTCGTCAGCACCATGATGCTTCCGCAGGAGAACCTTGCCCATGTTGCCCAGCAGTGGGAGTGGCATGAAGTACTTGATGCCATGACGACGGAATAAGGAGACTTGCTGGAAGTACGGCACCAACACAAGGAGCATGACGATCACACAAAGTAGCAAGATTACCATTTTCTGTAAATATTTTATTCGGTTATTATCACACTGGTACCATCTCACTTTTGAGTCATTAGGATTTTCGACTACTTCGGTCCTGAGCTTGTATAAAAGTTATCGAGTAAAGCTGTTTCATTCTATTCATTCAAAATCTCGTAATTTTGCACGGTTTTTTCTTGTGATATTCACTCTTATTCATAATTCACTTAAGACATCCTTTTCTTAAAAACGAAACTCTAATAATCTTTAAATTGGATTCAACCAATTAAGGTTTGTTAGTAGAACGACTCTTTATCTGACCATGTTATGTCAAGGACAAAATAATGAAGTTCAAACTGTGGCAGTACGATTTTTTCATTTACGCGAAAACAGAACATAATTTTCAAATCAACAGAAACCTATTTTAACAAGTTTAACAGAAGTATATTAGTTAAACTACTGGTCAACATCCACGAAAGAGTTTAATGTAAATAAACATGAACGGCAAACATAGATAATTTTAACATTGAATATCCTCTGATATCACTAACAAGGTCAATTTTTGTTGACCTTTTTAGATTAGCTAGAACATAAGTCAATTATAACAGAATAATTTTAAAACAGGTTACTTACTACAGTAAAAATATCTGTCACGTGTAAACGATGCATAAAAATTGTAACAGGGAGTGCGCGGGGTCTGAGCGGGGGAAAGGGCGAGTCCTGAGCCGCCATTACAAATTTCGATGACGCAGTGCCAAACCCAATGCCACGGACAGCGCGCGCTCCCTTAGCTAAAATTAGTGTACTCCAACCCACATTTTGAAAATATAAATCTTTTCGCTCAACGCTGCGTTTTACCATCCTGCCACACCCTCAACAGTGGTCCTTCGAGCCGGATCGCGAATGTTCAACACTCCGCCGCCGAAGAGAAGCATGGTAAACACCCGCAGTACCACCAGTAGACTGAGAGAGAAGGAGGAGTTGGAGGCGAAGTTACAAACGGTATCCGGAGCGCAAGAAATGCCACCGCCTACACCAGTCAAAAAAAAGGATGATGAACCTAAAGGAAAAAGTTCTTGTGCCGCGAGTGTTGTGAAGTCGGAACGACCCGGAAGACAAAATCCGCCTTCACATACGTCATGTCAGTCGGTCGTCAAATCCAAGAAACCATCGTCATCACAGCTATCGATTCAAGCTCAGAAAAAGAGACTGGAGCTAGAAGCAGCCCAGGCGAAGGCGCGCATTGAAATGGAACTCATCGACAAAAAGTTGGCGGCGGACCTAGCAGAACTCAATGAAGAATACAGTCCACCATCAGAAACATCGGAGAAAAATAACGGCGCGGGTGAAATTGAAAAGTGGTTGGAGCGTAGTCAACACGAGCTTCAGCAGCTCGACAGTGACGAACACAAGTTGCACCCGAACCCGGCCAACGCAGAAGGAACAGTCCAGCAGCTTGCGAGCGCAATCAACGAACTCGTGAAGTCCTCTGCTATCCAGCAAAATACCAAATTGATAAGTCGTCTCAGCACACCAAAAGAACTTCCTAGTTTCAGCGGTGACCCAAGGGAGTGGCTCCAGTTCGAGCAAGCGTATACGGAATCCACGGAAGTTTGTAATTTCACTGATAAGGAAAACCTGTGGCGATTGCGGAAGTGTTTACGCGGTGCCGCTCAAGAAGCCGTAGCTGGCCTGCTCATCAGTGGTGCTTCGTCTGCAGATGTAATTTCCACGTTGAAACTGCAATTCGGAAACGTTGACGTCATCCTTTCCCGCATTGTGTCAGACATCAAAAGGATGAACAATCTGTCTACAGATTACCATCGAGAAATAGTACCGTTTTCCGTCAAAATAAGGAATTACGTCGCAGCTGTACGAGCCCTAGGCCGCCACGAATACTTACAAGGCATGGATGTAGCTAACATCATCCTATTTAAGCTGCCTACTATCCTGCTCGCGAAGTGGACAGATTATAGTTACCCGTTCATCACTGCCGAATCAACAAAACCTAGACTGGATTTACTGTCAGATTTCCTCACCGAAGAAGCTGTGAAAATATCAACCTGTAGTGCTACCTTATTACAATCTAAAACGGACAATTCCAAACGTAAATATAGTGATAATCGAGTAAACAATATTCAAACAGTTCTAGTGCAAGATGGACAAAATGAGGACAAGTGTCGTTATTGTCGCACTGCTAGTCACAAATTAACTGAGTGTAAAAAGTTTAAAAAATCGCTACGAAAGGACAGATGGCTGCATGTTAAACGTAACGGTATTTGTTATAAGTGTTTACTCGCGCAACATCGTAGGGACACGTGCACCGCTCCCAGCTGCGACGTAAACAATTGTGGACAATCTCATCACCGCTTATTACATTATGTGCCCCGTCAAGACAACAGTGAACCCGTGCCAGCAGTGCAATCCGAAGTTCCGTCCAGTACTGAAGTCTCAACCGAAACAATAACAAACATCAATGTCAGCTGTTCCGTAATGTTAAAAATTGTACCTATAAACATTCATGGACCCAACGGTAGTGTGAGCACGACCGCGCTGCTTGACGACGGCTCGACTGTGACGTTAGTTAGCGCTTCGCTGGCCGAGAAAGTGGGGCTGCGCGGCCGCCGGGAATGTCTTCGTGTGTGTGGCGCATGGAACGACACCGAACTAGTGTGCAGTGCACAGCGCGCCAAGATGAACTTATGCGGTGTTGATAACAAGATGTTTACAATTGATGCGCGAATCGTAAAGGAATTAAATCTACCACAAAGTTTGTCAACAGTAAATGTCAAAAACTACACGCACCTATGTGACGTCAGCCATCATTTATGCACTAAAACGCAACTACAACCACAAGTTTTAATCGGACAAGACAATTGCCACCTTCTCTTACCTTTGGAAATGAGAGTGGGAAAACCTGATGAACCCTGTGCCACCCGGACGCCTCTGGGTTGGTGCCTGCATGGAAGGGTGCCTAATGTATACCTACCTGATTCTTCTATACGTCACTCCTCATTGTTTGTCACTAGTGACGTTATAGAAACCGAATGTATACTGCGAGAGATACAGGAGGAAGTGCGAAGATCGTTCTCAATCGAGTCCATGGGCGTGTCTGGCAAGCCCAGGCAGAACTCGGAAGACTTACGCGCTGAAGAACATTTAGAACGAACTTCAGTACTCATCAATGGCCAATGGCAGGTCGGCTTACCTTGGCGAGACGAGAAAGCTACGATGCCGGACTCGTACCCGTCGGCTCTGTGCAGATTGAAAGGAGTAGAACTGAAATTAAAAAGGAACAAGGATTATGCGAACAGATACGAAGAACGCATACGACATCTACTTGACAATGACTACGCAGAAAAATGTAGCAACGCAAATGTTACGTCGCCAAAAACTTGGTACTTACCTCATTTCGGGGTTGATAACCCAAACAAGAAGAAATTGCGTTTAGTGTTTGACGCAGCAGCCAAAACAAATGGGTTATCACTTAACGATTACTTACTAAAAGGCCCTGACCTACTTATGTCGCTATTCGGCATTATGTTGCGATTTAGAGAAAATCGAGTAGCCGTATCTGGAGATATTAAAGATATGTTCCTCAGAGTAAAAATTCAACCTGAAGATCGAGACGCCTTTCGCTTTCTATATAGAGAAGAACCAGAAGGACCTATAAACACCTACGTGATGACGTCTCTAATTTTTGGTGCCAATTGCTCGCCCTTTATAGCCCAATTTATAAAAAACAAAAACGCAAAGCAGTATGAGTCATCAATGCCTGCCGCGGTCTCTGCCATACATAAAAGTCACTATATGGATGATTATATAGACAGCCTACCTAACGAAGAAACCGCAATACAACTGATTCATGACGTCATATCCATTCACAAGAAAGGCGGGTTCGAGATGCGGAATTGGACGAGCAACAGTAAACAAGTACTTGCGAGCCTGCCTAAAGATTTACTAGGCGATGCAGCCGTCAAGTTCAAAATAGGCCAACAGTATGAAGGCGAACGCACGCTTGGATTGATTTGGCATCCAAGTGATGATACTTTGAGATTCGACGTATCTTTCAAGCGGATACCCGAAGCTATTATAAATGGGACACAAAAGCCTACCAAGAGGGAAATGTTACGTGTATTAATGTCCATTTTTGACGTATACGGCATCCTAGCACCATACACCATCAATGGAAAAATTATATTACAAGAAACCTGGAAATTAAATATCAGTTGGGATGACCAAGTTCCCGATATAGTGTTTGAAAAATGGTCAAAATGGATTTACTTATTGAAATCATTACAAGATGTTAGCTTGCCGAGACACTATGCGGCTGCTACCACGGGAGCGAGCGAGAAGACAGATACGATCTCCCCGCCTTCTAACTCAAACGCTACAGCTACGAGTGCTACGAATATTGCTACGGGCGTAGCAGACGCGACATCGGCTACGAGCGCTACGCCGCACAGCTGTTGCAATATCAATGATAGAAAGGTCGTGACTCAAGATAATTATTATAGAAACCTACAGATGCATATATTCTGTGACTCGTCTAGTAAAGCGATTTGCGCGGTCGCGTACTGGCGATGGATTGAAAACGAAGATAATACATGCGTAGCATTAATCGCGAGTAAATGTCGGGTTGTAGGAAACAAACCGATAACTATACCACGCTTAGAACTTCAAGCGGCTGTCCTAGCGGCTAGACTAGCAGACTCAGTGGCTAGGGAACATACCATGAAGCCCGAGCGACGAATATTCTGGAGTGACTCAACGACAGTGCTACACTGGATAAGAAATAATGCTCGCGACTATAAAGTATATGTAGCAAACCGTTTAGGCGAAATTGACGAGTTGACGCAGAAAAATGAATGGCGATACGTGCCCACAAAATTAAACGTGGCTGACATTGCTACGAGAGAAAATTATACCTGGCCCGTCCTGCAAGATGATTGGATTTACGGACCTACATTCTTACGATGCAAAGAAGACGAATGGCCGCACGACGTCACATCTGTTGAAAGAAAAGAAACACAATTAGAGTGTATTAATTTAATAAGAACAGATGCGCAAGAAATTAACTTACCTGTACCTGATGCTACCCGTTTCAGTTCCTGGCTTCGCTTACGTCGATCAGCTTCTTTGGTACTGAAATTCATAAATAAATGCAAGAAACTTACTTTTGAGTTCGACGACACTATGAGGAATGCTGAAATATTATTAGTAAAGAAATCGCAAGCTGAATCGTTTAGCAACGAATTAACTGAAATAAAAAACCACAGATGTGTACCAAAAACAAGCAAGTTACTTACCTTATCTCCTTACCTGGACGAACACGGAGTAATGCGCGTCGGGGGCCGCATCGGAGCTGCACCTGGCATCATACCTGAAACTAAAAACCCTATTATATTAGATGGACGTAATTACGTTGCGAGATTGATCGTCAAATATTATCATCATTACTATGCACATGGAAATCAAGAAACAATTGTAAATGAGATCAAACAAAGATACTGGATCACTAGACTTAGACCTACTGTCAAACAAGTAACATCCAAATGCTCAACTTGTAGAATAAGAAAATCCAAACCAGAGGTACCAAGAATGGGAGACTTACCCGTTGCTCGACTGGCCCATCATGAACGGCCCTTCACTTACTGCGGTGTGGATTTATTTGGTCCCATGGAAGTGACGGTGGGGAGGCGCCGCGAGAAAAGATACGGCGTCTTGTTCACGTGCTTGACAGTACGAGCTATTCATCTGGAAGTAGTCACAAAACTCACAACCGACTCCTTTATTATGGCATTACGAAGGATGGCCGCGAGAAGGGGATGGCCACTGCACTTGTACTCTGACAACGGTACAAACTTACGAGGAGCAGATACGGAGCTGAAAAGGGGTATAAAAGAATTGGATGAAGAAGTGTTGAAAGATGAGGCCTTGAACCGCGGAACCAAATGGACTTTCATACCGCCCGCGAGTCCCCACTGGGGTGGGGCGTGGGAGAGGCTCATCCGAAGCGTGAAGAACAGCCTGAAAATAATTTTAAAAGAACGTGCCCCCAGAGATGAAACTCTAAATACTCTTTTGACGGAAGTAGAGAATATGGTGAACAGCCGGCCCTTAACTCACGTATCTGTGAAACCTAATGATCCCGAAACGTTAACTCCCAACCATTTCTTGCTAGGGTCATCGTCAGGCTTACCTCACATTGGGAAATTTGATGACTCGGATGCTTATTTGCGAAAACAGTGGCGGATCTCCCAAAGATTAGCCGATATGTACTGGCGCAGATGGGTCAGGGAGGTGCTGCCGGACTTGCTGCCACGGAAGAAGTGGCAAGAGGAACGAAAAAACCTGCAAGTAGGTGACTTCGTTGTGATAGTGGATCCAGATGGGCCCCGCAACTCGTGGCCCAAGGGAATCATTCAGGAAGTGATCTCCGGAAAAGACGACCGAGTCAGAATGATTCGAGTAAAGACCAAAACCGGGATGTTGACCAGACCGGTCACACGTGTCGCTCGAGTGCCAGTTGATGGTGAGTGCTGCTGAAGCAGCACTGGGGTGGGGCGTGTAAACGATGCATAAAAATTGTAACAGGGAGTGCGCGGGGTCTGAGCGGGGGAAAGGGCGAGTCCTGAGCCGCCATTACAAATTTCGATGACGCAGTGCCAAACCCAATGCCACGGACAGCGCGCGCTCCCTTAGCTAAAATTAGTGTACTCCAACCCACATTTTGAAAATATAAATCTTTTCGCTCAACGCTGCGTTTTACCATCCTGCCACACCCTCAACAGTCACGGATAATTCAATTACAATTCACTGTTTGTAAACAGAACTGCGTCAGAGGCAACGTCCTTCCTCACACACTACCGAATCTGCTCTGAGTTTGAATCGAAATATGCAAACGCATATCTACGATATACATGACGGATAAGATTGTAAATTCGTTTATTTTATCATCTCCTGTCTTTTGAAAGTTTTATTTCTGTGGTCTGATGCCAGAAGTACCTCAAGGCACAGTCATGGGCCCAAAAAAACTTCAATATGTAATGTGAACCTTTTTTAAAGGCTGACTTGTGTACGAAAACAATTTTCTTATATGAACACTCAAAAAATTCTTTGTTCTGACTGTATTTTAACTGCCAAAACTACTATATCCAGAAACTACTATGTCAAGCAAGAAGGAATTTTTGGAAATTTCAACTTTAATAGGGGATGATGGCGGGAATTTTGTACTGAGATCACCACCATCAATTGTACTAATACAGATAATAATGTACGAAGCATCTTTGTTTCTGTAGTATATTGTAAGAATCACAACATAATCAACATTGTGTGTGGAATGTTACTTATAATGAAAAACCAATATAGGTATTTAAGGTATAGAAAAATAATTATTATGCCTTTATTGTAATATACATTTCACCTTAAAAATATAAAAAAAAACCATTATGACGCGCACTATTCAATTTATAAATCCTAGTACTACTTCCTGAGTCTAAACCTAAGCCAATGTCCTCCCTTCAGTCTGATGTTGAAATTGTCCGTAGCTAGCCTGGCAGGGATACAAGTCTTCTCGCAGGGTGAGAGTTCCATATGCCGTAGAAGCTGATAAACCATCACCTTCAACTCACAGAGAGCAAATCTTGACCCTGTACAAACAAAGTGATGTTAGTTTTGTGCTTATTTTAGAAATCATTCAAAATCTCTATATTTATTTATTCTATTATTTATGTACACACAGAAAAACAATAGTTGATATAATTATAATTATGAGTACGAAGGGACTGCTTATTTCCGCTTCTGTTTGTTTCTGTGTATGCTTATTTATTTATTTTTCTTTAACAAATCCGGCAATTACAATAGTTAACGAAGTATGATAAAAATTAAATTTAAAAAACCCCCAACGCAAAATAAGAAAAACGAACATTTTAAAGGTCAAAAATAATAACTACCGCTGAGAATAGACAGAAGCTACTGCAGAAAAATCCGTCGGGGCTGCCATTTGCTGTTCTAGAACTACAGAATACAATGATTGCTCACATAATCTATAGAATTGCAATCTTTTATTCCATTTCAGGGCAATGAATGGCAGCGCGACGGATTTCGTCCATCCGTTTGAGAGCTACGATGCCACAGACGGACACACACAGACACAACGACGTCAAGCTTATAACACACCTCTTTTTGCGTCGTTGGTTAAAAATGGACATCCTTATCTCATAGAACTCCAGACATACTGACATGATCGTCTTTTATTCGTCCACCAACACACACCGCAGTCAGGATTTTACATCCAAGAGCGCGTTGAGCATAGAGAGTGCGAGGAACATGGTATTGGGCTCACGCAATGATGTCACTCGCAGTTGTATGAAGATGATATTGTTAGGTCAGTAATTGATGTGCCATGGTATGATCACCATTTCAACCGATAGGCGTCCACCGCCGGCGACATAGGCCTCCTCCGAGTATCGTCACATCAACCGTTCATCAGCCACCTTTTGAGAGGCATTCCGACGCTTCGACATACATGTAAACTGCACTATTATCTCACCTATGCAATTCCTAGGGCCGAAACCAAAGGGCATATATGCCAGGACATTGATCTTGTGTTTATTTTCTTCAGAGAAACGTTCAGGATTGAATTTTTCGGGCTCTGGGAAATACTGGGGGTCGTGGTGGAAGGCATATGCTGGTATCATTACTCCTGCGCCTTTGCGTAACTGTAACACAAAACATACAATAAAGTCCGGGCGTATTATAAATGAAAGAACTTTCAACAACAAGCGTGCTTGTTATTCCGAAAGTGACTAACTGCTTTGGTAAGCGCACAAGGAAATACAAAATGTCGACGTTAGTAATTGAGCTACCACTGAATTTGATAACATGTATAAATACCAACTCAAGAAAATTCAGAAGATACACTATCTGGCACAGTCGCCTTTTTTGTAGCAATCGGTACCTAATAAACAATCCATAAGTCAGTAAATTATATTTAGACTAGCTTTTACCCGCAACTTCATACGCACATAATATCCCGTTTTTTCCTCCTCTCTTAGTGCTACCCTATACTCTTCAAGGACCTACATGTCAAATTCTAAGTTTCTACGACCAGTAGTTTTAGCTGTGAAGAATTATATACGTATTGATTGATGTTTTTTTTTTTACTATTGTTAGGTACGCGTTTAACCACTATCTCACCTGATGGTAAGCGATGATGTGTTCGAAGATGGAGCACGCTTGCCTAGAAGTAACCTATTCACTCTTGACTTACATACTCACAGGCTGTAGCTATCAGGAA
Organism: Lacanobia wlatinum; assembly: GCA_947578705.1. Classification (NCBI taxonomy): domain Eukaryota; kingdom Metazoa; phylum Arthropoda; class Insecta; order Lepidoptera; family Noctuidae; genus Lacanobia; species Lacanobia wlatinum. The sequence continues at coordinate 28,978,761 of OX388029.1, forward strand.
ACACAGACTGGCAGGGAATTCCACTCCTTAGCTGTACGCACTATGAATGTGTTCCCAAAACGTTTTGTACGCGTGGGTGGGATGTCCACCATGTACCGGTGGCGCATCGCCGTTCGTCTTGTGGTCCGATGATGGAACGGGCTTGGCGGAATTAAATTATGCAATTCCGTCGCACATTCCCCAAAATGCAACCGGTAGAAAACCGACAGGCTAGCAACTCGTCGTCGATGCTCACGATTTTGGAGCTTCGTCGCGACGAGCCTATCATCGCCGATGATCCTCTTGGCTCGTTTCTCAATTCACTCAAGGGCATCAAGTTGGTATCTGGCAGATACGTCCCAAAGATGAGAGCAGAACTCCATACATGATCGAACTTGCGCTTGATAGAGTTTGAGCAGCTATTCCGGCGTGAAGTACCGTCTCACCTTTGCTAGGAACCCCAACTTCTTTGCAGCCACTTGAGCTTTTGCCTCTACGAAAGGGCCAAAATTCAGGGTAGATATTAATGTAACCCCAAGAAGCTCAAGTTGGTCGGTTATGGGCACGGTTGCACCTCGGAAAGATAGAGCTGGGTGGAATTGGCTCCTTTTAGCGAAAAACAGCCACGCTTGGGTCTTAGCCGCATTGAACTTGACCAGATTGGTATCGCCCCATTCTGAGAGAGCCTGTAAGGACACGGTTAAGCGCTCAACCATAGACTCCCGAAGAGACCGGATCTGCGACCCACCAGCTCGTGCGTCGGACACGTATCTCTCAGCAACAGTGCTGTCGTCTGCATACCCAAAGGTACCGGGTTTAAGCAGATCATTAATATGCAGCAAGAACAGTGTTGCCGAAAGCACCGACCCCTGAGGAACCCCGGCATTAATATCCAGCAGTCCAGACGAGCAGCCATCAATGACCACTCGGATAGACCGATCCCTCAGGAAATCCGCGATCCAATCACACAATCCGGCAGGCAGACCGAAGGAAGGCTTACTAATAAGGCTATCGTGCCAGACCCTGTCGAAGGCCTTCGAAATGTCAAGGGAGACCGCTAGTGCCTCTCCGTGCTTTTCTATGGCCTCACTCCAGATGTGAATGGCATACGCAAGAAGATCCCGAGTAGACCGATTTCGGCGGAACCCGTATTGTCGGTCACTAAGGACATCATTCGCTTCTAGGTGCGCCAGGAGTTTATGATTCAGCACGCGTTCCATACTCTTACAGAGTATGGACGTTACCGAGATAGGTCTATAATTCGACGGGTCAGCTCGACTACCTTTCTTGGGCACGGGCTGCACGTTAGCTTGCTTCCAAGCCTTCGGCACTTTTCCAGTCTCAAATGAAAGGCGAAATAGGCGTGTGAAGATCGGAGACAACTCAGGTGTACAAGTCTTTACAAAAATTGCCGGTATCCCGTCGAGGCCACTAGCCTTGTTCACGTCTAGGTTACGCAGTACCCTACGGACGTCCTTCTGATGAATTCGAATTTTCGACATACTCGACTCGCATCCACCAGGAGAAGCAGGGGGCCACGCGCCACCAGGATTCAGACGTGAAGATTACGCAAACAAAGAAGCAAACAAGTTCGCTTTCTCCTCAGCGGAGTGGGTCAGCGTCCCGTCGGGTCTCAGCAGAGGTGGTAGTGAGGCGCGGCAGAAGTTCGATTCGACCGACTTAGCCAGGGACCAAAAAGCCTTACTACCTGCTGGGTATGTAGCAAGTTTGTTCCCTATTCGGCTAATGTGGTCATACCGAAACCTCCGCTACACCTTCTTGCAGGACTTGGTAGCCCTGTTGAAGGCTCTCTTCTTCTGACTCACGTCATTTGCTTTGCGCGTAAGAGCATCGAGCCATGCTAAGAACGCCGCGTGCTTAAGCGCATCAGCGCGATTGCACTCGGCATCAAACCATGGACGAGCTTCGCCAGACATTATTACGTCAGAGAACGGAATGTAGTACTCCATTCCCCTCCGCAACACATCCGTCACGATATTCGCGCACAACGAAGCATCAGTCGAAGAAAAGCAAGTAGGCTGCCAAGGATAACAAGCGAAGAAAGATAGCATGCCATCCCAATCTGTGACCTGTATCGCCATACCCGCCGGGTGCCTCTTGGGCTAGGACGCCCGCTCGGTGCCATCACTGCACCGACTGTCGGGAGGACACGGCGCAGCACACACTGGCAGAGTGTGCCGCATGGGAGGAGCAGCGCCGTGCCCTCGTATCCGAAGTGGGACCCGACCTGTCGCTGCCGGCCGTCGCTCGTTCGATGGTCGGGAGCGCCGAGTCGTGGAATGCGGTGATCTCCTTCTGTGAAATCGTAATTTCGCAGAAGGAGGCTGCGGAGAGGGAGAGGGAGGCCGTGGCCACTCTCCCGTGCCGCAGCAGGCGAACCGGGCGTCGGCGGAGGGCGGACAACGCCCTCTTCCAGCCCCCATAGAAAGGTCCGGAGGGACGGTGGACTCGGGGTCATCCGCCGCCCCCCATCCAGCAGGACCTGAGCCGGTGGCGCGTATTGTTCCAGACGCGCCCTACTGGACGTGCGGGGGGAGGACACCTCACTCCTCCCGCGAGCCTGAGGTGGCCCGCGTAGGCGGGCCGGCACTATCCGGGGATCGTGGAAGGCGCACTAGATCTCACGATCCTCGGTCCAAGTGTGAGAAGGAACACCGGGGTGGTTTTTAGTCAGTAAGAGTCTGACAGACCCCTTCGCCTGCCCCAGGCGAAGGACATCCATGAGGATTTTCCACCCCGGCAACAAAAAAAAAAAAAAAAAAGGATCGGGCGGGGAGTAAACGGACAGACTTCACCAGACAGTGGTAGGAACTACCCAGTAGTGAAGAAATTGACACCGAATAGCGGTCTGGATCTGTTGTCAGCAGAAGGTCCAAGCAAGTGGCAGTGTGCGAATCAACATCCGGAACCCTCGTGGCGCCCTGGACCAGCTGTGTAAGATTTAACGCTAGCGCTAGCTTTCGCGTCTGTCGTCCAGCATGGTCTGTGCACTGGTATGGGAAGAGACACTCCTGATGGTGGGCGTTGAAGTCCCCCAGTAGAAAAAATAGGGCAGAAGCGTACCGTTGCTGAGCCGCATCCGCCGCCTCACTTAGGTGCTGTGTGAGCCCAGTTGTCTCCAAATCACCGCTGTGCGAACGGTAGACACAGGCGTAGACATTTTTGTCCAGGCCTGTGTCCACTAAAACCCATAGCGTTGAGAACCTGGAGTCCTCAAAATTGCGGAGATGCCGATAGCAGATGTCGTCACGGGCGTACATACATACGCCCGCGCGTGGTTTGAAATGGTGCTCCAGGGTAAACCCTGGGTATAAAAGTTAAGACACGTCTGACGTACGATGTGCGTCTCCGAAAAATTTAATTTAAAAGATTTAATGATTGATAAGTTAAAATTACACACACACATGTTTGTGAACAGTTTGCAACTATGTTTTGTGGAGATTTTGAATAAAAACTAATAAAAATAATAACATACAATGAAATCTTTTCCGGAAGACTTGTTTGGTTTTCCCAGATTGTAATCTCGGTTGCATTGCCTATCCATAGCTACTACAGGTGGCCACAGCCTCAGGACCTCTGAAATAATTAGTAGCAGTTAATCAGCTGATACTAGTTTTAAAAGTTAACGATAGATGAAAAATGATAATAATGAACAAAGTCTAACCTGAAACAACCATATCTAAATATGTCATGTTTTGTATAGAATTGAAGTCAAACTTGCCGCCGTTCTTAGCGTCATGTTCCCTGATCTCCTGCGCCAGTCGCTCTTGCACATCTTGGTTCACTGCCAGCTCGTACAATAAGAATGACATACTGGACGAAATAGTTTCGAAGCCAGCAAGAAAGAATAAAAATGCTTGGGCCACTAGGTCTCTATCTGTCTATTCTGCAAAATAAGAAATCGCCAAGTGAGTCTATATTTTTATTAAAAAAATTCGCTATTAACAATTTTATTCGTACCTCTTGTAATTGCTTTCTTTCCAAAAGAAGATTCTTCAACAGTTGCAAAACCAGCGGCGTCATCATTGGCCTTGACATCTTCGTGAGTTAGTTTACCTGAAATAACACACACATCTTAATTTTTGAGTACTAACTATGAATAACAGTAGTATTAGAATAATGAGCCTGAACACTTCAAATGAAATAAGATGGGGTTTACAATTTACGCTTTTGCAGACGTTAACATTGGTACCTTTCTTGGCTTCCATTAAAAGATGGATCATGTCAGGTCTGATGATATGACGCATTTCTCTGTCCTTCATTGTGTCCAGCACCAAATTTGTAAAGAAATTCTTGGTCACATCTGATATAATGTCCCATTTTAAAACCTGTAAATGATCTCGTTGATTGTAATACCACATTTTGTTAAGTGGAAACACAATTAATTCAGAATATTTGAAGCTGCCACTTTCATAATTTTTTAATCTTATATTTACCTTGATAAGCTTAGGCGTATTCATAAGAAGGAAGAACATTATAACTTGGCGGAAATTGAAATTAGTAGCAACCTTGCCCATCTCGTAGAATTGGTTATTCTCGTCAATTTGGGAGTCCACCTTCAGACCAAAAGCACATGAGACTACCACATCGTTAGCGTAGCGCGTTGTAAGGTCCTTGCATTCAATATCAATATAGCCGTCTGTTATATGAAAAATATTGTTAATTCACAAAGATACTCGTTCATAGTCCAAGTTTCATTAAAACTACAGTCTTGAATTGTGTTCGTACTGATATTATTATAATAATGTACTTCATACCTCCCGAATTCTTAATCTTTTGCTTGAGTGACAGAATCATCTGATCACCAACTTCTACCATGAAAGGCACCATCAGACGTATCTTGGAACTTGTGAACGCTGGACTCAATGTGGAGCGCATGTCTTTCCATTCTTGACCTGGAAATTTAAACAAACATTTATTGGAGGAAACTATTAATTATTATTATTAAAGAATCTAAAATATGGCAGCTTTTTAAGTCAAAGTTTACCTTTCAATAAGAACAAAGTTCTTCCAAAGAACGAGTCCATCAAAAAATTGCGGTGGTCTAGAAAGTATTCAAAGTCTTTGACAGTAATCTTCTTTACAAGCTCAAGGTCATGGAGAACTACTAGCTCGTTTAAAAATTCAAATCTGCCGACGAATCTGAGAAACAATGTGTCATATTGTAATTATTCTGTCATTGACTTGTTTTCGATCCAAAATATAGTAGTATTGTTGGTGTTTAAGTTGTGTTGTGTTGTTTACTGAAGTTTAGTTATGCATTGAAAAGAGAAAATAAAAAGGAGATTATTTGTGTACAAATACCATAAAAAACTGGCCAAGTGCGAGACGGACTCGCGTTTTTTTACATTTTATTTTAAAACTACAGACTTGCAAGTTTTTCTGTAATTTTTAGGTTTAGAACTATTATCAACATTTTTTTTCAAAAATTTAGGCTCAGTATTTTCGGAGATAAGGGGATTTTCGGTAACTTTTGGTCTAATTTCTTGAAAAATCTTTTTATTTCAAAATTATAAAAAAAAAAGGTATTATTAAAATTCTCACAGTAAGTTCTTTCATTTAATATGTAACACGATACAGTTTGAAAAAGTTTTTTTAAATTTTCCTGTTTGACCCCCAAAAGTGACCCCCATACTAATAATTTATTTATTTACGTAATCCGTCCGTGTTTGGGTCAAAGAAGTCCATATGTTTACCAAATTTCAACTGAATCGGTCCAGTAGATCCGGAGAAAACTGGCTGTGACAGACGGACAGACAGACATATAGACCGACAGACAAACACCCGAGTACTATATGGGTTCCATTTTTTACGGATAATCGGAACCCTAAAAATAAACAAAATTAGTAAATTGATACACATGGATTTTGATTTTGTACAGATTTTGATTTAAGCCGTACCTAATATACACAGAGATCATATAATGTCTAGATTCCGCAACTCTAACACACCTTCAAAAATATTATTGACTTTCCACTTCTCACCTTTCTTCCGGGAAACTATTGTAAAGGTCACAAAGGTCGTAAGCCATATGGTCTAGGCGACATATTATCTTGCCCATGTTGCCGAACAGTGGGATTGGCTTGAAGTGCTTGATGCCATGTCGGCTGAATGTGGAGTAGACTCGCCGGAGATATAACACCACCACAGCTATCAGAACGACCACCCATATCAGCAAGATTATCATTTTCTGGAAGATAATTGCCAATTTATAAGTTTTAGTGCGATTCAGACGGTCAATCGGCACCCATTCCTTGATGTGATTAAGACCAATTGAAACTAATAATGTCGGAAACCCGATTTTGATATGATGATCTAATGTCAGTAGAAAAATCGGCCAAGTACGAGTCGGAATGCGGGTTAGTTCCGAACAAGTCATACTGTTTTAACATGCGCTTGACTCGGTGGAACGCAGAGCTAAAGGGCTCATTGGCGGCGTAAAACTGTTGCATGCCAAGCTACACAGCTTGGCTCATCGCCTCAAGGTTGCCTGCTTGTCGGTCTTCTACAGATTGAACTTCGGATAGTGTGCCCAAGAACTCCACGACCTCATCCCATTGGCCCCTTTCTACCATCGGACATCCAGACACTGCAAGTTACCCTCCCTAAGCGTTTTCAAGCGTCTTTTATAATGTGCAGAGCAAAGGAGTGGAACTCTCTGCCAGCGTTGTGTTTTCGATCGCTTACAACCCTAATCTCTTCAAATTTCGCTCCATTGTAGATGTTGTCTCTGTCATCTCTGACCTAGACAAGAGTCAAGAGCAAACCCATCTCAAAACACGCGCACTTTCGTGTGCGTCACATTTTTCATTAATGCTCCGCTGCTATTGGTCGTAGCACTTGTAGCGTGATTTTATAAAACCTATAGCCTTCCTCGATAAATGGGCTGTCCAACATTAAAATATTTTTTCGATTACAACCAGTAGTTCCTGAAATTAGCGCGTACAACCAAACAAACAAACTCTCTAGCTTTGTATATTATATAGGTAAAAGTATAGATTACTAAAGATCTAATAACCATGCGAGGTTAATATCTCACTATCGCGTAGATAAAAGCTTGAATGTTTACCCAGTACATATTGTTTCAAGCATGTGAGTGTAATCGAAGCAAAATAGTCTTGAAAACTGATCAGTAACTGAAAAATTAAGTACTAGAAAAGGCACTTATTATGCATGCTTTGAAAGTGGATACTAATAATTCTACACGTGATTTTTAAAACCTGTGGGCAGTGAAATAAATACTTAATTTAACCAAACATATCTATTATATTATATTCTACCGTCGTCGAACATAGGCACCTTGTTCGACGATACTACTTTCTGCCTCGCTGCTTCCTTTCGCTTAGGCGCATCCTGTTGTTCTCCTCTTCGCTGTCACTGTGGCGAAGCTGTCAACAGCCTCGGGGACCAAGCCTTGTCGTGCAGTCGAAGTGCGGGTCGCATAGCTCGGCACGCAAACATCAACGACATTATCCGACGCGCTCTTGTCGCCGTCGGCGTTCAAGCCGTACTAGAACCCATTGGCCTGGCACGCGATGATGGCAAGCGACCGGACGGTATGTCTTTATTTCCTTGGAAGATGGGTAGGCCTTTAGTGTGGGACGCTACTTGTGTCGATACTCTTGCGCCATCCCATCTTCCTAGCTGGTCGTGCTGTGCTGGCTCTGCCGCTGCGGCTGCTGAGAACCTCAAACGGCGGAAATATAGTAATCTTGTAGGCAATTATATTTTTGAGCCGTTTGGGGTTGAAACTCTTGGACCGTGGGCCCCGAGTGCTCACGTTTTATTTAAAGAACTAGCTAAAAGTTTAGTTGACACTTCGCGTGACCCAAGGGCTGGCTTTTACCTCGGACAGTGGATAAGCATTGCCATACAATGTGGCAATGCCGCCAGTATTTTGGGCTTACTTCCAGTCGACAGCGATGCGGACAAATTTTTTGACGCCATATTATAGTTAGGAGTTTTATTTTGTATTTTAAGTGTAAATAGTTTGTTTTTTAAATATAAGAGACCTTAATTTGACTAAGAATTATTTTTTAATATTTTTTTTGTTTTTGTTAAAAGGTAATACTAAAAAAATTCAAATATTTAGTGTTTAAATTGATCCACCTAGAAGTCCAAACAAAAAGTTAGAATGGTATACAGGAGAATGGACCACAAACTCCAAACATACTGCTAAAAAAATACATGTCTTATGTTTGTAAACATTGATTAAATAATTTATGTGTGAGGTCGATGTACTTACCTAGAATAACACTGCTATACCTACTACAGCAGAAGAGATCAAATCCTTTGACCTTGAATTAACCACAATGTAAACTGGTTGAATTTTGAGTGTCATCGTAATTTAAGGCACTTTTAACCTTTAACTTCTCAATTGTATAATTCTCATAAAAAACTGTGTATTTTAGAATCACATTTTCGTAAAATAGCCATGTTGGATTGAAAATTATATTAGAGCCTTAGAATCAAAATTTATCCTCTAAAAATATAATACACTAGCATTTGCCCGCAACTTTGCACGCCGCGCATATCCTGTTTTTACCCGTTCCCGTAGAAATTTCAAGAAATCCTCTCTTAGTGCTCTGCAGGAACCTACATGCCGAGCTTTCTAAGACCAGCAGTTTCGCCTGTGCTTTGTCTATCAGTCACTCGGTAAGGGAAGAATTTTATATATTAGGATAAATATAATAAGCAATATAATCTTACATTAAAGTCTGTCATTGACAGGCACGGATCAGCCGCAACAAAAACACAAGACAAACAAAACTAATCGGAGCGAGCGTGTAACTCAATTCACTGACAATCTCACTGTGATGTTAGTCTCGTAAACACGACACATGAACAAGAACATAGTACGTATTTTATATATGTATGTGTTGGTTATTATTCGCAGATTTGATAAGAAAATTGTCCCAGCGTTTATTTATTTATATTTGGTTCTCTGGGTGCTAAAGTCTATTAAGGGAGTGCCACAAGCATTGTTCCGAATCCGATTGGCAAGGTTTTGTTGTTGTGTGTAAAGGATTATACTTATGTGTTACAAGCATATAGTTCAACTAGCTGTAGCCCGCGACTTTGTACGCGCGTATCCTGTTTTTTCCCGTTCCCGTAAGAATTTCGGGAAACCCTCTGTTAGTGCTCCGCTACGGAGTGTAGGGTAGCTATATCAGCCTCTACGACCAGTAGTTTTGGCTGTGCGTTGTCTGTCAGTCATTTAATCAGTCAGTAACAGAAGAATTTTATATAATGTTACCGGCAATCTGTATAATCCGGTATTCTATAGAATACCTAGGCTATGTATGCCTAAAACATTCAGGTAATGTATGAAATATTATTCAATTTATACTTTGAATGAATTACAAAATATGTTATCAGCTTTTAAATTGCGTAGCTATTGGAGAGGCACTCAATATTTAATTTACGGTACGCACACATGTGCTTGTAGAATGCGATATTTTACGTTAGTTGAATTGCGACCTTTTCTACGATTTCTTAGAGTCGATATTGGAATAGCCGCGAGCACGTCGCACTTATCAAAAACGTCTGGGTACCTGCCTACCGACCCTTACGAGAATGAAGATACAAGAAAAACAAAAGTGTTTTGGAAGTTTTTAGAAAGTAGCCTGCTATCTTGGGACAACGATTTGGAAAAGGCGAGGATTCAAGCTTTGGCCACGCTAGTAAACAGACGTCTGTTTTAGGTTAACGGGAGTTAGAGTTAGTTAGGTCGGAAGCGATGTCTCTGTATAGGCTAAGAGACTCATTGAATGCCAAGTAGCGAGTTGTGTTGTTGTAACCCATAGTTTAGCCAGTATTATTTATTAAGTTAAATCTAAGTTAGATTAATTTAGTTTTAATATGTGTGGTGTGTGTGTTGGTGAACTAATGTGTGAGTGCTGTGTGTATTATCCTACCTTATTACCCTCTTTGACCTAAACGAGGTAACTGACATATGTGTTTGGTTCTAGGGAGTCGGAGAAGGCCTTCTTATAGAGTGTGCTTTAGACATAGCAACAGACTGTATACAACAATGACTCTAAACTGACTTTAGACAAACCTTACCAAGACACTGCACTAAGACACTGCTTATGAAAGGCTGAACCAAATAATACTTGCCACAAGTTAGGGCCTGTTTGAACTATAATGTTTCCTTGCAATATCTAAGGTTATGTCATATCAACCAAACATTAGTAGAGGTTGCCTCTCCCTATGAACTGACTGAGTGCAGGATACTTTGCACTGTTCTTGGTATTTGCACACTTCCATTGGGGCTTCACCAAGTATGGGTTGAAGTGAATTGATAGCCCTCCTAATGGACGATAGGGATTGTATCTCGCTAAATCACACCCGGCCCCCGAGGCCTCTCACTGATATAAAAAAATAATATTTAGCGAAATACTTATATTATGAAGCCTAGATGGAACGCTCGTTGCCAGACGTGGTAGCGGTCGCTGCAGTACTCTAGTGTCTTCCCAAAATGGGTAGATTATGGAAGTGTGAAGCGACGAACCCAAAATCCGCTTCCGCAGATAACAAGAATCGGTGCAAAGAGTTATGCAAACGACTGACAACGCGGTACGCTTGTGCTAAGTCATATAATGCGTTAGTAAAGGGTTGATAGGCCGATGTAAGGGGCTAATTTATATAGCGCGCATCCAGTATTTCTGGAAACATGTCTCGCTCAATGACAGAGGCACTTCGCAGTCCTCTGCCTTAGGATTGTGTAAGACATGCTTGAGTGTAGGGAACGTGTACTGTTGTGACCGCAGCAGGTTCTCTCTAGACCTATGCACGTTAGGATCGACGGTACACGTCCGATGTACAGGCAGTTGTAAGACGGCCATAGATCACTGGGGTGGGTCTCTAGATTATTGTAAAGAAATTTACTATCGCGCTTTGAAATTAACTATTTCACACAAGCGTTACGTGTCATTTTCCCTTTTGCAGTCCTCTTGTCTTCTTAACTTCATACATTGTAATCTCGTTATTGTTCCATAATTATTTATTGTTTTACGAATGTATACTAACCGTGAATTCCCAATATTAACTTCACCTTGCATCCCCTCCTTGTCCCGCAGCCTCAAAGGTCGTACAAGGCAGTAGTTTCTGGGAATTCATTTCTTACTATTGGCGGGAGGGTGTCTAGTCTGGGACGAGCCCTACGGGACCACGCGGCTGGCAGGGCATGGTCCTCCTGCCTACCGGCAGGACCTACCTTAACAATTAGGTTAATTCTAGGAAAAACGAAAATTTTATCAGCCTCGGGTAACTTAGGAACAGTCACAGAGGCAAAAAAAGTTACAAAAACAGGTTCAAATCTAAGTGTTGTGTTTGAGTTATTGGTAATTTCTGATATTTTATGTATAGATTTTATCTTATTACCTTTCATAAAGAACAAAATCCTGGTTACGAAAGATTCTGGTCCGGTCATGGAGTGATCAACGAAATGTTCGAAGTCTTTGATGGTTATTCTCTTCAACAGCTCAATGTCCCGGATTAATATCGTTTCTTTCAAGAATTCATATTTGCCGACAAACCTGGAAAACATCTCGAAAGTTTAATTGACATTTAAATCAAACAAAGTGAATACCCGATAACCGACGCCTAAGGCATTAAGTCCACCTTTGTACAGTGATTTTTTATAAGTGCACAAAGGTTAAATAAATAAAATAACAAAAATCCGTATTTCCTGGAATAAGGGCCAAAATTTAGCACTCCCCAATAAAAGCGATATTAGAGCTGCAAATATTTCGATATATCCTGGTACATGTAACTAAAAAGCGATTTACGATTACGGAGACGGATTTCTGTTGGCTATGGTAGGGTTACGAGTATGGTGCTCTAATGTGGCTAAAAACGCCTAAGTTCGCCGTGAAAGTTCATGCACAATGCGGTCAAGTTAAAATCTAACTGCCACACTAAGAAAGGTTAATTAAATGAGTCCTAATGATTACTTAACTAATTATCATTAAATTCATTAATGAACGATACATCCCAGAGACATTATTTAAGGGTTCATTAGTTAATGACAACTTTAAGTATCCGTAGGGCGGAGCATCGCCAAATCATCTTTGATATTGCACATCGATAAACTGTTGGTGTAGCCACACTTGTAAAATTGATATTATTAAATAGCAAAATAGTTTATTTAAACACATTGAAAGCATATAAATAGGTAACATAAACTATTTTTTTTTATTTGACGTTCGTTTTTAATAAAAAAAACCAAGCGACACGGCTTGTTTTTTAAATAAATAAAATAATACAACCGGACCCTTTTTTTTCTGGTATCACTAACTGTCAGTGTTATAAACTGTTAAGGTTATGTTTTTAGTTTGTGACTTGTGTTGTTGCGTTTATACCGCCAAGAAAGAGTCTTCGTGTTGTAAAGTTTTTAATTACAGGTGTGCAGGACAGCCGCATACATAGTCTTAGGTTTAGAGTTAAGAGTTAGGCACGTGTTGCTTTTAAGTAATACCGTTAGTTAACAACATATTTTTAAAAAGTAGACAGATGTAAGGGATAGTTCGACGCTTTCAAAATGTTTGTGTCACATTGCCATTTGTTAAGTTATTACCGACCCCTATAATTAAAGATCCCTTGTTATGTGAAAATTTTATGTCTGCCCATTAACAGAATGGTGTATTTGTCTCTAATATTTATTAACGTCCGGCAATAGTTTCTAATTCTGGCATAGTCCACAAAATCAATAAAGTCTACCAGATCAGACATCTTTGCTATTGTTAAAACACTTCTATTCCTAATGTGAATTCTTTAAAATAAAAATATAACCTCAAACGTCAATGCCAAAATCAATCATTAGAAAGTTAAGTGATGGTTTTGCTTTACTTAACTTTAATTGTCATTATGGTATGGTAACGGACCGTTAACTGTCTCTGAGAGCGAACTTTTTTAAATCTTTACTAAGGAGCGACTAAAGTAACAATTAAACGTCTCTGAGTGTGGCAGTAAATCTATACTAATATATAAAGCTGAAGAGTTTGTTTGTTTGTTTGCTTGAAGGCGCTAATCTCAGGAACTTCTGAAACCGATTTGAAAAATTCTTTCAGTGTTTGATAGCCCATTTAGAGAGGAAGGCTATAGGCTATATATCATCACGCTAAGATGAATAGGAGCGGAGCAGACGAAGTTGTGCGGTCAAGTAGTACTATAATATTAGCGTAAAAGTATTGGATGTTGGCTGGCGGCTCATTCTATGCTGCGGCCACTCTACCTTACCGTATACAACCCGTTTACCGCAATAATTATGGCATTAAATTACTGCCTAATTTGCCGCGTGAAGAGGTGTGGCTACACTACAGTTTACCTAGCAGAGATAGGAGCTATTGCCTACCGTCATATGCCGTATTGATTGACATTGCAAAATTATGGCCATAAATCGTGGCTACACCTAGGTGTTGTTTCAATTATGGCCATAATTATTGCCATATTACAGTAGTGTAGTCAGCCTAAACAATTCTGCTTCTTCATTTTAATATTAACTTGCTTTATTTAAATCCTTACCTTTCTTCCGGAAAACTATTGTACAAGTTAACGATATCATGCCCTATATGATCTTTGGGTTTCACCATCCTGATGATATCATCGATCATTGGTATGGTCTCCCGGTGCTTGATGCCGTACGGCTTGAAGGTCGAGTGGGCCTGCCGCAGGTACGATACCACCACGGCGATCAACACCGCCACCCATATCAGGAGGATTATCATTGTCTGGAAGAAATTATGTGATTTGATAGTCGTTGAAATTAAATGAAATGATGCAATTGCATGCAATACAATGTGTAACAGAATAAAAGCAATGATAAATGATATTTATTTTGCAAATAGGTTACAAGTAATTCTTTTACACGTCAATAATTTTGGTCATATTATTCTACATGAGGCCGGTGTTTCCTAGCTGACTACGCTGAGAAGAAACTCAGAGGTTCATACGAAAAACATGAAGGTTAACGTTTGAGGTGGCCTTTTGAGGAAAACACCACGCAGGTTTGAGTGGACCTGTCCAGACAGTGCAAGGATTTGTCAGTTATCGTGCAGCTCAACTCAGAACTTTGAGGAGCTCAACGATCCGACGAACAATATCAAAGTAAGAACATTTGGGTAGGCCGCATAGTGTACTCATTATACCGCTTAAGGTGTCATTGTAATATGAACAACTTTCGCTCTGGGATCAACACTGAAACCACGAAAATAATTGGCTGCCCCATACATTTATTTACGCATAGCTCGACAAAATGTACTGAACAGCTGATTTTTTTCACGATTTCAGCGTTAGCCCTTTCATAATGATGAGTTTCACGTAATTCACGTTGAATTTAAAGTAACACACTTAAAAACATTTAAGCGACTTTCGCAAGTCAATGTTTTAGTCAATATTTCGAACTATGTAGATGGTGTGGTGCCAATTTTTCTTAGCTGAGTGATCATTGTGAAAAAGAAAACAATTGAATTCTTAACAAATAAGCCGAACGCTTTAGCCCGATCGTGCCTCTCTATCGCTTGTATCGCGCTCTCGCTGGCGGAACGGGACACTATCATGCGCGCAGCCGGCGTTCATCGATAAGACATTATCACGTCAAAAATAATGTTTGATTTTTTTTTTTAATTTTTTATTAGTCAAACGATTTTTTGGAAATATTACTTTTGGTTTCGTGGATTACAAATCTATATCGACAACTAGGCTGTTGGTGCGGGTAAAATAATGTGATCAATTTGTATTAATTCAGTTCATAATAATTATGTCAACCCGGCGAACGGCGTCAAAACAATAATATGATTTAGTTAGTATTCAGACTGTGACGTCACTCAAGGCCAAACATCGTACAAAACTGACGCTCGAATTAACAACGAGCGGTTACGGTCATGTTATCAGCTAGTTTTGTGTTTGTTTTGTATTTATCCAACATTTCTGTATCATAACATAACAGTGGTCTTCATACACCACATAGTATTGTTCCCTTTTTTAGGGTTCCGAAAAAAAAAGGAACCCTTATAGGATCACTCGGGTGTCTGTCTGTCTGTCTGTCTGTGTGTCTGTCCGTCTGTCACAGCCAGTTTTCTCCGGATCCACTAGACCGATTCTGTTGAAATTTGGTACACATATGGACTTCTGTGACCCAAACACGGACGCGTTACGTAAATTATTAAATTTTTAGTATGGGGGTCACTTTTGGGGGTCAAACTAGAAAATTTAAAAAAAAAGTTTTTTGAACAATATCGTGTGACATATCAAATGAAAGGGCTTACAGTGAGGGTTTTAATTATATTTTTTTCATGATTTTAAAATAAATGGTTTTGAAGTTATTCAAGAAATAAGACGAAAAATTACCATTCCCCCCCTTATCTCCGAAACAACTGAGCCTAAAATTTTGAAAAAAAATGGAGATAATAGATCTTTACCTAAAGATTACAGGAAAATCTATAAGAAGTTTGTAGTGTTAAAATAACAAGATAAAAAAAAAATACACTGTATGTCAACAAAATCGATACCTACTTCAAAATTCGGCACGAACGTGTAACCTCGGTCACGAACCGACTCACTCTGAGCATAAACTCTAAAGCATTCACTCTCGCATCTTCTATTTATACATATACCACCTACGGCTAGTAGATTAGATTAGACAACGTTTTCAACGATAATTTTGATATTTCATCAGCTTCGAGCTTTCATCATCGGCAATTGTTGTCAAGATAACCTGAAGGCATTACTGATGGGCCTCAAAAGATATAATCAGCACCCTACCCTGTCCCATGTTAGTATTTCTCCGCTGTCAAACATCAGGATTTGTGCTTCTTTTTCTTTCATATAATTCGTCCCACTAATTACATTGGGCCACTTCTCCCTTTCCATCTTCCATGGGCCAAAACTGACAAAACGAAAGCGAGTTACTTTTATTTATAGAATGAGTGTGGTTTTATTAATCAGAAGCCAAACATACTCACTAGTTCATGACATTCCCATTATTAAAAATAACACCATTGAGACAACCTCTATAGGTACCAGTCAATCTGACATTGTTATTAACAGTTTATTTTCAATTCTATGAAGCAACTCGCTTCCACTGATGGTCTACATTAAACTGACGGCTGCCCACCTCGAATCACCTCACCCGAGCTACCCACAATTCCGCTCGCGTGAGTCGGAAAACAACATTGCGTAATAATTCAACTATAACGACGTCTGGTATTGTTTGAGATTTAGAGTGAATAGAGTAGTTTGAGGGTCGAAATAATAAGCCAAAGTAAACACCTGTCCAATATTGGACGTTCATACTACAGCCAGCGTTCTGTCAGCTGCTTCAGCCTTTAAAAGACGTCGAAAGATTGTAAACAGATAGACAAACATACATACAGAGTTGCTTTCTTCTTCTTTTTAGAAGTTGTTGCCTCACATTGTATCGTGGGTAATACAAACTCACATACACAGACAGCCAGAACCGGAACAACTATCCGTGGGTCATAGAAATATTTGTCACGTGCGGGAATCGAACCCACGACACATATAGTAACCAATCGCCCAACCACTGCACCAACTGGGTCGACTTTGGCATTTATATTATTAAGTTGGGATAGTATGAAAGTAAGGATATGGATTAAGCTTATTACGACTAAACCCAGGTGTTAGCTTAGTGCCCTTCGCACTTTCCCTTCATTTAACATATAAATTAATAACCCCTTCTATTGGATTGCTGTAGATGCTGCTCGCGCTGATTTTCACTCAAATAAAACATTGTTCATTTGTTACCCGATGACACTAACATTTAGAGGTAGCGGTACAGAAAGTAAAGTCCCGCAAACCTCCATTGAAAAGGGATGATCCTCCGACCGGGCGGTTATTGTGTTCGATGGGCAACTGCCCGATACTTGATATATGGACTGTTGTATATGTTCAGTTCGGTGGGCAACTCCCAAGTAGTTGATATGCAGACTGTTGTATAAGTATCTTCAATTCACACGATAAACTCTGATACCGTAGTTCACTGCTGGTGGGATAGATGGCGTTGCAGTTATTTTTGTTGCATGTGTACACTTTACTACGATGGTTTTTCTTGTGGCGACATTGTTGCCGCTATGTAAACATAGTTGGTTAGGGTAAATCGGCGCCGTCTACAGAATAGAAGAGAATATCAATCTGCCTAGCCTTTTCTAAACCATTTTGGGTTCGGCTTCCTTCCTAGCTGAATGCAGCTGAGTACCAGTATTTCACTTCACACGTGCGGCTGTTATTATTAAGCCACGAGCTCTTAAAGAGAGATATCATGAAAAATACGACCAAGTGCGAGTCGGACTCTCACACGAGGGGTTCCGTACCATAAGCCGAAAAACAACACGTTTCTTGATACGGGAGCTAATTATTAATCTAATTTAATTTTTCTTATTTTTTGTTGTAGCGGCACACACACACACAAACACACACACACTCACACTCACACACACACACTCTGTGAAAATGACAATTGTGTACCTGTTACGGTTCTAGAGATATAGTCCGCTGACATTCGTATGGACGGACGGACGGATGGATGGACGGACGGACAGCGAAGGATTAGTAACCGGGCTCCGTTGGTTACGGAACCCTATTAATAGGGTGCCGTTGGTTAACCATTGGGTAAAGAACCCTAAAAATGCAGGAAGCGTAGCTATGACAGAAATGAAAACAATTTTGTTGCAAACATACACTTTTTAGAGTTTCGAACAAAAAACGAAACCCTTATAGGATCACTCGCGTGTCTGTCACAGCCAGTTTTCTCCGGATTCACTGGACCGATTCTGTTAAAATTTGGTAAACATACGGACTTTTGTGACCTAAACATGGACGTGTTACGTAAATTATTAAATTTTTAGTATGGGGTTCACTTTGGGGGTCAAACTATAAAATTAAAAAAAAAAGTTTTTTGAACAATATCGTGTGGCATATCAAATAAAGGGCTTACTGTGAGGATTTAATTGTACTTTTTTCATAATTTTAAAATAAATGGTTTGAAGTTATTTAAGAAGTTAGGCGAAAAATGACCATTCGCCACTTATCTCCGAAACAACTGTGCCGGAAATTTTGAAAAAAATGAAGACTATAAGTAGATCTTTACCTAAAGATTACAGAAAAAGTCTGTAGTGATAAAATAACATGTTAAAAAATAAAATTGGTTCGGAACCCTTTGCACGCAAGTCTGACTCGCACTTGGCCAGTTTTTAAAAAATTTATTAACGTTGAAAAACATTGTTATCATCATTATATCTATTGTACATTCCGAAGTATATAGTCTGACGATTCTACTTCCTCAGTTTCAACCGGAGCCAATGTCCTCCCTGCAGCCTGATATTAAGATCATTCACTGCTAGCTCGGCAGGGATGCGGGTCTTCTCACAAGGCGAGAGCTCTATGTGCCGTAGAAGCTGGTAAATCATTACTTTCACTTCGCAGAGAGCAAATCTTGAGCCTGTTAAAATTAATAGTTTGGCGTTTATTTTAGTTCTCTTTCAATAAGTTAGTTAAGTTCTATAATTAAGTTTCTGGAACGTACCGATACAATTCCTAGGGCCAGCTCCAAAAGGCATGTAAGTGAGCGGATTAATTTCATGTTTATTTTCTTCGGAGAATCGTTCAGGATCGAATTTTTCAGGATTCGGGTAAAAATGAGGATCACGGTGAAAGGCATACGTCGGTATCATAATTCCTGAACCTTTGCGCAACTGTAAGTAAACAACATTAAAATTAATAAAACAAAACCATATTTATTCCATGTCCATGTCTGCTGCATGTCAGATGAACTTTCGGCTGAAAGAACCAATTATTAGATCACGTTAAACGTTAGGCGACATCACGCCAGAAGAACTGAAGAACTAGCCCACATGGCAAAGGATAAACGTGCGAATAAAAGGGAGGTCATTGCCCAGCAGTTGGCGATTGATTCCTGATTTCTGAATTAAGTCATTCAAGTTGAGTGTATATCAAAGCTTTTGACTGTAAACTTGTTAAATTTTAGTATGCTCGTTTCAAACTTAAATACTCAACCTAGAAACCGGTCCAATATGATCTACCAATCTCGTAAAAATGATCGTGCAACTTACTATGAAATCTTTTTCAGCAGCCTTGTTTGGTTTTCCCATATTATAATCTCTGTTGCATTGTCTATCCAAAAATACCGCTGGTGGCCACAGCCTCAATATCTCTGAAAAAAATTATTATATCTTCATTATTTCGGACGAAAAACGTCCACTGCCGAATATAGGAATCCCCCAAGTGGCATCAAGCGGATTCTCACGGTCTTCATCGGGTTATCTGTCCATTTTGTGGGACTAACTACCTGTGGATTAATTATTATACTAATCTCTTTCATTATCATCATCTTTTCAGTCAATTGCTGTCCACTGCTGAACGCAAGCCTCCCCCAAAGAGCGCCAACCATCCCGCTCTTAAGCAGTCCGTATCCATCCGCTGCCAGCCACCTTCTTTAAATCATCGAGC
The DNA here is from genome assembly GCA_947578705.1 of Lacanobia wlatinum. Lineage (NCBI taxonomy): Eukaryota > Metazoa > Arthropoda > Insecta > Lepidoptera > Noctuidae > Lacanobia > Lacanobia wlatinum. Next base: position 28,998,249 of record OX388029.1, read on the forward strand.
CATCGTGTCGCAGGGCGTCCCACACTATGTTTGCCCGCGGTATCCACTCTAACACATGTTTGCTCCATCGACCGTCTGTCCGTCTACAGACATGGCCGGCCCACCTCCACTACTACTAATCTCTCTGCGCTGAACGAATTTAAATCAATGCTTCATATTTATCTACCTTTTTAAAATTACCGACACCGATAAGTAATGTTTTCGAGAGATATTCGATTTCCGATTTTTTTAAAGGAAAATTAGTCTACATACAAATAGTTCACCAAAATTGTACCTGATACAACCATATCCATATACGTCATGTCTTGTATGGAATTGAAGTCAAACTTGCCACCGTTCTTAGCATCATATTCCTTGATCTCCTGCGCCAGTCGCGCCTGCACGTCAGGGTTCACAGCTAGCTCGTACATCAAGAATGACATACTAGATGAAATTGATTCAAAACCAGCGAAAAAGAACAGCAATGCTTGGGCGACTAGGTCATCATCCTTCCAGACTGCAAATCACAAAATAAAAAGTTGTGCTTTATTGATTGAATCTTTTGTAAAATACATTATTCTACATCTATATGATAATTGTATTAGACTTTCTTCATTTCGGCAATATTATTTAGTTAATTCATCGCTATCAATATCATAATTTTATTTGGAGTAGGAGTAACATGTCTTATTAGTTAATAATAATTACCGCGACTTAGCTTCTTCTTTCCAAATGACGATTCTTCGACGGTTGCGAAACCAACAGTATCATCATTGGTTTTGACTTCTTCGTGAGATATTTTTCCTAACAACAAAAGCAATACTAGATCAATCTGAACTTTAATTTCATTTTCAATAGACTACATCTGATTGACACCTTTTTTAGCTTCCATAAGCAGATGGATAATGTCATGTCTGACAATGTTGTTTTTCTCCCTCTCTTTCATTGTGTCCAGCACCAAACTTGTGAAGAATGTCCTGACTGCTTTTGGTATCACGTCACAATCAAGAATCTGAAAGTGATCAAAGGTCACCATGAACAAACTTAAGGTACATAGGCAGACGGCATGGTGGTAGATACTAGTTTGATTTATTTCCCTCATTTAAATGACTAGATATTAAAAAAAGATATTGCAGACAGTCGTTATAGCGAATAGACTTCCAGTAATGGACACAGGGCTGCTCCAAGCATCACCACTTCAACAGGTCACATGTTTCTGCATCTAGTGGATACTCGTGACAAACACCGATCATCCGCCCACCATATGCGAGGCCTGCTTTATCTTCTTCATATTTTCTAGTATTAAAATTGGATTTCAGATCACATATATACACATGATGGAATTAAATTCAATACCTTAAATAGTTTCGGTGCATTCATCATAACAAAGAATACTAGCATCGAAAGAAAACCGAAGTTGGTTGCCGTCTTGCCCATCTCGAAAAATTTGTTATCCTTGTCGGTGTGGGAGTCTACCTTCAGGCCGAAGGCGCACGAGGCTATCACATCGTTGGTGTAGCGCGTTGTAAGATCCTTGCAGTCAACGTCTATGTAGTCACCTAAAAACACAAATATACAGGGTGTGATATCATAAAAGTACCTATTACAAGTTGGACATGATTATCCATGAAATCTGGCTTAAATATTTATAATACGGTGAACCTACTTTCCGAACTCCCAATGTTTGTTTTGAGCGACTGTATCATCTGATCACCAACCTCCACCATGAAAGGCACCATCAGACGTATCTTAGAACTTGTGAACGCTGGACTCAATGTGGAGCGCATGTCTCTCCATTCTTGACCTGCGATTTAAAATGGTTTGTATCATTAGATAGAGTAAACTTTTTATGAAGGTACCTATAACATGAAACAAATTAATAGAGCAAGGTTACCTTGCAAAAGGAACAAAGTCCTTGTGAAAAACGAGTCGACTCCAAAGTCACGGTGATTGAGGAAATGTTCGAAGTCTTTAACGGTGATTCTCTTTACAAGCTCAACGTCTCGGATCACTACTCCTACGGACATGAATTCAAATCTGCCAACAAATCTGAAAAACAATGTAGAAGATAATATTGCATAATCTCCATATTTCCATACAATCCAACATTCATAAAACCGGAATTGGGACTATCATTTCATTGAAATACAGCATAACTAAACTTTGCAAATAAATACTTTTTCATGAAAAATTGTGTCCTTTTTTCAGTGATTATTATAGTTGTATTTCAGTTCCTCACCTTTCTTCGGGAAAGCTGTTGTACAAATGAAGAAGATCGTCAGCACCATGATGCTTCCGCAGGAGAACCTTGCCCATGTTGCCCAGCAGTGGGAGTGGCATGAAGTGCTTGATGCCATGACGACGGAATAAGGAGACTTGCTGGAAGTACGGCACCAACACAAGGAGCAAGACGATCACACAAAGTAGCAAGATTATCATTTTCTGTAAATATTTTATTCGGTTATTATCACACTGGTACCATCTCACTTTACAGTCATTTGGATTTTCGACTACTTCGGTCCTGAGCTTGTATAAAAGTTATTCAGTAAAGCTGTTTCATTCTATTCATTCAAAATCTCGTTATTTTGCACGGTTTTTTCTTGTGATATTCACTCTTATTCATTCACTTAAGACATCCTTTTCTTAAATACGAAACTCTAATAATCTTTAAATTGGATTCAACCAATTGAGGTTTGTTAGTAGAACGACTCTTTATTTGACCATGTTATGTCAAGGACAAAATAATGAAGTTCAAACTGTGGCAGTACGATTTGTTCATATACGCGAAAACAGAACATAATTTTCAAATCAACAGAAACCTATTTTAACAAGTTTAACAGAAGTATATTAGTTAAACTACTGGTCAACATCCACGAAAGAGTTTAATGTAAATAAACATGAACGGCAAAAATAGATAATTTTAACATTGAATATCCTCTGATATCACTAACAAGGTCAATTTTAGTTGACCTTTTTAGATTAGGTAGAACATAACTGAATTATAACAGAATAATTTTAAAACACGTTACTTACTTCAGTAAAAACATCTGTCACGGATAATTAAACAAATTACAATTCACTGTTTGTAAACAGAACTGCGTCAGAGGCAACGTCCTTCCTCACACACTACCGAATCTGCTCTGAGTTTGAATCGAAATATGCAAACGCATATCTACGATATACATGACGGATAAGATTGTAAATTCGTTTATTTTATCATCTCCTGTCTTTTGAATGTTTTATTTCTGTGGTCTGATGCCAGAAGTACTTCAATATGTAATGTGAACCTTTTTTAAAGGCTGACTTGTGTACGAAAACAATTTTCTTATATGAACACTCAAAAAATTCTTTGTTCTGACTGTATTTTAACTGCCAAAACTACTATATCCAGAAACTACTATGTCAAGCAAGAAGGAATTTTTGGAAATTTCAACTTTAATAGGGGATGCTAGCGGGAATTTTGTACTGAGATCACCACCATCAATTGTACTAATACAGATAATAATGTACGAAGCATCTTTGTTTCTGTAGTCTATTGTAAGAATCACAACATAATCAATCTATTTGTGTATATTTATTTGTATGTTTATTGTAGTTTATATTTATTATTGCGTAGTACATAATATACTTTAGTTAAGTTAGTATAGTCTATTTTAAGTTTCCTTCTCTGTCTCTCTACACACTGTGTTTACGTTTCTTATCCCACTCTTCTGTCGCAGGTCTGCTGGAAGAAATTTCTATTGAAATAAGCAGTACCTTTGTGCTCTTTTGTCTGTATTTAATTATCTTTTGAAGTGAAAACTTCTTTAGCGGCGTTGAGCACTTTTTCTGTAATGGGTATAAAATCTTAAACTCGCGTCAGGGTCACGTGACCTGATCGCAAAAAGCGTAAGACGGACTCGCGTCAGGGTCACGTGATGCGAAAAAGCGTAAGATCGAGGGGAAGGGAGAGGAACTAGTATCTCCCACTCTTTCTACCGTGCCTGAGTGTGCTGCTCCGCTTAGGCGGCACAGGGCGCTTGCGCGAATGTCCGTCTGTGTTTATGTACAGCGTGCCACGCGTATCCAAGGATACGAAATTACGGAATTACGAAATTATGGATGAAAGTTGATTTTTCTAAGAGATAAAAATTAATGTAATATATAAATAAATAACGATATAATATTATGAATAATAACATGTAAACTGTCATATTTGTGTACGATAGCGCAATAAATAAACATTGTATTCTACCTCATAAATGATAGTATTTTTGTACTTATAATTAAACACAACGTTACTTTTTGTTGTTTTTATGGTTCGTTTTGTTTATGTCAGGAACTGTGTCAAGATTGACATCTGTCACTGACAGTCGCTGTCGCGGCCACACGTCAGTGTCTTTTTGTTTATTTTGTTGTCGGTGGTTTGTCTATGATGTGACCGCGACAGTAAGGATGTATTATTAACATGTTTTCACTTCTGCCGGCACTCCCGGAGTGCTACCGGTGTTTTTTTTTTAAGTTTATTGTGTGTACATAAATAAATAAATAAATAAATCAACATTGTGTGTGGAATGTTACTTATAATGAAAAACCAATATAGGTATTTAAGGTATAGAAAAATAATTATTATGCCTTTATTGTAATATACATTTCACCTTAAAAATATAAAAAAAAAAAACCATTATGACGCGCACTATTCAATTTATAAATCCTAGTACTACTTCCTGAGTCTAAACCTAAGCCAATGTCCTCCCTTCAGTCTGATGTTGAAATTGTCCGTAGCTAGCATGGCAGGGATACAAGTCTTCTCGCAGGGTGAGAGTTCCATATGCCGTAGAAGCTGATAAACCATCACCTTCAACTCACAGAGAGCAAATCTTGACCCTGTACAGACAAAGTGATGTTAGTTTTGTGCTTATTTTAGAAATCATTCAAAATCTCTATATTTATTTATTCTATTATTTATGTACACACAGAAAAACAGTAGTTGATATCATTATAATTATGAGTACGAAGGGACTGCTTATTTCCGCTTCTGTTTGTTTCTGTGTATGCTTATTTATTTATTTTTCTTTAACAAATCAAATTAAATAGTTAACGAAGTATTATAAAAATTAAATTTAAAAAACCCCCAACGCAAAATAAGAAAAACGAACATTTAAAAGGTCAAAAATAATAACTACCGCTGAGAATAGACAGAAGCTAGTGCAGAAAAAATCCGTTGGGGCTGCCATTTGCTGTTCTGGAATTACAGAATACAATGATTGCTCACATAATCTATAGAATTGCAATCTTTTATTCCATTTCAGGGCAAGGAATGGCAGCCCGACGGATTTCGTCCATCCGTTTGAGAGCTACGATGCCACAGACGGACACACACAGACACAACGACGTCAAGCTTATAACACACCTCTTTTTGCGTCGTGGGTTAAAAATGGACACCCTCATCTCACAGAACTCCAGACATACTGACATGATCGTCTTTTATTCGTCCACCAACACACACCGCAGTCAGGATTTTACATCCAAGAGCGCGTTGAGCATAGAGAGAGCGAGGAACATGGTACCTATTGGGCTCACGCAATGATGTCACTCGCAGTTGTATGAAGATGATATTGTTAGGTCAGTCAGTGATGTGCCATGGTATGGTCACCATTTCAACCGATAGGCGTCCACCGGCGGCGACATAGGCCTCCTCCGAGTATCGTCACCTCAACCGTTCATCGGCTACCTTTTGAGAGGCCTTCCGACGCTTCGACATACATATAAACTGCACTATTATCTCACCTATGCAATTCCTAGGGCCGAAACCAAAGGGCATATATGCCAGGACATTGATCTTGTGTTTATTTTCTTCAGAGAAACGTTCAGGATTGAATTTTTCGGGCTCTGGGAAATACTGGGGGTCGTGGTGGAAGGCATATGCTGGTATCATTACTCCTGCGCCTTTGCGTAACTGTAACACAAAACATACAATAAAGTCCGTGCGTATTATAAATGAAAGAACTTTCAACAACAAGCGTGCTTGTTATTCCGAAAGTGACTAACTGCTTTGGTAAGCGCACAAGGAAATACAAAATGTCGACGTTAGTAAATGAGCTGCCACTGAACTTGATAACATATACATATAAATACCAACTCACGAAAATTCAGAAGAAACACTATCTGGCACAGTCGCCTTTTTTGTAGCAATCGGTGCCTAATAAACAATCCATAAGTGAGTAAATTATAATTAGACTAGCTTTTACCCGCAACTTCATACGCACATAATATCCTGTTTTTTCCTCCTCTCTTAGTGCTCCCCTATACTCTTCACGGACCTACATGTCAAATTCTAAGTTTCTACGACCAGTAGTTTTGGCTGTAAAGAATTATATATATACTGATTGTTGTTTTTTTTTTTACTATTGTTAGGTACGCGTTTGACCACTATCTCACCTGATGGTAAGCGATGATGTGTTCGAAGATGGAGCACGCTTGCCTAGAAGTAACTTATTCACTCTTGACTTAAATACTCCCAGGTTGTAGCTATCAGGAAACACAGACTTCCACTCCTTAGCTGTACGCACTATGAATGTATTCCCAAAACGTTTTGTGCGCGTGGGTGGGATGTCCACCATGTACCGGTGGCGCATCGCCGTTCGTCTTGTGATCCGATGATGGAACGGTCTTGGCGGAATTAAATTATGCAATTCCGTCGCACATTCCCCAAAATGCAACCGGTAGAAAACCGACAGGCTAGCAACACGTCGTCGATGCTCACGACTTTGGAGCTTCGTCGCGACGAGCCTAGCATCGCCGATGATCCTCTTGGCTCGTTTCTCAATTGACTCAAGGGCATCAAGCTGGTATCTGGCAGATCCGTCCCAAAGATGAGAGCAGAACTCCATACATGATCCATACATTGCGCTTGATAGAGTTTGAGCAGCTATTCCGGCGTGAAGTACCGTCTCACCTTTGCTATGATCCCCAACTTCTTTGCAGCCACTTGAGCTTTTGCCTCTACGAAAGGGCCAAAATTTAGGGTAGATGTTAATGTTACCCCAAGAAGATCAAGTTGGTCGGTTATGGGCACGGTTGCACCTCGGAAAGATGGAGCTGGGTGGAATTGGCTCCTTTTAGTGGAAAACAGACACGCTTGGGTCTTAGCCGCATTGAACTTGACCAGATTGGCATCGCCCCATTCTGAGACAGCCTGTAAGGACACGTTTAAGCACTCAACCATAGCCTCCCGAAGAGACCGGATCTGCGACCCACCAGCTCGTGCGTCGAACACGTTTCTCTCAGCAACAGTGCTGTCGTCTGCATACCCAAAGGTACCGGGTTTAAGCAGATCATTAATATGCAGCAAGAACAGTGTTGCCGAAAGCACCGACCCCTGAGGAACCCCGGCATTAATATCCAGCAGTCCAGACGAGCAGCCATCAATGACCACTCGGATAGACCGATCCCTCAGGAAATCCGCGATCCAATCACACAATCCGGCAGGCAGACCGAAGGAAGGCTTACTAATAAGGCTATCGTGCCAGTACCGTATCCAGCATGGTCTGTGCACTGGTATGGGAAGAGCCACTCCTGATGGTGGGCGTTAACGTCCCCCAGTAGCACCAATTGGGCAGAAGGGTACCGCTGCTGAGCCGCGTCGGCCGCCTCACTTAGGTGCTGTGTGAGCCCAGTTGTCTCCAAATCACCGCTGTGCGAACGGTAGACACAGGTGTAGACAATTTTGTCCAGGCCTGTGTCCACTAAAACCCATAGCGTTGAGAACCTGAAGTCCTCAAGATTGTGGAGACGTCGATAGCAGATGTCGTCACGGGCGTACATACATACGCCTGCGCGTGGTTTGAAATTGTGCTCCAGGGTAAACCCTGGGTATAAAAGTTAAGACACGTCTGACGGACATCCGATCTGCGTCTCCGAAAATTTTAATTTAAAAGATTAAATGATTGATAAGTTAAAATTACACACAAACAAATGTTTGTGAAAACACTATTTTTAGTATTGTTAACGAGATAACCTGCCGACAAACTGCTGTACAGTTTGTAACTATGTTTTGTGGAGATTTCGAATAAAAACTAATAAAAATAATAACATACAATGAAATCTTTTTCGGAAGACTTGTTTGGTTTTCCCAGATTGTAATCTCGGTTGCATTGCCTATCCATAGCTACTACAGGTGGCCACAGCCTCAGGACCTCTGAAATAATTAGTAGCAGTTAATCAGCTGATACTAGTTTTAAAAGTTAACGATAGATGAATAATGAATAAAGTCTAACCTGAAACAACCATATCTAAATATGTCATGTTTTGTATAGAATTGAAGTCAAACTTGCCGCCGTTCTTAGCGTCATGTTCCCTGATCTCCTGCGCCAGTCGCTCTTGCACATCTTGGTTCACTGCCAGCTCGTACAATAAGAATGACATACTGGACGAAATAGTTTCGAAGCCAGCAAGAAAGAATAAAAATGCTTGGGCCACTAGGTCTCTATCTGTCCATTCTGCAAAATAAGAAATCGCCAAGTGAGTCTATATTTTTATTAAAAAAATTCGCTATTAACAATTTTATTCGTACCTCTTGTAATTGCTTTCTTTCCAAGCGAAGATTCTTCAACAGTTGCAAAACCAGCAGCTTCATCATTGGCCTTGACATCTTCGTGAGTTAGTTTACCTGAAATAAAACACACATCTTGTATTTTTTTAGTACTAACTATGAATAATAGTAGTATTTTCGATTAAAGTAATGAGCCTGAACACTTCAAATTAAATAAGATGCGTTTTACAATTTACGCTTTTGCAGACATTAAAATTGGTACCTTTCTTGGCTTCCATTAACAAATGTATCATGTCAGGTCTGATGATATGACGCATTTCTCTGTCCTTCATTGTGTCCAGCACCAAATTTGTAAAGAAATTCTTGGTCGCATCTGATATAATGTCCCATTTTAAAACCTGTAAATGATCTCGTTGATTGTAATACCACACTTTGTTAAGTGGTAACACTATTAATTCAGAACATTTGAAGCAGTCTCTTTCATAAATTTTAACCTTATATTTACCTTGATAAGCTTAGGCGCATTAATAAGAAGGAAGAACATTATAACTTGGCGGAAACTGAAATTAGTAGCAACCTTGCCCATCTCGTAGAATTGGTTATTCTCGTCAGTTTGGGAGTCCACCTTCAGACCAAAAGCACATGAGGCTACCACATCGTTAGCGTAGCGCGTTGTAAGGTCCTTGCATTCAATATCAATATAGCCATCTGTTATATGAAAAATATTATTAATTAACAAAGATACTCGTTCATAGTCCAAGTTTCATTAAAACTACAGTCTTGAATTGTGTTCGTACTGATATTATTATAATTATGTACTTTATACCTCCCGAATTCTTAATCTTTTGCTTAAGTGAAAGAATCATCTGATCACCAACTTCCACCATGAAAGGCACCATCAGACGTATCTTGGAACTTGTGAACGCTGGACTCAATGTGGAGCGCATGTCTTTCCATTCTTGACCTGGAAATTTAAACAAACATTTATTGGAGGAAACTATTATAAAGGAACTAAAATATGGCAGTTTTTTAACTCGAAGTTTACCTTTCAATAAGAACAATGTTCTTCCAAAGAACGAGTCCATCTCAAAATTGCGGTGGTCTAGAAAGTATTCAAAGTCTTTGACAGTAATCTTCTTTACAAGCTCAAGGTCACGGAGAACTACTGCCTCGTTTACAAATTCAAATCTGCCGACGAATCTGGGAAACAATGTCTTATACTGTAATTATTTTGTCATTGACTTGTTTTCGATCAAATGTTTTTGCATATATGCATTGATAGAAGAAAATAAAGAGGAGTTTTTTTGTGTCAGATATCATAATGAAAATAAACAGAATTAGTAAATTAATTGTGATAATATGATCTTTTTAAACCATGTACGATCTCTATGATATACAGTAGTGACTTTTATAGAGATCGTATCAGTTACATGATATCGCAACTCTAACATAACTTTAAGTCAAGAGTGAATAGGTTACTTTCTAGGGAAGCGTGCTCTATTTTCAACCACATCGTCGCTTACCGTTAGGTGTGATAGTGGTCAACGCATACCTATTAATAGTAAAAATAAAAAATATTGACTTTCCACTTCTCACCTTTCTTCCGGGAAACTGTTGTAAAGATCACAAAGGTCGTAAGCTATATGGTCTAGGCGACATATTATCTTGCCCATGTTGCCGAACAGTGGGATTGGCTTGAAGTGCTTGATGCCATGTCGGCTGAATGTGGAGTAGACTTGCCGGAGATATAACACCACCACAGCTATCAGAACGACCACCCATATCAGCAAGATTATCATTTTCTGGAAGATAATTGCCAATTTATAAGTTTAAGTGCGATTCAGACGGCACCTATTCCTTGATGTGATTAAGACCAATTGAAACTAATAATGTCGGAAACCCGATTTTGATATGATGATCTAATGTCTGCAGAAAAATCGGCCAAGTACGAGTCGTACTCGCGGGCAATTGGTTCCGAACAAGTCATACTTTTTTAACATGCGCTTGACTCGGTGGAACGCAGAGCTAAGTGGCTCATTGGCGACGTAAAACTGTTGGGTACCAAGCTTGGCTTATCGCCATAAGGTTGCCTGCTTGTCGGCCTTCTACAGATTGTACTTCGGAGAGTGTGCCCAAGAACTCCACGACCTCATCCCCCCGGCCTCTTTCTACCATCGGACATCCAGACACACTGCAAGTTACCATCCATACCTTGTTGCTATTCCAACAATTCACACTAAGCATTTCCAAGCGTCTTTTCTAATGCGCACAGCAAAGGAGTGGAACTCTCTGCCTGCATCAGTGTTTCCGAACGCTTACAACCCTAATCTCTAAGTGAAAAGGTTCCTTCTGGGTAAGATCGCTCCATCGTAGACTTTGTCTCTGTCATCTCTGACCTAGACTAGAATCAAGAGCAAACCCATCTAAAAACGTCACATTTTTCATTAATACTCCGCTGTTATTGGTCGTAGCGTGTTTTTATAAAGCCTATAGCCTTCCTCGATAAATAGGCTACCCAACACTAATATTTTTTCAATTTTAATCAGGAGTGCCTGAGAATAGCGCGTTCAACCGAACAAACAAACAAACTCTTTAGCTTTATAATGTTATTGGTATTGATAAAATAATCATGCGAGGTTAATATATCGCGTAGATAAAAGCTTGAATGTTTACCCAGTACGTATTGTTTTAACCATGTGAGTGTAATCGAAGCAAAATGATCTTGAAAACTTATCAGCAACTGAAGAGTTAAGTACTAGAAAAGGCACTTATTATGTACTAGCTGTTGCCCGCGACTTCGTCCGCGACATGCTCGTAAAATAGCTCAAAAGCTACTGTTATAATAATAGTTCTGGGTTCGCTATTCATTCCTTAGTCTTATTTATTTTATGAACACACAAAACAGCCAAAAACAAAAATGCCAACTACCTTAGAGAATTCTGTTATGCTGATATTTGTTTAACGATTAAATCTTCAAAAGACATTAATTAGTACACAAAAACTTAAAATTTCTAACAACACATCTTGTTTATAACCTTCAATGAAGAATTTATAATATTTATAAATTTTCTCTGTAAACCACGTTCCCGGTCCTGCTTTCAGGAGCCAAAATATACAGGGAGTCAGGACTGGTAACGCGGGAGCAAGCAACGTTCAGTTGCCCGTTAGAGAAGCAGCTGGTCCGGAGGTCGACGCCTGCAGCCCTCAACGTCTGCCCCTGAGACTTGTTAATGGTCATAGCGAAGCGCACACTAACAGGGAACTGCACACGCTTGGCAAAATTTCGGCCTCTATCACATTTCTCTGTAGAGAGACGATTTTGAGGCGGGTCCCGTTACACAGCTTTGGCGGAGATAAATTTCGAAGGAGCATAGTTGGGACACCAACCTTAAGCTGGATAATGTGCGCTGGTAGTCCATTTGCCATAAGCGAATTCAGAAACTCTATCGGATAATGTGTGGCGTCATTTTGCTCCACCAGCGTCTGTGGAGGTGTATACCACTTCATTTCCTTCAATTTTCGATAGAATGCTTGCGTTTATTGCTGCAGCTCGATCGTTTTTAGGCGTTAAAATGGCCCGTTCACATACCCAAGAATTCTCTTGGTGCGGTATTCGACTGAGGTCCCCATACACCAGACGAATCAGTTCTTCTATAGTGGAAAGTATTCTACCCAGGGTTTCTGGTAGGTCCACCTCACCGCTTTCTTCTGGTAAAGTGCCTTTACCAACTTTTAAAAGAATATCGGAGAATTCCTGAGCTCGTGTATTTGCCTAACTGAGCACGCATATTGATGGTCAATCGCAGTCTATGAACTCGTGACCATAGAATCGACTGTTTTAACGAAGTATTTACCTCGTCAGTCCTAGTTCCTCGCGTCACCACAGGCAGAGTTTGCCGGAAATCGCCGCTAAACAGAACTGTGACACCCTATCAAATGTTGATTCCTGCGTATGTCCTGCAGGGTTCTGTTTACAGCCTCTACTGCTTTTCTGCTTGGTCGTATGGGATGAATGCCATAGTGCATTCATCCCATATGACCAAAGAGCAATCTCTGAGCCAGCGACCCTTTTCACTGTTGCGCGACACCCACACACAGGCGCTTCGGTGCTCTCTAAATCTATGGGAATTTTAAACATAGCGTGCGCTGTTTTGCCACCAGGAAGCAGTGTGGCAGCGATTCCAGAAGATGCAACCGCAATAGCGATTTTGCCTTGCCTCCTGATATCTGCTAGGATACCAGTGGTAATGAAAGTTTTTCCAGTTTCACCAGGAGCATCCAAAAAAAACATTGTACCCTGGATAAGCTCAACACTTTGGAGAACTTTGTCAAAAATTTCCTTTTGCTCCGAGGTGAACATCGTGACGTGGTCGTTTACAATGGCGCCCGGGTCGTAATTGCTTTCGGCGGCGTATTCTCGATTTCTCCGGTCTTGATACGCCAATGGTTGTGGAGCCGGTAACCCATACTCGACCAGTGGATGGCCACCGATTGAAATTACCAAATCTTGAAATGAACAAAGACAACTGTTCAAAACGCGTTCATCACTATGTTTAAATTGATCCACCTAGAAGTCCAAACAAAAAGTTAGAATGGTATAGAGAGAATGAACCAAAAACTCCAAACTCACTGTTACAAAAACATGTCTTAGCTTGTTTGTAAATATCGATTAAATAATTTATGTGTGAGGTCGATGAACCTTGAACAACACTGTTATACTACAGCAGAAGAGATTCCTTGACCATAATTTGACCACAACGTTAACTGGTTGAATTTTGATTGTCATCACTTGCTGTCGTAATTTAACTCAATTTTGACCTTGAACTTCTAAAAAAACATGTATTAGGACACAATGTAAGCGAATAATGCGTGTAATGTGTGTATGTATTATTTGATTCACATTTTCGTAAAATAGCCGTGTTGGATTTACAATTCTATCTAAGCCTCAGAATAAAAGGCGTATTCTCTAGGAATATCCACACCGTCAGAATTCGTAAGTCCCTTTTGGGACAAAACTCGGGCGTAATCGCGCAAGAGTCGGCTTGACCCGAAAGGGACTTACGGATTCTGTTGGTTGGGGCGTTTTGTCTCGAAAGGGACACGGCTCCTGAGTGGATATAACACATAAATATAATATGCAATATTATCTTACATTAAAATCTGTCAATGACAGGCACGGATCAGCTACAACAAAAACACAACACAAACAAACTAATCGGTGCGAGCGTGTTACTCAATTCACCGACAAACTCACTGTGATGATAGTCTCGTAAACACGACTCATGAACAAGAACATAGTACGTATTTTATATCTGTATGTGTTGGTTATTATTCGCAGATTTGATTAGAAAATTGTCCCAGCGTTTATTTATTTACATTTGGATCTCTGAGTGCTAAAGTCTGTTAAGGGAGTGCCACAAGGCATTGTTCCGAATCAAGATTGGCAAGGTTTTGTTGTTGTGTGTAAAGGAATATACTTGTACAATACGTGTTACAAGCATATAATTCAATGAGTAGGTACGATTTAGTTGGGGTACAGGTTTTTGGACCGCAAAGGAGACGGTGGGATGACCTGGATGTCTTCCTTAGGAATTGGAAAGAAAGGCACAACACCGTGAGCACTGGAAAGAGTGGAGGGAGCCCTTTGTCCAGCAGTGGGGCATTACGGGCTAGTAATGATGAATAAATAACAGGATTTTTGCTGCTATAACGGTGGCGTTAATGTCTCAAGACAAATAGGACAAACATTTTATGAGACAGTAGGTCAGATCATCATATCAGCCGAAAGACGTCCACTGCTAGACATAGGCTTTACCATAATCGCCGCGCTTGGCAGGCGGGTTGGCGATCGCAGTGTATGGTGTTGGGTTTTACAGAGAACGCTGCTGCCCATTCTCTGGTGAGTCCCTTAGTCGCCTCTTACGACACCCACGGGAAGTGATGTGATGGTATTATTCTTTTATGGCACCATACGGCACCGGCCGACATCATACGGCAAGCAAATAAATAATTTATAAACAAATAATTTATTTAGATATGATACGTACTCGTAAAAACAACAATGTACAACGATCAACTATGTTTTATAAAACAAATTCGAAAAGCACTACTTCCTCAGTCTTAATCTTAGCCAGTGTCCTCCAACCAGGCTCAGGCTTAAATTATCGGTAGCAAGCTTTGCTGGTATACAGGTCTTCTCACAAGGAGAGAGTTCCATGTGCAGTAGAAGCTGGTACGCCATCACCTTCAACTCACACAGTGCAAATCTTGTACCTGTTAACAAAGGCAAGCAGTTTATTAGGTAAATGATAATTCATTTTGAAAATTGGTCACAAATAACTCTTTTACAAGTCATTTTGTTCGTCAATTTAATAAGAAGAGTTCCGTGTTTTTTAGCGGACTACCCTATGAAGAAACACCGAAAAAAACCCAGAAGTCAAATTCTCTTATATAATCCATACAACGTAAACATGTAATGGTCAAATCATATGAGAACTATAAGTATGAGGCGGTCGTCATCATCATATCAGCTGAAAGACGCCCACTGCTGGACATAGGCCTCCCCAAGTGCCTCCACAACAACCGCTCCTGAGGTAGTATTTTGAGGAAATAACCACACAGATTTGAGTGGACCTGTGCACGCAGTGCAAATACTTGACAGTTATTGCGTAGCTCAATTTATAACTTTAAGAATTTTCCAAACAAGGTAAGTAGAATACCAAAGTTAGGACATTTTAGGTGCGCCGTAAAGATACAATCCCAGGTACCTCACATAGTCCTCACACGCACGATCCGTTATTTGAGCCAACTTATACAACCAAATTAAAATTGGTGATTTCTGTAATCAGTACAATGTAAATTAAAATTTAATGTACGATGGCTTCAGGCTGCTGAATCTTACCAATGCAATTCCTAGGTCCTACACCAAAGGGCATGTATGCGAACGGATTGATACTGTGTTTATTTTCTTCTGAAAATCGTTCAGGATCAAACTTCTCAGGTTCAGGAAAGAACTGAGGGTCGTGGTGAAAGGCATATGTTGGTATCATAACTGCTGAGCCTTTGGGCAACTGAAACAGAAAATAATTCTTATGGAAACCACCAGCTGATAGAAAAGACCATTATTCAACCGTGTTAAAGATCACAAAGCTCACAACGAAATCCTTTTGCGCAGTTTCATTTGGTTTTCCCAAGTTATAATCCTTGTTGCATATTCTATCGGCTGCCGAATTTGGTGGCCACCGCCTGAAAACCTCTGAAAGCAATTAAATTGTTATAATTTAAAAAACAGAAAACGAGAGTTTGTAGAAAATCCGCAAGAAAACCAAAGTAACCGATATAGCCCGAAGGATTGCCAAACTAGTGGCAATGCCAAAAAGTGATAAAAGTGGCAGTGGGCAGGGCACATTGCTCGCTGTACAGATGGTCGCATACCGGAAGATGCAGCGTTGGAAGGCCTCCCACAAGATGGACCGACGACCTGGTGGGAGTTGACTGTAGCCGATGGATGCGAGACGCACAGGACCGAGTTGAGGCGAAACTTGAGGGAGGCTTATGGGCTTATATCCAGCAGAGGACGTCTTTCGGCTGATATAATGATGTAATTAAATTCTTACCTGAGACAACCATATCCATATACGTCATGTTCTGTATGGAATTGAAGTCGATCTTGCCGCCGTTTTTAATGTCATGACCCCTGATCTCCTGCACCAATCGCTCCTGTATGTCGGGGTTAACTGCCAGCTCATACATCAAGAAACTCATACTGGCCGAAACGGTTTCGAACCCAGCGAAAAAGAACAGGAATGCTTGAGCGACTATGTCACTGTCATTCCACTCTGTAAATTCCAAAATCAAAATGGGTAAAAGAATTCGATATGTGTTATAATTTTGTTCGATGCTGTTGACACTATGATAATTATTACCTCGAATTATTTTCTTTCTGCCAATTGAAGATTCTTCAACTGTCTCTATATCAGCAGCATTATCAGATGTCACATCTTCAGCTTCGTGAAATAGTTTGCCTAAAGGACAATGTTAATCAACTTACGATGTATTAAAACGAATAAGACTTTTTGTAAGCAACAGGGAACACTGAATTTGAGTAAGCAATACTCTTTTCCTGCTTATTGGTACCTTTTTTAGCTTCCATAAGCAAGTGGATCATATCAGGCCTGATGGTATGATGCGTCTCTCGATCCTCCATAGTGTCCAGCACCAAGTTCGTGAAGAAGTTTTTAACCAAATCAGGTATTATGTCCAATTTAAAAATCTGCAAGCAATCCTTAACTTATTCTTCTTCTTCTTAGCGCGCAATTGACAAATAGAGAGAAAATTTTGAGTGTGCAAGTGTGTGTGTTTCCATCTTAGAGTGGAAAATGTTTCGCTTGGTTTAGTATTCAGCTACTATGTTAATAAAATAGATATTCACAACTCACTTTTGCAAATTCCGGTGCATTACCAAGTAGGAAGAACATTAGTATCCTGCGAAAATTAAAATTAGTAGCTGTCTTGCCCATCACGTAGAATTGGTTATTTTTCTCTGCGTAGGAGTCGACCTTGAGGCCAAAAGCACACGAAGCTATAACATCATTAAAATAGCGCGTTGTGAGGTCCTTGCAGTCGACGTCTATGTATTTATCTGATAACATAAACAATAAAGTATTATGAAGAAGAATTTCAAACCGAATACCTATATCTCTGATGATATACCTTCCGAAGCCTCAAACATTTTATTGAGTGCATGTATCATTTGGTCGCCAATCTCCGCCATGAAAGGCACCATAAGACGTATCTTAGAACTTGTGAACGCTGGACTCAATGTGGAGCGCATGTCTTTCCATTCTTGGCCTGTAAATGAAGTTTAAATAATTAAAACCATATGTACATACATTAATGTTCACTCACACTCTATACCATGTTTAAGTGTTTACCTTGCAACAAGAACATAGTTCTTCCAAAGAAGGAGTATGGTCCAAAATTGCGGTGATCAACAAAGTATTCAAAGTCTTTGACAGTGATCTTCTTTACTAGCTCGACGTCACGAATAACTACTATCCCTGTTAAGAATTCAAACCTGCCTACGAACCTGAAAATGTTTGATAACATTCAAAGTAAGTAGAATATTTTGGGAAGCTATTTTACTATTGTTACGCGCCAGAATTAATGTTGGGTACATGGCGGCATTTGCGTACTGCTAACGCCATCTAGTTTCAAGTAACGAACCCCAAGCTCGTAACAATTGGTGTCAGAAGAGTGGATAATCATGCCGATTCTGCCAAAGGACGACACGGAGGGTATCCGTACCCGTAGTCAACGCCAGCAGGAGACGGACCAGAGGCGTTTTGGTGGTGCAACGCCGCAGACGTCGGAAGGTCAGCTACCGACCATGGAGGCCGGCCCGTCCACAGCAGCTCCGGCATCATCAGCACCAGACTTTGCTGCTCTGATGATGATGCTGCAGGAGCAGGCTCGCCGACAGGAGGAGCAGGCCCGACGCTTGGAAGAACAGCTGCAGCGCGACAAGGAGGAGCAGGCCCGCCGACAGGAGGAGCAGGCCCGCCGACAGGAGGAGCAGGCCCGCCGACAGGAGGAGCAGGCCCGACGCTTGGAAGAACAGCTGCAGCGCGATAAGGAGGAGCAGGCCCGCCGACAGGAGGAGCAGGCCCGACGCTTGGAAGAACATCTGCAGCGCGACAAGGAGGAGCAGGCGCGCCGCCAGGAAGAACAGATGCTCCTCATGAAGGAACTTCACGCGTCCTTCGGGAAAGACATGAAGGAGGTGAAGGATAAGGTTGCTCAGCATGACAACCGCTTGTCAGACGCTGAAACCAGGATCAGCAAGTTTGATGACGTCATTGCGGATGTGAAGAAGGAGTTGGGCAACCTTAAACTTGGAGATGGGATTGCTAATTCAGCAGCCACTACACCTTCGCCACGTGGGTTCAAAGTGCCGCCGTTCGATGGGACGTCTTCTTGGTCGGCCTACAAGATTCAGTTTGAGGCTGTCATGAAGGCGAACGGGTGGAGTAAAAATCAGGCCATGACTGCCCTCACCCTAGGCCTGCGCGACCAGGCTTTAACTGTCCTGGAAGCTCTCGGTAAGGAGGTGACTTACGAGCAGCTGCTTGAGGCATTGGAAGCCAGGTATGGCGACGCCCACCTGGAGCACGTGTTTCGTGCGCAGTTAAGGGATCGCGTGCAACGCAGCGGTGAGAACCTGCAGCAGTGGGCCCTGGAAGTGGAGAAGCTGGTGCGAAAAGCATACCAGTCTGCACCAGCGCTCATTGAAGAGAACCTGGTGCAGGCATTCATCGACGGCATCCGCGACCTTGAGGTTAGGGCTGCAGTGAGGCTCGGGCACCACGGGACGCTTAAGGACGCCTTGGCCCATGCACTGGAGGTGGAAGCTGTGCGGCAAGATCATCGTTCCCACCGCGTCAGGGAGGTTGCAGCGGTTACAGTTCGCGATCGTGTTAAAGGATACAGCCCTAGGTGCTACGGCTGTGGTGAAAGGGGCCACCTTCGATCCAGTTGCCCTAAGCGAACTGCAGAAGGGGAAGGTAGCCAGGTAAGTAAGGTAAGGTAGAAGGTAGATCTCCAGAGGGCAGGGCGGCTAATAGCACCGCCCAGCAACAGCAGGGAAACGAGTAAAAGCCAGGACTGCGGGGCGGGTGCTGGCTGATGTTCAAGGAGCCCCAAGGATTTCGATCTCACAAACCCGTGACGGGAACAGCCTTATAATCAAGGGCGAGGTCAACGGGACACCATGTAAGCTGACGATAGACACTGGAGCTTCTCGCACGGTTGTCAGTTCCCAAATTATAAGTCGGCTCCTTGGGGACTCTGCATACAACCGAGAGCGTATAAATTTGGTAACAGCCACCGGTCAGCGCATACCCGTCCGAGGAGAAAGAGAGATGGAGTTGAAGCTAGGCAACAAAAGCTACCTGCATAATGTTGTTGTGGCCGATATAATGGACGATTGCATCCTGGGCTTAGACTTTATGAGGAAGAATCGTTGTGAGATCGATGTTAATCAAGGAGTTATGAAATGTGGACAAGAGGAACTTTTCATGGAAGGGGCTTTACCTGGAAATGTGTACAACCTAAAGAAGATTGTTCTTCCTCCGAGATCGGAAACGATTGTACCGGTTAGTTTTCCTCGGAATCCTGGGCAAACTCATCGTTGCGTACTCGTGGAAAGGGTAGACAATGACCTTCCTTGGAAAGTGGCACGAACATTGGTCAGAGCCACCGACATCTCAGGAGTACGTGTGCTGAACCTTTGTGACAAGGAGCAGGTGATAGAAAAGGGCAAACTGATGGGTACCTGCGAGGAAGTGGATTGGTTGCGTCGATGCCAATATCTATCAACTGGGACCCTCAACAAGGATGCACAAACGAGAGTGACCACACTTTTAGAAGACTGTCGCAGCGCTCTGTCTCAAAATGAAATGTTCAAGGCGAAGAGGATGTTACTTAAGTACACCGATGTTTTCTCTTCGAACGATGCTGACATTGGGAAGACTGGCTTAGTTCAACACAAAATAAACACAGGAGAAGAATTGCCTATCCGTCAACGGCCAAGGAAATTACCGGTAGCACGTGAAAAGGAAGTGGAAACCATGATCGAGGGAATGGTGAAGGATGGTGTTATAGAACCTTCATCCAGTCCATGGTGTTCACCGGTAGTGCTGGTAAGGAAGAAGGACGGCAGCATGCGGTTTTGTGTTGATTATCGTCGTCTGAACGACGTTACGAAGAAAGACAGCTATCCCTTGCCAAGAATTGATGACACGCTGGACATGCTTACTGGAGTAAAGTGGTTTAGCACACTAGATCTAAAAAGTGGCTACTGGCAAGTAGAAATTGACCCGAAAGACAAGGAGAAAACTGCATTTTCGACAGGAAAGGGTCTATGGCAATTTAAAGTTATGCCATTTGGATTGTGTAACGCTCCGGCAACGTTTGAAAGATTGATGGAACTGGTACTAACCGGGTTGATTGGTGATGCCTGCCTTGTCTACTTGGATGACATCATCATCGTAGGCCGTACGTTTGAAGAACATCTTCAAAACCTGGAACGCGTGCTCATGAAGATCCAGAGTGCCAACCTCAAGTTGAGTCCGAAAAAGTGTTCATTTTTCAAACGGCAAGTTAGCTTTTTGGGTTATGTTGTGTCGGAAGAAGGTATCCGCACGGATCCAGAGAAAATCGCCGCTGTCAAGGATTGGCCAATTCCAAAAGACAAGACGCAGGTCAGAGCATTTTTAGGTTTGTGCTCCTATTATCGGCGTTTTGTCAAGAACTTTGCAGATATAGCCAAACCCCTGCACAAGCTAACTGAGGAAAAGCGACATTTCTGTTGGGATGAAAGTTGCGACATCGCTTTCCAGGAGCTAAAGGACTGTCTGTGCAAAACACCTATTTTGGGGTATCCTGATATCAGCAAGGAATTTATAGTTGACACAGACGCAAGTGATATCGGACTTGGCGGTGTGTTATCTCAGCGGAATGGCGATCAAGAGGTTGTGATTGCGTACTTCAGCAAGTCATTGTCGAAACCAGAGAGGAATTATTGTGTCACGAGACGGGAATTGCTTGCTGTGGTAAAGTCATTGCAACATTTTAGCAAATATCTACTGGGGCGGAAATTTCACCTACGAACTGACCATGCTGCGCTGAAATGGCTATTGCAGTTCAAAAATCCAGAAGGACAAGTTGCGAGATGGATTGAACTACTGCAGGAATACGACTTTGTGGTAGAACATCGCAGCGGAAAATCTCATGGCAACGCTGATGCACTGTCAAGAAGACCTTGCCCTGAAGACTGCAAGCATTGTACTAGACAAGAGGGTAAAGAAGTCATACCTGTGAGGATGCTCAAGACAGACCTCAGCAATGAGTGGAAGGAAAGCCTACAACATGCTCAGCACGAAGATTCAGACATCAAGCCGATTCTGGAGTGGATGAAGGCCAGTGCTCCTAAGCCCACGTGGAGTGATGTCTCAGCGATGAGTTCGATCACAAAAAGTTATTGGGCCCAATGGGACAGCTTAGTGATTCAGGATAGAGTACTGTGCCGTAAATGGGAAAATGCTCGAGGAGACAGCTGTCATTTGCAAATGGTTGTCCCTAAAGCTAAAGTACCGGATGTTCTACAGCTGTACCATGATGGCTGTTCAGGAGGCCATATGGGAGTCAAACGGACTCTACTGAAGATACGGGAACGGTTTTACTGGGTCCATTGTCGTGCCGATGTCGAGGACTGGTGTCGCAAATGTACAAGTTGTGCGGCTGTAAAAGGACCTCAAACTCGTAGCAGAGGTGCATTGCAATTGTACAATGTTGGTGCACCATGGGAAAGGATAGCTCTGGATGTTGCGGGACCGTTTCCGGAAAGTGAAAGTGGTAACAAGTACTTCATGGTTGTGATGGATTACTTCACTAAGTGGCCGGAAGTCTTCGCCATTCCAAATCAAGAAGCTTCAACAGTTGCAGATAAACTGGTTCATGAAGTCTTCTGTCGTTTTGGAGTACCCTTGGAGATTCACAGCGATCAAGGAAGGAATTTTGAGTCACAGATATTCCAGGAAACTTGCCGAGTTATGGGTACTCATAAAACAAGAACAACTTCTTACCACCCACAATCGGATGGAATGGTTGAACGATTCAATCAGACATTGGAGAGATACTTGGCAAAAGTTGTGGAAAATCGGCAACGCGATTGGGACAAGCACATACAACCGTTTTTGTTGTCATACCGAAGTGCTGTTCACGAAAGCACATCAGTGACACCAGCTTTCGCAAACTTTGGTAGAGAATTACGGCTGCCAGCAGACCTGATCACTGGAATGCCACCTGATGCCCCACGTAGTATAACCGATTATGCGAATGACTTGCGGAACAAAATGAATGACATTTATGAGCACGTCAGAGAATCGGGCCAGCAAATGTCTGACAAGATGAAAACCCGCTATGACCGCAAAATGAACAATAAAGGTTTCGATGAAGGTTCACTTGTGTGGTTACACAATCCAGTTCGCAGTAAAGGGAAATCTCCTAAGCTTCAAGCTAAATGGGACGGGCCGTACCGGATTGTGACAAAAATCAATGACGTGACCTACCGTATACAAAAAGGTACAAGAAGTGCTCCTAAAATCGTCCACGTGGATCGACTGGCGCGTTATTATGGGGCCGATAATGCTCGGGACGAGCATGTCTTAGGAGGGGGCAGTGTTACGCGCCAGAATTAATGTTGGGTACATGGCGGCATTTGCGTACTGCTAACGCCATCTAGTTTCAAGTAACGAACCCCAAGCTCGTAACACTATTTTATTTTATTTTTTCCTCATGAGTTTGAGTGTTGTCTCAATAATACTTACTAGCTTCTGTCAGTGGCTCGTGAAAGTCAAAAATTATCTCAAGGGAACATGCAGTAGTGATATATATCTTATGTAGGTCCTACGTAGGATACGGTCTACCCATGTGCCAAGTTTTATCCAAATCCGTTTAGCCATCAAGATGCGAAGTGGGAACAAACTGACAGAGGTACTTTTACATTTATAACACTTGCACCTAATCTCTTCAAAGTTAGAGTGAACAGACTTCTTCCGGGTAAGCTCGCTCCATCGTAGACTTTATGTCTGTCATCTCTGACCTAGACTAGAGTCAAGAGCAAACCCATCTCAAATAAAAATTAAGGTATGGACTAGTGTGGATAGATATAACAAGTATGAATTTTACCTTTCTTCTGGAAAGCTGTTGTATATGTTAAGGATACCATGAGCAAAGGTCTCTAGGCGAAAAAGAACCTTACCCATGTTACCTAGAATTGGGATTGGCTTGAAATATTTTATGCCGTGGCGGCTAAATACTAAGTAGACTCGCTGAACATACAACATCACCAAGGAAATCAGGATAACCACCCAAATCAGCAACATTGTCATGATCTGAAATATTAAATGAATAACTTGGTAACTCTTGGTCAGCCCCGTGCTGTTGGCCCGCCCATGGTATAGCACTATGCTGCGTGGAAACTTTTTTGCCACGGACACGAAACAGTTCTGCCCAGGCTCTTATCTTTCCCTTTTTCTTTGTTTTATGTTATATAATTCGTCCTACTTTATTTCTTTATTAATTGGTTAGCGTGACCTGCGACCTAAATATGCTACTTATTTAATAATAATATTATAGAAAGAAGTTACAGCTTTAGGTGATATTGCAGGGCTTGCCACCATGTTGTTTTCAGGATCTCTAATTGCAGGTCTATTATTATTAATGACCAAATTATTTTCGTTAAAAGTAATAGCCACAGTAAAACTAGCACTTACCAGAAGAAATTTTTTCCTGATATTTAAAAATAGTAAATCTATATTTAACTCTGAGTGAGAAACCGGGTCAAAGAGCACTATAATAACTGCAACAATAAACATCAATAATTCGTAACGTGTTGCTCAATCCACTGAAACTTCCACTCTGAGCCTGTACCTGCTTAAATAAAATGCAGAGAGGCGAAACCCGATTTTTACAGATTTAAATTTTGATATCTTTATCATTCAGTAAATTTAAAAATAAACCAATGTATAGGCACTTTTGAACTGTCGAGGTCGATCAGATAAAACATGAAGCTAGTAGACGTTTAAAGCGTAGATCTCTACGGAGAAGAACGTGAAAAAAGCTCCACTTTTAATGAGTAAATAGTCACAAATTATGGATACATGTTGAAATTATTCATTCATAAAATTAAACATACTACTACTAATACGAAAGCGATTGAATCTATACAACGAAAATGTTAAGCCGTAAGAGAACTACGTATATTTATGTCTGAGGTGGTATTTCGAGGAAAGAGCCACACGCATTTGTCAGTTAACGTGCAGTTCAACTTAGAACTTTGATCATGAAATCAATCTTTAAAATAATGACCTACAATAGTCCCCATACTTACAGTACGTTGTTAAGAACCATGCAGATTAGTTTCTGAAATGGTCTTTAGAAGAAAGAACCACACAGAATTGAGTGGACCTACCCAATCATAATACGTCCCTTTAGATGATACCATCATTAAAAAAAAAACAGGATCTGTAGAATATGGTTAGTTTGTCCCAAACTGCGACTTGCGTATCATGGTGCATGCGGCATCGCCTATTATGATTCGTAGAGCTAAAAACCATAAGTTCGAATAAACCAGAGATTTTCTTGGTTGTCTATTGTTTAGCCGAAGATTATATACCATAATCATCATATTCCCGAATTTCATATTGCAACAAAAACTTGATATGGTGCTGTTTGCCGACGATACCTCCTTAATTTTTAAGATAAATAGACAGACAGACAATGTTGATATCATAAATAATGCCCTAATGCAAGTCCAAAATTGGTTCACAGCGAATAATTTGGATTTGAATGAAAAGAAAACGAAATGTATAAGATTTGCTTTACCCAATGTCAAAAGCAGTGATTGTGACATAGTATTGAACAGGGAAAAACTAGAATTTGTCGATAAAACGGTTTTCCTGGGAATTACGCTTGACCCAAGGCTACAATGGGGGCCCCATCATCATCATATAACATCTCTTTCTGGACGGCTAAGTTCAGCAGCTTATGCTGTTAGGAAAATCCGCCAATTAACGGATGTCGATACCGCGAGACTGGTCTATTTTAGTTACTTTCACAGTATCATGTCTTACGGTATTTTGCTGTGGGGACGGGCTGCAGTCATTGAGTCTATTTTTATTCTGCAGAAAAGAGCCATCAAAGCGATATACAATCTCCGCCGGCGCGATTCTCTAAGGGAACTGTTTAAGAATATTAACATCATGACGGTACCTTGTCAATACATTTACGAAAACATCATGTATGTCAGAAAGAATTTACATATTTTTAGTAAAAGAGGCGACAGACATAATTATGGTACTAGAAATAGGGATCAATTAGTTCAACCCAGTTTCAGACTGGCTAAGGTTGCCTCATCTTTTATGGGGTACTGTTTAAAATGTTATTATAATATACCTCCCCATATATTAGAACTTAATGAGACAAAATTTAAATCTTGTATTTAACGCACACTATGCAGGCAAGCATATTATAAGTTGGGGGATTATATTGAAGATAAAAATGCTTGGCTGAATGCTGGTCCGGCTCCACAGCCACTAGGGTGCACAAAATAATCTGTTAGCATTTGGAAACATTGTTGGACCGGCTGAAGATTGTAAAAAAACAATATTTGCATTGTATAAACTCAATTTATTTAGCAATGTATAATTTCATCCATTTTAACGGCACATGTGTGAGTACTGTGTACCTTAACCTTAAGCTATAGCTATCAGTTTTAGGTTTGTTTTTGACTTGAATGTACCCTGGTGGTAGGGAGTGTCATGCTCACACAAAAGTCTGGCTGATGGTGGCATATGCGTTGGATCATTTGGCTCCCTTCAAAATGGTTGAGCCGAATGGTGCTAGCGTATGCGTCATGTTCGTGAACGGGCGCTGTCAGTTGGGACTGGTCATTTCTCAGTTGCCATGGTTTATTTTAAATATTTCTTTGATTTGTTCCTTTTTTCTCGGACGCTTTTATCCTGCTCGTCTTTTACATCGTTCTCACATGTTTGTATAATTTCAACTTGATGTAAACAAAAATTTGTAACAATTTATTATTTTTTAAAAGAGTGTCCGTGGAGTTTCTTGCACGTTCTTCTCCATAGAGATCTACGCTTTGGAACGTGCAAATAGCTTCATCTTTTTGGACTGACCGACCTTGACAATTCAAAAGTGCCTGTAAATGGTTTATTTGAAATATACGATTTGATTTGATTGATTTGATGTTATGGTAAGTGACTTTATGGGAAAGAAAGCTTCTAGCACGTGACTAATATAGCAAATAAGATTAGGGCAAATGTATATTACGTCGTATAATATTATGGCGGTTGACTATTATGGATAATGATATTAGTGTGAATAAAATTTGGGCAAACGGCGGTATACCGGTTTTCTTAGCTCTACAGATTTTAAATCACCGGCTCCAGAAACAACAGCACCATATGTGGACTCTTTACAAAAAGAATAGTGAAATTACTCCAACTAATCAGTCAATCAAAGTGGATTAAGGGATCTTGCGTGGATCAACAAAGGATGCTCTTCTATACAGCTGGTATTTTTTCGCAAATCTGCTTTGAACAACCGAAATGGGACACCTTAAGAATATAAAATGTCGTTTTACGATCTGCTTAGGAACTTTCATTTTGAATAACTGAAATGAATACAGTAGTCCTGGCCTTAAAACTATCCCAAACAAAATGGCGGCTCTTTAACTAAAATAAAGACCAAAAAACTGTAAAACTTGGCTGCAGATTTAAATGCAGGCGTAACCATGTTGGTCACGTTGTCACCTTATAGATATTTGGTCACTTTCAATTCAACTTATCACTTTTACGTCGTAATATGTTGTTAGTAACTGTGTGCTACATTTATAAATAACTTAATGTTTTATGTAGGCAGATATTATTCATATTCGTATCAGTCGTCAATGTCAGGATATAATAACACTCCATATTATTAATAGCTTTTGCCCGCAACTTTTTAAGTGTATATCCCGTTTTTTCTCCGTTCCCGTTAGAATTTCGGGAAATCCTGTCTGTCAGTACTCCCCTACACTCTTTAAGGAACCTACTTGCCAAGTTTCAGCATTCTACGACCAGTAGTTTTGAATAATTTTAGGATTGTTGAGATAATTTACGATTTCAACTATTACAATAAACTAATCCCCTCCGGCCGTTTTCACAAATGCGATTCGCAACCAGTTGCGAATCAAGAATTTTTTTTTTTTTTTTACTATTTATAGGCATACGTTTGACCACAATCTCACCTGATGGTAAGCGATGATGCGGTCGAAGATGGAGCACGTTTGCCTAGAAGCAACCTATTCACTCTTGTTTTAAAGACTTCCAGGTTGTAGCTATCTGGAAACACAGACTCTGGCAGGGAATTCCACTCCTTAGCTGTACGCACTATGAATGTGTTCCCAAAACGTTTAGTGCGTGTGGGTGGGATGTCCACCATGTACCGGTGGCGCATCGCCGTTCGTCTTGTGGTCCAATGATGGAACGGACTTGGCGGAATTAAATCATGCAATTCCGTCGCACACTCCCCAAAATGCAAGCGATAGAAAACCGACAGGCCAGCAACTCGGCGTCGATGCTCAAGGCTTTGGAGCTTCGACTCGACGAGCCTGTCATTACCGATGATCCTCTTGGCTCCTTTCTCAATTGACTCAAGGGCATCAAGCTGGTATTTGGCAGATCCGTCCCAAAGATGAGAGCAGTACTCCATACACGATCGAACTTGCGCTTGATAGAGCTCGAGCAGCTGTTCCGGCGTGAAGTACCGTCTCACCTTTGCTAGGACCCCCAACTTTCTGGCAGCCACTTGAGCCTTTGCCTCTATGAAAGGGCCAAAATTAAGGGTAGAAGTTAACGTAACACCAAGAAGCTCAAGTCGGTCGGTTATCGGCACGGTTACACCACGAAAAGATGGAGCTGGGTGGAATTGGCTCCTTTTAGCGGAAAATAGACACGCCTGGGTCTTAGCAGCATTGAACTTGAACAGATTGGCATCGCCCCATTCTGAGACAGCCTGTAAGGACAAGTTCAAGCGCTCAACCATAGCCTCCCGGAGAGACCGGATCTGCGACCCACCAGCTCGTGCGTCGGACACGTATCTCTCAGCAACAGTGCTGTCGTCTGTTTTCCTTTATCGCAACTAAAATTAACAGTTAAGCCAAAAGAAGAGATGTTTCATTTCTTATTTCGCAATCGTCGTCAGTTTTTTTAATTTGAAAGGGACACTCGACAGAGCACTACTTATAGTTACCTAACATGAGCCAAGTTTGCTCACTTCGCTCGCTCACTCTAGTTCCCGCCATCCCATTCGAACCTAGCCTATCCGAGTCGCAGTGCCTCAAGTCGAGAGCTTGCTCTCCTCGCTCTTGCGCTCCGAGCTCTCCGAAGTTTGTTTCTATATATTATTGCAGAGTGATCTTAGTTTTCAGCTCGCAATGTAATTAATTTACAATTTAATTTATAATAAACAATTACAGATGATTGAATTGGGTTTTCATTATGTTACTTCTCACATATACATTTGTTTTTGGTGTTAAAAAGTTTTCCTGGTTCGCAACTGGTTTCGAACTAAGATTAAAAAATCTTCATTTGCAACCGATTGTGAATCGCAGTTGTGAAACCAATAGTTCCATTTGTATTCTCCATCGATATAGTCGAGCTAACTTCCTATTAATTGTATTTTTTTTATTAATATGGTTCGAAAATTATAATGTTTAAACTATGTCGTTTTTTAGTGTAATGTTTTGAGTGTGGAGCTCGTGGCTAAAGAATCACAGCCGCATTAGTCGATCTTCAAGGTTAAGCAACGCTTGCCATGCTTGGTTTGTGGATGTGTGAGCATCTTAACATACCGAGTTTTCTCCGTGACTCGGAAAGCACGTTAAGCCGTTGGACCAGGCTGTCATTTGTAGATCTTTGGCAGTCGTTACAGATTGTCAGAAGCCAGTAAATCTGACTGCAGTCTTTCCATGAAGTACCGTGTTACCCAGTCAATGGGTTGTGGAGGTCTGGTAGGCAGCCGCTCCACGTAAAATAGTGAAATTCAGCTGAATACGGTTTGTCTGGAAGCCGACCCTGATATTGTTGGGTAGTGCTTTCTAGGGACTGTCTTGGACTTTGAAAGGAACATACGACGTTGTGACAATAACTTTGCAGCCAATTTAAGTGGTTTTATTTTATTTTAAAACAATATAAACAAAATTATAAGTTGTAGTAAAATACATTTTATTGATTTACATTGCACCTAAAAATAAATAAACAAAAAACGTTCTACCAGGTAAAACAGAAGTACTTCGTCTTCGTCATTTGCGGAGATAGGGATCTTTTTGGCCTTGCACGATTAAATTCATGGTTGTCAGTTTTAATATTAATATGTACAGTTATTTTAACTTATTTTACATTTTTTCTGGCATTAGCGAGTTCTTTTTTCTTCCTTTCATCCTTATTTGTTTTATACACATAATAATCTAGATTTCTACTTTCTCTGTCTTAATCGAAGCCAATGTCCTCCCTTCAGCCTGATGTTCAGATTATCAGTAGCTAGTCTGGCGGGGATACAGGTC
Organism: Lacanobia wlatinum; assembly: GCA_947578705.1. Classification (NCBI taxonomy): domain Eukaryota; kingdom Metazoa; phylum Arthropoda; class Insecta; order Lepidoptera; family Noctuidae; genus Lacanobia; species Lacanobia wlatinum. Next base: position 29,027,945 of record OX388029.1, read on the forward strand.
TTCTCGCAAGGAGAGAGTTCCATATGCCGTAGAAGCTGGTAAGTCATCACTTTCAACTCGCAGAGAGCAAATCTTGACCCTGTAAATAAAATCAATAATTATTTTTAGTAAGGAACCATCAGCAGAGTTTAGTTATGCCTCATTTATCTTAAACTAGCGTATTATTGCGGCTTCGTTCGCGTTAGTTAAATTTTTTCAAACAAAGGAATCATCTATATGCCAGGGTTGTGGAATTTGTTCGAACGAGTCACCGCGGCCCTGGAACGCAAAGGGCATTAGGAGGAACACGGATAAAGTCTCACACTACTTTCCGCTCTGCCCAGAGCGAAAGGAGTCATTAAAATTTGAAGATTACCCATCTTCAAAAAAAATAAAGTTCATCTATAACTGTGATTCTGTGCCAAAATCAGTTTCTCATTAACGATATTAGTTTGGACTAGCTGACCCGCGCGGCTTCGCTCCCGTCAATAACTGGCTATTCTACCTACCGACCCTAACCTACCTACCTACTCTACCTCCTTACCTATCCTATCTACCATAGCTACCCTACCTTACCTACCTACCCTACCTACCTACCTACCTACCCTACCTACCCTACTTACCCTACCTACCCTACCTACCTATCCTACCTACCTACCCTACCTACCTACTCCTTTTTTTGTATTTTAATTCTTATTATGCTATTCCGGACGAAGACTAATCCAAAAACACAAAAACTATGAAAATCGGTCGAGCCGTTCTCGAGTTAGAAAAATGTTCGAACAAAACCGACTTTGTTTTAAATATATTAAGAAGATTAAGAATTTTGCTATATTGTGAAAGATTCGGCCTTTTTCTAGAAGATATTTTTTATATTAGCGAGACAGAAATAAAACTGAAGGAAGACGGACAGTGGTGGCTTATAAAAAAAAAGGGTTCCGTTAGCAAACTTGGTACGGAACCCTAAAAATCGACTGGGTTCGCACGAATCAAAATCGTACGCGAAGGCTTAAATAATAGGGTCCCATTAGCAACTTTGGCACGGAACCCTATAATTTGCCTTGGCTCGCAAATCGAACCGTATGTTACTTAGCACGAATTAAAAACTTAGTTGCGGGCAACCTGGGAGTCTTTAAGACAAAAGAGAATAGGTTGCTTCTGGGCAAACGTGCTCCATCTTCGACCGCATCATCGCTTACCATCAGGTGAGATAGTGGTCAAACGTAAGCCTATCTATTGTAAAAAAAAATTATTCCACTTCGTATCATCTAACCAATGAGAACTAATGATAACACGATTTGACAGTTACTGTGAAATCGTGTTGTCATTCATTCTTAGTTCGGGTTCGGGACTAATCGTAAGTCTGTAGGTGATACGGAGTAGAATACGTCCGCAACTAAGCCCGAAACTACGGACTTCGGACTTAGAGAGTAGCCTCCCAAAATCGCTCGCTCCCGTCACCGTGACCACCTTTGGTACGATACCTTATTATAAAAAACCAAACTACTAACCTAAACTAAACCTAAACCTAACTACTAACCAAAAATGGACTCTGTCTGAAATATAAGATTTTTATTTATATTCTTAGCCTTGTTTCGCAAATCGAACCGTTCGTTGCTTCGCTTTAAACGGAATCAATCGCGGAGGCCTAGCAGTAGGGTCCCGTCAGCACAGCACCTTTGGTACGGGACCCTACAGGCCTGATCCGCAAGTCGAACCGTCCAGAACTTCGCAAAACTAAATCAGTTTAAGACTCTACGATAAATGCACTTTAAACGAAACCAGCACCAGAGATTTGACCAATTATGGTCCCTAACAGTTTAAGACCTTTCAGAGACCAAACCGAATTTTTTTCGAAACACGACTGTGTTTAGAAATTGTGTGAGGTCATTCTCCAGCGGAAAATCTTAACACCACAATTCAGAAAAACGCGTCATCAGTGCAACGCCATCTATCGACCATGTAAACTGACAAAATATTTGGCAGCGGAAGACGTTAAATAAGAAGCCCGTATGTAACGGTAAATAACGATAAGGTATTAAAATGTTTACTTTTATTTTGCTACGTCTACGTATTAAAAGTTTCACAAATAACTCAATCAATGTGTTTTGGTGTAACATTCATGCTTTCATGCATTTTTTGGTTCCTCAATAGATGGCGCTTTGACTAATCAGAATATATAAGGAAGTTTCTTACTAAACTAAAAATTCAATATATTTTGATTTTGTGGATCGATTGTATCGATCAATAACGAAAAGGTATAAAATTGTCACTCTTATTTTGCCACGTATTAAAAGTTTCACAAATAACTCAACAATTTTGAATGCTTTCGTGCATTTTATTATTCTCAATAGATGGCGCTCTGACTCATCAGAATACATTAGGAAGTTTCTTCCTAAACTTAAAAATTCAATATCTTTTCATTTTGTGGGTCGATTTTGATGAAATAAACGCTACATGTTACTCGGGTTATCTCTTAATATTTTTAAGTACTAAGATTTGCAATCTAATCTGTGGTTTAAGCGTGATGCTCCCACAAACGCACATACAAACAGACAAAAACAAAAATTGCATTTTTGTGTTTTACACCTTATTCCTGAGTTTTCTGTGTAATTTTCATGCAAAAATATTCAATGTACAGACACGGTTAGTCTACGATTTTATTATATGTATAGAAGACTACGTCTACGTATTAAAAATTTCACAAATAACTCAATCAATGTGTTTTGGTGTAACATTCATGCTTTCATGCATTTTTTGGTTCCTCAATAGATGGCGCTCTGACTAATCAGAATATATAAGGAAGTTTCTTACTAAACTAAAAATTCAATATATTTTAATTTTGTGGATCGATTGTATCGATCACTAACGAAAAGGTATAAAATGATCACTCTTATTTTGCCACGTATTAAAAGTTTCACAAATAACTCAACAATTTTGAATGCTTTCGTGCATTTTATTTTTCTCAATAGATGGCGCTCTGAGTCATCAGAATACATTAGGAAGTTTCTTCCTAAACTTAAAAATTCAATATCTTTTGATTTTGTGGGTCGATTTTGATGAAATAAACGCTAAATGTTACTCGGGTTATCTCTTAATATTTTTAAGTACTAAGATTTGCAATCTAATCTGTGGTTTAAGCGTGATGCTCCCACAAACGCACAGACAAACAGACAAAAATTTCAAAAATTGCATTTTAGTGTTTTATACCTTTTTCCTGAGTTTTCTGTGTAATTTTCATGCGAAAATATTCAATGTACAGACACGGTTAGTCTACGATTTTATTATATGTATAGATTATCATTTAAATGTTGAGTTGAGTGTTCAACTAAAACTTTTGATCTTACCTACGCAATTCCTAGGACCAACCCCAAAAGGCGTGTATGCTAGCGGATTGATCTTGTGCTTATTTTCTTCAGAGAAACGTTCAGGGTTGAACTTTTCAGGATCAGGGAAGTACTGGGGGTCATGGTGGAAGGCATACGTTGGTATCATTACTCCTGCCCCTTTGCGTAGCTGTAAGATAACAATATTCACATCATGGATACTCAGAAACAAAACATCCGTTGAAAATCACAGGATCATGAAACTTACAATGAAATCATTTTTGGCAGACTTGTTTGGTTTTCCCAAGTTGTAATCCTTGTTGCACTGTCTTTCCATGATCAGATTTGGAGGCCATAATCTCAATAACTCTGTAAAAATAAAAGCTTAAGAAGTTTCCTAGCTGGCTACTTAATATTTCCATAAACTAGAAATGATGTTTTAGAAATTACCTGAAACAACCATATCCAAATACGTCATGTTTTGTATGGAATTGAAGTCAAACTTGCCGCCGTTCTTAGCATCATGTTCCCTGAACTCCTGCGCCAGTCGTTCCTGTACATCAGGGTTTACTGCTAGCTCGTGCATCAAGAAAGACATGGCGGTTGAAACAGTTTCGAAGCCAGCGACAAAGAACAAGAATACTTGGGCTATAATATCGCCATCACTCCATGCTGCAAGTTGAAAATGAGATATTATATAAGAATTCTCGATGTTTTTAATTAATTTTTGGGCAAAGTTTGTGTCTTAAAAGTAATCCTTACCTCGACTTACTTCCTTCTTTCCAATTGAAGATTCTTCGACAGTTGCAAATCCAGCCGCTTCATCAGACTTTATATCTTCGTGAGACAGTTTGCCTGAAATAAGATTTACTTCTATATTGTTTTTGTTTCAATGAACAAGGTTTAAGTAACAAAGTAAGTCAGCTTAACAAGCATCTACTGATATGGCTATGATCTTATTAGTACCTTTTTTGGCTTCCATAAGCAGGTGGATCATATCAGGTCTGATAATGTTGCGCATCTCTCGATCTTTCATTGTATCTAGTACCAAGTTCGTGAAGAATACTTTTACTTCATCTGGTACTATGTCCCAGTTAAGAATCTGTAAGTAGCAAGAAAATTAAAACCAATGACACCGGCGTTGCTGATGGTGAGTGAGTGAAGCTTGTGATGTTTTGGGCGATACTCATAGTAAATATTAAAAAAAAAAAAAAACACCTTAGCGACTTTTGGAAAATTCAGAAGAACAAAAAACATAAGCATCTTTCGCAAGTTAAAGTCGAATAATGCTTTGCCCATCGCGTAGAATTGGTTGTTTTCATCAGTGTGGGAGTCTACTTTTAGACCGTAAGCGCAAGACGCTATCACATCGTTAGCGTAGCGGGTTGTGAGGTCTTTCACATCTATGTCTATAAAATCATCTGTAATGCAAAAAAGAAAGTATGAACTCCGAGTTTACCTCTTTGAATTTCCACGGAATGTTAAGAATTTGATCAGGGTACCTTTGGAATCCGCAAGCTTTTTCTTAAGAGAGCGTATCATCTGGTCGCCAACCTCGACCATGAAAGGCACCATCAGACGTATCTTAGAACTAGTGAATGCTGGACTTAATGTGGAGCGCATGTCCTTCCATTCTTGACCTGTGACAGATTTAACAGATTGTTAAACAAACACTATTTCAAAAGAACCATTTATTCCGTTTCCAAGTGAAAACTGTAACAATATTTGTCTTTTAATAGGGCTTACTGTGAGGAAAAAAACTAAATAAAGTATGAACCACCAACCTTTCATTGTAAACAAAGTTCTGTTGAAAAACGATTCTCCTTCAAAGGTGCGATGGTCGATAAAGTGTTCAAAGTCTTTGACAGTGATCTTCTTTACCAGTTCAAGGTCCCGGATTACTATCGCCTCGGTTAGGAACTCAAATCTTCCCACGAACCTAAAAAGTGTCAATAATTTCTTTGCATCACCAACTGACTGAATATTTGTTATTAATAAAAAAAAAATCTTGAGCTCTTTTTAAATAAAATTGTCATAATTTCTTACCTTTCTTCCGGAAAGCGTTTGTATAAATTGAGGTGACTATATGCAAAGTTGTCTCGTCGTATGACAATCTTGCCCATGTTGCCCAGCAGTGGGATTGGCGTAATGTGCTTGATGCCATGTCGGTTGAATGTGGAGTTGACTTGTTTGAGGTGCAGCACTAGCACACCAAGTGCAACGATCACACAGAGTAACAAGATTATCATTTTCTGTAAGACAAAACTCGTATTCATGGGTAGTAATCGTATTGAAATTTGGTGAATTTCTCTGGATGACCTAACCATTTTTTAAGGATCGGAAATCATCAAATGACTTCTTTCGCTCCGGGCGGAGGGGAAGGGAGTGTCAGACTTATTACTGACAGGATTACTGACAAAAACCCATCCATGTTTTTCCTTTTGCCCTTTGCGTTCCAGGGCCGCAGTAACTTTTTCAAACAAATTTCGCAACCCCGGTGGATGACCTAACCTACAGACTTGATTTTCATGGCCGTTTGTGTGCTGAGGACAAATGTCGGCTCTTTAGTACTTCTACAACATAGTAGCCTCTAGCTGGGGCCCCGAGGCATCTCGGTGCTCGTAGGTTTCCGGTTCATCACTTTAACGTCACCGTTGTTGTTTCGTTGATAAGTTCTCGTAATAGTCCCTAATTGTGTTAGAACTTCACCGCAACCACGGTCAATGAAATAATTTAATGCGACCAATTGACGTTTGATAAGATGAACTTTACAACACATTCCAAAGTTCATGTTTTTGTCGGCTGGGCTGTCTCTCATACACAAAAATGGTTGAATACTTTAATAAACAATTTTTTTTTACTAAAACCAAGCTATAACCTAGTTCTAAATAAGCAACAATCTAAAAAAAAAAAACAGGTATAAATAGATACATACGATAACAACAGTCGTCGCGGGTCAGTAACTCATAACAAACTGACTGTATGTAAACAACACTGCGTCACTGACAACGTTGTATTCAAGTCACTACCGAATCCACTCTGAATCCGGACTCTTAACAAGTTATTGCTAGAAACAAAATATATATACGTATATCTACTAGATTAATAAGTAGGCTAAAAGGCTTATAATCTTATCAGATTAGTTTTTTCGACGTTATTTTTGTCATTATTTCGTCAGTTTTGCTTTTATCATTGGAGTCTGTCGTGAAGGACGCTTTAAGACCAGACTATTAAGAGGAAACGTGGGTGCCGAGACTTTGTATGTAAAAAGTCATAATTCGAGGTTTGGCTCTTGACTGTTTCTTCCTCCAATATTGGACCGATTTGAAAGATATTTCACAAACTGAATAAGGAGAATGTATACTGTGTCGCTATGTTTTTTTTGTACACTAGGGCTCTGTTGACATCGATTTATTAGACAAATTTGAGCATTTTTTGAGAGTTCTACTGCTTATACGGTTAATATATCATCAAAAAAGAAAACATAGGTACACAGTTTATATCCTTCTTAGCTCAGAGCCCAGTTGATAGCAAAAAAGTCATAAAAAATAATGCTGGTATAATATACCAGACCTCTGTAGACCCTTTGGAATACAGCCAAAATTTTATGTTACTGGTGAAGGGATGGATCATGTTACGGCTTTGGTATTACCGGCTAATACCCTCAAGGTTGGTTTCGTCCCCTTGATTAGCTGGCATTTCAATGGTTCTCTTGTTTTGACGATTTCATCCGAATCTACTACGGTAAAAATATTGTTTATAATAATAAGTCAGATTGCGATACAGATTTCGAAGAGAAGAAACAAAAACGTTCATATGTTTCAATAGATGATCCGTCAGAAGTCTAGACAAAGTTCTCAACCTAAAGAAAAATGGTAAGTGTTATCGCCTATTGCAGACGCTGGTTATTTTATAAGAGAAGCAACTCTGAACAATGTCCGTCATGGTTAACAGCCAAAGAACTTAATGCAGCATTAACAATGTGTATTAAGTTTTGTCAAAAACGACATTTTTGTACGGAATTGGGAGATATACCTACTCGGAGTGGGTGGACGTTTGGAGAGAGCCAACATCGAAGAAAATAGGAAAAATCCTATAATTATACCACCTAAGTCTCATTTTACTGAAATAGTAATAGCAGAGGTGCACCAAAAGACACTACACGGGGGATCTCAATTAATGCTTAGTTATTTGAGATCCAATCATCAGTTGAAGAACAGCAAGTAGGCTGCCAAGGGTAACATGCGAAGAATGATCACATACCATCCCAATCTGCTGACCTGTATCGCCATACCCGCCGGGTGTCTCTGGGGCTAGGATCGGGCGGAGAGTAGACGGATACAGACTTCACCAGACAGTGGTCGGAACTATCCAGTGGATAAAAAATCGACACCGAGTAGCGGTCTGGATCTGTTGTCAGCAGAAGGTCCAAGCAATTGGCTGTGTGCGAATCAACATCCGGCATCCTCGTTGCCCATTGGACCAGCTGGGTGAGATTTAACGCTAGCGCTAGCTTTCGCGTTTCTCGCCTAGCATGGTCTGTGCACTGGTATGGGAAGAGCCACTCCTGATGGTGGGCGTTGAAGTCCCCTAGTAACAACAATTGGGCAGAAGGGTACCGCTGCTGAGCCGCATCCGCCGCCTCACTCAGGTACTGTGTGAGCCCAGTTGTCTCCAAATCACCGCTGTGCGAACGGTAGACACAGGCGTAGACAATTTTGTCCAGGCCTGTGTCCACTATAACCCACAGCGTAGAGAAACTAGAGTCTTCAAGGTAGCGGAGACGCCGATAGCAGATGTCGTCCCGGGCATACATACATACGCCCGCGCGTGGTCTAAAGTGGTGCTCCAGGGTAAACCCTGGGTAAGACAGGTATGACACGTCTGACGGACATCCCATCTATGTCTCCGACAGGAATAAGAGCGCTGGCTTCTCAGTCTCAACGTGGTGATAGACTGCGGCGAGATTTGAGTGCAGACCTCGTATATTAGAGAGGTGCACTTTGTGTGAGAGGGAGTGCTGCCGCTTTGCAACATGCGCCGCCGCCGTCGCTGACTCTGCACCGGTCGAGGTAGTGACTCGTGTAGGTACGTCGACCCCTAAACGTGCCTACGCTGATATCGTCGCCACGCAAAAACCTGTGTCGCAGACCAGAAAGGGGGATAAGAAGAGTTGCTGTGAACCTGCCGACAGGGGTTGGAAACAGCTAGGGCCAGTTACAGGCAAGTGTGACAAAGATGGCTTTGTGAAGGTGGAGAAGAAGAAGAGGAAGAAGCGTCCTAGTGGGAACCAGTGCGGGACCGCGCTGGTAGGACCCAATATGCTGCGTCCAGCAATACCTTCGACGCAGCTCTATGTGTCCCGGCTACATCACACCACGAAGGCGGAGGAGATCGTGGAGTATGTTCGAGCTAAGACCAACTGGATCTTGAGGGTCGAGAAGTTGGAGTCGCGCCTCAACACGAATTTCAAGTCGTTCGTGGTGCGAGTACCGACTCATCATACTGAGACCTTCCTCAAGGAAGAGTTTTGGCCGAAGGGTGTCGTGTATCGGCGATTTCGCGGAAGGCTACGCGACACCACGCAGCGCAACACGACACCGTCACTTCGTGTACAATAGTTAATTCATATTTTAAAGGTTTTTATAAACATGTATGATAGTCTGTAAGGTATATATGTTATGGGTCTTTGTAACCTGAATTAAATGATATATTATTTTTATTATTTACAGCTTTTTTCTTTTTATTCCTGTTTATTTTTGAGTGAAGGAGGTTGAGGAGAAGGAAGTGAAATGAAGTTCCATGCTGCTAACCCACAGGCACGCTTTGACAGAACGATATCATTGGGAGACTAGTCTGGATACTGCGGGGACGCCCGAGCCCCCCCGGGAATGACCATTAGGCCCTCTCGTCTGGTCGCCAACCAGCACGATGGTGCATTCCGGGATTTTTCGACAGTTGGCGGGGTAGCCTTTTATGTGTGGCTAGCACACTACTTGGGCCCCAACTACCTGCGGTCGGCCAGCGGCGCACCGTGCCCCCGATCCCGCTACCCTCCACGACTAGTCTCCCGATACGCCGACCCAACTCCTCTGTATTGGCTACACTGAGCATCGTACCGTAACGCAGCTAGGCCGCTTGGCGGTACGTCTTTGCCCATGGATTTGGTTATTTAAAAATATTTCCATAGTAACATACTCTTTTGACAAATTCTTTAGATGTCTGTTAAATGTGTTTATTAATCAAGATTTGGTAGTACAATGTTTGCAATTTAAACATGTTGTAATGGTCAAAATATAGGTACTTAGGCGCATAATTTAGTGCGGGCGGAATGTAGGCGGCAAATGTTTGTGTCGTATTAGTAGCTCTATATGTGGCGTTAGAGGTAAAATTATAAGTCGCTGAAATTGTTTGCACTTCGCTCATATATAGGTGTTGGATTTCAAAATAAAATCAGTTAATTATTGGAACTATTTGTTTTATTTAAAGTGACGCAAGCTAAGGTTTGGACTTTTACAACAACTGTCAAAGATCTAAAAATGACAGCCGGGACCAACGGCTTTACGTGCTTTACGAGGCACGGAGGAAACTCGGTTTGTTAAGATGGTCACCCACCACAACAGACCAACGTTGGCAAGCGTTGCTTAACCTGGAAAATCGACCCGTGCGGCTGTTATCCTTTAAATAGCGAACTCCTCTTTTGCCAACTTAGCATGTAAGTACATTTATATTTTAAGGAATAATGTTTATGAAAACAATAACTTAGTAGATAATAAACGATTTTACTGTTAAAAACTTCATAACAATACTGGGTAGATCACAATTCACGCAATACTATCTTAAATTACATTACCATTACATCATAGGTCGTAAAGTATGTAAACTCTAAGGTAACACAAAACATTAAATAATCCCGAAGATTAAATACAGTTATCGGTAAAGCACGTTATCGAGGTACAATACAACAACAGATCATTACTCTGTGTGCGTTACTAGGCACGATATCAATATACTAAAACAAAGTAATGCTAGTACTAGCAAAATTTCACTTAGCTCGCTCTCACAAGAACTAAGAAAATTTTACTAATGAGAAAGAATCTAGTATTTTTTATTGGATTTTTATTTTGACATCATTTTCGGCACCAGCAAATATATGAAAATGGACATGCAAAACAACTCCGTTTTTTCCATTTTGAATTTCTGTATGACCATTATAATATGACTAGATTTAAATATAACAACCTGTTATATCCTGATACATCACGCGGATAGTTTCTTCTATTTCCTCAGTCTAAACCTAAGCATATGTCCTCCATGCATTCTAATGTTCAAATTGTCGTTTGCAAGTTTTGCGGGAATACAAGTCTTCGCGCAAGGAGAGAGTTCCATGTGTCGTAGCAGCTGGTAAGCCATCACCTTCAACTCACAGAGAGCAAATCTTGACCCTGTTAATAAAGACAATGGTTAATTTTGTGTTAGTTCTAGAAGTTCTTATTTCATCTCAATCATCATCATCATCATCATTTCGGCTGAAAGATGGCAACTGCTGGACATAGGCCTCCCAGAAAAATTACCACTTCAACCGGTCCTGTGTGGTGGGGAGGCCTTCCACTGCTTTGTCTTCCGGTTCACCTCAAGGCTTCTCAATAAATTGAATACTTTTAATAGACTGCGAAGGAAATGGCAGGACGACAAAGATGGCTTTCTTAAGAATTAGAACGAAGAGGCACAAAATTGAGAATGGTGGAAAGAAAAGAGGGAGGCCTTTACCCAGCAGCGCGACAGTGTAGGCTAGTAATAATAATAAAAATGACATGTGGAATGTAGACTCAGCTGTCATTGTGCCGATAGTTGTAATAGCCAATGGCGTGATGGCCAAAAGCTTCGACTACCATCTGTCGAAGCTGGCGTTACGCGGTTGGATAAAGGGCCTGATACAGAAGGTATTACTCCTCGTTACGGCTCGTATTGTGGGGAGGTTCCTTTCTCTAGAGCCTTAACCGACGCGCGACGGTAGCATGGACCCGACACATGCGGACTACTACTTTTATATTTTTGAATGTGTTTTTTTTAAGTAAATGTGTATATAAAAATAAATCAACGAAATAATAATAACATTTTAAAATGAACTTTCTCTTTTACTCACCTATACAATTTCTAGGTCCGGTACCAAACGGCATATACGTGAGAGGATTGATCTTGTGCTTATTTTCTTCGGAGAAACGTTCAGGGTCGAACTTCTCAGGATCAGGGAAGAACTCAGGGTCGTGGTGGAAAGCATAAGTTGGTATCATAATACCTGCACCTTTGCGTAACTGTAATGTGAAATATCCATTATAAGCATACCAAAAGACCACACACTTATAATAGATACCCAAATGTTGGTCACGGAACTTACGATAAAGTCTTTTTTGGCTGCTTTGTTTGGTTTTCCCATATTGTAGTCCTTGTTGCATTCTCTATCCATCACCATGCTTGGTGGCCATCGCCGCAGTACCTCTTAAAATGTAATTGTATGTTTTAAACTAGATTTATTTGAAAATTTTACTTTTACTATTAATGGATGTAAAATCTTACCAGAAACAACCATATCCATATATGTCATGCTCTGAATGGTATTGAAGTCGAACTGGCCGCCATTCTTAGCGTCATGTTCCCTGATCTCTTGCGCCAGTCGCTCCTGCACGTCAGGATTCACGGCCAGCTCGTACATCAAGAAAGTCATAGCTGAAGAAACCGTTTCAAAGCCAGCAAAGAAGAACAAGAACGCTTGGGCGACCAGGTCACTGTCTTTCCAATCTGAAAATTTGAAAATCAGAAATTCAGTTGGGTCATTTCTAAAGAACTTTCCGATTGTTTCATGCTTCATTCCATCATTACCCCTGTTTGTATGCTTCTTTCCAATTGAAGATTCTTCAACGGTAGCGAATCCAGCAGCTTCATCAGATTTGACATCTTCGTGAGACAGTTTACCTAAAACAACGTAATTATTGAATGAGTCACAATCATAAAGACTTTAAATTGTCTTCTCTTTATTTAATCAGTTGGTCTTATTGGTACCTTTTTTGGCTTCTATGAGCAGGTGGATCATATCAGGTCTGATGATGTGGCATGTTTCTCGATCCTTCATTGTGTCCAAAACCAAGCTTGTAAAGAATGCCTTTACCACATCTGGTACTATATCCCAATTCAGAAACTTTTAAAGAAAACATAGCTTATAAGGTTTTGTGGCGATGACCAAGTGTTGATAAATAAAATTTTGCAAATAGTCCAACGAGTTCATATCCTTCGTTATTGTGGAGTAACATTACAAAAGGGGCTACAATCTTTGAAACGAATAACATCTAGACATTGATTTATATAGTTCACTTTGTCCTAATGACCAATACTCTGCATTTCGCATTCAGTAGTTGTTTGTTAACGATTAATATACAAACCTTAGCAACTTTCGGCATATTCAAAAGCACAATGAATTTTATCAATGTACGAAAATTGAAGTCGAATAACGTTTTGCCCATCGAGTAGAATTGGTTGTCTTCGTCGGAGTGCGAGTCTACTTTCAGACCGTAGGCGCAAGAAGCTATCACATCGTTAGAGTAACGCGTAGTTAGCTCCCTGGAGTCAAAGTCTATGTAGTCATCTGAAAACAGAAATAATGAAGATAAAAATAAGTACATGTTGAAGATGTCCTTTTAATCATCATCATTATCATATCAGATAATTTCCATCCACTGCTGAACTTAAGCCTCTCCCCCAAAGAGCGATCGTCCTTTCCATATAGCTTCTCAAATTTTTATGTAATTTAAAAAATCATAAACTGTACCTTCAGATTCCTCAATCTTCTTCTTGAGAAACTGTATCATGTGGTCACCCACCTCCACCATAAAGGGTATCATCAGACGTATCTTGGAACTTGTGAATGCTGGGCTCAATGTGGAGCGCATGTCTTTCCATTCTTGACCTGCGAGAGATATTAGTAAAATTATGATACATTTTCAAAAAGATTTTCCAACGACTGCTAAACTGTTCGATTCAGAGCAAGTAACTAGATTATTTCAACAAAACGACGCTATTAATTTCTTACCTTGCATCAAAAACAAAGTTCTTTTAAAAAAGGATTCGCCATCAAAGCTGCGGTGATCGATGAAGTACTCGAAGTCTTTGACAGCAATCTTCTTGACCAGCTCAATGTCTCTGATCAGCACCGCGTCCGTTAAGAATTCAAATCTACCCACGAACCTGTAGGTAATGTTTGAATGTTTTGATAAATAGGTTGCAGACAAGGCTATTATTTTAGGTTAACTTTTCTTGGGTTTTACTCTTAATATAAAATGATCATCACGTTAATTAACACCACGATGTATTTTTGCAAAAATAACTTAATGAGTGCAAACAGATATAGAGATAGATATTAACATACAAAGTCCTATATTTTCATTTAACTGTAGTCCAAAATCCTCACCTTTCTTCCGGAAAGCGATTATATAAATTAAGAAGATTATAAGCATAGTGTCTTCGACGCAAGAGGATTTCAGTCATGTTTCCCAACAGTGGGACTGGCGTGATGAGCTTGATGCCATTCCGACGGAAATTGTAGACCTTTCGGAGATATGGTACCATTACAGCAAGCACGATGACCGCACAAAGCAGCAAGATTATCATTTTCTGCAAAAATTAAAGAGATTTTACAATTTTTTTATTCTAATGTTATTAAGTCATTGTAACTTGGCTTGTTCTTTTTTTTGGTTTCTTACAAGTAAAAAAAATATTGAACCGCTATAATGCCATAGACCTTGGTCATAAAATTCTCATAGACACATGCGGAATAATACAGCGGTCGTAAGGACGAATCAAATTTAAAAGTTTAAAACAAAACTTGGCGCTACTTTTGGCTGTATGAAACAACACGAAAACTTTGAAATTATAGCAGTACTTGTCAAAAATGTTGCAAATAACTAAGAGATACAGTAGAGCTAGCTGATAAAAAACCGACAACTGTCATTAATTCATTTGTACCAAGACAGCATCTGTTCCAGTAGTAGCCTCTTTTTAATTAAATTTAACTTCATCACAAAAGGTATCAAAAGTAACCCATAATATATCTACTGTTTGTGCTATCAATTTGCAAGAAAATAATAAAATACACTGGATACTTACAAAGTTTTAATATTATATCAGTAGGTACAGATAAAAACAGCTGGCGTGGGTCAATGACACACGATAAACTCACTGTATGTAAACAAATCAAAGTCAATGACAACGTGCTACTCAATTCACTGCCGACTTCAGTCTAAGTGGGAACTCCAAAAAATCATGTACAAAAATGTATACATGTATCTGCGATATATATCAACGTTTTTCAAAAAGGAATTCTAATCTTATCAGGATAGAGTATTCTTTTCAACGACAACTTTATTATTTCGTCAGTTGCGAACATTAATTTTATCAGTCTAGTCTGTTGTGACGTGGCTTGTGATACAGGCCTCAAGGTCTTGATTGAATAACAGAATATTAATGATATAATCGCCGATCTATTTGTTTGTTTGTTTTTTTATTATATTCTACCAGTAATTCACATAAAAATAATGTTTGTTAGTCCTTTCAGCTATTAGGGATTGGGAGGAATATGTTTGTGAATCACCTTTGTTAAATTATGGTTTTGGATGAGGCTGGAGGCAGAGAGAAAACAATAATAAAATTAATTAATAAATTATTTATTAATTATTAATAAAATATAATAAACATATTAATAATAAAATTAATTAATAAATTATTTATTTCATTATTTAAGAAGAAGAATGTTTTTGTACAAATTGTTACAATCACTCCTTGAAATTATATTCTTAAATTACATCATAATTACATCATGATAAATAATCAAAAGACAATAAATAATCTCAAAGATTAAAACAAATATAGAGATATCGTACTTATTGCTAAGGAGTATATCCAAGGTAGAACCCAACCTCTAGACAGTGTGGCATTCCACCAGCGATAAAGATTATCAACTGTTTAAGGTATTGGAATTGACAATTGACCCATAGATAATAGAAGTACCTACTAAGTACCTACGAGTCGACGAAAATTAACTGTCGAAAATTCTAAACTATAGTGTCTTTTTTTATTTATTTTAAGTAACAGTTTAGAATTCTCGACAGTCAGGTTTCGTTATTGTAGGTAGAACCTCAGTTTGTCTAGACCCTCATTTAAACAAAGATTGTAGCGACATCTGTACGGTAACTCATATTACTACCAAGTCAGCTAGCGAACCACAAGTTGTAGATGGAGCCACACGATCGTATATCGCAAACAAAACAAGTCGAAAAAATCTAAAAACGGCCAATTTACTTACGAGACGAAAATGTTGAGATTAAGAATTCCGCGGGTATAAAAACTATAATGAAAACAAATCCAAACTAAGTAATTATTAGCTTAGCATCGCTGGCAAAGTAATTTGCGCTATAATTATCCCAATCTCTTTGTTTATGTACAGCTTAAATTATATTGATCGCATTTGATTAACAACGCAACAATTTATAGATTAACGCCATTCATTATGAAATTC
Organism: Lacanobia wlatinum; assembly: GCA_947578705.1. NCBI lineage: Eukaryota > Metazoa > Arthropoda > Insecta > Lepidoptera > Noctuidae > Lacanobia > Lacanobia wlatinum. Next base: position 29,043,815 of record OX388029.1, read on the forward strand.
TTTACACAAAACAATGCCTCTATGCAAAGTACGGAATTCACTCATCATCCTGTTGTATTTATCACAAAAGCTTCGACGACCACCGGTCGAAGCTGGCGTTACGCGGTTGGATAAAGGGCCTAATACAGAAGGCAGTACTCCTCGATACGGCTCATATTGTGAGCAGGTTCCTTTCTCTGGAGCCCTAACTGCCGGTAGCTTAGACCCTGTTCCCGACACCGGCGGACTACTACCTACTTTTTATATTTTTAACCTTTTTTATTGTGTTTTATAAAGAAATATTTGAAAATGTTAAGTGGATATGTTTTATTAATAAAGTGAATAATAATAATTATATATTTTACCTCTGACAGCAATCAAATAGCTACTAAGAGTAAAGAACAATGTGATGCATAATCACAGGTGAAATAACCGCGATTGGGCTGTACCTCAGCTGCAATTCTCATTACTTTAATTACTCTATCTCACAATACAAGACTCTTTAGTTATATTTTCTAAGCATAGCAATATTTAAATTTCTTTTCTACTTCCTTGCTCTAAACCTAAGCCAGTGGCCTCCTAGAAGTCTGATGTTAAAGGTGTCCTTATCAAGCTTGGCAGGGATCGTGGTCTTCTCACAAGGGGAGATCTCCAAGTGCTGGAGGATCTGGTATGCCATCACCTTTATCTCGCAGAGAGCAAATCTGGATCCTGCAAAATAATAATAAAATCCTCAAATTCTACACACAAAATGGCTTTAGGGATGTCCTTCCTAGCCGACATTAGGAAATTGATTTTGCCTGCTTGCAGTGATCTAATGGTCAATTCTATATAAAGCAACGTTCGCATTTGCAGATAGGTCGCAATCATTCAAAATGGAGGGAAATTAATAAAAGCAACTTTTTAATTTTATTTGTAAAAAAATAATGGCCTTCTGGTGATTTAGAATTATGCTTTGGAGTGTTTAAGCAATAAAATCTGGTTCTCTTTTTCTCCCCTGTAAGTTTTTACAATTTAATTTTGGGTTCTCCTTTCTCGGCATCCGTACTTTGGTCTTTAAATGATAACAAACAATGCACTCACCTATACAGTTTCTAGGTCCAAGACCGAAGGGCATGTAAGTAAACGTTTGAATTTTATGCTTGTTTTCGTCGGAGAAGCGTTCAGGGTCAAACTTCTCAGGATTTGGGAAGAACTGCGGGTCACGGTGGATAGCAAACACAGGTATCGAGATACCTGTACCTTTGCGGATCTGTAAAAATAGAATTTCGTTAAAATATACGGGTTTTGTCTCAGAATTGTCTTAGTATAGTCAGTTTTTATTAAAAATTAAATTGTAAACTCACAATGAAATCCTTTTCAGCCTTTTCGTTAGGTTTTCCCAAGTTGTAATCTTTAGTGCACATCCTGTCGAGGTTAATACCAGGTGACCACAGTCGCAAAATCTCTGAAAAATGGAAATCTCGGTTTTAAAACAGATGAACAGTGAATTTTAACAAAAAGTATAAATAATTTAAATAAACGATGGCTATATTTAAAAAAATATTCGAAATCTTACCAGATACTACCATGTCCATATATGGCATATTCTGAATGGAGCTGAAGTCGAACTTGCCGCCGTTCTTAGCATCAGTCTCCTTGATCTCTTGCGCCAGTCGCTCTTGTACTTCTGGGTTCAGTGCCAGTTCGTAGAGCAGGAACGACATACCAGCTGAAACCGTTTCGAAACCAGCTACGAAGAACAGCACTGCTTGGGCGATGAGGTCATCGTCACTCCATACTGGAAGCAAAATGTAATCATAATTAGATAAAACAAGATTTATTATAAAGGAACAATGCTTGATACGAGTTTAAATCAATCATAATGACATCATTCTCAATTATATTTCTTTATTATATCTTTATACCAATATTGTATCTTTCAATTTTCATGATTTCGTAAAGCTTTCCACAGTAAGTAGAATCACAAGTATTCAGTAACGTCTTTTATCTATATTAACATTTTTATGGTTCCGAACAAAAATCGAAACCCTTATAGGATCACTCGGGTGTCTGTCTATCCGTCTGTCTGTCTGTCTGTCTGTCCGTCTGTCACAGCCAGTTTTCTCCGGATCCACTGGACCGATTTTGTGAAAATTTAGTACACATATGGATTTCTGTGACCCAAACACGGATGTATTACGTAAATTATTAAATTTTTAGTATGGGGGTGACTTTTGGGGTCAAACTAGAAAATTTAAAAATATGGTTTTTTGTAAAATATCATGTGACTTATCAAATCTCTTCGATTTACTGTGAAATCTTTAATTACATTTTTTTAATAATTAAAAAAAAGGATTTGAAGTTATTCAAGAAATTAGACGAAAAATGACTATTCTCCTCCCGTCTTATCTCCGAAACTACTGAGCTTAAAATTTAAAAAAAAAATGGAGATAATAGATCTTTACCTATAGATAACAGGAAAACCTATGAGAAGTCTATAGTTTTAAAATAACATGTTAAAAAAATAAAATTCGTTCGGAACCCTTTGCACGCGAGTCCGACTCGCACTTGGCCAGTTTTTTTTAGCTAGCCTGTGCTGTACCACTGCTGGGCAAAAGTCTCGCCCATGTCCTTCCAAGTATATAATATTCTTGTCCCGTGCCACCTCGTGCCAGCCCTCACGGTACGCATCCGGGTCGTCTCGCCACATCTTTCTAGGCCGGCCTTGGTGGCGCTGTCCATCATCGGGCACCCATTTGATTGCGTTCTCCACACAAGACATTTTTTATTTTCATTTATTCGGCAAAATGTGCTAGTGACGTGTTTTTACTCATTTTTTTGGTGATATTTGCTTACGTCCGGGTCACCTTGAGAACCGAAAATGTTCGTTTTTTTTTTGCAAGAAGTTGTTTTGATCTAACGATGTTTTAATCTCATCTAAAATATTTTGGAACTAGCCGGATAATATTGTTAATTAAACTTTTTCTACGGTTTTTAATTATTTTCTCATGTTTAACTAGTTTTTTTTGTTTTACATACCTCTGTTAATTTGTTTCTGACCAACAGCAGATTCTTCAACAGTTGCAAATCCAGCATCTTCATCTTTGGATTTGATGTCTTCATGGGTCAGTTTACCTGGAATTACATATTCAATTTTTTTTTGTTTTATCACGAGATTTCAAATAAATATTATAGGTAGGTGATATTTAAATATCAGGTCCAATTGGTAAGTATTATGTATACCTTTCTTAGATTCCATAAGCAAGTGAATCATATCGGGTCTGATGATGTTCCTCGTCTCGCGATCGGCCATTGTTTCCAGAACTAACTTTCTGAAGAAATCCTTTGCCGCCGCCGAAAGGACATCTAATTTTAAAACCTGGAGAATGTAATAATTAAAATTAAATCATCGTATAAGCGTTCTTCTTTTTGGACTAAGAATAAGGAAAGAAAAATGTTTATTTGGAATCCGCACAAGACAGACAAAAAGTAAAATAAATTAAAAACTTAGTAAGTACTTAAAAAAGGCTAACAACATAAATTCTACCTTCTTTATATTTTTAAAGTTATTATGGAGTCGAGTTTTTATGGAATACCGTGAGGAGTACTCAAGCAATTTTGTGAGCCATTGTTACATTGCGTGTATTATTTTCTGTATTTATCTCAAGACACACAAAAACTTATTAACTCTGAAGTCCGAAGTCTGTGTTTCCTGATAGCTACATCCTGGGAGTCTTTAAGTCAAGAGTGAATAGGTTACTTCTAGGCATGCTCCATCCTCGACCACATCATTGCTTACCATCAGATGAAATAGTGGTCAAACGCGTGTCTATCGAAAGTAAAAAAAAACTATTATTGTGTCTATGATCAAGTGGCCCTTAACAGATGATTGATCTACGAACTTCACTACTTTTTTTGGATAGAAAATCATCAAATGACTCCTGCTCTGGGCGGAGCGGAAGGGAGCGTCAGACTCTTACTGACTAAAACCTCCCCGTGTTTCTCCTAATGCCCTTTGCGTTCCAGCACCGCGATGACTCTTTCTTCCAAATTCTGCAACTACATACAGCTAGATTGCGGTCCTCGTCTAGCATTCATAATGACATTGACCTTGGACTCCACATGATTTTAATTCAATAACCGAATGATACAATGTTTAGATGCCAATTTTATTGCATTTTCCGACCGTTCGTCTCTGGGACGATTGATTCTGTTAAGCCATTTTGGCATGGTGACAGATAAATCACGCTTACAAAATTGTAGAGTATTTTATTAAAATAGTTTGTGTGACCTCCCAAACAGGTATGCGAGAGTGAATTTTTTGCAGCAGGTAATCAAATAAATTTTGGGTTGGAAACTCCATCTAGTAGAAATATAAAAACCGGGTTAGAATTACAGCTTGACAGTATTAATAGTGTCTGAATTAAAGCACGAATGTTTTTGGAGAAAATATAAGGGTTCTTATTGTTTTACTACAGAAAAGTAAAAATGGTAATTATTTACTGTTTCCTATACATTGTCAGCTTACCTTAGCAAGTTTCGGTGCAGTACCAATGACGAAGAACATGAGCATTTGACGAAAATTGAAGGTAGAAGATGCTTTTCCCATGGCATAGAACTCGTTGTCCACGTCATTGTGAGAGTCTACCTTCAGCCCGAAGGCGCATGAGGCTATCACGTCATTAGCGTAGCGGGTCGTCAGGTCCTTGCACTCTATGTCGACGTAACCAGCTGTAAAAAAATACTGGTTTTATAGAAGCATCAAGACAATCATCTATTTTTAGCATTCGGAAAAAAAAGGAACCCTTATAGGATCACTCGGGTGTCTGTCTGTCTATCTGTCTGTCTGTCTGTCCGCCTGTCACAGCCAATTTTCTCCGGATCCACTTAACCGATTCCGTTGAAATTTAGTACACATATGGACTTCTATGACCCAAACACGGACGCGTTACGAAAATCATTAAATTTTTAGTATGGGGGTCACTTTTGGGGGTCAAACTAGAAAATTAAAAAAAGTTTTTTTAACAATATTGTGTGATATATCAAATGAAAGGGCTTACTGTGAAGGTTTTTAATTATATTTTTTACATAATTTTAAAATAAATGGTTTTGAAGTTATTCAAGAAATTAGACGAAAAATTACCATTGACAGGAAAACCTATTAGAAGTCTATAGTGTTAAAATAAAATGTTAAAAAATTAAAATTCGTTCGGAACCCTTTGCACGCGAGTCCGACTCGTATTTGGCCAGTTTTTTTATCTATTATGGGTTTGCTTTTGACTCTAGTCTAGGTCAGAGATGACAGAGACAAAGTCTATGATGGAGCGACCTTACCTAGAAGGAGCCTGTGCACTCTAACTTTGAAGAGATTAGGGTTGTAAGCGTTTGGAAACACAGACGCAGGCAGAGAATTACACTCCTTTGCTGTGCGCATTATAAAAGCCGTCTTAAAAGAACTTCAAAGAAATCGAAAATAGTGCCTAGCTTATCAACTAATTGTTTGTCTCAGGACATTCCAGGCTTCGAATTATTAATTCGTTTACATTCCATATTATTTTAAGCCAAATAGCAGTACAGGTCGAACTTCGAGGTTAAGCAACGCTTGGCAAGGTTGGTCTCTGGATGGATGACCATCTTAACATACCGAGACTTTTCCGTGCTTAATAATAATTACTTTAATTACTTTTTTTTCTTTTCTATTGATAGGCACGCGTTTTAATTGATTTTACTAATAATTTTCATTATTTTTCATAGAAACCATTATTTTAAGTGACCAAATGTTTGGATGCTACCATCGATCAGCAAAGCTTATACCAGATTGTCAAAAAAACTTACTTTTAGACTCTTTGATCTTCTTTTGAATCGAATTTATCATCTGATCTCCGACCTCCACTATGAAAGGCACCATCAGACGCATCTTAGAGCTTGTGAACGCAGGACTCAATGTGGAGCGCATGTCTTTCCATTCTTGACCTGTAAATGATTAAAATGCGACTGTATCAAAAGCTTATTTTCTACTGTAACAATTCCATCCCAAGGATTTTTTTTATCATTTAACTTTAAACAAATAAAATAAAAAGAGGACATGTCTCAGATTTTTCTTTTTCCGAACCATAAACCGAAACACGGTTCTTGTATCAGAGCCCCCTTTCATTTTAAATATAATTTAATTTTTATTATTTGTTGTTATAGCGGCAATAGAAATACACACTCTCTGAAAATTTCAACTGAGTACCGTAGAGGCTCAGTCAGGTTTCGTTTGTAATCCTTCGGGTACGAAACCCTGAAAAGATTCATTAAACATCAACGCGTGACACACAATAGCAGCATTGCAACTCAAATGCTATAGACGTGCCAGATTGTAACAAGTTGAGGACCGCTTGTTTTGATACTGATTTTACACGTACCTTTTAATGAAAACAAGTTTCTGTTGAAGAACGAGTCACTTTTGCTGAAAAAGGAGCGATGATCAAGGAAGTACTCAAAGTCTTTGACAGTGATCTTCTTTATCAACTCAATGTCGCGGATCATCACCATCTCATTGGTGAACTCGAATTTTCCAACGAATCTGAAGAACAAAATATTTTTAAATATATTGCTGGACTGACTGCTGAACCTCTTGATGAGACATTTTAAATCAAACATTGTAAACTACAGGTAAGCAGAAAAGGACCGAATGGTAGATGGGGTAAGACAATGTGTGATTAGAGTTGACCTAGACCGAATGCGGAAGACTGTTTACGTTGCGTGTGATGGAGGATACGTGCATGTTACAGAAAAATGGACCTACATACAGAGTGCTTGGTAAATAAGTGTGTTCCTTCAAATGGAAAATATTACAGCTAATTTGCAATGATTTTGACCCGATAACATGGGGTCCATATTCGGTGGTTTTTGAGTTACTGATGTTTTAAGATTTTTAGAAATTGTCTGCCTTGCGACCAAAAACTCAAATGTTGACAAATCTACATTACTCTAGATAGCCAACTGATTTTTTTTTAATAACTCATGAATGAATGAATCCGTCTCGTAACAATTTATGCAAAAAAAATCTTTAAAGTACAACAATGAAAATTTCTTGAAACGCGTCCTAGCTATTGAAGCAGTTTACTTAAAAAAAAAAGAATGGCACTTGTTGTATAAATGACGGGGAAAACAGTTTGTTTATTATAAAATAAGTAAAAACAATGTCTCACTTTTCTTCAGGAAAACTGTTGTATAGCCTCATAATGTCTTCGGTGAAGTGATCAACACGGAAGATGAGCCTGCTCATGTTGCCGAAAAAGGGAACCGGCTTGAAGTGCTTGACGCCATACCGACTGAATCTGGAGTAGACTTGCCGGAAGTAAAGAACCAATACGGCGACAAGGACCGCCGCCCAGATGAGGAGAAGAATCATGATCTGAGAAACAAGAATCAATAGTTATTTATTTAATTCAGTTTCTTCCATCTTTATTTTTAAAGTTCCGTACCCAAAAGGATAACCAACGGAACCCTATTACTGAACCTCCGCTGTCCGTCCGTCCGTCTGTCTGTCAGCAGGCTGTATCACAAGAACCGTAATTAGTAACTATAATATACATACAAAAAAAAGAGAGTAAAAAATAGCGTGACGGTAGACATGGAACAATAGAAGGAGTGAACGAGTTGCCTACTTCAAGCGTAGTAGCCGGCACGAGTGAGCACAGATGAATGCTGCAAGGTGATCTCACCAATGTACGGTGGGCGAACAAAACTCATCATCATCATCATCATATCAGCCGAAAGACGTCCACTGCTGGACATAGGCCTCCCCCAAACGTCGCCACAACGACCGGCCCTATGCGTCTCGCATCCATAGGCTACCCGCGACCTTCACCAGGTTATCGGTCCATCTTGTGGGAGGCCATCCAACGTTACGCCTTCCGGTACGCGGTCTCCACTCCAGAACTTTTCGGCCCCATCGACCATCTGTTCTACGAGCAATGTGCCCTGCCCACTGCCACTTTAGTTTGGCGATCCTTCGGGCTATGTCGGTAACCTTGGTTCTCTTGCGGATATCATCGTTTCTGATTCGATCACGCAAGGAAACTCCAAGGATTGCACTCTCCATTGCCCTTTGAATGACTTTGAGCCTTCTGATGAGGCCCATTGTAAGCGACCACAAAACTCGCAAGTCCAATAGTCGATGGACATTGACTGACGAACCAATAACGTGAAGCGTCAGAACTGTCGTCGTCAAACCGACCAATGAACAGTGCTCACAACGTTTTGCTCACGAATCATGCTGGTTATTATACCATGAATGGGAGTAGTATATGATTAGAAAGAAAGATGACGATGAGCACTGGTGCACAAGCTCATGCCCCACCAGTAGCATTATATGTTTAGGTAAATGGTGAGTTATGTAGTAAAACAGGTAGTAAGCATGAACTTGAACTCACACTATCTACTCGTGTACATATGGACAAAAAGTTATATCATCTAGTTTATTTTTTACTGTTTTCTTGTATTTTTTTACTTTTTATATTCATCCAACGGTTCGATTGTTGTAGCGACACTTGGGGGACGCTTATGTCCAGCTGTTGACGTCTTTCGACTGGCATGTTGATGATGATTCATCCAACAAATATTTGTTCACCTATTTTTTATCATTTATGTAACGTGTCGCAAACTTTAATTATGACTAGCTGACCCGCGCGGCTTCGCTCCCGTCAACTGGCTATTCTACCTACCGACCCTAACCTACCTATCCTACCTACCTACTCTACCTACCTACTCTACCTACCTACTCTACCTACTTACCTATCCTACCTACCATACCTACCCTACTTACCCTACCTACCTATCTATCCTACCTACCTACCTACCCTACCTACCTACTCTTTTTTTTTGTATTTTAATTCTTATTGTGCTATTCCGGACGAAGACTAATCCAAAAACACAAAAACTATGAAAATCGGTCGAGCCGTTCTCGAGTTAGAAAAGTGTTCGAACAAACCCGACTTTGTTTTAAATATATTAAGAAGATTAAGAATTTTGCTATATTGTGAAAGATTCGACCTTTTTCTAGAAGACATTTTTATATTAGCGAGACAGAAATAAAACGCATAAACTGAAGGAAGACGGACAGCGGTGGCTTATTAATAAAAAGGGTTCCGTTAGCAAACTTGGTACGGAACCCTAAAAATCGACTGGGTTCGCACGAATCAAAATCGTACGCGAAGGCTTAAATAATAGGGTCCCATTAGCAACTTTGGCACGGAACCCTATAATTTGCCTTGGCTCGCAAATCGAACCATTTGATACTTAGCACGAATTAAAAACTTAGTTGTGGGTAACCTGGGAGTCTTTAAGACAAAAGTGAATAGGTTGCTTCTAGGCAAACGTGCTCCATCTTCAACCGCATCATCGCTTACCATCAGGTGAGATAGTGGTCAAACGTATGCCTAACTATTGTAAAAAAAAAATATTCCACTCCGTATCACCTAACCAATGAGAACTAATGATAACACGATTTGACAGTTACTGTGAAATCGTGTTGTCATTCATTCTTAGTTCGGGTTCGGGACTAATTGTAAGTCTGTAGGTGATACGGAGTAGAATACGTCCGCAACTAAGCCCGAAACTACGGACTTCGGACTTAGAGAGTAGCCTCCCAAAATCGATCGCTCCCGTCGCCGTGACCACCTTTGGTACGGTACCTTATTATAAAAAACCAAACTACTAACCTAAACTAAACCTAAACCTAACTACTAACCAAAAACCTGGCCAAGTGCGAGTCGAACTCGCGTGCAAAGGGTTCCGAACGAATTAAAAAATTTTAACGTTATTTTAACACTACAGACTTCTTATAGGTTTTCCTGTAATCTTTAGGTAAAGATCTATTATTTCCATTTTATTCAAAATTTTAGGCTCCGTAGTTTCGGAGATAAGGGGGGGAATGGTCATTTTTCGTCTAATTTCTTGAATAACTTCTAAATCATTTATTTTAAAATTATGAAAAACATATAATTTATCCTTCACAGTAAGCCCTTTCATTTGATATGTCACACGATATTGTTCAAAAAACTTTTTTTTTTAATTTTGTAGTTTGACCCCCAAAAGTGACCCCCATACTAAAAATTTAATAATTTACGTAACGCGTCCGTGTTTGGGTCATAGAAGTCCATATGTGTACCAAATTTCAACAGAATCGGTTCAGTGGATCCGGAGAAAACTGGCTGTGACAGACGGACAGACAGACAGACAGACAGACACCCGAGTGATCCTATAAGGGTTCCTTTTTTTTTCGAAACCCTAAAAATGGACTCTGTCTGAAATATAAGATTTTTATTTATTATTATTAGCCTTGTTTCGCAAATCGAACCGTTCGTTGCTTCGCTCTAAACGGAATCAATCGCGGAGGCTTAGCAGTAGGGTCCCGTCAGCACAGCACCTTTGGTACGGAACCCTACAGGCCTGGGGGGCTACTCTCTAACGAAATCCGTAGTTTCGGGCTTAGTTGCGGGCGGGCATTTTCTACTTCGTATCACCTAACCACTGGGAACTAATGATAACACGATTTGACAGTTACTGTGAAATCGTGTTGTCATTCATTCTCAGTTCGGGTTCGGGACTAATCGTAAGTCTGTAGGTGATACGGAGTAGAATACGCCCGCCCGCAACTAAGCCCGAAACTACGGATTTCGTTAGAGAGTAGCCCCCCTGATCCGCAAGTCGAACCGTCCAGAACTTCGCAAAATTAAATCAGTTTAAGACTCTACGATAAATGCACTTTAAACGAAACCAGCACAACTCAGAATTTAACCAATTATGGTACCGAAATTCCTTCGAAACACGACTGTGTTTAGAAATTGTGTGAGCGGAAAATCTTAACACCGCAATTCAGAAAAACGCGTCATCAGTGCAACGCCATCTATCGACCATGTAAACAGACAAAATATTTGGCAGCGGAAGACGTTAAATAAGAAGCCCGTATGTAACGGTAAAAAACGATAAGGTATTAAAATGTTTACTTTTATTTTGCTACGTCTACGTATTAAAAGTTTTACAAATAACTCAATCAATGTGTTTTGGTGTAATATTCATGCTTTCATGCAGTTTTTGGTTCCTCAATAGATGGCGCTCTGACTAATCAGAATACATAAGGAAGTTTCTAATACTAAACTAAAAATTCAATTTTGATTTTGTGGATCGATTGTATCGATCAATAACGAAAAGGTATAAAATGATCACTCTTATTTTGCCACGTATTAAAAGTTTCACAAATAACTCAACAATTTTTTCGTGCATTTTATTTTTCTCAATAGATGGCGCTCTGAGTCATCAGAATACATTAGGAAGTTTCTTCCTAAACTAAAAAATTCAATATCTTTTGATTTTGTGGGTCGATTTTGATGAAATAAACGCTAAATGTTACTCGGGTTATCACTTTATATTTTTAAGTACTTAGATTTGCAATCTAATCTGTGGTTTATGCGTGATGCTCCCACAAACGCACAGACAAACAGACAAACAGACAAAAATTTCAAAAATTGCATTTTTGTGTTTTATACCTTTTTCCTGAGTTTTCTGTGTAATTTTCATGCAAAAGTATTCAATGTACAGACACGGTCAGTCTACGATTTTATTATATGTATAGATAATTTGATCATTTCATTTGAAGACACTCAGTAGTTATCTATTAAGCACAGGTACTTATTTCCCTTAATCAAATGATTCTATCAAAAAGATAAACAGTACTTTTTATCCATATACTAATATTACAAAGAAGAAAGATTTGTTTGTTTGTTTGGATTGAATAGGCTCTGAAACTACTGGACCGATTTGAAAAATTCTTTTAGCATTGGTTAACTACATTATCAGGGAGTAACATAGGCTATATATTATCCTCGTACTCCCACGGAAACGGGAACTACGCGGCTGAAACCGCGTGGCGTTCACTAGTCTACTATACAAGCTGTTACAAATGTTATTTGCCAATAAGGTCATTGCAGGCTTATACGAGTACATGAACTAAAATTTTGCTAGTGTAATGAATCTAGCAGCCGTTGACCCCAGTAGTTTTAGTTTTTGTTGTTGTGATGAGGTCATTACTTCATTTCATTAGATACTTAGATGTATTTTATTAATAATCTACATTGAACCTGTATATATTGTAGTTACAGGAAGGTACTACGATAGTAGTAGATAAAAAAAAATGTGCAATTGTCTTTCATGTTCAACGGGAATCGAACGTAAGGACTCAAATAAAACCAGTTTCGTCTTCGGCTTACCTGACTGTATAATTCTCTTATATTGTTAATTGTCTTTAAAATTCAGTCTTATTTTCGAATTTTTGGATATATCTCTGGATCCTGGGTTGTATGCAACCCAGGGCCCAGTTACACACTTTCAATGTTATTAGTAGTCACCAACCGATAGAAATGCCTATATGCAACTTGTATCGCCAAAGACAACCCACGGTTCTTGCAGAACTATTATAGGATATGTTAACAAAGAAATTGGAGTCTGGCTTTGGCTGGCTAATTGGACTAAAAGCCTCAAAATATGGAAGAATTATGCCCCCTGTTATTATGAACACCCAGAATTATAAACGTGACCTATGTTTTTTGCAAATGCACTGATGAAATGGTAGGAATTGACTTGGACACTCAATAAGCCTCCAAAAACGATTGCTAACACATACGTTTTGTAGCGACAAGGGGGCAACATTATTTATAATGAATAAAATATCATCTTGATGTGCTTGAGGAGTGAAGAGGTATACCAAGGCTATCAGAACACTCCCGGAAGTATACTTACACTTACATTACCATATCAACGTTTCTTTCTAAGTTCACGGTCATTAAATAATTTATTTTATTATTTGACGCAAAGATTTGCAATAGAGGTTTTTCCCCTTCTAACCTCTAATCAACAAATTATATCTTGTCTAGCTAGATGTCGTTATGATATGCAGCCAAATTATACTAGTATTTTTTGCTAACGATCACATGAAAAAAATAATAATACATGGTCAATTACGAACAGCAAACCATTGTTGATTTGTGTTTTGTTAAATTACAGAGGTCTGCAACATTATAATCTTTTAGTACAGCATATATTTTTGTATTAGATTTTTCCCACCACTTCGTACGCGCGTATCCCATTTTTTTCCATTCCCATAAAGCTTATAGCCATTCTCATAAATGTGGCTATCATGATTGTACAAAAATAATTCTCCAAATCCGACTGGTAGTTCCACAAATTAGCGCGTTCAACCAGACAAAAAAAAAACAACTTTAGCTTTATGAAATTAGTAGATATAGATAAGATTGATAAATATTTTTATTCACTTATTTTTAACCGACTTCCAAACAACGAGGAAATTCTCAATTCGGTGCTTATTTTTTTTTTATGTTTGTACACCGATTACTCCGTTGTTTCTGATCCGATTTTTGTGATTATTTTTTTTGTATATTTTAGTCAATAGTTATTATTTAACACCAATTAAACGACTAACAGAAAAAACTGGAACTGGTTATCTACGTGTCTTCTTCCACCTTTTTCTGTTTGTTCATCGCAAATAAATTGGGACATGGAAATGAAAAGATAAATAATTAAGCACCTTTTTATAAAGTAAACTATCAGGATATTACTTACTATATATTCACAAGCACAGCACAAGTTTGTTAACACACAGTACAATCGTGAACAAAAACTTATTGTAATCCAAACGTGCTGCTCAGAGCACGAACGAAATGCTACTGAGTGTACCAAGGCTGGCTCGAGTTAATTTAATACATATATGTTATGTTATCTTTATTTTAACTTAGAGTTTTGTTTTTAGATATTATATTTATTTACAAATATAATATCTAATATCAACAGATAGAAATCGGGTTGAGAAAATTTATAGTGATTATTTTATATTATTTGTGGATTGGTAGAATCAGAAAATAAATTATGTAATCATTGTGAAAGAGCCTGTCAAATAATGTATTAGGTGCGTCATCTAGAAAAAAAGTCAAAAAACTTTTTTTTTACACAGTTATATGGGAACAGATGCAACATCTAACCCAATATTACAATATTGTTACATCGCTTGGTGGACTATAAATGATTTTTGGGAGAATTTTTAGTAAAAAAAAATAATATTATAAATTTTACAGCATAGAATGCTATCACAAAATGAAATTTCGTGCTTATGAATGTTACTAATTGGTAGTTTAAGAAATTGTGTTTTTTAATATTTATATACAACCTCTAATAGAATAAACGCAATACCTCTTAAGGGGCCATTGAACTCATCATTATGAACAACTTTCACTATGGGACCAACACTGAAATCGCGAAAAAGAATCGACTCCCCCATACATGTGCGCATAACTCGACAAAATGTACTGAACAGCTGTTTTTTTCGCGATTTCGGGATTGGTCCCATGGTAAAAGTTGTTCATAATGATGAGTACAATGAGCCCTTAAGAGGTATTGCGTTTATTCTGTTACACTTGTATAGCATGGGCAATAATATTGCCTTACTTTAGGTTAGATTTGTATGACATAACATTGGACGTTTTCGTGAAGGAGGTGGTGTGAAAAAAATATTTAGAGGTACTTATTTTATTTGATTCTACTTAATTGTGCAGAACATAATATTAAGTTTGTATTAAAATAAATAAAGTACTCTTTAAACGGTTTTCAATACAAAGATAACATACATTTCTAATAGCACTTATAACACGAAAACGGTTCAGTCCTTCTCGAGTTACGAGTGATCTACTAGATACATGTTAGGAAGTACCTATACTTGTTAAGAAGTACTAAAACAAAGTAATATTATGTAGGCAAGTACCTAAATATAATATTACCTTATAAGGACACATAACCGAATACTAATAAATATACCTATTCAATATTGATTTTATGTCAATCAATCAAACTATTTTCTTTTTTGCTGTGTGTGCTCTTTAAAGAAATAATAAAAAGTTTGAGAAAGGAACAAAACATACATTGCAATTATGTGGGATATAATTACAACTTGTTTTTTTTTTAGTGGTCCCATCGTCTTTTTCAATGAACGAGCACTGTGGTACTAACACCAACCAATAGAGTATTATACTGAAAAAAAAACGAATTAGTCCGTCAGATAGATTTCCAAAATATATTGTACACTTATTTTTTCTTTTTTTACGTAAACAAAAAATGACGAAGATACAGTATGTTGAAAACTCGCGTGACGTCAAGCGTCACTACGATAGTACAATTTTTACTAGCGACGTGACGTCTAGCCCCCTCTCCCGAGTTTTGATGCATTTTATCTTTGTCAATATTCATTGATTTAGAAAAATAAAAAATACGTGTCCATTATTTTTCAATACTCTGACGGACTAAATAGATATGCAATTTATTGATGGTGGAAACTAGCCTATTCAAGACGTGAAACAGGGGGACATTATTTGATTTACAATAATAGCGCAATAAATAATAAAACTAAATGGATTAATTGTACCTAAAACAACCTGTCTTGAGTTTTGTACTACCTGGAATCTGGAAACAAATAAAAATAAACCTGTAGCGTCAATCTTGCAATTACTGTCATCACATCATTTCAGCCAAAAGTCATCTGCTAGAGAACATAGGCCTCCCCCAATATGGGGGGGGGGTTGTCATAATCGCCACGCTTGGCAGGCGCGTTGGCGATCGCAGTGTATGGTGTTGAGTTTTGCAGAGAACGCTGCTGCCCATTCTCTGGTGAGTCCCTTAGTCGCCTCTTACGACACCCACGGGAAGTGATGGGATGGTATTATTCTTTTACAGCACCATACGGCACCGGCCGACACCATGGCTGATCTTTGCGTTATGCTCGTGAACGGGTGCTGCTTGTGGTGACTGGTCGTCTTGCTGTCCGTGGTTTATTATTGTTAAAATTTTAGTGTTATAATTTAACTGCGATGGTCCTAGTTTATCACTTGTGACTTTGGGTCACAGATTATGGTTAAATTGCATTGTTGAACATGTAAGCGGGCACGCCATTTATTCCTGGAGGCTCATTTTGATTAGTATTGTATGCTTGAGTTTACTTATTTAATTACCTATATATGTAATTAGTTTTATCATTGTTTCATATGTAATTTTTGGGATAAAATAGTATGCTAGCGGACATGTGCCATCCATTTATTTAATTTAATGATCGACATCTATCATAAAATGTTGAGTAATGTTCAAGTTCTTTAAACTTAACAGACAGTTGTGTTGCTGGGGAGTTTGTTGGCCACTTCTTCTTCCCAGCTAAAACACGAAGTGGTGACGGGCTGGGCGATTTGGGGGACTGTCTTCATGTAAATTTTGACATTCAAAAAGTGCTGATTTTCAGCCTAGTTTGAATAAATGCCTTTTGATTTGATTTGCCATACGGAGCAATGACTGTACCAAGACCCATCCTGTGGGTTGATAAAACTACCTCTATATTACCGCCACCGCCACCTTAATTAAAATTTCACCACCTTATTAATGTAAACATAATTTCGCAATCGAAATAACACGTAAATATACAAGTCTCCGTTTTCCTCAACCTCTCTCTATGCGTTGTTGTTTACGACAGGTGCCACATTGCACAATAATTAATCACTACATAGTATAAAATAAAGTCGTTTCCCGCTCTGTCTGTCCCTATGTATGCTTAGATCTTTAAAACTACGGATTTTGATGCGGGTTTTTTAAATAGATAGAGTGGTTCTTGAGAAAGGTTTTAATATATAATTTGTCAAGGTGTTGTGTAAATAAGCTAATATATGAAGTTTATTACTGAAGAGGTCGGAAAAAAATGATCTAAAAAGTTCTTTACGCCGCGTGCGCTGCAAAAACTATTGATGATAGAACAAAACAATGTACTATAGTTTTAGATAACACATCAATACCTACGAAAAAGTCCATTAAAGCATATGTCGATCTTTTATGGTTGACTCACAACAACCATTTTTATGATGTTCAGATTTGACATAAAATACTACTTCATTTGCAGAGGTGTTTTCACCAATATAGTACAAATCCTTAGCATAATAAATATATTAGTCATTTTGAGTGTTTAATATAGAGCAAAATTGCCGTTCACACCATTTAATTTGGATGAATATCGTAGGAGATATCTCAAAATTAAAGTAAGACGCGCCAAACAATTATAACATGAGGTAGAGATGTCCCGAACTAGTAGACACCTGGGAGCAGACTTCGTTGACGGTTGTCTATTACACTTTTTATTTCAGCCTGAACCACAATATTCTTGATTCTGGTAATTAGATGTTCACTTTGTTAGTTTAGGGTAAATAAAAATTTGCACCCGTGCGAAGCTGGGAAGGTCGCTAGTATCATAATATTGGTCAGCCTAAAAAAAAAATATGTTCACCTCAAAACTTTCTTAATAATTATGTTTCTTATGTTCTCCTCGATTTGAAGATATTCTAATAATTTGGATTTTGCATCAGCATTGCGATTTATTTGCATCTTTTTCGTGTAAACCTGTTTCCAATGAGGCCGATTCGTTTGCATGTTATGATCATACGACAAAGAGTCTCATGGTGAGACTTTAAAGTTTAATTTAAGTTGGCAATCAGTTGAGTGCAGTTTTTAGAGGTCAATAACCTTGACATATAATACCTACGTGTTATGGAGTTATTGAGGAGTTTTATTGCCGGGACAAACTCGATTCCTACTGAAGAGTTGTGTGTAAATAGCGAAAGACACCATTGCCCAGCAGTGAGACAAAGTGGGCTAAAATGAATTTCGTCTTATATGACTAGATAATGCTGGCCACTACTTCAACTATATCGCTATCTGCAGGCTATTTCGGACGCTTCTCCCTCGCAATAGTTCGTTTGAATTAGAGTAGCCAAAGGTCGAGTTCAATGGCTTACGATTGAAGGGGTCTAAATAAAAAGGTGCACTTCCCTGTTGCCCAACAGTATCCTAAGCTTGACACTCCCTACTGCTCCGTCCACAGCGGGAGGAGTCATTTGATGATTACCCATCCTTAAAAAAAAGCATGATTGCCAATCGCCTGAACTGTTTTTTGTGGGTCGCTGTTGATTGTTGCCGAGGTTGGGTTGGCTATGTTGGTTGGATCCACCATATTTTACTGTGTTGTTTGTTTTATCAGTGCTTACTAACATGATCGTAAGTTTTACTAACAGTGTTTGAGTCACGGATACTCGATTAAAGAGAAATTCTATATCCTGCAGTGAACTGATGTAATCTGATGTCGGTGAGGATAAATGATCTCAAACACAAGTCAACAGTAATTTATTCAAATTAGGCTACACTGTATGAACGTCAAAGTCCTACTAATATTATAAATGCGAAAGTTTGTGAGGATGGATGAATGGATGTTTGTTACTCTTTCACGTCAGAAAGCCTGAAGGGATCTTCTGAAATTTGGCACAGAATGAAGCCGCTGGCAGAAGCTAGTTCAATCAATTCCTGTTTATTTTTTCCTGTTTGGGGTCAGCTCTTCTGTTATATTTTCGCCACTCTTGAGGATTTTCCGTAATTTCCGGCGTCTAGCCCATCGTCAATCGTCTATTTTATAGATCCCCCTCTGTGTTTGCTCTTATGTTGATCCGATATACTTAATTTCTTCTGCTTGGTTGAACGAAGTGCTTTCGGTGATGGGAGCTGCCTGTGCTTTTGTCACCTGAGAAACTGCAATGCATGTATTTGGAATTTTTAAGGCTGAATCGTGAGCCGCTGCTTTCCAAAGCCTTTAGCCTTCTAGGTTATTTTGAATTTCTGGCAGCGATTCCACTATTAAGACCACATCAACTACATACATATTATGGTATCTATGGAGCTGTTTTTTGAGTCTTTTGTTGTGTAGTCCATCGCAATGCGGACTTAGACTGGATCCTTGGTGCACCCCAAACTTGTTCTCAAAACTATTATGTACCCGGTGGCGAAAACACTCGCGTTGTTACGGCACCATACATGTATTGCTTTGGTATTAGTTGGGCTCGGAGTGCTTATGCCATATGAGTTTGCGTAGTAATTCGTTCTACTTATTATGTATCATAAACGAATTTTAACAGATATAGTTTTCTTCGCTAAAGGACGTGTGTGGGGCAATTTCGACCCATTTTCATTGAACAAATTAACAAAACAAAAAAAAAATTGAAGTGGATTAATAAATTACAACACTATGTGGCTCGTGTAGAAGGAATTAAAGAAAGACCTGATGAACTAATGACAATAGTAATAAAGCAAATTAAAACTTGAGTTCTGCTTAAAAACTTATTTTAATGTTCTTATAATAATATCACAATCGATTTCTAATCTAGTTTCTTGCTCTAAACTTAAGCCAATGACCTCCTTCCAGTCTAATGTTAAAGGTCTCCTTATCAAGTTTGGCAGGGATCGTGGTCTTCTCACAAGGGGAGACCTCCAAGTGCTGGAGAATCTGATATGCCATCACCTTCATCTCGCAGAGAGCAAATCTGGATCCTATAAAATAGAGATCAAGGTTTTAAATTACATTCTCAAGTAAAACTTCTGGGTAAGCTCGCTCCATCGTAGACTTTGTCTCGGTCATCTTTGACCTAGACTGGAGTCAAGAGCAAACCCATCACAAATAAAAAAATAAAAAAAAAACTCTTTCAAAATTACTTTAGGGACATTGAGGATGTATTTGTCCTTCCCAACCACCAACCCACCGACTTCATGTTGCCATATTGCATTGATCTAACGATATTGAATCATGCTTTGGGGCAATACAGTCACATTTATTTCTCTTTATTTCTCCGTTGTTTGACCTTCCTATTTTAATTTACTCTCTTTTAATTTTTGTTTCTCCTGTCTCTTTTATTCACCAGTCTTCATCATCTTTATAATCTCATTTTAATTTTATATTACCATTTATAAATAAAAATAAACAGTGGACTCACCTATACAATTTCTAGGTCCAACACCGAAGGGCATGTAAGCGAACATCTGGATTTTATGCTTATTTTCTTCAGAGAAGCGCTCAGGGTCGAACATATCGGGGTTGGGGAAGAACTGCGGATCTCGATGGAAAGCATATGCTGGTATCGAGATACCTGTACCTTTGCGGACCTGCAAAAATAGAATTTCGTTCAAGTATACTCTTAAATTTTTAAATTCATCAATCATAGTAAATTGTGAGGACAAAAAACGTTTAAAATATTTTTTTTAACTTACAATGAAATCTTTTTCAGCCTTCTCGTTAGGTTTTCCCAAATTGTAATCTTTAGTACAAATTCTGTCCAGTGCAATACCAGGTGGCCACAGTCGCAAAAGCTCTGCAAAACAAAAGGATTATTTATAAACCTGATTGACAGGTTTATATTTGACAAAGTACTAAAGCACGAGAACTGAATCTCCGGAAGCTTTGTTAAAAGTCGAAATCTTACCAGATACAACCATATCCATGTAAGGCATATTCTGAATGGAATTGAAGTCGAACTTGCCACCGTTCTTAGCATCAGTCTCCTTGATCTCTTGTGCAAGTCGCTCTTGTACTTCTGGGTTCAGCGCCAGTTCGTAGAGCAGGAACGACATACCAGCTGAGACCGTTTCGAAGCCAGCTATGAAGAAAAGCACTGCTTGAGCGATGAGGTCGTCGTCAGTCCAAACTGAAAGCCAAATGTAATTTAAATTAAAAGAAACGATACTCAAGGCCTGAACCTACCAAGACCAGGTTTTATTACAGATATTCAATTATTTCATGTAACTCTACACTACTCACTTATTAATGTCTGTTTTTTATTTATCTACATGTTGTAATTACTCACAGGTGAGCCGAAAGGGTCACCTTGATATCCTAAAACGCTTTGTTAAAACTAGTTGGTTTTGACCTTACGAGACTTTAATCTCATCATCAAAATTTGGGAACCAGTCACTAATTACTATTATAAATAGGTCTGTTTTATGGTTGTTAATTATTTTACTCAAAATTGATGGGTTTAACGTTAAATGTCTTTTTTCATATAACACCTCTGTTAATTTCTTTCTGGCCAACTGAAGATTCTTCAACAGTCGCAAATCCAGCAGCTTCATCGTTGGTTTTGATGTCTTCATGGGTCAGTTTACCTGAAAAGACATTTTAATTCATTTATCTTTGATTCTTATTATTATGACAATATGAAATATTCCTATAATGACCTTATTACAAAAATACTTTAAACTGGACGTGTACCTTTCTTAGCCTCCATAAGCAAATGAATCATATCTGGTCTGATGATATTCTTCATCTCGCGATTCGCCATCGTTTCTAAAACTAATTTTCTAAAGAATTTCTTCGACGCCTCCGAAAGGAAATCCAACTTTAAGACCTATAAAGAATTTCAAGATAATTATAACAAATGAACTCAGTACTTCTTTAAAGAAATGTAGAACTTTTTTTTAAACAAGGAGGAAACTGACATTAATACTATATTAAAGATAATTTAGGAAGAACAAAAATTTGAAACACGTGGTATTATAAATTTTACTAGCTTTTGCCCGCGACTTCGTATGCGCATAACCCGTTTTTTCCCAATTCCGTAAGAATCGGGAAGTCCTCTTAGTGCTCTTTTACACTCCGCAAGGAACCTACATGACAAATTTCAGCTTTCTACGACCAGTACTTTTGGCTGTGCGTTGTTTGTCAGTCAGTAACGTAAGAATTTTATATATTAGGATGTTATGCATTTATCAAGACCAACACAAATTTCTCAGCTATCATTCAATCTATGACTGAGCAGATTAAACGAGATGAATGATGCGTGAACGTCACTAATAGTAAGATTGCGGTTCTCGTCCATCCATCCGTAGTAACCGCGATGTTGACCTTGGAACCGCCGCGTGATGTTGTGAATCGCAATACATAAGCCATGTGATTCAATGTTTACATGCCAATAACAAATATATTATTATTGTTAAATTTTGTGGCGAAAAGAAATTGAAAACAGACTTTACTCTTATATTTTTTACAGCACTGTGCTTAATTATCGCGCCGTGTTGATCTTTTGTAATTACGTTATCTGAAGTATTTTCTTGACCTTTAAAATGATCGGTACATTTGGTTTTTGTCCCTTATTACTATGGTTTTGATTACTTAATTCATTTTTATCATTTTTATCGTCTTTGTCTCCAGATATTACTATTGATTATAATGATTTACAGTTTATTATGATGTTTAAAAGTTCATAAACTTCAGTTGCCCTCCATACCTTTGCAAGTTTCGGCGCATTAACGATGAGGAAGAACATGAGCAATTGACGGAAATTGAAGGTGGAAGACACTTTGCCCATCGCGTAGAACTCATTGTCCACGTCATTGTGAGAGTCTACCTTCAGACCGAAGGCGCAGGAGGCTATCACATCATTAGCATACCGGGTCGTCAGGTCCTTGCAATCTATGTCTATGTAACCAGCTGTAAAAAAACCCATTGATTTTATTGCATGCGGATTTCATTTTGAACAAACGGAAGTGGTGTTGATCCTAGAAACCAATTGAAGAATTTAGGACGTTCAAGGAATTAATTTTGACAATTCATTCAAGATTTAGAACAAAAGTTTCAAAACGGGAATCTTCAATTGTAATTTTAATTTCATTGTTGCCATAGCTGTTGGTTTCCAAAATTAAGAAGAAGAAATCGTCGACCATCAAAGTTTAACCATACTTCAAACTAAACTTACATTTGGATTCTTTGATCTTCTTTTTTAGTGAACTCATCATCTGATCGCCAACTTCTACCATGAAAGGCACCATTAGACGCATCTTAGAACTTGTGAACGCTGGACTCAATGTGGAGCGCATGTCTTTCCATTCTTGACCTGAAAACGATTTAAATATAACTGTCGCACTCTAGCAATATCAAAAGATTTTTCTCTCAAAAGCTCAGAGAAATGTTATTGCAAGACGTGTCAGGTATCGTTTTTAAATTCTTATATATGCGTGGCATATAATAACATCTCAATTTCTACAGTTTTTTCAGATTGTTCCTGGTAAAAACCCGAAATGTTTAAATTTATTTTATGCACCGACCTTTTAAAGAAAACAAATTTCTGGAAAAGAAAGAGTCACTCGTGCTGAAAATGGAACGATGATCGAGGAAGTGCTCAAAGTCTTTGACAGTGATCTTCTTCACCAGCTCAATGTCGCGGATCATCACCATCTCGTTGAGGAATTCAAATCTTCCCACGAATCTGATAAACAAGACATTTTGATAAAAACTGACGGCTGACTGACAAACCAATTGATGATACACTAAAAAAACAAACATTATGAACTGAAAAGCATACAGAATAGATTGGATGGTAGATAAGATGCGTTAGTAGACGCTAGATCTGACCATATAGGAACGTTGGCGGACCACGAACCAGCTAGACTGGTGATCGCAGTAGCTCAAGACTAAGTAAAATAGCGTGCAGTGTATGACAACGATTAAAGAAAAAGAGAGATACATCACAAACTTAGCAAACATAATTTCTTACTTTTCTTCAGGAAAACTGTTGTACAGCCTCATGATGTCATCAGTGAAGTGATCAACACGGAAGAGGACCCTAGTCATGTTGCCCAGCAAGGGGACAGGCTTGAAGTGCTTGACGCCATAACGACTGAACCTGGAGTAAACTTGTCGGAGGTACAGGACTAGAACGGCGATTAGGACTGCCACCCAGATGAGGAGGATGATCATGATCTAAAATAACAAGAATCAAAACTGAAAATGATTATTTGTAAACGCAACTAAATGTCCGATTTATATTGAAGATTAAGTTATGGGTACTCTAACACTGAGAAAATACGTACTTTCTCGCTGTTTATGTTCTTTTAGAGTTATGAACTTTCGGATCTTTGCTGTTAATTACAGTTCGTCTACGTTGGCTCGAGATTCGAGCTCTGTCATAACAACATTATTATTTGTTGATTTGCCTGTCTGCATTGTTTTATTGGTATCGTCCTTTACCTTCACTAAGACATTATCTTATTAGACCACTGCTGCCTATCATTCATTATCCTATAATCTCAAGATACACTTAAAGATACTACTACTAATAATTCTATTATTTTTAAGTACATAAATGTGTTTATACCTTAGCACGCTATGTTTGTCAGTGCCAAGGTAAGCCACTATTCTGGTCATAGTCCATTCATCAACGACGTAAAAATATATACGTAACATCTAATAACGTAATTAATTAGGCATTGTATGGTTACCATCTTTCATATTTTTACTACATGTCACACGGCCTAGTGTTGGGGTGGTTTGGGATCTACCTCCTCGCGGTCCACCCCGGGCAACGGCACCACAGGCTTGCCTGTGGTACGGCAGAACGATCCCACTAAAAAGCAGTGGTAGGCTCCGCAAGGAGCCGCCTGGCTCGCTACCACCATCCCGCTGAAGTCCGGCGCCAAGCAGCTTGCTGTGTTCCGTCGGTGTGTGGGAGTGCCAGTGCCTTTGGGGGAGAAGGAGATTGTCAGTTGTTCTGCTCAGAATTGGTCTTGGTCGCTGGGCTGGGCTTTCCGGGTAACTCATTTTGGAGGGTAGCGGGATCCGAAACACGGTGCCAGCCGTTGGCCGACCGCAGTTAGTAGGGGGCCCAAGTAGCACGCCAGCCACGTGTGAAAGGCTGCCCCGCAACCGCTAGCCCAACAACGGTACCCAACAGCGAAGCTCTTTTTTCTGGGGGACTTTAACGCCCACCATAAAGAGTGGTTGTTCCCGTACCAGAAAACTGACCATGCCGGGGTAGAGGCGCGCAAGTTTTCTTTAACGCTAGATCTAACCCAGCTGGTGAATGAGGCAACGCGGGTACCGGATGTTGACGCCCATACACCCAATTGCTTGGACCTTCTGCTGACAACTGATCCGGGCAGTCATTCAGTATCGGTCTCAGCCCCGCTGGGAACGTCTGACCATTGCCTGGTGAAATCCGTATTGACCTGCTCTCCTCCAGATAAGAGTCCTAGAGGCACGGGACGAGTATGGCGATACGAGTCAGCAGATTGGGATGAGATGCGGTACTTTTTTGCATCTTATCCATGGCGGCAAGTGTGCTTTTCCTCGGGTGACCCCTCGTGCTGTGCTGACTTGATTGCGGACGTGATACGGCAGGGGATGGAGTATTTTATTCCATTCTCCGACATCCCGCTCGGTCACAAATCCCGGCCTTGGTATAGTGCAGAATGCGCTCACGCTGAGGCCCGTAAAGAGTCTGCATACCAAGCATGGATCAAGGCCCGCGACCGAAAGGTTAAAGCACGTAGGGTTCGCGCGAGGAAAAGAGCCTTTAATTCTGCCGCTAAGTTCTGCAAGCGGGTTTTACGTAGGGCACGTTTTGACCATGTCGGACGTATCGGGGCCAAATTAGCATTGCACCCTCCTGGTAGTAAGCAGTTTTGGTCCCTGTCGAAAGCGGTTGAAACGAATTTCTGTCGACCCACTTTGCCTCCTATGTTGAAACCTGATAGCTCGCTGGCTCACTCTGCAAGTGAGAAAGCAAATTTATTTGCAACTCTCTTTGCAAGCAATTCGCGTCTGGACGCTGGCTCCAAGCAACCACCAACTTTACCTCGTTGTGACTCTTCGATGCCGAAGATCACAGTTCACATTAAAGAGGTCCGAAGAGTATTGTGCAGTCTAGACGTGAATAAGGCCAGCGGGCCTGACGGCATTCCAGCGAGAGTGTTGAGGCAATGTGCACCTGAACTGTCTCCTGTGTTAGCACGCCTGTACCGCCTCTCTCTTGAGAAAAGAACGGTGCCGAAATCATGAAAGCTTGCGAATGTGCAACCAGTGCCCAAAAAGGGAGACCGTGCTGACCCTGCACATTACCGTCCGATCGCCATTACCTCCATCCTATGCAAGGTTATGGAAAGGATTCTTAACAGTAAGCTGCTGAGCTACCTTGAAGACAATGATCTCCTCAGTGACCGTCAATATGGCTTTCGCCGGGGACGGTCAACTGGCGATCTTCTTGTGTATGTCACGCACTGCTGGGGCGAGGCCATCGAGAGACACGGCGAAGCACTTGCCGTGTCGCTCGATATCTCGAAGGCCTTTGACAGGGTTTGGCACGCAGGTCTGCTCAGCAAGCTTCCTGCTTATGGTATCCCAGTTGGTTTTTGTAGCTGGATATCAGACTTCCTGAGTGAACGGTCGATCCGAGTAGTCGTTGACGGCTGCTCCTCTGACCTCATGGCTATTGATGCCGGAGTTCCTCAGGGGTCCGTTCTCTCTGCAACTCTTTTCCTGCTGCACATCAATGACCTACTTCAGCTTGGTCTTGTTGGGTACGGTTTCAGAGAGATACTTGTCCAGCGCAACAACCAGCGGGGATGAAGTTCGTTCCTTGAGAGAGGCCATGGTAGAGCGGACAAATTCGACCTTAAGCCTTGTCTCCCAGTGGGGTGATGACAATGTGGTCACTTTTAACGCCAACAAAACACAGGCGTGTCTTTTTATCGCAAAAAGGAGTCGTTTTGACCAAACTCCTACTTTTCGGGGTGCATCTGTTCCTGTGACTGATCGGCTCGAGCTCCTAGGCATGGAGTTGACATCCAGTCTCAACTTCGGCGCCACCATCGAGTACAAAGCCCAAACCGCTGCCAAAAAGCTGGGCATCCTAAATAGGGTGAAGCGATACTTCAAGCCTGGACAGCTTTTAGCTCTATATAAAGCGCAAGTCCGATCCTGCATGGAGTATTGTAGCCACCTTTGGGATGGCTCAGCTAAGTATCAGCTTGCTGCGCTTGACTCGGTAGAACGCAGAGCTAAGAGGCTCATCGGTGACGAAAAACTGGTGGATACCAAGCTACACAGCTTGGCTCATCGCCGTAAGGTTGCCTGCTTGTCGGTCTTCTACGGATTGTACTTCGGTGAGTGTGCCCAAGAACTCCACGACCTCATTCCACCGGCCCCCTTCTACCATCGGACATCCAGACGCACTGCATCTTACCATCCCTACCTTGTTACTATTCCACCAATTCGCACTAAGCGTTTCCAAACGTCTTTTATAATGCGCACAGCAAAGGAGTGGAACTCTCTGCCTGCGTCTGTGTTTCCAAACGCATACAACCATAATCTCTTCAAAGTTAGAGTGAACAGGCTCCTTCTGGGTAAGCTCGCTCCATCGTAGACTTTGTCTCTGTCATCTCTGACCTAGACTAGAGTCAAGAGCAAACCCATCACAAATAAAAAAAAAAAAGTGTAAAATTCTTCGTTATAAATTTTTCTTATTTATCCCCCGTGTGTATAAAGGTTTCTATTTTCCTTACTTGAAAATAACAATAACATTAACGACGTATGTTAGAAAAGTCATGTTCACTAATTCCGTCATTGTAAATATGAATTAGAAACTACATTGTAAGAACAAGTGTTTTTTTTGAACCAAACAAACTTATCGGCTACCTAGTCTCGTTCTTTTATTAATCATCAAACAAGCATTTGTTTACCTATTATCATGCATGTTACGCGTGTCAAACTACTTATAATTTTATCATAGTTTAATCATCTAATTTGTAGACAACCAGTAAGTGTGAGATAGGTAAGCATATTATAAGTATGTTTATTCACCTAATCAAAAGAATCAATCAAAAGCTAATTGTTTGTTTACTACTAACGTGACTGTGTAGGTCAAAATGCTATTGTCTGTCATGTTATTTTATTTTCATTTAAATTAAGTAACGTTATTTGAGGGTACTACAATATTTTCCTGACAGATTTAAGCGTTCAAAAATTATAGAGTAGCTCAAGAACTTTTCTTCACGTATTGTACCTGTTTACGTACTTAAAATCCTGGATGATTTTTTTTGTTTGTTTAGCTGATTTTAGCAACTTTTCGGAGTTGGTAAATGTGCTATCGCCAGTGAAACTATACTTTGCAACATAATTATTTATTCTTGATTGTTACTCTTCAACATAAGTAGTAGTGTCACGTTCTTGATTGAATGCGCATAAAGGATTAGGTACATACCCTATTAGTCATGTCTGTTTATATGTATTAGTAATAAGTGAATCTAGTACAGCCCTGCAATCATCAGCGTACAACATAAAGAGGATAAAGTTGGGAAAAAAATATTTAGTAAAGCATAACGCATATTTCTCATATAACTTAGCAAGAGATTAAAATCTCTGAACGAGTTCAGAAGGATCACTGCTATCTAATTTACTTATTAAGATTGTATCATCACTGCCAGGGTTTCGGAATTTGTTCTAAAGAGTCACCGCGGCTCTGGAACGCAAAGGGCATTAGGAAGAACACGGATGGGATTTAGTCAGTAAGAGTCTGACACTCCCGTCTGCTATGTCCGTCAGGTCTAAAAAAAATATAACCGACGTTCAAAACAAAACACTACAAAGTATAAAATAACTTTAATTTTGGAAGTCGGTGTCAAAAAACGAAATAACCAAAAACACCGAAGTCGGTTATATTTGTTGTAAAAAAGTTTTTTTATTTTTCACTTTTTAGTGGTACCTGCGTACCCATTCACAGCGTACCGGCGTGATGTTATGTTATGAAAATAAAACTTACTAAGCGCTTTCGGTGTAAAGGTCTCGTCAATGCGAATGCAATAACCCCAAACACTTGTTAGTTCCTACATATCGATGTGAAGTTCCCTTGACTCTCTGTCGTCTCCATCATCAGGTCTGATCCAAACCTTCATTTTTTTGTATTATCACCCGATATACACACGAATATCAAGTTTTTACCAGATGCTTGCCTACAATTTTCGAGAGTTACCCTCAATTTCTCAGGTTTTCCATCAGATCCTGACGTGGTAGCAATGGGATTATTTCGGAAGCATACCCTTTCATATGAAAAAGATTCATCGAAATCGGATCATAAACGACGTAATTATCCGTGAAAACACATTAAAAAATATATACATATACACGCTGTCGAATTGAGAACCTCCTTCTTTTTGAAGTCGGTTAAAAAGTCCACTTTAGCCGAATTAGAAAGCAAATCACGCTACCCGTCACTGTAAAATTTTCTCAATCAAACTTGAACCTATAATGCGTTAATTAGCGATAATATGAAAATTAAATTTGACAGTTTGTTGTGTGATTAATATTATGATTCTCCTAAAGTGACCTTTTTGGCCCCCCAGAGCGGGAGTCATTTGTTGATTTCCCATCCATAAAAATAGACCAAAAAGTTCTTATCATCAGCTGATATTGTACAGCTCTTTGGCACTACTCTCTGTAGTATTAAAAACTAGTTTCGCTCTCACTTTCCGAATGTAAACACTCAAAACTTGTTTTATCCTCGGTCTACTTGTTTGCGTAATTTTCTCATTCTTACATAATGCGGCTCTTATTCATAAACTTTTTTTTTAAAAAAAAACGTTGCTCCACACTAGGAATTTCTCCTGTATCGTGGGTGCGTTTAAAAACAAACAAACTCACATACACAAACAGCCAGACCCGGAACAACTATCTGTAGGCCATACAAATATTTGTTCCGTGCGGGAATCGAACCCGCGAAACGCAGCTCAGCAGTCAATCGCTCAACCACTGCGCCAACCGTGCCGTCTAAACTAGATATTCATTAGCCTATTTATTGCTGAAAGGAGGTTGTTAACCATCAATGAAATCTTCACTATCTATACTAAATATTTCCTATGTCTAGTAGTACTGATCTGATAATGAAAATTCTGTCTCTGACAAAAACCGGCCAAGTGCGAGTCGGACTCTCACAAAAAGGGTTCCGTACCCGAAAAAAAAACACGTGTCTTATATGCGAGCCTTCTTTAATTTTTTGTTTAACTATATTTTTATTATTTGTTGTTATAGCGACTGTAGAAATACACATTGTGACAATTTCAACCACTGAGAGACAGACGACGGACGGACGGACAGCAGAGGTGTAGTAATAGGGTTCCGTTGTTTACGTGTAATCGTTTTCGGGTACGGAACCCTAAAAAGCAAATTTATAACTGAGTACTATAAGTTTTTATCCCGTCAATGTTCATTGTTCCTGTGTAACGTCACCAGAATAAAGGCGCGGGCAAGGTATTTAGGTTTATAGTTTTCAAATGACCTCACTTACTCATCTCAACCCTTTAATCAACAAAATATCTTGACCAGATGTTTTTATGATGTGTAGGTAAATTATACCTGCAGTTTTTGCCATGTTAATCAATATTTTGTACACCCTTGACAACCTTTATGTACTAATAAATAATATTCAGTAAAAATATTGACGACATACTGGTGTTAATTTGTTTTATTATATTGTTAAATCACAGAGGACTGCAAAATTATAATCTTTTACTAAACCACAGACTTGGCAAAAAGGAGGTTAAGTTTATATTTTTGTTTTACACATACAACAAATTGAGAAGCATAGACGAAGACATATTGGATAACAAGCATTATTAGGTAACCGCAAGAGATGTATGACTTACTATTTGGTAACACACACAACACTATTTGTAAACACACGGCACAATCGTGAACAAAATACGGCGTGATTTTACAACTTGCAAGTTTCAATCGTGCTACCCAAAGCACGAGCGAAATGCGTCTGAGCGGATCAAGGCAGGCTCGAGTTAATATATTACGTCAAGTTATCTTTGATTACGCATCTATTTTAGTTTTTCAATGTTTAAAAATAAACGTAGTATCTATTATCACAGATAATCTCATTGCGCATAATACAAAAATAGAAACTGGATTATGAAAATTGGTAGATATTCACTTGTTATTATTTATTGACCAATGATACAATCAGGAAATATATTGTGAAATCTTTGTAAAAGCCATTTAACTTTCTCTTATTATCTGATTTATCTCGACAGTCAAAAAAACGTTACCGGACGGTCACAAGAACGGTAAACCATGGCTACAAACCCCATGACACAACATTGTAATATCGTTTGGAAGAGAAATATGTGGTGTCACATATTATGCATATGTGAACACACCTTAGATATTATTTATTTTTTATTAGATTATTAGATTTGAACACACCATTGTTAAGTGGCAACACAAGATACTATTTTGGGCGCGTTCCTTAGCGTCCCTTGCTCTCCAGTCAACCGCTACGCGACACAGAGTACGTTCGTTCATTCAATCTTGTACAATTTGAAATAGATACACATAGTTACTAGTGTTCCTAACTTCTACTGTAATTTGTTGGGTCAGCTCGACTATCCTTCTTGGGCACAGGCTGCACGTTAGCTTGCTTGCAAGACTTCGGCACTTTTCCAGTCAAACTCTTCTGATAAATGCGAATGATCGACATACTCGACTCGCATGCATCAGGAGGAGGGGGCCTCACGCCACCAGGATCCAGACGTAAAGATCCCGCAAACAAATAAGCAAACCGTCGGGTCTCAACAGTGGTGGTAGTGAAGGGCGGTAGAAGTTCGATTCGACCGACTTAGCCAAGGACCAAAACGCCTTACTACCTGCTGTATATGAAGCAGTTTTGTTCCCAATTCGGCTAATGTGGTCATACCAAGCCCTCCGCAACACCTTCTTCCAGGACTTGGCAGCCCTGTTGAAGGCTCTTCTTCTGACTCACGTCATGTGCTTTGCGCGTACAAGCGTCGACACATGCCATGTGTGCCGCGTGTTTAAGCGCATCAGCGCTTCTGGCTACTGGCCATGGACGAGCTTCGCCAGACATTGTTACGTCAGAGAACGGAATATTCTCCTCCGCAATACATCCGTTACGGCGTCCGCGCACGACGAAGCATCAGTCGAAGAAAAGCAAGTAGGCTGCCAAGGATAACATGCAAAAAAAGAACGTACGTAAGTCATCCCAATCTGTTGCCCTGTATCGCTATACCCGCCGGGTACCTCTCGGGCTAGGACCGGGCGAAGAGTAAACGGACACAGATTTAGAATAGAATAGAAAACTTTTATTCAGCATAGACACAAACTCACTGCAACGTAGACAAAGTGAGCAGAAATAATAATAGGTACGAGTACACAATAATTGCGATGAGCGTACTCATACCGAAAGGATAGTCATCTCAACATTTGCTGGGCGTTAGACACCCAGCACTGGTTTTCAGTTGGCACCCCGCAGTGACACACGACACCACACCACCAGA
This sequence comes from Lacanobia wlatinum, assembly GCA_947578705.1. NCBI lineage: Eukaryota > Metazoa > Arthropoda > Insecta > Lepidoptera > Noctuidae > Lacanobia > Lacanobia wlatinum. The sequence goes on from OX388029.1 coordinate 29,075,798, forward strand.
CAGTGGTCGGAACTACTCAATTCTGAGGAAATCGACACCTAGTAGCGGTCTGGATCTGTTGTCAGCAGATGGTCAAGGAGTGTGAGAATCAACATCCAGCGCCCTCGTTGCCTCCTGGGCTAGCTGAGTAAGATTAAATTATTAGTTAATTATTTATGTTTAAACATCCATTATGCCGATATGTTTTTTTTAAACTAGCTATGGCTCCGGTTTGGCTCTAGTACCTAGTTTTAATGTAAGTACACACGCACAAGTAAAACTGGTTCAAGGTGGTGTAAGAATGGACACCCCACAATCATGGCGATAAGTCCCCTCTTTGAGGAGTGGTTGGTTAGAGAGACGTGACGCTTCCTCACCTTCCGCCTGACGTACCTGCGCACTCTTTCTTGAACTACCTTATTTGTGCCCAGTGAGGACTTCCTAACTGGACAAATGGTGCAAGAAAACTGAGTCTGATAGATATTTGGGAAGCCTTTGCTCACCAGTGGGACGCTTCCACCTATTAAAAGTAAATGTGTGTGTGTGTGTTTCTATGTAATGTGTGTACATAAATTGTTAAATAAATAAATAAACAAGAATTTGAAACGGGATACAACTCAAACTAACATAACAATATATCGTTAAAGCCATGTGAATCAGATAATAAATAATCCTTGAGTTATAAGTGCTCTTTAACAAATAGACTAGATAGATAACACGGAAAATAATAATTATTGCTTCCCACAATATCACCCCTTAGACAAGATAACAGGGAAAATAATAATTATTGCTTCCCACAATATGACCTTCTATCCTCAGACAACATGTGACGAATAAACGCAATATCTCTTAAGGGGGCATTGTACTCATCATTTTGAACAACTTTTACTATGGTATCAACAATGAAATCGCGAAAAAAATCGATTGCCCCATATATTTATATGAGCATAACTCGACAAAATGTATTGAACAGCTGATTTTGTGTCGTGATTTCGATGCTGGTACCATAGTAAAAGTCAGATCAGTACAATGACCCCTTAAGAGGTTTTACTTTTATTCTGTTACAGGTTGTATGGTTATTTATAACTAGCTCACCCGTGCCCACTTCGCTGATGGTATTTTTCGGATTAATATAACCTATGACACTTACAAATATTGTGGCTTTCTATTGGTAAAATAATTTTCAAAATCGGTTCAGTAGATCCAGAGATTACCACTTTTTTTTTTTTTTTTAAGGATGGGAAATCATCAAATGACTCCTTCCGCTCTGGGTGTAGTAGAAGAGAGTGTCAGACTCTTACTGACTAAAACCCATCCGTGTTCCTCCTAATGTTGCGTTCCAGGGCCGCGGTGACTCTTTCGAATAAATCCCGCAACCCCGGCAGGCATTGGGCCCTAGCGGGCCCCGTCTTTAATGCTGACAGCTCTTTGAGGCGCGCGTGGAACACAGCGCGCCGTCGATCCGGGCCTGGTTATGACCAGACGGCGAGCCACCCAATGCTCGCCGTCCGCAGGCCCGCGCCTACGGTGGCCGAGAATCGCCCTGCGACTCCCGACGCCCGGGGAGTCTTCTTCTGTTGCGGCGGCTGGGGCGTGAGGTTTCCCTCTCCCTCACGCGTTCGGCTTCCTCCTTCGCTAGCATTACTGCTTCGCAGAAGGAGGTGACCGCTTCCCAAGTCTCCTCGCTCCGGACCATGGCTTGAAACAGGGCCGACCGCGACAGGTCGAGAGATTACCCCTACAACCTCACAAACTCACGAACTTTACCTCTTTATAATATTGATATAGATGATAAGCCGTATGGTGTCGGCCGGTGCCGTATGGTGCCGTAAAAGAATAATACCATCCCATCACTTCCCGTGGGTGTCGTAAGAGGCGACTAAGGGACTTGCCAGAGAATGTGCAGCAGCGTTCTCTGTAAAACTCAACACCATACACTGCGATCGCCAACCCGCATGCCAAGCGTGGCGATTATGGCAACCCCTTTGGGGGAGGCCTTTGTCCAGCAGTGGACGTCTTTCGGCTGTTATGATGATAGATAATAGAGCTTTTTTGCTGTTACTGAAATGTTTTCATTTATGAATAAAGTATTTTGGTCAGTTTAATTGGATTTGTTGTTTGTTGTAATCATCAATGAATGGATGCAGAAACCAAGATGTAATAGAAGACAGTAGGAGTACAGTTTGATTAGCCATCACACTGAATCAATTGAAACCACAATAACCTGCTTCGGTTCCATGGACTGCTAACTACGGCAAGCTTGTACTAAATGTACTGCATGGTCCATTCATACAATACCACAATGCTGCCCTGAACTCTGTATCTTCGACTTCTATGAATTTTCCTCACTAAAACTGCAACCTTGGGGTCGTAAAGAATGAATAGGTTACTTCTAAGCATGCTTCATCGTCGACCACATTGCCGATTACCATCGGGTTGAGATTTTGGTCACATTTTTTCTATTTTTGTGTCTTCCTATGCAAATTTGGTAGTGGTACTGTTTTGGAACCCAGTACCACTGCCAAATTTGCTGACCTCTTACTACATAAGAAGTACTACAAGCTTCTGCCAGCGGCTTTACCCGCGTGATAGTCGAAAATTATCCCAATGGAACATACTCCCGGGGTGAAAGTAGGTAACTCTTTTTCTTTCTTTATTTATGTGCTATTCCAGATTTTAATCTTATCTGTTCCTAATTTCATTCAGATCTGTTCAGTCGTTCTGACGTGATTGAGTTACAAATATCCATCCAAACATCAAAACTGCCGCATTTGTAATTTTAGTTAGGCTTATGCCTAATTAGCTATGTGGATTAGGATAGATAGGTTTAGGATTCTTGCATAGCTTTCTCAATCAGGGAGATCTTGTCTGATGAGGTCATAATGGGATGCCATCAGCCATGCCAAAAACTGTTTTACCATTTTCGTTCCTATTGAAGCGGTAACGTTTAATTTCACCACATTATTCTTGTGTACATAATTTTCAATCAAAATAACACGTAAATTGCTCAAGTTTCTGTTTTCCTCATTCCCTCTTAAGCGGTTTTATTTACAACTAGCGCATAATAAGACATAATAATTTAATAATTATTATGCAAAAAAAAACAATTCACCCCAAAATTCTTACTAATATATTCCTTTTGTTCTCTTCGACTTAAGGCATCCTCTAATAATTTTGATTTTGCATCAGTATTGCAATTCACTTACATCATTTACCTGCAAACCTGTTTCCAACAAGGCTGATTCATTCGTATCGAGTAAAGACAATGAGTCTTACGCCAAAGACTCAAAGTTTAAATTCAATTGGCAATCAATTGTGTGCAGATTTAGCGGTCAACATTGGGTCAGTGAACTCTGGTGTAATTTACCTTATCATATGAAACGCGTCCGTATTTGGCAGATAGTTGATGCTATGGACTTATTGAACAGTGTTTTGTCTTATCTAAGCTATCACTAGGCATTGCATGAATCATATCCCCAGTTAAGTCATTCAATCTAGGCTACTTCGCTTCACCCTCACACTGGTCAAACGGAAATTTGTCGTTGTCGACCTACTAAGACAATATAAAAGGATGACGGTAACCACTAGAATTTAGAGAAGCTAAAGATTGAATGCAACGGAGATCGTCAGGGGAGGCTGTAGCTAGACAAAGAGCCATTCTAAAGAATGCTATTGTCGACATGCCAAAATATAAGGGACTGATCACGTTACATTTCGTCAAGTTTAGTCAAATTTTTGACGATCGCCTTTACCACACCACCGATGACAGAATCCACTTTTCTAGAGCCTCTGTATAAGCTTCATAGTGGCAAAGATTGAAAACATTAACAAGCCTACTAGAAGAAAATTGAAGCGGATCAATAAGTTATAAAAAATACGTGGCTAGTATTAAACAAAAAGAAAATCCAGAAAGACGGTGAACTACAACAGTTCGATGGTAATAAAACAAGGGATTTGTGTTCTGGTTAAAAACTATTTTAATGTTCTTAATATAAAATAAAAATCGTTGGCTTTTCTATTTCCTCGCTCTAAACCTGAGCCAATGTCCTCCTGCTAGTTTGACGTTAAGGGTTGACGTATCCAGTTTGGCAGGGATAGGGGTCTTCTCACAAGGAGAAACCTTCATGTGCTGGAGTATCTGGTATGCTATCACCTTAGTCTCGCAGAGAGCAAATCTGGACCCTGTGAATAAGGAATTAAAGTTTTTAAATAATATTTCCAAGGTCACTCATTTTACTGTAGGGATGTAGAGAATCTATTACATCCTTCACGATTCGTCATATTAATGCTCTCTTCATTTCTCTATTGTCAATCTTTGTAGTAATTTAATATATTTTTTTGACGTTCCTGATTATAAAATAGAATACAAAGTTAGTATTTTTAAGTCATTTAGTCATTTTTTTTAAAAATGACAGTAAATACTATCAACAGTGGACTCACCGATACAGTTTCTAGGTCCAACACCGAAGGGCATGTAAGCGAACATCTGGATTTTATGCTTATTTTCTTCAGAGAAGCGCTCAGGGTCAAACTTATCAGGGTTGGGGAAGAACTTCGGGTCACGGTGGAAAGCATATGCTGGTATCGCTATACCTGTACCTTTGCGGACCTGCAACCAACAGAGTTCCGTTCAAATATACTGAGCCAGTTTCTGAATTCATCAGTAATAGAAAATCGCCCTCATTAACGGTGGTCGCAATTAAAATATTGGTGTTTTCTTACAATAAAATCTTTTTCAGCCTTTTCATTAGGTTTTCCCAAGTTGTAATCTTTATTGCAAATCCTATCCAGGGCAACACCAGGTGGCCACAGTCGCAAAAGCTCTGTAAATAAAAAAATTGCCTATAAAAAATTTACAGGTTTATACTTGAAGAACAAAAGCAGAGAGAGAGAATACTCTTCAGCAGAAGCTTCAAAAATCATCATAATCTTACCCGATACTACCATATCCATATAAGGCATATCCTGAATGGAGTTGAAGTCGAACTTGCCGCCGTTCTTAGCATCAGTCTCCTTGATCTCTTGTGCAAGTCGCTCCTGGACGTCGGGGTTTAACGCCAATTCGTAGAGCAGGAATGACATACCAGATGAGACACCTTCAAAACCAGCTATGAAGAACAGCACTGCTTGAGCGATGAGGTCGTCCTCACTCCATACTGGAAGACATAAGGATTATTATAATTAGAAAAAGTAGGATTTAACGTTTCTCTCAAAATGGGTCTGTGGGTTAGCACAAAATGGAAGTAAGTCGTTCAGGCTTAAGAGCAATATTTTAAGCTTAAGTGTCCTTCAAGTGTACACCAATATACCAGAACATGCCAGCAAACAGAAAACCCTTTTCGGTTAGATGATGGGACGAGCTTTTCAAGAATGAGAAATATTTTAACATTCAGTGTTCATGATCACACGTGTACATCAAGGCCTGAACTTGTTACTTCAGCTTAGTTGTATTACAGATGATCAGTTACTTCATGGTACTCTACACTACTACGATAATCCTAATATATACAATTCTTCCGTTACTGACTGATTAAGTGATTGACAGGCAACGTACAGCTGAAACTACTGGTCGTAGAAAACTCAAATTTGGCATGTAGCTTCCCTACACTCTGTAGGGGAGCACTGAAAGAGGATTTCCCGAAATTCTTACGGGAACGGGAAAAAACGGGATATGCGCGTACAAAGTAAAAACATACATCTTCGGTTCCCAAGGACCGAAAATCTTCGTTTTTACTGGAAACAATTTTAATCTTACTCATCCTCATTCAAAATATTTCAGAACCAGCCACGAAATGGTTTCCCAATTGTTTTTCAACAAGTTGATGGATTTAAATGTTGAGAGAAAAGACGTTTTAAATGTTGTTTGTCTTGTTTATCACACCTCTGTTGATTTCTTTCCGACCAACAGCAGATTCTTCAACAGTCGCAAATCCAGCAGCTACATCATTGGATTTGATGTCTTCATGGGTCAGTTTACCTGGAATTTCGTTTGAATCCATTTATCATTGGTTTTTGTTAACATCATAAGATTATATATTCTCATGAAAAAGTTTTGCAAGGAATAGAATATAATAGAATACTCTTTATTATGTACACTATATAAGTTACAGAAAAGATACATAAGGAGAATATAACATAGGGTGACAATGGGCGGGCTTATCGCTAAAAGCGATCTTTTCAAGACAACCTTTGGATGGATTTTAAAGAGAAAAAGGACGACAGTTCTGTAGGTAGTATTAGGTGTACTATTTAAACATTTATACAAATAAATACATAATAGATAAATATATACAATAATAATTACATCAACAAAGATTACATTATAACTGAGTTTTGCATATAATTTGATATATACCCTTCTTAGCTTCCATAAGCAAATGAATCATGTCTGGTCTGATGATATTCTTCATCTCGCGATTCGCCATCGTTTCTAAAACCAACTTTCTGAAGAATTCTTTCGACGTCACTGACAGGAAATCCAAATTAAAAACCTGTAATGTTTACTTCATCTTAAATAAATATAACCTTTTTTATAAGAATTCCATTTTATCTAGTTTATTATTTTCTGTATCTAATTATTTAACACTTTACGCACGCACATGTACAGAGGCGGACTTAATCCCATAGGCATTCTCTACCAGTCAACCTTTATGCAGAGAAAAGTGGTAAGTGCAATATGAAGAATAAAAAGCGATTGACAGTAATTTAATAAATAAATAATAATATATCATCATCATACCAGCCAAAACACGTCCACTGCTGGATATAGGCCTCCCCCAAGTGTCACCACAACAAATCAAAATCAAAAATCAAATCAAAAGTCATTTATTCAAATTAGGCTGAGTACCAGCACTTTTTGCACGTCAACGTTTACAAATAGACAGTCCCCCAAAACGCCCGCCCGTCACCACTTCCTAGTGTTTTAGCTGTGGAGAAGAAGTGGCCAACAAACACCCCAGCAACACATCTGTCTGTTGAGTTAAAAGAACTCGCATTTATACAATAGTATGCAAAGCTTTATTACAAAGAAAATAATGGCACTGATTTAAAGAGGTAGTCGTAAATAGCGGTTCTGGTAAGTTAAAAATTATAATTGGCACGTTTAATAACTAGTTCAGCAGTTAAAACTAATAGAGTAATAAAAAGTAATGAAATGGATCAGTGAATATACAACGTGTTGTTTTGCATCCTCGTCAAATTTCAGGAGGTTGTCATAAAAGACATAAATAATCAATCGAAAGTACGGTAGCGGGCAATAACTAATAAGCGCTGCTTTTTTTTGTTGTTGAAATTTAACAGTATTTCAGAATTAAGCCCTTAATTCAAACAGAATTATCCGACTACGCACACAGCGACAATGCAGCTGTGTGCGTGAGTGTCGACGTCTTACCTACGAAATGCAAGCGCGCGCTCGGCGCGACGGATCAATGACCGGTAGCAATAATTTTACCTAATTTTATTTCGAAAATCACTTACATTATTGTCATAAATTTCGCTTGATAATTAACTCATCTTTGAGCATCATTGGAATACGGAAATCTTACTAATGACAATAATACTAGTGCGCCAAAGAAAAGTTCACTGACCTGTTATCAGATGATTAATAAAATGTTAGTTTTGCTTTTCGTAGTGATTTTGTTTTTATTTGTGGATTTCCTTCCTACTTAACGGGCTTAGGACCGGCAAGAATGCCTTAGTTAGTGTAGCGATCTACTAAGTCTAAAAATGTTTTCTACGTTTGATGGAAATGGAAAGACGTGCTAGTTAAGTGAAAGTACGTGGTGATATTTTCGACTCTTAGGTATTATTGGCGTAGTTAAAAATAAAATTTGAAATCAACTTATTTACACTAATAAAATTGATTAAGCTTACAACGTATTTACAAAATGTACAAATAAATAAATTACCTACTTAAGTTACCCGGAGGTATTGTTCAAAGTTGCCACCATCACACTCTTTGCACAATCGAGCACAACGTAGCTGGTTTTCCTTCAGCTTACGTAACACTAACACATTCGTTTTTAAAGTGTCGAAAGCACTAATGATCCTTGCATGTAATTCTGTTACACTTGTCACTTCCTCCGTGTAAACTAACCTTCACAAATAAAAGTCTACAGGCGTCAGGTCTGGAGAACGCGGAGGCCAGGCCACAGTTCTTCCGCGACCGATCGAGTGGTCACCAACTTTTCGGTCAAGTACTCGCGTACTTGCCGACCATAGTGAGAGGGAGCGCCATCCTGCTGGAAGTAGAGGTTGTGCCTTGCGGTAGTGGAACGGGTGTTGAAGTTCACGTTTCAGTAGGCGCCACACTGTGGTGTGGTGCACTCCTAAGTGTTGACCAGCCTCCCGCGTGCTTGCCCGTGGGTCTCGCTGGAAGTATTCCAGGATGTCTTCCTGCAAGGCGACAGGCAGGCCTACGCTGCCGCGAGCATGAGCATGCCGGGGAACGTCAAACTGCCGATGATCCCACAGTCCAGTCAATGCGTAGCAGCCAGCATGACGCTCTGTGATGGGGGTTCCCGATCGGGAAACATTTCCGTGAATATCCGGTTGGCTCCACGTAGGCTGTCTCCACTGATGGCATACAGGCGGACCATCTCCACCATCTCGACTTTGAATAATTGTCCGTCATCTTGCACAATTCGCGAACGCGCGCGCGCTTCGGCGACATCAAACACACTGTTAGTTCCGGGGCCGCGGGGGCCGGGGGCGTGGCTAGGAGCTTGCGCGGGAGAATCCCCGTACCGTGATTGGGGTGCGATTGATTACCTACGAATTTATCGAATGATCGTTGTGCATGTATTGTTTGCGTTTGTTTGTGTGTGAAAGCGCGATTATAAGGCTAGTAACAGACGGGCCGCGGCTGGTTTACACTTACGGATTTCCGTAAATAAAAAAATAAAATTAAAAATATACCTACCCATTTTACTGTCGATTTGGGTCGACAATCATTAGCATAATTACGTCCTTGAATTTGACTAGGATGCAAATCAACACGTTGTATAATTGAGCAGGAAAATAATTAAATGGGCGGTAAAAATTATTGAACGAGCGGTTACGTGTGGGCAGTAATAAATCGGAATTTGTCGGTAAGAAATCTCATTCTAAGCAATTCTATTAACAATGAGGTGGTAAAGTAGATCCTTAGTCAAATTGCTGATTACCACCTACCAAGGTAGCTCGACGGAGCGGGGCTCCTATTTCTGTTTGCAAGGTTTAAAGTAACCTCACACGAAGGGGATGTTGGGGTCTCTCAGACCCCGCCATCCCCTTCGAACCTAACCTGTCCGAGTCGGGGTGCCCCAAGACCCGAGCTCGCTTCGCTCGCTCTTGCATCCTTAGTCAAATTGCTGATTACCACCTGCCGAGGTATGATCTGCCGAACTATTTGTCAAACCGCTCATTCCATCATTTTTACCGGTCATTCAGTTATTGGACTGCTCAATTATTTTTAGAATTGACATTGTATGGTAAAATAACCGACAAATAGATTTTTTATTACTGTCCATGTTTTACTGTCGCAATAATTAATCAACCGCCATTAAATTAAATAACTGCTCAATATGTTTTTCAGCTGATCATAATAACATCTCGAATATTTAAATAACAGCTCAAAAAATTAGTTCCCGAAAAATAATAGACTTTGGGTAACACGTACAGCCTAAAAACTAAATCATTTGCCAATTGTAAGCTAGCACACTCCATTACGCCATCATAATCAGACAACTCAATGAATGAATAAATAAATAAATAACTCAAGCATAAAAACAATGTAAACCAAACTTAATAGGTATGCCTCCAGACATAAAGGGCATGCCCGCCGCCTACACGTACAGGAGTAGAATCTAAAAAACAACCGGTCCTGTGCGTCGTCCACCGTAACATACACAAGTATTTATCACAGGAACCCCCAAAAACTTCTTAACTATCATTCTATCTAAGTGGATCATATAAAGTCAAAGTCAAAGTCAAATGATTTATTTCAACTGGAGCAATAAAGGCACTTTTGTACGTCAAAAGAAAATAAAATATAGTGACTCTAGGCGTCCGTTCGCAAAAAGGTAGATTCTGATAGAGAAGAACGGACAAGAAACCTCATAGTTACTCCGTTCAAAAATAAGCTTTACAATATTTGCATACATTAATCAATTGACTATATGTAAGGACGATGCTCCCTAAATAGCACTTATATACTACTAATAGTTACAATAAATAAATGCCAGCAGAGGTAAAATTAATAAGTTTGATAGTAAGGGGACATAGTACTCACATACGTACAAATTTTGCAATATTGATTTATATGATCAGTGTGTGAGTTAAATTAAATATAAAAATCAGTAAATAAACCTGTATACATAGTAAATATTAATATAATAAACACAAAAATATCAACCAGTTTCACTATGTCTACTACACCCTAGATTGACCTATGGAACAGGACTAGCATGTTTCCAAGCATTCTATCTTGAATATAATCATTTAATTTGTAATATGCTTGTTCACAAAGTGTCTTTTTTACACACGTTTTAAATTTTCTTTCATTTAATTTTAATATATTAGAAGGAATTTTGTTGTTACATTTAATACAGTACCCCATGAAAGATGTTCGTATTTTGGATAATCTAAAAAATGGTTAATCTAGTTTATATCTATTTCTAGTATTAAAATTATGTCTATCACTAATTTTGCTAAAGAGATGTCGATTTTTCCTTACATGCATAATATTTTCATTAATGAATTGACAAGGGACTGTCATAATATTAATCTTTTTAAAGAGTTCCCTAAGAGAATCGCGGCGACGAAGATTATAAATGGGTCTGACAGCACGCTTTTGTAGAATAAATATGGATTCAATGTCAGCAGCCCGACCCCACAGCAAAATACCATACGACATAATGCTGTGAAAGTAACTAAAATAGACCAAACGCGCGGTTTCTATATCTGTTAGCTGTCTTATTTTTCTAACAACATAAGCGGCTGAGCTTAGCCGCGCCGCAAGAGATGTTATGTGAGGTCCCCATTGCAATTTCTCGTCTAAAGTAATTCCCAGGAAAACCGTCTGATCAATAAATTCCAGTTTTTGTCCATTCAATATGATGTCACATTCGTTACTTTTAACATTAGGTAAAGTAAATTTAATACATTTAGTTTTTATTTCATTTAGTACTAAGTTGTTTGCCGTAAACCAATCTTGAACCTGATGAATAGAGTAATTGACATCATCAAGGTTTTGTGATCGTCGGTCTATCTTAAATATCAAGGATGTGTCATCAGCAAATAACACCATCTTTGGTTCATTTTGAAACAATTGGGGCAAATCGTTAATGTATACTAAAAAGAGGAATGGACCCAATATTGAACCTTGCGGAACGCCCATTGTCATTTCAGACCCTAGTGAGTTTACACCGTTTACCTGTACTTTAACCTGTCTGTCTTTCAAGTATGATCTAATCCATTCCATTCTCCGACATCCCGCTCGGTCACAAATCCCGGCCTTGGTATAATGCAGAATGCGCTCACGCTGAGGCCCGAAAAGAGTCTGCATACCAAGCGTGGATCAAGGCCCGCGACCGAAAGGTTAAAACACGTAGGGTTCGCGCGAGGAAAAGAGCTTTTAATTCTGCCGCTAAGTTCTGCAAGCGGGTTTTACGTAGGGCACGTTTTGACCATGTCGGACGTATCGGGGCCAAACTAGCATTGCACCCTCCAGGTAGTAAGCAGTTTTGGTCCCTGTCGAAAGCGGTTGAAACGAATTTCTGTCGACCCACTTTGCCTCCAATGTTGAAACCTGATGGCTCGCTGGCTCACTCTGCAAGTGAGAAAGCAAATTTATTTGCAACTCTCTTTGCAAGCAATTCGCGTCTGGACGCTGGCTCCAAGCAACCACCAACTTTACCTCGTTGTGACTCTTCGATGAAGAAGATCACATCACATTAAAGAGGTCCGAAGAGTATTGTGCAGTCTAGACGTGAATAAGGCCGGCGGGCCTGACGGCATTCCAGCGAGAGTGTTGAGGCAATGTGCACCTGAACTGTCTCCTGTGTTAGCACGCCTGTACCGCCTCTCTCTTAAGAAAAGAACGGTGCCGAAATCATGGAAGCTTGCGAATGTGCAACCGGTGCCCAAAAAGGGAGACCGTGCTGACCCTGCACATTACCGTCCGATCGCCATTACCTCCATCCTATGCAAGGTTATGGAAAGGGTTCTTAACAGTAAGCTGCTGACCTACCTTGAAGACAATGATCTCCTCAGTGACCGTCAATATGGCTTTCGCCGGGGACGGTCAACTGGCGATCTTCTTGTGTATGTCACGCACTGCTGGGGCGAGGCCATCGAGAGACACGGCGAAGCACTTGCCGTGTCGCTCGATATCTCGAAGGCCTTTGACAGGGTTTGGCACGCAGGTCTGCTCAGCAAGCTTCCTGCTTATGGCATCCCAGTTGGTTTTTGTAGCTGGATATCAGACTTCCTGAGTGAACGGTCGATCCGAGTAGTCGTTGACGGTTGCTCCTCTGACCTCATGGCTATTGATGCCGGAGTTCCTCAGGGGTCCGTTCTCTCTGCAACTCTTTTCCTGCTGCACATCAATGACCTACTTCAGCTTGGTCTTGTTGGGTACGCAGATGACAGTACGGTTTCAGAGAGATACTTGTCCAGCGCAACAACCAGCGGGGATGAAGTTCGATCCTTGAGAGACGCCATGGTAGAGCGGACAAATTCGACCTTAAGCCTTGTCTCCCAGTGGGGTGATGACAATGTGGTCACTTTTAACGCCACCAAAACACAAGCGTGTCTTTTTACCGCAAAAAGGAGTCGTTTTGACCTAACTCCTACTTTTCGGGGTGCATCTGTTCCTGTGACTGATCGGCTCGAGCTCCTAGGCATGGAGTTGACATCCAGTCTTAACTTCGGCGCCACCATCGAGTACAAAGCCCAAACCGCTGCCAAAACGCTGGGCATCCTAAATAGGGTGAAGCGATACTTCAAGCCTGGACAGCTTTTAACTCTAAATAAAGCGCAAGTCCGATCCTGCATGGAGTATTGTAGCCACCTTTGGGATGGCTCAGCTAAGTATCAGCTTGCCGCGCTTGACTCGGTGGAACGCAGAGCTAAGAGGCTCATCGGTGACGAAAAACTGGTGGATACCAAGCTACACAGCTTGGCTCATCGCCGTAAGGTTGCCTGCTTGTCGGTCTTCTACAGATTGTACTTCGGTGAATGTGCCCAAGAACTCCACGACCTCATTCCACCGGCCCCCTTCTACCATCGGACATCCAGACGCACTGCATCTTACCATCCCTACCTTGTTTCTATTCCACCAATTCGCACTAAGCGTTTCCAAACGTCTTTTATAATTTGCACAGCAAAGGAGTGGAACTCTCTGCCTGCGTCTGTGTTTCCAAACGCTTACAACCCTAATCTCTTCAAAGTTAGAGTGAACAGACTCCTTCTGGGTAAGCTCGCTCCATCGTAGACTTTGTCTCTGTCATCTCTGACCTAGACTAGAGTCAGTAGCAAACCCATCACAAATAAAAAAAATAAAAAAAATCAAATCAAGAGATGTATTCCTAATCCCATAATGCTCGAGTTACAACAAAAGTAACCATGAGAATGGTTAACGCAATCGAACGCTTTCGAGAGGTCACAAAAGATTCCAATGGCGTCTTGTGAATCCTCCCAGGCGTTAAAGATGTTCTTTATTAGGGTGACACCGGCGTCAGTTGTACAACGCCCTTTTGTGACATCGTATTGTTGTTCATGAAAGATGGAATTTTTATTAAAATGTAGTAACATCTGGTTTAACTTAACTTAACTTAACAAACATCTTACTGAGAACCGGCAGGATTGACACCGGCCTGTAATTGTTGGGATCTTGACTATCACTGGATTTAAACAGTGGAACGACTTTACTGTGCTTCATGAGATCAGGAAATACTCCCTGGTCTACACTAGAGTTAAATATGAGAGCCTGGTCTACACTAGAGTTAAAGATAAGATGTGTGAACACCACTACTAATAGTAAGATAGCGCTTCTCTTTCATTCATTTAGTATGATACGACGCGACATTGACAGCATTCGTAAGTGCGACATTGACCTTATTAACATCACTTCGTGGTTACCATGTGATGTTAATAAAGCAATGCCAATATGTGTAGCTGTGAGATGTGATTCAATGTTTACATGAGAATTTGTATTATTTGTTTTATTAGTATCACTAGTTGACCCGCGCAACTTCGTCTGCTCCGCTCCTTTTGGGCTTAGCGTGATGATATATAGGCTATAGCCTTCCTCGATAAATAGGCTATCTAACAGTGAAAGAATAAAGGTCAAAGTTATCTATGATTTGCTCTTGTCTTGACCTTAGAAATGGTCGAGAGTTTTTTACCTATTGTTACTAAGTGTTTGATCTTATCAGTTTAAGCTTTATTGTATCCAGATATCACCATTTTGTATACAAGAACTACAATAAAATTGTATTTTTTACAAAATTTTCTACACAATTTATTTCATTTTCCATCTCCTAGCAACTTCTCCTAAAAACTCACCTTAGCAAGAATCGGCGCATTAGCATTGATGAAGAATAGTATCATTTGGCGGAAACTGAAGGTGGAAGCCAATTTGCCCATGGCGTAGAACTCGTTGTCCATATCGTTGTGAGAGTCTACTTTCAGACCGAAGGCGCAAGAGGCAATCACGTCATTGGCGTATCGGGTCGTCAGATCCTTGCACTCTATATCTATGTAACCATCTGTAAAAAATCACTTTCTTTTCATTGAATTCAAACCAGTACAATTAATTGCGCCTGAACAACTTCACACAAGCTTAGCGCGCCCGGTTGCTAACTTTTAAGTGGTCTGTGGAATTTATCTACAGGACATAAAAAAATATAAGTAAATAAATACCCACCGAATTGAAAATCTCCTCCGTTTTTGGAAATCGGTTAAAAAATCAGTACTAGTCGGGCGGACCATTTCCGATTACTTCATCATAGTTTTTTGTCAATTTGTTTCATGCTTTTAACAAAAAGAGTTTCAAAAAGGGCGTGTTCATCAACAGTAATTTAAATTTTGGTGTTACCACTATTGTTAGTGTCTGAAAGTTAATAAGAATCTATCGATCATAAAAAATATACAAGCCTCCAAAAAAACTTACATTTAGATTCTTTGATCTTCTTTTGTAGCGCACTGATCATCTGATGACCGACCTCCAACATGAAAGGCACCATCAGACGTATCTTAGAACTTGTGAACGCTGGACTTAATGTGGAGCGCATGTCCTTCCATTCTTGTCCTGTAAATGATTTAAATATCTGCTCAATCAATATTATTCAAGAGAAAAACTTGATCAAAAGCTTTAAGAAATGTTCACACAAGACGTGTTGGTTATTTGTTCGTAAGAACTTGTTAAATTATGTTCGAGCCTTTTTTTCTAAGGATGGAAAATCATCAAATGACTCCTTCTGCCCTGGACGGAGCGGAAGAAAGTGTCAGACTCTAACTGACTAAAACCCATCCGTGTTCCTCCTATTACCCTTTGCGTTCCAGAGCCGCGGTGATTCATTCGAACAAATCCGCAATATTTCTTTAAGCCTAGCATGTAAGAGCATTATCACAACTCAAATTTATCAGATTGTGTTAAATAGAAAACCGTAATTTCGACACTTATTATATTCGTACCTTTTAAAGAAAACAAGTTTCTGGAAAAGAACGAGTCAGTGAAAATAGTGCGGTGATCGAGGAAGTACTCCATGTCCTTTATAGTGATCTTCTTCACCAGCTCGATGTCGCGGATCACCACCATCTCGCTGAGGAATTCAAATCTTCCCACGAATCTGAAGAACAAGACATTTTGATAAACACTGACGTGAAATTTTTATTACGATTTTGTTTGTTTTTGTGACAAATATCCAAATATATAAAATACTTCCGTAACAGGAGTGACTCACAGACAACGCACAGTAGAAACTATTGATCGTACGAAACTGAAATTTGGCATGTAGGTTTCTTGGGGAGTGTAGGGGAGAAAATTTCCCGAAATTCTTACGGGAATAGGAAAAACTGGGCCATGCACATACAAAGTCACGGGAAAAGCTAAGTTAATACAAATAAAGTAATTAAAACCCCTTACTTCTCTTCAGGAAAGCTGTTATACAATGCCATAATATCCTCAGCAAAGTGATTCACACGAAAGAGGATCCTGGTCATGTTGCCCAGTATGGGAACGGGCTTGAATTGCTTGACGCCATAGCGACTGAACCTGGAGTAGACTTGTCGGAGGTACAAGACTAGAACGGCGATTAGGACCGCCACCCAGATGAGGAGGATAATCATGATCTGAAACAAAAGAAGTAAATATTAAATGCATTATTTGTAAAATTAACTATTTCTTTCCAATTATTGTCATATGATATCATCATAATTTCAGCCGAAAGACATTCATTGCTAGATACAGGCCTCCCCCTAGTGTTGCCACATCGACCGACCCTGTGGGTCTCAGTGTGATTTGTGGACACTTTCTTAAATAGAAAAAATATGTACGTTCAGCCTTGTAGTTGGTTTTCTATTAAACCGACTTCAAGAGAAAGAATAACTTTCTCAATTCAAAGAAAGAAGGATTTTTTTTGTTTGTTACCTCATTACTCCGTCATTTGTGAACCGAATTGAAAAATATTTTTAATGTGAATTTTCAGTAGTTTGGCTTATGGAATTTGCTTATTTTGCTTTCCTGTCACTTTCAGTGGTATTGTCAGTTGTGAGGTAAGTACCACTAAAAAGTGAAAAATAAAAAACGGCCAAGTACGTGTCGGGCCACGCGCAGTGTAGAGTTCCGTAGTAGCCCGTTATCACAATATAGAACGATTTCATCTTAGTCACTTTAAAGGATTCATTCTAAGGATTTTGTATTTGGTGCAAAATTATCCAATACCCAAGTTCAACGACTTTTACTGCTAAACTCATAACCTTAACCGCTATAATTTTTCATTAATGTTCATAAAATTTACTACTTTTTTTTTCAGATTTTCAAGCCAGCGGTTTAGCTTTTAGAGGGGGGACAACAACATCAATATTTGCTGAAGTTTACTAAGATTTCAGACTGATGATATGGCTTGAACGTTGGTGGCTACTGAGATAGGAGCTTAAAAGTGACATCAGAGAGATGCAAGTTACAAGCTGCGCCGACATTATATTAAAAATAGCATTTTGTTTGCGACTCCGCGCTGCAATTTTCTTAAGGATCGCTCTTATTTTAAATTATAGCCTACTAGCTTCTACCAGCGGCTTCACCCGCGTGATCCCTAGGGAACATACTCCCGGGATAAAAAGTAGCCTATGTCCTTTCTCAAGGTGTAGACTATCTCTGTACCAAATTTCGTTTAAATCGGTTCAGTGGTTTTGGCGTGAAAGCGAGACAGACAGACAGAAATACTTTCGCATTTATAATATTATAGTAAGGATTACTTTTTGATAATTTAGCTTTCTATTGGACAGAAATTGTTAAAATCGGTCTATTAGTTTCGGAACTTTTTCGGTACAAACAAAGAAACAAGCAAAAAATCTTTCCCCTTTTAATCTTTCCTTTTATTTTGTATTTTTAATTTAATTATGCTATTGGGACTTAGTGCCCTAATAAATAAATTTTATTATAATAATAATAAAATTTATTTATTAGGGCCCATTTATTCATTTTATTTACATATTTGTTACATTTTAAATATTTCTATAAAGATAAAATAAACATTTAAAAATATAAAAAATAGTAGCCTACCGGTATTGGGAACAGGGTCCAAGCTACCGGTAGTCAGGGCGCCCGAGAGAGGAACCTCCTCACTATACGCGCCGTGTCCAGGAGTACTGCTTTCTGGATCAAGCCCTTGATCCAGCTGCCCAACGAGAGTCTCTTGAGATATTGATCAAGGCCCTTAGCAATTATGCCATTGTCCGTCACCGCTATCGGCACAATGACTGCTGTGTTCACATCCCACATGTCGACAACCTCGCGAGCCAACTCAAGATACATCGTTTGTTTATCTTTCTCAGACTTCACGAGGTTCTCGTCATGATGGACTGCTATATCAACAATCATTGCGCGACGCTCTAATCGGTCTATCACCACTAATCAGGCTTATTGGCAACAATAGCCCTGTCAGTGATGATAGACCGATCCCAATACAATGTGCAATTGCCATTTTCGAGAACTGGGTCGGGCACATACCTATAGTATGTTTGTTTATTAATATTATTATTATTATATTATATTAGTATAAATAATCACAGGACTACCAAATAATAAACAAAACATGAATATTTTATTACTCGATAAAAATACTGATATTAGTAACAATAACATGTCTGGTGGCATTGGCGACGTAATTGAACTGAAATTATCTTCAAGTATATAAAAAACAAGGTTATCAACCTTATACTATTCGTAATTTTAGTAAACATCAAACAAATTTTTGTTTACCTATTAGCACGCTTGTTATGCGTGTCAAACTGTGAACATATAATCATGATAATTTAATCACATTATTTGTAGACGCCCAGTAGGTGCTAGATAGGTAAAGTCAATGTTGTGAGACCTCCGTGTCCTGCGGGTACACGACCGGCGAGAGATCAGCTCTCCGGTCGTGTTGTGAGACCTCCGTGTGCTGCGGGTACACGACCGGCGAGAGATCAGCTCTCCGGTCGTGTTGTGAGACCTCCGTGTGCTGCGGGTACACGACCGGCGAGAGATCAGCTCTCCGGTCGTGTTGTGAGACCTCCGTGTCCTGCGGGTACACGACCGGCGAGAGATCAGCTCTCCGGTCGTGTTGTGAGACCTCCGTGTGCTGCGGGTACACGACCGGCGAGAGATCAGCTCTCCGGTCGTGTTGTGAGACCTCCGTGTGCTGCGGGTACACGACCGGCGAGAGATCAGCTCTCCGGTCGTGTTGTGAGACCTCCGTGTCCTGCGGGTACACGACCGGCGAGAGATCAGCTCTCCGGTCGTATTGATTTTCCAACCCATCGGACTATGAAAATAAACGATCAGAGGGTGTTCCTGTGTTTAGGCATACATTTTTACGCTTTATACCACTCTTTGAGGTACTCGTGTTTTTTTTTAGGGTTCCGAACAAAAAACAGAACCCTTATAGGATCACTTGTGTGTCTGTCTGTCCGTCTGTCTGTCTGTCTGTCTGTCCGTCTGTCACAGCCAGTTTTCACTCACCGTCACGTCACGTCACTGGACCGATTCTGTTGAAATTTGGTACACATATGGACTTCTGTGACCCAAACACGGACATGTTACGTAAATTTTTAAATTTTTTGTATGGGGGTCACTTAGAGAGAGATAATACATTTTTACCTATAGATTACAGGAAAACCTATAAGAAGTCTATAGTGTTAAAACAACATGTTAAAAATATTAAATTCGTTCGGAACCCTTTTCACGCGAGTCCGACTCGCACTTGGCCAGTTTTTTTTCATCAAGACGGGAAGATAATTTTGTAAAATTATATCATAGCTTAAGACACTTGACCACTCGCACACTAGAATAATTTTCTACCACACCCTAATACCTGATATCATCATCTGCTTAGCTTTTTCCCAACTATATCGGGGATGGCTTCCAGTCGAACTGGATTCAGCTGAATACCAGGATTTTACGTGGAGAGGCTGCCTACTAGATCTACAACCCATTAACTGGGTAACACGGTACTTCTTAGCAAGACTGGTGTCAGATTCCCTGGCTTTTGACAATACGTGATAGCTTAACGCAAGAATCGGACGGAGAAATCTCGGTAGGTTAAGATGGTCACCCATCCACAGGCTAACCTCGGCAAGCGTTGCTTAACCTTGAAAATTGCGTGCGGCTGTTATACTTTAGCCATGACATCCTAACTACCTGACGTAGATGATCCACTGACCGACGACTATTTGTTTATTTAGTTTTACACACATTAGACGATTCATTGAGAAGCATGGAGGAAGATATGTTCCGTTACAACCGAAATGAATTGGGAGGGTTTTCATTGGGCAGAAGTAAGAGAACGATGGATGATGATAGTTAAGAGGAAATGTTGGCGGCGAGACTTTGTATGTAAAAAGTCATAATTCGAGGTTTGTTTCTCGATTGTTTTCTCCTTCAATATTGGACCGATTTAAGAGATACTTCACAAACTGAAAAAGGATTTATACTGTGTCCCTATGTTTCCCTTTTTGATGATTTATTAATCGTATAAGCACTAGAGCTCTCACAAAATGCTCAAATTTGTCCGATAAATCGCTGTCAACAGAACCCTGTACAAATTTGGCAACTATTAATCAAAAAAGGAAAACATAGAGACACAGTATTCATCCTTCTTATTCAGTTTGTGAAATATCTCTTATATCGGTCCAATATTGGAGGAGAAAACAGTCGAGAGCCAAACCTCGAATTATGACTTTTTACATACAAATTGTCGCCGCCAGCATTTCCTCTTAAGGTACATATTTATAACATAAAACTGACTTACTATTTTGTCACAACCACAACACTATTTTGTAAACAAACGATACAATCGTGAACAAAATATTGACAAATTTTAAAACTTGAAGGTATGTTTAAAGCGTGCTGCTCGAGGCACAAACGAAATTACTCTGAGTGTTTGTAGACTCAAGTCTTGCCTACGCAAGACTTGAGTTAATAACATATGTCGTATTATCTTTATTTAGGTAGAGGAAGGTGACCAAATATGGGATAGTATCCCTAAAATGGAATACCGGCAATTATCTCAAACGGAAACTCACACACGCAATAAACAGTGTTTGTCTCTTTCTTTCTATCCCCATTCGCGCGTACAAGTTGTAACACGCCAGTAGAGCAAGCCCTTTCGTCAATGTCGCAGTATTTTGTTTTGTGGCTTCCGCATAACTTTCTAAGGTATGTAAAAAATACGTATTTTTCGTACAAAAAGTGGACACAGTATTGTTTTTATAATCGCTAGAGATAGTTTCGATGTTCTTTTGTAGGTTTTAGCGGCATTTGATTGCATTACTTTCATATGTATAAAAATATGCATGTCAGTTTGAAGTCGTTGAAAAATCCAAATATGGACGAATCATAGTACCCAATTATGGACTATTGTTATTGTATTGTTTGATCACGACAGTGAGCCTGATGCCTTGATTGGAAATACTGGTCCATACTCTGAAGATTCGGAGTATATTTTCTGTGGCATGCTGTTTTCGAATGATGCTCATGGGGAAACATGGGTCAAGTGCCGCATGTGTGGACTCTGGGCACATAATGATTGCACAGCACCAGAGTTTGACGCCTGGATTTGTGATTTTTGCAAAAAAATTGTGTCCCTTTCAATATTATACCAGTTTCCAAGGAGTCTCATGTAAGTTAAGGTTAATTTTTGATGGTGTTTATAGTATTCCATAATTGGGGTACATGTTCCATATTTAGGAACCTTCATCATTATTTCGTTATTTATTTTTAATCCCATTTAAAAGTAATCAATGTAACCAAAACTTGTTACAAAATAAAGCACAAATATATGAATTTTAATAATTACTACAATTTTTTATTTATTTATAATATTTGTGCAAATTATGCGTCAAAAACAAAATAGTATTCCATACTTGGTCACTTTCCTCTACGCGTCTATTTTTTTCTAATGTTTCAAAATAAACTAAGCACTGTTATCAATCAGTTATCATGGACAAACCTATTGAATATTAGATTAAAATAGAAACAGATTTTCATAAGTAACTATCGTTGTATAACCGACTAAAAAATATAACCGACTTCCAAACAAAACACTACAAAGTATCATCATCATCATCATATCAGCCGAAAGACGTCCACTGCTGGACATAGGCCGGTTATATTTACAAAGTATACGCATAAATTGAAATAAGCAAAAATGCTCATAAAATAGAAACTACTGAGCCAAGCCTGACCTAATTGTCTGATAAAAAAAAAAAAAAATATAGTTTAAAAAACTGCAACCCGACTACAGAAAAATAAAAGTGATCTCAAAAGTATGAAACAAGAAAATATTTCAGAAACAAATCAAGAGAGGTACAAAAAAGGTGAAAGTAAAGCCGTGGTCGCATGCCTGTATATCATGTGGGTGCCTGGCACACCTATAAAACTATAGAGGCATGCGACCACGGCTTTACTTTCACCTTTTTTGTACCTCTCTTGATTTGTTTCTGAAATATTTTCTTGTTTCATACTTTTGAGATCACTTTTATTTTTCTGTAGTCGGGTTGCAGTTTTTTAAACTATATTTTTTTTTTTTTTTAACTTTTCCGTTTTAAAAATCGTTTCTATTTATAACTGCACGTCGCTATCATTTTAATTATGTACAACTAGCTATGCTCGCGACTTTGTTGGCGTGGATACTGGCGAAAAAATGTAATGGTGATGCATAGATAAGATGTAAAAATTTCTTTAGTTCTTTCTTGCTGTTTTCTACATTTGCGGGTGACACTCAACCGTTCGTTGACTTTTTTGTTACGGTCGGGTATCACCCCTTAACAGGGGACGCAATGAAACCTGTCCGAGATGAGGTGCAAAAAAATTCGAAAAATGGCTTGTGACTTCCGTCACCGCGCAAGGCATAAATGTTTCAGGGTGCCCCAGGTGTCAGCCATGCTAGCTACGCCACTGTTGCTGAAATCGGTCCGTGGATGGTTGATCGTCTTATCTTATAAGAGTCTTGAGCGGAAAGTACTTAAATCCGTTGGTCCCGCCTGTTATTTGTAGACTTTTGACAGTCGTTACGGATTGTCAGAAGCCAGAAAATCTGACACTAATCTGACCAATAAGTACCGGGCCACCCAGTTATTGGGATGTGGTATTCAGCTGGATCCAGTTTGTCTGGAAGCCGAACCCAATATATTTGGGAAAAAGTTGGACAGTTGATGAAGATTTAGGACATAGATACATAACCAACACTTTATGTCTTGTCTTAAAACTCAAAACTTTGTCTTGTCTTAAAAGTCGCGACGAACCTATCACGGTTCTTTGCCCGTCACCACGGGTGATAAGACATTATGGCCTGCGGGTGACCTAATGTTGCCAGGTTTCCGCATAAAACCGGAAGTTTAATTTTCACTGAAATTAAATGAGTCAAAGTTCTTTAATATAAAGTATGTTAAAGAACTCTGACTCATTTAATTTTGTTTATCTATTACAAGTTAATACGGTTTAATGTTGCTGCTGGTCATAAAGTCTGGATATGCTTACAATGCTACTTAATATTAGTCAGTAATCTCAGGAGACTGTTCGCAAAATTCGCGCTTTAACGTAGAGTTGGGGATACCGATCAGAATTATAAACATACATACTTATTATTATTATTTTAAAGATACAAAATCATAAGTAACATAAGTTGTAAGACTTTTCATACCATTTAATACGGCTAATTATCAATAATGGTCTCTGAGAATCTTGGGGCTAAATGACAAAAGCCACGCGAGTCGATCTTCTCGGTTAAACAACGCATGCTAAGACTCCTCCGTGCCTCGGAAAGCAAGTTAAGCCGTTGGTCCCGCCTGTTATTTGTAGATTGTTGGCAGACGTTACGGATGGTCAGAAGCCAGAATATCTGACATCTGGTCTGTTTCTGGGTTGTGGAGATCTGCCGCATCACGTAAATTACTGGTATTCAGCTGCGGAACGCTGGGAAAAGGCTGAATAGATATTATATAAACATATCTATCGGCTGTTCCCTGCGACTTTCCAGTTTTAAGGCCTGTTGTTATTTCCATGAACTGGTAGTACGATTTTTGTTCAATAGATGGCGTTACGTGTATGTATTTGCTATACGTAATGAAAATTAATGTTAAATTCACATATATTTTGATAGAGCGAACCGATTCGGATGAAAAAAACCTTAATTTTGTACTTTGACTTATAAAATTACAATTAACTAGTGGACGTCACGCGGTTTCACCCGCGTAGTTCCTGTTCCCGTGGGAGTACGGGGATAATATGTAGCCTATGTTACTCCCTGAATATGTAGCTATCCAATGCTAAAAGAATTTTTCATATCGGTCTAGTAGTTTCGGAGCCTATTCAGTTCAAACAAACAAACAAACAAACAAATCTTTCTTCTTTATAATATTAGTATAGAAGTACAGATAAAAGTTATCTGCATTCGTTTTATACTTTCCACGTGTTTTGAACAACTAAACAGACAAACGGTCAAAAAATTAAATACTGGTGGAATATGGTTTCTGTTAGTACCTATTCCTGGCTACTTTATTCTATTTTAATGTACAACAACAACTCTTCTACAGATTCTACACAGATACTTATTCAGTAATACTCACTATCGCTTGTTTGTTAACAATTTATACATATTTATTTACTTAGACAATACAATATTAAACTAAAATTTATCTAGCTCAAACCTTAATTCGGCCGATCATTGATTACGCTGATGCCTGCTACGTAGATGCCACTGAGGAGCTTTTAAATAAGCTTGAGCGCTTGCAAAACTTGTGCATTCGATTTGTTTTTGGCCTGAGAAAATACGACCATGTCTCTCAGTTCCGCAAGGATCTCAAGTGGCTCCCTATCCGTCTTCACAGGAACACTCGAATATTATGTCTCCTTTATAACATCTTGTTTAATCCTGCATACCCTAGCTACCTGCGCGATCGTTTCTCGTTCACTCGCCCTACCGATGCGCTGTGTAGATCCCACCTCAAACATCATCTTAACTTCCCATCCCATAAAACCCATTCATATTCCCACTCCTTCTCTTTTCACGCAGTACGTTTGTGGAACTCACTCCCGCCTAACATAAGAGACTGTAAAAATATTAACCTCTTCAAAAGAGAAGTCAAAGAGCATTATCTGTCAATAATGTGATCCTGTTGGTTTATATAATGGGTATGTATTAATTTATTATAAATTTATATTTGTAAATCTATTTGTGTATATTTGTTTGTATGTTTATTGTAATAAGATTTGTATTTATTATAAGATGATAATGTTTTAGTTAAGCTAGTATAGTTTATTTTAAGTTTCCTTCTCTGTTTCTTTACACACTGTGTCTACTTTTCTAATCAAATTCTTCTGTCGCAGGTCTGCTGGAAGAAATTTCTGTGGAAATAAGCAGTACCTTTGTGCTCTTTTCTATGTCAAAAATTTTCTTTATAAGTATTTATTTATTTATTTATTATTTAACAATTTATGTACACACATTACATAGAAAGATAAAAAGAAGGAAACAGAAAAATAGGTACAAAGGTATATTAAGGGTTAAGGTTATTAAGGTATATTGTGTGTACATAAATAAATAAATAAATATTTGTACATATTTATAAAGTGCTCGTTAAGACCTTTCCTTTGATACCAAACATGTTATGATTATCTCAATAAAATTCTTTCTTAGAGTCAGAAATTTACGTGTATTTTCTCACATTTTAAATAAAGTGAAAATGAATACCTAGCCTATGTCACCCGCAAAGTTCTTACAAATCTATTAATCCCTTATTCATCACAATCAGTTCAGTGGTTTAGTTAGGCGCTAGAGTGGAACATACATATATACATACATACATAGACAGCTAAAATCATAACCTTTCCTTTTGAATTTGCCGTAGTCGGGTAAAAAACAAACGAAACCTGTTGACTGCCGACTTGGTGTCGTGAAAATGCGACAATGAGATAACGGCGCCGCAGCGCACCTGCAGTATACAATTAGCGTTCATACACGTTGCGTATGAGTTGCTATCACTTTTTGGGCAGGCGCTCACTCGATGAATTTAAGCATTTATAGCTATGGAACACAGTGAGAGGCCCGTTTTACGGGTCGAGAGGTTGCCAAGGGCAGGGTCGTGACGGCTCACCGCGTCCCATTACGGGGACGCAACGACATCAGAAACGAAAGCATGGCGTGATTTATTTCGACGCTAACACCATCTATCGAGCTTCGAAAAAATCTGAAACATAAATATTTCACTTTATGTATTTTTCTTCTAACGAGTGGCATAACAAATCGTAAAGATTTCAAAGATTTGATTAACTTCACGTTGGTATCACTTTGATCATGTTTTTCACTAAATTGTACAGCTACGTCCCACGAAGTGCAGGCTCGCTTTTACTTGTTTGTTAGCAATTTAAACATATACATTTACTTAGACAATATGATATACATACATATTTGTAATGTGCTCATCAAGACCTTTCTTTTGATACCAAACATGTCACAA
Organism: Lacanobia wlatinum; assembly: GCA_947578705.1. Classification (NCBI taxonomy): domain Eukaryota; kingdom Metazoa; phylum Arthropoda; class Insecta; order Lepidoptera; family Noctuidae; genus Lacanobia; species Lacanobia wlatinum. Next base: position 29,101,982 of record OX388029.1, read on the forward strand.
TTATCTGAAATTATTTTTTTTCGTGGACAGAAATTTACGTGTCAACTCCATCACAATACATTTAGGAATAATTTATATAGCCTATGTCACCCGGAACGTTTTTAAGAATCTATTGATACCTCAATCATAAAAATCGGCTCAGTGGTTTAGGCGTAAGAGTGGAACATAGTTATATACATACATACATACATACATACATAGACTGCTAAAATCATTACCCTTCCTTTTGGCTTTGCCGTAGTCGGGTAAAAAGATGATTCCGTGCTTCGGAAGGCACGCATAAGCCGGTGGTCCCGGCCGCCAAATGGCGGTCGTCAAATAAACCATGTCAGAGGCCCTTGAGGCGGTTTAGAAACTCTGACACTAGGGTGTGTGGGGTCGTTAGACCTTACTGCCCACACGATAAGAAGAAGAAGAAGCGGAATTAAATTTTTACGGGACCAAATGGCAAGTACAAAAGAATCACACAAATCGGATCAGAAACATACATAAAACAAAAAAAATACCCGCTGAATTGAGAACCTCCTCCTTTTTGGAAGTCGGTTAAAAATTGTAACAGATTTTAATACATTCTTTGTTGATAGTGAAAGCAAGTTTTCTTATCGTTGTGAAAAAGCCTTATCACTTACTCTTTTATTCGTCAATCAGGTAATTTATTAGATTCAAGATTGTTTGTCAGACTGCCAGGTTTCTGACTACCCTGTATCGAGCCCCCCGTACGGCAGCTAAGCTAGTAATGTCAAGCAAAAACTTTATTATTTAGTTAGCCTAATCTGTGTATCACTGCTGGGCCTCCTCTTTATCCAAGAGACTTAATATGGTAATGGAGAGTCATCATCATCATCATCATATCAGCCGTAAAACGTCCACTGCTGGACATATGCCTCCCCCAAGAATGGGGGGTTTGTCATAATCACCACGCTTGGCAGGCGGGTTGGCGAAAGCATGTATGGTGTTGCGTTTAACAGAGAACGCTGCTGCCCATTCTCTGGTGAGTCCCTTAGTCGCCTCTTACGACACCCACAGGAAGTGATGGGATGGTATTATTCTTTTACGGCACCGTACGGCACCGGCCGACACCATACGGCATATGGAGAGTGGAGATAATGGAGAGTATCTTTGTAATAATGCTAAATTCTAAATCCTGCATTAATGCAGCATTTATACTATAAAATTGTGTATGTTAGGATCACTTGAAAACAAGAGGTAATTGTATCATTTTTAATAGGGCTCCGTACCCGAAGGATAACCAACGGAACCCTATTACTAAGCCTCCGCTGTCCGTCCGTCTGTCTGTCAGCGGGCTGTATCTCAAGAGCCGTAATACATAGTCGAAATTTTCACAGTTTTATTGCTGCTACAACAACAAATAATAAAAATTAAATTAAAAATTGAAGGAGGCTCCTCAAGATGAAACGTGTTTCTTTTTCGGTTTATGGTACGGAACCTTCGTGTGAGAGCCCGACTCGCACTTGACCGGTTTTTATTTAATACTTCTGATTTCTTTCTCCGTGGTCGAGAGGTTTAGGCGTTTGCCTTGTGGCCCGCGGCGGTCGTGGGTTCGATTCCCACGGGCAGAGCATACTTTGTAAAGTTGTTTTCCAGTTTGGCTAGGACATTGCAGGCTTGAATCACCTGATCGTCTGATAAAAGGATTCCGGGCTTCGGAAGGCACGTGTAAGCCGGTGGTCCCGGCCACCAAATGGCGGTTGTCAAATAAACCATGTCAGAGGCCTTGAGGCGGTTTAGAAACTCTGACAATAGGGTGTGTGGGGTCGTGAGACCTTACTGCCCATACGGTAAGAAGAAAATAATGTCAAAGACCACTTTTAACAGTCACCATTATAATTTGGAACTGTAAACTAAAACCGATTTCGTTGCTCTCTGATAGGTAACGCCTCTGACCTCAAACAGAATCTGTTTACCATTTATTTGACAACATTTGATGTTGTCAAAACAACCAGATTTTTTCTGTTCAAATATTACGTTCTCTAGATTGATATAACTAAACATCCAAAGTACTGAGTCATATTGTAAACATATAGATATGATTGTTTTTCCTTTGATTGCTTTGATGTATAGCTTTGGATTTAGTCCCGCTCGTTTATATTATTTTAATTTAATTTATCAGAATAAAACCTAACAGGAGTTTGTTTAATAGAATACTTAGGAGGAAACACGGACGGCGAGACTTTGTATGTAAAAAGTCATAATTCGAGGTTTGGTTCTCGACTGTTTTCTCCTCCAATATTGGACCGATTTAAGAGATATTTCGTAAACTGAATAAGGAGGATATTTACACTGTGTCTCTATGTTCTTTTTGATGATACATTAATCGCATACGCACTAGAATAGAACCAGTTGTTTATGTCCCTTTGTGCCTATTGGCCTAGCTCTATTCTATCTCATGCTTGATAAGGAGGGAAGTGGGATTTTTTTTTCTACTCCTTCGCTGTACTTTTCTGATTAATTTCGTTGCAGGATCTAAGACAGTTGAATCGTTTCTCCGGGACTCGTCGGGCTTTATTGGCTCGGCGTTTTTCTGGTGGTCACCACTGTTGATTTTGGCTTTTAGGAGTTGCAGTGGTTGGGAATGTGTGGCGGGCTTGTCCCATAAGCACTAGAACCCTAATTTGTCATAAACTTCCAATTTCATTTAAAATGGCTATGTGCATATAAAAGTGTTGCAAGCACAGGTAGGATAACTAAACAGAGCGCTGATAATTCTACTAATTTTCAGCAATGTTCACATTTGTATCTCAATTTGTCAAAAACACATAATTTCCTTACATTTGGGCAGATAACTGACATACAAATGCAAACGTTGCTTTAAAATTGGTAAAAAAATTGGCCCTCAGGTAAAATATTATTACAAACAAACATAGGTATGTCGTTAACTGGAAACACATCCGCTAATTTTTATGTAGTAATACTGCCAGGGATTTTTTGCTGCAACCTAATATTTTAACAGAAAAACGTTTATAGAACATCAACGTTTTCAATTTAACGGATTTAGAAGCCAAGTCGTAATAGAAGAGGGGAGTTTAATTTGATCGTACATCAGACTATAAATTGATAAATTGCACACGAATAAACATGGACTCGAGGTAGATACCTCGAGTCCATTTTAAATTCAAAGTCAAAACGTTTAGGCCATTAAACGGCACTGTTGAACGTCATTTAAAATCTATATCAATACATATAAGAATATCGTAACAAAGTGAAAACTGTACATTCAATAGTTTTTTAAAAGAATTCTGGCTGCGTGTTTTACAAACGATACCGAATCTAAAAATACAGAATATATTGAATTTTTGTCTGTTTGTCTATTTCTATGTATGTATCTATGTCCGGGATAAATGCAAAAACTACTGAACAGATCGAATTCAAATTTTGCATGAATATTAACAAGAGGTTGTTGGGTCAACACATAGGCTACATAATATTATCACGCTATTAACCCTCGGTATGCCTGGTGATAAAATGTTACGCGGTATGCCTGGTGGGTCTGTCAGACTCTCATTTAAAGTGACTATTTTTAGGGTTCCGAAAAAAAAAAGGAACCCTTATAGGATCACTCGGGTGTCTGTCTGTCTGTCTGTCTGTCTGTCTGTCTGTCTGTCTGTCCGTCTGTCACAGCCAGTTTTCTCCGGATCCACTGGACCGATTCTGTTGAAATTTTGTACACATATGGACTTCTATGACCCAAACACGGATGCGTTACGAAAATTATAAAATTTTTAGTATGGGGGTCACTTTTGGGAGTCAAACAAGAAAATTAAAAAAAAAGTTTTTTGAACAATATCGTGTGATATATCAAATGAAAGGGCTTACTGTGAGGATTTTAATTATATTTTTTTCATAATTTTAAAATAAATGGTTTAGAAGTTATTCAAGAAATTAGACGAAAAATGACCATTCCCCCCCCCCTTATCTCCGAAACTACTGAGCCTAAAATTTTGAAAAAAATGGAGATAATAGATCTTTACCTAAAGATTACAGGAAAACCTATTAGAAGTCTGTAGTGTTAATATAACATGTTAAAAAAATTAAATTCGTTCGGAACCCTTTGCACGCGAGTCCGACTCGCACTTGGCCAGTTTTTCGTACTAGTTGTGGTAACTGGTGTATCTAAACATACTTATATCTGTACTAGAGGTATATAGTAGGGATAAAAAATAAAAAAAACAAATCCACCATAGTTAATGCTAAATAAATTATAATTAAAGGTTATGGCTATGCTTTTAGCAAAAACAGGCCTTTTTAACACTTATGGGTAAAAAAAAACAAAATCAACAAAACTTTAGACAAAGAAGGCACGAGACAAAGACCATAGATAATGCTATAACAATCAGTCTTTGTCACTCCCATCGACGGGTGTAGGCAGAGGTGTAAGGACTAACCTCTGGTTTTGACACCGCCGCTCGGGGTTTTTTGTGTTTTTCCACCATCCCAGCTGACTCCGGACTAAATTAGTGGCCATAAGGATTCAGTTGGTTGAAAATGATTAGCTACTGAGAGTGGTGGCGCAGAAACATCATATTTTATTGAAATACAATGGTTTAAGTAGCAAGGTGTGTCTGACAGACCCTACCAGGCATACGGAGGGTTAACTATGGGGGATTAGCAAAAAAGACTTATTTTTGTTAACCATTCTGTAATTGCATGTATTATTATACTCATATATTTTAATTTCGTTTAGTACTTGGCAGTGATATCATTACGCTATAGGTACACTAAAAAAAGTCAAGCAATTGCTGTAGGAAATTTAGGCAGAGGTTATTCTTCTTCTTATTATGTGAGCAGTAAGGTCTAACGACCCCACACACTTTAGTGTCAGAGTTTCTAAACCGCCTCAAGGGCCTCTGACATGATTTATCTGACGACCGCCATTTGGCGGCCGGAACCACCGGCTTATGCGTGTCTTCCGGAATCATCTTTTTTTTATCAGACAATCAGGTGATTCAAGCTTGCAATGTCCTAGCCAAACTGGAAACAACTTTACAATTGTCGGTGAACGTAGGTAAGACTCAGGCGTTGCTCGTCGGGCGCGCCCGCCTCCCACCACCTCTCCGACTGCAGGGGGTCGACATCGATTGGGCGTCCCAGGCTAAATACCTAGGGATAACCATCGACCGTCGACTCACAATGGGCCGTCACGTCCACCAGGTCGCCGCGAAAGGTAGAGCGGCCCGCGCTCTGCTCCACCCAGTGCTCTCATCTCGCCTCCCGCTGCGAGTCAAGCTGGGCGTGTATAAGACATACATCCGCCCGCTGAACAACGCTTCGTGAGGAACAATGTCATCTTGCGGGATCTTAAGATTGAGAGCCTGGATGACTTCTGCGCCCGCCTCGCGTCCACTATGTTAGCGCGTGGCGACGCTTCCGCTTGGCCGCACGTCAAGCACATAGCGCCCTGGCACGCGCGGCCACCCGACGCGAGACGCCTGCCGCGCGACGTTGTGCAGGACGCTGACGACCCCGCCAAACCTACCGGACTTGACGCCGAGTGAGTCGCAAACACCGACACGCGACTCTCTCCCCCAAAAAGACTCCACAACACCACATGCACTCGGCGCGCGCTGTGTTAATATAGGCATAGTGCGCGTCGAACCTCATACAAGCACGACTCCCCAAGCGCCCAAACACACGCGAGGAACGTACGGCGTGGACGTACGTTTCACTCGCTACATGAGACGGTGTCTCTCAATTCATGGCTGCTCAAACACACATAACGGTCCCCTTAGCCTGAAGTATGACCGGCTCGCTCTGGAAGCGTGGCAGGCGGGGGATCAGCACCCTCGGCAGGGAGCGTCTTAAAAGTCGGCGTCTACGTCGCTGGTCGTCTCTCGCCGGGCCTCCTCCGGGCAACCGGAGGTCTCACCTGGCGGGGACTGACCGCCGTAGGGTCGTGAAGAAACGGCACTGTGAGACAGTGCCGCGGCGCCCTCTGCCGACACAATGACAGAAACACACAGGCATCGCAGCGACAAGTCGCGCATGCCATCAGGCCATGCCTATATTGGCCACCCAATGAGGTGCCCGTATTTACGGGCACGCACAACCTGCTGCCGCGGGCAAAAGGCATAGCCTATACCCGCTCGCTGCGCCCCCTTGCGGGGGCGCCGCGACTACTCTACGACGGAGCGGTCATTCCGATTCTAGCGAGCGCCCCGACCACAACTCTATTGTGATACGGATTACGCCTGAATCAAATTATTATTATTGTTACTTTTTATTATTTTATAATCATCTGTTTATTATTATTTATTTGAAATTTATAATTATTTTATGTAAATATTGTTTTAAAATTATATAATGATTAAATATTAATTGATTTGATTTTCGTTTGTTTATCAATTAATTTGATTATTTAATTAATTAAAAATGAATTAGACTTTTGTTATTTTTTTATTTTTTTATTTATTCGTTTAAAAAAAAACGAACGTTTGTTATTCAAATAATTTGTATTTAATATTGATTTTCTTTTGAAAAATGGCGAATGACAACCCTCAAGACAACATGGACCCCGTAAGAAGTCGGTCTCCTTCACCAATTATCCAGTCAGGCTTCACTCGAGCCGAAAAATAGGTTACAAGTAACTCTTTTACACGTCAATTTTTTTTTTGACATATTTATCTAGATGAGGCCGGATGTTTCCTAGCTGACTACCCTGAGAAGAAACACCGAAACAAACTCAGAGGTCATAGTCTCTTTGGAAGTCCATACAATAGCCAATAACATATGAAAAACATGTAGGTTAACGTCTGAGGTGGCCTTTTGAAAGCACCACGCAGGTTTGAGTGGGCTTGTCTAGACAGTGCAAGCATTTGTCAGTTATCGTGCAGCTCAACTCAGAAGTTTGAGGAACTCAACGAACCGAACGAACAATACCAAAGTAAGGACATTTGGGTAAGCCGCATAATATACTCAAACTGCCAGACAGTCATGAAATCAATCCTTAAAATAACGACCTACATAGTCCTTACACTTACAATACATATTTTTTTAAGAACCATGCAGATTAGTGTCTGAGATGGTCTTTAGAAGAAAGAACCACACAGATTTGAGTGAACCTGACCAGTCAGTGCAAGCATTTGTCAGTAGTCGTGTAGCTTAACTCAGATCCACTTAGGAGCTCAACAACTCGAGGAACAATACCAAAGAAAGGACATTTGTGTAGCCCGTACAAAGCACTCAAACTGCCAGACGAACATTAAAATTACTCGAAGAAATAAAAAATAATCCACATCGTCCATATACTAATATTATAAAGAAGAAAGATTTGCTTGTTTGTTTGTTTGAATTGAATAGGCTCCGAAACTACTAGACCGATTTGAAAAATTCTTTTAGCATTGGATAGCTACGTTATCAGGAAGTAACATAGGCTATATATTATCCCCGTACTCCCACGGGAACGGAAACTACGCGGGTGAAACCGCGTGACGTCCACTAGTGTATAATAAAAAAATGACAAAAAGTAAAACTAAAAAATTCATAAAAAATGTCATTGTATAAACCAAAACAAATGCTAAATAAAAAAAATAATGACAATAATAATAAAAAACAGAAACTGTGTAAGTGTATTTTATTGGAGTAGCTCAATCCTAAGCCTTTTTGTCTTCAAGATAATCTTTTATGGTATAAAAAGCCTTCTGGCAAAGTTTACGCTTACAAATGCTTTGAATTTATTTATGCTTAGGTCTTGAATGTGACTTGGAAGATTATAATAAAAGCGTATACATTGGCATCTAAATGATCCCCCTATTTTTTTAACCCTGGTTACACAAACAACAAATTGGTGTTTATTCCTAGTTTTAACATTATCTCTGAGGGAGTATCTAGGACTTAATTTATAAATTGAACGAATAGCTCTTTTCTGCAAAACGAAATTGTCTGGATATCGGCAGCATTCCCCCATAATAGAATACCATACGACATGACACTGTGGAAATAACTAAAGTAAACTAAACGGGCTGTTTCTAAATCAGTTAAATTTCTAATTTTTCTGTCAGCGTATGTAGCAGAGCTAAGTTTTTTCGATAATTTGTCTTTATGTGGTCCCAACTAAAGCTTAGCATCTAAAGTTATGCCTAAGAACACAGTAGTATCTTCAGGACTCGACTCTTTACCCTTTATTAGCACACTAGTAAGTATCCACTTGCCTAACCTGAGGCATCGTAAACCTAATACATTTAGTTTTTTTTTTTCATTAAGATTTAAGTCATTAACATTAAAACAGTGTACTATTTTTGAAAGAACGTTATATATATCGTTAGTAGCCGGTTGCTGACGTTTAAGTTTAAATAAAAGTGAAGTGTCATCAGCAAACAACACTATTTCTTGACTATCCTTTATGAGGTAAGGCAAGTCATTGATATAAACAAGAAACAAAAATGGGCCAAGAATGGGCCCTGGGGGACACCCATTCAACGTCAACTCTCTGGATCCTATCACGTATCAGTAATAAGATCCAGTGAGGAGTTCCTGATCACATAGAGGTGTAGTTTCCCGATCAATGTTTCATGAAGAACACAGTCGAATGCCTTGGACAGGTCGCAAAAAATCCCAGGACACCGCATTTGTCTTTGTCTTCCCATGCATTATAAATAAGTCCTAAAAGTTCAACACCCGGCATCGGTTGTTGAACGACCCCTTGCAAAACCGAATTGTTTGGTATGTAGTAGTTTGTGTCTATTCAAAAATCTTTGCAACTGCTCTAAAATAAGCTTCTCAAACATCTAAATCTAAAGGTGGGTAGCACTAAAACAGGTCTATAATTAGTGGGGTCAAATGTACTAGCCGCTTTAAACAATGGTATTACTTTACTATGCTTCATTAGGACAGACAGCCCAATTTGCAGAAGTGGGTTCGACGCCGAGAAATCAGTTGCCCACGTCATCCTGAAAGTAAGGCTTCCCGATGTGAACAAATTCTCGGAATGGTGAGGTCGCTCCGCGAAACCTATGAAGTACCCAGGAGGCAGGAGGCATCTGTGCTTTTGGGCGGAGCTAGGATGTCTAACTAAGCCAAGACACTTACGCACAACGGACAGAATGGGAGCCTAACATGGTACGGATAACTGAATCTCTACTCTTCTCTCTCCGTTGCAGGGGTAGTCTGGTTGGTTTTCCAATGGCCAACTTTATGTAGCTCTATCGCGTGTTAACAACCCTAGCAACTTTATTTAACATCATGTATGGAAAAAAGGAAAGAAGAGAAACAGTGTTTTCTTTTTTTCTATTTTGACCACTATCTCACCTGATGGTAAGCGATGATGCGGTCGAAGATGGAGCACGTGTGCCTAGAAGCAACCTATTCACTCATGTCTTAAAGACTCCCAGGTTGTAGCAATCTGGAAACACAGACTCTGGCAGGGAATTCCACTCCTTAGCTGTACGCACTATGAATGTGTTCCCAAAACGTTTTGTGCGTGTGGGTGGGATGTCCACAATGTACCGGTGGCGCATCGCCGTTTGTCTTGTGATACGATGATGGAACGGGCTTGGCGGAATCAAATCATGCAATTCCGTCGCACACTCCCCAAAATGCAACCGATAGAAAACCGAAAGGCCAGCAACTCGGCGTCGATTATTGATTAAAATGACATTAATTCTTAAAAATGTTATCAGGCACATTCACCTAATTTGTATAGTTCGTATAAAAACTAAAAAAAAAACTTTTTTCTGGGCTGATATACTTACTTAACGAGTTTTGATTTTCTAAGGTGATAATGTCGCAGCCAAATAGCTTAATCAGCGTTAGCCTTGATTCAATATCGTTCAAAGACTTGCCTAGCCAAGTAGCGGAACATAGAGCACATGAATTTTAGGACACCCCGACACGGATACGTTAGGCTCAGATGGTATAACTACCCCGCATGCCATTCATGTTAGGACCCTTAATACTCTGCAGACAGAAATAAGTCGCCGAGGTTAGAATGTTAATTGATTGTTGTTTGAATTTAGATTTCCCAAAAATAATTATTTCATACATTTTCATCACACAGTTCAGACAGTTACCACAGACAGTCAGACTGACAGTTCACAGTTCAGTTACCCTATATTGTATGTACAACGGCCTAAGTCTGTAGGTTCCTAGGGGAGTTTAGGGGAGCACTAGGAAACAATTTCTGAAATTCCCACGGGAATGGGAAAAAAACGGCATATGCTCGTACAAAGTCGCGGGTAAAAGCTAGAAGTCAGATAGATCTTAAAATAAATAATATCACACATCAGTGCTGTTACGGTATCTTTATTCAAATAGTATTTATTCATGACACTATAGTAGCCGCCAGATAAACTTGGAAATAAAGTACATTGACTTTTCCCTGATATTTCTTTGAACGTAAGGAATCACGATAGAATTCGATTCAGGACAGATGTATGTCTTTATTTCTATTTTTGATGTTAAGAAAGTCAATAAATGTGTGTGGGTCAATGAACGTTATTGCACATTTGTCTGGCGCCTGCTATAATTAAATCCCAAAAATGGAACGTATTGAATCAGCAGTTTTTACGACCTTTCTAGTTTCTTTGTCTAAATCTGAGCCAATGTCCTCCTTCTAGCAAAAAGGTAAAAACACTTTTATCAAACTTGGCAGGGACTGTGGTTTTTTCACAAGGGGAGATCTCCATATGCTGCAGGATCTGGTACGTCATCACTTTGATCTCACAGAGAGCAAATCTTGACCCTAAATAAAATAAAGTGTTAAAGGTTAACAGTTTAACTATGAAAATGTTTTAACGGCATTCGGTCTCTACTACTGTCCGCCTGTTCCTCTGTCGCAAGAGTTTTTCTGCTAAACCATGAAGCAACAAGCTTAGAGGTTTCAGACTCAAGTGAATTTTGCATTGTCATCTTGATATCAGGTGCATTTGCAAATTTTCTGCTGACTCTTCCAAAACTGTTTTGAGGTTAAAGGTGGAATGATTGTATGGACCGTAAAGTTTTGAGAACAATGGCTTTGGGGTTTAGTTAAATAAGCCGACAGAACTTCTTGATTTTGTGATTAAATTTCATTTTATCCCTTTCTAATTTTATATTTTTCTCTGCCACAACGGTTATTTGTGACCGGACCCAAAACTTCTTGTATTGTAAACTTATTATATTGACTTCATTCCACTTCCCATCCATCATCTTTTATACGTCCTTATTATTTGATTTAGATAATGAATGTTTACTCACCGATACAGTTTCTAGGTCCAACACCGAAGGGCATGTAAGCAAAAGACTGGATGTTATGCTTGTTTTCGTCTGAGAAGCGCTCAGGGTCGAACTTATCAGGGTTGGGGAAGAACTGCGGGTCACGGTGAATAGCAAACACTGGTACTGAGATACCCGTTCCTTCGCGGACCTGCAAAAACAAAGTTTTAAATTATTATATTCTTTTTGGATTGGCATTATAAACTACGCCTCTATTCTCGTTGATTGAGACATTAAGTTAACTCACAATAAAGTCTTTTTTAGACTTCGGGTTTGGTTTTCCCAAGTTGTAGTCTTTAGTGCAAACCCTGTCTAGAGCGGCAGCAGGCGGCCATAGCCGCAGAAGTTCTGTAAAATGAACATACATTGGTTTTTAACTGAAAAATTACATGATTATTTTTGGTCTGCAACTAATTAACATGTAATTTTTTATTTTCCATGAAGACGATTACTAACCAATTGAATTCTTTGATCAAATTGGGTTTCATTTCAAACATGATGAACAAAACTAAAGTGGCAGATTGAATCCCTTAGACGGTGTCTACATGTCTGGTGGTGGAGATACCATGGTGGTGCATTGTTTTAAAGAGTCTAAAAAAAATATGTCTCAAACTCTTAAAGCATCGAAGTGTTATTTAATTTCTTTTTGAAAATCTTCAAAATCTTACCGGATATAACCATATCCATATATGGCATATTCTGAATGGAGTTAAAGTCGAACTTGCCACCGTTCTTAGCATCAGTCTCCTTGATCTCTTTGGCAAGTCGCTCCTGTACTTCCGGGTTCAGCGCCAGTTCGTAGAGCAGAAATGACATACCAGATGAGACTGTTTCGTAACCAGCTATGAAGAACAGCACCGCTTGAGCAATGAGGTCATCGTCAGTCCACACTGAAACCAAAGTGTGTAACTTCTCAAGTAGCCAATTTATCGAATAGTGAATTTCTACAACCCGAAGTGAAGTATTTTTTTTACATAAACTTAACGTTGACAAAGATAATAGTCGCCTCTATCGTAAATATTTATTTTTACTCTGCTTTCAATAACTGAAATTTCGGTTATTTTTTTTTACGTTTTATAAAAATACACACCTCTGTTAATTTTTTTCGATCCAATATCAGATTCATCAACGGTGGCAAATCCAGCAGCTTCATTATTGGATTTAATGTTTTCATGGGTCAGTTTGCCTGGAATGATATTTGAATTAGTTTATGACAGTCGTTGGTGTGCTTTATAAATAAATAAAATGACATGACATGTGCTGAACTTTGACATTCTTCTGAATGACGAAGCTAATACCTTTTTTAGCTTCCATAAGCAAGTGAATCATATCGGGTCTGATTATTTTCCGTGCCTCGCGATCTCCCATTGTTTCTAAGACTAACGTTCTAAAGAATTTCTTCGATGCCTCCGAAAGTAAATCCAACTTTAAAAGCTGAAAAATAAAACATAAAATAAAATATGCTTCAGTGTAGCTTGTAAACCAGTCTTTGACTCTTTCAATACTCAATATATTTATTGCGTTCCACATTTTTTCAAACAGGCATGGTAGATGAATTGACCACTACGCTTACTCAAGGCGGTTTGGCAATCCAGGTTTCCTCACAATGTTTCCCTTCACCAATGTCAGTAGGTAAAGATTCAGATAAACTATGAAAGTGTAACTAAGGGGAACCATATGATTCTTCTATTAGGTACTACATCAACATCATTCTCTCTACTTTCATCTACCTTAGTAATGGTTCTTGGTACGGTGGCAAACAAGAAGAACATCAGTATGTCGCGGAAATTGAAGGAGGCTGTCTCCTTGCCGATAGCATAGAACTCGTTGTCCACATCATTATGAGAATCCACCTTTAGGCCGAAGGCACAGGAGGCTATCACGTCGTTGGTATAGCGCGTCGTCAGGTCCTTGCACTCCACGTCTATGTAGCCAGCTGCGGGAAACATTCGGATTATAGAAACAAGGTCGACTATGATTCGTATTTTAAAATTAAACTATACAAAGTCTCTATTGCCACTAGTTTTGTTAGTTACTTACTATGTTTTAATTCTACCTTATAGTATTAAGGACAGGTATTAAGCAATATAAATAGCTTACTTTTGGTTTCTTTGATCTTTTTGCTTAGCGAAAGTATCATCTGGTCGCCGACCTCCACTATGAAAGGCACCATCTGTCGTATCTTAGAACTTGTGAACGCTGGACTCAATGTGGAGCGCATGTCTTTCCATTCTTGTCCTGTGGAAGATAAAAATCATTATTTTGAAATAATTAATTCTGTCTTAGTAATAATTCTCATAAATAACCATCATGTTACAGGGGGATCTTGTTTTTTGAATAATGGTGAAATCAGCAGTGAGATTCTGAAAAAATCTCGAAGTGAAGCTTGGGTGAAGTGAACACAAAGTGAGCTGTCAATCCAAGTAACCATGATGGAATGACAGCTTACTTCGTGGTCACTTCACCCAAGCCTTCACTTCGAGATGTTTACAGAATTGACCAGCAGTATTAGATTTTACTAAGAGTCTTGATTTTCATTATAATTGTCTACGTACCTTCTAAAGCTATCAAACTTCTGGAGAAGTACGTTCCGCCTGATCTAAATAAGGGACGGTGATCAAGGAAGTACTCGAAGTCTTTGACTGCAATCTTCTTCACCAAGTCGATATCACGGATCACCACCGTTTCTTTCGTGAATTCATACTTTCCCACGAATCTATCGGAGAAAATCACATGTACCAAAGTGACACCAAGGACTGGTAAAGTAAGTAGCCTTCGTCAGGCAATAGAATGTTCCCCCATTATTCCATTACGCCATTTTTGACGGCGAAAGCATAGTAGCCAGGATATTGGTACAAGAAAAAGTGGCTCAACAATGGTGGAAGTTGGTGTGGCTTATCTTTTTATTAAACATCAATTTATATGACTGGCTGCTGAACGACTTGTTGAAGCCTCAATGATAATGTCGAATTATTTTAAATTGCCAAAATATATCTCATCTTAATAAATTAAAAGTTAAAGAATTATTCAATAAAAAGTTTTTTCAATCGAATGAGGTTAATTCAATTACCTTTCTCCAGGAAAGCTGTTATACAGCTTTATGTCAGTAGAAAGAAAATGATCCACTCGGAACAGGATCCTAGCCATGTTACCCAAGATGGGGATGGGCGTGAAGTGCTTGATGCCATAGCGACTGAACTTGGAGTAAATCTGCTGGAGATACACAACCAATGCGATAAGTAGCACGGCTGACCAGATAAGCATCATTGTCTGTAAAAACAGTGAAAAGTTTTGTACTGAATACTGCCTGCGTATTATTTCAGGTCTGGGTCCACGTTCTCCTGACGAACGAATAAACGAAGTCGCAGCTTCTGTATACTCGCGCTGTGTACTTATTATGTGAGAATATTATCATTGTGATTTTAAGTAAGAGTAATCATTTGATTTTAAGCCAACGATTTTGCACAATGAAATGGTAAATCATAGTTCTTTTACCAAGTATAGGAATGGACCCAGTATTGAGCCTTGAATTGCAATCTTAACTGAACAAATAATCAGCTGGTCTATCCTGTCGACATCTCACCGTGTAGTGGAGTGGAGTAAATGACAAGTGAGCTGTCATTCCACCAGGTTCGTGTAGTTTGACAGCTCACTTGTCGTTCACTATGCCTAAATTTTCACTTCGGCATATTTACAGAATCGCACTGCCGGTAGAATTCGCAACTTTAACATCTACACAAAGGAGCCTTTTGTATCATGGGTATCTAAGTAAATATCGATTACGTAAAGAACTTTATTTTTGAGACAATAATGAGCTTTATGCCAAAAGCGTGTCATGGTGTACGCAATCAAAGGCTTTGCAGAGATCAGAGGGCCAATTGAACTTAAACAACTTTCGTTTTCGCATTTTTAATTGAATTGTGTTGTTACTGAAATGCAAATGCGAACGTTACTTAAATATTAGAAGAAAAAAAAAATGAAGTGACTGACCTTTTCGTCCTGACTTGTATGTATACCGATAAAATAAGTACGGTACGATCTTAAGAAATGCCTTGTAGTTTTACAACTTCCGCGATCCTGCCGCGTTACTCTCACGTCGATTAAACTGTTTCTGAGCGTACCAAGGCAGTGCAAGATATATATTATGTAATGTTATCTTTAAATGCGCAGCTGTATTTGTTTATAGTTAAAATAATCACTGATAACACGCAAATCGAAACCGGATTAAAAAAATTGGTAAATTCATCGTGATCTGACACTAATTTATCTCTAAAAACACACTGTGCACAACCACCAATCGACTTAATACGATTAATTCAACCAATTGGATAACGCGTGATAATTGCGGTAGGTATAAGAATAATGCAGTCATATTTATCCTATAAGGGTCGTTGATCACCATGACTTGCAACATTTTTTGGGTTTCGAAAGAATAGGTTCTGTTAATTTATCCTTTAAGACCCTGGCCATTATATTTTGGAATAGATGAATGCTTCAAATATTCAAAATACAACAATAACATATTATTAATGTATGAAAATATTAGCAATGTTTATCATCACGCTATACTTTCAAGGAGCAGAGCAGAAAAAATCATGACATAAACAAGATCAGCTATTTCAATCGATTGTCAACAGTAGTCATAGACCATCGGTTTAATGACTGCCTTCCGAAAGAGTTGATTTTTTTCTTTTTTTTTTACTTATCCTAGCGTTCATTAAAAGGATGAACACTATTTTTATTACAAGCTAGCCTTTTATATAGACTGATAAGTAATTTAATTAAAACCTAAACTGTTAAATTGTCTTTACTAAGAATGTGTCCAATAGCACTTTTCTTATTGTCTCCATTAAGGCGAATACACTTCGTTCTTGTGTTTGTTTAGTAACACTTGTTTCACATTACACTATTCACTAACACTGAACACTAACTCAAACGGTTTTGTTCTTTTTAGTCTTCTCACTATGTCCGTGTGGTCGAGAAACTGGATCGCTTCAACGTTCACATGCGGATGAAGTCTCTGTTCGTGAGCTTCTGCAGATTTTTGTATCACTTCTTTGATGAACTCAACTTTTAGGTCCCGATGGAGGTCATAATTTCGTATGTACCAGGGTGCATTTACAATTTCCCGTAGTACTTTGTTCTGGAATCGTTGGATGATTAATACATTGGTCTGTTTGGTGCAGCCCCACAGCTGAATACCATAAGTCCAAACTTGCATCAGGACTTGTCTGTATAGCAACAATTTGTTCTATACGGACAGCACGGAGTTTCTTCCAAGCAGCCAATACATTCTTTTGAACCGTAGGTCGAGTTCATCTTTTTTCTTCTTGATGTGGGCTTTCCAGCGTAGCTTTGCATCAAGGGTCATACCGAGATACTTGGCTGTATTCTCGTATGGAATTTGTCGGTTATTAATATAAACTGGGAAATGCTGTTGTTATTTGTTCGTAAAGTCTATGTGTACTGATTTGGATTCGTTTACTTTAATCCTCCATTTTTTGGTCCAGTCGTAAACTTGATTAACAGCCATTTGAACCTTTTCGACTGCTTCTTCATGGCTATTTCCAACAGCCATTATAGCAGTATCATCAGCAAAGGTACCAATGGTATTGTTCTCTGGTTCAGGAATATCGCAAGTATATAGTAGGTACAGGACCGGACCTAGCACACTTCCTTGCGGTACGCCAGCTTTTATTGCTTTCAGTTTAGAATAGGCGTCTTCTTGTCTTATTCTAAAGAATCTGTTTAGAATGTAGGATTCCAGGATATCTGCAAACTGTTTCGGTAGCAGGCTCTTCAGTTTATGTATAAGGCCTTCATGCCACACTTTATCAAATGCTTGCGCGACGTCTAAAAACACAGTAGCACAAACTTTGTTATTTTCTAAGGCGTTTTCTATTACGTTTGTGATCCGGTGCACTTGATCGATAGTTGAGTGTTTGTCTCGAAATCCGAACTGGTGCTCTGGTATTAAGTTCTTACTATTTATAATTGGCTTAAGCCGTTTAAGTAATAGCTTTTCAAACAGCTTTGACATTACTGGTAGCAAGGAAATCGGTTTGGTTGAATCGTCATTATAGCCCTGGATTAATCTTCTCAGCGTTTTTGTAAGTTTATTTAGTTTTCGTTTGTCATCGGGACACCTAGATTGATGCCACGTTTTTCTCTGTTTTCTTTTCTCCATAACGAGCTGTTTGATTCTGAAGGGGTAAGTATTTCCCTTCGTCCTCTTGTTGAAGTCTGGTGTATTTTCCCACGCTGCTTGTTGGATGTGCATAATGAACTTCGATATTAAGGTGTTCGGGTGTTTTTAATGGAACTTGTAGTTCTATTTGTTCATTCAACATGTTCTTAAAGCTCTCCCAGTCTGTACGCTTATTAACAAGAGTGAGACTGTTTTCTTTGTACAAAACTCTCTCGCTTATTTCTAAGTAAATTGCTGAGTGATCTGAGTTCATGTCGTAGCTTTGGTCTGTTTTCATATAACTAGATGGTAGGTCCTTGGTTATGAAAAAATCTATTAAGTCCGGAATTTTGTTTGGGTCTGTTGGCCAATAGGTGGGCTTTCCTGTAGATATAACGTCACATTTTAGCTCTTTTATAGCACTTAGTAGTTCTTTGCCTTCAGTAGTTGTTAGTCTGGAACCCCAATACGTATTTTTAGCATTGAAATCTCCTCCTAAGATGAATTTACTACCAAGGCGGGCTAGAAAGTTCATATAGTGGTCTTTTTTAATCATGTACCGTGGTGGACAGTAAATGGCAGACACTGTTAGGGGATATTTTTTGATTTGTAGACAGATAGCCACTGCTTGGATGTCTCTCTCTTTGTACTTAAACACTTCATAGTGCTGTAAGTTTTCTTTTATAATAACGGCACTTCCACCTCTTGCAGAATTGTCTGGGTGTAGTGCATGGTATACTTTGTATCCTTTAAACTTAATGTGACATTGTTTTGTGAAGTGCGTTTCTGATATCAAGCACACATCAATTATTTTTTCTATGTCTAATGCTACTTGTAACTCACTCTGGTGTTTCTGTAACCCATTTGAGTTCCACGCCATAAGTTTTAGTGTACTATTCATTTTTTTTGGTTTAGAAGTAGCAGCTTTGTTGCTATTTTCAATTTTTCTCAGTCTCTCGTCGAATGATGTCATTAATTTTAGGATGTCATCCAACTTTTTGTCGCTATTCATATCAACTGCAGTCGTCTTTGATAAGCCTCTTGAAGTTATTTGAGCGTATGAGGTGTTTTTAGGTGTAGTTTTCATCGCACTTTGACTTGGTTTGGAATAGCTGGGGTCTTTGGCTGTTCCAGTAGGTGCACTTTGTTGGGGATTAGCATTATTTATTTTCGATTTTTTCATTCGAATCTGCTGAATTTCTTTGGCTACAATACATCCCCTGTAGTTAGCTGGATGTGGAGCGCCGCAATGGACGCACTTTGGTTTCTCTCCTGTTGGTTTGCTGCACTCCTTAGTGAGATGTTTGCCTGTGCATTTGACGCACCTTGGTTCTTGGGAGCAGTACTTTTGCGTATGGCCGTACGCCTGGCATCTTTTGCACTGAGGTACTAATTTTGTGGATTTCAGCGGTTGTATCTCTACGATTCCTCGTTCTTGGCATTTACTTTGACGGTATCCCCGTTCATCATTTCTATGCTGAATGCGTCAGCTGATTGACTCTCACACAAAAAGTCAAAGAATTTCTGGTAGTTCCGGAAACCATCTACAATAATAGGTGGTGGTAAAGGAGTTTTGTTGTCCATGCCTCTGTTCATTTCTCTTCGGTGTTCATTTCCATTTTCATTTTGAGTGGATTGGGCAGGAGAGGTGTTCAATTTTCTTTTCTTCCTGCTTTTTTGCCGTATCCACCCTGTTTCTCGAGCGAGTTCTTCTTCGTCCGTTGTATATTCAACAGGCGGGGAAGAAGTCTCAATGGTGTTTGTTGCTGATTTCGGTGCTCTTTCCGCTTGAAGTTTTAGCTGTTGTTGGAGGTTTTCTATTTGACTTTTTAAGTCATTTAAGTTTTTCTGTAGCTTTAAACGCTCATTTTTTCTTCACAGTAATACTTGTACAACAGATTTCCGTCTCTGTTTTTAAGTTCACTCTGGTATCACCCAGTGTTTCCTTTTGCGAACCCATTGTAAGATTTAAACAAACTTCGCCTTTACAATAATATTCGCCATCGGCCGTCAGCAATACGCAATAACTAGGTCATTGCGATGCAGCCGACTTGACGGCGTTATTTTGATGCGTAAGCACTTTACACTGTGGTACGCGCGCGATCGCATGCATCTCAGCGAAAATCAAACGACGAGTCGAACGAGAGAGTTGATGTGAGTTCGAATTCAATCAATCATGATAATTTTTTAATTATTCAATTCCTTTTTTTTATTCTTACTAATATTTCCTACATTAATAATATGTTATTGTTATATTTTGTATATTTTTCAGCGTTCATCTATGCTAAAATATTATGGCCAGAGTGTTAAAGGATAATTAACAGAACCTAATTTCTTCTGTATTATTTTTTGGTCGCATCACGTTCAAAAGTACAAAACGAATGTAGATAACTTTAACCGGATAGGAATTGTGGCAATGTACAAGAAATCAACTTATTACGTAATATCTGCATTACGTAATAAGTTGGTTTCATGTAATGCCATCTATTGACCCAAATAGTTCTAAAGACAGCATGAGAATTACGTGTCAATAACGGTGTCAATCCCAATCCTGTCAATAACAACAATTGTAAAATTTCGTATGCCGAAACGTTGAAACTACGTTTGCCAAAAGCAGCTCCAGCCATTATGGAATCCCGTCCACCATTGCCGTGTGTGGTGGCTTATCCGACCGCGGCTCGATCTGCTGATTATAGCACTTCGTCCGCGACAAAACAAGCGCTTATGAAGGCAATCAAGCCCAGTGATGACGGTTTTCAAATTGTAGGCGTGAAAAAAACCGCGAAATCCGGTGTTGCGCTTCTTGTCGCTAGTGAAAATCAGCTTAAAAAATTGGAATCCGTGGACGCAATTAAGCCCGCTGGTTTACGATTAGAAAAACCAAAAGGTAGATGCCCTCGAGTATTAGTTAAGGATGTACCATCTTCAATGGATGATGGCGCGTTTCTGATCGCGTAATACCGCCAAAATATTAAAGATGAGCTTCACATAAAAGGGGATGACTTTATTAAGTCTACTAAAATTATCCGTAGGCGCTCGTTAGACAACAGTCGTAAGTGGATAGGCATCGAATTAGATTCCGCGGTACGTAAGCACTTAGTTTCTACCAAGGATAAATTATTTACTGACTAGCACTTCGCCCGCGACTTCGTTCGCGCGGGTTTAGTTGGTACTCCGGGAACTTCATCTCTCCTCTTCCCTCTTAAAGGGTAATGTGTAAATTACTTTTTAAGGCTTGTATACATGCCAATGACCTTGTGCATATTTTTTTTTTAAACTTTGCCCCACACTAGAAATTTCTCCTGTATCGTGGGTGTGTTTACATACATATAATCTCACCTAAAACCATCTCGGTTAGCAGTAATGTATCTTACAGTGAATGGGCTACGGTAGGTATTCATAAGAGTAGAACTCGGCTCTATGAATTGTATGATGAAAGAGCCCATGTAAATACGGCTGAATTTAATTCTTATGTTAAAAATTATTCAAAATTATTTAAAAAAGTTTGTTATATTGCAAAGTCGCGTTATTTGAGTAATAAGATTAAAAATAGTAATAATATAATCAAAACAACGTGGAATATTATTAATAGTGAAACAGGAAGGTCAAAACCTCATTGTAGTGACTACAGCCTTGTAATTAATGACATTGTAATCAATTCTGACTCCCAGGTTGCCTCGGCTTTTGAAAATTTTTTTTCAAAGATTCCTATTTTAACAACAAAATCTCTGAACTCATCACCCACTGCAGCAGAGTCTCTGCTTAAAGAAAATGTTAAAGTTTGCGATTCTGAATTTAGTTTCCAACATGTCACTGGTATAGATATAATTAAAACATTTAACAGTTTGAATGTGAAAAAGACTGCAGATTAATGGGATAATTCAGTGGACGTTGCAAAGTCCATTATTACCATTGTGGCTCCTACTTTAGCACTTATTTTTAATAATTGTATTGATTGTGGTGAGTTTCCTGACCTAATGAAGCATAGTAAAGTAATACCATTGTTTAAAGCGGGTAGAACATTTGACCCCACTAATTATAGACCTATTTCAGTGCTACCCACCTTTAGTAAGATATTTGAAAAGCTTATTTTAGAGCAGTTGCAAAGATTTTTTAACAGACACAAACTTCTACATACCAAACAATTTGGTTTTACAAGGGGTCGTTCAACAACTGATGCCGGTGTTGAACTTTTAAGACATATTTATAATGCATGGGAAGACAAATGCGATGCCCTGGGATTTTTTTGCGACCTATCCAAGGCATTCGACTGTGTTTTTCATTAAACATTGATCAGGAAACTACACCACTACGGGATCCGGAACTCCTCACTGGATCTTATTACTTCATACTTGAGTGATAGGATCCAGAGAGTTGACGTGAACGGGAAAAGATCTCCTGGATGTACCGTAACAATGGGTGTCCCCCAGGGTTCAATTCTTGGCCCATTTTTGTTTCTTGTTTATATTAATGACTTGCCTTACCTCATAAAGGATAGTCAAGAAATAGTGTTGTTTGCAGATGACACTTCACTTTTATTTAAACTTAAACGTCAGCAACCGGTTAATAACGATATAAATAACGTTCTTTCAAAAATAGTACACTGGTTTAATGTTAATAACTTAAATCTCAATGAAAAAAAAACTAAATGTATTAGGTTTACGATGCCTCAGGTTAGGCAAGTGGATACTAGTGTGCTAAAAAGGGGTAAAGAGTTGAGTCCTGAAGATACTACTGTGTTCTTAGGCATAACTTTAGATGCTAAGCTTCAGTGGGGACCACATATAGATAAATTATCGAAAAAACTTAGCTCTGCTGCATACGCTGTCAGAAAAATTAGAAATTTAACTGATTTAGAAACAGCCCGTTTAGTTTACTTTAGTTATTTCCACAGTGTCATGTCGTATGGTATTCTATTATGGGGGAATGCTGCCGATATCCAGACAATTTTTGTTTTGCAGAAAAGAGCTATTCGTTCAATTTATAAATTAAGTCCTAGATACTCCCTCAGAGATAAATTTAAAGATATAAATATAATGACTGTCCCTTCTCAGTTTATTTATGAAAATATTTTGTATGCCCATAAAAATATAAAAATGTTTAAAAAATACAGTGATATACATAATGTTAATACTAGGAATAAACACAAATTTGTTGTTCCTGTAACCAGACTTAAAAAAATAGGGGGCTCATTTAGATGCCAATGTATACGCTTTTATAATAAACTTCCAAGTCACATTCAAGATCTAAGCATAAATAAATTCAAAGCATTTGTTAAACGTAAACTTTGCCAGAAGGCTTTTTACACCATAAAAGATTATCTTGAAGACAAAAAGGCTTGGGATTGAGCTGCTCCAATAAAATACACTTGCAGTCTCTGTTTTTATTATTATTGTCAATATATATTTATTTGCTTGATTTATACATTGACATTTTTTTTTATCAATTTTTTAGTTTTACTTTTGACATATTTTTTTATTATACACAATTTGACTTTTATACATTCTTTTTGTTTTATATACAATTTGACATTTTTCTTTTTATTATATACAATTTGACATTTTAATTTAATTTTTTATATACAATTTGACATAATTCTTTTGACATTATCATTATTTTTATTATGAATGGGGACTATGTGGATTATTTTTTATTTCATTGAGTAACTTTAATGTTTGTCTGGCAGTTTGAGTGCTTTGTACGGCCTACACAAATGTCCTTTCTTTGGTATTGTTCGTCGAGTTGTTGAGCTCCTATGTGGATCTGAGTTGAGCTACACGACTACTGACAGAGGCTTGCACTGACTGGACAGGTTCACTCAAATCTGTGTGGTTCTTTCTTCTAAAGACCATCTCAGACACTAATCTGCATGGTTCTTAAAAAAAATGATGTATTGTAAGTGTGAGGACTATATAGGTCGTTATTTTAAGGATTGATTTCATGACTGTCTGGCAGTTTGAGTATATTATGCGGCTTACCCAAATGTCCTTACTTTGGTATTGTTCGTCGGTTCGTTGAGCTCCTCAAAGTTTTGAGTTGAGCTGCACGATAACTGACAAATGCTTGCACTGTCTGGACAAGCCCACTCAAACCTGCGTGGTGCTTTCCTCAAAAGGCCACCTCAGACCTTATCCTACATGTTTTTCATATGTTATTGGCAATTGTATGGACTTCAAAAGAGACTGTGACCTCTGAGTTTGTTTCGGTGTTTCTTCTCAGGGTAGTCAGCTAGGAAACATCCGGCCTCATCTAGATAAATAAGTCAAAAAAAAAATGACGTGTAAAAGAGTTACTTGTAACCTATTTGCAAAATAAATATCATTTATCATTTACATACACAAACAGCCAGACCCGGAACAACTATCTGTAGGCCATACAAATATTTGTTCCGTGCGGGAATTGAACCCGCGACACGCAGCGCAGAAGTCAATCGCTCAACCACTGCGCCAACCGTGTCGTCGGATATAAACGGAGCTAACTACTCCTTTACGCGTCACTCCGTTTTCCGCATTCTTAATTTATTATAAAAAATAACACATATTTCAAAAAAGTAACAAAACCAAATTATTTTCGTTTGTATTACGAAGAAGAATTTTTTTTTAGACTTTCGTTAAATAAATAAGGAGTAAAATGGTTTCATCTCAACGATTTGGAGGTGATTTGGTGATTTTTTCTCTTATTATGTGATACCGATACATAAATTCTGGCTAAAACAAATTGCGTATCGTATCATTTAGATAACTATCTATTTTTTTTCAGATGTAATTTCTCAGTAAATGCCGACGAAAAGTTGCTTCATCTGCACGCTGTCTTTCATCATTTCTCGAGAGAGCAGCCTTAATAGACTAAACGCAGGGCAGTTCACTCAAACTGGAACATTTTTCTTACTTAAAGTATTTTTATATCCGTCGTAACTTTTAAACGAAAGGTCCGATTTTAATAATTTAAGTGTAATTAACATATACGTAATCAACCTTAATTATGAAATAATTTAAATAGATAAAGATTAATATCATGATACTAAAATCACAACTATTCCATTTCACTCGGGTTTTTATTGAATAATTTGAACAAAAAGCGGTCATTGTGACTTAACCATAATAGTTAGGTATAAATCCTTGCAAATTATTTTGTAGATATTGATGTCTTCTATAAAACTGTAATACATCACTTTGCTCTATAGTCAAGTTTCCGCAGCGTACGCGATATAAGGATCTTTTTTGGTAATTTTTTCACACCTTGGGTTATATTGTCTAAGTTTTCATACGGATCCCTAATTTTTTTTAAATATTCTATAGCCTATGTTCATCAGGGATAATGTAGGATTCCAATGGTGAATTGAAACTGAAACTCCTGGACCGATTTGAATAGAATTTTTCAAATCGGTCCAGGAGTTTCAGAGTCTATTCAATTCAAACAAACAAACAAATATTTCCTCTTTATAATATTAGTGTAGATTGGGCTACCCGCCGATTTATTGACGATGTTGAAGTTGTTCAGTGCCTACATTGTCAACGGTTCGGTCACGTTAAGAAACACTGCGTTAATAAAGAACCGATCTGTGCTAATTTTTCGGAGGCACACGAAACAGAAGATTGCCCGCATAAGGACGACATAAATTTCAAGCCGACTTGTGTGGCGTGTAAATGCTTTAAAAAACCGTGTGATCATCGTTGCAGATCTCAAGAGTGTACTACTTACAAATTGAAACTCGAACAACTAGTCCTAGACACTAATTACTAATAATGAATAGTTTAACCATAGTACAATTAAATCTCCATAACGATAGGGTGGCGACATCTGAGCTGGATAAATTGATTGTGTATTATAACTTTTACATAGTACTTGTTCAGGAACAATATCAAAACGTGTGCTTGCGTTACAAGGTAGTTCAGCTGGATTGCAAGGCGCGAGCCGGAATTTATGTTGCGCGTTTTTTGAGCTTTACTGTGACATCTTTATGTAATCTCATGATGCCCCGGTTTACGTTGTGAGCTGCTACTTTCAATATTCGGACCCAGTTACTCCACATATACATAATCTGCGGTCGCTCGCGGGCTGCAAAGTTATAGTAGGTGCTGATGTAAATGCATCTTCTTCCCTGTGGTATGGCAAAATTCGGGCCACTGATTCCGAACGACGTTGTGCCGTTGAAGATTTTATTGCTGAGATGAACTTATCAATTCATAACACCCCAGACGCACCGCCTCCTTTTTGTAGCCAAATGGGCGAATCTTGCATTAACGTCACACTTTTTAATAAAGACGTACGCTTGGATAGGTGGCGTGTCCTTCCTGACGCGTCTGGTAATGATCATCGCCTGATCGTGTACAAGTTTGTTCCTATGTTTACTCTAGGTTCGTCACACTTAATTGGGAATTTTAGATATAAAAGTAAGGGTGCGAATTGGGAATTCTTTAGCTCACTTTTTGCTTGTCATGGCAAAGACTTCAATCGTGATGAACTGTCGGCTGAGGAAAGTGCTGAGATAATGTCAGACACCTTTACTTATTATGCTGACATTGCTATTGGTCGCGCATCTATGACCAATATTCGTAAATGTGATTGGTGGAATGAATACCTTGTTAAACAACGTAAACTTAATAAGCTTGTACTTTTAGAGTTGCCAAGTCACGCTACAGAGCATCGGTTGAAAAATCTAAGGGTAATTTACTCCGGAAAATTGTTGATAAATTTGCTAAGGAGGGTCCGTGCTCTCCTTTGTACTTGCTTGACATATAATTTGACGGTTTTGAGCAGGTGGTGTTAAAAAAATAATAATGTAAGAATTTGATAATAATTTACACATAAGAGATAATACCCATAGATAATTATAATTATAAGTTACCTACTTAGTAACACGGTGTGAATGTCCATTGAACTTATTTCTGTATTATTTTGTACCACGATTTCAAGGCCAATAGATCTGTCAACATTAAAGTAAATAATAAACATACCACCGATATTGAAGAAACAACTGAAGTTTTGCTTGATTCTCTTATACCAGACGATTCATCAGTAAATGATAATGAATACCACCAACAGATTAGAGCGTGGGCCGCGGTGCCACCTAAATCACCGGAGTCAGACCTTCCATCCACTGACGAATTCATAAACGTTGTCAAGAGACAACCTCTCAAAAAATCATCCGGTGAAGATAAAATATCTAATATAATGATTATGAAGCGTGTAAAACAGCGGGCGACGCGATCTTATCCGTATATGGTTACATTGCAGAAGGTGTTTTTCCTTGAATATGACGACAAGGCTTTATATGCATTATTCCGAAGAGTGGCGATAAGCTCCCGGATGACCCTAAGTCCTACCAGCCCATAACACTACTTCAATCTTTGGGAAATATCATAGAGCGACTAAACGTTCCGCGCTTGCTACCGAACGGACCTAAATTTCATATTAATCAATTTGGTTTCGTAGGTGGCAAAAGCAAAAAAGAACTTCTACGCCTTGACGACAATATCCAAAGATACTTGGGATCTATCATTTCAAACCTTAAAAACTATTTATGGGGCTACTTACTTGGGTTGTATGTGCTACGGGGCACCTGACTGGGCTGACAGGGCCACCATAGCGGCGGTACGCCGTAAATTGCTACAAAGCCAGCGTTTGGCTTTGATATTCTTATGCAAGGCGTATAAGACGGTTAGTACTGAAGCCTTACCGGTACTGGCGGGTGTTCTCCCAGTCGATCTAGAGGTGCAATGTACTACTACGCTAGAAAGATCACAGACCCAGAGTTTTTACCGCAATGCGACCGTGCTAAGATATGTAGATTACTAAAACCCCAGACTGACGTCTGGGAGGAACTTTTATCTGAATGGCAATGGTAGGTGGGAAAATTCCATTAAAGACTGTCACCTCCACCAGTTTTTTCCATCCGTCCTTGAGCGGCTGGATAGGACATGGCTGGAGGTGGATCATTGTGTTGCCCAATTTCTCACAAGTCATGGCAACTTTAAGAGTTAATTATTTTCCTTTAGGCTTATGGCCTCTGTTCTACAGCTGACCATGAATACGAACAATCCGCACACCACATCTTATGAGAGTGTATTCTTTGGAAAACTGAACGCAATATTATGTTAGATCGTATTCAGGTTACATGGAGTTAACTACACGGACTTTGTAGAAACCAGAACAAATTTCCGTGCGTTCAAGCGATGTTGCCATACCTATTACTGGAATCAAAAGTAGCTCACAATTTAGGAACTATTAGTTTTTAGTGCTAATATACAATCCGTGGTGCTTGACAACTGGGCTTAACCCAGCTGTATATGTCCCTTGGTGCCTATTGGCCTAGCTCTATTCTGTCTCCTGCTTGATAAGGAGGGAAGTGGAAATTATATATTTATATTTTTCCTACTCCTCCGCTGTACTTTTCTGATTAAATTCGTTGCAGGATCCAAGACAGTTGAATGGTTTCTCCGGGACTCGTCGGGCTTCATTGGCTCGGCGTTTTTCTGGTGGTCACCACTGTTAATTCTGACTTTCAGGAGTTGCAATGGTTGGGAACGTGAGGCGGGCTTGTCACAATTAAAAAGAAAACCATGAGAATTAAATCAAAATATATTTTTAGTTATTAGTGGTACTTTTAAAACGACTTTATAAAGTTATTCTTTTAATAGCTTAAAAATATCGTTCAGAGTGAATTCCTATTAATAAAAATAAAACAAACTCTGAACTAATATTTTGATAGTTCAACTTTAGATTCCATTGATGGCGTTACGCATTTGATCTCATTTTATGAATTGCGGTGTTAAGATTAGAATATTCGTCAACAGGCTTGAGCTTACATTTGCTCAGCTTAACTTGTGTTGCTAAATAATGAATCTTTACGGGCCTAGGGCCAGGGGCACGTCATACCACCCGCGAGCAGCTGGCGAAGTCCCATGATAGAGGAGTCGCGAAAAGAGTTGAATTAAATTAGTTAATCGGATAGCATTCCTGATTTAAAATAACATAATTTAAGAAGGACAATGCGCATTATTTTACGAATATTTAAAAAAATTGCTGATGGCATACACCACAATCAAGAAGATGCTGCAGTCTCTCCAACGGTTCCAGATAGACTATCGGTACATCGAGGTGCTGAAAGGTTTGTACAAAAACGCCACCATGTCAGTCCGACTTCAGGATCAGACCTCGAAACCTTTCCTCTTGCAGCGGGGTGTGAGACAGGGAGACGTCATTTCTCCGAAACTGTTTACAGCCGTAATGGAGGATGTCTTCAAGGTTTTGGAATCGAGAAGGCTAGGCATTAATGTCAATGGCGAGTACATCACCTTCACCTTCACCTTCACCGTCACCTTCGATTTGCCGACGATATAGTCGTCATGGCTGAGACTACAGAGGACCTCAGTACAATGCTCGATGACCTCAGTAGAGCTTCCGAAAGGGTGGGTCTCAAAATGAACATGGACAAAACCAAGATCATGGTAAATACCCATGTAGTACCCACTCGCATCAAGATCGGAAACTCTACACTCGCAGTTGTAGACGAGTACGTCTACCTAGGACAAACGGTCCAGCTAGGTAGGGCCAACTTCGAGAAAGAGGTCAATGTCGAATCCGACTCGGCTGGGCAGCGTTCGGGAAGTTGCGCGGTATCTTCTCGTCCCACATACCACAGTGTCTCAAGACGAAAGTCTATGATCAGTGCGTGTTGCCAGTGATGACATACGGAACTGAAACATGGTCGCTCAAAGTCACTTACAGGCCAATGGAGAGGGCAATGCTTGGAGTTTCCTTGCGTGATCGAATCAGGAATGATGATATCTGCAAGAGAACCAAGGTTACCGGCATAGCCCGAAGGATCGCCAAACTAAAGTGGCAGTGGGCAGGGCACATTGCTCGCAGAACAGATGGTCAATGGGGCTGAAAAGTTCTGGAGTGGCGACCGCGTACCGGAAGACGTAACGTTGGAAGGCCTCCCAAAAGGTGGACCGATGACCTGGTGAGTGTCGCGGGTAGCCGATGGATGCGAGACGCACAGGGCCGGTCGTTGTGGCGACGCTTGGGGGAGGCCTATGTCCAGCAGTGGACGTCTTTCGGCTGATATGATGAAAGAAAATATTTACATGAAAACGCCCATGGCAGAAAATGATAAATACCATCTGTTGGAGCGCTTGATCGTCACAACATAGCAGCAACTCACTTAATGAGCAATTAGCAATGCGTAAAAGTCTTATGTTCATGCGTCACTTGCTGTACTTAAACCCGTGTCGTTAACACCGAAATACAACGTGTTGTTTTGCATCCTCGTCAAATTTCAGGAGGATGTCATAAAAGACATAAATAATCAATCGAAAGTACGGTAGCGGGCAATAACTAATAAGCGCTGCTTTTTTTTGTTGTTGAAATTTAACAGTATTTCAGAATTAAGCCCTTAATTCAATACAAATAAAACAGAATCACCCGACTACGCACACAGCGACAATGCAGCTGTGTGCGTGAGTGTCGACGTCTTACCTACGAAATGGTAGCGCGCGCGAGCGCGACCGATCAATGACCGGTAGCAATAATTTTACCTAATTTTATTTCGAAAATCACTTACATTATTGTCATAAATTTCGCTTGATAATTAACTCATCTTTGAGCATCATTGGAATACGGAAATCTTACTAATGACAATAATACTAGTGCGCCAAAGAAAAGTTCACTGACCTGTTATCAGATGATTAATAAAATGTTAGTTTTGCTTTTCGTAGTGATTTTGTTTTTATTTGTGGATTTCCTTCCTACTTAACGGGCTTAGGACCGGCAAGAATGCCTTAGTTAGTGTAGCGATCTACTAAGTCTAAAAATGTTTTCTACGTTTGATGGAAATGGAAAGACGTGCTAGTTAAGTGAAAGTACGTGGTGATATTTTCGACTCTTAGGTATTATTGGCGTAGTTAAAAATAAAATTTGAAATCAACTTATTTACACTAATAAAATTGATGAAGCTTACAACGTATTTACAAAATGTACAAATAAATAAATTACCTACTTAAGTTACCCGGAGGTATTGTTCAAAGTTGCCACCATCACACTCTTCGCACAATCGAGCACAACGTAGCTGGTTTTCCTTCAGCGTACGTAACACTAACACATTCGTTTTTAAAGTGTCGAAAGCACTAATGATCCTTGCATGTAATTCTGTTACACTTGTCACTTCCTCCGTGTAAACTAACCTTTTAACGTCTCCCCACAAATAAAAGTCTACAGGCGTCAGGTCTGGAGAACGTGGAGGCCAGGCCACAGGTCCTCCGCGACCGATCGAGTGGTCACCAACTTTTCGGTCAAGTGCTCGCGTACTTGCCGACCATAGTGAGAGGGAGCGCCATCCTGCTGGAAGTAGAGGTTGTGCCTTGCGGTTGTGGAACGGGTGTTGAAGTTCACGTTTCAGTAGGCGCCACACTGTGGTGTGGTGCACTCCTAAGTGTTGACCAGCCTCCCGCGTGCTTGCCCGTGGGTCTCGCTGGAAATATTCCAGAATGTCTTCCTGCAAGGCGACAGGCAGGCCTACGCTGCCGCGAGCATGAGCATGCCGGGGGACGTCAAACTGCCGATGATCCCACAGTCCCTGCGTAGCAGCCAGCATGACGCTCTGTGATGGGGGTTCCCGATCGGGAAACATTTCCGTGAATATCCGGTTGGCTCCACGTAGGCTGTCTCTACTGATGGCATACAGGCGGACCATCTCCACCATCTCGACATTTGAATAATTGTCCGTTATCTTGTACCTACGTCTCAACGATGTACGGAGGAGCGCAAAGCGCACCGCACGCTTCGGCGACATCAAACACACTGTTAGTTCCGGGGCCGCGGGGGCCGGGGGCGTGGCTAGGAGCTTGCGCGGGAGAATCCCCGTACCGTGATTGGGGTGCGATTGATTACCTACGAATTTATCGAATGATCGTTGCGTATGCGTTGTGTATGTATTGTTTGCGTTTGTTTGTGTGTGAAAGCGCGATTATAAGGCTAGTAACAGACGGGCCGCGGCTGGTTTACACTTACGGATTTCCGTAAATAAAAAATTAAATTAAAAAAATACCTACCCATTTTACTGTCGATTTGGGTCGAGAATCATTAGCATAATTACGTCCTTGAATTTGACTAGGATGCAAATCAACACGTTGTATAGTATTATTTTTGCACTGAGTATTCCTGCAGTTATTCATTCAGCAAACCCCCTTAATCCCCGTACATGGTCCGTAACGAGCTGGATAAAGTATATTTTGAAGAAGATCAGCGGTCAAAATCAAGGAATTAAGGATTGATTATCCATGTGCCGTGGAGGTTAATTGCCGGTGAATTGGAGTGAACTCGAGCAAGCAATTGGCGGTGTACGGCGTTAAAATTAATATTAAAAGGCTAATATCGTCACCCAACACTCGGGTAGTATAAGTGAAAGTTAATATTCATAAAAAGGTCAGTGTAATTTCATTGTATTACCGATTGTATTGTGTTAGATGAAATTCATTAGGTACTTGTTGCAGTGTAATTAGTATTTTATTAATCAGCAAAATTAAGTTTAAAATCGTACTTATTACAGTAAGTATAGTTAGCTTATTTGCTACATCATTTAAACTTAAGTTATAAAGCTGTATCTAATTTACGTAACTATCTACTTAACAGTAGTTGTTCATTATTATTAGCAGGTATCTTAACATAATATCTACAAATTATAATTGAGTGTTTGATATTAATGCAAGTCATAGTTAAGTTAAAAGTAAAGTAAAGTTATTAATACTTATTAGAATCATTTTATGTATTCAATAGTGATTAGTGTTTAGTTGTGTTTAATTATTACTGAATTAGCGTTAAAAATTTACAAACAATAAGATTGGATCTGGATTGTACCGATGTATGTTTACATATACACTTGGTAGGTAGTTACAACATTAGGTTATGTTCTTTTGCAATAGCACTTAGGTATAAAAACAGCTTTAGTCGTGTATAGTCATATTGTTCGTCTTTATAATTGTATTCCTGTATCAATTTCAGGTTGACGACACTCATCTCCCAGCATGTCCGAGGAAAGGGATTTAATTAAAAAGCGAGGCAGTTTCAAGGGTCGTTTGACTGCGTTCGTCAATTTTCTGGACTCACTTAAGGACAAAGAGATATCAAACTGTGACGTGTCTGAATTGCAGTTGTATGGGCAAGATCGAGTCGTACTTACGAGCAATATGATGAGGTACAGCTGGTCGATTCTGTCGACATCTCACCGTGACCACATAAGTGGAGTGAACAACAAGTGAGTTGTCACGCCATCTTGTTTGTATGGTTTGACAGCTCACATGTCGTTCAATTCGCCCAAGTGTTCACTTCGATATGTTTACAGAATCGCACTGCAGTTACGTCTGGAATGCATCGTAGATGATCTCAAAATACAATATTCTGAGCGTTCTGAATTCGAGTCTATTTATTATAAATCCTTGTCTAGAGCCCAAAACATTTTTAGTGACTTTAATAAGGATAGTAAATCGATGGAAAGCTGTAAAAGTACACTTGCTAGCATGCACAAACCAGTTAAGTTGCTAGCAATTCAGTTACCAAAGTTTAGCAGATTATATTCTAATTGGCTAGAATTTCGAGACACCTTTACTAGCCTAATTAATAACGATGACATTGACGAAATCAGTAAGTTCCACTACTTG
This sequence comes from Lacanobia wlatinum, assembly GCA_947578705.1. Taxonomy (NCBI): domain Eukaryota; kingdom Metazoa; phylum Arthropoda; class Insecta; order Lepidoptera; family Noctuidae; genus Lacanobia; species Lacanobia wlatinum. The sequence continues at coordinate 29,135,033 of OX388029.1, forward strand.
AGAGCATCTCTTGAGGGAACTGCTGCTGTAGTAATCAAATCTATTGAGTTTTCTTCGAGCAATTACTTAGTGGCATGGAAGCTGTTATGTGATTGATTTGACAACAAAGGATTATTAGTGCAAAATCATGTATCTGCAATATTTAATGTCGAGTCTATCTCAAAGGAATCTTCTGTTGCCATAAAGAGTTTAATCGATAACGTAAATAAAGATTTGCGAGCATTAGAGTCATTAGGAGAACCTGTTCAACATTGGGACACACTTTTGATTCATATTGTTACTCGCAAGATTGATCACAACACTTATCGTGAGTGGGAGGAGCTTAAAGGTAGGATGGACAAAGATAGCACGATCAAGAAGTTCGACGCATTTATGCAATTCTTAGGTAATCGAGCCAATCTAATCGGGACCTCAGAACTAGGTCGCAATAATAATTGACAAATGCCAGGTAAATCAAGCCCTAAGGTCAAGTCTATGGTAGCCACACAATCCCCTAATAGTTCTAGCACTGAATTAGCTCCTAAAACATGTCGTAAATGTAATAAAAATGATCACATTTGAAATAACTGTCCACAGTTTCTCGCATTAAGCAATGAAGATCGTCTCAAATTACTACCCAGCTATAAGATCTGTTTTAACTGTTTTCGTTCAGGTCAATTCGCTAACAAATATAAAAAACCAGGTTGCAAACTATGCAAACGTAGGCATAACACACTAGTTCACGTAGATTCTAAAGGCACTATTGCGAATACACTTCGTGATAATTCGAAAAACAACTTGTCTGCATCGTCGGCGTCGTCCTTACCGTCTACTACCACTAATACAAATAACGCAGTTTTGTCAGCAAACATTGCATCTCCCGTGGTCATAAGCAGCGAGATTTTTTGTTGTCGACCGCAGATCAAACTGCGGGACCACAATGGTTGTGTGCATCTCGTTCGCGCGGTTCTTGTTAGCGGTAGCACATCGTCATTCATAACGGACAGATTATGTAAACAACTCAGTTTAACAACTCGAGAAATAAGTAAATCGATTGTTGGCATCAACAATGTCACTTCACACGTAGGCAAAACATGTCGTGTTAAGATGACGTCATTAGATGATAGTTTTACGTTCGAACTTCATTGTTTTGTTTTGCCTTATACATATTACAAGTAAAGTACCGTGCCGTGAAATAAACATTTCTGATGTCGACATTCCGTCGAATATTATTTTAGCTGATCCTACTTTTTATAATCCCGCTGATATTGATTTATTAATCGGTGCTGACCTCTTTTGGGAGTTGTTAGGATCGCAAAGTATAAAGTTAGGTATCGGAAAACCAGTATTAACCAGTGAAACACGTTTAGGATGGATAGTTTCTGGCCCGATTATTCAAAATTGTACTTCACTGCTGTCGAATGACGTAAAGTGTAATTTTTCTAATATGATTTCCGATGGCAACAGTGACTGAGAAATGCTTAGAACAGAACAGTCAAAGTTTTGGCAATTAGAGGAGGTGAATGCGCAATCTTCCAATTCTTATATACCAGAAGAAAAGTTATGTGAGGATAGTTTCGTTAAAAATACGGCACGATTGTCTGATGGTCGTTTTTGTGTTCGCATACCCCTTAAGAAAGATCCTTCAGTTCTACGTAATTCTTTTAAGAAAGCTACACATTGTTTACAGTCTTTAGAGCGTAAATTAAAGGTTAAGCCAGAATTTAATAAAATGTATCATGACTGTTTGTTGGAATACGAGTCACTCGGCCATAGGACAAAAATTAATAAACCCAATTTGTGTACGGAATTTTACGTGAGTCGAGTAGCACGACAAAACTTCGTGTTGTTTTCAACGCAAGTTGTCCCACAACGACGGGAGTGTCCTTAAATGACCTACAGATGGTCGGGCCCACGGTACAGGACGATCTTTTATCTATACTTCTTCGTTTCAGATTTCACAAGTATGTCTTATCTGCGGATGTGGAGAAAATGTATAGACAAATAGTCGTCCACCCGTCGGATAGGTATTTGCAACGGATTGTTTGGCGTTAAAATGTTCGTGACCCTTTTGAAGTTTATGAATTAAACACCGTCACGTACGGTACGGTTAGTGCAACGTTCCTTGCAATACGATGCCTTAAAAAACTGGGACTTAATTGTATAAACCATAAAAAGTTTTGGATAAAGCGGGTAACTGTACATGGCGGCACGTCCCAACCGAACAAAACCCAGCAGACCTAATTTCTCGTGGGGTGGAAATCAGTGTTCTGCAGGGTTTGAATCTATGGTGGAATGGACCAAACTTCTTAAGGCAAGACCCTTCTGACTGGCCTTCTCAAATTAAGTGTCCAAGACAGGAGACTTTACTGGAGACTCGAGCGAATGTTGTGTTAAATGCTGTTATTAATGATCTAAAAAGTGAGGGTTTGATTGATTTTAGTCGTTATTTTAATAACTCAAGGCTTATACGTTATGTTGCTTACTTATTGCGATTTATTAGGTCATGTAGAAAACTTTATCTAAAGACTAATCATTTGTCACATGATGATTTACAATATGCACTAAATGTTGTCATTAATCAAAGTCAGTCTCAATCATTTCCCGAGTACGAATTACTTTTAAATAAAAGAAGCTTACCTAAAGGGAGCGCCCTTTTAAAGTTCAATGTTTTTTTGGACGACAACAATATAATGGAAGTAGGAGGACGTCTCGATAATTCTAATTTAGCTTACAGTAAAAAGCACCCTATTTTATTACAGTCCACTCATGAATTTACAAAATTATTATTTCATTTTGAGCATCGCAGGCTGATACACGCTGGCCCTCAACTACTGCTAGCTTCCATTAGGGAATCTTACTGGCCAATAGGAGGTCGCAACTTGGCGAAGGCCTGTTATCATAAGTGTGTTTTGTGTCATCGTATTGTTACGCGCCAGAATTAATGCCATCTAGTATCAAGTAGCAGACATTTACGTGCTGCTAACGCCATCTAGTATCAAGTAGCAGACATTTACGTGCTAGAACATTCTCGATGTTTCGACACCTGGTCAGTCGGGACCGGTATGTACCCGAACTTTCCAGTTGTTTCCATACTAGAAGGTTCTAGAAATGACTGTCGGTATATAAAGGGCGGACCTCCGGCGACTGGAGTCAGTATTGAATTGGCGATACAAACGATAACTTCGAGAGCGATCTTCAACTGCGAATTATAGTGAAGTGAAGTGTTCAGTAGTGCAATTCTGTGTTATAATAAGTGTGTTTTAAAGTGCTAATTAGTGTTGTAAATTAAAGTGTCAGTTTTGGTTGTTAAATTGGCTGTTTTTATTGTAACGAAGCCCAAGCTCGTTACAATTGTTGTCAGAAGAGTGGATAATCATGTCGATTCTGCCAAAGGACGACACGGAGAGTATCCGTACCCGTAGTCAATGCCAGCAGGAGACGGACCAGAGGCGTTTTGGTGGAGCAACGTCACAGACGTCGGAATAGCAGCTACTGACTATCGAGGTCGGCCCATCCACAGCAGCTCCATCATCATCAGCACCAGACTTAGCTGCTCTGATGATGATGCTGCAGAAGCAGGCCCGCCGACAGGAGAAGCAGGCTCGACGCTTGGAAGAACAGCTGCAGCGCGACAAGTAAGAGCAGGCCCGCTGGCAGGAGGAGCAGGCCCGACCCTTGGAAGAACAGCTGCAGCGCGACAAGGAGGAGCAGGCCCGACGACAAGAGGAACAGGCCCGTCGATTGGAAGAGCAGCTCAAGCTTGACGAGGAGAAGCAGGCGCGCCACCAGGAAGAACTGATGCTCCTCATGAAGGAACTTCACGCGTCCTTCAGGAAAAACATGAAGGAGGTGAAAGATAAGGTGAAACCAGGATCAGCAAGTTTGATGACGTCATTGCGGATGTGAAGAAGGAGTTGGGCAACCTTAAACTTGGAGATGGGATTGCTACTTCTGCAGCCACTACACCTTCGCCACATGGGTTCAAAGTGCCGCTGTTCGATGGGACGTCTCCTTGGTCGGCCCACAAAATTCAGTTTGAGGCTGTCATGAAGGCGAACGGGTGGAGTAAAAATCAGGCCATGACTGCCATCACCCTAGGCCTGCGTGACCAGGCCTAAACTGTCCTGGAAGCACTCGGTAAGGAGATGACTTACGAGCAGCTGCTTGAACCGTTGGAAACCAGGTATGACGACGCTCATCTGGAGCACATGTTTCGTGCGCAGTTAAGGGATTGCGTGCAACGCAGCGGTGAGAACCTGCAGACGTGGGCCCTTGAAGTGGAGAAACTGGTGAGAAAAGCGTACCAGTCTGCACCAGCGCTCATTGAAGGGAACCTGGTGCAGGCATTCATCGACGGCATCCGCGACCTTGAGCTTAGGGCTGCAGTGAGGCTCGGGCAAACGGGACGCTTAAGGACGCCTTGGCCCATGCACTGGAGGTGGAAGCTGTGCGGCAAGATCATCGTTCCCACTGCGTCAGGGAGGTTGCAGCGGTTACAGTTCGCGATCGTTTAAAAGGATACAGCCCTAGGTGCTACGGCTGTGGTGAAAGGAGCCACCTTCGATCCAGTTGCCCTAAGCGAACTGCAGAAGGGGAAGGTAGCCGATCTCCAGAGGGCAGGGCGGCTAATAGCAGTGCCCAGCAACAGGGAAACGAGTAAAAGCCAGGACTGCGGGGCGGGTGCTGGCTGATGTTCAAGGAGCCCCAAGGATTTCGATCTCACAAACCCGTGACGGGAACAGCCTTATCATCAAGGGCGAGGTCCACGGGACACCATGTAAACTGACGATAGACACTGGAGCTTCTCGCATGGTTGTCAGTTCCCAACTTATAAGTCGGTTCCTTGGGGACTCTGCATACAACCGAGAGCGCATTAATTTGGTAACAGGCACCGGTGAGCGCATACACGTCCGAGGAGAAAGAGAGATGGAGATGAAGCTAGGCAACAAAATCTACCTGCATAATGTTGTTGTGGCCGATATAATGGACGATTGCATCCTGGGCTTATACTTTATGAGGATGAATCGTTGTGAGATCGACGTTAATCACGGAGTTATGAAATGTGGACAAGAGGAACTTTTCATGGAAGGGGCTTTACCTGGAAATGTGTACAACCTAAAGAAGATTGTTCTTCCTCCGAGATCGGAAACGGTTGTGCCGGTTAGTCTTCCTCGGTATTCTGGGCAGACTCATCGTTGCGTACTCGTGGAAAGGGTTGGCAATGACCTTCCATGGAAAGTGGCACGAACATTGGTCAGAGCCACCGATATCTCAGGGGTACGTGTGCTGAACCTTTGTGTACCTGCGAGGAAGTGGATTGGTTGCGTCGATGCCGGTATCTATCAACTGGGACCCTCAGCAAGAATGCACAAACGAGAGTGACCACACTTTTAGAAGACTGTCGCAGCGCTTTGTCTCAAAATGAAATGGTTAACGCACAGAGGATGTTACTCAAGTACGCCGATGTTTTCTCTTCGAACGATGCTGACATCGGGAAGACTGGCTTAGTTCAACACAAAATAAACACAGGAGAAGAATTGCCTATCCGTCAACGGCCAAGGAGATTACCGGTAGCACGTGAAAAGGAAGTGGAAACCATGATTGAGGGAATGATGAAGGATGGTGTTATAGAAACGGAAACCTACACATTTAGATTTGGAAATGCCCGTTCCAAAGCTAGAACTTTTTCGGCGGAGCTGCGTTTATATGGCTCCCCTAATTTACAATGCTTTGCCAAGGTCAATTACTCAACTGCCATTCAATAAGTTTTGTGTTACGTTGCGGAAGTGGTTGTTACAAGAGTGTTTTTATTCGATAGATGAGTTCTTTCAAAAGTGTCCCTGTAAATTTTATACAATAAAGCACAGACATATTTAATTGATAAGTATATAAATTGACGAAATGTGGTAATCTAGTAATTCATATTTTTAGTAAAAACTTGTACCTACTATTGCATGCTATATATTGGCCAAATGTGTGTAACTTAATATTGTATATAAGAACTTCTACTTACCATATTTGAAGCAATAAATAAATGAAATGAAATGAAATGAACCTTCATCCAGTCCATGGTGTTCGCCTGTAGTGCTGGTAAGAAAGAAGGACGGCAGCATGCGGTAATGTGTTGACTATCGTCGCCTGAACGACGTTACAAAGAAGGACAGCTATCCTTTGCCAAGAATTGATGACACGCTGGACATGCTTGCTGGAATAAAGTGGTTTAGCACGTTAGTTAAAAAAAATTGGCTACTGGCAAGTAGAAATTGACCCTAAGGACAAGGAGAAGACTACGGTTTTACGGTTTTAGACATTTATTTTCTCAAAAGATTTACAATCACTTATAGAGAAAATACAATATTTTAACTTAAAATTACATGAAACCAATTGGCGTAGCGAGTTAGTTACTATGACAAATAACAACAAATAACATTAGTATGTAATAACAAGGTAGTTGTAGAAAAAAAAATAAAATAAAAATGTTCATACAAAACCAACACGCATCAACACTGCGGGTAGGGGCGCATGAGTTGTGGGATACAATAGATGTTTATTAAGGCCCCTGCGGGTAGGTGCGCATGAGTTGTGGGATACAAATGATAAATACATGTTTATGTTTATTAAGGCCCACGACACAGTGATTGTTAGTGCAGTCGCTTAAAGCATTTTAATAGATGTTATTATTGTGTTCGTAAATTTAATTTGTAACTTATTTTTGTTATGTTATGAACCTTATTATAATTATATTACTACATGGTTTTTTTTTTTTTTGTATACTTGAGTTTATATAAATGTATTAATCTTGTATATATATATATTTAGTAGTTAGTGTAGGTAGTATCTAATACGTATTTTGAAATATTTAAATTATTATTTTTTGTAAGTATATTTATTTAGACATAATTTTATGTAGATTAAAATATAGTGTACTTATACAATGTACTCGTATGTATATTATATTTTGTTTCAATGTATTTAAGCGTGCTAGGTAGTGTGTATGTTATGCTATGGTAATTTATGTGTGTTAAATTTAAATATGACAAATTTTTAGTAAGATATATTTTGAACTTTATGTGTTGCAGGTTGTCCTTATATTACGCTGTAAATTAGTAATTACTACCGCTTAACTTAATATTAAGCTCTTATTAATGAAAAATCCTTTAAAATGTGGCTTTTAAGTAGTCTTTTAAAAGTAAACAGGGATTTTGCTTCTTTTATATTTTTAGGTAAATCGTTGTATTGTTTTGCCCCATCAAATAGAATACTCTTTTTTCCATAGTTCGTTCTATGTCTTCTTAGGCATAGATTATTGGCTTGCCTTGTCATGCGTTTATGGTAATCTATCTTTTTTGTGAATGAAATTTGTGAGTGGATATCTTTAGTAAGTATTTTTCTAATAAAAATGCATGTATTATATTTATGTGTTTGGGCCAGATTGAATAATTTTGTTTCTTTATAAATTTTGATAGTTGGTGTTAGATAATCATATTGAAATAATGTTTTAATAATTCTGTTTTGTGCAACTTGCAGTTTTTGCAAGTTTGATTTAGTTGCTGAACCCCATACCTCCACTAAATAATCTATACGAGACTTGACCAAAGAGTTGTATATTGTATATCGAACATTTCTTGGGAGACATCTCACTATTCCTTTTAGCGCGCCCCTTAGTGAATTTATTTTATTGCGGATTTTTTCGATTTGTGTTTTCCAGGTAAGCTGACTGTCAATAACAAGGCCTAAATATTTTTCATTATTAACTTTAGTTATTTTTTCACCATTAATAGTAAGAGGACTATGATTTTCAATTTTTTTGTTTTTAGCAGAGAAAATAATATATTTCGTTTTCGACGCATTAATAGTAAGTAAATTTGACTGTAACCAGATGTGTAACAGATGTAGATCATGCTGAGCTTGGTTTACTACTGTTTCTAATGAGTGACCAGAATAAAACAGGCTAGTATCGTCGGCGTATAAAGTAATGTCTCCCTTTAGCCCAATCTCATATATGTTATTGACATAAACAAGGAATAACAAGGGTCCCAAAATTGAACCTTGGGGAATGCCACAAGTAATCGATTGAGGGCCACTTTGATAATTATTAATTTTGACAACTTGAGATCTGTCTGTAAGGTATGATTTAAAAATTTCATATGCTTTACCAGTTACACCTATGTCTTTTAGTTTCGATAGAAGTATGTCGTGGCTAACAGTGTCGAATGCCTTTTTTAAATCAATGAAAATTCCTAGAGTAATTTTTTTCTGATCAATATTTAGTCTAATATTGGTTACTAAGTCGACAGTCGCGGAAACAGTGTTTGATTTGGGGCGGAAGCCGTATTGCTTTTTGTATAGGTAATCAGTTGTAGTTAGGAATTCATATAATTGTTTATGTAGTATTTTTTCAAATATTTTCGACATCACTGGTAGTACTGATATAGGTCGATAGTTGCTAGGGTCCAGTTTGCTACCTGATTTAAATATTGGGCTAACCTTCGCAATTTTAAGGCGGTTGGGGAAATAACCTTCGTTTAAGCATTTATTAATACAGTTTGCTAAGCTTTCCGCTAAATTATCTTTGACACATTTTATGGATTTTGTACTAATGCCATCTAAACCGGAGCTAGTGTTAGAATTTAAGTTTTTTATAATTTTTAATACCTCGTCTGCAGTGGTTGGTTTTAACTGTAATAATCCAGGATTGTTATTTTTAGGCTTATTATATGTTAATGTCTGAGTTAAGTTGTTGTGGTATTTTTGTGGTATTTTATTAGCAAGTTCAGTACCTATTGTCGCAAAAAAACTGTTAAAGTATTCGCAAATTTCTTGTGTATCTGAGATTTGACCATTGGAGGTATTGATTTTTAAATGCCCGAGATCAGCCATTTCTGCTTTATTTTTTGATAGTCTATTAATAAGTTGCCACATTTTTAAAGGATATTTCTGACAGTTTGCAAAAGCCTTGTAGTAGTATTGCGTTTTAGCTAATTGGATGTTTACAGAGGTGTGATGTCTTTGTTTTACAAATTCTTTACGCAATTTTTCGTCTCTGGGTGTTTGTTTCAAGCTGTGCCACAGTTGGTTCCTTTTGTTTATTAATGTTATGAGGTCCTTATTTATCCACTCTTTGCAAGGAGGATTTAACATTTTTGATTTCCTTATTTTGTTTTTTGCAATTGTTTTTAATAGCTGAGATTCCAGTTCTTCATATTCATTCAATGGTTTCGTGTGAGATATTTCTTTAAAATCGTTCTGTAAGTTAGTATAGTTTACTGACTCATATTGAACTCTTTTTATACGTTCGGTTTTAGATCTGTTTAGCTCAAGATAGATTTGCTTGTGATCAGCTATGGAGGACTCAATAACAGACATCTGGAATGTGTTGTTCTGTAAGTTTGTACATACATGGTCTATGATTGTTTTTGAGGATGTGGTCTCACGAGTACAATGTTCCGGGGTGATCTTATTCAATATTTTTATATTGTTCTCTCGCAGGATTTCCTTGTATTCCTTGACAGGTTTTTCGTTAGTTAGTAAATTTAGGTTTAGATCGCCGAAGACAATGACACGTTTTCTTCTTGCAAGATGTTGGTTATAGTTTTCGAGAAACTTGTCAGTGTTTGCTACTGGTTGTTTATATATGGCTCCTATGTCCAGGGAAAATGTGTCAAGATGTACCCATAGAAAATGGTTTCCATCTTCGCATTGTTCTTCCAAAAATTCATGTTTTAAACTGTTATGAATGAACAGAGATACTCCACCACCTCTGGATTTTTTTCTGTAGTTATAGTAGTGAGTATAATTTGGCAGTTTTAACCTCTGTGCTTCGTCTTCGTCTTTTATCCAAGTTTCCGTAATAATTATAACATGAACTTTAGTTTCGAACGATTCTATTATACATCGTATTTCATCCAATTTCCCTGGTTTCACTATACTGCGGACATTCGCATACAAGAATTTTAGTGCTTTGTTCGTAATCATTACATCGGCATAGTTATTACAAATTGTATGAGTTATAAAACTGTTACCTTTAGTTTTACTTATTGTATTTTCTCTTGTGTCTCGTTTTTTGGCTGTTGTTTTATTATTTTCGGGGTTCCTTTTACATATTTTATAATTAGGTCACTTTCTCCCTTCTCTTTGCGTCTGCGTAACTCTTCTCGGAGGTTTGCCATATCCTGTTTTTGATTTGGTGTCTGGTCGGAGTAGATTTTAATATTATTATCCTTGCAGTTAACTTTATTTTTTAGTGTTAATTTAGCTATTTCTGGTGTTGAGAAACAGACTTTAAGGGGGCGTGTTTTCTTTCCGTCATATTTGCCTAAGCGCATTATTTTTTCCGGTTCAGGATACAGTGGATATATGTCTGATAATATTTTCTTCACTTCACATCTATCGGTTTCTCTCTTCTTTTCCATGTTTTCTGAATGCGGTTCAGAGATACCAGTGATTATTATATTTTTACTGCGCTCCACACGCTCTTGTAGTTCGATCATTATGTTACCATAAATAGGTGTTGAAGTAAGATGTTCTGACGATGGTGAAGTGGTTTGAATACTCTGTAGAGCCTGCACATCGTTTTCAATACACTTTATTTTTTCCTGATTCTTATTGACAGTACTTGTTAGGTTTTGAATTTCCGACTTAAAGGTGTGATGTTCCATAATCAATTGATCCGTTTTTGCCTTCATTTCAGTAAGTTGATTATTTATAGATGAGATATCTTTTTTAATAGTATTGATATTTTCTGTCTGAGAATTACCAAACTCCTTAAGTAATCCCATAATTTCCTTTCTAAATTCACTAAATTGGTACGAGAAATCATCCTCCGGCGTTTTTCTTTTGCGATGTGAAACATATTCATTATAGTCAGAAGTTCCGAAAGATGATAGATCGGGCTGAGAACTACTATTTCCACCAGTAACACTCATTTTGTTGCTGGATTTATCAGTGGGTGAACGTAGGACATTCATAAGTGTAACCGTATTCTTCCGCTCCGCTTATCGCTTCGCTCAGTTAATATGTGGGTGACCTTTACAGTGCGGAAGCAGTATGGAGCGAGTCTATCCGCTTCGTTCTAACGCTTTCTATGGTTCTGTGTGACACTCACCGCATTATATGAAAATACACTATATGTCGGACACAATAAGGTTAAAAATTGTACAGCACTACTATTTTAAATTTTGTACTTGTCACAAGTAAAAGGTGAACACGACCACTCGCTACGCAAGTCGGCATAAACCTTTGTAAGACTGCATTCTCGACAGGAAAGGGTCTGTGGCAATTGAAAGTTATGCCGTTTGGATTGTGTAACGCTTCGGCAACGTTTGAAAGGTTGATGGAATTGGTACGAACCGGGTTGATTGGTAATGCCTGCCTTGTCTACTTGGAAGACATCATCATCGTAGACCGTACGTTTGAAGAATATCTTCAAAACTTGGAATGCGTGCTCATCAAGGTCCAGAGTGCCAACCTCAAGTTGAGTCCGAAAAAGTGTTCTCTTTTCAAACGGCAAGTTAGCTTTTTGGGGTATGTAGTGACGGAAGAAGGTATTCGTACGGATCCAGAGAAAATCGCCGCTGTCAAGGATTGGCCAATTCCAAAAGATACGACGCAGGTCAGAGCATTTTTGGGTTTGTGCTCCTATTATCGGCGATTTGTCAAGAACTTTGCAGATATAGCCAAACCCCTGCACAAGCTAACCGAGGAAAAGCGACATTTCTGTTGGGATGATAGTTGCGACATCGCATTCCAGGAGCTAAAGGAAAACACCTGTTTTGGGGTATCCTGATACCAACAAGGAGTTTATATTTGACACAGACACAATTGATATCGGACTTGGCGGTGTGTTATCTCAGCGGAATGGCGATCAAGAGGTTGTGATTGCGTACTTCAGCAAGACGTTGTCGAAACCAGAGAGGAATTATTGTGTCACGAGACGGGAATTGCTTGCTGTGGTAAAGTCATTGCAATATTTTAGCAAATATCTGCTAGGGCGGAAATTTCACCTACGCACTGACCATGCTGCACTGAAATGGGTATTACCGTTCAAAAATCCAGAAGGACAAGTTGCGAGATGGATTGAACTACTGCAGGAATACGACTTTGTGGTCGATCATCGCAGCGGGAAAGCTCGTGGCAACGCAGATGCATTGTCAAGAAGACCTTGCCCTGAAGACTGCAAGCATTGTACTAGGCAAGAGGGTAAAGAAGTCGCAACTATGAAGATGCTCAAGACAGACCTCAGCAACTTGTGGAAGGAGAGCCTACAACGTGCGCAGCAGGAAGATTCGGACATCAAGCCGATTCTTGAGTGGACGAAGGCCAGTGCTCCTAAGCCCACGTGGAGCGATGTCTCAGCAATGAGTTCGATCACAAAAAGCTATTGGGCCCAATGGGACAGCTTAGTGATTCAGGATGGAGTACTGTGGCGCAAATGGGAAAATGTTAGGGGCGCCATAACCATTTGCAAATGGTTGTCCCTAAAGCTAAAGTACCGGATGTTCTACTGCTTTACCATGATGGTTGTTCAGGAGGCCATATGGGAGTTAAACGAACTCTACTGAAGATACGGGGACGGTTTTACTGGGTACATTGTCGTGACGATGTCGAGGACTGGTGTCGCAAGTGTACAAGTTGTGCGGCTGTAAAAGGACCTCAGACTCGTAGCAGAGGTGCATTGAAATTGTACAATGTTTGTGCACCATGGGAAAGGATAGCCCTGGATGTTGCGGAACCATTTCCGGAAAGTGGTAACAAGTATTTCATGGTTGTAATGGATTACTTCACTAAGTTTCCGGAAGTCTTCGCCATTCCAAATAAAGAAGCTTCAACAGTCGCAGATAAACTGGTTCATGAAGTCTTCTGTCGTTTTGGACTACCCTTAGAGATTTACAGCGATCAAGGAAGGAATTTTGAGTCACAAATATTTTACAATTATTAGGAAACTTGCCGAGTTATGGGTACTCATAAAACGAGAACAACTTCTTACCACCCACAATCGGATGGAATAGTGGATGGCGATTCAATCAGACATTGGAGAGATACCTGGCAAAAGTTGTGAAAAACCGGCAACGCGATTGGGACAAGCATATACAACCGTTTTTGCTGTCATACCGAAGTGCTGTTCACGAAAGCACATCGGTGACACCAGCTTTCGCAAACTTTGGTAGAGGATTACGGCTGCCTGCAGACTTAATCATCGGAATACCACCTGACGCCCCACGCAGTATAACCGATTATGCGAAAGACTTGCGGAACAAAATGAATGACATTTATGAGCACGTCAGAGAATCGAGCCAGTAAATGTCTGAAAAGATGCAAACCCCTTATGACCGAAAAATTAACAATAAAGGTTTCGATGATGGTTCACTAGTGTGGTTGCACAATCCAGTTCGCAGTTAAGGGAATTCTCCTAAGCTTCAAGCTAAATGGGACGGGCCGTACCGGATTATGACAAAAATCAATGACGTGACCTACTGTATACAAAAAGGTACAAGAAGTGCTCCTGAGATCGTCCACGTGGATAGACTGGCTCGTTATTATAGGACCGATAATAATAATAATAAAAAGAATTAATGCTGGGTACATAACGACATTTACGTGCTGCTAACGCCATCTAGTATCAAGTAGCGGAAACTAACTAGACATTTACGTGCTGTTAACGCCATCTAGTATCAAGCAGATATTTACGTGCTAGAACATTCTCGATGTTTCGACACCTGGTCAGTCGGGACCGGTATTTACCCGAACTTTCCTGAAGTTTCCATACTAGAAGGTTCTAGAAATGACTGTCGGTATATAAAGGGCGGACATCCGGCGACTGGAGTCAGTATTGAATTGGCGTTACAAGCGATAACTTCGAGAGCGATCTTCAACTGCGAATTATAGTGAAGTGTTCAGTAGTGCGATTGTGTTATAATTAGTGTTGTAAATTAAAGTGCCAGTTTTGGTTGTTTAATCGGCTGTTTTTACTATAACGAACCCCAAGCTCGTAACAGTATGAAGGGTAAGGTATTACCTCCATTAATGGGTAACTCATCACAAGAACACCTTCGTCCAGGTTATCCCTTTGAAGGCATGGGCGTAGATTATGCCGGCCCTATTATGTGTGCTAGCCGTCAAGGTTGTGGATGCAGGCTAGTAAAGGTGTATGACGCAATTTTTATTTGTTTTACAACCAAGGCCATCCATTTGGAGCTTATTGGCGATATAACTAGCAATAGTTACTAGCTTTGGACCGATTTATTTCTCGGAGAGGTAAATCCGTTGATATTTTTTCGGATAACGGTACCTCATTTTTCGATGCGTACAATGACATTTTTAGTTTTTAAAAATTAAATAGTCCGTCCTTGGGTGAAAGTGCAGCGAACGATGGAATAAGGTTTTATTTTATCTCCGCACATACCCCGCATTTCGGCGGACTCTTGAAGGCAGGTGTCAAGTCAACAAAATACCATCTTCAAAGAGTGTAGGGAAATTGTAATTTGACTTTCGAGGAGCTTTACACCGCACTAACTAAGATTGAAGCCATCTTGAACTCTCGTCCACTTACGCCGTTGTCTTCGGATCCTGCAGATTATACACCGCTTACGCCATAACATTTTCTTGTTGGGTGGCCTCTAACTTCCTTGCTGCAACCTGACTACCAGGATTACTCTGCCAACCATCGGTCTCGCTTCCAAAGGATTGAACAACTTCGTCAACACTTCTGGAGTAGATGGAGCAAGGAGTATGTTGCAGAATTACAAGTGCGGTCCAAATGGCGTTCCTGCAAGGATGGTCTGAGACTGAACTCCTTAGTCGTGATTAAAGAGGATAATCTTCCTCCTCTGAAATGGAGACTTGGACGAATTGTGGCGGTCCACCCGGGAACGGATGGCATCGCTCGTGTCGCAGACATTAAGACGTCAACTGGAGTCGTTCGGCGGGCGTTCAACAGAATCTGCAGATTGCCCGTGTCTTCAGAATCTGGTTGAAACCGTTGGTTTCAACGCCCGGGGGCATGTTGGAGCGCCTGATCGTCACAGCATAGCAGCAACTCACTTAATGAGCAATTAGCAATGCGTAAATGTCTTTTGTTCATGCGTAACTTGCTGTACTTAACCCGTGTCGTTAACACCGAAATATAGTATTATTTTTGGCACTGAGTATTCCTGCAGTTATTCATTCAGCAAACCCCCTTAATCCCCGTAAACCATCCGATTAAGTTTTATAGGCACTCGGTTGAAAGTCACACATATCCAACAAACTGTCATGGTAGCTGAAATCAGATTTCGGCTAATTGCTCCGGCATGGCTTAAAACTGTTCAATTCCCAATGATCCCATGATACGTCATGACCAGCTCAGGGCCAGAAATTATCCGGTGCGGGTTTCACTCGCCAGTGGATCATAGGGCACTGTAGATCCCCAGGCAATGACACCAAAGACGAACTCGGGAAGAGAGTTTCTGAGACGGTACTGCTGGACCCGTACCCACTTATCCTCCTACCTTTCTCACAGATTCATACATGAATTTGCCAGACATCAACTGAACTTCAGGACAACAAATGGTCACGGGCTACAAATTACAGGCAGTCAAAAATGGCAATGTCTATACATGCGAATAACTAAACGACTTCTCAACCTAAGTAGAAATATCTCCGAATAATAATAGGTATAATTCCGTACATATTTCCGTATATATTTTTAGGGGGCAATGAACCGTGTCATTGCCCCGTAAAAATATATATTTTCAACATAGGCGCTGCGGCATGATGGCGATGATTTAAAGAAGGTGACTGTTAGGCTCTAGACAGACGGACCGCATTTCAACTGCAATCCAACCGCAAATATTGATTTGCGGTTGGATTGCAGTTGAAATGCGGTCCGTCTGTTTAGAGCCTTAGCGCATGGATGCGGACTGCAAAAGACCGGGATAGTTGGCGCTCTTTGGGGAGGCTTACGTTCAGCAGTGGACGGCAATTGGTTGAAATGATAATGATGATGATAGGCGCCATAGACTCAATGTGCAGAGGTTGCTTCAACGCCGAGAAATCAGTCGCCGAATTCATTCTGGAAATGAAGCCTTTGCTACCCGACGTGAAAAAATCCTCGGAAAGACGAGGTTGCTCCGCGAAACCTTTGTGCGGAGCTACGCTGGCTAACCTAGCCAGGACTTCCACGCACAACGGAGCGAATGGGAGTCTAAGTGCGGATTACGGAATCTCAACTCTACTCTCTCCGTTGCAGGGGTAGCTTTTCTTCTGGATAGAGTTTCCCATTTCAACTTTATGTAGCTCTATCGCGTGTTAACAAGCCTAGCAACTTTATTCAACATCGTGTACGAAAAAGCGTTATCATTAAAACGTTTCTCATTACGAAAAATTACTAGGGCTTGTCGGCGTTTTGAATAGAAAAGAGGATACAGCCAATGCCTTGCATTCTAAAGGGTCAAGCAATGCTAGCTGCTATCTTAGCGATCTTACCTAGCGACATCATTTTACTATACGACATACACGCGAACGAATCACGCTACACGCTATCTATCTTTTTCTAATCTTCTAATGTATAAAAAACGCGGATCACAGTGTTTGCCATCGAGCTCCTCTAAAATGGCTTGACCAAATTTTATAAAAAAATTGTGTGTATGTATATATCAAAACAAAGTTTACCAGGTCAGCTTGTCAATTTATATAAAATTCTTCCGTTACTGACTGAGTGACTGACAGACAACGCACAGCCGAAATGTGCGTTGTATGTGTTGAATGTGTGTTGTTTTTGAAACTCAGTATGACTGTCAACTGGTCGTAGAAAACTGAAGTTTGGCATATAGGTTCCTTAGGGATGTGTTGGGGAGAAACTAAGAGAGGATTTCTTAAAATTCTTGCGGGAACGGGAAAAAACAGGATATGTGCGTACGAAGTCGTGGGCAAAAGCTAGTATTCAGGTAGACCTTAAAATAAATAGTACCATTCATCAGTGTTGTAACGGTATATTTACTCAAATAGTATTTATCTATGAAAATAAGGAAGGCTTCAGATTCACTTGGAAAATGAAAATGACGACTCGTTAATATTTCTTCGACCCGAACAGGAAATTATGAACCGTTATCTCGCGCTTACCATAGTTAAATCACAAATCTCGGAACGTATTAAATCAGCAGTTTTGACGACTTTTTTAGTTCCTTTGTCTAAATCTGAGCCAATGTCCTCCTTCTAGCAAAAGGTTAAAAGTTCTTTTGTCAAGCTTGGCAGGGATTGTGGTCCGCTCACAAGGGGAGATCTCCATATGCTGCAGGATCTGGTACGCCATCACCTTGATCTCACAGAGAGCAAATCTTGATCCTGAATAAAATAAATTGTTTAAAGTTAACAATTTAATTATAAAAATATTCGTCATTGCTTTATGCCAATGGGTTCATAAGACGCCATAATACTGGCCGTCTGCTCCTCTGTCGCAACAGTTTTTCAAATAAACTGTGAACCAACAAGTCTCTCTCTTACATTGCAATGTGAATCGATGACAGATTATAGGTTACCGACTCAAGTAAATTTTACATTTTCATTTTGATACCAGGTACAAATACTTCATATTCTACTTGCTTTTATATTATAAAAATACCATAAACTTACTCTTAATTACATCGTTCATTTTTTATACGGCTACTTTGATGCCATTGGCCTTTAAATCCTAAACATCTTTTTGGTTAGGTAACAGAACATGTCTTTGTATTTAAATTTCATTTTATTCCTATCCCCAACCCAAACCCTATCTAATTTTATATTTTTAACCTCTACCACCACTGTATAGTCTCTTCCAATTACACTATTAATGCACCTTTCTGACTCAAAGCTAAATATTTACATTGGCTTCCTTCCACCTCCTATCCATAATCTTTTTTAAGTCATTACTATTTCACTTTAAGACTGAATGTGTACTCACCGATACAGTTTCTCGGTCCAACACCGAAGGGCATGTAAGCGAACGTCTGGATGTTATGCTTGTTCTCGTCTGAGAAGCGCTCAGGGTCGAACTTGTCTGGGTTGGGGAAGAACTGCGGGTCACGGTGGATAGCAAACACAGGTATCGCGATACCTGTTCCTTTGCGGACCTGCAAAAATAAAGTTTTAAATTATTCTGTTCTTTTTTTATTGTTTTTTTTTTTTTGTTGTTTTTTTATTATATACTTCGCCTCTATTCTCGTTGATTGAGACATTAAGTTTACTTACAACAAAGTCTTTTTCCGACTTTGAGTTTGGTTTTCCCAAGTTGTAGTCTTTAGTGCAAACCCTGTCTAGAGCGGCAGCAGGCGGCCATAGCCGCAGAAGTTCTGTAAAATGAATAAACATTTTGTAAACTGAAAAATTACATGATTATTTTTAGTCTGCAACTAACCAACATGTATTTTATTATATTTCATGAAGACAATTACTACGCAATTGAGTTCTTTGATCAAATTGGGTTTCATTTCAAACATGATGAACAAAACTAAAGTGTCAGATTGAATCCCTTAGACGGTATCTACTAGTCTGGTGGTGGAGATACCATGGTGGTGCATTGTTTTTAAGTGTGTCTAAAAAAAAACTTTTAAAGCCTGTGTTATTCAATTTTTTTTTAATATCTCCAAAATCTTACCGGATACAACCATATCCATATATGGCATATTCTGAATAGAGTTGAAGTCGAACTTGCCACCGTTCTTAGCATCAGTCTCCTTGATCTCTTTGGCAAGTCGCTCCTTTACTTCCGGGTTCAGCGCCAGTTCGTAGAGCAGGAACGACATACCAGATGAGACTGTTTCGAAACCAGCTATGAAGAATAGCACCGCTTGAGCGATGAGGTCATCATCAGTCCACACTGAAACCAAAGTATGTATTTTGTCAAAAAATGTATGCCATGAATAGAACTTCTCAAGTAGCCTATTTGTCGAATAGTGAATTTCGAAAAGTCATTTTTACCCGACTGCGCCAGAAGGAGGAATGTGTTTAACTTGTTCTTCATTAAAACGCGCCCGAAGCGAAGTACATTTTTACATAAACTTTAACGTTGACACTTATATAAAGATAATAGTTGCCTCTGTCGAAAATATTTTTTTACTCTAACTTCAATAACTAAAATTTCGTTTTAGAATTTTTAAAAGATTTATAGAAATACACACCTCTGTTAATCTGTTTCTGGCCAATATCAGATTCTTCAACGGTGGCAAATCCAGCAGCTTTATCATTGGATTTAAGGTTTTCATGGGTCAATTTGCCTGGAATGACATTTGAATTAGTTTATGACATGACATGTGCTGAACTTTGACATTCTTCTGAATGGCGAAAATTATACCTTTTTTAGCTTCCATAAGCAAGTGAATCATATCGGGTCTGATAACTTTCCGCGCCTCGCGATCCCCCATTGTTTCTAAAACTAACGTCCTAAAGAATTTCTTCGATGCCTCCGAAAGAAAATCCAACTTTAAAATCTGAAAAATAAAACATAATATACAATTTGATTTAATTTAATTTTTTCACCAGTCTTTGACTGTTTCACTGCCAGGTTAACATTTTTTCAAACAGGCATGGCAGATGAATTGATCACTACGCTTACTTAAGGTGGTTTGGCAATCCAGATTTCTTCACAAATTTTCCCTTACCGATGTCTCCTCAGGCAGTAAAGTCTAACGACCCCACCTTAGTCCGACCGACTGACTGATGTCAGTCGGTAAAGATTCAGATAAACTATGAAAGTTTAACTAAGAGGAACCATGTGATACTTCTTCTATTTTGTACATCTATGATAGTGTATGTAAAAGGAACCATGTGATACTTCTTCTATTTTGTACATATTTGAAAGTGTAACTAAGAGGAACCAACCATATGATACTTTTTCTATTTGGTACTCCATCAATATCATTTTCTATACTTTCATCTACCTTAGTTATGGTTCCTGGTATGACGGCGAATAAGAAGAACACCAGCATTTCGCGGAAATTGAAGGAGGCTGTCTTCTTGCCCATGGCATAGAACTGGTTGTCCTCGTCGTTATGAGAATCCACTTTCAGGCCAAAGGCACAAGAGGCTATCACGTCGTTGGTGTAGCGAGTCGTCAGGTCCTTGCACTCCACATCTATGTAGCCAGCTGCGGGAAACATTTGGATTATAGAAGCAAGGTCGATTATAATCCATATTTTAAAATTGTGTACGAATGTTCAATACTTTAACTATACAAAGTCTCTTTTGCCGCTTGTGTTGTTAGTTACTTAGTATGTTTTAATTCTACCTTATAATATTAAAGGCAAGTATTAAGCAATATAAAAATAGCTTACTTTTGGTTTCTTTGATCTTTTTGCTTAGCGAACGTATCATCTGGTCGCCGACCTCCACCATGAAAGGCACCATAAGACGCATCTTAGAACTTGTGAACGCAGGACTCAATGTGGAGCGCATGTCTTTCCATTCTTGTCCTGTGGAAGATAAAAATAATTATTTTGAAATAATTAATTCTGTCTTAGTAATAATTCTCATAAATAACCATCATGTTACAGGGGGATCTTTGAGTAATGGACAAATCAGCAGTGAGATTCTGTCAACATCTCGAAGTGAAGTGAACACGAAGTGAGCTGTCAATCCAAGTAATCATGATGTAATGATAGGTTACTTCGTGATCACTTCACCCAAGCCTTCACTTCGAGATGTTAACAGAATCGACCGGCAGTTTTAGAATTTACTATGAGAGTCTTGATTTTCATTATAATTTTTCTACGTACCTTCTAAAGCTATCAAACTTCTGGAGAAGTACGATTCGCCGGATCTAATAAAGGGACGGTGATCCAGGAAGTACTCGATGTCTTTGATTGCGATCTTCTTCACCAAGTCGATATCACGGATCACCACAATATCTTTCGTGAATTCATACTTTCCTACGAATCTATCGGAGACAATTAAATAGGATTAAGTATATATATACCAAGGACTGGCAAAATAAGTATCATTCTTCAAAAATAAAATGGTCCCTCATTACTTCATCTTTGGCGCTGGTGGCATATCAGCTTGGGTATTGGCACAAGAGAGCCTAGCAATGGCGGAAACTGGTGTTCCTTATCTTTTTAAGCATTAATTCATATGACTGGCTGCTGAATGACTAGCTGATGCCTCAATGATATTGTTGAATTATTTTCAAATGTATAACATATCTTAAATAAAAACGATTTTCAGGTTCAATTTGATATTAAAGATTAGTAAGTGAAAGCACTTCAATTACCACGCATATATATGTGTTTAATAAGTTTAATTTAATTACCTTTCTCCAGGAAAACTGTTATACAGTTTTATGTCAGTAGAAATGAAGTGATCCATCCTGAACAGGAGCCTGGCCGTATTGCCCAAGATGGGGATGGGCGTGAAGTGCTTGATGCCATAGCGACTGAACTTGGAGTAAATCTGCCAGAGATACACCACCAATGCGACGAGTAGCACAGCTAACCAGAACAAGATGAGCATCATTTTCTGTAAAAACAGTAGAGTTGTGTGCTGGGTCCACGTTATCCTGACGAATTATTAAACGAGGTCGCAGCGTTCTGTATACTCGTGCTGCGTACCTTTTGTGTGATAATATTGTCATTGTGATTTTAAGTGACATTATAATTTGATTTAAAAGCAAACGGTTTTTTTACCGTGCAATAACCAACACTTTCCATAGTACGCCCACTGTAGTTCCGATATCATGGCTGAAATAACCTAGATAGATGTTCGGGATGTACTATCTCCGTTAAATTCATAATTATGTAGATTTACAAAAGCATTTTTTCTATACTAGAACATCGCCCGCGACTTCGTCCACGCTGCAGGATCCTTATTTTTTTTCTAGTAATAAATGTAGCCAATATTATACAGGGATAATGTAGCGTTCTAAACGTGAAAGAATTTTTGAAATTGGTCCACCAGTTTTCGGTGAGAGAGGTGTCGTTAGATTTGTCTTGATTGTCTTGACACTGGGTACATAAAAATTAAAATGGCTGATTTCTGGCGCCATATTAAGTTACATTTTTGGAATCGACTCCTCGAACCCTTTTTCTTGATACCCCACTCGATAGGTTTTGAACATTGAAAATTTTAGGCAAAATGAAATAAATTTAGTCCAAATCACTCACCTTTTTGTCCTGACTTGTTTATATACCGATAAAATAAGTACGATCTCAAAAACTGCTGTGTAGATTTACAACTATCGCGATTCTAGCGTGTTACTCTCAGCTCGATGAAAATGTTTCTGAGCGTACCAAGGCAGTGCAAGATATATATTATGTAACGCTATCTTTAAATGCGCAGCTTTATTTGTTTATAGTTAAAAATAACACCGATAACACGCAAATCGAAACCGGATAAAAAAAAATGTATATTCATCGTGATCTGAACATATTTATCTCGAAGAATCCTTGTGAACAACCACTAATCGATTTAATACGATTAACTCAAACAATTAGATTATTATCTGCCTAGCCTTTTCCCAACCATATTGGGGTCGGCTTCCAGTTAAATCGGATTAAGCTGAATACCAGTATTTTACGTGGAGCGGCTGCCTACCAGACCTCTACAACCCATTAACACATAATAAACCACAGTACCTAATATATTTTCGCACCTATTATTCAACTTACTCACACAATTATTTTTCAACTTATTTATACACTCATTATTTAACTTATTTACACAAATGTTATTCAACAACTTTACACACTTATTTTTCAACTTTTGCCATAGTTATGGTTCATTCTCAGTACCTAATACACCGAGTTTCTTATAATTGCATCTGGCACAACTCATTGAGTCATATACATATACACCACACTAAGTTTT
This sequence comes from Lacanobia wlatinum, assembly GCA_947578705.1. NCBI lineage: Eukaryota > Metazoa > Arthropoda > Insecta > Lepidoptera > Noctuidae > Lacanobia > Lacanobia wlatinum. The sequence goes on from OX388029.1 coordinate 29,157,827, forward strand.
CTAATGGCTAATAATGTTGAACAAGTTATTAATGACATCGACAACACCGCCTTTACAACCAGCCTGAAACTCCATTGTATAGATGACTGTAAGCAGCACATGAGCGACATAGGAGGTCAGTACTCGATTGTGATCCAAAATATACGCAGTATTAAAAAGAATTACGATAATTTCTTTGTACTCTTAAGCCGGCTGCTTTTTTCGCCTGATATAATTGTTTTAACAGAATGCTGGCTTGACGACACGTATACCTGTACAGAAATTGAAAACTACGATTATCATTGTTCCAAAAACTACTTAAATCAAAACGACGGTGTAGTTATATATACCAAATCATCTCTTCTGGCCTCTGTTGTGGAACCTTCCTGCAGTGACTCGAACTGTTTAGTTGTCAATGTCGGGGACAATATACAACTGATTGCCATATATAGATCACCGTCATTTTATAATATAAGTAATTTTTGCGAATCCTTGACAAAACTGATGGAGTCGTGTAGGGCTGCCACGTGTGCTATTGTTGGGAATCTGAACATTGACATCAAGCCAGATTACACTGATAGGCGCGCCACGGAGTACCTGGATTTGACTGTCCACTATGGATTTTTTCCAGGTCACACTTTGCCTACGCGTGGTGATAACTGTTTAGATCATGCTATGCTTAAGACTCAGAAGGCGGCAACAGTTATTGTGTGTGACACTGGAATAACAGATCACGAGACGGTTATCTTGGGCATTCACAGGGCTAATTGGCTAGGGCCAAGTCTGTGAAACGAAACGCACGAATTGACTACCTAAATTTCATAAAGCAGACTATCGTGAAATTAGAAATCGTCTTGAGAAAACAGATTGGGACATTGTTTTAAAATCGGATACCGTTGACACAGCAGTTACTACATTTTATTCTGTATTACGGGAGATTATTGCTGAATTGGTCCCACGACGAAATTCACGTAAAAAGTCATATCCCGTCTGGTACAATAACAGTTTAATAAAAATGTTAAAAGAAAAAGAAAAATGTCGACAGAGGATGAAAAAATATAAAAATAAACGGGATGAATTTGAGTATATATTGCTTAAAGACCGATCGAACCGAAAAATGAAAGAGTTGTATCAGAAGTATTTACAAAATGTACAAAGTAATGTAGTTAAGAATCCAAAATATTTCTGGTCATACATAAAGAACAAACGCAATAACAAAAGTGTTATACCAAAATTCATGAGGCTCAATGATAGTACTGCGACTGACGGCATGGACATAGCAAATTTATTTGCGGAGAACTTTGCATCGGTATATAGCCCTATTTCTGGCAGTGATCCGGATCCTGCACATATTTATAAATCCGGCAATAGTAACAGCTTACATCAAGTAACACTATCTGAATCTAGCATACAGAGAAAACTTAAAAACCTAGATGTTGCTAAAGGGCCGGGCTCTGACGGTATACCTCCACTGTTTATTAGGGAGTGTGCTAATGTTTTATCAAAGCCATTATATATAATTTACAACCGATCGTTAGCTGACGGGTTTTCCGGAGATCTGGAAGGAGGCTATAGTAGTACCAATTCCAAAATCGGGGGACAAGACTGATATCTGCAATTACAGGCCTATTAGTATATTGCCTACTTTAGCAAAGGTTTTCGAATCTCTTTTGTGTCCCATCATGAATTGGCATATCAAAAGCTCTATTACAGAGCATCAACATGGTTGATGGTTGATGGTTGACATGTCAGTAATTTGACAGCACTGAAAGTTTTGTTTTCTACATTGGTTCGTAGTCACATAGAATACTGCTCCATCGCCTGGTACCCAGTACATAATATCCACATTCAACGCATCGAAAGAGAACAAATATTTTTTTTAAAAAGACTCTCTTATAAAGCAGGTATAAGGAATACAGTAAAAAACTATGAAGATAGACTGAATTATTTTAAAATAAAACCTTTACACTGGCGTCGAGATTTTGCAGGTCTAACTTTCTTATTCAAGACTAGCTGACCCGCGCGGCTTCGCTCCCGTCAACTGGCTATTCTACCTACCGACCCTAACCTACCTACCTACTCTACCTCCTTACCTATCCTATCTACCATAGCTACCCTACCTTACCTACCTACCCTACCTACCTACCTACCTACCCTACCTACCCTACTTACCCTACCTACCCTACCTACCTATCCTACCTACCAACCCTACCTACCTACTCTTTTTTTTGTATTTTAATTCTTATTATGCTATTCCGGACGAAGACTAATCCAAAAACACAAAAACTATGAAAATCGGTCGAGCCGTTCTCGAGTTAGAAAAATGTTCGAACAAAACCGACTTTGTTTTAAATATATTAAGAAGATTAAGAATTTTGCTATATTGTGAAAGATTCGGCCTTTTTCTAGAAGATATTTTTTATATTAGCGAGACAGAAATAAAACTGAAGGAAGACGGACAGTGGTGGCTTATAAAAAAAAAGGGTTCCGTTAGCAAACTTGGTACGGAACCCTAAAAATCGACTGGGTTCGCACGAATCAAAATCGTACGCGAAGGCTTAAATAATAGGGTCCCATTAGCAACTTTGGCACGGAACCCTATAATTTGCCTTGGCTCGCAAATCGAACCGTTTGTTACTTAGCACGAATTAAAAACTTAGTTGCGGGCAACCTGGGAGTCTTTAAGACAAAAGAGAATAGGTTGCTTCTGGGCAAACGTGCTCCATCTTCGACCGCATCATCGCTTACCATCAGGTGAGATAGTGGTCAAACGTAAGCCTATCTATTGTAAAAAAAAATTATTCCACTTCGTATCATCTAACCAATGAGAACTAATGATAACACGATTTGACAGTTACTGTGAAATCGTGTTGTCATTCATTCTTAGTTCGGGTTCGGGACTAATCGTAAGTCTGTAGGTGATACGGAGTAGAATACGTCCGCAACTAAGCCCGAAACTACGGACTTCGGACTTAGAGAGTAGCCTCCCAAAATCGCTCGCTCCCGTCACCGTGACCACCTTTGGTACGATACCTTATTATAAAAAACCAAACTACTAACCTAAACTAAACCTAAACCTAACTACTAACCAAAAATGGACTCTGTCTGAAATATAAGAGTTTTATTTATATTCTTAGCCTTGTTTCGCAAATCGAACCGTTCGTTGCTTCGCTTTAAACGGAATCAATCGCGGAGGCCTAGCAGTAGGGTCCCGTCAGCACAGCACCTTTGGTACGGGACCCTACAGGCCTGATCCGCAAGTCGAACCGTCCAGAACTTCGCAAAACTAAATCAGTTTAAAACTCTACGATAAATGCACTTTAAACGAAACCAGCACCAGAGATTTGACCAATTATGGTCCCTAACAGTTTAAGACCTTTCAGAGACCAAACCGATTTTTTTTCGAAACACGACTGTGTTTAGAAATTGTGTGAGGTCATTCTCCAGCGGAAAATCTTAACACCACAATTCAGAAAAACGCGTCATCAGTGCAACGCCATCTATCGACCATGTAAACTGACAAAATATTTGGCAGCGGAAGACGTTAAATAAGAAGCCCGTATGTAACGGTAAATAACGATAAGGTATTAAAATGTTTACTTTTATTTTGCTACGTCTACGTATTAAAAGTTTCACAAATAACTCAATCAATGTGTTTTGGTGTAACATTCATGCTTTCATGCATTTTTTGGTTCCTCAATAGATGGCGCTTTGACTAATCAGAATATATAAGGAAGTTTCTTACTAAACTAAAAATTCAATATATTTTGATTTTGTGGATCGATTGTATCGATCAATAACGAAAAGGTATAAAATTGTCACTCTTATTTTGCCACGTATTAAAAGTTTCACAAATAACTCAACAATTTTGAATGCTTTCGTGCATTTTATTATTCTCAATAGATGGCGCTCTGACTCATCAGAATACATTAGGAAGTTTCTTCCTAAACTTAAAAATTCAATATCTTTTCATTTTGTGGGTCGATTTTGATGAAATAAACGCTACATGTTACTCGGGTTATCTCTTAATATTTTTAAGTACTAAGATTTGCAATCTAATCTGTGGTTTAAGCGTGATGCTCCCACAAACGCACATACAAACAGACAAAAACAAAAATTGCATTTTTGTGTTTTACACCTTATTCCTGAGTTTTCTGTGTAATTTTCATGCAAAAATATTCAATGTACAGACACGGTTAGTCTACGATTTTATTATATGTATAGAAGACTACGTCTACGTATTAAAAATTTCACAAATAACTCAATCAATGTGTTTTGGTGTAACATTCATGCTTTCATGCATTTTTTGGTTCCTCAATAGATGGCGCTCTGACTAATCAGAATATATAAGGAAGTTTCTTACTAAACTAAAAATTCAATATATTTTGATTTTGTGGATCGATTGTATCGATCACTAACGAAAAGGTATAAAATGATCACTCTTATTTTGCCACGTATTAAAAGTTTCACAAATAACTCAACAATTTTGAATGCTTTCGTGCATTTTATTATTCTCAATAGATGGCGCTCTGAGTCATCAGAATACATTAGGAAGTTTCTTCCTAAACTTAAAAATTCAATATCTTTTGATTTTGTGGGTCGATTTTGATGAAATAAACGCTAAATGTTACTCGGGTTATCTCTTAATATTTTTAAGTACTAAGATTTGCAATCTAATCTGTGGTTTAAGCGTGATGCTCCCACAAACGCACAGACAAACAGACAAACAGACAAAAATTTCAAAAATTGCATTTTAGTGTTTTATACCTTTTTCCTGAGTTTTCTGTGTAATTTTCATGCGAAAATATTCAATGTACAGACACTGTTAGTCTACGATTTTATTATATGTATAGATATTAAATCAAGGCGTAGATTGCCCACAGCTTTTTTCATCTATTAATATAAATGTGCCCAGGTCATCAGCTAGACTTCATAATTATAAGCCTTTTGCTCCTGGTGGCCGCAAAACTGAGTATGGTAGTAATGACATCTTTCACAATTGTGAATTGGACATATTTTCAGGCAGCATCACTATGTTTAAAAGAGCTGTGCTCAATAATATGTAACTTTTGCCCAATAATTTTCGTATTTTGCCCAATAATTTTCGTTTCTTTATTTTAGTGTGTGTTTTTATTATGGTTCTTTTATTTCAATTTCAATTTTCTTTATTTCAATTTCAATTTTATTTTAATTGTATTTAATTTATTTCAATTTAATTTATTTGATTTGATGCATGATAATTTTTAACAATAAATGATAATTAATATATGATGACCATGACATGACATTACAAATTCTATTCAAATTTTATTAAGTTCAATTTTTTTAATCCAATTTTTTTGTCATGAAACGTTATTTTCGATTGTAAGGTGAAATTTAAATTAAATGTTGTGCTTACCTTTAATTTAGATGCATGCAATGCTATTGTATTTGTAAACGATATGTGCTGTGAATGTCTTTGTGTGTATTTAGTTGGTTTGCCTAAATAAATAAATAAAATTAAAAAAGATGTTGAAAGCGAATCTTGGGATTGGCTTCTTGAAGAAACCAATGTTACGACTGCATTTCAAAAATTTGTCAACAACTAAAATTAAACAACACACCTCCGACCGTGTCTGTCGTGGCTCAGAGGACATTATCCAGCCATGGATAACTTAAAACTTGTTGAAGTGCATAAAATGACGTGACTTAATGCACATTAATGCAGAAGAAAAAAGAAAATCGTGATAATATTGACATACAACAAGAATATAAGAAGTCTCGAAATTTTTATAAAAATATATTAAGAAATCTGGAACATGACCATGACCGTAAACTTCTTATGGAAACAAAGGGCGACTGCAAAAAGCTATAGCATGAAATTAAGAAAATTTGTAATATTAAAAATAAAAAAACCTGGAAAGACTGAACTATTGACAGACAGCGAAAACCCTGTGTCCACTTTAAATAATATGAAAGACTATTTCTCATCTGTTGGCCAAAGCCTTGCAGCAAAAACACTCAGTTTACTGGGCTTAACTGAAGCTGAACTTTCATGTAACAATGAGCAATACAACACTGTTAACTCTGGCACCAAATCTTTCTTCTTTGCTCCAACTAATGAAAATGAAATATTTTCAATTATTTCCCACCTTAAAACGGCGTCAGCAACGGGTTATGATGGCATCAATAACACATTTTTAAAACAATGTTCAAATACTTTAGTCGGTCCAATTGCCTTCCTGTGCAACTTAAGCCTAACCACGGGTGAAGTACCTGATTGCGTAAAGATTGCGAATATATACCCGATATTTAAAAATGGAGATCCCAAAGTCCCTACAAAATTATCAACCGATTTCTCTACTGACAGCCTTCTCAAAAATCCTTGAAAAAGTTGTGAACGAGCGACTAAAAAAAAATATATATTATTGTCGGACAATCAATACGGTTTTAGGGCTGGCAGGTCCACGGAGGATGCAGTAACCAACTTAGCCGATTTCATATCCCTCAATCTTGGTCAAGGACAGGCATGTACTGGCATCTTCCTGGACCTCGCCAAAGCATTTGATACGATTTCTAGGAAACGCCTGATTAAAAAGATGTCAGTTTTGGGAATTCGTGGCGTTGCTTTGGACTGGTTTACCTCATACCTCAGTGATAGAACTCAAAAAGTCATCTTAGGGGAATATACTAGTGTCTAAGGGGTAGGGTTCGAAAGATGCTACGTATCTTTAAGCAACTTGGTAAGATTGCAGATGATTCAGTTCTAAAGATGATTTACTTCTCTTTCTGTCAATCAGTCCTGAACTACTGCATAATAGCATGGGGCGCGGCTGGCAAAACCTCATTAATAAAGGTAGAAAGAGCTCAACGAGCTCTGCTAAAAGTTGCCTATAGTCGCCCGTTCCGGTACCCCACAAACACACTATACACCGAAGTGGGAGTTCTTAGAGTCAGACAGCTTTACATCCTATCTGTCACTCTTAGATTTCACAAAACCTCCCTGGGCACCTGTGTTGTATCAAGTAGAAGGGTTCAACGGGAAAGGGTTTGATGTCGTAAAACAATCGGGAGAAGGTCGTACGGTTTTATGGGACCGCACATTTACACTAAATTCAATAACCGACTCAAAATTCTACAACTAAATGCAAAATTACGGTTACAAAATGGCTACTTACTCTGGACTATGATATGACTGAAAATATACATAAAAAACGCGTTTTGGTAGGTACTTACTGACACATACCTCTATTTATATATTTATTATTCTATATCACAAACATCTACATAATTATATACATCCTCAGGTACAAAGTTCAGACACACTCTCAACACACATCTATCTTAATTTATACACCCATGCAAACACTAACATACACACCATACATGCATACCTATACGTGCTTGGTTATCTACTGTTTCTGTGTGTATTGGTTTTTATTGTATAATACTTTTCTTATAGATTACTAGTAGATTATATGAAATTAATAAGCTTATAGTGAAATAATTATATATATATACCTATTACCTACATGTATAGTAACAAATGTAAACGGAACGAAGGAGCCTGGAACTCACGACACAGGGAATCCTAGTGTGAGTTCCAGGAACTAACGCATTTGAATGTAATTTCCTAAACAATAAACTATTATATTCTATTCTATTCATTAACTGGGTAACACGGTACTTCGTGGCAAGACCTGGAGTCAGATTTACTGGCTTCTGACTATCCGTAACGACTGCCAAAGCTTTACAAATGACAGCCGGGACCAACGGCTTAACGTGCTTTCCGAAGCACGGAGGAAACTCGGTATGCTAAGACGGTCACCCATCCTCAGATCAAACTTGGCAAGCGTTGCTTTACCTCGAAGATCGACCCGTACGGCTGTTATTGTCTTGCCAAGAGCTTCTCAATTCAACAAATTAGATAACGCGTGATAATCACGGTAGGTATAAGAAGCATCCAGTCATATTTATCCTGTAAGGGTCTTGATCAACATATTACTTGTAGTATTTTTTGGGAACCAAACGTCCGTATACAACAACGGTACCCTTATAGAATCACTCGAATATTTTCTTATCGAATCGCAAATTTTCTTTAAATCTACTGGACCGTTTTTTTTTTGTAAACATCTTATGAATTTATATGACTCAAACACGTTGCATAGTATTTTTTTGAGTATGGGTCCTATTTTCGAGAGACAAAACGGATACCACCTTAATTAAATTTAAAAAGTTTTTTTTTTGTACCATGTGACGCATCAAATGAAGAGAGTTATTTAAGTCAAACTATTTTGTAGTTATTTAAGAAAATATAATAAAAATTCCATACCCGTCTTATCTCAGAAAATACTGAGCCAAAAATAAAATTCAGATAATAGTTCGTTTGGAAAGTCCGACTCGCACTTGGCCATTTAACCTTATCCGATACTTTTGGACCGTGAGGTTGGAGTCCAATACTCATTGACTTATTTATTTATTTATGTATTTATTTATTTATGTTTTTTTTATTGGATTGCCAACAGAGGCTACACACTGCTACTTCACATGCATTAAAGTACAGACAGGGACAATTACAAGAGTGCACTTCCAATTATAAGCGACCACATCACACACACACAAACACACACACATCATCATCATCTTCTACATCAAGTTTAACAAGGACGAAATCATTAAAATAAGCAAAAATACATCACAAGAAATTAAAAGGAAAACAAAATGGGATGAATGCAAAATAATTACACAAAATAATATTTAAAAATAATAAAAAACACAAATAATTAAAATATGAGTTAAAAAAATGTAAATACCAACCATACAACGCCATACAACGTGACAATACTGCCAGTCTTTTATGCATGGTTCCAGTCGACAGCGAGGATTGCTATGCCGTAGTCGGGTATAAACGGTCAAGTGGGTAATCTGAAATCACGTCCAGGCAGCTACTTGAACTATTCTGAGAAAATGTTATGTTTTAACATAAGCGTTTTAAGAGCAAAGCGTTTGTCTTTTCTAACTTTAGTAAATCCAGCTCTTACCCAACAATTTCAACCTAAACTTAAGTAAAAATCAAAGATTTTTTATGTGACTATGTATAGTTGCTGAAACGTATTATTATTATTTTTTAATTAAAGCGTTAATTTTCTTTTCCAATTTACGTTTGACATTCGCAAAATAGGCGACATCGGCTCTGCTTGCCATAGATATAAAAATAGAATAGAAAAGACAGTAAAATTAATATCAATGCATGTTGATGTCATAAGCCACGCTTTCAACGTGGAGGACAAAGAGTTCTGGAAATCCTTATTAAGAATCGTTTGAAGATAATTTTAAGGCTCAATATATCGGTTGGTAAAAGAAAATTAAAATATTCGAAACGATTCAGCATGAGTCTTATGCGAAATAAATCTATTACTAACTAACTGACCCGCGCAAGGTCGTCTGCGTCACAATTTTCATTACTGCTCCGCTCCTATTGGTCTTAGCGTGATGATATATAGCCTATAGCCTTCCTCAATAAATGGGCTATCTAACACTGAATGATTTTTGAATTTTTCAAATCGGACCAGTAGTTCCTGAGATTAGCGCGTTCAAGCAAGCAAACAAACAAACAAACTCTTCAGCTTTATATATTAGTTAGATATATAAATCTGAAGAGTTTGTTTGTTTGCTTGAACGCGCTAATCTAAGGAACGAGGTCCGATTTGAAAAAAAATTCGGTGTTAGATAGCAGTGTTTTTATCGAGGAAGGTTTTAGGCTATATATCATCACGCTAAGACCAATAGGAGCGGAGCAGGCGAAGTTGCGCGGGTCAACTAGTAAAATTGACCCGCGCAACTTCGCACGCGCTTCATTAGTTGTATCCAAACTAAGGAACCTCTAAGCGCCAAAGTATCAAAAGTGTCAAGTCACAATTTAATATTGTAAACTACAATGGCATGACTTTTGATTTATTTAATTTATTATTTTATTGTTTACACACATACATCTAAATCTAACGCACACTAAAACGTTGACATCGAGTGGCGCGGTACGTCGGCGTCGGCGCGGGGACCGGGAACGCAACAGCGTTATAGGCATTGCATCGTCCGACACGACCGCGCTCGGACATACCTTTTGATTCAAGAATAGAATAGAATAGAATATTTATTTGCTCAGAATGTAGGTATTTACAATAAGATGGTGACAATAATAATAAAGAGTCCTAGTACATTCTACCATTTTGGCATGCAAACATTGATTGATGCAATTCATCATCAAACATAGAAATACACAACTAAAATTTATCAGCTAGAAAATCCGATACAGAGTAATAACATTTATTTAATAGTAATTTTGTTAATTTCTTTTTGAAATTTGACACCGGTTCCACATTTGTGGAGTTAGGAATGTGGTTAAAAATAGCCGGTGCCATACCAAAAACACTTTTCCTCAACAAAGCAGTCTTATCCACCTGTGCGTAACAAGTTTTGGTATTGAGTTCGCAAAGTTACATCTCGGTATCTACTCTCCGATAGAGATAAAAATAGATGTCGATTACATTTAACAAAAAGAGCAATTTTTAAAATGTAATGGCACGGAAATGTCAATAATCCATGACTTTTAAAAATTGTAACACAGCTTTCAGTAACCTTTAAACCAAATATTGCTCGTAGGCAGCGTTTTTGGGCTTTAAAAACACTCTCTCTTTCGGTACAATTACCCCAGAAAACAACTCCAAACCTTAAAATGGAAACGACAAGACTCAAGAAAGTACTTAGGTTGCTATAATATTGTGAACCACCTAATAAACCTTTTTATTACAGTCCGCTTGCTTTCTTTCTACCTGTGCCTTCTATTTATCCTCATATCACAAAAATATAAAAATGAAACATTTTCATCAAACATAGTTGTGCTCCCGACTCTACGTGTGGACATGAGCGAAATTGTTAGCGCCCCTACGCACTAGCAGTTGAGCCGCCTAGGCGGCGGCGGCGGCGGCGCACAGTGGGCCCATACTGAAAATTAGTGGACTTAGCCAACAAAGTTCCAATATCGATGCAATTTTTTTTTATATGACGTGTTATGATATTCCTGACAACTTTTATTCTTATAAAATTTCTTCTAAAGTTGATAGTTTGTCTTGAAAAAAATTTATTAGATTTTTTGTGTGGAGCGAATCACGTTTAATTTTTTTTCTTCAATTGTACTAATATGGTGGGTGTGTGGCGTGAGTATATGATAGCTAGGGTCATTCTCTATCCATGAAAAATAAAATCAGCGCCGGCCATCCGCGGCGGCGCGAGTAATCATTCGGTAAAAAAAAATGTTTTGTAAGAATATTTTTGCCATTTAAAATAAATTCAAAGTATATTTTTTGTATCATTTGGCTGTTTTGACCTTCTTTTTAGTTAAATATATAGTTTTAATAGCGCATAGGTACTTATAACTTGTCATTCTGGTAGAGATTTAGTTATTATTGCATGTTATCGGTAGCACCTACATTGTGATTGATGACAAATTTTTTGTGCGCTCGACTTTTCGCATAACTAATGAGTCATTGAAAAATGCTCGTCTCTTATTGGCTGAATAATTTTCACTCACTGTTATGTCCACTACTTGAGTAATTAACACTGACTATAAATATAAAGACATTAATTAAGTCCATCTAGTTCCCGCCTCCCGCTGCGAGTCAAGTTGGGTGTATACAAGACTTACATCCGGCCTATCATCACCTACGCCGCCCCAGCTTGGCTCGCCCTCACGAGCGAGACCAACAAAAAGCTTCTCCGCGCGCAACAAAGCCTAGCGCTGCGGAAAATCGTCGCCGCCCCTCGCTTCGTGAGGAACAGCGTGATCATGCGGGATCTAAAGATCGAGAGCCTGGACGATCACTGCGCCCGCCTCGCGTCCACTATGTTCGCGCGTGCCGACGCTTCCGCTTGGCCACACGTCAAGCACATAGCGCCCTGGCACGCGCGGCCACCCGACGCGAGACGCCTGCCGCGCGACCTTGTGCAGGACGCTGACGACCCCACCAACCCCACCGGACTTGACGCCGAGTGAGTCGCAACACCGACACGCGACTCCCTCCCACAAAAATACTCTACAACACTACATGCACTCGGTGCGCACTGTGTGCTAGGTTAATATAGGCATAGTGCGCGTCGAATCCCATACATGCACGACTCTCCAAGCGCCCAAATACACGCGAGGAACGTACGGCGCAGACGTACGTTTCACTCGCTACATGAGACGGTGTCTCACAATACATTGCCGCTCATACACACACAATCGATCCCCTTAGCCTGAAACGTGACCGGCTCGCTCTGGAAGCGCAACAGGCGGGGGATCAAGCACCCTCGGTAGGGAGCGCCCTAAAGTCGGCGCCTACGTCGCTGGTCGTCTCTCGCTGGGCCTCCTCCGGGAAACCGGAGGTCTCACCTGGCGGGGACTGACCGCCGTAGGGTCGTGAAGAAACGGCACTGTGGGACAGTGCCGCGGCGCCCTCTACCGACACAAATGACAGATACACACAGGCTCGCAGCGACACGTCGCGCCTGCCACAGGCCACGCCCATGTTGGCCATCCAACGACGTGCCCGTAGTTACGGGCACGCACACCCTGCTGCCGCGGGACAAAAGGCATAGCCTATGCCCGCTCGCCGCGCCCCCTTGCGGGGGCGCCGCGATTACCTCACACGTGAGTCCATCTAGTTTCGCTCTTGTCGCTTATTTGTGAACACAGTGAAATACTTTTATTTTTATATTTACATATAACTATGGCTGGATTTTGTACCAATCTAGATCTTTTTGTGAAATTAAGAAGTGACGGTGATCTGAAAAATCATACGTTTCTATATGAAAGTATCATTTCTGTCTTGACTACCGAAGTTTCTGAAGAAAACAAGAATCGAATCAAGCAGTTCTGTCGACTTTTTTGTGTAAATCTAAATAAAAACTGGATAGAGTCAAGTAGAAATCAAAAAACTTTTAAGAATCGTGTAAGTAATCGCAAGTGGTTGTAAAAAAACATCAACTGGCCTGTTTGTGACAGTGTTGACCTGAGAAGTGAGATGGGCTTTTCGGACGAAGCCTTATCTGAGCCTGTGGATATAGATTCCCATGTTCCTACTCTTGCAGCATGTACTGCGGAAGCGGGAACATCTACAGAAAAGGAGCACAGAAAACCGTTCGAAGAGTTAAGTATAAGCAAAAAAAATGACGTTCTACTTCCATAGTAGAAGAAAATTCCGAGGAAGAGTTGCAGCACTGGTACATAACATAATTGAAAGACAACGGCAAAACGAATCTGACAAAAGTGGTCGAATACCTTTCCAGTAATCCAGATGCGCTATCTGAAGTAAAAAAAAAAGAAAATTTGCCGGACCCACTAGCACTTCTGGAACAAGAAATAATGTGATCCGGCTCTAGATTATTCCCACAAACTTCAGGGCTAGGAATATGACAAACAGCCCTTTTTAGGGCTACAATTACTTCACAGTTTCATATTGATCATACGTACGATAACTTATACTATAATATACATCCGCTTGATTATGTAGATAATTATCAACGACTTGCCCGTACAAATTTAAATTATTTCACCTATCATTATCACCTATCACCCTTACCTTTCTCGCAGTTCCGTTCATGGATCCGCCAGAGATCAATTGAACTTCATAACAACAAATGGTCCAAGCTACAGACTGCAGACAGTCAAAAATGGCAGTGCCAAGTCTAAATCCGCGACTAACAAAACGATTACTCAGCTTGAGTAGAAATAGCCTCAGAATAATTATAGGGACAATTACGGCTCATTGCCCCCTAAACAAACATCTCTTCAACATAGACGCCACAGACAGCCCACTCTGCAGGGGCTGCTTTGACGCCGAAGAATCAGCCGCCCACGTCATCCTGGAATGCGAGGTTGTGGCTACCCAACGTCAACAAATCCTCGGAACGGTGAGGTCGCTCCGCGAAGCCTGTGAGGCTCCCAGGAAACTTCTGTGCTCCTGGGCAGAGCTAGGCTGGCTAACGTAGCCAGGATAACCACGCACAACGGACCAAATGAGTCTAGGTGCGGAGAATGGAGTCCCTACTCTACTCTACTCTTCACCTATCATTAACAAAATTAGTAAAACCTGAAACTTATTACGATATTTATTCAACAATAGATAACGTGCAGTTAAAAAATAACACAGTTAATCAGAGACAAGCATTTTTCGGTGACTTATTAGAGTTATTAGTTATGCGATAAGTCGAGCGCACAAAAAAATGAGTCATCAATCAGAATGCAGGTGCTACCGATAACATGCAATAGTAACTAAATCTTTACCAGAATGACTAGTTACCTATGCGCTATTAAAACCATATATTTAACTAAAAAGAAGGTCAAAACAGCCAAATGATACAAAAAATATACTTTGAATTTATTTTAAATGGCAAAAATATTCTTACAAAACATTTTTTTTTTTACCGAATGATTACTCGCGCCGCCGCGGATGGCCGGCGCTGATTTTATTTTTCATGGATAGAGAATGACCCTAGCTATCATATACTCACGCCACACACCCACCATATTAGTACAATTGAAGAAAAAAAATTAAACGTGATTCGCTCCATACAAAAAAATCGAATTTTTTTTTTTCAAGACAAACTATCAACTTTTGAAGAAATTTTATAAGAATAAAAGTTGTCAGGAATATCATAACACGTCATATAAAAAAAAATCGCATCGATATTGGAACTTTGTTGCCTAAGTCCACTTATTTTCAGTATGGGCCCACTGTGCGGCGGTTCGCTTGAGCAGCCAGCGTTTGAACTAGTTTTGTGGCGGTTAAGTGCGTACAATCACTAGCGGTTGCATATTAAACTGGAGACGCAGCCAGCTGCGCGGTCAGCCGCCCCCGCGGCCAACCGCTAGTGCGTAGGAGTGTTTAGTGTTGATTGTGTGTAATGGTAATGTGATTTTGTGTCCAAATAGGAATATTTTTTATTGCAAGGTTTGCCTCCATTGACAGTTTACAGGCAAAAGAAAGGTATAAGTTGGAATAGTGTTGGGAGTACCTAATATGAACTTTGTGCACCCTAGGAACTTCTACCAGCCGTGACAGTACGCTTAAAGGGTTAAAACTCCTGATTTTCCCAATCAAATGGATCAAACAAAATTGCCACATAAACATGAGACGTTAACGATTTTGCTCAGTACGTACATAAAATACTCATGATCATTCTGTTTCCCTCGTCCTAATTATTTGATACAAAAGCAAATAATAATTCAAAAATCTCGGACTCGTCCGGGATTTGAACCCGGGATCTCTCGCACCCTAAGCGAAAATCATACCCCTAGACCAACGAGCCACCTGAACAGTCTCAAATTATAATGCTGTTAGTAAATTATTGTAACACGAATAAAAGTTATGTAAGTACTTTTATAATACACCAGCTGACCCGCGCGACTTCGCCTGCGTCACAATTTTCATTACTGCTCCGCTCCTATTTGTCTTAGCGTGATGATATATAGCCTATAGCCTTCCTCGATAAATGGGCTATCTACCACTGAAAGAATTTTTCAAATCGGACCAGTAGTTCCCGAGATTAGCGCGTTCAAGCAAACAAACAAACAAACAAACTCTTCAGCTTTATATATTAGTATAGAGTATAGATTCTTTACTCTGGGCAAAGCAATATCATGTTTGCATTGGTAGCAAATGTTCCTCTTTGAATACGATTTAAATTTAAATATTGCATATTATTCTTAAAAAACATACATAGTTCCAGTATATAGATTCCAGTAAGTGTCAAAAAGCCCTTCGTTCTGAAAACATCTCTTAAAGATGCTTGCTTATGACATTTGTAGGTACGGAAATGACAGGGAGGGATGCGTCAATAAAACTCGCTAGTTGATTGCACACTAATGTATTGACTCGAATCATCTAACCCGCTGGCGGGGGCCACGGGGTGGGGATCGCGGGGCGCATCCCGCTTATACACACATACAGAACATTCCTTAGCTATGAATCACTTAACCTAAATACATTAATTATTCTAACTGCTAATTACTTATTCTATGATTTTTTTTGTGACGACTCCTCATCCTCGTCATCACTGATGTACTGGTCCGTCGTTTGTGTCGAGAAAACCGGACTGATTGCTCGTCATCTTTGGGATAAGGCGGCGGCGCGCGGCAGAGCTACTGAGTTACCTGGTGATATCGCTCCTTGTCCAGGGCCCGTTACCGGCTTTCCTTTGCTTCCTGGCTGTACGACGGGCTCCGAGAGAGTGGTAGCGAGCAGCGCCACATCTGGCACCACGTCCGTGTCCCAGTGCTGGTCGTCATTCGCTGTTGAGTTTAATCTCTTCCTTATTTGATCTGTGTGCCTGGTAACTTCACATTGTTAATGTGGTACATATACCACATACATAATATTGCCGATTTTCTTTCTAATGATCCCTTCAATCCAACATTTTTTTTTATATATTCATTTTTGGTTATCCACACTCTTTCGTTTTCTTTAAAGTCTGCTCTGTGTATACCTCTGTAGTTTATAGCCTGTAAGGACTGATTACGTTCGACGGTTCGAGATAGACGGTTTGTGGACGTTGGTGACGGCGCGATCGGGTTCAATAAATTTAACCGTGAGCGCAACGTGCGCCCAAACATTATCTCCGCGAGTGACTCGTCAACGGTACTATTTTTAAAGTTCCTGTAGTCATTTAAAAATTTTGCTATTTTCCCGTGAATAGCTTTTTTATAATTTTAGAGGGGTGTAATCCTCTAAAATTAATGTTTTAAGCCCCTTTTTCACAATTTTTATCTTCTCTCTTCTCTCG